>CM028129.1:504466666-505757500 GCA_016271365.2 Neoceratodus forsteri | reverse complement strand
AAGAGATGTGGGTTTTTTTAGGGGGAAGTTACTTGTACAGGGACAGAGGAAAGAGAGACAGGTGTGTGATGAAAAGTGAAACACTTTCACTTTCATCAGGATGACGTATAGGAACGTGGAGATAAATGTATGACGTATAGGAACATGAAGATAACAATGTTATCTTCACTGGGCAGTCTAGATATCATTTTTTATACTGGTATTTATCCCAAAACATACGTTGTATAAATAAATATATATATATATATTTCATGTATATATAGATGTATATTAAAATTAAAGCTATACCTTTTGCTTGGCCAGTTGGCACAGCTGTGGGGCTACTGCTGGGGACACTGTCGACCACAGTTTGCAAACAAGTCTTTGGGGCTGGCCATGGGGAGGAAGATCAAGTGTTCCAGAGGATGCTCTCTTCCTCTGGGGTGGGAGGAGGCTGATCTGCTGCTGCCACTTAGGAGACCATGGATGTTAGTGCAGCGGCAGCACAAGTGGGAGGGGGGATGTTGGCTGGGGTTTGCATGGGGCATGCTCAGGTTATGCCGGCTTGGACTGCCCAGCATGCCGACATTCCAGGGGATAGGAACTAAACAGAAAATTGGAAAAGACCTGCCTCTATCAGGATGAGTCTAGGCATGCTTGGGCCCTGACCACCACCTGCTAGGTCCGAGGAAACCCAGGATCTCCTGCATCTATATCTAAGAAGAGGCAGGAGGTTGGATCTGGCCTGGCTGGACCTCACTGTGGGTGGGGTGGGGGAATGGGGCACATGGGGTTGGAATCCAGGACCAGGTAATTACAAGGGATGTCAAGGATGGGGCTTGGCCCAACTTGTGAGGATGGGGGGGTGGGGGTGGAGAAGGCAAGGGGGCAGAAACAATGCATGTTTAAAAAAAACAAAAACAAAACAAAAAAAAGGCTTAGCTTTTAGAATTGTTCTCATTGAGAGGGAGCTCTAATAAAGTAGTCCATCTACCCAACTGACCATGAATGCTGGTTCAGAATGCATTTTTAGTCAATCTGCAGTGCCAGTTGAATGGTTCAAAAGAATTCCTGCACCTTGGTGATAAGGTCTACATGACAGTTTGACGGAGATTAATGTAAGGATCCCAGAATGCTCACAGCCAATCAGATTTTTGCATTTGAGACCATTTTTTACAATTCAGTTTTAAATCATCAGTTTAGTTATGTAAACATGTGACCTAAAAACAAAATAGCTGGTGTGAACAAATGCAAAATTAGGCTGTACATATGAAAAATTGTTGCAGAATGTTAAGACTATATTGCAGAGAAATTGCACAAAAATTAAAAAAAAGATGTAGAAAACTTGCATGTGTGAGTAACCATAATTTAAAGAACTGCGCTGAACCTGTTAGTCATTTTCCCCTGTAGAATGTGATTTATTTATTTTTTTTTAAATGTTGGCTCCAGTTCTGCTACTGTTCCATCTCTACAGGCTTTTTAGTTATCCTAGTGGGTGTTTCAGATTTAAACACTTTGTAAGTACCAGCTAAGAGCCATGTGATGTAGCCTGTATCCTTGCTTAGCTCTCCCATTGTTGGCACAATGCATTTGTGTTCTATAACAGAACTCTGTGGTTGGAGGGGGGGACATAAACTAAATTTATAGAGTTCTAAAATGTTTATAAGAGCTGCTGACGCCTCAATGAAAACTTGTGAGAACTTTGAAAAACATAGTATTGAGGTACAAGTCACCTTGTATTCCATACATCTTCTGTAGATTTCTCCTCCCCATTATTTATTACTGAGGAAATTTGCACGACTGCCTGAGCTTTATCTCAGGTCATTTGCTCGTTAGCGTACTTCCTGCTTCAAATCATAATCTTTTGCTGTGGCATCACAACCTGTTGTCATGGGAGAAACTGATGTCACAAGCTGTGCATTATCACTTGGGGTGGTGGGGGGGCGGGGGAAGCAATGGGAATAGATAAACTCTTCAGCAGCAAAGATCCTGTTTTCATGGAAATCATCTCAGTAATAAATAATGGGGAGGAAAAATACAGACCTAATGTGAAATAAAAATTGAATTGTGTCTAAATATTACGTTAAGTTCTCTTGAAGGTGTCCACTGATCTTTACCACCAGAGTGTAAATTAGAAACACCCACTGAGTTTACTGATATGCCTGTTCAGATGGAGCAATGACAGAATTAGAACCAGTATTTAAACAAACTCTGGCCAGAGCCGATAGGGCTGCAGGAGAGGAATCTGGGTTAAAAATATTCAAAATTATTTTTTTTGTAAATATTTTTACACCTAAATTTCAACACAGTCTTGTGATGAACCTGCCTCATAAAGAAGGGCCGAGAACACGTTCAACTCCTGGCCTAAAGGTGATGTCTTGCAGGGACTGCAAAATCAACTTTTGGTCATCAAACACACATTTTGGGCAGGAGTTGAAAATGATAGATGTCACACTAGTGAGTCGTTGTACCAAATGGCTGTGTTGAAATGTTATAAAAATACTGAATATTGCTGGCCCGGTGGTGCTCAGGGTTGAGGTGCTGGATGCCACATCTCGCACCACGCCGGGGACACAGGTTCAAGAATGAGCTCTGGCCATGGGGGGTTGGCTTGGGGGAGAGAGGATCAAGCGTCCCATGACAGCTCCTCTCGGGGGTGGGTTGGTACATTGTCCCGCTTCTATGGCTACCACCTGGTGGAGGATAGGGACAGTGTCTGACAATGAGTGGCCTAAGAACGTGGTATCTGGATGCCGCTACATCTTCCACGCACGCTGGCAGAAATTCTCTGTGGTGGTGGTCACCAGAAAATGGAGAAAGGACTGCCGGGCTTAATGCAGCCCTGCAGTGCTCCGTGTCTTGGCTGTAGAGCTCTCAGGGCCCGCTCAGATATTGCTCGGGGCTCTTCCGCCCCACCACAGGGAGCAGTCTGTGGGGGATCACAGGGCCTGAGGTGCTGGGGTAGCATAGCAGCCGAGAGTTACTGTGAAGGGGTGGAATTATGCCGTCGGGTCATAGGAGGAAAAAGGACTTCTAGGGGAAAAAAAATACTGAACGTTACCAATCTGGTGAAAATTTTGACCTATACATTTTGAGACTATTTTAGATTGCCACTTAACTCCTGACCTTCTTTCCACAATTTGAGTCTGCTTGCTGTTTTTCATGTCTGAAATAATGAAAGGAGCAATCCTTTTAATATGGCTTAGACCAGGTTTTCATCAGTATTTGTAGCGTTTTTTGAACAACTATTGTTCTGTAAGGTCGGAGAGCACTGCCTGCTGCATAATAATTAATTTTAGTCACAGCAGAAGTAATATATAAACAACAGATGGACAGAAACAGCTGAAAATACTGAAGACCCGGTCTGCACTGTATTTACCCTTAGGCTGCTGAAAGAATTTGAACGTTAGGAATTTTGGAGTGATAAGTTAATCTGTGGCACAGCAAGGGTTAAAAGAAGTGCTCCTTTTATTATTTCAGACATGAAAAGAGTAGTAAAGCAGATTAAAACTGGAATGAAGGGTATTGTACAAGTCAGAAGGTAAGTGGCAATCTAAAATGGCATAAAATAGCATGGGTCAAAGTTTTCATCAGATTGTCGCACTGCTGTTTTAATGGATGAACATACTAAAATCATAGAACACAAGATTGTGCATGGTATAATACCACCCCATAATAAATTTATTCAAAGCCAGGGAATGCATTGCTAGTCCTTTTTTTTTTTTTTTTTTTTGGCATTGAACAAGTTTACCCTGTCCACAGGGAGAATATTTAGATACAGCTTTACTTAAGCCTTAAATATCATGATATCTGGGCAGAAAGGGGGTTAGGGTGCATTTTGATGGAAGTGAGGATAAGGTGAATAAAATTTGTTTTGGTACTATACTGTGTAAAGATCCTGCCGAAAGAATGCAACAGATATGTCCTGAAGACGCACGCTGTGTACAAAACCGGTCTAGGTGTGTCCAACCTGTGGGGCAACAGCTTGCTTTGAATTTGAGCACTGGAGCACTTTTTGAAAAAGATTAAAGGATTTCTTGTACAGTGATTACGTGGTGCCAAGATTTTGTTTGTGAACACATCTGTCAAGCTGAGAAACACCAGCCTGGCATAGATGCTGAATTCTTTGGTGGGCTCTTGTAGTGCAGCAAGTTAAATTGTGTCCGTGTTCATTTTTGAGTGGGGAATTGTGCAAAATGTCAGATGGTTGTCAATTCCGACCTACCTTTTTTCTTTGACAAAACTGCTGCTTTAAGAAAATGGGCTATGTAGACCATTATGATCCATCATATTTTCATTAACCCCAACTTTTTACACTCTGTGGGTCACTGTCCCACATAGGAAAACTGACCTTCTCACTCCTGAGTGCAAACCAAGCCCCCTTTTTGCGTTGACAAATTCCCCCCCGTCTGCCACTTGCTCTTGTGAGACCACACCTGAATTTATGTAGCATTTAGTTCTGCATATTTATACAGTCACATAAAATGCCATTGACATCCTCTGTAAGCTTCCCTCTGTCAGTTTCTTCATATTTCCTCCACTGATTACATTTATTGTAGCAGTAAAGAGAATGTGTTTAGTACTAAAAATAAAAATAAATTTGCTGACGGGCTTTCTGTTTAGATACTATTATTATGGGGAAGCTGCATTTTTAAAACGGGAATACCTGGAAGGATCTAACAGATAATATCCACATTTATGTTTACTAGTAGTTTTTACTGTCTTCTCCCTGTGGAACAAAGCAAAATGGATTTGGAGTGGCAGGACAAGTAATATGGTGCTCAGCAGTAAAAAAACTGAAACTGGCAAAAGGATGAGGAGCACTCACATATGCAGAAAGCACCAGGACTGCAAAAATATTATTTAAAGTTCTTTATTTAACTAAAATGCATAGTGCAGCCACACATAGTGAGCATATAAAAGTGATGCCTAAATCGCTCTGAAAGTTATGCTTCTCCTGGCCCCTGCCAGGCATCATCAGCAGGGATCAGGAGAAATGTTAGTTGCAGAAAGGCTCAGCTGCCACACTTTTATGCTCACTGTGTGGGTATGCTATGCATTGTAGTTAAAGAACTTTGAATAATATTTTTGCGGTCCTGTGCATATCAATGAAATTGCACCTCATCCTTCCATCCTAATGGAACAGCAGGCTGAGATGGGACATGAGCTCAGTCTTCCCATTCTCAGAGGTATTGACAGGATTGAACATGGGTTCATAGGTTGCTTACAAGTCTTTAAGGTCACTGGACCCATTAACAGTTCGCCACTTATCAGTGGTAGTACCTTCATTTGTCACCTCCCATATATCTATCGAGTGCTTCTTTAAGAGATCAGCGAGTCACTATTTACTACCCAATGAGCAGGGCCACTGGAAAATTTTACCCAAAATTGCGGGGATTTTCTTGCAAAATTTGCGGGAGAATTGCAGGGGTTCACTATACATCCCCACTGCCCCTAATAAATATTTTGTTTGCTGCAGCATGTATTGATCACATAAATTGTTAGATAAATGTATTGCCACTTGTAAATGCTTTTAATATGAAGAAAGATGTGTGTTTTTGAAAAGCACTATAAACTAATCATTATGTAGCATATCTTCTAAAAATTAAGACATCTAAGTCATGCAGTGCTAACTAGATTTTATTCAGTAATTTACAGTTAGTCTGTACTGAATACATCCTGAAACAACATATTTTGCCAGTTTCTAGTTGTTAAATAATGAAGCCTGTTTAAACTACTTGCTTTGGTGCAAGAAAAAAAATAAACAGATAACCAAGGTGCCTAATAAAGGTCTAGTAAGAAAAATATTTATTTTGTTAAAATGATTGCTGTTCTTAATCAGCACTGTAAGTACATTTTAAAATCACATGATGAAAGTATCAGATCATACCAATAGCTTTTCATTACATAATATAATAGTTTTCAATACATTATACTTTTGTTCTACTCGGTTTGCAGTGATTTTACTTGGGTTGCAATTATTTTGTCTATTTGAAGGTAACTGTTTAACTATACTTAACCTGTTCAGCATGTTTTCAGAAATGTTTGCTTTTTGTAGGCTTTGTATGTGAGTATACAGTTGTGGCAGACTGACATGTAAGGAATCACTGTCACCAACCCCCTCAGAAACACATTCAAGTTTATAATCAGCAGGGCCATCCAAACTCTTGACACATTTGAATCAAAATCATTTCAGATTGAAAGTATTTATACAAGGAAAATCTACCCTACCGTTTAAAAACAAGCATTGTGGTCAATGCTTCATTTAGGTGAATGGGGCACTTTGCACCTCTTCTCACAACTATTGTTTCAGTCTCTGTGTCAGCAAAAAGTTATCTGATAGTCTGCTTTAACACAGATTTTAAGTGTTCAAGTCTACATATGCATGACCAGAGGATTCTGAAACCAAAGCAGGAAGTGAATCACATGAAAGCAGAGTCACATTTGACCCTTCTTACCTCACACTGTACTGTTTGGTCAAATCCAAGTCTGTGTACCATATCTGAGTAGATTTCCTTGAGAATTTAAATATTTGTATACAATTTCAGTCAAAAATTCCATAAATGTAAGAAATTGCAAGAAATTGCAGATTTTGTGCAGAGAAGGGTGGAATTTGCGGAAAAATTGCGCCCGCAATTTTCCAGTGGCCCTACCAATGAGGTAAGCTGTTCCAGCGTGATATCACGCTCTGATTAAACCATTTAGATCTTTGGACAGTAATAGGGATATCCCTTCATATCTGCAGAGTATGTGCTCTTGTTCCTTTTCTTATTAATCTACTTATTCCTATACTTTCACACATCAAGTCCTATCAGGCAGAGATTTCCCCCCCCCCCCATACATCTGTAATCCAAGGAATACAAAATCAGATTCTTAATCTATCACTGTGTGGCCTATCTTTTTGTCCAGTTATTTTTTTCGTTGCCTTACGTTGTACACCCTCCTCTAATACTCTGAGTGCACAAAATGCAGAGTTGTAGTCCA
The DNA here is from genome assembly GCA_016271365.2 of Neoceratodus forsteri. Classification (NCBI taxonomy): domain Eukaryota; kingdom Metazoa; phylum Chordata; order Ceratodontiformes; family Ceratodontidae; genus Neoceratodus; species Neoceratodus forsteri. The sequence goes on along the minus strand of CM028129.1, from coordinate 505,750,537 downwards.
GGTGTGGTCTCACAAAAGAAGTGAACAACGGAACCATTACTTCCTGTGATTTACTTTTAATATTTTTTTAATATAGTAGCCAGTATCCTGTTACTTTTTTGCATACATTTCCTAGCATGAGTTTCAAACTTCAAATCATTGGTAATGATTACTCCCAGATCTTTCTCTTCCACTGTCTCCTGAATCCTTCTACCATTTAAGATGTACTGCTGTTTACGGTTATCTTTCCCTAAGTGCATCACCTTACACTTCTCATTGAAACTCAAACTTATTGTTACTTGCCCATTCTTGTATTCTATATGGATCGTTCTGAAGGTTTTCAGCAGCCTCTGCACTATTTATAATAGCACCAATTTTGCTGTCATCCACATACTTGGCAATCCAAGAATGACATGTCTGCATAGATGAAGGAACTGACCTTGTTTGGTACATTTCTAAGATGGAACCCCTGGGGCACTCCGCTCGTCACCTCTCCCCAGACTGAATAGTGCCCCATAACCCCAACTTTCTGTGTGTTCCATCCAACCATGATTCTATCCATTGGACCAGATTTGTGTTTATTCCTAATTCTACAAGTTTATCAATCAAAAGACTGTGGGAGACTTTGTCAAATGCCTTGGCATAATCCAAGTAAATGACATCCACCGATAGCCCCTTGTCCAGTGCAGCACTGATTCATAACAATATTTAGTCAGAGACAATACGGCAGCAGTTTGATTTGAGTAAATACCATTTTGTTGTCAAAGGTTCTATTTAAAATGTGTCATATTACATGCAGAATGGCATATAGTATCATATAAAAGACATTAGCAGTCTGATACTAATGTGACACATCCTCAGGATACGAGGAGGCTCATAAAGTTACAACTGGCAATAAAGGTAATGAAAAGTATAACATCAGACCTGGTATTAACTACCCACAAGGCATAGTTTCAACAGTTGGTTAGTAGATGAAAGTATATTAAAAAAAAAAAAAAAACTTTACATATAAACCACAATAACAGTAAATATAAATGTATATCGAAGTCTATTTTGCACATGTTGGGGTGAAACACTAAGGATATAAAATGTTTAGGTGTTCATCCATATATATTCCTTCTCTTGAGAGACATTTTCTCTTGCACTGTGGATCCAGTGAACTATGCGTTACAAAATACAAATGTCAGGCATGTATTCTAAAAAACAATAAAAAAGCAGAACATTATTATATCAGATGCTGAGGCCGCACCTGGAGTACTGCGTGCAGTTTTGGAGGCCACACTTAAAGAGGGACATTAACCTCCTGGAGAGGGTCCAGAGGAGGGCAACCAAAATGATTTGGGGCTTGGGGGACAGGACCTATGAAGAGAGGCTCGAAGAGCTAAATATATACACATTGGAAGAGAAGGGAGGCGGGGGACATGATAGAGGTCTTCAGGTACATGAAGAGGGTAAATAGGGAGGAACAGTCAGGGTGCTTCGAAGGAAGGAGGAAGGGGCCACTAGAGGGCATGGGTGGAAGCTGGAGGGGGGAAGATTCAGGGGAGAAAGGAGGAGGTGCTACTTCACTGAGAGGGTGGTGGAGCCATGGAATGCACTACCTAGGGGGCTGGTGGAGGCAGAGACAGTGGAGGGGTTCAAGAGCGGGTGGGACAGGTACAGGGGAAGGGTTCTGGAAGCAAAATCCAATGCAACAAGAATATCCGGAACTGGGAAGGGAGAAGCCAGAGAAGGCGAGGGGGACAGCAAGGTCAGCACCCAGGGTGGGGGCTGACCAAACGAGCAGACACGAAAGACCGTTAGGCCTATTCTGCTGGCATTTTAGTATGTTAGTATGCTCATTTAGTCATAATCATACCATGGTAGCCATAGAAAAGTCTCAGTACTGAGGAATACCTAGAAGTTTCTCTGTACTGAGGTATACCTAGGTATACTGAGCAGGGTTTTATTTACCTCTAAAAATTGATTAGCGTTTTGCTCATAAAAGTGCTAAAACTTTGTGAAAATGCATAGCTCTTGCCTCACTGTTTTTAACAAACACAACACTTCTAGAAAACCTATATAAATAAATATTTTCTGTACAGTTAGTGTTGTCCCAAGAAAACTGCTAATCAATTATTTAAAACCCTGCTGAGGCAGAATCACGTTAGTCGATGCAAATTGCAACTTGAGTGCCTCAGTGGTACCTCGAGGTAGGCAACTTTCAGATAACTACCACTGTAATGCAATAAAAGAAATAAAACTTCCGTTGCAAAGTATGCCTGCCATCTTTATATACAGGAAATAAAGATTGTCTATAGAAATCATTCACACCTGGGCTATAGCGAGCCCCCAAGGTATGGATCCATTATGGCTGAGCATCTGATATAATAATGCCCTACTTTTTATCTAATGTTTTAGAATAGATTTCTGATATTTGGAATCATTGTACTGCAGAGTTCATTGATTCCACAGTTCTAAAGAAAATGTTTCTCAAGAGAAGTGGTAGATAAATGAATACCTGTCAATTTTATATCCTCATTGCTTCACTCCAGCATCCACAAAATGGCTTTCTATACGGTTTATATTTCCTGATATTCGAACATGAAGTCTTGCTGTATTCTGACAATTGCAGTGATTCCCAACCTTTGAACTGCCCCGGAGAACAAAGAGTTAACTTTCTGTGCAGGGCATAGAATGCTGAGCTCAAGCTCGGTTGAAGTCTCTGTCTGGAGTGATTCAAACCTAAACCGTCAGATTCTTTACTCCACCTCACTGAACGGTCGTTCCGGAGATTTCTCCTTCAGCTCGGTTCGAAAGTTGGTTAAAGTTTCAGTTTTTGTCGGTTTTTAAACCGAAAAAAGTATCCGCATAGTCGGTTCAGTCTCTGTCTGTGGTGGTGGTGTTGTGAGTACTAGATAGGAATGTTTCTGTTTTTCTCTGTGGAACTTGGAACTTGTAAAAGAGCGGCTTGGTTCGGCCGAACCGGCCATTTGATAGTGCAATTTGTGTGTTACTTAGTGTGTGGTTACCGGTTCTTAAAAAAAAAAAAAAAAAAAAAAAGTGTTTTGAAACTGTTTGTTTTTTCCAATACCCGTGACACGGTTAGGAACCGATAAGGGAGTCTTGCCTGGCAGTTGCCTAAAAAAGGATAAGTTTGGTTAGGTTGGCCATGTCTGAGAAACCCAAGAAAAAACACGGGCCCACTGGGTTTCAGCACTGCAGTTAGTGTGGGGAGGTCTTTGCTAAGGCCGATCCCCACACCACCTGTTTTTATTGTCTGGGGTTTGACCACCTCAATTCAGACATCCAAATATGTAAAAACTTTCCCAGATCTACCCTTGAAAAGAGATTAGGTAGACTGAGGGAAAAGGAGGCCAAGAAGTCCGCTGACCAGGATGGCTAGCCCGGTTTGGTTTCGACTGAACCAGAAGGAGTGCCGTCTGACCAGGGCAATATTTCGTGGAAAAAGGAGAGCTGATTCCGAGGGATCAATTCCGACAAAAAATGCAAATATAAATCGACCGGTTCGGATCCAGAGGTTCATGTTCTGACCGCCGAAGAGATAGCCAGAGCGATTCAGATTGTGGAATTGCTCCGTCTGGTTCTGACCGATCCGGCTCCTTCTGGCAGGGGTTTGGTTCGTTCCTCCGGTTCAAGAGTATACCCTTGAAGATTTTTATGAACCAGAATTTGAAGAGGAAGGGGAATTTGAGGATGATGATGTAAGTGAAGGTCTGGATGTGTCTGTGGAACCGGACAGCTCCCCAGACAGACCTTCAGGTGTTTCCCCTCCTAGGCTTTCTGAGTCCCCTTCTCACTTTATGTTTTACAGAAAGGTGGCTGAAACCCTCCAGCTTTCTATGGAGGAGGCTGTGGAAGATCAAGAGGAGCCTGATTTATGTAGAGATGATGGACATCCCAGAGTCCAGGAGACTGTCTATTCCCCTCCATAAATCTTTTGGGAAACTGACACAAAAAATCTTAGTCTTCTAACACTATACCTCCTGTGGATAGAAGAATGGACATGGGATATACACTTTCAGGCTCGGACACGGAGTTCTTATATCAGCAATGCAGCCATGTTGGGGTAGTGCAGACTGCTGCCTGTGACAAGGCAAATATTCCCTTGGCTTTACACCCCCTGACAAGGACTCCAGGAAGATTGATGCCATGGCAAAGAAGCAGTACATGGCGGCATCTTTGGGACTCAGGCAGGCGAATTACATGGCCTGTACAGCCAGGTACCAGAAGTCCAGGTGGGACACTGTACTGGCACTGGCTAAACAGGCCTCCCCCCAGCTAGCCAAGGAGCTGGAGGCGGTGGCTGCAGATGGGACTGAGGCATCTAAGGTTCAGTTTAATGCTGCTGTGGACTCTAATGATGTGTCATCAAGGTCATGGCTACATATGTGGCTCTTGGAGGATGGCTTGGCTCAGATGTACTAGCCTCTACTTGGGACACCCAGGCTAAGGCCATGGATTTTCCTGTAGTGGGTAATTCTCTGTTTGGGGAGCAGACAGAGAATTACATGAAAAAATGGATGAGTACAGGACCACTTACAGGAGTGCTCAGACCAAGGAAAGGCAGGTGGCTCCTGAAAGGCAGCAGTCAAGGGGCAGGGGCAGGCCTTTTCAAAGGCCTTTTTACCAAGCACAGGCCTCTTCCTTTTCTCAGAGAGGCCGAAGGGGGATGCATCCACTCCTCAGCCTAAAGCCCCTGCCAAGCAGACACCCTGATGGGCCTGCCCGGGTCGACTCTCCTATTCCATTAGGGGGCAGGCTGGCTTACTTTGTCCAGGACTGGATGTCTATTACATCAGACAAGTGGGTCCTGGAAGTAGTAAGCCAGGGACTTGTTCTCAGCTTCAAAAAGTTTCCAAAGATGAGAGCTAGATCTTTTCCACCTGTAAATCTCTCAGAAACCCTTGCCCTAGAGGCAGAGGTTTCTTCTCTCCTAGCTTTAAGAGCTATAGAGAGTATATACCCTACACTGGGGCAAAGGACTGTACTCTAGGCACTTTCTGACCCCAAAAAAGACAGGGGAGTGGTGACCCATCCTAGACCTAAGATATCTGAACAAACATCTTTTAAAACCAAAGTTCAAGATGATAACTCTGGGAATAATCCTTCCCTCTGTAAGGCCAGGGGACTGGCTAGCCTCCCTGGACCTCAAAGATTCCTACTTTCACATTCCCATCAGGTGCTCCCACAGAAAGTACCTCAGGTGTGTGTTGCCCTCAGGCCATTATCAGTTCAAAGCAATGCCCTTTGGCTAACCTCGGCCCCAAGGGTTTTCACAAAGTGCCTGGCAGTAGTAGTTGCCTTTCTAAGAAGGCAAAAGATTTCCATTTTTCCATATCTGGACGATTGGCTAGTAGTGGGTCAGTCTCCAGACCAAGTCAAGTCTCACCTGCAAGTGACCCAGCAAGTGCTGACTTCTCTAGGATTTCTCCTCAACCTTCCCAAGTCAGTTTTCGAACCAGTTCAACTTCTTAACTTTTATAGGGGCAGAACTGGACACACTCAGAGCAGGAGCCTTTCTTCCTCTAGCAAGGGTTCTTATGGAACTAGCTTCTTCCTTCAGCCTTCGGGTATCTCGACCAGCAAGGCATTTCCTCCAGCTCTTGGGCCACATGGCAGCTTCTACAGCAGTGGTCCAAGGCACAAGATTCCAGATGAGGGATATTCAGTTCCACCTGAGAGCTTTCTGGTATCAGAAGAAGGATTCCCTTGCCAAAATGATCCCACTGACTCTGACCTTGATCCAAGCCCTCCAGTGGTGGCAGGATCAGGACAGTTTAAGACGAGGTGTTCCTTTTGTTGCTTAGCCTTGTTCAGTGGTCCTTATGGATGCTTCTCTCCTGGGCTGTGGAGCCCATCTGGGGTCCCCTTACTGCTCAGGGGCTGTGGTCCCCTTCCCCCCAAGAATCCCTTCTCCACATCAGTCTTCTAGAGCTCGGAGCAGTTGTTCTGGCTCTAAAAGCGTTTTCACAGTCAGTTCTGAACAAGGTGGTTCAAGTCAGGACAGACGCCACCACCACCATGTGGTACATCAACAAGCAGAGAGGCACTTGGTCCACGGCCTTGTGCACAGAAGCCATGAAGTTGTGGTCCCTGGCTTATTCCCTGCAAACTTCTCTTGTTGCAGTTCACCTTCCAGGCAAGGACAGTGTGCTAGCAGATGCACTGAGCAGGATTTCTCAGGGCCATCACGAATGGTCCCTGGACCCTCAGGTGTTGAAAGTGATTTTTTCAAGATGGGGCACTCCAGAGATAGATCTCTTTGCAGCCCCAGACAATCACCAACTCCCTCTCTCTTGTTGCAGACCTCCAGTCTTGGGCTCAGTCCCTCTGGACGCCCTGACCCTGAATTGGGAAGGGAAGTTTCTGTATGCCTTTCCCCCCTTCCCACTCCTGTTCAAAGTTATGGTAAAAATAAGGTCTCAGTCTTGCAAGGTGATTCTGATTGCTCCAGATTGGGCCAGACAGCCCTGGTACCCCCTGTTGCTGTCCCTAGCAGTCCATCTTCTCCTGTCTCTTCCCAGGAATTGCAACCTGTTAACTTCCTCTCAGGGAAGGATTTGGTACCCCAGTCTTCAGCCTCTCAGTCTCAAAGCATGGCACTTGAAGAGTTAGAGTTTGCAGATCTGCATCTTTCCCAAGGGGTTCTGGATATCCTCAAGGCTTCTAGAAAGCCCTCCACCAGAAAGACTTACAACTCCAAATGGAAAAGATTCAGCATTTGGTGTTCTAAGAAGCATGTTTCTCCAGACACTGCTGGATTGCCTACGGTTCTGGATTATATGGTCCATCTTAATGGCCTAGGCCTCAGACCAGCTACTCTCAAAAGTACACTTGTCAGCTGTTTCTGCATTTTTGTCAGTGGGGAAGTCTTCCTCACTATCTTCCCATCCTGCGTTCTGTAAATTTTGTTAACTCATTCACACCACAAGAGCTCTTTGCGACTTCCACCACTTGTGCCCTGTATACTTTTAGCCCTGTATCCTGGGCCTTTCTAAGGCAAAATCAAGCCACAATCAGCATGCCACAAACAAATGTGACTACCTCTTGAACCGTAAGTGCTACACACAGAGTATGAGTGGCAGAGTTGTTCAGCACAGAGTTACTTTTCCAATGGTGCTATGCAATCAGTTTTTTTTCAAGGTGCTTAGGTGACGCATGAGAGACAAATGTCAGCCATGCACACCATACCTTAAACAAATGCAAATAACTCCTAAAGTATATGTGGTAGACACAAAGTATCAGTGGCAAAATTGTTCAGCACAAAAATAGCCTTTCTAATGGTGCTATGCAATCAATTGTAATCTGTTTAGTTTTTATTTTATAGTAGCTGAAATACCAAACAACTGTTTTTTTTTTTTTTTTAGATTCATTCAGGGTGCTTAGGTGAGGCTTGAGAGACAAATGTTAGCCATGCACATGATCCCTTAAACAAATATGAATAACTCCTAAAGTATACATGATAGACACAAAGTATCTGCAGCAAAATTGTTCAGAGCAAAATTACGTTTCTAACGGTGCTATGCATTCAATTCTAAGCAATTCGGTTTGTTTAATAGTTGGGTGAAAACTGCTGACTTCCTCAGACGTTTATAGCCCTGAGTGAAAGTCAGTTGAGTACGTCTACAGGCGTTATTGTCCTGAGTGGGCTATGCTTTCAGACGCCGCCTACAGACGTCTCTAGGCCTGAATGAGTTAAAGGATTGCTTCACACCAATCCTCTTTTTAGAGAACCTGCCCCTGCCTGGGATTTGAATGTTTGCATTGCTCAACTTATGCAACCCCCCTTTGAGCCCGTGTCTTCAGCAGAGCTTAAGTACTTGACTTGGAAAACTGTTCCTGGTAGCCATTACCTCTGCCAGGCGTATCAGTGCATTGCAAGCCCTGTCAGTGGAACCTGATTTTATCTCATTTCACAGGGATATAGTGGTCCTTAGAACCAATAGAAGGTTCTTGCCCAAAGTGGTTTCAGACTTCCATTTGAACCAGTCTGTCTCTCCCTGTTTTCTTCAGTGATCATTCTTCCTCAGGAGAGAGGAGGCTACACAGTTTAGATGTCAAGAGCCCTTGGTTACTACATAGAGCGTACCAAGGGTCACAGGTTTGACTCCCTCCAGTTGTTCCTCACTTATGGAAAAGTGGGGAAGGGCAAACCTACCACAAAAAGATCTATTGTCAGGTGGATTGTGTCTTGTATACAATTCTGCTATGAAAAACTGGGAAAAACTCCACCCTTAGGCTTGAGTGCTCATTCGACAAGAGGTACAGCTGCTTCCCTGGCTGCTGCCAGGGATATCCCTCTCTTAGAAATTTGTCAAGCAGCCACCTGGAAAACAGTCCATACCTTTACCAAACATTACTCTCTGGATATTCAGGCTAGGAGGATGCTCTGTTTGGCACAGCAGTACGTCAGAGCCTATTCCCAAAGTAGGTTCTGTCCTTCCTCCTTGGAGGTACTGCTTGGTAGTCTGCAATTGTCAGAATACAGCAAGACTTCATGTTGTTTGAAGAAAAAATTACTCACCTTAGTAATTATGTTTCTTCTAATGGAGTCTTGCTGTATTCTGACCTCCCTCCTTGCCTCCCCTCTCAGAACCTGTGGGTAGGCAGGTGCAGTGTTGCACCCCAGGGGTGTTTTTTTGTTTGCACCCTCCTCCTTTGTGTTTGGGTGCTGATTTATTATTGTTATTTATGGTACATTGGGTTTTGGTTTTTGGGTTTCCTGACTTGAGTCTTTCTTGGGAATCCAAAACTTTTTTTCAGCCAGTTGGCTAGTAAGAATTTGTACAATTTCCACATAGAATTTTTAGTTTAGTTGGGCTCGTAAGAATCTGACGGTTTAGGTTTGAATCACTCCAGACAGAGACTTCAACCGAGCTGGAGCTCAGCTTCTATGCCCTGCATAGAAACTTAACTCTTGAAAATTGTGAATGAGCTGCTCCCGTGGCAGAGAGGACTGAGACATGGAGCTGCTTGGCCACAATGGTGGTGGAGATCAGGGTTCTAATCCTGGCATTCAAAGTTTGTTTTCTCCCATAATCCAACTCCAACTCAATTGATTATTTTAGTTAAGGGGTGGGTGGGTGGGGTGTGTGTGTGTGTGTGTGTGCGCGCCTTGAGAGCAGAGCCACCACTAAAATAAGCGTTGGACTGGTACCAGTTGTCGGTGTGCTTTGTGACCACTACCAGTGGCATTGCCTTTACTTGCCGCATCATTTGTTCCTGCCATTGTTCTGCATGGTGCTGTATAAGGTGCTGTTCATACATGTGCTGTTCAGACCTAGTGACAGATAATATAAGGGCATTTCTGCATTAAGTTACTAACTCTGATAAAACTCTGCTTCTGGAGTAAAACGTTAGTTTTTGCCCAAACTGGCATAGCATTGCTCCCTGATACTCACTGCACTACTGCACTTTTGTTGTTTTTAGTATTCATCCTAGGAATTCCCATATGCTTTTCTATTAAGCGGGTTAAAGTTTTACTGCAGACTATGGAATAACACTGCTTTTTATTTGATGTACAATTGTCGAGTACACAAATGTGCAATAGTACAATGAATAGCAGGGAGCAATGCTACAGTAGATTAATACAGAAAACAACTAATGTTTCTTTCTAAAACGTCACTGTAGGTGGGCTCCCATTGTCTGCTTGCCTTTTTTTTTTTTCTTCATTGACTGTTGACCTGGGGCTGGGCAATTAGTGTTAGAATGGAGGGTTGGCAGCACTGGGGTTTGGCTGTCATTGTTTGCTTACTTATTTTCATTTACTGTCTAACTTTAGGTTTAGGCACTTGGTGTCAGAATTGGGGAAGTCTGGTGGCAACAGGGTTGAGCAGCAAGTGGCTTCTTGCTTTCATTTTAGTTTACCACCCTACCCCATAATTGGGTCTCCAGTGTTGGGGCAGGGAGTGGCACTACGGCTTGGCTCCTGGTGACTGCCTAGCTGCCTGAACCAGGAGTCACCCAGCTAGCCATGCCCACCAAACCAGAACTGCATTGCCATTGCTTGGGACGCTGCTGCACAGAAGGCCCCTCCCCAACCCAGCAGTATAGCTGACCTTAAAAGAGCGCTAATATGCTGTGCTTTTTTCATAAAATACTAGAGCACAGTCTGGTTGGTAATGAGTGCAGCACCAGCTAGCCACCCTGCCCAGCCAGTAGCTGCAGCACAGAGTCAGACCGTCAAGTAAACGTCCTGCCAGCAGCAAAAATGGCCAAGAAAGAAACTGCTGTATAATGGCATAAATTTTTTTTTTTTCTTTCCAACTTTGGTGCATATCTCAGCCATTTTGAATTGTTTTCACCAAATTTTCAACATAGAGGGTTCTTGGGAGGAGGCCCACCTCATGAACTTCGGTCACTGTCATTTTGTTATTAAGGTCCGAAGGTGATTTTGTGATCAATGCACAGAACCACCTTTTGGGACCGAGTAACAAAAATGACAGTATCTAATTATGAGTGAGGCCCCTCAAAACCTATGTTGAAAATTTGGTAAAAAAATCCCTAAAATATTATATTCAAGTGTGCATTAAGTTTTCTTACTCATGCTTGTAACTTTGCAAATTTTAATATTTTCACTCCAGATTTTCAACATTGCCATTTTACCACACCTCCTTATGAGCAGTACAGCTGTCATTTTCATATCTTGCCCAAAATGTGTGTTTACGCATGTAGCGTCCAATGGCGCAGTCGGTGTGCAAAATCAATGTTAGGGACAGATTAAGAAAATCACAGTGACACTGTTGATGAGCAGAGGTCTTAAAATGGCTATGTTGAAAATTTGGTGACAGAAGTCCATAAAATGACTGTGTTACAAGCGTGCATTGTGCAGTTTCCACGCACCCTCGTAAGTTCACGAATTTGTACTATTTTCAGTCCAGATTTTCAACACTGGCATTTTTCCACACCTCCTTATGAACAGTACAGCTGTCATTTTTCACACCCTGGCTGAAATATGTTTTTGCACTTCCGGCGCAGAAATGCGTGGTCGCTGTGGGAAATCAGTTTTCAGGACAGAATAAGAAAATCACAATAACACTGTTTATGAGTGGAGGTCCCAAAATGCCTGCGTTGACAATCTGCTGTAAAATATCCCCAAACTAATTACGTTATGGGTATGCGTTGTGCAGTTTCTACACATGCTTGTGACTTCAGTTTTTTTATATTTTCACTCCAGATTTTCAGCATTGCTAATTTTTTACTCCTCCCCATGAACAGTACAGCTGTCATTTTTCACATCCTGTTCGAAATGTGTTTTTGCATCTGTGGTGCCAACTGGTGTACTCACTGTGCAAAATTAGCTTTCGGCTAACAAACTGATATTGCCACTGTTCATGAGGTGGGGGTCGCAAAAAAAACCTTGTTGAAAATTTGGACTGAAAATACCAACGAATGACTGGGGCGTTAGGGTTTCCGACCATAACGCCCCACGCTGTAGTGACTGACAGGCATCAGGGGTGTGACTTGGGATTGCGACCTGTAATGCTCATGCCATTCCACCCCGACCCACACCCTGCAGCCAGTGACAGGCATGGAAGTGTGCCTTGGACTCTTCGGCTCCAGAGTTCACCCCATTCTCCTATACTGCACCCATCTCACCGTATTTCCTTATGGAATGGGGTGAGCATAAGGCCCAGAGACCCCCAAGGCACACCGTGACACTTGTCGGAGTCTGCAGGGTAGGGTGTGGTGAAATGGCGTGGCTGTTATGCATGATGACCCAAAGGCACACCCCAGTGCCTGTCGGTCTCTGCAGGGTGGTGGTGGGGTTGGCTTCAGTTCAAGTACTTCACTGCCATTCTTATTATGCATTTCTCTAACTCCTACACTACCAATGCCAGCCAGCAAACATTCGGCATTGACAAATGCTTGTTTTTAGAGCTGATGCAGTAGGGCTGCAGGCTCCGTCTACTTGCAGCCCTGAAAAACAGCTTCTGCTTTGAAAAATTACTTTCAGGTTCGGTGCAGTTCTCCTGTAATGTCAGAGAAAAAAAGGTTGAGGTCCATCTTGTCCACCCTTCCTGCTTCTTGAGCAGAGATGAACAAGTATACTGTGCAAGCATGTGCTAATCTGTAGGGATTCTCCACCCACTGTACTACCCAAGGGTACCTTGTAACTCCCTGGGTGTTCAGAAATGTGTCCAGGCACACCTTGAAGGCCTGTACTGTCTTCATGTCTGCATCAGGAGACTGTTCATAGGTTCGTCACCCTCTGGGAGAAGCAGGACTCCAGATAAGGGGAGTACCAACCTGTTTTTACTCACCTCATTTTAAGAAATGCTCTTTAGAAAAATGTTTAATGAGTACCAGTTCTGGCCCAACATTTGTAAATACCCTACACTCAAAAGAATAGTGCTTCATAACAAAACTGGTGATTCAAAAGGAGCAGTTTTTTCAGATTTACAGCACACTTATGCATCCCAGTTTTGTTTTGCTCACTATATTTTAAAACCCGTGAGTAAATTACTCTTACCTGCCAACATTATCTGGGGCATTGTTGGCACTTGATCAGTTCTTATCCAAAAAAACAAACTAACTAGATTGTTGTTAAAAAAAAAAAAATGTATTCCTCACTAGCTGGCCCAGTAGCTCTGAGGGTTAAGGTGCTGGACGCCACACCTTGTACTGTGCCAGCGACCCAGGTTCGGGAATGAGCCCGGATTGTCTGGTGTTGGCTGGGGGGGGGTGATGAGTGAGATTAAGCCGCCGCAAGGCAACTCTCTCTTCCTGAGAGGGACTGGAGGCTCCCTGGCCACTGGCTGCCACCCTGCCATGGAGGGCGGATGGTGGTGCCAACCTGAGGGAGCTCTGATGATGGCCTCTGGGAGGGGCAGAAGGGGCTGAGCTGGTGTCACGGGGTGTGTGTGCGCCTCCAAACATGCATGGCGCCCATGTGCTGGAACCCCGGGGTACGGGGAGAAAATGGGGCAAAAAACACAGAAATTATAAATTAAATAAAATGTATTCCTCACTCCGCTCTGTCCAGACGTTTGTTGAGTTTGGTTTTACTAACCTCGCTTTTGAAATGAGGAGTACAGTACTCATCCTAAATAATCTAATCTGGAGCCCTGGGGGAGAAGTGCTTGCCAGTTTCTTCATGATGTATAAAGAGATAATGGGAATGTTGGTCTGTGCTTAAATTTTTTTTTATTGTGGATTTTAATCTATCCATATGGTTTGCATAGTGACATGAATATCTGAGAAACACTGATTCTTCTGTTAAAAATTAAATGGATGATTACCAGTATGAAAATCTCAACGTAAAATCTTTAGTTAGCCTTAGAGATATTTAAAAAGGAAAAAAAAGAAGTCTAAAGTCCTGAATATGCAGGAGAGCCATCAGATGTTATTTATTTGGGTGTGCTTTTTTTTGTTTGCTTTGTGAGATTTTTTTTAGCTCATTGAATTTAAGAGCAAATAACCTGTTTATTATTTAATTTTATTTTACTTTTCCAGATAAAGGAAATGTGACAGACCATCATGACATCCCATAATGCTGTGTTCCTTATTGATACTGCGAGAGGGTCTCTGGTACCAGGGAAAGAGGTTTTTGTTCGGAACCTGATCAAATTAGGCTCTTTGAAAATCCTAAACTATCTGGGATACAAATATGGAGTTGAGAAAGTCCGGTGGGGATTCAAGTTCTTTGACTCACTGAGTGGCAAAAGCAAACTTTGCAGAGTTTATGACTTCAGGGAGTTGAAGGAGAAGAACTTGGAAGAGTTTGAGGAGGAGCTTGATTCCAGGTTTCAGCAGACTTTACAAACTGAAGGCACAAGTTTGGTACAGAAGGATGGCAGTGCCATACCACAAGCTGTTGCAGCTCAAAATGCTTTAAAGGAAACGCTATTGGATTATCAGTGGGACCGGCCTGACATTACATCCCCAACAAAACCTGTTTTAAGGACCAGAAAGAGGTTGAGTTTGCATGAAGAACCCCAACAGTCTGACTCCTTAGTTGAGGATTTGGCTCTGAAAAATAAGAACCTGCTGTTCCTGTTCTCTTCCTGCCCTCATTCTCAGCATGAACTGGTGAGGTTTGTTTCTGGGAATGACGCAAACTCCACTTGTGACGGGCTGCCCATTTACCAACAGCTGTCTGAGAAACTGTTGCCCAAAAGGATCCAGAATATGATTTCCAGTCACAGAATACTACTACATTGGGTGGACATGACAGAGTGTTCAAAGGTAATTTGCATATCTAAGCAGGTGAAGCTCAGATTCTTTTTTGTAACTGTTTTTATCTCTCCCCAGATAGCATCCCAGTACCCCAGCAATCGGCATCCTTAGGTTGAATGAATGAGCGGCTGCCTTCTCAGCTAATACGCATGCCTTTCCCCACAGTTGGCAGAGAGTGCACGAATGGCAGGTCCCCGCCCTTCCTTTGAGTAGCTGAGTGTCATGACTGTATGGCATGGCTGACCTCTTGAGGGGATTCATGAAAGCTCTTTAGAAAAGGTTATGACTCACGTATGTACCAAAGCCAAACCCGTAGAGATCGTATATAACAAAAACTAGAGGGGCCATCCCGTAACCCCTCCAGCCATTTGCATAATAGCATCATAGAAATCGTACCGGCTACTTGCATATGTCGACATGAAAGCCCCCATTTTTCCATATGATGTTCTCTCTAATTTTTGTTATGTACAGTCTCTATGGGTGGACTTTGGTACGTAGGTGGAGTGGATGGACAACTATTGGTCCACCTAGTCTGTCTCCCTCTAACCTGAAATATTGTTCCCAGCCATAGGAATTTATATTTTCTGTACTCAAAGCAATGCATGCTGCATAGCAATCCTCCGTTAGCTTATTGCAAACCCTTTTATCCTCTTTTCTGAAGTTACCCAGGCATACTGTTAAAAACTAGATGGTGGGTTGCCACTAAAGGCAGTAGTCTATCTCTGGCGGCTACTATATTCACAACTTGGCAGGCATGGGGTAGTACCAGTAAGAGATGAAGCCTTGAAGAACTTGATAGAATCGGCTTCTAGTCCAAGAAGAAATAATTTCTTGAAGCGGTGAACAAACTTATTTTTTTTTGTTTAACCACCACTTAAACAAACAAACAAAAAATGCAATACAAATCACAAGGATCAACTTATTTTTTCCATTTCCCCAACTACCCCCGACATTTTGGATCGCTGAGTGCCTTTTTTGTTCCTTGTTTTATCTGCTTTGGCACTTCAGTTGCATTCAGAATAAAGACGTGCTCCTATTAATATGGCTGTTCCCCAAGTTTTCATCAGTTCTCTCATCCGGTTTTGATGCCTCATTTATGTTAGCAAGCAGTATCTGTTGCATGTTAGTTTTACTTTTAGTCATAAGAAAAATTATGTTAAATACTGGGTGTTCAAAAACAGCCAGGAATACTGATGAAAACCTTGGAGGCAGCCTTTCAAATCTAAATATAAAAACAATAGCAGATTCAAAACAGAGGAAACAAGTTGGGTGGCGCCACCAGTAGCTGGTCTTGCATTGTAGTTATTGATATGTAAGTTGAATTTGGTGTATTATTGGGTTTGGTAAAGTTAAATATTTAATGTAGTTGGTAAATAAAATGCAGTTAGATGAGCTATGTGGTTCATAGCATAGGTATCAGTGTAGCTCAGTTGGTAGCCCATCTGCCTCTGAGCCATAAAGTCCAAGGTTCTGGTCCTGCACTGAGATTGGTCTCATACCATAAAAATGCTCTGGGATCCGATTACAGTACTAGAGGGATGTTCTTCTGTCTGGGTATGCCATCCTTAGGATCAGACGTTTAACCGAGGTTCCGTCTGCCTTTTCTGGTGGTTGTTTATGTGGAAGTTAAAGAGCACGTGGCACTTCTTGAAAAGAGAAGGGGGAGTTTTTTGGCCACATTTCCCCATGTCACTAAAATACCACTGACAGCTTAAAGAGCAGATGATGCCTTCAGGAGAACTTTTTAACAAAACATAATATTTAGATACAGTTTATCTTGTATTTTATACTAGTTCTCTATTTTTCCTCTCTGTTATTTATTGAGGTCATTTGCATGAAAACAGGATTTTTGCTCTTGAAGAGTTCATCTATCCCTGTTGCTTTCTCCATACCTGAGAATAGTGTACTGATTGTAACATCACAGTCACTCCCATGGCAATAGATTGTGGTCTCACAACAGAGGATTATTATGACTCGAAGTAGGGAGTAGGCTATAAAGGCAGATGAGCTCTAAGGAACTCTATGGGACAAAGATCATATATTAATGCAAATCTACTCAGTAATAGTAAAAGAAACAAAAAAATATATATATATATATATATATATATATATATATATATATATATAAATATGGAATAAAACAGAATTGTGCCAAATTATGTTTTCAAAGTTTGCTTTGAGGCATCAGTAGCTCTTTAATCTGGTTCAGTTTCAGTTGTTTGCTTCTGTATTTTCTTCCCCAACCCTGGGACGAGGCTGCAGATAAGCAGTATTACCTAGCACTCCTTTCCCAGTCAACCCAAATTAAATAAATAGCACAGTGCTAATGGCAAATAAATTTCATTTATTACTTGAAGTGCAGTATGAGGAAGCAGCCAGAAGGGCATTTGAGTTGGTGTTTTAGGGCTGTTCTTTAAATTTCTCCAACTTTTAGAAGTGGGGGGGGGATAAAGCTGGGAAAATATTGCAGTTAATGAGTTTAGTGGTTAATTACAACATGTGCAACAGGTGTCTGAGGGAGGACCTACACCAAGCTTAGAGAAAACAGGATATTTAAGCCCCACGCCTGCAAGCATCCTTTCGTGTGGCGTTCCAGAGTGTGAGTGCCATGGAGTAGGAAAGTGGCATCAGACGAGGATGTCTGCAGGGCTCTTGAGGACATGGGTATCCGCATCTTTTACACACATTTTGGGAGGTGGGATGCTTGGAAATCTCGGCAGCAAGTCCCAGTGATGCCCGCTCTACAAAGCCCCAGGAGTCCGTGCATGCTGCTTTAAGATGCAGCATATCATGAGTCCGTGCTTGGAGCAGCTGCGTGTATGCAGTGTTGGGAGCAGGGGCATGATGTACCTAGGAGTGCCACACAGAGATGAAATTAGAGAAGCAGTGAGAGCAGAAGAGAAGGGGCATGAAATGTAAATGATATGCTTCACAGTTTTTTTTTTTTTTTTTTTTGTTAAATATATTTTTTATTGATTGAAGCATCACATGTAGGTAGACAATATCTTTACATAGTATTGTACGTTACATTTTTCATGTTAACTTTACAGAAAGGGAAATGTAATATCTTATCACAAATATAGGTCACATTAATTCATTATTAATCTAAATAATCTCACTGGTTGATACAAGTCGTATTGTCATGCATAGGTTAAATTTAGGGATGTTTTGTTGTAGGTCACCCTGAAGGTTAGTCTGTGTTCTGATTTAATGTCCTGGAGTTAATCCCTTCATTCCAGCCTAGGGGACAAATTCCTCATCAGTCTGTGCCATGTACCACATCCATTTTTGCCATCTGGTTCTGACGGGCGTAAGCCCGTCATGGATCGCTGCGGTCAAACCTTCCAGATGATATATGTCCATGACTATTTGTCACCACTCCAGAAGATTTAGACATGTGTGGACATCCATCTACGTGTCGTCGCCTTTCTGACTGCCAGGAGGTAGCGGGGCAGCATAGTTTTATTCCAGGGTGGGTGGTGTTCAGGAAAAATGGACAATAGAGCCATTTTTGCTGTTAACTCCACCCGGTCTCCCAAGCAGTTATCATAGGTATTGCAGAGTTTTGAAGACTTTCGTCCATTTTGCTCACCATATTTTCATACATAGCCCATAATATTCTAAAATAAGTATCAAGATGTGTCTTGAATGTGTCCATATTGCTGCTGGCTGCTACCTCAATCGGAAGTTCATTCCATATCTTGGTCACTCATACTGAGAACCACATCCTTCCTTTTTTTTGTTATGCAGTGTTTGCTCACCAGCTGTAGGGAATGAGCTCTGGTATTATACACTTGTTCCCTAAGTGCAAAGCCTAATTGTTCCCATAATAGCATATCATCTAGTGCCCTGTAGATCATGCACATATCTCCCCTCAGCCTGCGATATTCCAGGGAATATAGACCCACTCTCTTGAGTCTATTATTGTAGTCCAGTCCTCTTACCTCATTTATCCTTCTGGTTGCCCTCCTCTGAACCCCCTCAATGGCCTTTATAACACCTTTATCCCCGGTGCCCAAAACTGTGCACAGTACTCTACGTGGGGCCTCACCAAAGAGGTGTACAAGGGCAGCATCACTTCTTGGTTCCTACATTTAATATGCTTGTTTATACAATGCAATATACTACCTGCCTTTTTTATAACCAGTTGGCAGTGTAAATTAGGGCCGAGATCATTTTTTACTCTTAACACCAAGATCCCTCTCATCCTCTACTACTCTTAATACCCTACCTCCCAAAACATAATGGACTTGTAAATTATTTTTGCCAAAATGCATAACTGTATTTCTTTCTAAGCTTGTCTCCGGGCTTCCTTATGCCTGGGCTGTATCTCCTGATGCTGATGGTAGGCAGGGCTAAAGCTCTGCAGCAGGGGGACAGTAAGCCCTCCACATCCTGTTGTCTCCAGTTTACTTCCTGCCTTCAGACTGGCAGGTACTCTGCAAGCAGAGCCTTGTCACCATGTGGCAGAGCTGAAGACAGCAGACTGTAAGTCAGTTAATTTTTTCTTTTCTTTGGACTTCTGAGGAGTTGCAGCTGTTTTTTCAGTGCTCTTGTGAGAGTTCCAGCCTCAGCCTTGCATGCTGCACAGACTGGCCCCACTTAGATGCAGAGTTTTTCCCCGCGATTTTGGGCTTGGCCTAGCAAACCTAGGAGCCTACATGTTGATCCGATTGGGGGGGATGGTGAGGAATCCCCGGACCTCAGCCCCGTTTATTTCCTGTCGATTGGGGGATGGAAACAGCACCGGAGTGCTTCGTGAGGATTTTCTCCCTAGGAGCCTACATGTTTATCCGATTGGGGGATGGTGAGGAATCCCCCCGGACCTCAGCCTTGTTTATTTCCCATCGATTGGGGGATGAAAACAGCACCGGAGTGCTTAGTGAGGATTTTCTCCCTCTCGGACGACAGCTCTGTTTATTTCCCGTCGACGAGCAGCATCCCGATTGTTACAGCCACTCGTCAACGATGGGCCTGCAGCGTTTTTTTCATAACACCTCGTCGAGGGAGTTCTCGTCGACGACTGCTGCGGGGCACGAGGAGCACGATGAGGGGTCATCTCACTCTGGCCCTGCCACTTGCGCGGTGGGACTGCAGAGCTGCTATATGGGGAGCAAGGGCTAATCCTAGGTCTCGCCTACTCCTCGACGGTGGGATTGCAGCGCTAGATTGGCGGCTAGTCGACGAGCGCCAGGGGTACACAGGGGGCGTCCAAAGCTTTTGGTCAGTGCTGGGCAGCGCCTCCCCCCCAAAACAGCAAGGAAGCTCAATATTTTGGAAGGATCAGTAGTTTGACCTTTAAAGGACCAGCACTGCCTTAACAGCGCAAAGTTCAGTATTCTGCCCTGAGAGGACCAGATCGATTCATCGCAGCGTCACTTACCAGGGCAGTTTTCCATCGGTGGGCTCATCAGTTGTGAGGCTCATCGACTGAGGCCGCGTACAGCACAGCTGTGTTTCGGAGCATGCTCAGACGGCCAGCGAACCTGCTCATGGCTTATTAAATTGGCGCCAATGGTACAGGACGCCTTTTTTGAATTGGCGACGCCACTACAGACCGCCTAGATGCACAGAACGTTAACGAGCTCATACAGTTTTTATGCTTATCGATCTAGCCTGAACCCCGATGCATTCTCATGGGATTCTTACATCGAGGAGCACCTCAGAGGGTCAGCTAGTCGCCAGAGGACGCGTAGGGCACGTCTAGCCTGGTGGCAAGGTACTCAGGCCATTGACGAGCTCCTTCGGTACTTTGCTTGTCGACGGAAGCTTTTGGATGCTAGCAACTCTGCGAACAGGCCACCCAGGTTCACAGTTCGTCGATGAGCATCTTGGGGTGTTGCAGCGCTTGTCGACAGAAGCCACTGCTGCCCCTGGAGGTGACTGGGAGAGACTTCCTACAGGCATTTTAACAGAAGACACTCCCTGCATTTTTCTTCAGCGATTGCACCCCCCACAAATGAAGTATCAGCCTTACAGGCAGTCTGGCTTAGTAGCCAGGAGCCGAGAGTGAGGAGTCCGGGTGCCCTATAGACCTGAGTCACTTGTGGCCAAAGTCAGGATCTGAGACCTAGGAATTCTGGTGTCCTAAAACCCGAGTTCGGTATAGCCCACAGTTCAGAGTAAGCAGTAGCCACCAGAGGGACCCAGCAGTTTGCAGCCCCCTCTGTCACTAGGCATCCTAAATCGGTTATATAGGGCCTCACTCTGGATCCAGTATACACAGACTGACAATCTGGGTTACCAAATATGAGACCTCACTAGAGGGTACAGAAACAGGACCATCCCTATTCTCACTCCAGAGCGGCAGTGGTCCTAGGAGGATTAACATTCCTCTCATATCAGGAGAAAGATAAGACATAGAAGGAAATCTAAAGCATTGCAGGGGGCATTTCTAAGACTCCAGCTTATCCTCTTCTGGAGGGGGGAGCGAGTGGGCGAAACCTTGACAAAAAGACGGGACCACAGCTGAGATTTCCGTTGGCTCTCACCCAGTGGCTCCCATCCCTCAGAAGCAGGTTTTTTCACCTGACGTCTGCTTCTGCACGGGCAACAGTTTTTTTCCTACTCCTCCTGGCTGAAGGAGGAACGGCAGCTCTCTAACTTTTCTCCCCTACCTAGTGCCCACAGAAGATCTGCAGTTTTTCAGGCTTAGTGCCCCAACATAGCTTAAGCTTTTCAGGCTTAGAAAAGAAGCAACCGGAAAAATAGTTAAACTGCCGTAGAAGCTACACCCTGATTTCAAACTGAATCAAACAGTTGGTCATTGGGCAGAAATGCAGAGGCGTTGCTTGCGCAGCAAACCTGTCAGTGGAGGCTGCCTGGGGCGATGCCCAAACCTCAGCTTGCCACTACCCCTGGCTTTGGCCCTAGCAAGCAGGGGCCTCTTCGAAGAGATGTTTGGTAAGGCATGCCATAGTCGAGGGCAGGGGCGATTCGGAGACCCGAGACCCCAGATGCAAAATCTCATGACCGAGCTTATGACTCTGATCAAACTCTTAACTTCTCGAGGAAAAAGAGCATGCGTCTCCTTACGTAGCCAGTATATCCTCAGAAGGGGCAAGTACGGTGGAGAGGGTGGCACCACAGAAACACAGGCCCACTACCTCGTGATGTGCCCCCTTCCCCCCCACCTCCGGTAACCCATCCAGTAAAGGGATATTGATCGAGTTTCCCCCTCAGACATCAGCTTGGGGGTTGCTCCGTATTATTCATGGTGCGGAAAAGCACAGCTCGGGGGGGGGGTTGCTCTGTATTATTCATGGTGCGGAAAAGCACAGGGGGTTTCAGGCCCATCCTACATATCAAAGTCCTGAACAACTTTATCCATCTGCAGACCCCTCAAGGCAAAAATCTGGATATCAAACATCAGGGAGCTGCAAAAAGGATCTCTTTCTGACATCCATCCATTTGCAAGAGACTGACCGGCAGATTCCTATTCAGGAACTGTACAAGCACCAGCAATTCAAGGTGGGGGAGAAGTTTTTCTATTCAAAACTCTGCCATTTGGGTTCCCCCCGGACACAATGACAATATTAAAGACCCACTGACACTATTAAAGATGCTGGTAGCGGGCATAGCCCACATTAAGGCCCCACAGCTCAACCAAACAGGGTAGCTGCCAACAGTACATGCAGGAGCAGAGGTAGCCTCGGGCCCGTTGGCACGTGGATTCTCATTTATTAAAGATGGAGTTCTTCAACTCCATGCCAGACCTAAATAATCTAGGATTTCTCATTAAGTGGACAAAGAGTTCCCTAACCCCTCGCCAGACCTAAAATCCTTCTGGAGGCAGTCATCAGGACATCAAAACGGTCTGTCCCCTTGTAACTAAGTGAAAGGGACTAAAGCCCATCAGAGGTTTCTCACACAGCTTCCCTGCTGACTGCTTATGTTTTTAACGCAGCTAGCTGGGTCAGATTTAAAAACCCTTCCTCCAGTGACCGTCTCGGAGGACAGTAGTTATGTTTGGTCACAAGTGGGGCCATCCTCTCCAAACCGAATCACTATCGATGCAAACCTCAGGTGCTGGGGAGCTCTCCTGCATCAGCTGTCGGCACAGGGCAGGCAGCAGCCGTTTAAATACAGGCGCAGTAGGCCTTCCTCTGAGGCACTCTGAACAGCAGTTCCTCAATCAGGACGGACTGATATTAACGGACAATAGGGCAAGGTTGACATACATCACTCATCGGGGGGGGGGGGTTCAAGAGCCGCATAAATGCTAAAGGACTCCCTTCTCTTTCAGTGGATGGAGCACTAAGGAGTAATGGATATTCAAGGACAAGAAAACGCAACATCAGACTGGCTTGGTCGCAAGGTTGTTCTACCATGGGTTTTGGTAGATACAGGACAGTGCCTTCCACGTCTTCCGAGAACAGTGAGGCAATACTCAGATTTTACGCCTGCGGGTGGATCTACAGGGTTCAACAATTCTGCTCCCTGACAAAGAACAAACCAGTGGCGGCTCAGGACACCTTTTTCCCGGCTGGGGTGAGTTCGGTCTCCTGTGTGCCTCATCTCCTATGCCGCTTCTATCTATCAAGAGCCTTCCAAAAGCGGCTTTGGTCAGGGCAGACATGAGTGTAGTCAGTCCCTTATGGCTCTTTTCCCCAAGTGGTTCCCAGTTATCATTCATATGCCAAGGTGACCATTTCTTAACCTTCAAGTTCACCATAGACCCTATCCATCAAGGACTGGTGCGGCATCCCAAGTTGGACAACATGTCGCTTTAGGATGGGGATGGAGTGTGTTTATATTTAAAAAAAAAAAAAAAAAAAAGGAACTACAATACACAGCTCTTATGGGAATGATGGAGAACTCTTGTAGCCTTTTTTTCGTCTAAGACATATGGTGGAATCTGGAGGAGATTCCGGTTCTGGCTTCAGTCCATTTTCATACAGAACCATTCAGTATAATCACCTGTACTACTGTAGATCCATTAAGATCGGTTGGAAAAAGAACTACAGTATGCCACCTTATCAGTTCAGGTTTCAGCACAAGGGGCACTCTTGTTGGTTCCGGGAAAACTGTTCGGCTTACATCACCGTGTCTGGAGGTTTCTAGTGGAAGCAACATTAAAACACCCTCCAGTTAACCAACACTACCTCCTCGGAGTAGTGGTTTAGTTCCCAAGGCTGGAGCCAAAGCTTCTTTACTGCTTTTCCAGCAGATGTCAAGCTCCTTACTGCCTTTCCAGTAGACCACCCTCAGGCGTCTCAGAACGAAGGTTGCTGTTTTCTGTTAGAGGTCACTTTAGCCAGGAGATTATAACCTAGAGGCATTGTTCACCCAAGAGACGTACACGTCTTTTATTATGCTCCGTTATACTCGGAACAGATCCAGATATTTTCCCTTGCCACAAGTTAGGTCTGCCTTCCATTATAATTAAAGGATTATTTGTTCTTCCTTCTGCCCACTTCCAGGAAACTATACGAAATGGGAACTGCAGTCTCTAGTCCCGAGACGAGTGTTTAAAATGTATAGTAAGAAGAAGGAGGTTCTCTCAAAACTTCATTGTCCATTTCAACTACTGGCCAAAATTAAGAGTAACAGGGTTTCGAAGGCTCTATAGGATTCTACCCTTCACCTCTCAAGGCTTATGATCCTAATGGTATAGCCTTGCTTGGCCTACTGAGAGCACATTCCAGCTGAGCTATGCTTCTCCATTCTCCATGGGGATACTTCATATAAGCATCTCTAGCAGACTTACACAGAGCACTTTATATAGCATCTCCAGAACACTTATACAGAGCAGCCGAACGTTTTCTTCATTCCAATGATTACAAGATTTTATAAGCTAGAGGTGATGGCCTCAGTGGAGGTATCCTTGTGCTTCAGTCAGTGGTGAACATTTATAGTCACTCTACATTCTTCCCACCCGGGACATTAGGGGATGCACTGCTCTTGGATATCCCAGGCGTAAGGAAGCCCGGAGACCAGCTTAGGAGAGAGAAATAGAAATTTGAATACCTGTAAATTTTCTTTCTCCGGCTGGTCTCTGGGCTTAGGATTCTCTACCAGAATGTATATAGTTGACTGGCCGGAGGGCCAATTATGCCGTAACTTTGTTGTTCTCTCTCCTGGGCTGGTCTCCGTGCTTCCTTACTCCTGGGCTGCTCCTCAAACTGTGTTGTTTTCTGTTTCCAGTACTCGTAGTATTACATCAGGGGGACTGCGTGTGAAGGATTGGAGACAACAAGATGTGGAGGGCTTCCTGTCCCCCTGCTGCAGAGCTTTAGCCCTGCCTACCATCAGCATCAGGAGGTACAGCACGGGCGTAAGGAAGCCCGGAGACCAGCTGTCGGAGAAAGACAATTTACAGGTATTCAGATTTCTATTTATTGGTGTTAAAGGTGAGTTTCTTAGTATTTGCCCAGCATTCTAGCTCCTTTAAAGCAATTTGCAAGGTATTACAATAATCCTGATTGTTGACTATGTGCCCCATACGGGTGTCATCCTCAAATTTGGACAGCCATATCCCAGATGATGTGTTTATCGTGGTAATGTAAACACTAAAAAGACGAGGACCAAGCACTGACCCCTGAGGCACCCCACTAGTCACCTCCTCCCAACCAGAATATGAGCCCTTAATGCATACTCACTGCTTCCTATCAGAGAGCCAAGACGTGATCCACCTGGTGATCTTTCTACCTACTCCCTGCTCAATTAGAGCATCTATAAGTTCCCCATGTAGAACTTTGTCAAAGGCCTTGGAGAAATCCAAAAAAGATATCTACTACATCCCGATTGTTGAGGGCTTTGCTAATTTTGCCATAAAATTCTAGTAGGTTGGTTTGGCATGATCTTCCTTTTGTGAACTCGTGTTATGTCAGTATTGCTTGCTAAAAGTTTGCCAATGTGGTCCTTAATAATACCCTCAAATACCTTGCCCAAGACTGCTGTCAAGCTGATTGGTCTGTAGTTAACAATTTCCTGCCTGGATCCCTTTTTAAAGATTGGCACCACTGTGGCTTGTCTCCACACCTCTGGGACTTGTCCTTCATTAACAGATTTAGAGAACACCATGCAATTCTGCTTAAAGTTGGACCAGCATAACATTCTGTGGTGATTTGCATATGCAGCCTATGATGCTTTGCATTGTGGGGGCATGTGTGATGTTGTATTTTCTTGAAACTTGGCTTCCCAGCCAAATGCCCCTTGGGGTAACCCTTGCCTCAGTGTTTGCGCACAGAGGTTCTTTGTCTTTTAGAGAACAATGCTGTAACAGGGCCTGCCAAAGGTTCTGCTAATTCTTTAAGGATTAGTGGGTGTAGGCCATCTGGTCCTAGTGCCTTATTAGGACCTAGTTTTTGTAATGGTTCTCTCACCTTTATGACATCCAATATTAAATAGTCTTCAGTAATTTGGTCTAGGTGATATTTTTTGGCAAGTGTTTTGATCTTAAAAATAGAGGAAAAATAATGATGATATTCCTCAGCCATTTGCTCATTATCCGTGATTATGGTCCCTTGTTTTTTTAGTGGGCCAATAGTGGTCACACCCCTTCCTTTTTTTTTTTTTTTTTCATTGATATATGCATAAAAGGATTTATAGTTGTTTTTAACCCTACTTGCCAGATTTAGCTCATATTTGCTCTTAGAACTCCTAATGCTCATTTTAGATTTTTTTTTTTAAGCA
Organism: Neoceratodus forsteri; assembly: GCA_016271365.2. Lineage (NCBI taxonomy): Eukaryota > Metazoa > Chordata > Ceratodontiformes > Ceratodontidae > Neoceratodus > Neoceratodus forsteri. The sequence goes on along the minus strand of CM028129.1, from coordinate 505,724,740 downwards.
TCTCTTATAATTTTCCCGGCATTTTTGGTTGCCACTATGTCGTGCCCTTCTAAAAGCTTTGTTCTTTTTATTTATGTATTTCCTCATAGTTGCATTCATCCAGGGAGGTATGTATTTTTTTGCCCTGTCATATTTCTTAATAAGAGGGGTATGTACCCGAATCACTGTAGAGTGTTTATTGTTAAATATATGCCACATACTAGAAAGGGATTGGTTATTAAAACCAGTTTCCCAGTCAGCCATGTTGCTTCTCATACCCTAAAAGTGGGCTTGGTTAAAATTATGAATAACAGTACTACCTGGTTCACAGCCCAAAACCCCCATATAGCTAAATCCAACCATTAAATGGTCACTAGAGCTTAGAGGGGGCATGTTCTTACAATCTAGAATGTTACTTCCCATATTCCCAGGGGAAGACAGAATCCCCACAGGAACATGAGCAAGGGAAATGGAAGTATAGGGAAAGGGTGGAAGGTAGTCCTGCTAAATGCCAGGAGCTTGGGCAATAAAATGCCTGAGCTCCAGGCAATGCTAACTGAGGGAGAGGTGGATGTGGCAGCGGTCACTGAGACCTGGGCCACTGCAGGGCACGACTGGGACCTGAACCTGGAGGGTTACACCATGTTCAGAAAGGACAAAGGGGGAGGGAAGGGGAGGAGGGGTAGCAAAAAAATAGTCAAAAACTGCATTGGCATAGGAGGAGTGGAGGAGGCGGAGGGAACTGTGGAGGCAGTTTGAGCCACCTTGATAACAAGGTGGGGCAAGAGTAAAAATAGGAGTGGTGTATAGACCCCCTGCGCTGGCAGAGAGTCTGATGGCAGATGCTGGAGACACTGCAGATTGGGAAGGGGAAGGGTGGTGGTGTTGGGGGACTTAAACATGCCAGGAACAGACTGGGAGACTATGACATCCTCGGTGGCCAGGGAACAGGGGTTGTTGGATGTCTTTCAGGACGCATTCCTAACTCAGCAGGTGGGGGAACCGACCAGGCAGGAGAGGATATTGGATGTGGTCCTGGCAGACAGTGATCAGATTGGGGGTCTGGAGGCAAGGGACCCATTGGGGAGCGACCATGCCACGGTCTGGTTCTGCCTGAAGCTAGGAGGGGTAGAAGGCTGCACAAAGACGGAGGTAACTGACTTCAGGGGGTCGGATTTCAAGGAAATGGGAAGGATCCTAAAGTGCACTTGGATGGGATTGGGCCAGACATGGACACTGACAGCAGGTGGGAAATCATCAGGAGGGGGGTGCAGGATGCTACCAGCACCTGCGCAAGAGTAAGACGAAAATGTGGTAGGGCCCGAAAACCCGGCTGGTGGACCAGGGAGGTTCAGGAAGTGGTGAGGGGGAAGAAGGTGGCCTATAGGCAATTCAAGTGCTCAAGGAGTGAAAGGGACTGAGGGGAGTATGAGCTGATGGCCAGAAGGGCCACTAGGGTGGTGAGGGCGGCTAAGGCAAGGAAGGAGCAGAACCTGGCTAGGGAAATTAGGAGAGGGAACAAGGGGTTCTTTAGATACATTGGGGAAAAACGAAGGTGAAGGGCAGATTAGCAGGATTAAAACAGGAGAGGATGGGCTCAAGACCCGGGAAGCAGGCTGAGGTACTAAATGAGTACTTCACTTCAGTTTCACCAAGGAAAATTAGGCGCACTGCATCATACATGGGAGGAGATGGTGAAACTGAGGAGGGGGACTTATACCGATCTGGTCTGGGGAGGGGGGGCATCACTGGCAGGTGGGGGGAAGGCAAAGCAGGGTGACGAGATAACTGAGGTGGAAATCATGGCAGAGAGAGTGAGGGAAGCCCTCAGGTTCCTTAAGACAGAGAAAGCACCAGGGCCGGATAAATTACATCCCAGAGTGCTGAAGGAACTTGCGGATGTCCTGGCGAAACCCCTGTCTGAGCTCTTCAGCATCTCTCTGAGGACAGGGTGGGTGCCTCAGAACTGGAAGGTGGCACATACAGTGCCTATCCACAAGGGGGTATCAAGGGAGGTGGCAGGGAACTACAGGCCTGTCGGTCTGACATCGGTGGCGGGCAAGGTGATGGAGGGCATTGTCAAGGAGAGGCTAGGGGGGGACCTGGAAAAGTCGGAGTGCTTGGAAGATGGACAGCATGGATTCGTCCCCGGAAAATCGTGTCAGACAAACCTTGTGGAGTTTTGTGACTGGGTGACAAGTGCCTTGGACCTGGGTAGACCGGTGGATGCCCTCTTTCTTGACTTCAGCAAGGTGTGTGACTCTGTTCCTCATGGGGGCCTGTTGGATAAGCTGGGAGAAATGGGGGTGGGGAACCAGATGATCAGATGGATAAGCAATTGGCTCCAGGACCGGACCCAGAGGGTCGTGGTTGGCGGGATAGTCTCATCCCCAAGGAGGGTCATTGATGGAGTCCCTCAGGGATCGGTTCTTGGGCCCCTGCTGTTCAGTGCCTACGTCTCTGACATAAGGAAGGGTATCGGGAGTGAGATAAGTCTCTTTGCGGATGACTCAAAACTGGGGACGGTGGTGGATGGGGAGGATGGCCCTACAGGGGGACCTGGAGGCTCTGAAAAGGTGGTCTAGAAAGTGGAAGCTGAGGTTCAGTGCAGGGAAATGCAAGGTACTACACCTGGGAGCCAGAAACCCGGGCCAAGTGTACACCCGGGGGGGGGGGGATGCTACAAGTCTCTATGGCTGAGAGGGACCTAAGGGTGGTGGTGGATGTCAAGATGAACAACGCAAAGGCCAACAGGATGCTTGGATGCATCGCTAGGGGGGGATCACCTCCAGAAGGAGAGAAGTGATACTCCCACTGTATAACTGCTTAGTGACCGCACCTCGAGTAGTGTGTGCAGTTTTGGAGGCCACATTTAAAGAGGTACATTGAACTCCTGGAGAGGGTCCAGAGGGAGGCAGCCAAAATGATTTGGGCTTGGGGAATAGGACCTGTGGGGAGAGGCTCAAGAGTTAAATATGTACGGATTGGAAGAGAGAAGGACCGGGGCATATGATAGAGGCTCTCAGGACATGAAGGGGTAAATAGGGAGGAGCAGTCGGGGTGCTCGAAGGGAGGAGGGGTAACTAGAAGGCATGGGTGGAATCTGGAGGGGGAGATCTAGGGAGAAAGGAGGAGGTGCTACTTCACTGAGAGGGTGGTGGAGCCGTGGAATGCGCTGCCCAGGGGGCTGGTGGAGGCAGAGACGATGGAGGGGTTCAAGAGGGGTTGGGACAAATACAGGGGAAGGGTTCTGGAAGCAAAAACCAGTGCAGCGAGAATATCCGGGACTGGGAAGGGAGAAGCCAGAGAGGGAGAGGGGGGCAGCAAGGTCAGCTACCAGAGTGGGGGCTGACCAAACGAGCAGACACGAAAGACTGTTAGGCCTATTCTGCTGACATTTTAGTATGTTAGTATTACTCAGGACCAGATCTAATGTATCTAAGAACAAGAGGGCACAATTTGAAGATAGAGGGGGGTGGCTCAGAGGTAATTTAAGGAAGTATTTTTTCACAGAGAGGGTTGTGGATGCATGGAACGGCCTTCCGGAGGAGGTTGTAGAGTCAAAATCAGTGGTGGAATTCGCATGCATGGGACAGTCATAAGGCAATTCTAGGGGTTGGGGGTAGGAAGAAGTAGGCTGCTGGTTAACTAGGATCTGCAGCTTATCCAGTAGGTAGGGAAATGGGCAGACTGGGTGGGCCAAGCGGTCCTTATCTGCCGTCAACTTCTATTTTTCTATGCAGAGCATAGAATGCTGAGCTTGAGCTCTGTTGAGGTCTCTGTCTGGAGCCCTTTGAAATCCAACCATAAGATTCTGTACTCCACCTCACTGAACAGTTGCTCCGGAGATTTCTCCTTCAGCTCGGTTCGAAAGTCTGTTAAAATCTCGGTTAAGTTGTTGGTTTTAAACCGAATTTATTTCCGCACAGTCTGTTCAGTCTCAGTCTCTGACTGTGGTACCGTGAGTAATAGATAGGTTTTGTTCTGATTTTCTGTGTGGAAATCATAAAGCGTTAGATTGGTTCGGCTGAACTGATCACTTGTAGTGAATCCTTGTGTTTTACTTTTGAGTGTGGTTGCTGGTCCTTATAGGTTCTAAAAAAAAAAAAGTTTTGAATGTTTTTTTTACAATACCCGTGACACTGTTAGGAACCGGTAAGGGAGTCTTGCCTGGCGGTTGCCATAAAAAGGGGTAAGTTTCGTTAGGTTGGCCATGTCTGAGAAACCCAAGAAAAAAATCAGGCCCACTGGGTTTCAACACTGCAGTGAGTGTGGGGAGCTCTTTGCTAAGGCCGAACCCCACACCACCTGTGTTTATTGTCTGGGGTTTGAACACCTCGATACAGACTGCCAAATTTGTAAAAACTTTCTTAAATCTACCCTTGAAAAGAGATTAGGTAGACTGAGGGAAAAGGAGGCTGAGAAATCCGCTGACCCGGATGGCCAGCCCGGTTCGGTTCTGACCGAACCAGAAGTAGTGCCCTCTGACCAGGGTGATACTACTTCAGGCAAGAGAAGAGTCAATCCTGAGGGGTCGGTTCCTACAAAAAGGAAACAAAGAAAAATTGACTGGTTCGGATCCAGAGGTTCATGTTCCGACCGCCAAGGAAGTAGCCAGAGCGATTAGGATTGTGGAATCGCTTTGCCCGGTTCTGACCGATCCAGCACCTTTTGTCAGGGGTTCAGTTCGGTTGGTTCCCACGGTTCAAGATTATACCCCTGAAGATTTTTATGAACCGGAGTTTGAGGAGAAGGGGAGTTTGGAGGAGGAGGGGAGGGGGGACATCTCCCAGACAGACCTTCTGGTGTTTCCTCCTAGGCTTTCTGAGTCCCCTTCCCATTTTCTGTTTTACAGAAAAGTGGCTGAAACCCTCCAGCTTCCTATGGAGGATCAAGAGGAGCCTGATTATGTGGAAATGATGGACATCCCAGAGTCCAGGACACTGTCTATTCCCCTTCACAAATCCTTTGGGAAGCAGACACAAAAATCCTGAAGTCTCCCAATTCTGTACCTCCTGTTGACCGAAGGATGGAGAAGAGGTTCACACTAGAAGGCTCAGATATGGAGTTTTTGTACCGGCAATGCAGCCATGTTGGGGTAGTGCAGGCTGCTGGCTGTGACAAGGCAAACATCCCCTTGGCTTCACACCCCCAGACAAAGACTCCAGGAAGATTGATGCCATGGCAAAAAAATAGTACATGGCATCTTCCTTGGGACTCAGGCAGGCAAATTATATGGCCTATACAGCCAGGTTCCAGAAGTCCAGGTGGGACACTGTACTGGCACTGGCTAAACAGGCCTCCCCCCAGCTAGCCAAGGAACTGGAGGAGGTGGCTGTAGATGGGATTGAGGCATCAAAGGTACAGTTTCATGTTGCTGTGGACTCCAGTGATGTGTCATCAAGAGTCATGGCTACATCTGTGGCCCTTCGGAGAATGGCTTGGCTCAGATGTACTGCCTCTCACAGGACACCCAGACTAAGGCCATGGATTTTTGTGTAGTGGGTAATTCTCTGTTTGAGGAGCAGACAGAGAATTACATGAAGAAAATGGACGAGTACAGGAGTGCTCAGGCCAAGGAGAGGCAGGCAGCTCCTCAAAGGCAGCAGTCTAGGGGCAGGGGCAGGCCTTTTCATAGGCCTTTTTACCAGCCACCGGCCTCTTCTCCCTTTTCACAGAGGGGGTTCTTCAGAGGGAGAGGCAGAAGGGGGATGAGCAGGGCTGCATCCACTCCTCAGCCTAAGGCCCCTGCCAAGCAGACACCCTGATGGGCCCTCAGGTAATGACTCTCTATTCCAGTAGGGGCAGGCTGGCTATTTTGTTGAGGACTGGCTGTCTGTTACCTCAGACAAGTGGGTCCTGGAAGTAGTAAGCCAGGGATTGGTTCTCGGCTTCAAGAAATTTCCAAAGATGAGAGCCAGATTTTTTCCACCTGCAGGTCTCTCAGAAATCCTTGCCCTAGAGGCAGAGGTTTCATCTCTTCTGGCCCTAGGAGCCATAGCGAGTTCCTACCCTACACTGGGGCAAAGGTCTGTACTCCAGGTACTTCCTCTCCCCGAAAAAGACAGGGGAGTGGCGACCCATCCTAGACCTAAGATACCTGAACAAACATGTTTTAAAACCAAAGTTCAAGATGGTAACTCTGGGAATAATTCTTCCCTCTCTAAGGCTAGGGGACTGGCTAGCCTCCCTGGACCTCAAAGATGCCTATTTTCACATTCCCATCAGGTGCTCCCACAGAAAGTACCTCAGATTCAAATTGCACACGGGCCACTATCAGTTCAAAGCAATGCCCTTTGGCCTAACATCAGCCCCAAGGGTTTTCACAAAGTGCTTGTCAGTAGTCGTTGCCTTTCTAAGAAGGCAAATGATTTCCATTTTTCCATATCTGGATGACTGGTTCATAGTGGGCCAGTCTCCAGACCAAGTTGTCAGACCTGCAAGTGACCCAGCAAGTGCTCACTTCTCTAGGATTTCTTCTCAACCTTCTCAAGTCATTTCTCGAGTCAGTGCAGCTCCTTACCGTTATAGGGGCAGAGCTGGATACTGTCAAAGTGAGAGTCTTTCTTCCCTGAAAGGGCAAGAGTTCTTACAGAACTGGCTTCTTCCTTTAGCCGTCAGGTGTCTCGACCAGCAAGGCATTTCCTCCAGCTCTTGGGCCACATGGCAGCTTCTACAGCAGTGGTCCAAGGGGCAAGGTTCCAGATGAGGGAAATTCAGTTCCATCTGAGGGCCTTTTGGTCCCAGAGGAAGGATTTCCTTACAAAACTGATTCCAGTGACTCTGACCCTGATCCAAGCCCTTCAGTGGTGGCAGTATCAGGACAATTTAAGGCAAAGGGGTCCCATTTGCCACTCAGTTTCATTCAGTGGTCTTTACCACGGGTGCTTCTCTTCTGGGCTGGGGAGCCCATCTGGGGGCCCTCACTGCCCAGGGACTGTGGTCCCCTCAGGAATCCCTTCTCTATATCAATGTCCTAGAACTCAGGGCAGTTTTTCTGGCCCTGCAAGCTTTCTCTGTCAGTGCAGAACAAGGTGATTCAAGTCAGAACAGACAACACCACCACCTTGTGGTACATCAGCAAGCAGGGAGGCACTCTGTCTATGGCCTTGTGCACAGAAGCCATGAAGTTGTGGTCCCTGGCTTATTCCCTGCAGACCTCTCTGATAGCAGTCCAGCTTCCAGGGAAGGACAGTGTGCTAGCAGATGCACTGAGCAGGATCTCACAGGACCATCATGATGGTCCCTGGACCCTCTGGTCTTGAAGGTGATTTTTGCAAGGTGGGGCACTCCAGAGATGGATCTGTTTGCAGCCCCAGACAATCACCAACTTCTTCTCTTTTTTTGTTGCAGACCCCCAGTCTTGGGCTCAGTCCCTCTGGATGCTCTGATTCTGAACTGGGAAGGGACATTTCTGTATGCCTTTCCTCTACTGTTCAAAGTTTTAGTCAAGATAAGGTCACAACCTTGCAAAGTGATTCTGATTGCTCCAGACTGGGCCAGACAGCCTTGGTACCACCTGTTGCTGTCCCTAGCAGTCCATCTTCCCCTGTCTCTTCCCAGGAATTACAACCTGTTAACCTCCTCTCAGAGGAGGATTTGGTACTCCAATCTTCAGTGTCTCAATCTCAAGGCATGGCTCTTGAAGAGTTAGAATATGCAGATTTGCATCTGTCTCAGGGAGTTCTGGATATTCTCAAAGCCTCTCGAAAGCCCGTCACTAGAAAAACCTATAATTCCAAATGGAAGAGATTCAGCATTTGGTGTTCCAAGAAACACGTTTCCCCAGACACTGCTGAATTGCCTACAGTTCTGGATTATATGTTCCATCTGAATGGCTTAGGCCTTAGACCAGCTACTCTCAAAGTGCACTTGTCAGCTGTTTTCTGCTTTTCTGTCAGTGGGGAAGTCTTCCTCACTATCATCTCATCCTGTGTTCTGTAAATTTTTTAAAGGATTGTTTCATACCAATCCTCCCTTTAGAGACCGAGACCCTGCCCCTGCCTGGGATTTAAATGTTTGCATTGCTCAACTTATGCAACCTCCCTTTGAACTTATGTCCTCAGCAGAGCTCAAGTACTTGACTTGGAAAACTGTGTTTTTAGTAGCCATTACCTCTGCCAGACGTATCAGTGAATTGCAATCCCTGTCAGTGGAACCTGATTTTTATCTCCTTTCATAAGGATAAAGTAGTCCTTAGAACCAATAGAATGTTCTTGCCCAAAGTGGTTTCAGATTTCCACTTGAATCAGTCTGTCTCTCCCTGTTTCCTTCACTGATCATTCTTCTTCAGGCGAGAGGAGGCTACACAGTTTAGATGTTACAAGGGCCCTTGGCTACTATATAGAGCGTATCAAGGGTCACAGGTTTGATGCCCTCCAGTTGTTCCTCACTTATGGAGAAGTGGGAAAGGGCAAACCTACCACCAAGAGAACTATTGCCACTCCGCACAAGCAGCAGTCTAGGGGCAGGGGCAGGCCCTTTCAAAGGCCTTTCTACCAAGCCCAGGCCTCCTCTCCTTCCCACAGAGGGGGCTCTTCAGAGGGAGGGTGGGAGGGGAACAGGGCTGCTCCCTCCTTCTCTCAGTCCAGTCCCTGCCAAGCAGACACCCTGATGTGTCAGCCTCACCGACCTCTATTTTCAGTAGTTGGCTGGCTTACTACCTCCAGACCTGGAAGTCTGTGACCTCAGACAAGTGGGTCCTGAAGTAGTAAGCCAGGACTGGCTCTCGGCTTCAGAAAATTTCCAAAAAGAGGGCCAAGTCTTTTCCACCACGATCAATCTCAGAAACCCTTGCCCTAGACGCAGAGGTTTCTCTTCTAGCTCTCAGAGCTATAGAGAAGGTCTGCATCAGCACAAGGGAAAGACTGTACTCCAGGTGCTTCCTTCTCCTAAAGAAACAGGGAGTAGCACCATCCTAGACCTAAGATATTTGAACAAACACATTGTAAAGCCAAAATTCAAAATGGTAACTCTGGGAATAATCCTTCCCTGTCTAAGGCCAGGGGATTAGCTACTTCTCTGGACCTCAAGGATGCCTACTTCCATATTTCTGTCAGGTGCTCCCACAGAAAATACCTCGGGTTCGAGTTGCCTTCAGGCCACTACAAATTCAGAGCCATGCCATTCGGTCAAACATCAGCTCCAAGGGTGTTCACAAAGTGCCTTGTGGTGGTGGCTTACCTCGGAAGACAGGGTATCACCATTTTTCCATATCTAGACGACTGGCTGTTAGTGGGTCGGTCTCCTTTACAGGTCAAGTCAGCTCTTCAAACTACCCAGGACCTACTTAGCTCCTTGGGCTTTCTTCTCAATCTTGCAAAGTCTGTGCTCGAACCAGTTCAACTTTTCATCTTTTATAAGCATAGAGTAGGACACTGTACACGCAAAAGCCTTCCTTCCCCTGGCAAGGGTAAAGGCCCTAGTGGATCTCGCTTCCTCCTTTCGACCTCTGGTCTCCCGCCCAGCAAGACAGTTCCTCCAGCTCCTGGGCCACATGGCAGCTTCCACGGCAGTGGTGAAGGGAGCAAGGTTCCAGAGGAGGGACAGTCCGTTTCATCTGAGGTCTCTTTGGTCTCAGAAAAAGGATTCACTTACCAAACTGATTCCAGTGACTCAGACACTGGTCCAAGCTCTCCAGTGGTGGCTGGACCAGGACAACCTCAGACAAGGGGTTCCATTTCTCCCTCAAGTCCCATCAGTAGTTTTAACTACGGATGCTTTTCTCCTAGGGTGGGGAAGCCCACCTGGGAGCCCTGACAGCTCAAGGGCTCTGGTCCGCACAGGAGTCTCTCCTTCATATCAATCTCCTGGAACTCGGGGCAGTTTTCTTAGCCCTGTAGAGCTTCTCTTATTCAGTCAAGGGAAAGGTGGTCCAAGTCAGAACGGACACCACCACAGTGTGGTACATAAACAAGCAGGGAGGCACTCTGTCCTCGGCCTTGTGCACAGAGGCCATGAAGCTGTGGTCTCTGGCCTATTCTCTGGTAGCAGTTCACCTTCCAAGGAAGGACAACTTACTAGCAGATGCTCTGAGCAGAATTTCTCAGGGTCACCACGAATGGTCCCTGGATCCTCAAATACTGGAGGTCATCTCCTCCAGGTGGGGCACTCCAGAGATAGATCTCTTTGCAGCACCGGACAATCAACTTCCACTGTTTTGTTGCAGACCTTCAGTCCTGGGGACGGTCCCCCAGGATGCTCTCCTTTTGGACTGGAAGGGCAGGTTTCTCTATCCCTTCCCTCTGCTGTTCAGAGTTTTGATCAAGATCGGGACTCAACCCTGCGCAGTGATACTGGTGGCTCCAGACTGGGCCATACAGCCTTGGTATCCTCTACTGCTGTCCTTGTCAGTGTCACGTCCCCTGTCTCTGCCCAGGGCATGCAAGCTCCTGTCCTCCTCCAAGGGGCAGATCTGGTACCCCAATTTTCAGTCTCTCCATCTCAAGGCCTGGCTCTTGAAGAGTTAGAATATGCAGCTCTACATCTTTCTTGGGGAGTTCTGGATATTCTGAAGGTCTCTAGGAAACCTTCTACTAGAAAAACTTGCATCTCCAAATGGAAAAGGTTCAGTATTTGGTGCTCTCAGAAGGGCATCCTGCCTGATTCTGCAGACATTTCCACAACCTTAGACTATCTAGTTCATCTCAATGGCTTAGGCCTTAGGCCTGCCGCTCTGAAGGTTCATCTGGCAGCTGTCTCTGCGTTCCTCTTAGCAGGGAAGGGCTCTTCCTTGGCATCTCTTCCTGTTTTCAGAAATTTTTTTCAAAGGTCTGGTTCACATTAACCCTCCCTTTAGGGAGCCCACTCTGCCTTGGGATCTTAATGTCTGCATAGCTCCGGTAATGCAGTCTCCTTTTGAACCTCTGTCTTTGGCCAAATTGAAGTACTTGACCTGGAAAACTGTGTTCTTGGTAGCTATTACTTCTGTCAGGTGGATTAGTGAGCTATAGGCCCTGTCAGTGGAACCTGACTTCATCTCCTTCCATAGGGACAAAGTAGTCCTCAGAACCAATAGGAGGTTCTTGCCCAAAGTGGTTTCAGATTTTCATCTGAACCAGTGTATATCTCTCCCTGTGTGTGTTTTTTTTTTTTTCCTTTCGCTGACCATTCTTCAGGTGAAAGAAGGTTACACAGTCTGGATGTTAAGAGGGCCCTTGGCTACTACATTGAGCATACTAAGGCAAATAGAAATGACTGTCTTCAATTGTTTCTCACTTATGGTGAAGTGGGAAAGGGTAAGCCTGCCACTAAGAGAACAATTGCCAGGTGGATTGTTTCTTGTATACAATTTTGTTATGACAAATTGGGTAAGATGCCCCCTTCAGGCCTGAGGGCTCATTCGACCAGGGGTACAGCTGCTTCTCTAGCTGCAGCCAGAGATATACCTTTGTTAGATCTGTAAAGCAGCCACCTGGAAAACAGTACGTACTTTCACCAAGCATTACTCCCTGGACATCCAGGCTAGGAGTGATGCTAGGTTTGGTACAGCAGTACTGCAGAGCCTCTTCCCAAAGTAGGTTCTGCATTCCCTCCTGCATAGGTAACTGCTTGGTAGTCTGCATTATGTCTGAATACAGCAAGACTTTGTGTTGTTTGAAGAAAAAACTAATCACCATAGTAATGTTGTTTCTTCTAATGGAGTCTTGCTGCCTTCAGACCCCCCCGCCTCCCCTCTCAGAACCTGGTTTTGGGAAGTGGGCTGGCAGGTACAGTGTTGCACCTCAGGGGTGTACCTTGTACCCTCCCTCTTGGGTGGGGTAGATGTTATTTTTCTGGTGTTCTAAATATTGTCACTACCTTTCCTTCTTGGGTTCTCGACTTGAATCTTTTGAGGCCCAAGAAGATATATTTTGCCCTTTGGCTATATTTGAACAATTTTCATACTTTAGTTGCTAGTTAGTTGGCTCGTAAGAATCTGACGGTTACACTGGGAAGTACCACAGATAGAGGTTTGAAAACCGAGCTCGAGCTCAACATTCTATGCTTCTGCATAGAGTTAACTCTTTCCTCTCCTGGGCAGTTGAAGTGCTGGGGCTAACTGCATTATGTCTGAATACAGCAAGACTCCATTAGAAGAAACAACATTACTATGGTGAGTAATTTTTTCCTTGCCACCCCACCAGACTCCTCTCATCACCAACCTGAGCATCCCTTTGAATCGTAATTAGTTTTCATACTTCTCTTGTTCACTGATAAGGAGGCTGAGAAAGAAATTGCTGCAGTCACTGTAAAGTCTCTTCGAGGGAAAGTTCTTGGGCCCGTTGTCCCTTCTGGCCTGCTCCTCTGCCCAACCTTTTGGATTTCTGTCTCTAGGAAATGTGTTGTGACCTTCTCTCTGTCAGGAGTCCTCTGGTATGAAAATCCGCTCCTGCTTCTTCTGCTGTTAGGTATGTTCGCGTACCATTTGGAAAATGTACCACTAGTTTGGCAGGATAGGGTGTTTTGAATTTTAAATTGTTTGCACGTAGACAAGGGAACAGAGGAATGTACTCTTGCCTTAACTTCTGAGTGCAGGGTGCATAGTCGTCATCAACAAAAATCATTTTAGAGGCATATTGTAAAATCTTCTGGCCCCATGCCTTCTGAAGCAGTTCATCTTTTACAGTGTAGTTCTGTAACCTTGCCACTATTGATCATGGTCGAGCGTCCGGGGCCGTCTGCTTTGGGCCCAGCGCTTGGTGGGCTCTCTCTGTCAGTAGGGTAGTCTGGGCCTAGGTCCAGTACAATTCGAAATAAAGGGTCCAGAAATGCCGGTATGTCAGAGCCTTCCTCACCTTCTGGTTCTCCGTATATTCGCAGGTTTTTACGCCTGCCTCCGTTCTCTGCATCCTGCTGGCAGAGGATAACCTGCAGCTGTGTACAAGCAAGATTTGTAACAGTGTCACAAGTAGGTCGAGGCGGGACACGTTTGAAGTGATTTGCTGGTCTGCTTCATCCATTCGTCCCTGCAGTGTCTCCAAGTCTTTCCATAAGTCTTTGATCGATTCTTTCATTTCAGCCCTGAACTCCTGAATTGCCATCAAGATAGTCAAGCTGTTTTTTTGTTTGTTGCGATTGTTTAGCAGGGCGGACTTTTCTCCCTTCGTCCGTGATCGTCGGTGCCATTTCGGGCTTAGACATGCAGTTGCCCATATCTCCTTCTTCTGCCAACAACTGGAAGCGATTTCTTGTATGTCTGGACATCCCACAGTGAGTTTCTGCTTTCTGTGCATTCGGATTTAGATTCTGGTTGTAATTTTGGGCAAATGCAAGTTATTTTGTAGATATTTCTCTCTGTTGAGGGGGGAATTCTGTCAGTTGGGTGTTCACAACTCCATAGCGCCACCGGAAGTCCACACCCCTTCTCTTCTGTTTCTTAAATTTCAGTTTTGTGCGTTACTTGCTGTGGAGCTCTGACACACCCCTCCTCCCAGTGGAGACCCTCAAAAATTTCAAGGGAACCCCCAAACTTTACGTGAGGGAACTCACTTTTTTCCCTTAAGTCCAGGACCCCAAACTAAAAATCCTGCCCAAGGGCCCTGGTATGCAAGGAAGGAAAGATTCAGGAGTGGTAGGAGTGTCTAGAGAGCAGGGACTCCAGCAAAAGGGCAAACGAGTTCAAACAGGTATGTGCTGCGATTGGCATTTAACAGGTAGTGCATATACATCAAGGGCAGCAAGCCCCCCAATAATGAACAGTTCAAGTAGTGTGTAAATGCACTCTTGTACCTTGTGGCAAAAAGTGCAGGTCCTGTCCAAATCCAAAGTAAACAATTTAAAATACAATACAGATGGAACCTTTGGTCTGATCTGTATTGTATTTCCACAAATGAATTGCCTACTTTGGATTTGGACTGGACCTGCATTTTTTGCCATGAGTGCATTTACACACTGCTTGAATTCCAGCAGAATGTGTTTGGGAGAGGTTGATGGGCACTGTGCAGTGTGAATACATGGCTACGTAAAGGGGGAAAGAGCATCAAAATAGTGGTAAGAAAGTAAAAACTGTCTGCTGCAGAGGCTACTGTTGCTGAGAGGCAAGTATGTTCAACAAAAAAAAAAGCAAAAGTAGGGTAATGTAGAGAAATCCTATCTGGGATACCGCCACAAGGACACTACTGGTAACAGCTGTGTAACAGGAAGTGTGTATGTAGCAACTAATGAAGTAACCTGGAGCGCTGTACCTTACTCAATGAGAGCGTTGTACTTTACTCAATGAGTGGTGACACTGTTAGCACTTCTGTGCTGTAAATATTTCCCTAGTTGCTGTTACATCACCTGTGTGTATTGTGTAACCTCTGTTTAAGCAATGTCATGTTATGCTATGTCTTGTATTGTACTGTATTGACTGACTTGGAACCTTTGTAAATGAGCCCTTGGCTCAAAGGTATTAATCCCAAACTAAATTTAAAAAAAAAAAAAAAAAAAAACTGATCTAATCCACCTAACGGCACACGTCAGTGCAGGGGGGACACGTATGGGTTGGGGGAGGCGCTGAATGGTAGTAAACCAGAGGGTGCTCAGAGTTTGGACACTGTCTCAACTGTGGAAGGTTTCAGACCATGAGAGTGGAGGTGGAAGCAGCAAGGGTTGAGATGATATTTATTTGTTTTGAAATTGTTTCACCAGGTAAACATACAGAGATGCAAAGAATAATCTTGTCTACACTGACCTGAGGTGATGGAGAGGGAACTAAAATAAGAATTAAAACAATATGTAAATACAATAACTGAAAATGCAGTTTTACAAATAATTTTTAGGCATATACAAATCAAAAGAGCAACAATCTAGTCGATTTAATACACTGAGCGTAGGTCATCTTTAAATCCAGTCACTGTAACTTAAGATAGTCACATTTTTTGAGGTACTGCTTGACTGAGGCAGTGCTGGTGGGTGGGTCGTTTTCTCAAGGCCAAGTTGCGCAGGATTTTTTTTTTTTTTTTGAAAGTTATGTTTATTATTTTCATATACAAACATATAGTTTCACAACAAGCATTGAAATACATTGTTAATCCCACTCCTCTTAATATAGACATCTAGTTCTTTCAAATGCTTTGAGATGCATCTTATTTGGGGTTGGGGGAGAAACTAATAAAACAGAAGTCAAATATTCGAGTAGCTGTACTTAGAGTCCAGGAGCTGCGTGGATCTATAACTAGTATTTAGTGAGAATAAAATCCAGTGTCCACCTCCCCCACCAGTGGGGAGGAATATTGCCACGCATTATCAAAGCATTTGGGCACATAATGTGACCTATCCCATATAAAATACAAACACTCCCCTTTAGTATCCCTCATCCTAACATATCAAATATTTCTAGATGCTACTGCCTTTTTTTTTTTTTTTGTAACTCAGCTTTATTAGTGGTTACTTAAGACATCACACTGATCATCATTCAGCATTATACATTTTAAAGGTATCCAACTCAGGGTAGTCCAATTGCTGCTAATAAAGTCTTTGTTGTGTCTGTAATGAACACCTTCTCTTCAAATACAGTGATCAGATTCCTAGATATCACATTGGAAATCTACCCGACTATACAGCTGGACAGTAAGGCTCAGTCTATGAAAAAACATTTTTTAACCACCAACATTTGACCAACAAATACTATTAACTATGTTCTATACTTGTCCCATAGTTAACTCCTCCACTGTTGTACTCTTTGTGGTTGTCCACTTTTCAAAACTATGGGTCTATTTAGAATTCTAAATCCATTTAGATAAACTTATGAAAAAACATCTGTTAACAGCATAAAAGCCAAACAAATTTACACTCTAAAAGTAAACATTAAAGGCGGGCTCAAAATTGCATCTATTTACCATGGCGCATTAACTATCTGTCTGTCACTGAAATATAAGTTTCTATTTCATTTTCCTATCAAAGATTTCATGAGGGGATCAACCCCTCCTCTTGTATATATTGATGCCAGGGGGACCATATTTGGGCAAACCTCTCGCTTTGTAGCCTCAAAATTGCTGTAATCCGTTCCATGGCCTCCACCTGGGACATTCTGGATCGCCACTCCTGTATGGGGAAGGGGGGGGAACGGAGATAACCACCTGGCAGTAATGCATTTAAGTGCCACCAGCCGCATAATTTGTGCTAACTTGGTGGACTGCCTGGGTCCACTAATCAAGGTGGGGAGTCCCAATACCAGGTCCTCCCCCAAGAAGGGTATCCGCTGACCTGTAAGTCTAGATATCAGATTGTGCACCACCCTCCAGAATGGGAGGATTTGCAGGCAGTCCCAAAAAATATGAACCTGCGTTCCGGTTTCTCCTCAGCCCCTCCAACACAGTGCGGCTCCAAACTGACCAGAGTATCTCACTGTTGTGGGGGTGAGGAAGTATCGCCAAATAATTTTCCAGTGAAACTCTCGCCATGTAGGAGAGCTAGTAACCTGCCAACCCCGACTGAATCTTTTGACCCAGATGTTCTGCGATATGTTAACTCTTAACTCCCTTTCCGATTTAAGTTTGTTTGTCTAGGCCTGAAGGAAAGGTGTGGAGTAGTATCTCCTATAACTGCGATAATGGCTGTGTATTCCCCTTGATCACTATGTTCCCATAAAAATAGTTCTCCAGGTCTGTCCTGTCCCTAGTTATTTTTTGTATTCTGTTTGTTGAAGATATGTAATGACGTACCTGTAGAAATCTGAAATGGTCCTGCTTTTGCAAGTGGAATTTATTGGCCAGTTGTGCAAAGGATAGGGGAGAATTGTTCTCTATATACTGGGTAAAAGTGGTTAGACGCCTTGCGGCCTATACTTTATAACCTGCATCGGACCTAGGTGGCATAAATGAGGGTTCAAACCGTATCTGGGAGAGTGGTCTCAGCCCTTCTGGAGTGTATGTAATCTTCCTAAGCTTCTGCAATATCCTCAGCGTATGGGAGACCCACGGGTTCAATTCCCAACCCTGTGTCTTGGGTAGTATTGTATTAGTGGGCAAGGCCCAAAGGGCCCATCCTTTCAGTGAGTCTTCTTCCAAGAGATACCACTCCGAATCTATTCTGCGTTTTGCCCAAGTACACAGTTGTGACCCCCCTAGCTGCCAAAAAATAAATGTAAAAATGCGGGTAAGCCAAACCACCCCTCTCTCTCTTGGAGCCTGTAATGTAGTCAGGGCTATCCTTGGGCGTTTATTATTCCATATAAACCTTTGTGTTGCTTTTTGTAAGATAGACCAAAAATCCCTAGGGATCTCCGAAGGCAGGATCTGAAAAAGAAAAAGAAGCCTAGGTAGGACGTTCATCTTTATAGTTTGGACACTCCCATGTAATGTTAGTGGTAACAATTGCCATCTAGCTAGGTCAGCCTGTATCTGCTGAAACAGGTGAGCATAGCTGTTTTTGTAAAGTCAAGTCTACAGATATCCTGATCCCCAAGTATTTTATAATATTTTTTTTTTTTTTTTTGTCCAAGTAAATGGGAAGGATGCCTTAAACTCCCGGGAAGGGTTGCCGCTCAAAATGAGTGTCTCCGACTTGGAGTAGTTGATTTTATAACCTGCTAACTTTCCATACTCCGCTAATTCGGCCACCAAGGCTGGTAAAGAAATTTCGGGCTCTGAAAGAAAAAATGAGTCGTCCGCGTAAAGCGACTTTCTGAGGATGTCCCTCCACCTGCACTCCCTTTATTAGGGGATTTGTCCTGATGGCAACTGCTAGAGGCTCCAGGGACAACACAAAGAGCAGTGGGGAGAGGGGGCAGCCCTGTCTTGTCCCCCGCCCCAAAGGGAAGCTATCCATGAGACAGCCATTTACCTTAATTCTAGCTTTTGGTGCCTGATATAGGGCCCCGATCAAGGTTACAAATTTGTCCCCAAACCCAAGTCTCCTGAGAGTTTCCTCTAGGGATATCCAGTCTACCCTGTCAAAGGCGTTTTCGGCGTCCATGCTTATGGCTATTTGGAATTGTTTTTTGTGTTTTTGGGCCGAGATTATGTTTAAGAATCGACGTATATTATCTTGTATCGACCCGATATGAAACCAGTCTTGTCACAATGTACCAGGGTCTGTATCTCTTTCTGTAAACGGGCTGCTTTTATTCCGGTGAAAATTTTGGAGTCCACCGGAAGTAGGGATATGGGGCGGTATGAACCGCAACTCTCCGGGTCTTTTCCTGGTTTGTGGATCACTGGAATCTGTGCCTCATTCCAAGATCTGGGGGCTGCCCCCTCTCCCCGCAACAACTCATTAAAAGCCGCTTTCATAGGGAGGAGCAATGTCTCCCGAAATTCCTCATAGAATTCTGCCACATATCCATCTAATCCAGGGGCCTTGCCATTTTTTAGCTGCTTAATTTTTTGCAAGATCTCTTCTGTGGTGATAGGGGATTCCATCTCTGATGTTTGTGATTCTGATAGTTTAGGAAGTAATGCACCTTCTAAATACTTAAGTGTGTTTTCTAGGTGACCTGGTTCCCTATCTGCTTGATAAAGGGTCTTGTAGAAGTTCTGAAATTGGGCAGCTATTAAATTGGGGGATGTGATCGGACTCTGGGTCTCAGGTGATCACATCTTTCGGACTGCTCTCGAGGCTCCCTCTCTTCGAATTTGCCAAGCTAGCACTTTGCCAGCCCTATTATCTTGTTCATAATATTTTTGTCTACAGTACCTTAGCTGACCTTCCACCTGTGTGTCTAGAATTCGATTCAGTTTATCTTTTATTTCATCTAGTTCCTTTTTGGTTTCTGGGTCCAAAGTTCTCTGATGGTTCTGCTCCAATCGAGAAATTTGCCTTTCCAATTCTACTCTTTCTTGGACTTTGGTTCTTTTATATCTGGAAGCATATTTAATAATATGCCCTCTTAAGTAGCATTTGAGGGCGTCCCATCTGACCCCCGGTGGATTATATTCTAGAAACTGTGGTGGCTTTCTGGATTAGTTCTTTAAAATTACTACGTGTTAGGAGGCTTACATTTAAACGCCATGTTGTCTCTCTTGGTCTGGGAGACAATTCCAAGCTCAAAGATATGGTCCGACAGATAAATATTACCAATGTCCGTCTTATTCAAGTATTGTAAACAATTATATGAAACTAAAAAAAAAAAAAATCAATTCTGGAATACATTTTGTATTTCAGGGAGAAGTAAGTGTAGTTTTTTGCTCTTGGGTTGGTAAATCGCCAGGCGTCTACTAGAGACAGCTCTGTGCATAATCTGGCTAGCACCTTACTAGTTCTGGCTGAGCCCTCTGCCTTGGAGCCCACTCTATCCTGCTTTAGGTGCAAGACCGCATTGTAGTCCCCTCCCATCACTACCAGACTATGCAGATCTGTAACCGATTCTGAAAGGCATTTATTTAGAAACAGTATCCTTTCCTGTTCAATATTCGGGGCATAAAGATTTAAAAGGGTACATCGCTGGCCCGTTACTCGCCCCTAAGCCTCATGTACCTCCCCTCTGGATCAGACTCCACCTGGGTTACCTGTAGTGGGATGTCTCTCCTTACTAATATAGCCACTCCCCGTTTTATTGGGGTGTTTGTTGATATTCGGCTGCATAGACCCTTCCCATCCATCCTCTACGAAGCTTTTTATGTTCCTCGCTGTCTAGATGCGTTTCCTGCAGAAAAGCAATAGAGGCTTGCTGCCTTTGCAGCTCTTGTAATATTCTGGCTCGTTTCACTGGGCTGTTGATCCCTCTGACATTCCAAGAAACTAGCTGTAGGTCCCCCATTGTGCCAAGTCCATAAACATTTGAATCATTTGAAGATGCCCATGAGCCCGCCTTGGTAACTGTAACAAGTATGTAGAACAACATAACATTTTCCATGTAACAGAACTATATACATAGTGCCATAAATATGGCAGATTAATTATTCGTGGTACTTCAGGGTATAACTATACCCTCTTCCTCTCTCCCGGAGAATCTCTGGGGAGTGAGGTAGGAGACCAGAAACTTAGCCTCCCAGCAAGAAAATGCCTCCTTCAACGTGGCGTGTTCTAGCAGGGTTGTCTATGGTCACCCGGTACGATAGTGAGCCACTGACCCAAACCACTAAAGAAACCCTACATGACTAAGAGGGCTAGAGGGGAACTTAAATATGATAGAACTCCATCTGGGCCTACCAGGTCTAAGTGTTGCCCGGTCCCCGACGGCGGCATCCTGAACGAGGGAGCGGAAGAAACCCAAGTGGACTCCTAATTCTGTCCCGAAGGGAGGGACCCGCCCCTCAAAACATCTCCGGGCGCTCCTCTCAAACCATGGGACCTATATCTTTTCCCGTCCGTTGGGCAATAACCCCTCCACTCTGTGACCCCCAGACCCCCCATCCGCTTCGAGGCACCCCCCCCGAGTCACATATGGGTTCCCTTATTCGCTGGGGTTCAGGACCGGGATCCCCTGACCACCGTCTCAATCATCCTATATTCCGATGTCCTCTTATTTTGGTTGCTTGGCCAAGGCAATCTCATCGCCGTATCCTGTTTGATGCCAGTTTGATGCCCTACCGCCTCTTCGGCTTATGTCCTCTCACCGAGCAGGGCTATTAGCTCTTACTCGAGTGCGAGGCGCTGAGCATCTACTTGTGTGATCTCAGGACCGGGAACTGCTCCCCAGTCCTATGGCCAAAGAGGTATGTTGCCCCGAGAGAACAGGGCGGGGGATCCAGATGGGTCACCCTGGGACCTAAGTAGAGTCTGAGCTGACAGACCCCTCTGAACTCGCTTTCTGAAAAAGACTTCGTCCACCCGGACCCCACCCCCCCGGCGCGCCCTCCTGTCACCGTATATATCCTTTAAATCCAGCCATTTGCCTTTGCTGTAAACGTTGCAAGACCTTCCCCAGCCTCCCAGACCGACGGATTGCTTTCCCCCCAACCCTGGGTTCTTATCTCTCCCAACTCCATATTAATTAAGGTCTAGAGATAAGCATTGCGAGTCGAAAATTAAAAAAAGAAAGGCTGAGGCGCCAAGGCCCACTCAACATTAGTCAATGATGGTTAAATAACGTTTGTCTATTCGCCTTCCCGTATTCTAAGGTGGCTCGTTGGGATGAAGTCCAAGCATACCGTCCTCCATCTTGAGGTATTACTAAACAAAATCACTGTTAATATTTAGGCTCGGTGTACTCATCTGTTCAGGTTGCCGCTTTGTCCTGCACAGGAGCTGCGCGTTGAACCGAGGAAGTTCCATTGGGCTGGGGGACCATGTTGGAGCACGTCTTGTCCCACATTATTTGTGTGTCCCCTGAACGTGCCACTGCAGATTTTTTGGGCCCCCTCGTCTGCCAGGCCCCTTGGCTTTCCATTCCTTCCGCTAGTCTGGTGCCTTCTTCAAGGATTGGGATGCCATGATTTTTGGCCCATTTCACCGCATCCGACAACTCTAGAAAACGTTGCCATCCCTCCGAGGTGTATATTTTGACTCTTGCTGGATATTCTAAGTGGGCCTGATATCCCACCTGTGTAAAAGCTTTTACCACTCCGTATGCCTTCTGCCTGCGTGCGAGAGTCTGAGGGGCATAATCTTGGTCAAAATATAGCCGGACATCACCAAACAACACTTGTTTCTTGCTCCATGCCAAACGGAGAATTTCTTCCTTTATTCTATAATCTAAAAATGCCATAATTATGGAACGGGGTCTTGCCTTAGGGTCTTTGGGTTTCATTGTAAGTGAGCGATGGGTTCTTATAATACCCAGGTCTCTGCTTCCCTCCAGGCCGAGGATTTCTTTCAAAAAACTGCTCGTGAACTGAGTCATTTGACCCGATTCTGTTCCCCCTGGAAGACCGTGCAAACGGAGATTGTTCCTTCTGTTACGGTTCTGCAAGTCTTCTAACTGCTGTTGTAAAGCGAGCTCCCTCCGATGTAGATCTTGTAGGGCTGAGTTGTGTATATCCGTGACTGCTGTATACTCCGACATTGTCTCTTCCATTTGAGAAGTTTTCTCCGTGAGCTCAGTTATCTGCTGTCTATCCTCTGAAGACCTTTGCTCCAACCTGGTTAAGGTATCATTAATTTGTTTTAAAGTGGTGCAAAGCGTTTTCGATGTAATGGTGAAATTCTCCTCTGTGTCATCTCCGGCTGTAGGTGTCTGGGCTATTAGTTCAGCTATCTTGGCATGGATTTTGGCCTGCTGCTGCGTTCTGGAATTGGTAAAATTAAGCTTTGGATGGTGCCCACTCATCCCATCTTTGTTTTATTTTCAGGGACATCATATACTCTGCGATGCTACATTTTCTCGACAGTTTCTTTATTTTTCTGGCTGGATTTCAACGGATTGTTCTGGTTTGGTTCTTGAGGTCTGTAATCAAGCTACCATTCCTTAGGTGACTGGAACTGGAAGTCCATGACATTGAGATGCTACTGCCTTAACGCAAACTTTCAGAATTAAGAAAAAAACAACCAGGATATACTAACATAGAACTTATATCGTATCTTTTATAACAGATCTGGTCACGAGGATTAAATATATAAATGGAGAAGGCTCATATCACCACGGGTGGTCTTTTAGAAAGTTCAGTCTCTAGTCCTTCAGATGCATTTTATTCCAAATGAGCCAACATCTCAAACATAAGAGAAAAAATAAATCCCTCATTCTGTCCAGATTTTCCATCCAATTATTCAGGCGGCTTCATCTTCAGAGGATGCTGTTTCATGATGTTGTTCTCATCACCTGGAAGGAACATGACCCTGTGCCCATTTCAAAGCTTCTTTTGGTTCATTGAATAAGAATACTGTGCTTTGATAGACGATTCTTAATCGAGCCTGGAAAATTAGTCCACGAGGAAAGCCTGCTTCTCGCAACATGGCCCTCACGCTGTCATATTTCTTTCGTTTTTGACGCGTGGCATATCCGATATCAGGAAATATCCTGATTTGTTCCCCATCGTACAAAAGCAATTTCTTATGTCGGGCAATTGCCAGAATTGAGTCTCTGGAGCCTATACCATCTGTGACTACCAGTATTGCTCTAGGTACTTCCGCGTTGTCCGATCTGCCTCAAGAGGTCTCACGGTATGCCTTTTGAAAGCGTGCGGCCCGTTCCTTAACCTCTTCCCAAGTTGTTGTCTCTGCCATTCTTGAATAAAGAAGAGGAGATGGTCTCCTTCGCATTACTCTGGTAGGGCCAGAATTCTTAAATTCACTGCTGTCACCTGATTCTCCAGCACCTTGAGACGAGACTGCAGGCAGGAGTTCTCTTTGATTATCATCGCTGTGGCTCCCATCACCGAATCGGCCCGTCTGGAAGCCTCGGCAGATGCTCCCTGCACTGCCTCCACGATCGTCTCAGTTCCCGCCACTCTGTTTGTTAGGGCATCAAACTTGTCCGAGAGCCCTGTTACTGTGGCCATAATTTTGTTTAGTTTAACTCTGATTGTCTGCAAAAATTCCTTGGACAACCATTCATCGTGGTCAGCTGTGGTACCCTGATTAGACTTCGTGGCGGGCGGTCCCGATGAATTTTTATTTTTTGCGCCATCACCTGCTGTCTTTTCTCTACAGGGATTACCCATTTCGGTTCAGTAAAGCCTCCTAAACAATAACCTCAGGTTTCTGTATAAACTTCTTGCCCCAAAACAGCACTTTAAAGTAAATTAGTAGCGGAGGATGAAGAAGTTCTAAGAGAGAGAGAGCCACAATTTTACTCGGGCTCCACAGCGCCCCAAAAAAAAGACCAGTTTGAGTTTGTGACTGACCAGGGAGGCGCGGGTACTGGATGTGGTCCTGGCAGACAGTGACCAGATTGGGGGGGCCTGGAGGTAAGGGACCCCTTGGTGGGGAGTGACCATGCCACAGTCTGTTTCTGCCTGGACCTAGGAGGGGTAGAAGACTGCACAAAGACGGAGGTAACTGACTTCACGGGGGCGGATTTTAAGGAAATGGGAAGATCCTTAAGGAGCATTTGGATGTAACTGGGTCAGACATGGATGCCGACAGTAGGTGGGAAATCATCAGGAGAGAGGGTACAAGTTGCTAGCACCTGTGCAGAGTGAAGCAATGGGTGGGGCCGAAAACCCTGCGGTGGACCAGGTAGGTCCAGGAGGTGGTGTGTGGGAAAGAAGGCAGCCTATAGGCAATTCAAGTACTCAAGGAGGAAAGGGATCGAGGGGAGCACAGCTGAAGGCTAGTAGGGCCACTAGGGTGGTGTGAGGGCGGCTAAGGCAAGGGAAGGAGCAGAATCTGGCCAGGAAATTAGGAGAGAACATGGTTCTGTAGCTAACATTGGGGAAAAACGAAGGGTAAGGGGCAGATTAGCAGGATTAAAACAGGAGGGATGGGCACAAGACCCGGGGAGCAGGCTGAGGTACTAAATGAGTACTTCACCTCAGTTTTCACCAAGGAAAATAGAGACACTGCATCATATGGAGGGACAGTGATACTGGGGGGCCCTCACCGATCGGGCGGTCTGGGGAGAGAGGGAGGGAGGCATCACTGGCAGGAGGGGGGAAGGCTAAGCAGGGAAAAGAGGTAGCGGAAGTGGAGATCACAGCAGAGAGATTGAGGGAAGCCCTCAGGTCCCTTAAGATGGAGAAAGCACCGGGCCGGATAAATTACATCCCAGAGTGCTGAAGGAACTTGCGGATGTCCTGGTGAAACCCCTGGCAGAGCTTTTCACCATCTCTCTGAGGACAAGATGGGTGCACCAGGCCTGGAAGGTGGCGCATATAGTGCCTATCCACAAGGGGGGATCAAGGGAGGTGGCAGGGAACTACAGGCCTGTCAGCCTGACATCGGTGGTGGGCAAGGTGATGGAGGGCATTGTCAAGGAGAGGCTAGGGAGGGACCTGGAAAAGACTGGGTGCTTGGACGATAGACAGCATGGATTTGTCCCGGGGAAATCGTGTCAGACAAACCTTGTGGAGTTCTGTGACTGGGTGATGAGTGCCTTGGACCTGGGTAGACCAGTGGACGGCCTCTTTCTAGACTTCAGCAAGGCATTTAACTCTGTTCCTCACGAGGGCCTGTTGGATAAGCTGGGAGAAATGGGGGTGGGGAACCAGATGATCAGATGGATAGGCAGTTGGCTCCAGGACCGGACCCAGAGGGTCGTAGTTGGCGGGATAGTCTCATCCCCAAGGAGGGTCATTAGTGGGGTCCCACAGGGATCCGTCCTTTGGCCCCTCCTGTTCAACGCCTACGTCTCTGACATAAGGACAGGTGTCAGAAGTGAGATGAGTCTCTTTGCGGATGACTCAAACCGGGGGGCGGTGGTGGATGGGGAGGAGGGGAGGATGGCCCTACAGGGGGACCTGGAGGCTCTGGAAAGATGGTCTAGAAAGTGGAAGCTGAGGTTCAATGCAGGGAAATGCAAGGTACTGCACCTGGGGGCCAGAAACATGGGCCAAGTGTACACCCTTGTTGGGGAGATGCTACAAGTTTGATGGCTGAGAGGGACCTGGGGTGGTGGTGGTGGATGTCAAGATGAACAACTCAGAGACTTGTAGGAGGGCAGCAGCCAAGGCCAACAGGATGCTGGGATGCATCGCTAGGGGGATCACCTCCAGAAGGAGGGAAGTGATACTCCCTCTGTATAACTGCTTGGTGAGGCCGCACCTAGAGTACTGCGTGCAGTTTTGGAGGCCACACTTAAAGAGGGACATTAAACTCCTGGAGAGGGTCCAGAGGAGGGCAACCAAAATTATTTGAGGCTTGGGGACAGGACCTAGAGGAGAGGCTCAAAGAGCTAATATATACGCATTGGAAGAGAGAAGGGACCGGGGACATGATAGAGGTCTTAGCTGCATGAAGGGGTAAATGGGGAGGAACAGTCAGGGTGCTTCGAAGGAAGGAGGAGGGGGCCACTAGAGGGCATGGTTGGAAGCTGGAGGGGGGAAGATTCAGGGGAGAAAGGAGGAGGTGCTACTTCACTGAGGGTGGTGGAGCCATGGAATGCACTGCCTAGGGGGCTGGTGGAGGGGTTCAAGAGGGGGTGGGACAGGTACAGGGGAAAGATTCTGCAAGCAAAATCCATTGCAGTGAGTATATCCGGAACTGGGAAGGGAGAAGGCGAGGGGGGCAGCAAGGTCAGCTCCCAGGAAGGGGGCTGACCAAACGAGCAGACGCGAAAGACCGTTAGGCCTATTCTGCTGGCATTTTAGCATGTTAGTAAAGCCAGTTGGCCAGAGTTTTGATTATGCCTGGGAACAAGAAATCCATTTCCTGACTGGGAGCGAAGGTGGTGGATGGAGGGGACAGCAGGGGTGAGCAGGGTGCACTTGGTTGTTGGGGAGTTTGCATAACCAGAACTTGAATCCATAAAGAGCCATGCTGCTTCAGGACTCCAGTCGCTGGACCACTTAGGGAGCCATTATCACAGCCACCACAGAGGGCCAGAGCTGGAGTCCAGTTATTTCTTTTTTTTTTTTTTGTGTGTGTGTGTGTAAGGGGAATCTTCCCCCCCCCCCCAACTATTTTCTGGCCTCTCCGCTCGGAACTGTCTTGGCCCACTCCGCTTGCCTACTCGCTCTACCGCCTGCTATGTTCCCCTACATCTTCAGTTTCGTCGCGGCTCGACGGGAGGAGGCAGCAACCTGGGGAAACCACAGGGACAGTGATGGGGAACCAGCGTTGGGCATGTGGCGGGGGCACTGACAGGGCCGTCGCCTATCCGAGGCAGAGGATATTTTCTTGGTTACACCCTCGACGATGGACGTGCAGTGCCGCCTGGCCCACGACGTGAGTGCTTCCACCCATGTCCAGAAGGCAGCTGCCGATGTCTACCCCACGCTCGTGAGCCCATGAGCGTTGCAGCACCACCAGTCTCCACTGGGGGCCGCTGCTGCGCCGGGCTTCCCCATGATCCCTCCCTGAGAGAGGAGAGCAGTCCTATGGACGCTCAATCCTTTCTCCCCCCCCCGACCCACAGCGCCCAGGCTCATGCCGAACCCGGGTCGCAGGTGCAACGTGAGGCGGCGCCCAGCCCCTCAGCGCCACAGGGCTGGCCCATGTAAGGTGAATCTTATGGAAACATTTGGGCATGAGCAACATGTTCACCTTGTTGCAGACTGAGGTGCCCCAGGAGGCCCTCCCAGAGGAGGAAGGGACTGGCACACCTAGGTAGGCATTGTCTGAGGACTTACCAAGGAGGCTGAGTGTCCTCATAGGGAGCAAGAGGAAAGGTACTAGTAGTGGGAGATTCTGTAGTGAGTAGTTCAGTTGAAAAATGGCACAAAGAAAACTGCCTAACCAGACACATGAAAAGTCTTGAGCAGGCTGTCGTGTTTAGCAATTTTACTAGTATTTCACAAAGTGCCAGTAATTGCAGAGCAACAGGTACAATGAAACAAGGATCAGAAACCCAATGTTTCTCTCTTAAGCTGGTCTCCAGCCTTCCTTACACTTGGGCTGTACTTCCTGTTGCTGGTCGTCTGGCAGGAAACAAAGATCTGCAGCACGGGGCATCTAGCCGTCCCCTTCCGGCTTCCTCTAGTTTACTTCCTGCCTTCCTCCAGTTTACTTCCTGCCTTCAGTGAAGCAGGTACTGTGCAGCAGAGCCCTGTCACACGTGGCAGGGCAGAAGAGACTGTAAGTCATTTAATCTTATTTCTACAAAAATTCTTGTACAGGAGGAACATTTTTCAGACATTCTTTGGTGGGATCCGGTCTCAGCCTTGCAAGCTGCATAGACTGGCCCCACCGCTCAGCAGCGCGTTTTCCAATGATTTTGGGCGCCCCATAATGGACCACCACAGGCCTTTTCAGGCAAGGGGGCATAGTCAGTTATGCACCAGGGTGCTTTTCAGGAGCTGCACAGTGCCTTCCGGTCGGGGGGCTCTGGTGAAGGTCTTAGCTGCTCGTTGACGGCGTGAATCCAGCAACACGCCAGGCTGCTCGTCAACGATAAGCCCTCTCGTTGACGAGTGTTGAGGAGACTTTGGAGCTGTAGTGCATTCAGCTTCCTGGGGAAAGCCAGTTGCGCTGCAGTGCTAGGCAGGAGAAAGAAAAGGGGATGTCGAGAGCAGGGGCAGGGACAAATCATGGTCCTCAGGCTCCAGGCGCAAATTTCATGACTGGGGTTACAACCGAGGTCAAAACTATAACTTTTCCAGGAAAAGAACATGGTTTTCCTCCGCAACAACGTTACTTTGGGGGTGGGGGGTGGAATCCAATGCCAGTGGAGGCTCCAGAGACACTCTGCAACAATAACAACAAAGCCCTAATGAAGACACCTGACCCATCCTAGTAGGGGCAGACTTTCAAATTTCCCGAGGAATGGGTCCATAATGACGTCTGACAAATGGATACAGACTTATTAGAAAGGGTTATTGATAGAGTCCGTCAACCCTACCGGCGTGGTACCTCCCTATCTCAAATGACACGCCAAAAGACATGACGTTACAGGCCATCACAGACCTACTACAAGCAGGGAGCGATCGCCTGGTTCCTCCCACAGAGTTCAGTCGGGGTGTGGTATACCCCTATTCTTCATCGTGACCAAGCGCACAAGGGAGCTTCAGACCAGTCTTAGACCTCAAATTCTTAAATTGTTTTGTGCGCAGCAGACCCTTCAAGGTGGAAACCTTGTCATCAGTCATCAAGGAACTACAGCAAGGGGACTTTCTAACATCCATCGACTTGCAAGATGCTTACTTGCATATTCCCATCTAGACAGTACACAAGCAATATACAGTGCTCCCTCACTTATCCGCCACCCTCTTTTACCACTAGTCTCACCTCATTTTCCGACAGATCCCCATGTTAATTCCCTCTTTCATCCACCTCCCTCTGTGTCCGCCATCCGCCAGCATTTTATTTCGCCCAACCGCTATATCTCCCATTGTAATTTCCCTCCTCCTTCTGCCATCCAAGACGTCTGGCATCTTGCGTCACACGCACTGCATAATGGGCTCGAAAATCGCTGATATTTTTAAATCAGATTTATTCGTGGCGTTTTCAAAAAAATAACTTTGTAGGAGCATCTTGGCCATACAAGGTGAGTGCTGTACTGTACAGTACAGTATGTAGACCTCCCTCCCGTAACTCCCCTCTGTCGTCCGTACATCTTCTGGTCTGCATTGGCCTTATTAAGGGACACAGTATATTTTGTAGTGTGCAGGGGTGCTGGTGGTGTGGCTTATGCAGAAGTGGGAACCAGGAAGTCAGTGGCAGATGCGATGGCTGAGTCGGCATGTATAAAGTGAACGTGGCTTGTAATGGTATGCCCATCTAACCTGCATGGAGACATTTTTTTCTATTTTTGTTCCTCCTCTGAGGCACCTGAATCCTGTGGTGCACTCAACAGCTCTGTCAACCTGATCTTTTTAGTGGGTTCATAATCGGACACAAAGCACTCTCACAGTACTCGGCTCCTCCCTGCCTTAAATCACAGAATCGTCGTCCCCCCACTAGAATAACCAACAAGTACAGGGACATCCTTCTCTGGATCACCCACTCCCTTTCCCACCCCACTAGGCAGACTACCAATTCCAACTCGCTTACAGCTCCCAAGTGTACAGTACCATTGAGTCTACCAGTATCTCACTCCTGGGTCACTTGTGACTTTTTTTAAATACTGTACTGTATGCGCGAGCATGTTTTTAATAAATAATTTTTTCACTGAGTAAAATAAAACGTATCACAAAATAAAATAACATTTTTGCAAATACAGTATATCTAAGGGTTTAAAAGTGTAGGCACACTATATACACCAGCAAATCACCCTGATGTGATTAACATTTTTTAATACTACAGGTGCTATCATTTAACATACACCCTCTCTTATACGCCAGAAAACAGTGGCACAAAGTTGAGCGGATAATAGAGGGAGCACTTTACTAAAATGCCAGCAGAATAGGCCTAATGGTCTTTCGTGTCTGCTCGTTTGGTCAGCCCCAACCCTGGGAGCTGACCTTGCTACCCCCCTCTCTCTCTCTCTGGCTTCTCCTTTCCAGTCCCGGATATTCTCGCTGCACTGGTTTTTGCTTCCAGAACCCTTCCCCTGTACCTGTCCCACCCCCTCTTGAAACCCCTCCACCGTTTCTGCCTCCACCAGCCCCCTGGGCAGCGCATTCCATGGCTCCACCACCCTCTCAGTGAAGTAGCACCTCCTCGTTTCTCCCCTGAATCTTCCCTCCTCCAGCTTCCACCCATGCCCTCTAGTTGCCCCCACTCCTTCCTTCGGAGCACCCTGACTGCTCCTCCCCTATTTACCCCCTTCATGTATCTGAAGACCTCTATCATGTCCCCCCTGGTCCCTTCTCTCTTCCAATGTGTACATATTTAGCACTTTGAGCCTCTCCCCATAGGTCCTATCCCCCAAGCCCCAAATCATTTTGATACTAACATACTAAAATGCCAGAACATACATACCCGGTCCCCAGTCTGAAAAGTGGTTAGACTGCCCCAGGATTGAGCCACTGATTTTTCTGATCTAACCAAAAAGACAGAATATCTCAGATTCAAGGTGGGGAGGCAACTCTTTCAGTTCAAAACCCTTCCTTTTGGCCTTCTCGTCAGCCCCAAGGACATTCTCAAAGATGCTGGTAGCGGTCATTGCTCACCTTCGGAATAGGGGGATACAGCTTTTCCCTTATCTGGACGATACCCTCATCAAGGCCCCGAAGCTCAACCAAGCAGAGCACATGCAGTGACAGAATTAGTCCGGTGCCTCTCGGCACACAGATTTGTCATCAACTGGAGAAGGGCTCCCTAACTCCAAGCCGGAACTTGAACCACCTGGGGGCAGACTTCAGGTCTCAGACCAACAAAGTTTTTCTCACAGAATCGAAATTCAGGGACCTATTGAAGGTCATAAACAAATTTCTCACAGCAATCCGGCTGCCAGCACAGACCTTCATGCAGCTAATTGGGACTCTAGTGTCACTGGCAGATTCTATCCCTTGGACTCTGGCGCACATGCGACCCATTTAAGCCCATCTGCTCAGGCAGTGGTCCCAGTCCAGACACAGCCAGCCCTTTGTCAGTGATTACTGCTCTCTACTGTCTACTGCTATAAATACAGTAAAATTAAAATGATAGTGCAAGTAAAAGTTTTAAAATGTGAATTCAAAAACAATATCTGGCTTACTAGACACACTATACAGTAAGCTACTAGATAAGTTAATACTGGTAATAGTTATACCAGAGGGACATCCAGCCTCTATCAAAAGGCTATACTGCTGTCTAGTTAAATGAAACTAAACTAAGACTGCAGTGAAGTAAATAAATAAGATGCAGTACGCCATAAAGGTACTAGCAAAAACATAAGCTCTACCATCATATTCAGTTTGTGGATATAGAATCTCCGAGATGCCGGGATCACATATAAATCTTGAGAAATTAATAACATGGCAGCTAAAGGGCACCTAGAAAAGAAGTCATTTGAATACAATGAACTGTAGTGTATTAATATATGAATTTGCGATTTAATATGCTATTAAAGCATACAAAAAAATCCTGATAATACTATCACTCCCAGAGTCATAATAGTACACTTCAGGAGTGATACCATCGTTCAGGTCTGGTAGTACTATAGTTCGGGACCTGAACAATGGTATTACCAGCAAAACAGAACAGCGCAAGCGCTAAGTTCCCTTCCAGCGTCTCTAAAGCATGCCCTCCAATTGGCCCCGTTTTGTGTGTGGGCGGACACAACAATCCAGAAAACATGGCGGCTATCTCGCCGCTTAGCGAGAGTTTCTCCCGACCTCGCAGCATTTTTTCTTTCTCTGCACTCCATACTGCAGTCCTGTTTTTGACCATGACATCTTGGCGACCCACATTTCGCTGATTTTGATCACCTACATCACTGTCTGGAGCACCGTGCTGCAACTGCCTTCTCCCGACTCACCGCTTAGCACCCCGAGCTGAAACCGCCTCACCTACATCACGGTCAGTATTAACTTTTAAACTGCTGTCATACAGCGACAAAATGTCCCACACCTGATCCATATATTAAAAAAAATATATACACGTACTGATGCATTATCGGCGAGTGATAACATCTCGAGGTTCTGGACACGAGAACCTCTCGAGCTTCGCTTTTGAGGTTCCTACGTGTCCAGAACCTCTCGATGCTATTACTCGCTGGTAATGCACCGGTACATATACATTATTCTCTTTATATACAGTATCACGAACAGTTAGCTGCACACTCAGGTAGACTAGATGGATCATATGGCTTGTATCTGCTAGTATTTTCGTATGTTCGTAAATCATGTGACAGTACAATGAAAAGTGAGCATATGGTAAATGTCTTACTGTCCATGCCATAGGCAAATCAGTTAATCATAAATAATAATCTGTGCCTGAAGGCAACTGCACTGGTGAATAAGTTGAAAGAAATTCCAGCCATATATATCTTTTGGGGGGGGGGGGAGAATGAGTATGTGGACACTGTACAAACCATTTAGTTCTCTTGACATGGAATAGTGCTACAAGCTCGTTCAAGCCTGGCTGGGTGTGCTGTAGTCCTCAGTTCATGGATTCAGAAAGATTCCCTGCATAGTAACACATTATTCAGGTTGCCCCCCCCCCACAATCCAAGATGGAACCTTTAATTACGCTGAACACACACAAGGTTTTGTTACCATTTTGTTTTATGCGTTATGCTAGTGCATTCTCAGGGTTACCTCGCTCAATATCACCCAGTTGCTTGCCAGCCCAGGCTTTACATTTCCCAAGGGCTTTGCTAAATTAGAAAGCCCCACAAACACATTCAGCTTTGTATATAATTCCAGTAGTGGAACAATTTATAAAGCTTTTTACTGTAAACACCCTATCAGTGTTGGGTGAGTTGAAGATATGTCTCTTTAAACACATGATCGTGGATGCGTTCCCACACTCATGTCCCAACGGTTAGGGTTGCCAGTAGCCATCGCTGGCTGGCAGATGCTTGTTGTGCAGGCTGTAAGATTCTCTTGGTGTAATCTCTGTTATGACCACACCGGTAGACTGCCCTAGGGGGAATGATGCTGCATACTTCTTAAGTACAGGATCACTCTGTATAACATGCCAGTTATTTCAGATTTGAAGTATCTTGTCTGAATGTTGTATGTCATTACAAAATTCAGTTTATCTTGCTGAGTCACATACTAATACAGTAAAAAGCCAACAGAATAGACCTAACGGTCTTTCGAGTCTGCTTGATTTTTCAGCACCTGCACGTGTGGGGTCTGATTTTGGTGTCTTCCCCCCCCCCCCCAGGTCATACGGTCACCAGTCCCAGGTGGTCCACCTGTATTGGGCTTGGTTAGATTTACCCTCCCCCTGTACCTGTCCCATCCCCTCTTAAATCTGTCCACAGTCTCTGCCTCCACCAGCTCCCTGGGCAGTGCATTCTATGGCTTCACCACCCTTTCAGTGAAATAACACCTCCTCCTCCTCTTCCCTCTGAGCCTGCCCCCTTCCAGCTTACACCAGTGTCCTCTTGTTGCCCCCATCTCTTTCTTTTGGAGCACCCTGACTGGACCCCCTTTATTAATCCCTTTTATATACTTGAAGACCTCTATCATATCCCCCCACCCCTCCTCTAGGGTGTACATGTCAAGCTCCTTGAGCCTCTCCTCATAGGTCCTCTCTCCCAAGCCCCAGATCATTTTGGTTGCCCTCCGTTGGACCCTCTCTAGGAGTGCAGTGTCCCTCTTTCACTGTGGTCTCCAGAACTGTGCACAATACTCGAGGTGTGGCCTGACCAAGCAGTTGTACAGGGGAAGGATCACTTCCACCTTTAGAAACATAGATTTTGACAGCAGATAAGGACCGCTTGGCCCACCCAATCTGCCCATTTCCCTACCTATTGGATAAGCTGCAGATCCTAGTTAACCAGCAGCCTACTTCTTCCTACCCCCACCCCTTAGAATTGCCTTATGACTGTCCCATGCATGCTTGACTTCTACCACTGTTTTGACTCCACAACTCCTCTGAAGGCCATTCCATGCATCCACAACCCTCTCTGAAAAAATACTTCCTTAAATTACCTCTGAGCTGCCCCTTCTATCTTCAAATTGTGCCCTTTGTTCTTGCACACCTCTTTTTGAAAGATGCTACCCTCTTGGACTTTGTTGATTCCTTGAGATACTTGAAAGTTTCTATCATGTCCCCCTCTCTCTCCTTTCCTCGAGGCTATACATATTCAGCTCCTTAAGTCTCTCTTCATATGTCTTCCGTGCAGACCCTGCACCATTTAGGTCTCCTTCTCGGACAGCCTCCATCCTGTCTATGTCCTTGCGGAGATTGGGTCTCCAGAACTGCACGCAGTACTCCAAATGGGGTCTCACCAACTGTCTGTACAGAGGAATAATAACTTCCTGTTTTCTGCTGGTGATGCCTTTCCTATGCATCCCAGTATCCCCAGCCCTCCTTGCTGCCCTCTACATTGATTGCCACCACTTAGGTCATCTGATATGACTACCCCCAGGTCCCTTTCCATTTTTGTTGTTGTTAGTATCTTACACCCATTGTGTACTCTTCCCTGGGTTTTTGTTTCCCAGGTGCATTACTGCACTCTTAGCATTGAATCTAAGCTGCCATACATTTGACCATTCCTCTAACCTGCCAAGTCCTTCTCATCCTTTCCACCCCACCTTGTGCATCAACTCTGGTGCAGATCTTTATGTCATCTGCAAAGAGACATACTTTTCCTTCCAGTCCCTCTGCAATATCGCTTATAAAGACATTGAAGAGGACCGGTCCTAATACTGAACCCTGCGGTACCCCACTAGTAACCCCCTTTCTTCAGAGTGGACTCCATTTACTATTACTCTTCTGTCCTATTCTCCAGCCAATTCTTTACCCAGGCTGTCATCTTGGGACCCATCCCAGGCTGGCTAACTTTATATTAATCTTTTGTGTGGGACTGTGTCAAATGCCTGCTAAAGTCTAGGTAGGCCATGTGCACAGCCCTCCTGATCTACTACTTTGGTCACCCAGTCAAAGAAATCTATCAGATTTGTCTGGCATGACCTTCCGCTGTAAATCCATGCTGCCTTGGGTCCTGAGCCCCTCTGGCCTCTAGATACTCGAACAATTCTTTCCTTCAGAAGTGATTCCATCATTTTCCCTACCACTGAGGTTAAACTAACAGGTCTGTAGTTTCCTACTTCTGCCTTGCTCCCACTTTTGAAGGGAATCACATCTGCCTTCCTCCAGTCCTGGGTACCACCCCATCCTCCCATGATTTGTTAAAGAGGGTAGTCAGTGGTGTCACTAGTTCTACCCTTAGTTCTTTTAGAATTCTGAGATGAATCCCATCAGGCCCCATTGCTTTGTCCACCTTCAGTTTTAAGAGCTCTTTCAGAACCCTTTCTTTTGTAAATGGGCTGGTATCAACTTCTGTATCCAGAGTGTTTCTACTGTTTGTTTTAGGTACCCCCTCTTCCTTTGTAAATACTGAGCAAAAATATTTGTTTAGTATCTCTGCCTTTTCACAGTCACCCTCTGCCCACCCTCCCTCTCCTTTATTAAGCCTTACTATCCCTCCCTTGGTCTTCCTTTGCTCCCTGATGTACCTATAAAAGGTTTTATCCCCCTTCTTAACTGAGTTGGCTATCTTTTCCTCGGTTTGGGCCTTTGCTGTTCTGACTACCTTTCCAGCTTCCTTTTGCTTTAACTGATACAGTTCTCTGTCCTGTTCCTTCTGTGATTCCTTGTACTTCCTGAATGCTTTCTTTTCTCTTGAACCTTCACTGCCACTTCCTTTGAGAACCATAGTGGTTTCTTACCTCGTTCGTTTTGTTTATTTGCTTTACACAAAGGCTCGTTACCTCTGTGATGGCAGTTTTATTATTCCCATTTTCTTCCCCCTCCTTCCTGCCCATTTGCTAGTGCATTCCTTAGGCACTCACCCATTTTGGCAAAGTCAGCCCTCCTAAAATCCAGTACCTTTGTCTTTGTATGGCTTGACTCTATTGCTGTGTTTATTGTGAACCATATTGTTCGATGGTCGCTAGTTCCCAGATGGCTACCCACTTCTACATCTGTGATCCTCTCTTCATCTCCATTTGAGAGAACCAGGTCTAAGATTGCTCCCTCTCGAGTGGGCTCCAATACTAGTTGTCTAAGGCATGCCCCCTGTAGGGCATCTAGAATAACCCCACTCTTAGAAGTGGCTGCTGCAACTGCACTCCAGTTAACATCTGGCACAT
Organism: Neoceratodus forsteri; assembly: GCA_016271365.2. Lineage (NCBI taxonomy): Eukaryota > Metazoa > Chordata > Ceratodontiformes > Ceratodontidae > Neoceratodus > Neoceratodus forsteri. Next base: position 505,688,750 of record CM028129.1, on the reverse strand, counting down.
TCAGATCACCCATCAGCAATATCTCCCTTTATCTGCCATTCTAAGTATACTTTCTATCATTTCCTTGTCCATTTCCTCCCCCTGAGAGGGGGGTCTGTATACAACCCCTGTGCGGATTGTGGTGCCATTGCCTGCCTCCAAATTGACCCACAGTGCTTCTTCTCCTCCCGGTTTACCCTATTGTTCTGTTGCTTTGATTTTTTCTCTTATGTAGAGAGCTACTCCTCCTCCTCTTTTACCCTCCCTGTCCCTCCTGTCGATAGTGTATCCTGGTATGTTTATGTCCCAGTCATGGTTCTGTGTGTACCATGTTTGTGACTGCCACGATATCCAGATCTTCCTCCTCCATCAAGGCCACTAATTCAGGAAGCTTGTTACCCAGACTATGGGCATTGGTACTCATTGCTCTCCATTTTTTGATGGCTTTACCTTCTGTAGCAGCATCCCCCACTGACCTTTCTACCTTGGTCTTTTTCTCATTTAGCACCCTGTTTTGTAGGGGGAGGCTGGGATTTTCCTGCTGCTTATCAGTGCCTCCCCTTGACTAGTTTAAAGGCTTGCCAATGAAGCATTTAAACCGATTTCTAAAAGACTTGTTAGCTTCCTGGACAGATGCAGACCATCCTGCCAGTATAGGCTGGTGTCCCTCCAGGTGGAACCCCAGTCCCCAATGAAGCCAAACCCCTGTGCCCACACCATTTTTTCAACCATTTGTTAAACTGCATGGCAAGCACCGCCTCACCCATGCCACTGACAGGCAGCACCTCTGAGAAGGATACTGTGTGTGCTACTTGTCTTAAGCCCTACCCAACTCTACAAAGTCCTTCTGCACTGCTCTAATCTCATTATGAGCTAAGTCATTTGTCCCTAGGTGGACAATGGCGTCCAGCTCAGACTCCGTGCAACTGTTCTCGTGATCCCTAAGGATAGCTTCTGTCCCTCCAAGCCATGGCACCAGGCAGGCACCTTACTCAGTTTTCCTGCTCCCCAGTTCTATCCCCTAATAATTGAGTCCCCACCAGGAGCTGCTTTCTTCCTGTGGTGCCCTCTGCCTCCTTCCTGAGGGCCTCCCTTGTGACAGTTGTCTGCACCCTCCTTAGTCTCCTCTGTGGGTGCATCCATAGGCGAACTATGCTCCTCCAGAATGGTGTATGGATTGTGGAGTGGAACAACTGACTGGGTGTGCCTCTGTTCCACCACCCTCACCCTCTCTGAGCCCACTGTGGTCCAACTGCTGTGCTTTCTTCGCAACCTCTGAGGTAGTGGTGGTGGCTCTGGTGCTTCCTGGATGGGGAGGTTCCCTTGCCACTGTCCAGTGCGGCCTGAAGACGGGCAACTTCCTCCCTCAGGGCAGATAGTTGTCTACAAACAGGGCAGCATCTCAGCCTCCAGAAAGACTCCCGGAAGACTGCTGCCCCACAGCCATTACATTGTACTACTCCCCACATAACTGTCTACCCTGTTTAGTTTTTTTTTTTTTTTTTTGTGTGTGTGATTGGTGCGTTATATAGAAATATATGTATTTATATAATGTGTATGCTTATATTGTCAGTGCAGTGTACTAGACAGGATATGACAGTGAGATGTACCTTGCCCTCTTGAGAAATGATGTCAGAACCCCAGTATAAATGAACTATTTCCAGGGGTGGGTGAGGGGTGGGAAGGGGTTGGGCCTAAACTGTGCCCTCATGAAACAATCAGCTAAACGCTCTGACCTACCGATGTGATGAATGTCTTCCTGTCAGCAAGATGCCATACACGACAATTTATAATACTGCTTCAAACCAATGTGATAGAAAAAATACCCTGCTAATCAAACAGAGAAAAATCCAAACATCCAAATCAGACACAGGTAAACCTCCCCAGCCCCAAAAGAGCCTAGTGACTTGTGCTCTGAAAACAGTCAGCCCCAAAACACTTTAGCTGTGCAGAAGGCGTAATCCCCTTGGCGATGCCCCCCAGCATTCTATTTGCCCTTGCCACTGCCCTCCTGCAGGTCTCAGAGTTGTTCTTTTTGATATCTACCACAATCCTCAGATCCCTCTCACCCTCCGTGACCTGTTTTATGTCTCCTCCTACTCTTGGGTATACCCCGGCCTGAATTTCTGACTCCCAGGTGCAACACCTTGTATTTCCCAGCATTGAAATTGTTTCCATTTTCTCGACCACCTTTCCAGAGCCTCCAGGTCCTCCTGCAGGGCCACCCTCCCCTCCTCCTGATCCACCATGGCACACAACTTTGAGTCGTCTGCAAACCCTCATGATCCCCTTTCTTATGTCAGAGACATAGGCGTTGAACAGGTGTGGCCCCTGCACTGACCCCTGGGGCACCCCACTCGTAACTCACCTTGGAGATAAGGCTAGTCCCCCTACCACCACCCTCTTGAGTTCACTCAGAGAACCAATTCCCTATCCATTCTGTCAACTGCCTCCCTACCCCCATTTCCTTCAGCTTAGCCAGCAGGCCATTGTGGGGTACCGAATCAAACGCCTTGCTGAAGTCTAGAAAGAGGACGTCCACTGGTTTACCCTGGTCCAGGGCCCCCGTCACCCAGTCGTAGAACTCCAGAAGGTTTGGCTGACGCGATCTTCCTGGGACAAAGCCATGCTGCCCATCATCCAGGTACCCATTCTGCTCCAGTATCCCCCCCAGGCTTTCCTTGACAATACCCTCCATCACCTTGCCCACCATCGATGTCAGGCTAATGGGCCTGTAATTCCTTGCCTCCTCACATCACGATTGTTCTGCCTTTGCAACAAATCTGTTGTTTCCATTGTAACATTTTTTTTCTCTAGCAGCCTTTATACAATTTTGTGGAGTTTACCCGTCTTCTTAAAATGTCTTCAACTCATCAGCTCTCCTAACAGAGTCTGCTGGCTCATTACAGTCATGCTTTAGCCTATAAAACTGCAAGAGGGCATGTTGTTTATCATGTGTCTCTGGGTGGCAGCTACTGTTACAGAGGAGGGAGTTGCAGTCAGTCGATTTTCTAAATGTCAGTTTTGAGTTTCCTGTCACTGCCCTTACTTGCCCTCAGATTGTCTATCTTTTCGTGACTGTACTTTAATAAGAGGCAAAGGTTCTCATTACTGGACTGCAGGTGTGTTTTTTTTTTTTTTTTTTTTTTCTTTCTTTCCCCTCTTCTTTTCCATAGAGCTGTTTATGGCTCCCCAAGCCCAGCAGACTGCTCTGGTCCCTCCCTCAGAGGGACTCAGTCTCCGGCTGCACTGTTTTCCCAACCCGACACCCCCCTAAATCCCCCATGGGTCCTCCCCTTGTGGCAGTGCTGGGGTGCCTCCGGAGCAAAATCCAGATATGGGGGGGGGGGTGCGGTCGGGGTGTTGGTGCCTGCCATCTCCGATTTTCCTCCTGTCTCCCCGTGCATGTCTTCCCGATTAGTACTGCCCTCCGCCACTGTCAGAGGGCAGTCAGCGTAGTAAGACCTCCCTCCCGAGAGAGGAGAGCAGTCCTCCCTCACCCCTGCTGATCTCCAGTGGCCCAGGCCCGTTCCCAAACCCGGGTCGCCAGCATGGCTCAAGGTGTAGCGACCATCGCCTCAACCTCCAGCACCAGGGCCGGCTAACGGTGTTCTTTAAAGGCAGTAAGCTCCATTGGCGGTGCCATCCTAGATGAAAAACAAACCAGCCGTGTACCTGCAGTACATGACGATGTACTTTTGTAATGGATTCCCCCCAGGATCATGTATGGTGTTATTCCCACATGCCCAAATAAATATTTGCAAGTGTTTAGTTCACCTCCTACGTAATCTCAGCTGAATCTTCCAAAAGGCTGAGAACCGCTGATGCTTTCAGTAATGCAGTTTTCTAGCTGTCTATAAACCTGTCCGTCTCCTGTTCAAAGACAGGCAGTTTAATGATCCTTAAGCCGCGTGGGACACGGCCCACCTCAGATTGGGCCTTGAGGGTGACCTGTCAGTGCAGACAAGCCTTTAATGCCACTTGCTCATATTGATTAACTCATTGCCACCACAGGAACTCTCTAAAGGTGCAGCACTTGTCTCCTGCATACTGTTAACAGTGAATCCTGGGCCTTTCTAAGCAAAATCAAGCCATAATCAGCATGCTGCAAACTAATGCTAATAGCACAAAAACTGTAAGTGCTAGACACAAAGTATGAGTGGCAGACTTCTTAAGCATAAAATTACTTCTCCAACAGTGGTATGCAAGTAATGATAGGTAATTTATTTTTTTTCTATGTTGGTCAAAACAGCAAAATAAAATTTTTTTTTTTCACTAAAAAATGCACCATAAAGTACAGTTACGTAAGAACTTACCGTAGCAGTAGATCTTAGAGAGAGGCTCTTGCAGTAGGTAATTACATATAGGACTGGCGCCGTGGTGGCAGGACCTGGAAAAATTTCGCTAGCAGTCCCTGGCGTGGACCCCCTGTCAGGTGACCGGCGTCATGCGACGTCGGTATAAAGGGGCTGTCCCAGACGCCTGCCTTCCAGTTCTTTCCCGCCACAGGCCGGAAGGCCCGGACGAGAGAGAAGCAGATATTTCCCTCAATGGAAAAAGGAGCTGAAAAAGCCTAGGGGGATGGCGGGCGGGAAGGTATTACCTACTGCAAGAGCCTCTCTTGAAGATCTGCTGTTACGGTAAGTTCTTACGTAACTGTACTATCTTACTTCGAGAGGGCTCTTGCAGTAGGTAATTACATATAGGACAGAATCCCAAGCAGTCTGGAACCAATAAGAAAGGCACCGGGAGGAGAACTACTCAGATAAGTAGTAGGAAAGCTTGCAACCCTCACGAAGGAGGCCTTGCAAGACCGCTAACCAAGCCTGCTCTCTACGAGAGGCAATGTCCAAACTGTAATGTTTAGTGAAGGTATGGACGGAAGTTCAAGTGGTGCAGCACAAATGTCGTCATGGACACATATTCTTGAAATAAAGCAGAGGCAGCAACTCCACGAGTGAGTAACCTCTGACTTGACCCGAAGGGTCTTGTTATACTATCATAACAGAAAGTGATGCAATGAGCTAACCACTTTGACAGGCATTGCTTGGAAACAGCATTGCCTTCTCTTTTGTGAGCGAAAGAGACAAACAACTGATCAGTCTTTCTGAGATCTTTCGTCCTATTGGTATAATATCTCAGAATCCTATGAACATCCATGGTGTGAAGCAAGTATTCTCCATGATTGAGTATTTGGTGAAAAGGCAGGTAACTCAATAGACTGATTCAAAGTAGATGCAGCTACCACCTTCGGGAGAAACTTGGGTTTGTCGTGGAGAGCTACTCGTTCTTTGTGGAAGATCAAGTAAGGGATTTTGCACATAAGGACCTGGGCACCGGAAATTCTGTGAGCTGAGGTAATGGCCACTAAGAAGAGTGTCTTTCCGACGATAAAACTTCAAGTCTGCAGAAGCTGCAGGCTCGAAGGGGGGAAGAGTAAGTTTCTCAAGGACAAAATTTAAGTCCCAAGGTGGAGCTGGGGTCCGGATCGGGGGTCTGAGATGAAGGACCCCTCTAAGGAAGGCTTTGGATACCTCTAGCTGGGCAAAGGCCTTATCAGCGAAAGGTACGTGATAGGCAGAGATAGCTGCCATGTGGACCTTCAGAGAGGAGTGACTGAGACCCAGGCTGAAGAGATGACGCATGTAATCCAGCAAAGTGGTTACGGGGCAGGAAAAGGGTTCCTTGTTCCTGGACACGGCCCAGATGGAAAATCTCTCCCATTTCATGGCATAAGTGGACATAGTGGAGGACTTTCTGGCCTCTACCAAAATCTCGGCTACCTTAGGGGATACTCCAAAGCGAGATAGAACTAGGTCTGAAGGAGCCATGCATGAAGCTGAAGGGACTTGAGTCCCGGATGGACCAGGGTCCCCTGATCCTGAGTCAGTAATCCCGGAGATAAGGGAAGAGGAAGAGGAGGAACCTCTGAGTATTGTTGTAGAAGAGAGAACCAAATTTGCCTGGGCCAGAAAGGAGCAATTAGAATCATTTTTGCTCCTTCTAGAGCCAGTTTCTGTAACACACGTGGGACCAGTGGAATTGGGGGAAATGCATAGATGAATCTGTCCTTCCAGCTTAGAGACAGAGCGTCTCTCCAGAAAGCTCCTCGCTCTGGAGCGAGCAAGCAAAAGATTGGAAGTTTTACGTTTTGGGAGGAGGCGAACAGGTCTATTTGAGGAGTCCCCCCAAGCCTGAAAAATGCTGTTTTAGGACTATTCCGTCTAATTCCCACTCGTGTGGAAGAGCTGACGAGCGACTTAGCCTGTCTGCTAGGACATTGTCTACTCCCGGAACATGGATCGCCGTGAGGTGAAGGTTGTGGAGAGTGGCCCACTCCCAGACCCTCATCGCTTCCCTGCACAGCGGGTAGGATAGAGTTCCTCCCTGCTTGTTGATGTACCACACCACGCACATGTCCGTTTGGACGGCTAGGTGACCGGGAAGGATGTATTGATGAAGGGCCTGGAGTGCATAAAGCACCGCTCGGAGCTCGAGAACATTGATGTGGAGAGCTACCTCCAATTTCGACCAAAGTCCTTGAGTTCGATGAGGACCAAGATGGGCCCCCCCAACCTTCTCTGGAGGCGTCCATAGTTAAGGTCTGATCAGGGGGAGGATGAAAGAAGGGGATCCCCCGGAAGAGGTTCTCTTGTACCATCCACCACTTTAAGTCTCTGACCATCGGCGAGGAGAACAGGATCGGAAGATCTAGGTCGTCTACTCGTTGGTCCCACTGAGATCGAAGAGCCCATTGAGATATTCTCATGTGGAGGCGTGCTCGTGGGATCGTCGGGATGGCAGCCACCATGAGCCCCAGTAGATGGAGCACCGACCTCGCCGGGACCCTCCTGAAGTTCAGTAGGAGGGAAATCTGTGACTGGAGGAAAACCCCCCGGTCCAGAGGCAGAAAAGCTTTGCACAAAGTTGTGTCGAGAATCGTCCCAATAAACTGGAGCCTCTGAGAAGGCTCCAGAAGAGACTTGGAGAGGTTGATGGTAATACCCAGGTTGGTAAAAACCTGCCGGGTGAGGGAGAGGAAATGCAGGAGTTCCTCCTGGACGCAGCCAGAGCCAATCGTCCAGGTAGGGAAAACCTGAGCTCCCAAAGAATGCAGGTGGGCCGCTACCACCGCCAGGCATTTGGTAAAGACTCGAGAGCCGAGGAAAGGCCAAACGGAAGCGCCCGAATTGGTAATGGACCCCTGAACGGAAATCTGAGGTACTTATGTGCGAAGGCGAATGGGGATGTGCAGGTATGCATCCTGCATATCCAGTGCACAAAGCCATTGGCCTGGCCGAGTAGGGCAGAAGGATTGAAGGGAGAGCATCCTGAACCTTTTGTATTCCACAAACAGGTTCAAGGAGCTGAGATCGAGAATCGGTCTGAGATCTCCCGTCTTCTTTGGTACAAGGAAGAAGTGGGAATAGTAGCCCGTTTTGTAAGAAGAGCTGAGATTTCTTCCCTGACCAGAGGAAGATGGTCCTTGAATAAGCGGAATTCAGAGGGGGGGCGTGGAGGTTTCTGCAGAAACTCTATGGAGTGTCCCTCTGCGATGATTTGAAGCACCCATGAATCCAAAGTTATCCTCTCCCATTCCGGGAGGTGTCGGGAGAACCTCCCTCCTACCGGTTCCTCCGGAGTGTCCGAGGCGGTGGAGAGGAGGAGTCAGGTGGTGTGAGGCAGCGCCGCAGCTGGAGTGCCGTCCGCTTTTTGGGTGAGGGGCCTAGCAGCTCGAGGGCCCAGCGTTTAGTGGCCCGCCTTCCCTGGGGTTTCGCTTGAGGCCGGCTGTGTCTGCAAAAGGGACGGCGCTGCGGAGGATGGGGACGGTACAGTGAATCCACGGATTTAAGGGCCGTTCCCTTCTCCTGGAAGTCAGTGATGATGTCCTTGACATCACCGTCGAAAAGCACGGAACCCCTGAAAGGTGCCTCTTGAATGGCGGATTGCACCTCTGGGACCAGACTAGACACACGAAGCCATGCGTGGCACCGAAGGCTAACGGCAAACGCAGAGCTCTGTCCAGCGGTGTCCACTGCATCGTATGTCATCCTTAGCATGTGACGGCTGGCCGAACGAGCAGAGCGGACTAGATCGGCCAACTCCTGCTTGAGTTGGGAGTCCGGCAAGGAGTCGATCTTGGATTCCGCCTGGGTAAGGACGGCCTTCTGATAATCCCCCATGTGAGCTACATAGTTCAGGGCCCTTATACACAGTGTGGAGGAAGCGTAGATCTTCTTTCCAAACTGATCCAGAAGGCAAGATTCCTTATCCGGGGGAGACGAGCTCAAGTGTTTAGGATGTGCGGACCGGCTGTGAGCGGCGCTGATCACGACCGAGTCGGCACGGGGGTGAGAATCTAAAAAGTCTACACCCTCCGTAGCCTGGTATAGCCTGTTTGACTTCCTAGGAAATGGGGCTAAAGCCGACGGTTGTTTCCAAATAGTGGAAACAAGGTGGGCGTGAGGCTCGATCCAGGGTGGCACCGTAGGTAGGGGCCGTAAGGGCAAATCCAGATGTTCGGCGAGTTTCACCCGCTGAGGATCTCCTGGATTTTCTTAAGTAGCTCCATGAAAGAAGGATCCTCCAGAGGAGACCTCGGAGGAGTCCTCGGCCGGGGTTTGGACGGAGAACGTAGCTCGTCGTCTTTATCGGAAACTCCCGTGAAGGCTTCCGAGGAGTCCGAGAGGACCACAGAGGAAGAATCTGAGGCAGAAAAAGACTCCCTCACCCGTCTAGAGGGAGGAACGTGTTCCATGGGAAGAGTCCCTGAACGTGTGTCCTGCCCCTCTCTGGAACCCGAGGGGAAGCCCCGGGAACTGGAGGAGGGAAGGGAGAGCGCCATCTAGGGCGTACGGGAACCGGTGGAGGCACCGTCGTTGTAAGACGGCTCTCGACTTCTCTGGTGAGCTGAGCCTTGGCCTCAGCCCACCAGGAGGCAAGAGTCTCCTGCAAATCCACCGGCGGCCTGGGGACGGTGGAGGAGGAGGAGGGATAGTGAAACGGAGGATATCCATAGGGAGAGTACCCAAGACCCGTCTGCGGATAAGTCGGAGATGGGTAGTGAGGCGTCGGGTACTGCGGAGCCGGAGGATTCGGCGCCAGGTACGGTGGCGTGGGGTACTGCGGGCCCAGAAAGACCGGGTAGGACGGCAGGTACCAAGGCGCTGGAGGAGCTGCTGGAGCAGACGGCCCAGCCGGGCACTCCAGGGGCGGATCAGCCGGAAAAGGCCCCTGGGGTGGAGGCCCAGAGGAGGAGAAATCCCTGCTGGGCGTCGAGAGGCGGTGTCTGGTCCAGCGACAGCGGGCGGTGTCGGCTCGGCTGGCGTTGGAGGGGCGCGCGAGCCAGCGTCAGGGAACGGCGTCAGATCCGAGTTCTCAATGGGGATCTGATGGCAGCCCAGGATCCTAGTCTCATCTGGGAAGGTGGTGAAAATCCCTGAGTCAGGAGAGGACTGGGGCTTCCACATGACAGCGAAGGCTGCGGAGAGCCTGGCCCAGCGGAGAAGGTGGTTTCAGCGTAGGCTCTGGGACCCGGCGCCCGTCGGAGGAGCCGGCGGTGAGCTATGGGTCGAATCGGCGGACGTCAGAGGCCGGCTCCATTCCGGTGCTCTCTCCGTCCGAGATGAGCGAGGAGGAAGAGGCCGGTCGGAGGAGACTGCCAGGCGCCGCCCGAAGGTCGGGCGACTTGAGCCTTCTCCCGGCGGGCGTTGGAGGCCGGCCGCCCGGCTTATGGGGCGCCAGCGCCTGAGGATGTGAACGTACTGGGGCTAGAGTCTCCTTTAGCCGGAGACACCCGACAGGCCCGAACTCGAGCCTGAAGGGGGCCGGCGCCTCCTCCAAACCCTTGGAGGCTGCCGTTGGAGGATCCCCGGAGAAGTTACCTACCCGTGACCCGGCGGAGTCGTGGAAGAGGAGGCCTTCTCGGTGCCTATCCTTGTCCTTCTTTTATGCCCTTCCGGAGAAGTCGGCGCCTGCCTTAACTTTCTCAGCTCTTTCTCCGCCGCAGACATCTTTTCTTCAGGAGATGGGCTTGAGGACTGCTGGCGTCGCTTAGGGTTGCGCGTTGAACCGAGGCAGTCCGGACAGTTATCCACCGCGTGGTGGGGCCTAGGCAGAGGAGGCAGAGGGTGACCGTCCTTGTGTGGCAGTTGGCGCCGCACCGAATCGCACTGTTTTTAGAGGGCGACATAAAGCAGCGTTCACCTGACGATCGAACAGAAAAACTGTAGCTTTCTCGGAAAAAAATGGCGAAGAGACAGAACACCATGAACTTAACACAAGATGCTACTCGTAGCTAACGGCGGGAAAGAACTGGAAGGCGGGCATCTGGGACCGCCCCTTTATACCGACGTCGCATGACGCCGTTCACCTGACGAGGGGGCGGTCCCACGCCAGGGACTGCTAGCTAGAAAATTTTTCCGTGGGGTCCTGCTGCCGGCCGGCGTCAGTCCTATATGTAATTACCTACTGCAAGAGCCCTCTCGAAGTAAGAAGCCTTTTTTTGGTTGGGAAACATGTAACATATCAACACCAAATTAAGCATCCAGACATTAACATACTAACATATTAACATATTAAAAAGCCAGCAGAATAGGCGCAATGGTCTGTCTTGTCTGCTCGAAAGCCAGCAACCTAATGGCTGCCTGCCTTGCCACCCCCCAGCCCCAAGTGTCTTCTCTAGATTCAGTTTCCCCTTGAACCTATCCCACCTTTCTTGAAGCCCTCCACTGTGCCTCCTCCACCAGCCTCCCGGAAGTGAATCAAGCCCACCACCCTCTCAGTGAAAAATGCCTCCTACGGTCCCTCCTGTAATTTCCTCCAACTTCCACCCATGGCTCCTGGTCACTCCCCCCTTCTTCAGCCTAAACAACTCCCTGGTTCCACTACTAATTATTCCCTTTACATACTTGAAAACCTCTATCATGTCTCCCCTATCCCTCCTCTCATCCAGTGAATAAAGCCCTAGCTCTTCCAGTCTCTCCTCATAAGGCCTCCCCTCCCCTCCATGCCCCGAATCATCCTGGTCACTCTCCTCTGGCACCTCAACAGCAGCGCTATGTCCTTCTTCAGATGAGGTCTCCAGAACTGTACACAATACTCAAGATGCGGCCTGACCAAGGCATTATACAGAGGGAGGTTCACCTCCCTTCTCCTGGACGTAATTCCCCAGGCTGTGCAGCCCAGAATCTTGTTTGCCTTTGCCGCAGATCTTCTGCAGTTTTCAGTGTTATTCATTTTGGTGTCTACCACCACCCCCAGGTCCCTTTCACTCATTGTGGCTTGCAGTGAGACCCCTCCCAGGGTGTATACATGACCTGGGTTTCTGACCCCCCAGATGCAGCACCCTACACTTCCTTGGATTAAACCTCAGTCCTCCCCTTCTTGACCAACCCTCCAGGGTATCCAGGACCTTCTGGACTGTCTCTCTCGCTTCTTCCCCATCTGCCAGTGCTCCCAGTTTTGAGTCATCCGTAAAGAGGGTCATCCTACTTTTAACCCCCCTCCCTATATCAGAGACATAGGCAGTGAACAGGAGTGGCCTCAGTACTGAACCTTGGGGAACCCCACTGAAGACCTTCCTAGGGGAGGAGACTATCCCACCAACCACTACACTCTGTGTTTCCGTCAGCCAATTTTATACCCATCTCAGCAACTGTCCTCCCACCCCCATCCCCCCAACTTTGACAACAACCCGATGTGGGGGTACCGAGTCAAATGCCTTACTGAAATCCAGATATAGGACGTCGACCGGTCTTTGTCGGTCCAGGTTCCCAGTCACCCAGTCGTAAAAATCTATGACGCTGTTCTGGCACGATCTCCCCGGGACAAACCCGTACTGTTTGTCATCCATGTGCCCCAACCTTTCCATTTGGCTCCCGAGCTTCTCCTTGATGAAGCCCTCCATTAGTTTGCCTACCACTGACGTTAGGCTGACAGGCCTGTAATTTCCTGTCTCCTCCCTAGACAGCCATTTGTGGATAGGCACCACATGAGCCACCCTCCAGTCTTGAGGCACCCATCCTGTCTGCAGAGAGGCGTTGAAAAGTGCAGCTAGTGGAGCTGCTAGTTCATCCGCCAGTTCCTTCAGAACTCTCGGATGCAGCCCATCCAGTCCCGGTGCCTTATCAGGTTTCAGTGCCCGAAGGGCCTCCCTCACGCTGTCCTCTGTGATTTCTTCTTCCCTAAACCCTTCCCCCTCAACAAAGCACCCATCCCCTTCTAGGCCTGGCCCACCCGGTGCCCCAGCCTCTTCTGGTCCTCTCATCTCCATCTGACCTCTCTGCTCAGCTGTCTTCCCCGTCCCTCCCTTCTGGCTGAACGGATCCCCTGTCTCCTTCCATAAGTAACGAGGCAAAGTACTCATTTAGTACCTCTGCCTGAGCCCATCCCTCCTCAGTACTAATCCTGGAGATCTGTGCTCTCCCTTTTCTCTTCTCCCCTATGTATGTATAAAATCCCTTTCCACCCCTCAGGATATCCCTAGCCAAGTTTTGCTCCATCCTCGCCTTGGCTCCCCTCACCACTCTGGTGACTCTCCTTGCTGTCATCTCGTAGTCTCCTCTCTCCCTTGTCCCTCTGGAGTGCTTAAAACATGCATAGACAGCCTTTTTATCCCTCACCCTCAGTATAATCGTATCCTTATTTTGCTCTGGGAGCGCAGGGACCTCTGGATCCTACGCTTCCATCTATCCATAACATTTCTGATAGTGTGATCGTATCCTTATTTTCCTGTGGGATCACCGTGCCCTCCGGACCCTGTGCTCTCATCCCTTCAGTATATTACTGTTTTATATGTGTCCCAGGGTGTCTGGTAACACCCCCACCCTCCCATTTCCATATATATATATATATATATATATATATATATATATATATATAATTTTTTTAATATGTTTTACCTGGTGTCTAGAGGCAAACTTAAGTTCCCACACCCTCCAATTTCTATACACCGTTTATTTTATTTATTTATTTTTATTGATTTTCAATTTGCACTTTACATCAAGCAGTCGCTCCCAAGAAAAGGCTAAACACCAATTGCATTTGATTTTACACATCACTCTTAATACAGGACCGGTTGTGGCTCTTTTCCTATTGTAACCTCACAGGGGAGGTGCACCTAGTACTTTCTCTTATTCACACCAGTGACCATATTCACAGCCAATGCATTACTGGACCTTCACCTTGGTGGATAGACTCTATATCTTAAAACACTTGCCATGAGGGTTACAAACCATTGAGTCCATATTTCACATGTATTGTAGTTCTTGGAAAAAATAGCACTGTTGAGCAACTTATACAGTTATTCTTTAAACACACTTGTATTAACAATTTCAACTTTAGACGACCACTTCAAACTAGAAAACTTGAAACACTTTTCCCTCATCAGGAGGACATGTATCCTCTACATACATGGGAGCTTTTTTTTAATATATTTTTATTGAAAACAAAGGTTTTTATACAGTCCGTACATTCCATAAATTATTCTCATTTCTGTTAATAAAAAACATGTTTACATGCAGTGGTTCAGTGCCTGGTAGGGGCCCTCAGTGTTCAATTCCAAAGTAGTTCTATAGTTCTGTATGCCTCCCCAGGTATTATGGTACATTTAATATAGAAACATAGAATTTGACGGCAGATAAGGACCGCTTGGCCCACCCAGTCTGCACATTTCCATACCTGATGGATAAGTTGCAGATCCTAGTTAACCAGCAGCCTACTTCTTCCTACCCCCACCCCCTAGAATTGCCTTATGACTGTCCCATGCATGATTGAATTCCACCAGTTTTTGACTCCACAACCTCCTCTGGAAGGCCGTTCCATACATCCACAACCCTCTCTGTGGAAAAAATACTTCCTTAAATTACCTCTGAGCCGCCCCCCTTCTATCTTCAGATTGTACCCCCTTGTTCTTGCACACCTCTTTTTGAAAGATGCTACCTCTTGGACTTTGTTGATTCCTTGAGGTACTTGAAAGTTTTTCATGTCCCCTCTCCTTCTTTCCCGAGGCTATACATATTAAGCTCCTTAAGTCTCTCTTCATGTCTTCTGGTGCAGACCCTGCACCATTTTAGTTGCCCTCCTCTGGACAGCTTCCATCCTGTCTGTCTTTGTGGAGATTGTCTCCAGAACTGCACGCAGTACTCCAGATGTGGTCTCACCAGCTGTCTGTACAGAGGGATAACTTGTTTTCTACTGGTGATGCCTCTCCTATGCATCCCAGTATTCCCCAGCCCTCCTTGCTGCCCTCTCACATTGCTTGCCCACCTTTAGGATATGACTACCCCAGGTCCCTTCCATTTTTGTTGTTGTTAGTATCTCACCCCCATTGTGTACTCTTCCCTGGTTTTTGTTTCAGGTGCATTACCTTGCACTTTAGCATTGAATCTAAGCTGCACATTTGACCATTCCTCTAACCTTGCCAAGTCCCTTCTCATTCTTTCCACCCACCTTGTGCATCAACTCTGTTGCAGATCTTTGTGTCATCTGCAAAGAGACATACTTTTCCTTCAGTCCCTCAACGTGTCGCTTATAAAGACATTGAAGAGGACTTGATCTAATACTGAACCCTGCGGTACCCACTAGTAACACCCTTTTTTTCAGAGGACTCCATTTACTATTACTCTGTGTCCTATTCTCTAGCCAATTCTTTACCCAGGCTGTCATCTTGGGACCCACTCCCAGGCTGGCTAACTTGTATATTAATCTTTTGTGTGGGACTGTGTCAAATGCCTTGCTAAAGTCTAGGTAGGCCATGTCCACAGCCCCTCCCTGATCAACTACTTTGGTCACCCAGTCAAAGAAATCTATCAGATTTGTCTGGCATGACCTTCCCACTGTGAATCCATGCTGCCTTGGGTCCTGTGCCCCTCTGGCCTCTAGATACTCAACAGTTCTTTCCTTCAGAAGTGATTCCATCATTTTCCCTACCACTGAGGTTAAACTAACAGGTCTGTAGTTTCCTGCTTCTGCCTTGCTCCCACTTTTGTGAAGGGGAATCACATCTGCCCTCCTCCAGTCCTCAGGTACCACCCCATCCTCCCATGATTTGTTAAAGAGGGTAGTCAGTGGTGTCACTAGTTCTACCCTTAGTTCTTTAGAATTCTAGGATGAATCCCATCAGGCCCCATTGCTTTGTCCACCTTCAGTTTTAAGAGCTCTTTCAGAACCCTTTCTTCTGTAAATGGGCTGGTATCAACTTCTGTATCCAGAGTGTTTCTACTGTTTGTTTTAGGTACCTCCCCTCTTCCTTTGTAAATACTGAGCAAAAATATTTGTTTAGTATCTCTGCCTTTCACAGTCACCCTCTGCCCACCCTCCTCCCTTTATTAAGCCTCACTATCCCTCCTTGGTCTTCCTTCGCTCCTGATGTACCTATAAAAGGTTTTATCCCTTCTTAACTGATTTGGCTATCTTTTCTCGGTTTGGGCCTTTGCTGTTCTGACTGCCTTTCCAGCTTCCTTTGCTTTTAACTGATACAGTTCTCTGTCCTGTTCCTTCTGTGATTCCTTGTACTTCCTGAATGCTTTTTTCTCTTGAACCTTCACTGCCACTTCCTTTGAGAACCATAGTGGTTTCTTACCTGTTTCATTTTGTTTATTTGCTGTACACAAAGGCTTGTTACCTCTGATGGCAGTTTTATTATTCCCCATTGTTCTTCCACCCTCCTTCCTGCCCATTTGCTAGTGCATTCCTTAGGCACTCACCATTTTGGCAAAGTCAGCCTCCTAAAATCTAGTACCTTTGTCTTTGTATGGCTTGACTCTATTGCTGTGTTTATTGTGAACCATACTGTTCGATGGTCGCTAGTTCCCAGATGGCTACCCACTTCTACATCTGTGATCCTCTTCATCTCCATTTGAGAGAACCAGATCTAAGATTGCCCTCTCGAGTGGGCTCCAATACTAGTTGTCTAAGGCATGCCCTGTAGGGCATCTAGAATAACCCACCTTAGAAGTGGCTGCTGCAACTGCACTCAGTTAACATCTGGCATATTCAGATCACCCATCAGCAATATCTCCCTTTCAAACACCATGAAGTCTTGCTATATTAGGACTTCTGCAGTTAGCTCAGCCTCTGAACTGCCCGGAGAGGAAATAGTTAACTCCAGTGAAACCTGGAGTTCCACAGCCATGAGAGCTGTTCAAACTCTATCTGGCCAGTTCAAATGAAACTGCCAGATTCTTTACTCACGCTCACTGAACAGTCGCTCCGGAGATCAGCTCCTTCAGCTCGGTTCATTTCGGGGTTCAGCTGGTTTCTTCGGTTCATTTGAACCGGTAAAAGTGTTTATTTTACCGCCGTCAAAAGCTCTATCTGGTAAACCGTAAGTACAAATATTGAAGTCTGTGTGGAAATTCATTATCGGTTCAGTTTTGAACCGATCGGTTTGCTTTGAATAACGTTTTAAATCTTTAAATGGGCTTTTAGAAGTGCGGTTCCCGGTTCTTATCGGTTCTAAAAAAACTTGGATTAAATCTTGTTTTTTTTCAAATACCCGTGACACGGTTAGGAACCGATAAGGGTGTCTTGCCTGGCACAGCCGTTTAAAGGGCAAGTTTTTGGTTAGGCTGGCATTATGTCTGAGAAACCCAAAAGAAAAACCGGGCCCACTGGGTTTCAACACTGTGATGTCTGTGGGAAGCCTTCAAGGCTGACCCACACACCACTTGTGTCTATTGTCTGGGGCTGACCACCTCCTGTCGGACTGCCAGGTGTGTAAAATTCCTGCAGCCACCCTGGAAAAGAGATTGGACCGGCTCAGGGAACGAGAGGCCAAAAAGTCTGCTGACCCAGATGGCCAGCCCGGTCCAGCACCCTTTGGACCAGAGGGAGTGCCCTCTGACCAGGGTGAGACTTCCTCGGCCAAAAGAAAGGCTGGTTCAGAGGAACCAGTCCCTGTAAAAAAGACAAAGAAATCAGCAGGTCTGGAGTCCAAAATTGTCTCTCCAACTGCTGCAGAGATAGCAAAACCATACAGATTGTTCAGTCTTTGTCTCAGGGACTTGTCTAACCCCTACAATTGGGAAAAGGGTGGTCGCTCAGGTCCAATGGTTCAGGATTATGATGTTGAGGATTTTATGAACCACAGGAGGGGGAGGAGGAATTTGATCAGTGTATTTGTGATCTGGGAAGGTCTGGACGTGCCCATTGAACCGGACATTTCTCCAGACAGACCTTTAGAATCTCCCCCTTTGCTGTCTGAGTCCCTTCTCATTTTATGTTTTATAAAGGTGGCAGAAACCTCCAGCTTCCCTTAGAGGAGGCTGTGGATGACCAAGAGGAGCCTGATTATGTAGAAATGATGGATATTCCAGAGTCTAGAAGGTTGTCTATTCCTTTGCATAAGTCATTTAGGAAGCAAACAACAAAGATTTTAAAAAATCCTCATTCTGTTCCTCCTGTAGATAAAAAAATGGACAGAAGGTATACTTTATCAGGCCCTGATACAGACTTCCTCACTGAGCAGTGTAGTCATGTGGTGTTGTTCAAGCTGCAGCCTGTGACAAGGCTGATATTCCCTGGCCTCACATCCTCCTGATAAAGATTCCAGGAAGATTGATGCCATGGCGAAAAACAATATATGGCAGCTTCATTGGGACTCAGGCAGGCTAATTATATGGTTATGTGGCTAGATATCAGAAATCTAGATGGGACACTATATTGCAGTTAGCCAAGCAGGCCCAGGCCAGCTGGCTAGTGAGTTGGAACAAGTGGCTGCTGATGGCATTGAAGCCTCAAAGTTCAATTTCATGCTGCTGTTGATGTTAATGATGTTTTCTCTAGGGTCATGGCCACTTCTGTAGTCTCCAGTAGGTTGGCATGGCTCAGATGCACTAATCTGTCCCAAGATACTCAGTCAAAGGCTATGGATTTTCCTGTAGTAGGAAATTCTCTGTTTGGGGATCAAACAGAAAATTACATGAAAAGATGGATGAATACAGAGCTACCTACAAAAGTGCCAAGCTAAGGAGAGGCATGCCACTCCACAAAGGCATGCCCTCAGGGTAGGGGCAGGCCTTTCCACAGGCCTTTTATCAAGTTCAGGCCTCTTCAGCCTTTGCACAGAGGGTTTTTTCAGAGGCAGAGGTAGACGGGCACAGGCAGACCATCTCCTCTCCTCAGCCTAAAGCTGTTGCCAAGCAGGCACCCTGATGGGGTGCCCAGGGCCGATTCTCCTGTACCGTGGGGGCAGGTTGGTTTATTTCAGCCAGAACTGGTTGTCCCTAACTTCGACAAATGGGTTCTGGAGGTGGAAGCTCAAGGTCTGGTTCTCAGCTTCAAACAGTTCCCAAAGATGAGAGCCAGACATTTTCCACCTCAATCCTTCAGAAGCCCTTGCTTTGGAAGCAGAGGTTTCTTCTCTTCTAGGCTGCAAAGCAGTGGAAAGGGTTCTCCTTGCCATCAGGGCAAGGGCTGTACTCAAGATACTTCCTTACCCCAAAAAAGACAGGAGAATGGCGGCCCATCCTAGATTTAAGGTTCCTGAACAAGCATCTTTTGAAACCAAAGTTCAAAATGTTAACTCTGGCAATGATTTTGCCTTCCCTAAGGCCAGGGGACTGGCTAGCTTCCCTGGACCTCAAGGATGCCTATTTTCATATCTTGATCAGGCCTTCTCACCGAAAGTACCTCAGGTTCAAACTGCCCTCTGGCCACTACCAGTTCAGAGCAATGCCCTTCGGCCTCGCCTCTGCTCCAAGGGTTTCACAAAATGTCTAGCTGTGGTAGTGGCTCATTTAAGAAGGCAGGGTTGCTGTGTTTCCTACCTGACGACTGGCTCATAGTGGGTCAGTCTCCAGATCAGGTAAAATCCACTTGCAAGTCACCCAGCAGCTTCTCCCTTCTGGGATTCCTGTTGAATTTTCCAAAGTCAGTTCTGGAACCAGTTCAGGTACTAACTTTCATAGGTGCAGAATTGAACACAAAGTCAGCCAGGGCATTTCTTCCTCGGAAAGAGTGGACAGACTCATTGCCCTGGCATCCTCTCTACCCTGCGGGCTCTCGACCAGCAAGGCACTTTCTGCAACTCCTAGGGCACATGGCTGCTTCACAGCTGTCGTGCAGGGAGCAAGATTTCAGATGAGAGATATTCAGTTCCACTTGAGGTCCTATTGGTCTCAAAGGAAGGACCCCTACCAAATTAGTCCCAGTGACTAAAACCCTGATCCTGGCCCTTCAGTGGTGGCAGGATCAAAAAGTTTAACCTCAGGGGTCCCCTTCTACCCGTTTTTCATTCCCTCACCTCACCACGGATGCCTCTCTGTTAGGTGGGGGCTCACTTGGCGACCTTTCCACTCAGGGAGTGTGGTCCCCAGGAATCTCTGCTCTCACATCAATCTGTTGGAACTCAGAGCTGTCCTCTTAGCTCTCCAGGCTTTTTCAGCTACTGTCCAGAACAAGGTAGTTCAAGTCAGGACAGACAACACCACAACAATGTGGTACATCAACAAGCAGGGGCACTCGGTCTTTGCCTTGTGCACCGAAGCAATGATTATGGTCTCTGGCTTACTCCTGAACACCTCCCTGATAGCAGTTCACCTTCCAGGGAAGGACAATGTCCTGGTGGATGCCCTCAGCAGGATTTCCCAGGTCATCACGAATGGACTCTGAATCCCAGGTTCTGGGGTCGTGCTTGCAAGATGGGGCACCCTCAGATAGATCTCTTCGCAGCCCCAGACAACCACCAACTTCCTCTGATTTTGTTGCAGACCTCCAGTGTTGGGCTCAGTCCCCTGGACGCTTTTCTGTTGGATTGGGAAGGAAATTCCTGTATGCTTTTCCCCTTCCTCCTCCTCTTCAGGGTACTAGTAAAATCAGAACTCAGCCCTGCAAAGTGATTCTGATTGCTCCAGACTGGGCCAGACAGCCCTGGTACCCTCTTCTCCTGTCCCTGACATTCCACCCTCCCCTGAGCTTGCCCAGGATCCACGACCTGCTGACCTGTGCACAGGGGAGAGTGTGGTACCCGGACCTCAATTCCCTCCACCTCAAGGCTTGGTTCTTGAGGAGCTAGAATTTGCTGATTTACACCTTTCTCAAGGTGTCTTGGACATTTTAAAGGCTTCTAGGAAGCCTTCCACTAGGGCCACTTACAATTCTAAGTGGAAGAGGTTTTCCTTCTGGTGTTCTGAGAAACAAATTGTACCAGAATCTGCTGACTTGGCCATTTTATTGACTATTTGGTCCATCTAAATTCCTTAGGCCTCAAACCAGCTACCTTGAAGGTTCATCTGGCAGCTGTTTCTGCTTTTGTGTCTGCAAGGAAACCTGTTTCCTCTCTCTCACCCTGTGTTTTCCAAGTTTTTAAGGGTTACTTCACACTAACCTCCTTTCGGGAACCAGCTCCTGCCTGGGACCTGAATGTTTGCATTGCTCAGCTAATGCAACCCCCCCTTTGAGCCTCTGTCTTCGGCAGATCTCAAGTTTTTAACTTGGAAGACTGTTTTTCTAATGGCTATCACTTCTGCTAGACGTATAAGTGAATTACAAGCCCTGTCAGTGGAAAAAGATTTTATTTCTTTTCACAGAGATAAGGTAGTCCTCAGGACTAACAGAAAGTTTTTACCTAAAGTGGTTTCAGATTTTCATCTAAACCAATCCATCTCTCTCTTCCAGTATTTTTCACTGAGCATTCCTCCTCAGGGGAGAGGAGATTGCACAGTCTGGACGTCAAAAGAGCCCTAAGCTACTATTTGAACGCACCAAGGGTCACAGGTTCAATCCCTCCAACTCTTCCTTACCTATGGGGAAGTTGGCAAGGGAGACCTGCCACTAAGAGGACAATTGCAAGGTGGATTGTCTCTTGTATCCAGTTCTGTTACCAAAACTAGGTAGAGAACCTCCTCGGGACTGAGGGCTCACTCCACCAGGGTACAGCTGCATCTCTAGCGGCTGCTAGAGATATTCCCATTTTGGAAATTTGCCAAGCTGCTACCTGGAAAACAGTCCACACCTTTACCAAGCATTATTCCCTGGATGTCCAGTCCAGGAGAGATGCTCGTTTTGGCACAGCTGTGCTTCAGAGCCTATTCCCTAAGTAGGTTCTGGCCCTTCTCCATGGAGGTACTGCTGTGTAATCTGCAGAAGTCCTAATATAGCAAGACTTCATGGTGTTTGAAGAAAAAATTACTCACCTTAGTAATTGCTTTTCTTCTCATGGAGTCTTGCTATATTAGGACAACCTCCTCCTACCCTCTCAGAACTCCTACTTGGTGCATGGGTTGTAGTTAGTGCAAGCACTGTGTGATGCCGTGTTAGTTCTCCCTAGTCCCCCCCCCCCGTTGTCATTTGGGTTAGGAACTAGGTAATTCTGTTTTTGTTAAGTGGTATATGGCCCTTCCTGGACTTGAGTCTTTTGGGAGAGGGGTCTATTAGTGCTTGTCATGGGTGATACTAATAATAATATGTAATATTGTTATTATTCTGTGATGATTGTTGTGTTTTGTTCTACTACTGGTAGGTAGCCAATGGCTAGTGTAGAGCTTTTCCACACAGACTTGCTATGTTAGTTTGGCTTCGTAAAGAACCTGGCAGTTTCATTTGAAACTGGCCAGATAGAGCTTTGAACAGCGCCTTCGCGCTGTGGAACTCCAGGTTTCACTGGACTTAACTATTTCCTCTCCGGGGCAGTTCAGAGGCTGAGCCTAACTGCAGAAGTCCTAATATAGCAAGACTCCATGAGAAGAAAAGCAATTACTAAGGTGAGTAATTTTTTCTTATCTGCCATTCTAAGTATACTTTCTATCATTTCCTTGTCCATTTCCTCCCCCTGAGAGGGGGGTCTGTATACAACCCCTGTGCGAATTGTGGTGCCATTGCTTGCCAACAAATTGACCCACAGTGCTTCTTCTCCTCCCTGTTTACCCTTTTGTTCTGTTGCTTTGATTTCTTCTCTTATGTAGAGAGCTACTCCTCCCCTTTTATCCTCCCTGTTCCTCCTATAGATAGTGTATCCTGGTATGTTTACGTCCCAGTCATGGTTCTGTGTGTACAATGTTTCTGTGACTGCCACGATATCCAGATCTTCCTCCTCCATCAAGGCCACTAATTCCAGGAAGCCTGTTACTCAGACTACGGGCATTGGTACTCATTGCTTTCCATTTTTGATGGTTTTACCTTCTGTAGCTGCATCCCCACTGACCTTTCTACCTTGGTCTTTTCTCATTTAGTACCCTGTTTTGTAGGGGAAGCTGGGATTTTCCTGCTGCTTCTCAGTGCCTCCCCTGACTAGTTTAAAGGCTTGCCAATGAAGCATTTAAACCGATTGCCCAAAAGACTTGTTCGCCTCCTGGACAGATGCAGACCATCCTGCTAGTATAGGCTGGTGTCCTTCCAGGTGGAACCCCAGTCCCCAATGAAGCCAAACCCCTGTGCTCCACACCATTTTTTCAACCATTTGTTAAACTGCATGGTGCAAAGTACCCTCGCCTCACCCATGCCACTGACAGGCAGTACCTCTGAGAAGGATACTGTGTGTGCTACTTGTCTTAAGCCCCTCCCCAACTCTACAAAGTCCTTCTTCACTGCTCTAATCTCATGATGAGCTAAGTCATTTGTCCCTAGGTGGACGATGACGTCCAGCTCAGACTCCCGTGCAACTGTTCTCGTGATCCTAAGGATGCGCTTCCTGTCCCTCCAAGCCATGGCACCAGGCAGGCACCTTACTTCAGTTTTCCCTGCTTCCCCCAGTTCTATCCCCCTAATAATTGAGTCCCCCACCAGGAGCTGCTTTCTTTCCCTGTGGTGCCCTCTGCCTCCTTCCTGAGGGCCTCCCTTGTGACAGTTGTCTGCACCCTTCTTAGTCTCCTCTGCGGGTATATCCATAGGGGAGCTATGCTCCCCCAGAATGGTGTATGGATTGTGGTGTGGAACAACTGACTGGGTGTGCCTCTGTTCCACCATCCTCACCCTCCCTGAGCCCACTGTGGTCCAACTGCTGTGCTTTCTTTGCAACCTCTGAGGAAGTGGTGGCGGCTCTGGTGCTCCCTGTATGGGGGAGGTTCCCTTCCTACTGTCCAGTGTGGCCTGGGGGAAGGTCCCCGTACTACTGTCCTACTGTAATTCCAGTTCCAACCTCACTTAAGCCAGCGAATAAGAGGTTGTGCTAGCTGTCTCATGATGGGAGACAGAACCCATGTGAGCCTATATGGCTATATTCGCTTAGCCGAAGGTACCCCTTCCACTATGGGGGCGGGGGCTGGGCCCCCCAGGCAGAGGATCCTCATTCGCCCATATCTATGTAGTTACTGCACTTCATGCTGCGTCACTACCGTCTTTCAAGGCTGTGCTGTATCCTCCCGGCCCCTGTGATCCCCAGTTATCTTCCCCTCCGATACCCCATTCGTTCATATCCCTTGTCCTGTGATTCACTCTTTTGCCTATCTGACCTACTGCACTGAGAGTTCAAGGTACAGAGGAGGCGTCTTTAAGCATCACATTCAGTATCCATCTGGAGGTACATTTTCCTTTTTGATCATTTCTGTCGTGAGGTATGACCTCCATATGATAAATCTGGTTCACTACTGCCCTCCATTCCTGCAGAGTGGGAATTCTGGGGGTAAGTCAGGCCTTGGTGGTTACTTTTTTTGCTCCTGTGATTAATATTCCTAGGAGGTATCCAGTGTCGGGGTCTCTAAAACGTCTAGGGTATAGTAAGAGGATGTATAATCTATCTTGAGTTCCAGTCCCTCACCCAGTATTTCTCTAAGCTCCCCCTGTACTTGTTTCAGAAAATCCTGTCTAGCAGGGCAGGACCACATCACGTGTGTGGTGTGCCACCTGCTCCCCGCAGTGGCGCCAGCACTTGGCTTCCCCCTGTGGGTTATAGTGTTTAGTTATTGCTGGGTTAGTAAAGTAACGTACCAGCTGCTTCCAGGTGTATTCCCTCCGTTTGTGGGAGCTGGACAACCTGGCCAAGTTCTGGCATTTCGCAGTTCAGCTGTCCCCATCAATCTCGAAACCCAGTTCCTCCTGCCACGCCTTCGTGATGGTGTTTGTATGGCAGGCTAGAGTGACAGTGAGGGGCTGGTGAAGGTTGGAGATCAAATGTCCCCTCCTGGGTGGAGGGTCTGTTTAGAGATGGATATAATTATTGGGGGATGGGCATCCTGGTCCAGGACGGGAGTTATAATAATGGTGGATTTGTAGGTACCTGTAAAAGTCATGTTGTGAGACCAAATTGCCCCCGCGCTTCTTCGAAGGACTGAAAGATCCCTCCCCCAGCCTCCCTGAGCACAGTTGGGGGAGATATCGCAGTGATATAATTCCCATTCCTTAAATTTGTGATCCATGGAAGCTTTGGGTGGAAGTCTGGGAGGTGAGCTATGGGACTTATGAGGAACAGATAGGGGGTGAGGTTTAGTGTCTTTTTTTCACTGTTGCCCAGACTGTGACATACGTCCTAAGCTAGGGGTGCTCGGCTACCGTACCAATTATAAGATTTGGTG
Organism: Neoceratodus forsteri; assembly: GCA_016271365.2. Lineage (NCBI taxonomy): Eukaryota > Metazoa > Chordata > Ceratodontiformes > Ceratodontidae > Neoceratodus > Neoceratodus forsteri. The sequence goes on along the minus strand of CM028129.1, from coordinate 505,664,322 downwards.
TTTAGTATAGGGCCTTATTATAATCACAGTCTGGGAGCAGCGACTGCTCTCTGTCTAGCCAGTGTGGGTGTTGTACAGTGTTTTGTCATGCCATAATATGTGTAAACATTGCTGTCCAGTAATACTGTTGGAGGTTGGGCAACGCTACGCCTCCCAATGCCTTTGGGAGGTAGTGTGTCTCAAACCTCACCCTGGGTTTTTGTCCTGCCCAGATAAATCTTGATATGGCCCTATTCCATCCTTGAAAGGTAGATTGTGTTAGTGGGATTGGGATGTTTTGAAAGAGGTATAGAACTCTTGGTAGTGTCACCATTCTTATTGGTTCTATTCGCCTGGTTAAGCTAAATGGAAGTGTGTTCCAGTGCGCTCGATCTGTATTCAGTTGTGTTGTGAAAGGGGAATAATTATTTCCAAATGCCTGATTAGTGCTCCGGCCCAGATGGACCCCCAAGTATTTTATCTTATCCAGCTCCCAGCAACTTGGGAAAAGTCGTTTAATTTTTATGGAAGGGATCTAATTAAAGGTTAGAGGCTCAGTTTTTGTCTTATTTAGGGAATATCCTGATACCTCTCCAAATTCTACTAATATCGGTTTAATAGCTGGAAGGGTAATTTCTGGGCTCTTCAGAAAGAGGAAGATGTCATCTGCACATAACGCTATGCGGTGTTCTGTATATCCTAACCTTAACCCTTCAGTATCTCGGGATTCCCTAACCTTTTGAGCTATGGGCTCCATATACATGACAAACAATATGGGGGGGAGAGAGGGCAGCCCTGGTGTGTTCCTCTGCAATGGAAAATATTGTGAATGGTGTCCACTGACATCGACACATGGTCTCGGGGAGTGATAAATATTGCAGATAATTTGAATAAATGCCTCTGGTAGGCCCATCTTAGCCCTGACGGAGTACAAAAATGGCCAATATACCCTGCCGAATGCCTTTTCGGCATCCAGACTAAGTATAGCTGCTGATGTTTTACTGGACTCTAGGTTGTGGATGACATATGACACCCATTTAATATTGTCGGTGGTGGTTCTAGTTTGTACAAACCCAGTCTGGTCTATGCCTATGAGGAGTGGGAGGAAGGTGTCTAATCTATGCATTAGAATACCCATAAATACTTTATAGTCTACATTAAGGACTGAAATGGGGCGGTATGAGCTACTGTGTTGTGTTTCCTGGTTTTAGGAGGGCTGATATTGAGGCATACGACCATGACGGTAGGACATGTCCCCTTCCAGAACTGAGTTGAATGCTCTGACCAGGTCAGTGATAAGCTGTGGTTGCATAGTTTTATAAAACTCTGCCACATATCCATCTGGTCCTGGGGACTTGATTGATTTGGCTCTTGTTAGGGCCGCTGCCATCTCCATCATGGTGATGGGTAGTGTCAGCTGCTCACTCTGCTCTTGTGTTAATCTGGGAAATGTAAGCCTCCTCAGATAGTCATTAATATCTCCTTGAGGAGGGAGTGATTCTGGGGTGTAAAGTTAGAGTAGTATGCGCTGAATCCTTTTGTGATGTCATGGAGTTTTGTATGGGGAGTCCCCTCAGTGGGTGTAGCAAGGTAGTTATTGTCAAGCTTTTTTGCTGTTTACGCCTCTGGTATGCCAGTAGGCAGGTGGCTCTGAGACCTACTTCATAATATCTCTGACATAAGTATGTAAAGGCTATTTCTGTGTTTTGTTTTATTAGGTTATCTAATTCCGTTTTGGTATTTTGGAGTTGTGGTAGAATAGTCGTCCCCATGTTTGTGTGCCATTTTGTAGAAAATGTACTGGGTTCTCCAGGACTCTTTCCTTTCGCATTTGTGTCTGTTTTGACATGTATTGTATATGTCTGCGGAGAACTGTTTTCAGTGTGTCCCAGTGAATTCCTGCATTTGTATCTTCAGGGGGATTAGTTTGTCCGATTTTCCTCCAACTTGTCTGATAGGAAGTCTTTAAAAGATTGTGATTTTAAGTGGCAAGGGTTCCGTCGCCAGAACGTGTTGCATTTCTGGAGTCCCAGGGCCCATTTGGTGATCACTGGGGCATGGTCTGAATGAATTATATCCCCTATGCGGGACTCCACCAGCCACTGCAGTTGTTCCATCGGTGAAGCAATGTTCTGTCCTGGAATAGGTCTGGTGTATCGCTGAGTAGTGTGTGTAATTCCTTGATCCTGGGTGAGTGTGCCTCCACGTGTCTGACCAGCCCATCTCCCGGAAATATCTTCCGAAGAATTTCTGGGCTTAGGGTTGTCTTGGGGGTTTTGGGTTAGAGGAGTCCCGACCAAGGTCTGGGGTATTACTGAAGTCTCCTGCCAGCATCAGTGTCCCTTGAGACAGCTGCAGTACTTCATCAAGTAGAGACTTCAATTGTGGGGTTTCTAAGCCTAGAGGGAAATGGGTATTGGCCAGTGTCACCTTTCTATTGTTAATGCTACCTCTGATCACCACCGGTCGCCCCTTGGGGTCCACCCACGTATCTTGTATCACAAATGGAGTGTGTCTGGGAATAAGCACTGCCACCCCTCTTTTCCTACCCTTCTCTGAGGCATACACCTGACCCATGCCGAATCCCTTTAACTTCCCGTGTTCTAGCTTTGACATACTAGCATACTAAAAGCCAGCAGAATGTGCCAAATGGTCTGTAATGTCTGCTTGAAAGCCAGCAACCTAGTGGCTGATCGCCTCATGTGTCTCTTGTAAGAATATTATGTCGGCTCTAGTCTTCTTGAGGTATGTCATTATTCTGGATCTTTTAATTGGTGAGGAGAGTCCATGAACGTTTAGTGACAAAAGCTGTAGCGTTGTCATCCATAAGTCATCAGAGGTTTGGCCTGTGTCATATAATGCAGTACTGCTTTTTGATTACCCTCCCACTCCCCCACCAAACCCCACGTCATAAGGAGCATACTGACTGTTGTTATGACAGATTAAACAAAACATGACTTCACATACTAAAAACTTCCTCTGTTTCAGATTTTCAGTTAACTGGTCATCTTTAAGTTTAAAGGAACCAAATTGAGCTGTCCAACAAAAAGGACTGCTGTTAACTTAATAAATTGGGGTCCAATGTGGTTACCCAAGAATTTTAATGAATGAAATTGTGCTTCCATTGCAGCTGGAACCTGTCTGTTCCTGCCAACAAGGCAGTGCCTTGTTTTAGAGGGTAATCCTCCGCCAAGGGTCCTATCTAGGCAAACAATGTGCCTATATTCTACAGTATAGAATAAGATCATATTCTTAATCTCCCCATCAAGGTCCACTCTGAGGTGGGTGTTTTTGTGGGGTTCTTTATGGTTCGTTTTAATAGGGGTTACTGTCTGCAACCCTCTCCCTTAATTGGCCCGATTGGGTCAGTCTGGGTCCCTCCAGACCGATATAGCTCTCTCTGTCTCTTTTTGTCTTGCAACTGGATATTCGAGCACTCTTTTCTTCTTTTCCTCTATATCCAGTTGCCTTCAAACATAGGTCATTACTGCACCCCCCCCCCCTCGCAGATAGAGACCCAGCCATTGCACCCTGCTCTGCCAGTTACAGATCAGCGGTGGGGAGGGGCCCCAAGAGGCAGGGTTCCATGTCAGCCATGCCGCTCTGCTCTACTCTCGTGTGGTTACCTCTGGTTCTCCTGAGTCCTCAAACTATGGATGGGCTCTATCTGCATCTCCCTGGGCCCAGGAGGATGTCCCCCCTGAAGGAGCTCATCTCTGACATGGCCTGTGGCCTGTAATACTTGTCAGTCTCTCAGGTCTCCCCACCCCCCTCCATACAGTATAGGCTGACATGAAAATCCTTACCTGGGTGAGGAGTGCGCTCATCTCCCTTCAAGCCCCCTCTTTCGCACCATACACATGAGAATGTCCCTCCGGAGTCAGGCCATCATCGTATCAAGCTGCTTATAAGGGAGGGTCTTTCTGCCTCCAACGTGAGTCTTCCAGAGCAAGCAATTTAAGCATAGTATTAATTCTTAAGACAGTTCTTGTACCAGTTTCTAAATTCTCCCAGTGGATATTACTAGAGTCCCACAAGGTTCCATACTTGGGCCTCTGCTCTTTTCTTTGTGTGTCAATAACCTACCTTCTGTGCCCTCCCAGTCTCTCCTTACTCTATGCTGATGATTTGGTTCTCTGTCTCCTCCAGCTCTATTCATGAAATCAACTCCCACCTCTCCTCTGATCTTCATCATATCCAAACTTGGCTTACGTCCCACCGCCTGGTGCTAAATGCTGCCAAGACCCAGGCTATGCTCTTTGGGTCACAAAGGAAATCTATCACTTCAGCTCAGTCTCTCCAGGTTTCTTGTCTTGATGGCTCCCTTGTGTAAGTAATTCAGTCCTTCAAATACCTAGGGTCACGCTGGATCCATCTCTTAACTTTTCTCTGCATGTTAAAGCTGTCTGCAAATCGGTCAATGCTAAAACTGGACTGGCTTACCAAGTCCGTCAGATCTTCCCTTGTCAATCTTCACCATTCATTACTTCCTGGGTGTAAGCCGGAGGCGCACCCGTCACGGGAGCTTTTTTTTTTAAACTTTGGCTAACGGCACCACCCTCGAGAGTGACGTCATGCGCGAGGGGCGGCCGTTAGTAGCGACCGACTCCTCCTCCAACTCAGTTCTGTTTCTCCCGCCGTCGAGGCAGCACCTGTTGCGAGTAGCGGTCATTTTTAGTGCGTGTTTGCCGACTCCTGTTTTTCTTCACACTCGACGCCGATCCGGTAAGACTGTTCCTTTTTCTATCTACGGCGCCGGGTGTGTTTCTTGCTGTGTTTTAGCCTTGTTATTTTCGCGTTATGTCCGGTTCGGGAGCTAAGCGCTTTTCCAAGACGGGGCGCGCCCCTATGCGTCGGTGCTCCTGTGGCCGGCATTTCTCCGTCTCGGACCGGCATGACGTTTGCCTTCGTTGCCTGGGACCCAACCATGATATGGATTCGTGCGACGCCTGTTTCTCGATGGACCGTCGCGTCCTCGAAATCCACGCGTTTAAGCTCGGCAAGGCCCCGCCGACTTTCGGGGGACGACGTCGCTCTCGGGATTCTCGGGCAAGGTCGTTAGGCCCCTCCCGGGTCCCTCCGGGCCTATACGTCCGAGGAGGAGGTCTCCCCGTCTTTTCTTGCCGGGAGGAGGCCTTCTGCGGTGTTGGGGAGCATCGTAGTCCCTTCGGGCCGCGGCGCCGACATCGCCGGCAGTCACCTCTTCGAGGTGCAGGCTCCCTCGTGTCGAGGCCCTTGGCTTTTGGGCCTGGCTGCGGTGGACCTCGACGCCGCTTTGCGCTGTTTGATCCGCACCGCTCGCGGCGCGCGGTGATCAGGGCGCGCTTTGGGATCCCGGCGCGCCGTTCAGCGCGCCGGTGATTGGGTGGCGCTGTTGGCGGTGCCGCCAGCTCAGCGCTGCTCCGCGGCCGGCGGGACCGGCGGGCGCCGGGCGGTGTGCCGCCGCCCTCACACCGCCAGCGGGCGCCGCGGGCCTTGTCCCTTCTCCCAGCGCCAGCCCGCCGGGGCCCTGAGTTGGGCCTGGCTGCTACCGTGTGGGGCGAGCTGGCGCCACTCCTTTGGTACTGGGGCTGCTCAAGGCTCCCGCGGGCTCAGGGACCCCTGGGGGTGGCCAGCATCGAGGTCCAGCTGGTCTGGCCCTCTGAGGGCGATGACCGGACGTGACCCATCCTGGCACCCCACCTCTTGGTCTGGGTCCCTGTGGCTACAGGTACCAGGCGGTGCAGCGGGCCCCTCCTCTGTCCCCCTCCTCCGTCTCCTCCTGAGGGTTCCCGGCTGGGTGGCCGGGAGCCCTCGGGGCAGGCGGGGGTGACGGAGGGGGAGGCCCTCTGGAGGGCGGTGACAGCTACCCCCACGGGTGCTGTTGCCCTCTCTAGGGACAGGGGGACGCCTGTGGTCGAGGAGGAGGGCCCTCTCGAGTCCGAGGGGTTGAGGGGCAGGGGTCTGCCACTGTGCTCTTGGCCACCTCAGGGGTGGTGGCCTGTGAGCCGTAGTGCGGAACCCTCGCCTCCCTCCAGGGGTTCTGAGGTGTCCTCCGTGCTTGTGCGGACTGCCCTTCTGGATCCATGCAGTCCCGTCGTGGCCACAGGGAGGTTCTCCCAGGGCTCTTCCAGGCTCCGCTTCCCAGAATTCCGCTCTGCGGCCTGGTCTGATATCCCGGGATCTCTCCTACTAGGACCTTTCCCCTGATTCCAGAGCCCTCGCGAGAGCAGTTGCCTCCTGAGGTGCCCCTCCCATCTCTCTGCCTTCTCCACCCCGGCCTCCCAGGCCATGTCGGTCCTATGGGTCCGCTATCCTGGGAGCAGTTCAGGGCTCCTATGTGGCTTCCCTCATACTAGATACATGCATGAGCTGGTCTTTTCGACTCTCCCCACCGCCCGCAGGAATCCTCTGGACATTCCAGCTCCCCATCATCTCGTCTCCCTCCTCTGAGGGAGAGACCCCTGCTCATCTTTCCTCCGATGCTGATTTCACTGAATATCAGCTTCTTCTCTCGAGGATGGTGAGGGATCTTCGGATTTCCTATGTTCGGAGAGACGAATCGACGGAGGACGCGAGAATTCCTTGGTGAATTCAGTGCCCAGCATTTGGTGGTATCTTCCTGGCCTATCCCTCCAGGAGAGCGTCTATCCGGTCCTGGCAGTCCCCAGCCATTTTCTCCAGCCCGGCTGACTGTCAGCATAGGTATTGTGTGCCCTCAGAGTCTCTAGGTTCTCTCCCAACCCGCCTCGGTTTGGTTTACCTAGACACTCTTCTGGGCGCCGCTCGGCGCACTCCACCGCCCACGGATCCGGGACTCTCCAGTTCGACTGCTGGGGGCAGTGTTCTCTTCTTCTCGCAAGGAAATGCTAGTATTGCATTCATCAGGCTCACCACGCTGCCTACAACTGGCATTTGTGGTCGATGATGTCCCAGCTGTTGGCATCAATGCCTGACGCGGAGCAAACCAGACAAGCCATTGCCTCTCTGCGGTAGGCCTGGAGCTGGCAGACACCAAGCAAGGGCATCTTCTTACCGCCAATGAGGTGGCTTCCAGGCTTGTGGGACAGCGATCTGCATCAGGCGGACGGCATGGCCTTGCTTTTCCAGGTTGTCACCCCTGGCCCGGCCGTAGGGTGATTCGCTCCGCCTTCCGGGGACCCGTCTTTTCTCCTCTAGAGCTAGGAGACTTTACAGGGGCTCCCTCCGTCTCCTCGCCCTCGGGAGGCACCTCCCAGCTCTTCCCCACTTAGGCTTTCTGAATGAGCTAGGGTCTTCCTTCTGTTTCTCACCAACAGAAGGCTGGGGTCTTGTTCCTCAGGGGATGGCCTGTTCCCCTTCCTGGGGAAGAGGAGCTTGGTATCACTCAGGGAGTGATGGAATGGGATGATTGACAAGGAAGATATGAAATTACAGTACCTGACCGTAATTCTTGATCTTCTTGCTTCACCATTCATTACTTACACCCTCCCTCCATCCCCTCAGTGGCCTCTTCCTGTGGCTTCTCCACCTCCTGTCTCCTTCCTCTCTCTATATATATATATATATATATATATATATATATATATATAACCTATTTCTTGGGTATTATTCTCAGAAAAATTATTTACTCTAAGATTCTTGGCTATCTAGTGGATTTGCTTACGATCAAACTGCATAACTGTCTCTTGCCATCCCTCGGGCGAGATACCTCTGGGGTTTTAGCCTGGCTCAGGCTATTCAGTTTTGATCCTGCAATCCCGTGCTCCAGCTGTTAAGCCCTAGAATCAAAAACCCCTCCCCCTTCCCTAATTCTTGCCTTGCAGAGAGGAGGAACGGGCACGTCTGTTTTTTGTAAAAAAAAAAAAAAAAGGCAAAAGCTGAGGGAACTCTCTTCGACTGCCATAGGCATTCTTGGTATTCAGGTCACGCTCCTAGCCTGCAAGTGATTATCTGTAAAAAAAAAAAAAAAGAAAGAGAAAAACAAACAAGAAGTAAGATGAGAGGGCAGACTGCCCTTCTCACCAGATTTTGATAATTGGTGTTTTCCTTTCTGGTAATCTCGAGACAGTTTTACAGACAAGCAGTGCTGACCATAGCCAATCCCAGCCAGCCTAAGCCTCTGGCCCTGCCTTGGCGAGTCGACTGAGTCACTTCTGTACTTTATGAACTCCTGAAAGGCTTACAGTTTCCATTTCCAAACCCTGAGCAGTGCTCTCATACTGCGAGGTTTTATTCTCCTCCTCGGGTGTCCTCCAGTTAAAGGCCTTCCACGGCCAGGGCCAAGTGGTTATCAAAACAATGGCATGTTGAGGATGAGGACTGTGCCCCCTGAGTCTGTCTAAGCGGGTTTGGTGAACCTTCTCTTCAGCCTCTATCTCCGGGATCTTGCTTCCTGTTAAGTCGAGCCTTCAGCCATAAGTCAACTAGGCCCTTGGGCATTCTGGTCCCTCAACATCCCATCTCTTCTCTCTTCTTCTTCTTCTTCTTCATTTCCTCCTTCTCTCTCTCCTCCTAGAGTCGCCCAGGTAAGGAGGCCCTGCAGTCCCTAGGTTGGGGATACCTATCTCCTCTGTCCTTCCTCCATCGGCTTTCCTTTTCAGTTCATTCTTCCTTGCTTTGCTATCCCTTGGCTATCTTGCCTCGCTATCTTTATTCTCTGCTTTCGCTTTTGCCTCCGGCTCACAGAACTGAGTTGGAGGAGTCGATCTTTCTCTTGGCCGCCCCTGACACGTCACTCTCGAGGGCTGGTGCCGTTAGCCAAAGTTTAAAAAAAAAAAAAAAAAAAGTTTCCCAGACGGGTGCGCCCGCTTACACCCAGTAAGTAATGACTGGTGAAGATACAAGAGAAGATCAAGAATTACGGTAGGTACGTAATTTTCATTTTCTGACCCCTACTTGTCAGTCTCCCAGGTCCCACCCCTCTCCATACAGTATAGGCTGAGGACACCAGGAGGAAGGACTGCTGTTGACTGGACTTCTCTACTGGGACTAAAGAAGTAGAACTGTTGTACTTGGACCTTTAATTTAGGTTAAAAAAAAACAAACAAACAAAACAAAAAAAAGTGTGTGTTTGTCTGAGTTAACTGAACTGAATGGTTATCTGAACAGTTATCTGGGTGTAAATCTCAGGTGATTGAAAGGACTTGATAGCTGTGCAGTTTAAATTACTTGTAGAAAGATCTAGTAAGTAGGGGGTGGCTTAGCTAGAAGGAAGCTAAATTTAAAGACTGCCTAGAAAGATTCTGCTAGTAGCTTGGCAGAAGACACCAGGAGGAAGGACTGCTGTGACTGGACTTCTTTACTGGGACTATATTGCCCCCCCCAGCTAGTTCTACTTTTATAGGCACAGGATTTGACTGACAACAGGAACTTCCTGTTTGGGAGCAGGAAGTGAGTGATCACAGAGCCATCAAAGACCCACCATCCTAGAAGGGCAAGAGTAGCTCTCCGGCCCCCTCTAGCTGCTGGAGGTCTGCCTCTGAGCAAGTAAGGGGTCTACTGAGAAACATAGGCTATTCTTGTCTCAGAACAGGACAAGCAGGAGCTTAAAGGGCACACAGGCAGAAAGTAAGTAGTGAGAGAAGAGAAAAAAAAACAGAGGAAAGAAGTAAGGATTCTAAACAGTTAAGGGACTGAAATAAGACATGATGGGAGTGGTGCAGTACAGTGGCTGCAGCCAGAGCAGCAGTCTTCGAGGAGGCGTTCTTGAGGATGCGGTGTTGTCCCATCTGCAGGCATCTCTCTGGCTGAGGGAGGAGGTTGCTCATCTCCAGGCTGGAGTTGGCCAGGATTTGTGGGACCTCCCTTCCATCCAGGGGACCACCAATGCCACTGCCGTTGCCTCAGGGTTGCCAAGAAAGAGGCGGTTGGACCACAGTGGGCTCAGGAGGTGAGGGTGGTGGAACAGGCTCATCCCTCCGAGCTGTCTCCACATTCCTATGCCATTCTGGCAAAGTGTGGTTCCTCTATGGAGGCATCCGCAGTGGAGACCAAGGAGGATGCTTGGAACCTCCACAAAGGGAGACCCACAGGAGGGTGGCAGGGACTCGCGAGGGACGGAAACAACTCCTGGTGGGGACCTATTGTTAGAAGGTAGAGACTGGGGAGGAAGGAGAGAGGGAGGTGGGTGCCTGCCTAGCGCCATGGCTTGGAGGGACACGGAGCTAATCCTCAAGATTGCCAGAGCAGCTGCACAGGGGAGGAGTGATGTCATTGTCCACCTAGGGACAAATGATCCACTGAAAGGATTAGAGAAGTGCAGGAAGAGTTTGTGAATTGGGGAGGGGCCTCAGACAAGTAGCACGCATGGTAACCTTCTGGAGATGCTGCCCATTCTGTGGTGTAGGAGGCTAGGTGTTCTGCACCATGGGATTCAACTGGTGGTTGAAAAACTGAAAGGGAGCTCAGGATTTGGCTTCATTGGGGACTGGGGGTCCACCTGGAGTGATGCAAGCCTATACTGGCATGATAGGCTGCATCTGTCCAGGAGGGGAACCAGGATCCTAGGTGATTAGTTTAAATGCTTGCCAATGAAGCATTTAAACCTGCCAAGGGGGGAGGCACTGGAAAGGAGCAGGGAAATCCTAGCCCCCCCCCCCAAAAAAAAAAAATCATAGTAGTAAGTGCGGTAAACACCAACATAGAGGTGTCGATAGGGAGAAGGGCAGGGGTAAATGGGGAAAGTGACAGGGATGGGGCAAAAAGGAGTAAGGCCATCAGGAAATGGAGGGTAATGAGTATCAATGCCCGTAGTCTGGGCAACAAGCTCCCTGAGCTGGTGGCCTTGATGGAAGAGGGATGCCTGGATATCGAAAGTAGTATGAAACATGGTACACAGAGAACCATGACTGGAAGTTAACATACCAGGGTACATAACCTACAGGAGAGACAGGTAGGGAGAAGAGGGGAGGAGTAGCTTCATGTAAAGAAAGGGATAAAAGCAACTGAACAAAAGAGTAAACAGGGAGGAGAGGCGGCACTGTGGGTCACCTTGGAGACTGGAAAGGGCACCACAATACTCACAGGAGTTGTGTATAGACCCTCATGTAAGGGGGAGGGAATGGACAAGGATATGATAGAAGGCATTCTTAGGATGGCAGAGAAAGGGGAGATGCTGTTGGTGGGAGACCGGAATATACCAGTGTTAACTGGAGCACATTTGCTGCAGCCACATCCAAACAGGAGGCCATTCTCGATGCCCTACAGGTGGCAGGCCTCACACACAGCTAGTTTCGAACCCACTTTCGTGAGGGCAATCTTAGACCTCATACTCTCAAATGGGGGCAGTGAGAGGATTTCGGATCTAGAGTGGGTTACCATCTGGGAACAAGTGACCATCAAACAGTGTGGTTCACGTTAAACTCGCTACTGAGTCAAGCCATACAAAGGTGAGGTACTGGACTTCAGGGGCCTGACTTTGGCAAGATGGGAGAGTGCCTCAGAAAGCACTAGCAAACAGGCTAGAAGGAGTGGTGGAGCAACAATGGGGAATCATCAAAACTGCCATCACAGAGGCAGCAAGCCTTTGTGTGAAGCAAATAAATCAAAAGCGAAGAAAAAGCCACTGTGTGGTTCTCAAAAGAGTGGCTGGGAAAGTCTGGGAGAAGAGATAGCATTCCGAAGTATAAGAAACACAGAAGGAGCAGGACAGAGAGCTGTACCAGTTAAGGCAGAAGGAAGCAGGGAGGAAGTCAGAATAGCAAAGGCCCAAACTGAGGAAAAGATGGCCAACTCAGGTTAAGAAGGGGATAAAACCTTTATAGGTACATCAGCAGTGAGAAAGACAAAGGAGGGATAGTGAGGCTTGAATAAATGAATGGTGGTGGCAGGGGACAGTGGAAAAAGCAGGGATACTGAATGAATATTTCTGCTCAGTATTCACAAAAGAGGAGGGGAGGTGCCTAATCCAGTTAACAGAAGTACTCTTGATAGGGATTGATCCAGTCCTTTCACAGAAGAAAGGGTTCTGCAAAAACTCCTAAAACTAAAGGTGGACAAAGCAATGGGGCCTGATGGAATTCACCCAAATTCTAAAAGAATTAAGGGGAAACTAGTGAAACCACTGGCTACTCTTTTTAATAAATCATGGGAGGATGGTGTGGTATCCGAGGACTGGAGGAAGGTGGATGTGATTCTCTCACACAAAGTGAGACCAAGACAGAGGCAGGAAACTACAGACCTGTCAGTTTGACATCTGTGGTAGGGAAAGTGATGGAGTCACTTCTGAAGGAAAGAATAGTTGAGTACCTAGAGGCCAGTGGGGCACAGAACCCAAGGCAGCATGGGTTCACAGCGGGAAGGTCGTGTCAGATGAATCTAATAGATTTCTTTGACTTAGTGACCAAAGTAGTAGACCAGGGAGGGGCTGTGGACATGGCCTACCTAGACTTTAGCAAGGCATTTGACACAGTCCCACACAACAGATTAATAGTCAAATTAACCAGCCTGAGAGTGGGTCCCAGGGTGGTAGCCTGAGTAAAACATTGGCTGGACAACAGGACACAGAAGGTAATTGTAAATGGAGCCCACTCTGAAGAAAGAGGGGTTACTAGTGGGGTACCGCAGGGTTCAGTGCTGGGTCCAGTCCTTTTTAGTGTCTTTATAAGTGACATTGCAGAGGAACTGGAAGGAAAAGTATGCCTCTTTGTGTCATCTGCAAAGATCTGCAACAGGGTTGATACACAAGGAGGCGTGGAAAGGATGAGAAGGGACTTGGCAAGGTTGGAGGAATGGTCAGAAGTATGGCAGCCAGGATTCAATGCAAAGAAGTGCAAAATAATGCACCTGGGAAACAAGAACCCAGGGCAAGAATACACAATGGGGGGGGAGGTAGTAACAACAACAAAAAGGAAAGGAACCTGGGGTAATCATATCAGATGACTGTAAGGTTAGCAAGCAATGTGAGAAGGCTAGGGAGGGCTGGGGAATACTGGGATGCATAGGGAGAGGCATCACCAGCAGAAAACAGGAAGTTGTTATCCCGCTGTACAGACAGTTGGTGAGACCCCATCTGAGTACTGCGTCCAGTTCTGGAGACCCCATCTCCGAAGGACATAGACAGGATAGAGGCAGTCCAGAGGAGGGTGACTAAAATGGTGCAGGGTCTGCAAGAGAAGCCGTACGAGGAGAGACTTAAGGAGCTTAATATGTGTACCCTTGAGGAAAGAAGGGAGAGAGGGGACATGACAGAAACTTTCAAGTACCTCAGTGGAATCAACAAAGTTCGAGGGTAGCATCTTTCAGAAAAAGACGCGCAAGAACAAGGGGACACAATTTAAAGATGGGGGGGCGGTTCAGGGGCAATGTGAGGAAGTATTTTTTCACAGAGAGGGTAGTGGATGCATGGAACAGCGTTCCTGAGGAGGTTGTGGCGTCTAAAACTGTGGGAGAATTCAAGTATGCATGGGACAGACATAAGGCAATTCTTGGGGGGGTAGGAAGAAATAGGCTGTTGGTTAACTAGGATCTGCAGCCTATCCTGTAGGTAGGGAAATGGGCAGACTAGATGGGCCAAGCGGTCCTTATCTGCCGTCAAAGTCTGTGTTTCTATGTTTCTGCCACTAGGATCTCTGTTGCCCAAGGCCTTCTCCTCCCTGGACTCTGCTACGCTCTGCCTGTCTTTGCTATGGCAGAGGCAAACATCTTGCAAATGTGGGACATTGCCTACAACAATGTCTGTAGACTTGCACTATCTGTTCCTCGTCTTAAGCACCACTGTACTCTACTTGACCTCCACTGGTTGTCTCCTTTCTTACGTTGGGTTTATTCATTAAGTTGTCTGACTGACAACATTATTCGTTTGTTCCATCCCCTCCACATTCGCTGCTATGCTCACCCCCATTGACTGCCCTCGTTCCCTCCGTTCCATGTCTTTAGCTCTATCTGTCCCAAAATGCTCTACCAGGATGGGTGAACCTGCCTTCTCCTTTTATGCCCCTAAATTTTGGAACTCTCTCTCCCACTTGATCTTAGGCACTCCAAATCCCACCCCACTTTCAAGAAAGGCCTCTCCATTTACCTCTCTTCCCTTGACATTTGTGTCCCTAGCTTCACAAGTCATGCAAATCTACCATTGTCCTGCACTTAAATTTTCCTGTGGCCTCTTGTATCCTCCCATCCCAACTCTTCCTCAGCTGTAGCTATGCACTTTGTTCCCTGTCTCTGCCTGGGAATTGTCTCCTTGCTGACTTACCAACTGCACTGTCATGTTTTGTACATTGTTAGACATAAATTGTGCCTTTTTGTCTGTTCCTGTTATAATGTGTGATATGTACCTCCTCTATGTACTGTGTAACTTACGCCTCTGTATAACCGTTTGGACTATCCTGTTGCACAACACTGTGTATGTATTTATTCTTACCTGTTCCTTGATTTGTACTCTCCCGGGTCGTGCCTGAAAATAGGCACTTCTGTCTAGTGCACTTACCCGGTTACCAAAAGCAAATAAACCTTGTGTGTCCTACTCTCTGCTCACCCATATACTGTATATCCCAACAGTTTTTATAGCCCCTCCCCCCAAACCCTGGGGTCATGATCTCTGTGCTGTTATGGGCCATTTTATATTACTGGACTGTTGGGTGTTGCCTCCCTCCCACGATGACTAAGGGCTTTGTTTAGCCTCTGGTACTTACCGATTGAGACGTCTTGGGGGTATTCCTCCTCCTGATCTGCCACCGTGTGACCTTCTCTCTCTCCTCCGGCGACCTATAAGAGAGCAGTGCACACAAAGGACCAAGCATGTGGTAAAGTCTTATATTTATCTGGTTGTTCCCCCCTGCTCCCATCTGTCTGTCTCCCCCCCCCGCTCCGCTAGGATTGTTTTATGGAAACCTTCCCAGTTATTTCTGATTTTGTCGCTTCTCTTTCTCCCTAGCAACCATCTCCCCAGTTTGCCCTGCATCCCTGCTTTCTTCCCTGTCTCCCTTTTACTATTCCTATTCTAAGCCTCTGCATGCTGTGATGGTTACTGGTTGGTACTCTGTAGTCCCCCAACCCTCCATCGAGTTATTGAGAGAGGGGGGGGTGAACCCCCAACAACTCCCTATGAGGCTCAACCAGAATGTAATCATTCTCCTGGGCAGTACTCCTAAGAGGGTAATTATTCCCCCTGCTAAGCAACCCTTACTGAAGTTGTCTGAGTTATCAGCCAGCCCAAATGCCACAACAAGAAGTTCTAAAATATGCTTATCTGAAGATGGTGTCTGCTGGATGCCAAGTTGTTTGTCTTTCGGAAGAGCCAGAAATAATCTGCTGGATTCAAGATCCTCCTTTGCTTTATCTCCTCCTGACTACACAATCTGTTGGGCAGTGTCTGATAGTTCGTAAAAGTCTGCGCTGTCATTTTGTGTTGCTGTTTCATGTGAGGGAGACCAGTAGGGGGTGCAAACAACAAGGCTCTATTCAGAGAGTGTCAGACTCGAGCACCGAGGCTTCCTCATGATTACGAGGCCGCTCCGTGCTGGTGGGTGCTCCAGGTAGCTGCTGATTTCTCAGGGACTCTATGATGTGCGTACGACGTCCGATCCTTGGCGGCATTTGGCTTCCCTCTGACCGTCATTCCAGATCTTCTTCGATAGTTTCCTGGCCAAGGTGTGCTTGGAAATTGGAGGCCTCTCTGAAATTTCAACGTTCAAACAACACGAAGTCTTGCTGTATTCTGACAATTGCAGTGATTCCCAACCTTTGAACTGCCCCGGAGAACTAAGGGTTAACTTTCCATGTAGGGCATGGAACGCTGAGCTCGAGCTCGGTTGAAGTCTCTGTCTGGAGTGTTTTGAACTCAAACCGTCAGATTCTTTACTCTGCCTCACTGAACAGTCGCTCTGGAGATTTCTCCTTCAGCTCGGTTCGAAGTCGGTTAAAGTTTTCAGTTTTTTCGTCAGTATAAACTGAAATAAAGGTATCCGCATAGTCGGTTCAGTCTCTGTCTGTGGTGCCGTGAGTACTAGATAGGAATTGTTCTATTTTTCTGTGTGGAACTTGTAAAAGTGCAGTCGGTTCGGCTGAACCGACCATTTGATTGTGAATTTTGCTATATTTAGTGTGTGGTTACCAGTTCTTATCGGTTCTAAAAAAAAAAAAAAAGTGTTTTATTCTAATACCGTGACACGGTTAGGAACCGATAAGGAGTCTTGCCTGGTGGTTGCCGAAAAAAGGTAAGGTTGGTTAGGTTGGCCATGTCTGAGAACCCCCAAAAAAAAAAAAAAAGCGGCCACTGGGTTTCAACACTGCAGTGAGTGGGGAGGTCTTTGCCAAGGCTGATCCCCACACCACCTGTGTTTATTGTCTGGGGCTTGATCACCTCGATTCAGACTGCCAAATATGTAAACATTTTCCCAAATTTACCCTTGAGAAGAGATTAGGTAGGCTGAGGGAAAGGAGGCTGAGAAGTCCGCTGACCCGGATGGCCAGCCTGGTTCGGTTTCGACCGAACCAGGAGTGCCCTCTGACCAGGGCGATACTTCGGGCAAAAGGAGAGCCAATTCTGAGGGATCGGTTCCGACAAAAAGAAAGCACAAAGATAAATCGACCGGTTCGGATCCAGAGGTTCATGTTCCGACTGCCGAAGAGATAGCCAGGGCTATTCAGATTGTGGAATCGCTCTGTCTGGTTCCGACCGATCCGGTTCCTTCTGGCAGGGTTTCGGTTGGTTCCCCTGGTTCAAGAGTATACCCTTGAAGACTTTTATGAACCGGAGTTTGAAGAGGAAGGGGAATTTGAGGATTATGATGTAAGTGAAGGTCTGGATGTGCCTGTGGAACCGGACATCTCCCCAGACAGACCATCAGGTGTTTATCCTCCTAGGCTTTCTGAGTCCCCTTCCCACTATATGTTTTACAGAAAAGTGGCTGAAACCCTCCAGCTTCCTATGAAGGAGGCTGTGGAAGATCAAGAGCCTGATTATGTAGAGATGATGGATATCCCAGAGTCCAGGAGACTGTCTATTCTCCTCCATAAATCTTTTGGGAAACGGACACAAAAAATCTTAGTCTCCTAACACTATACCCCATGTGGATAGAAAATTGGACAAGAGTTGTACACTCAGGCTCAGACACGGAGTTCTTATATCAGCAGTGCAGCCATGTTGGGGTAGTGCAGGCTGCTGCCTGTGACAAGGCAAATATTCCCTTGGCTTCACACACCCCTGACAAGGACTCCAGGAAGATTGATGCCATGGCAAAAAGCAGTACATGTCATCTTCTTTGGGACTGAGGCAGGCGAATTACATGGCCTATACAACCAGGTACCAGAAGTCCAGGTGGGACACTGTACTGGCACTGGCTAAACAGGCCTCCCCAGCTAGCCAAGGAGCTGGAGGCAGTGGCTGCAGATGGGATTGAGGCATCTAAAGTTCAGTTTCATGCTGCTGTAGACTCTAATGATGTCTCATCAAGAGTCATGGCTACATCTGTGGCTCTTCGGAAGATGGCTTGGCTCAGATGTACTAGCCTCTTGCAGGACACCCAGGCTAAGGCTATGGATTTTCCTGTAGTGGGTAATTCTCTGTTTGGGGAGCAGACAGAGAATTACATGAAGAAAATTGACAAGTACAGGACCACTTACAGGAGTGCTCAGGCCAAGGAAAGGCAGGCACCTCCTCAAAAGCAGCAGTCTAAGGGCAGGCCTTTTCAAAGGCCTTTTTACCAAGCACAGGCCTCTTCTTCCTTTTCGCAGAGGGGGTTCTTCAGAGGGAGAGGCAGAAGGGGGATGAGCGGGCCTGCATCCACCCCTCAGCCTAAAGTCCCAGCCAAGCAGACACCCTGATGGGTCTGCCCGGGTCGACTCTCCTATTCCAGTAGGGGGCAGGCTGGCTTACTTTGCCCAGGACTGGATGTCTATTACATCAGACAAGTGGGTCCTGGAAGTAGTAAGCCAGGGACTGGTTCTCAGCTTCAAAAAATTTCCAAAGATGAGATCCAGATCTTTCCATCTGCAAATCTTTCGGAAACCCTTGCCCTAGAGGCAGAGGTTTCTTCTCTCCTAGCTTTAAGAGCTATAGAGAGAGTACGTACCCTACACTGGGGCAAAGGACTGTACTCCAGGTACTTCCTGACCCCCAAAAAGACAGGGAAGTGGTGACCCATCCTGGACCTAAGATATCTGAACAAACATCTTTTAAAACCAAAGTTCAAGATGATAACTATGGGAATAATCCTTCCCTCTCTAAGGCCAGGGGACTGGCTAGCCTCTCTGGACCTCAAAGATGCCTACTTTCACATTCCCATCAGGTGCTCCCACAGAAAGTACCTCAGGTTCGAGTTGCCCTCAGGCCACTATCAGTTCAGAGCAATGCCCCTTGGCCTAACATCAGCCCCAAGGGTCTTCACAAAGTGCCAGGCAGTAGTTGTTGCCTTCCTAAGAAGACAAAAGATTTCCATTTTCCCATTCTTGGATGACTGGCTCTCATAGTAGGTCAGTCTCCAGACCAAGTCAAGTCACACCTACAAGTGACCCAGCAAGTGCTCACTTCTTTAGGATTCCTTCTCAATCTACCAAAGTCAGTTCTCGAACCAGTGCTGCTCCTCACCTTAATAGGTGCAGAACTGGATACCATAAAAGTAAGAGCCTTCCTTCCCCTGGAAAGGGCAAGGACCCTCATGGAACTGGCCTGTTCATTCAGCCTTCAGGTGTCTCGACCAGCAAGGCATTTCCTTCAGCTACTGGGCCACATGGCAGCTTCCACAGCAGTGGTCCAGGGCGCAAGATTCCAAATGAGGGACATTCAGTTCCACTTAAGAGCTTTTTGGTCCCAAAGAAAGGATTCCCTTACCAAACTAATTCCAGTTACTCGAACTCTGATCCAAGCCCTGCAGTGCTGGCAGGATCAGGACAGTTTGAGGCAAGGGTTCCATTTGTCACTCAGTCTCATTCAGTGGTCCTCACCACATATGCTTCCCTGCTGGGCTGGGGAGCCCATTTGGGGAAACTTACCACCCAGGGACTGTGGTTGCCTCAGGAATCTCTGCTTCACATCAATCTCTTGGAACTCAGAGCAATGTTTCTGGCACTGCAAGCTTTTTCCAAATCTGTACAGAACAAGGTGGTTCAGGTCAGGACAGACAATATACCACCACCATGTGGTACATCCGCAAGCAAGGAGGCACTCTGTATACGGCCTTGAGCACAGAAGCAATGAAGTTGTGGTCCCTGGCCTATTCCTTGCAAACCTCTCTGATAACAGTTCACCTCCCAGGGAAGGACAATGTCCTAGCAGATGCACTGAGCAGAATATCTCAGGGCCATCATGAATGGGCCCTAGATCCCCCTGGTGTTGAAAGTGATTTTCCCAAGATGGGGCACTCCAGAGATGGATCTTTTTGCAGCCCCAGACAATCACCAACTTCCTCTCTTTTGTTGCAGTCCCCCAGTCTTGGGCTCAGTCCCCCTGGATGCTCTGACTCTGAGCTGGGAAGGGAAATTTCTATATGCTTTTTCCCCCTTCCCTCTCCTGTTCAAAGTGTTAGTCAAGATAAGGTCACAGCCATGCAAAGTGATTCTGATTGCTCCAGACTGGGCCAGGCAGCAGTGGTATCCCTTGTTGCTGCCCCTAACAGTCCATCTTCCCCTGTCTCTTCCGAGGAATTACAACCTGTTTACATCCTCTCGGGGGAGGATTTGGTACCCGAATCTTCAGTCTCTCAATCTCAAGGCTTGGCTCTTGAAGAGTTAGAGTTTGCAGATCTGCATCTTTCCCAAGGGGTTCTGGAAATCCTTAAGGCTTCTCGAAAGCCTTCCACCAGAAAGACTTAGGACACCAAATGCTTAATCTTTTTCCATTTGGAGTTGTAAGAAGAATATTTCTCCAGACTCTGCTGAATTGTCTATGGTTCTGGATTATATGGTCCATCTTAATGACCTAGGTCTCAGACCAGATACTCTCAAGGTACACTTGGCAGCTGTGTCTGTTTTCCTGTCTGTAGGCAAGTCTTCCTCTCTGTCATTCCATCCTGTATTCTGTAAGTTTTTCAAGGGATTGCTTCACACCAATCCCCCCTTTAGGGATTCTGCTCTTGCTTGGGATCTTAATGTTTGCATTGCTCAGCTTATGCAACCCCCATTTGAGCCTTTGTCCTCAGCAGAGCTTAAGTACTTGACTTGGAAAACTGTGTTTTTGGTAGCCATTACTTCTGCCAGACACATCAGTGAATGCAAGCCCTGTCAGTGAAATCTGATTTCATCTCTTTTCACAGAGATAAAGTGGTCCTGAGAACTAACAGAAAGTTCTTGCCTAAAGTGGTTTCAGATTTCCACCTCAACCAGTCTATATCTCTCCCTGTTTTCTTCACTGATCATTCTTCCTCGGGAGAGAGAATGCTACACAGTTTGGATGTTAAAAGAGCCCGTAGCTACTACATAGAGCGTACCAGGGGTCACAGGTTTGAATCCCTCCAGTTCCTCACTTATGGAGAAGTTGGGAAGGGCAAACCTGCCACTAAGAGATCTGTTGCCAGGCGGATTGTTTCTTGTATTCAATTCTGCTATGAAAAACTGGGTAGAACTCCACCCTCAGGCCTGAGGGCTCATTCCACAAGAGGTACAACTGTTTCCCTGGCTGCTGCCAGGGATATCCCTCTCTTAGAAATTTGTCAAGCAGCCACCTGGAAAACTGTCCATACTTTCACCAAGCATTACTCTCTGGATATCCAGGCTAGGAGTGATGCTCGGTTTGGCACAGCAGTACTGCAGAGCCTGTTTCCAAAGTAGGTTCTGTCCTTCCTCCATGGAGGTACTGTTGGTAGTCTGCAATTGTCAGAATACAGCAAGACTTCATGTTTGAAGAAAAAAATTACTCACCATAGTAATTATGTTTCTTCTAGTGGAGTCTTGCTGTATTCTGATCTTCCCCCCGCCTCCCCTCTCAGAACCTAGTTTTTGGGATGTAGGTGGGCAGGAGCAGTGTTGGCACCCTAGGGGTGCCCCTTTTTACACCCTCTTTTTTTCCTTGGTTGAATGTTGTTTCATTTGATGGGTTTTTTGTTTTTGGGTTTTCTGACTTGAGTCTTCCTTTGAGAACCAAAAACATTATAATTTTGCCGGTTGGCTAGTAAAAATTTTACAGTTTCCACACAGAACACCTAGTAAGTTTTTGCTCATGAAGATCTGACAGTTGCAGTTCGAATAACAACAGACAGAGGCTTCAACCGAGCTCGAGATGAACATTCTATGCCATGCATAGAAAAGTTAATCCTATGTTCTCTGGGGCAGTTGAAAGGCAGGACCTAACTGCAATTGTCAGAATACAGCAAGACTCCGCTAGAAGAAACATAATTACTAAGGTGAGTAATTTATTTCTTCTGGCTTCATTCAAACCACATATAGAACTATCCAATATAATCACCTGTTCTACTGCAGTTCCTTTCAGATAGATGGATAAAGGACTGCAGCCAGCCACCTTTACAAGTGGAGGTTTTGGCACTGGGCGCACTCTTGTGGATGGATTCAGAGGAATCGTTGGATTCATATACCCATGTCTGTAGGTTTCTAAAGACAGCAACATTAAGATGCCTTCCAACCCACCAAAGCTACCACCTTGGAATCTTAATCTGGTTCTCAAGGCTGTGGCCAAGGCCCCTGTTGGAGCATATCAAGAAGATGCCCAACACGCCTCTCAAAATAAAAGTCTGCTTTTTTCACACAGCCATTGCTTCTGTCAGGAGAATCAGCAGAATAGAAGCATTGCTTACCCAAGACCCATACACTGTTTTCCATCTGGCATGAACAGTTCCAGGATTTTTGCTAAGGTTATGCCTCCATTACATTAGAAGCAAGGGTTCATTCTTCCTTCCTTCCTTCTGCCCACTGTCGAAGCAATAAGGAAGGGGAATTGCATCCACTGGACTTGGGAGGTGTGATAGAAACTAGAGACAAGGAGACTGAGGGCTGATGGGGACCGCGAGACCCACCCATTCTGACACTGACGGAAATGTATTGAGAGAGGAAGCTATTCGCAAACGTTAAGTTCGTTCATGTCAGCTACAGGCCAAAAAAGCTTAAGGAGGCAGTATGGCGCAGTGGGTTAAGGCTCTGAGCTGCAAATCTGGAGACCTGGGTTTGAATCCTACAG
Organism: Neoceratodus forsteri; assembly: GCA_016271365.2. Lineage (NCBI taxonomy): Eukaryota > Metazoa > Chordata > Ceratodontiformes > Ceratodontidae > Neoceratodus > Neoceratodus forsteri. The sequence continues at coordinate 505,642,319 of CM028129.1, read as the reverse complement.
CCCCCTAGGTGCATACTGTGTGACCCTGAGCAAGTCACTTAACTTCCTTGTGCTCCCAGGTTGCACCTGCAAACAAGCTTTCAGCTTAGTGTCTCACACCTGGTAAAATTAATTGGTTAAAAAAAAAAAAAAAATTATGGGTAAGAAGGATTCAAAAGGCTCTATAGCCAGACTGATTCTTTCAGCCACTTCCAAGGCTTGTGGTCAGGCCGGAATAATGTGCCTGTCCCTTGGACAGCCCACTCCACCAGTGCTATGGCCCCTTGTGGGTGTACTTCAGAGAAGGGGCCAGAAACCCAGGCCAAGTGTACACCCTGGGGGGGGAAATACTACAAGTCTCAATGGCTGAGAGGGACCTGGGGGTGGTGGTGGATGTCAAGATGAACAACTCTGAGACTTGTAGGAGGGCAGCAGCTAAGGCCAACAGGATGCTGGGATGCATTGCTAGGGGATCACCTCCAGAAGGAGGAAGTGATACTCCCCTGTATAATTGCTTGTGAGGCCACCTGGAGTACTGCGGCAGTTTTGGAGGCCACACTTAAAGAGGGACATTAACCTCCTGGAGAGGGTCCAGAGGAGGGCAACCAAAATGATTTGGGGCTTGGGGACAGGACCTATGAGGAGAGGCTCAAGAGCTAAATATGTACACTTTGGAAGAGAGAAGGGACCGGGGACATGATAGAGGTCTTCAGGTACATGAAGAGGGTAAATAGGGAGGAACAGTGAGGGTGCTTCAAGGAAGGAGGAAGGCCACTAGAGGGCATGGGTGGAAGCTGGAGGGGAAGATTCAGGGAGAAAGGAGGAGGTGCTACTTCACTGAGAGGGTGGTAGAGCCATGGAATGCACTACCTAGGGGCTGGTGGAGGAGACTGTGGAGGGGTTCAAGAGGGGGGTGGGACAGGTACAGGGGAAGGGTTCAGGAAGCAAAATCCAATGCAGCAAGAATATCCGGAACTGGGAAGGGAGAAGCCAGAGAAGGCGAGGGGGACAGCAAGGTCAGCACCCAGGGTGGGGGCTGACCAAACGAGCAGACACGAAAGACCATTAGGCCTATTCTGCTGGCATTTTAGTATGTTAGTATGTTAGTAAGCATTGACAGCACTGTTATGCAGAGAGGCCACTTAATAATTCACTGACACATTGGCAAAATTTTATTCACTGGTAGTGATGCCTTCGTGTGAGGTATCCTTTGACCGCAGAATGCTTCAAGCGGTGGTGGATCCTTAAGGGCTGCTGACATTCTTCCCACCTGGGACATCTGGGGATGTACTGCTTTTGTATACCCCAGGAATAAGGAAGCCCGGAGACCAGCTTAGGAGACAGAAATCGAAATTTAAATACCTGTAAATTTTCTTTCTCCGACGGCTGGTCTACGGGCTTCGGATTCCCTCCCAGAATATATATAGTTGGCTGGCCTCTCTGCCATATATGCCCTAAAATTCTTGTTTTCTGTTTCCAAGTTCTTGTAGTATTGCCACATTGGACTGCTTTAGGAAGAACCTGAGGGAGACAGGAAGTGGAGGGCTGGATGTGCCCCGCTGCAGAGGTCTGATTCCCGCCTGTCTATCAGTATCAGGAGGTACAGCCCAGGAGTAAGGAAGCCGGGAGACCAGCCATCGGAGAAAGAAAATTTACAGGTATTTAAATTTCGATATCAAGACCCTGCCTCCAGTGGAGAGTCTACTTCTAAGTACCATAAGCACCGGGAGAAGGCCAGGTCCAGATCCCCTAACCGGACCTTGGACTCTCGCACCAACTAAGGCTCCACGTGCTCAGACCGCTCTCCCTCCAGGGCCCGCTCTCAGCCCCCTCCAGTAAAGGTCAAGTCTTTGGGCAGCACTTCTGCTTCTCTGCATCCCATCAAAACTTCCAGGCCTTCGGCTTCCTCAGCACCCTCCCGGGCCTCCTCGAAGTCTTCAGACCGTCACTAGTCCAAGTCCTCATCAAAACAAGCTTCCTCAGAGAGACGCTGGGACTCCGATGCCAGATCAGCCTCCCAGCCTCCTAGGGGTCCGGATCCCCCCCTCTCAGGAAGACAGAGGACCTGATGTCCCTAAAACGGACGATTGACCCGAACCGGGCTTCCGACCCTTCATTGGTCAAACGCCCATCGGACCAGACGTCGTGGCACCAGCGTCAGTGAGGCGGTCCGCGGGCGAGACTTCTCTGTCACTGGTGGACACCGGTCGCTGGGACTCTACAGAGGAGGACCTGACGTTGCGTGATGACCAGGCAGGCGACAGTGACGACCTCGGGCTTCCACAGGAGCCTTTGCCAAACCCGGAGATGCTCTCTGGACCCGACGCCCGATACCAGCGCCAGACCACCAGGCACCAGGTCCGTCGTCCGGTATGAATATTCAAGAGGTCAAAGATCTCTTTACCTTTTGGTGGGACACAATAAAGAAGGATGTGATCCCAGTCAATCCTCCTCCTACTCCTTCACCTCCTACTCCCCCTCCTTCACCGCAGGGGCCAGCGGGAAGACCACCGACCCCCAAGGAGCATACTCCACCTCCTAGGGGAAGAGCCAAAGAATGGAGAAGGTTCCCTTCAAGATCTCCTTCGGGGTCTCCCAGTCCTAAGCGATCCAGAAATAGACCGTCCACTCCGCTGGGGGATGATTCTAGACCTGACACCTCAGATAACTCCAGGTCTCCTTCTCCAATCAGCATCCCATCACCTGGTCCACTACACTTGCCCAGGTCACCTCCGGATGATCCCTCCTTTTCCGAAATCATGAGGCACATCCAGGAGAACATGGAATGGGATTTGGAAGATCTCGACCCCGAGAGACAGCGCCTAGCTTGTTACCTTCGGCAGAAGGACCCTAAGCCTGTGGTGGTGCCACTCGTGGTGGACACCTTCGCGGACGTCACGGAGGCTGCATGGAAGCATCCGCACTCCACCCCCGCGGTGCCGAAGAAAGCTGAGTGCCTGTACGGAGCCCCGACAGGGGACCAGTACTTGGCGCAACAACCCCTGGCTGATTCCCTGGTCATTATGGCCTCCCATGATGGGTCTCAACGACCACAGCATCTGAGTACACGGCCACCGGACCAGGAATCCAAGCAGTTGGATGCCCTGGGGAGGCGCATGTATGCGGCTGCTACATGCTCCATCAGGTCCCTGAACTATCTGTCTCATATGGTTCAGTTTCAGCATGCCCTGTGGGAACAGGGTCAGGACCTGGTTGACAAACTACCAGGTGGCGAGCAGAAGGTGGAGCTCTTGAACCTCCTCCGCGCAGGGTTGGACGTGGGGACCCAAATGTTAAGAGCCGCATATGATTCTGCGGTCTCGTCCGCCAGGGGTGCAGCTTCAGGTGTCTGTCTCTGGAGACACTCCTGGCTCAGTGTCTTCGGTTTTACCCCGGACGTACAGAAGAGTATCCTGGACGTCCCTTATAACGGAGCGGTCCTGTTTGGTGAACCCTCTGAAAAGGTCATCGCCAAACTTCAGGACGCTGGGAAGGCAGTAAGGTTTGTACAGGCCATGTACAGACCCAAATCTGGTTCCTTTCATAAGAGCCAGAACCGTTTTCGCGGCAACAGCAGCCACGTTCCAGCCAGCAGCAAAGGGGCACCTTCCACTGCAAGGCCCAGCCTAAGTCTTCCCCAGGCCGAGGTCAGCGGTATGCCAAACCAGCCCAGCCTGCGGGGGGCAATGCCACCACAGCATGACTCCTTCCCGGCCCCGGCCCCTCCTCTGGATCAACGGGCAGAAAATATCGGGGGTCGCATCGCTCGCCACTTTTCTGGGTAGCAGTCGATTACCGCTGACTGGTGGCTCTTTCAAATAGTGAAGAGAGGTCACTTTATAGAATTCCTCGACCACCCACCGTCAAGACCTCCCCTGCTTTCCCGTCATTTGGGTCAGCACGCACTGCTCATGCAGCGGGAGGTGCTCGTGCTTCTGGGAAAGGAAGCTATAGAGCACGTACCGAGGAACCAGAGAGGTGCAGGTTACTAGTCCCACTTCTTTCTGTTTCCCAAAAAGACAGGGGACCTCCGTCCGATACTGGATCTCAGCGATCTCAACGCTCCGGTCCTTTACAAATGCTTCCGCATGGTGACCCTTCCTGGTTTGATACCCATGCTCAAGCAGGGCGCCTTCCTAGCATCCTTGGACAAGCAGGATGCCTACCTGCTCATACCCATTGCTGCGAGCTCACAGGAAGTTCTTGCGCTTGAATTTCTGGTTCGCCATTATCAGTTCAGGCCCTCCCTTTACGTTCTGTCGCCGGCTGCCGGTGTTCTGATGCATAGTGATGTAACGGCTGCTCTAAGGGAGACAAGGCCACTACGTGTTCCCTTACTTGGATGACTGGCTCTTCATGGCACCCTCTCGGGAGGTTCTGATGTCTGCAATTCACTGTACTCAGTCCCTGTTCGGGACCTTGGGCATCATCAATCAGGAGAAGTCACACCTGGTTCTGTCACAGAATCTGCAGTTCATAGGCGCAGTTCTGGACACCGTCCAGGGGAGAGCTTTTCTGCCCCAGGACCGAGCAGAACACATCAGATCCCTCATCAAGGATATTTTGGCAAAGAAGACTGTCCCAGCCAGACTGGTCCTTTGCCTGCTCTGACACATGGCTGCGGCCATTGCAACAGTCCCTCTAGCCCTTCTCCACATGCGGGTGACCCAGTAGATGTTATGGGTTCAGTGGGATCTGAAGCAAGACCATTTGCAGCTTCCAATTCGGATCACGAATGCCGCAATCCGGGATTGGCAATGGTGGCTAGATTCAAAGAACCTATTGGCGGCGGTCCCCTTCATTGTGCCGTCTCCGATTGTGACGCTCTCCACGGACGCCTCAGGGTTCAGTTGGGGAGCACACCTTGACGGGGTCAGGTCTCTGGGCTTGTGGACACCCCAGGAAGCTCATCTCCACATAAATATCTTGGAAATGAGAGCAGTTCTTTATGCCCTGCAGGCCTTCCAGTCTTGAGATCCCACCGGGTACTCTCCTGTTACGAACGGACAATACCGCAGTGATGTAGTATCTCAACAAACAAGGAGGCACCCATTCCTACCTGCTTTGCAGGGAGGCCATGAGGGTGTGGGATTGAGTCCTACAACACGGCACAAACCTCATTGCTGTTCATGTCCCAGGAGTAGACAGCATCATCGCAGACAGCCAGAGTCCACGAGTGGGAACTACTCCAGGAGTTGGTAGAGGATCTGTTTCACAGATGGGGCACACCAGAGTTAGACCTTTTCGCGTCCCCATCCAACGCAAAACTGCCCAATTTCTGCTCTCTAGATCCAGGGCCTGGTGTTTTCTGGCGAGATGCGTTGTCCTTCTCCTGGACGGGCAGATTCCTCTACGCGTTTCCTCCCTTCCCATTGATCCAGAGGGTCCTTTTGAAACTCCGCAGAGCAGGCGACGCTGATATTTATCACGCCTTTTTGGCCCAGACAGATTTGGTGCCCTCTGCCACACCAGCTGTCCCAGGGACCTCCGGTGCCTCTGCCAGTCAGCTCTCACTTATTGTCCCAGGAGGCAGGTTCTTTGGTCCATCTGGACCTTCACTCTCTGAACCTGCATGCCTGGCTTCTAGAGACATAGCTATCGTGCGATACGGGATCTCGCAGGAGGTAGCGGATGTTCTAGCGGCTGCTAGAAAACCAGCCACTTATGCCACATACACCGTGAAATGGCACAGATTTTGCCTCTGGGCTCAAGCATGAGGACTTTCCCTGATGGAAAGGTCGGTCCTGGACTACCTCCTCTCTCTCTTCCAGGCAGGCTTGGCCTACTCCTCTATTAAAGTACACCTTTGTGCCATCTCATCCTATCGTACACCTATAGGCCGACGTCCCATAACTCAGTTGGACACAGCACGAGCCTTCCTGAGAGGTGTTCTCCACCTTAGACCTCCGATTAATGATCCTGTTCCTCCATGGGATTTACCCTTTGTCCTGGAGCAGCTCACACTGCTGCCTTTTGAACCAGCTGCGGATTGCAAGCTACGTCTCCTAACATGGAAGACGTTATTTTTAGTTGCAGTTACTTCGGCCAGAAGGATTTCTGAACTTCACGCACTGATGTGCAAAGAACCATATTTGGTTTTTCACCAGGACAGGGTGTCCCTAAGAACAAATCCAAAGTTTCTACCTAAGGTGGTCTCAGCTCTCACCCTCAATCAGGACATTGACTTAGCAGTGTATTTTCCTAAATACTCTAATAGAGGAGAGGCCCTGTTGCACACTCTAGATGTGCATAGGTGTCTGAGATACTACCTGACCAGAACCAGGCACCACCGTAAATCTGATCAGCTTTTCGTCTCCTTCGCCCACAGGATGATGGGAGCTCTGGTTTCTAAACAATCTCTGTCCAGGTGGCTCATCCATTGTATCATGTTCTGTTACCAGAAACGTAACAAACCTTTACTGGGAGCGTTAAAGTCATTCCACAGGGGGGTGGCTACCTCTTTTACGGCCATGAAGAACGTGTCCACTTCAGCCATCTGTGCAGCAGCTACTTGGAGCACCTTGCACACCTTTATCAGGCATTATAGCCTGGATATTGCATCATGGCGAAGAGCTCGTTTTGGTCTAGCAGTCCTTCAGGGACTTCTCTCCTAGGCTTCGGGCCAACTCGCGATCTCTACCTAGCCTCCTTCCACCTGCGAGAGATTTCCAGTATTGCTTGGGAATCTGTCCAATGAGAACTTGCCAAGAGCTGTCAAGTAAGGTAGTACAGTTACTCAAGAACTTACCGTAACAGTAGATCTTCGAGAACAGCTCTTGCAGCAGGTAGTTTCCCTCCCACCATCCCCTCTGGAGGTAGAGTCGTTCCGATATCTCTTTTCTAGGATTAGGTGTTTCTAACACCGTTCTGAATACCTTTTGATGGCAGATCCTCAGTCTCCACTTCTTATGTCATCTAGTGGCCGGGAGTCTCCGGTGGGAGAACTGGGGATTCTGGGGGATCGCCCCCTTTTATAGGATGCCGAACATCGGGGCCGGGGCCGACGGGGGGGTCTCGCTGGACAATGCTAGCTTAGAAAATTCATGGGGTCCTGGCGCCTGCCGACTTCAGTCCTAATGGTGTAACCTGTTGCAAGAGCTGTTCTCAAAGATATACTGTTACGGTAAGTTCTTACATAACTGTACTTTCCTGCCTGGGTCTGCCTGATTGCTTGCCCACTCCCTGAGTCCTTTCACCGACCTTCTTGTGGACTTATTGGTTATCCACCAGTTGAACAGGACCATTGTGGTGGGTGACCAGCTGCATCGGTCATGCGACAGGGGTTGCCGGCATGTAGCAGTGTGACCCTTTTTCCTCTGTTTTCCCCTCATCTGGAGCACAGGGATTTGTGTGGCAGCACGTCACGCTCCAGCTCTTCCCCTTCTACGTAATGTCCCGCTGCGCTGTTGCCTGGCCCCTACTAGTTGGGCCAGGCAGCAGCGCAGCAGGAACTGAGTTTCCCCCTTCCTGAGGGAGGAGAGATGCTGTTGGATGCGCAATCTTCCCTCGCCCTGCTGGCCCACCAAGCAACCCTCACTGTTCTTGAACCCAGGTCACTGGTGTGGGTTGGTAGAAGCGGAAGCGCAGCCACCTTCTACTGAGCTGGGCTTTCCAATGTGACTTAGGAGCAATTTATTTACACAAGGTGGTTTAGCTGAAATGCCACATCTCATTTTCCGTGGGGTCCTGTTTCTGCTTGGGACAGCTTGATGCTGCTCAGTACCATTGGTTCTTTGATTTTTGATTTTGTAGAGCTCCACTGGCTCGGTTGGGATGTACACCATATTCTGCCTGCACAAGAGCCCCACCATTTCAACCCCGGCATCCCCAGTCGCACCTGCATGGGGAATTTGTGGCTTGCCCCTCATAGCAGGGCTCCCCTTTGGGCCAAGGGAAGATTAGTACAGTGGTCTGGTTGCTTTGGGCTTCACACTGTGTGGTTGAAAGGGGATTTTCTTGTCTGTTTCCCCACGAAAGTGCAGACATGCAGTGATGTCCAGGCACACTGATGTATGTTGTCACTCTTATGCCCCAGATGTTGCGGTCCCTGCTCGCAGTACTTCCAGCCTCCAGTATGTCAGCATGTCACAGGGCATCACAGCACCCCCACCCCCGAGGAGGAGTGCAGTCTTCATCCTACCTTCCCCTCAGCCAGCCTCTGACACTCTAGGCTCTCATCCGAACTGAGGTTATGGGTGTCACAAGTGGTAGTGCTACTGGTGGGCTGGCCACTTTGATTTTTCTTGTCAGTAATCTGTCCTTTATATTTGCTCAGTTTCACTTGGTTAGAATATTTTTATTTGTAGTGAATGATCTGTTTTCTTGTTTGCAGCTGCCGGAATACCCAGATCACATGGGGTACAGGGTAGTGGCGGAAGTGATGAACCTCGTGGGAGGCAGCGTAGTACCATTGGATGCTTTGATCCACTGTTCGTACAAAATTGAGGAAAGCCAGCCTGATTTTCTCCACCCCAGTGACTCTGGATCTCCTACACTAAAACCCTGCAATGCAGTATTCCCTTTCGACTCGAGCTTTATGTATTTGATGAGCAGCAGTCCTCTTTATCAAGCTGCATTTCCCCAGCAGACAGGAGTCCTCGCCATGACACAAGGTAAGTTATGTTTGCATTGCTTTGTGCAATTTACTGGCAGAACTATAACTCTTTCATGCTGTATACAATACCAGGGTTTATATTTTCTGGGCTTAATTAAATACAACCTGTTGTGTGATATAATTGAACATTTTTTCTATTAGAATTCAGTGGCAGTTCAGTGCTGTTTGTGGCTTGCAGCTGGTGATGATCTGTTGTGCATGTGCCCCTTTGCCAGTCGGCTCAAAACTTTCAGAGTAGCATAATCCATGATGGAATGTTCAACCAGAACAAAGTGCTTGCATTTAAGGCTGATGTAATACATGAATAATAATGGGTCTGGCAGTGTAGCCTAGAGGGTAGAGTAACAGGCTTTGAATGAACTTGGTAAATCCAGCAGAGATGGGTTTGATTCTCACAACCTCCACTTGCATACTGTGTGATTCTGAGCAAGCCACTTAACATCCTCAGTGCTGCTGGGTTGCCCCTGGAAACTGGCACTTGTGCCTAGTGGGCCTTACCCGGTTACCAAAGAATAAAATAAAAATAAATGTGTGTTTCTTCCCCATCTCTCAACCCCCCCCCCCCAATTGGGACCATACACTAAAAAAACAAAAGATCAGCAATGCACAAGCTGGTCTGTGCTTCCATACTGAGACTTTTCGCTGTCCTTGGGTTTACGTCATCAGACATGCACCAAAAGAAGAGTTTCAACCCTTCCAGAAATGTTCCCCATTCTCCTTTGCCTTGGGTCCAAAGTAATGCTTCTGCTCTGTAATAATATCTGAACAAAGGAAAAGGAAACCTTAAATACTTTTTCTGACAACTTAAGCTACTGTACAAGGCAGTATTTGCTTTTGATAATTTTTTGCCCCAGAAAGTTTCCTTTTCTTATTTTTATTCTTTGTTTCTGCACCTTTGATTCCTGGTCCCTCCTCCAGTGGCACTACCACTGCTATCATCAGCCTCATGGATTTACAGGTTATGCACCACTTAAAGGGACAGTGTCAACCTTTTTTGCATCATATTATTTCTAGTTAAAATCCCATGTTTTATGATTGCTTACCATCTCTAAAATTCATTGATGTTGCTGGTTGTTTTATCCGTTTCCTTGCTTAGTAGAACTGAAATGCATGCTACCGAATAGGTATAAAGAACCTTGTTTTGTTTCAAATCCTGTATCTATTCTTATTGCATAGTTTCTGAACATTAGAAATGTCCCCACACAGTGCAGCCACTCGTAATGTAATAGTCTACTTTACCTCCACTGCATCATAAGTGGCTATACTGTGTTGAGGGGTGCACCTAAGTCGTGGAAGGGTGCAGTGAGAATTGGTCAAGGAATGTAAACAAACCTGTTTTTAGGGATGTGGACATGGTGTTCTGTCCACACGACAGTGTTCCTTTCCCATTTAAAGCTTGCGGGAATGTCTTCAAGCTGACTCCTCCCTCCCACCCACTCTGGTGGTAACTTCCCTGGCACCACCCCGTGACATCAGATCTCTCCGCTGGAAGAAGCTTCCCTCCTTACCACTCTCGCACTGAGAAGGCCCTTTGCGTATTAAAACTATGAATTTCCAAATAAACTGTCTTCAGACTACTACTTCTGTACTTATGTACGACGCAATGTTGGTGCCGGGATTCCGAAAATGTACCTGCGAGCAGAAGGTGTCTCGGACGGATCAGCACACCATGTGTGTCTACTGCCTGGGCCATGAGCACGATGCCCAGGCTTGCAGCCTGTGCCGCACATTTCACCTGTCTAGGTTGGAGGATCACCATGCCCACCTGCTTTTGGGTCGTCCAGACGATCGGGATCCGCCCATCAAATCTAAGGATACCCATTGGGTGGTCTCGGAGGCTGTGGGGTCCGCTGAGCAGCTTACAGCATTTGAGGAAGCCGCGGCCTGGGCTGCAGCTCAAGCTTTGGCTTTGGCCTTTTTGCCACTCTCCTTCGGTGCCTCCTTCACAGGGGCATTCAAAGAATTGTACCAGGTCCTTCCCACCCATGGGCTGGGTCCCCTCTGGCACCAAGTCAAAATTTAAGTCTAAAAAAAGAGACCAAGAAATGGTCTGGCCATTGATCATTGTATCGGAATTGCTCTCGGCTCTTTGATTCGCATGCTTCAACAGAGGTTCAGACTTCGGTTGGTTCTTCAGCCCAGCCACTGGCCCCACGGTCCACCCATCGGGCCAGTTGGTTGAGACGCAGTTCAGTCTTCCTGCCGCGATATTTCTCGAGCTGGTGGACCTGTTGTTGCCCTGTCCTACCGCTCACTCAAGGAGGGACGGACCAGTCTGCTGATCCTCCGTCTCTAACCCAAGAGCTCCCTCTGAGACCCACTGTCGGCAGGCCCTGACGGTCCAGATCGTGGTCCCGCTCTCGGAGGTTTGAGTCGAGCAGCCTGCATCAACATAGACACGTGTGCTCTCGACACTCGGGCAAGCACCACCTCTGCTATTCTTCTGGCAAGGAGAGGCGCTGGTGCAAGCTGCATCGGTGCTATGAGGACTTGATGTGGCAACAGCTCATTTTTACGGGGGTGAAGCCCGTCCAGGTTTTGACCCTGGCCGGTACTTGGCTTTCGCCACACAGGCCACAGCCTCCTCCGCCTCAGCAGGAGCCAATCAGTCTGGACCCAGCTCGGCCTCCCCCAGCCTCTCCGCTGATTCTGGTGGAGCTGCCACTGAAACAGCCGAAGTCCAGCGCTCAGACTAAGGAGGCCTGCTGGCCTCGTGTCTTCTCCATCGGCTGTTGGTCACTGTTACCCTCATCGACCCTGGAGGGTCAGCGGGGAATCTGGCAGTCGACTCCTCTTCCATAGCTCCTCAGAATCGGAGGGTTCCTCCTAGCACTCCCGTCCAGTGGACTTGGAGTGGACCGAGGATATGTAGACGGGGCAGGGCCCTACTTCTTTTATGGGCCTTCTCCGTCTTATCTCGGAATCTACGGGTCTCCCATTGGAACCCGTTCAGAAGCGGGCTCGGTACCCGCTCACAGAGATCCTTGACTGGGCAACTGCCCTGGTGAAACCTTCCCAGTGGCAGTGCTATTCTTGGTTCTGCCTTTGAGCTGTGGCAGTACCCCGCCTCTGTGCGCCGTTGGCCTGGATGGCCCGCAAGTATGCTGTCCCTACTGATTCCCTTTCAGGTTTCACTGAGCATCCCTTGGTTGAGGGTCTCGTGGCTGACTCTGGTGTCGAGATGCACGGACAATGTGGGGGACATTGACAAGCCACCCGATAAGGAGTCCAAGAACTTGGACCATATGGCTGAAAAGGTGTACGCTGCCTCCTCTCTCAGCCTTTGGGAAGTGAGTTCGGCCTTTATTTTTTTTACATAATGTTTCTAGCACCAGGAGCCAGGGAATCTCTCAGGTGTACCCTCACAGCCTCAACCTCTTCACCTTGTCTCGGACGCCTTCCACCTGGAGTACAAAGGCTGAACACCCCCCTTCCTAAGCCCACGGATCGATCTGGCCCCTCTGGGTCTAAGCCTCCCAGGGCTGGACTGCCTCTCCTAGCTGGCGACCTTTCTGGAATTTAGACGGATGGTCCTAGGCTGGGTTGAGGGGCTTGGAAGAGCCGGTGGAATGGTGGTCCGACGTTGGGATGTGGGTGTTTGCTTTCAGGGTCACTGTCCCCTCCTTGGGTCCTCCTGTGATTTTTTTTCTTGTAGTCCCCCCCCCCCGGACGTGGTGTGCAGTGACTCTGTGCAGCCCACACTCCTGCTGCAGTGTCTGCCGTCGTCCTGCCCCTACTCGGCGTCCCCGCTACAGAGCGGGGAACTCCCTGCAACCCACCCAGGAAGAGGAGAGCAGTCTTCGAGACACTCTATCCTGTCCTTCCCTTGCCAACCCCTGGTGTCCTGGGTCGCTGGCGTGGCGCGAGGTGTGGCATTCAGTGCCTCAATTTTCAGCGCCACTGGACTGGCTAAGTTCGGCCTTATTGATAGCCCACTTCTTGCATACCCTCCTGGCACGCTTGATGAGGTGCTTCCTTATCTCCCAGCGGACCTGAAGACCATGGTCAAGCAGTTCCAGGATCAAGGCCGAGCACTAGCCAAGCAACAGCTCCAGGACTGCCATGGACATTGGCGACTCCTGTGCCCGGTCCGTGGCGGCCGCAGTGGCTATGCGCTGTAGAGTCTGGCTGAGGATCTCAATCTTCATGGCAGATATCCAGCACAAGCTGGCGGATGTTCTCTTCCTGCGTACCGACTTATTTGGGCTTGGAGTCGAGGAGCACCTCACCCGCATTGAGAAGTCCAATGCCACCTTGGACTCTGTGACATCCACTCAGAGAGACCCCAAGCGCTCTAAGCAGCAGGAAAAGAAGCCCTTTTGGACCCTCCCTCCCGCTGTGGCCAAATCAGTCTAGCCTCATGCTGGACAACAGACTTGGGATTGGCGACCTTGACTGAAGTCTGGCCATGGCTGTCCGTAAGCCTGGAGGCAGAGGCCCAGGTGACTCGTCAGGCAGGCCCTCTGCCACCTCCAAGCCTGCCCAGTGATGGGATGAGGGGTGCCTCCTTCCTGTCTGTCATGTCTCCCCTGGGTCCTCCCATGAGGGTCGGCTCTGCCACTTCCTTTCCGCCTGGTCTGCTGTCACCACGGACAGGTGGGTTCTCGAGGTGGTTGGTCAAGGTCTGCCTCTGGAATTCGAAGCATACCCGCTTTGCTAAGCCCATGCCCAATGGGAGGGCATTGTATCTGTGGATATCCTGTTGGCCGTTCGGGATGACCTCACCCAGCTCCTCGACAAGGAGGTAGTGGCTCCTGTCTCAGACCCTCTGGAACACCGAGGGTTTGTCTCCAGGTACTTCCTGGTGCCAGAACGGATGGGGGGCTGGTGCCCCATCTTAGATCTGCACAATCTGGGAAAGTTTATCAGGCTATGCACCTTCAGGATGGTTACTCTTGTCTCAAATCATACCATCTCTCAGGCAAAACATGTGGCTTCGCTCTCTGGATCTTCAGGATACGTTTTTTCATGTCCCAATTCATCCATCCCACTGCTGGATTCTCCGGTTCCGGGTGGAGGGGATCCGCTAAGAGTTCCAGGCCATGCCATTCAGCCTGTCACTGTGGGGCACCCCTCTTGTGGACCAGGTTGCCTCCAGGGAGAATGCAAAGCTGAGGCTGTACTGTGCCCGCCCCCTCAGCAGGGAACTCTGCAGGGGATGCCTTCTTGAGGCCCTGGACCCCGGGCCTTCTCTATGCCTTCCCTTAATTTCCCTTGATCCACAAGGTGTTGCTCAAGGCGATGAGGGACAAGGAACGGGTGATCCTGGTTGCTCCGTACTGGCCACGCCAGTTCTGGTACCCTGATCTGTTCAGCTTCAGCAGCAGGCACCCGAGGCGACTTTCTCGCCTCTTGAACCTGTTCTTCATCAATCAGGGGAAGGTACTACACCCGGACCTTCAATCCCTGCACCTGACAGCCTGGTTCCTGAGTGCCTAGAGTTCCAGGCTTTGGGTCTTTCCAAAGATGTCCTTGCTGTGGTCGAGGCATCTCTGAAAGAGTCTACCTGAAAAATGCTACGCCTTCAAATGGAAGGGGTTCTCCATTTGGAGCCAGAGCAGGGGGCTCGACCCCTTATCTTGTCAGATGACTAGCATTCTCTGCTACCTCTGGTCCCTCTCCCAGTCGGTCCTTCGGTTGAAGACCCTAAAGGTGCACTTGGTAGCCATCTCTGCCTACTGGGTGTGGGCTGGTATGCAGTCGGTAGCGCAGGAAAAGTTGATCTGGCACTTTTTCAAAGGCCTTGAGCACATTTCCCCTCTGGTGCGTGAACCACCACCACCTTGGTGCAAAGCTCAAGGACAAGCCATTCGAACCAATGCACCGGTGTGACTAGACTCATCTGTTGTGGAAGACCGCCTTCTTGGTGGCTATTATATCAGCCAGAAGAATCTATGAGCTCCAGGCACTCAGTGGAGTTTCCTTACCTGGTCTTCCACAGGGACAGAGTTGTCCTTAGCTAAACCTGAAGTTCCTCCCGAAGGTTGTATCGGATTTTCACCTTAACCAGGTGATTAATCTCCTGGTGTACTTCTTCACTAGTCACACCTCTGATGCCGAGCACTGGCTTCATACTTTGGAACTGCAGCAAGCACTGGCCTGTTGTAAGGAGCACACGGCTAGAGTTCGGGGAGAGTTTCTCCAGCTGTTTGTCATGTATGCTGAAGCTGCACCAGGCAGATCAGCAGCTAAGTGGATGATTGGCAGGTGGATTGTATCTTGCATAGACCTCTGCTATAGGTTGGCAGGTAGGGAGCCTCCCATAGGGTAAAGGCTCGTTCCACCCACCATACCGCTGCCTCGGTGGCTGCTTCCAGGGATGTTCTCATCCAGGAAATCTGTTGGGCTGCTACCTGGAATCGGCACACACCTTTATTTCCCACTGCCACATCGACCTTGTCACTCTGGGATGCTGATTTTTGGGGTCTCAGTTCTCCAATCTCTGTTTCCTAAATGGGGAGTGTGCGCTTGCCTCCCTCCTCCTGGAGAACTACTAGCAGTTTGCCTGAAGTGTGGATAGAACACCACATCCACGTCCTTTGAAACACAGGTTTACTTGCCTGTAACAGTAGATCTTCCATGGGGATAATCTCTGGCAGCAGGTAATATTGGGTTTTCGCCAGAGGACACTCTTGTGCACGGCAGCTTTTTTCCAGCAGTCTTTCCTAGGGTCCGCCCACACATGACATCATCAACCTGCACCTATATGAGTGGGCGGCCCCAGGTATCCTCAGTTCATTTTCCTGCCATCTTCACCTAGCGCTTGTGAAGCAGTCATCGACGAGAACTTGAGTTTGAAATGGATTTTTCCTCCTCCATTTCTATTCTTTGAATGTCCAAAGAATCTACGAGCAAGCCATCACTTTTTTGGTCACGTTGTTGTGGTAGGAAGATCTACCACTATGACAACCATACCGTTTGTGTTAGGTGTCTGGGTCCCACATACGACAGCATCTCCTGCAGACACTGCCAGGAATTCAGCCAGGCAACACGTCGATGACGACTGCAGGAAATTGAATCACACCTAATGGAGCAGAAATTCTCTTATAGAAGGGGGCCCGTCCCAAGAAGACCTCCAGTACAGCTTCACACAAGAAGCATAAACAGGATAAGGACAAATCATCCTCTTCCTCATCGGGCAGACCTTAGTCGACAGCCATCGTTACTGGTGCTGTACCATTGACGATGCCCTCTAGAACTGCTACCTCGTCGATGGGAGTTTACACCCTTTCGTTGACTGCGCTTTCTGGCGCCCTTTCAGCAGTTTCTGTGGAACCTTATGTAAGTTCTGGTCACTCCCTGTTGACTGTGGTTCATTTACCGTCAACGACAGCTGCTTGTAAGCATTCTACTACCTCCTCATTTACTGCCCCGTTAATGACAGATCAGATTTTCATGGGGAGGACTACAGGATTTTCCATGGCCACAGCCCCTCCTCCTTCACAACCACTCTCTCACTGGGGCCAGACAGAGACCCTGGTATTTATCAACCAGGGGCCAGACCTGTTTACACATCATATCCAACTACCTCCACGATTCTTCTGGTTTCCCAGAGACCACCTGCCCTGCCTACTACTACTACTACTACTACTTTGGACGTGGCAGCCTGTAGTACAACAGGTTTCGGAACTGATAAGGAGTTCTCAACCTTCCACTCCAGGGGAGGCGGGTCGCCCTTCTCATTCTCCCATCCCTCCACCTAAGCGCTTTCAAGGTGAGAGAGAGACCGTTTTCTGGCTTGTCCCACCCATCCTGTGAGGAAGAATATTTCTCAGAAGAGGCAGAATTTCCTGAAGGTTTTCCAGGAGATCTTAGAAGAATTTGAGCTCCCAGACCTGGACTCCTGTCCTCTATTTCGACTGCCTCCTTCTTGCATGAGGATGCCTCCCATCAAGCAGCTGCCTCTCTTCCTGATGACCCATCCTTCCATGAGATGATGGTCCAAATTCAAAAAATCATGGGGTTTTCAACTACGGAACATGTTGAACAAAGAAAGACTATGGCAGACTATCTTGAACTGCCTGAGAAGCCTGTTGTAGTGGTACTCCCACTTAAACAAACTTAACAAAATGCCGTGCTGGCTGATTGGAATCAGCCTTTAGCTGTTCCGGCAATTCCTAGAAAGTGAGATCGCCTGTACCTGGCTCCTCTCGACCACCCTTTCCTTTCTGCGGCCCCTGAAGCGGATTTGGTAGTGATCACAGCAGCTCATGATCATACCAAACGTCCAAAGCACATGGCTCATTACCCCTCGATAAGGAATCCTGCCATCTTGATTAGCTCAGGAAGAAGGTATGTATTTTATTTCGTTTTTGTTGACCGGGGAAGTGCACTAGACAAATTCTGCCTATTTTCAGGCACGACCCAGGGAAGGGGGAACAGATGAATGCCAACCGACCTTGAACCAGAGTAAGTTGTTGGTGGTGTTTTCAGTGAAATGGGGGGAAATTTGGCCAAGGCACCGGGGAAATTCCCCTACTCTGTCGGTAGGGGGCCCCTGACGCTGCGACTGGTGGTCATTCTGCAGCGGGCTCTGGAGGTGGAAAGTTTACTGGATAGGGCTGTGATGGCCCAGGAGACAGAAGTGATGGAAGTTCCCCAGGAGGAGGGATCCACTGTGGAGGCGGCTGGGATGCACCCTACGGGTGGCCAGCATATCACCCGAGACAGTGGTCCCTCTTCAGTGAATCCATTGCAGCCTTTAAGTTTAGTGGAGAAGGGTCGCTGCCTAGAGGAGGAGTTGCTGCGTGTCAGTGAGCAGCTGGCTAAGGAAGGGCAAAGGAAAAATACAGAGGAAGATCGGAAACTGAAGCGAGATGCCACTTCTTAGAGTGCTGCTCTGACTGAAGGTACGCTAAAATTTCATGCATCCACGGAGAAGGCTATGGCGGTTCCAGTTACGACAGGCGAGGCCTGGGGGGACATTGTGGATGCTTCCTGGTCGCTGGATAGGGCCCTGCATGAGGCAGATTGGATCCCTATGTCCGGCCAGTGGAAACCAGCAGAGGCGATTGCAGGTGAAACGGATGGACCTGCTGTGGAGATGAGTATGGTTTCCTCTGATATTCGTATTAAACTGATGGGAGGAATTGTTGGTCCACCTCCTCTAGAGACCCCCGTGATGTCCCGGAGGATGGGGCGAATACTGGGGAAAGTGCGCCGGAACAACCCCAGGCTTCAGAGGCCCAGGCTAGGCCCACATATGCTAGCCATTTCCAATAGACTATGGAACAGGCTAAACGGCGTAATGCCATTAGACTATGTTATGTGGGGCCTCGGGAAAATACCCTGATCGGTTTTTCGTGGGGAAGATTCTGCTAAAGCAGAGTATGGGTTTTACTCCAGCAGAGGTTTATGCCCTGATCCATGTTCAAGGGGAATTCTCCTTCTATACAAGTTTTCATACTCCTGCTTTATTGGAGCCTTTCTGGTGTCGGTACCTGAATCTGAAAACTAATCCTCTTTAGTTTGATTTCATCGTATTTCCCCTCACAAAGCAACCTTTTAGAGTAATAGCTATTTTGTTTTGAATTGAAGGGGTCAGTGTTGTTGATATCATGCATTGGTTAGGGAAAAAATGTGATATTCAAGGCAATCCTGGCCCTATACTGGATGACGAAGGTTTTTGGAATGGAGGCTGGAAATTTCGGGTTAAATTATATGCTACGGAGACTGATTTGATTCACCTCCCTAACTTTTTTTTTTTTTTTTTTTAGGGAAAGATAAGGGTTTTCTTTTCTACCCAGGTCAGCCCAGGGTTTGTTTTTAAGTGCTGTTCCAAGAGGCATATTAGCACCACCTGTGGCGTCCTTAAATGTGTTCACTGTGGGGAAACGGGACACCAGAGTGCTCACTGTTTCCAACAGGCAAAGTGCAATCTCTGTGATGAGATGGGCCATGCTTTTGGATCATGCCCTTTGGCCGCTCAGAACACGGAGGAGGCAGATTTTGGGGTACAAGATCATTTCATTAGGGTAGCAGTAAAACAGGGCCATGCTCCTGGGGGGAAGGTATTAAATGCAGCCCCTAGTGGGGGCAAGTTGGTGGGAAATCGGGCTTGTGAGGCTGCAATGGCCCTTGGCCCTGATACTGTCCCGTGTCCCATATCCCAGACACCTAGGCTTGCTGGAGCAGGTGATTTAATAGATTTGAGTGAGTCCCCGTCCGCTGTCTACTGGAGAGGATTTCACTATTGTAATAGGGGAAAAAGGGCAGGCAGGCAAAAGGGAAAGCAAAGGTGACAAATAAATCTTCTTCCTTAGCCTCTTCTCTTCCTCTGGCAGACCCCAATCCGTATGAGGTTTTGGTGGATGACTCAGTAGGTGTGGATCAGGCAGTGTCCCTCTCGCAATCTGTCTCACAGATTATACTGAAGGGGCAGACTGAACAGAGACCTCAGGATTGTATAAGTGGTAGGGTAACAAGAGCTTCGAGCAAGGTGAAGTGAGAGATCTGGGTTGTCTGATGGTTCCTTTTCTATTTTGGGTGGCATCTTTAAATGCTAATAGCATTAAATCCTCGAAGAACCGGCGTAACACATTTTCCCAGTTTGTGCACGAAAACTTGGCTTGTGTCTTTTTTTTCAAGATATACGATTACACTCTCCGGAAGAATTGACTGCTGCTACGGCAGGATGGTTGTGGGGGGGCTGTTTTTGGTCCCGGGGGCAGGATTTATTTAGTGGGGTCGGGATTTGTTTTTTTTCTGTCTCACGTACAGGTGATGCATCACATAGAGATTGTGGAAGGTATAGCCTTGCTCCTAGATATAAAATGGGGGGACACCCTTATTCGTTTGATATCTATGCTCCCCAGAATAAATTTGACAGAGTTGCTTTATTTAAGTCCATTTTTCCCTTTTTGTACACTTCTCTTCCTCTTATTTTAGGGGGTGATTTTAATTGCACTGTACCCTTCTGGCCCCTGGCTGATTGGGGGGGGAAGAAAGTTTATTGTGATGCATTGTGCTTGGCACAGGGTATATGGGAGACTGGGTTGGTCGATGCTTTCGGGTCTTCACCTAATGGGAATAAGAATACCTATTCTAGGGACATGGATATGTTGTTCATCCACACTGTCTGGCAGGTTCCTTGCTGCTTTAAATCTTGCCGGAAAGTCTTCTAGCTGGCTCCTCCCACCCACCCGGGTGGTAAAACTCTCGGCTCTGCCCCATGACGCCAGATCTTCCTTACCGCTTGGAAGCTCAGGTTCCCTCCTTAACGCTCTGCGTGTAGACTGGATCCTAATTCTTCGGTTCGCCTGAAACTTATTTTAAAATTTTCAAGACTTCGGTCAAGTTTTTTTCCACGCGGTTGCGATGGACAAATTCTACCTTGATTTCGCGGTGCTCTTGTGGGCAGAAAATGTCCAGGATGGATCTGCACTCCACATGCGCCTGCTGCCTCGCCTAGACCATGACCTGCAGGCCTGCGAGTTATGCCGCTTGTTTCGCCAACGCTCTGGAAGACCGTATGCCCGTTACAGCTCGCCCAGTGTTACCCACCGTGAAGTCAAAAGAGGCTCTGGGCGGTTACCGCGCGGCTGGCTCGGCTGAGCAACTCTAGCAGATGATCGCCCTCGAGGAGGAGGTGGCTCAGGCCGCATCATCCTCTTCCTCGGTCCTGCATTTATCCGCCTCTCTGGTACTCATATTCAGCTTCGCTCAAGGAGCTGCCAATCCCTTTCACTAAGGAGGGCCATCGACATTCCTCTCGGTCCAAAAAGAAGGACCCAAAGGTAAATCCCACCGCCTGCGCTCGGAGCAGGAGAGTCCCTTCGGACAGTCGACACTTGACTCGGTCGAAGGTTGCGGCTAAGGCCGCTGGCTTAACGGTGTCCCTGTCAGGTCAGCCGGCCGAGACACCCGTCGACGCGGTCGAGATTTTTCTCGACCCGTCGGACGGGCTGTCGACTGGTGAAGCCGAAAACCCTTCTTCACCGGTTCCCCTGGTGGAAACCGAGGACCTGCCTGCGCCCCCAGTGCCGCAGTCCCCGGTCAAGGCTTCCGAGCCGAAGGAAGAGCGGGTGTCCCCTGCCCCTTCCCAGACCTATCCTCGGAAACACCGAGGTACTTGGTCTTGGACATCCTCTTGGTCCAGCCGATCCTGCTGACATCGGCAGTCTCTGCACTGAAGTAAGTGGCGCCGCCGCTCCTACTCGTCTTCCTCCTCGGAAGAGGAGAGGCTTTGGCGCAAATTGCGTCAGCGCTACGAGGACTTGATGTGGCAGCAGTTACTTCTGTCCGGGAACAAGCCGACACAGTCGCCTTCCCCGGCCATCAAGTGGCTGTCACCCGAGCGGCCGAAACAACCCCTCACTGTAGCCGAGGTGCCCAAGCCTGGGCCGTCTGTTCGGCCGAAACCAGCTGCCCCACCGATTTGTGGTAGAACCTCCGCCTCCACAAACGAAATCGGGGGCACCGACCAAGGACTCTCGGTCGGGTCAGGGCCTGCCCCACAGGTTGTCGGTCACCCTCACTCCCAACTGTCCTCGGCAGGTGGAGAGTGGCCCAGGCCCCAGGCAGCTCTTCGCGAACTCCTCGGAGTCAGACGACGACTCCTCCCAGTTCTTCAGGCCCATTGACCTGGAGTCCTCTGCGGGTCAGTCGATGGATGAAAGCCCATCGTCCTTCATGGGTCTGCTTTGGCTCATCTTGGAGTCCACCGGGATGCAGCTCGAGCCCGTATCCAAGCGGGCCAAGTATCCCCTCACGGAGGTACTGGACCGAGGGGATTCACCCATGGAGGCCTTTCCGGTGGCTGAAGCCATTGTTGGCCCAGCATTGGAGCTCTGGCAGCGGCCTGCGTCCTATCCTGCGCCGATGGCCAGGAAGTACGCGGTCCCTACGGCTCTTTGCCCGTTTGCCGGAACACCTTCCGCCGAGGGTTGGTCACCGACTGCTTTCATGCTCCGGGAACGCTTAGGATGTGGAGAAGACCCCCGACATGGAGTCCAAAAAGCTGGACTATGCTGGGCGCAAGGTGTACGCTGCCTCCTCCCTTGGCCTCCGCCAGGCCAGCTCGGCCGTGCTGATGGCACACTTCTCCCACGCCCTCATGGGCTCCCTGGACGAGGTGATCCCTCATCTCCCAGCCGACCTGCAGATCACAGTCTGGCAGGTACGTGACCAGGGAAGGGTGGTGGCAAAACAGCAGCTCCAAATGGCTCTGGACGTTGGAGACTCCTGTGCCAGATCAGTTGCGTCTGCGGTGGCCATGCTCTGCAGAGCATGGCTGAGGGTATCCACCTTCGCGGTGGATTCCCAGCGTAAACTGGCGGATGTCCCCTTCCTGCGGCCCGACCTCTTTGGCCCTGGAGTGGAAGGTCACGTCCAGCGGATCGAAAAGTCCAATGCCACTCTGGACTCGGCCACCTCCGCCTAGAAGGACAAGGGCCGCCGACAACAGCAGCGTAAGTCCTTTCGTCCTTCTGCGCCTGCGGCACGTCCGGCCCACCAGCACCAGGGCCAGCAGGCTCGCGCTTGGCATCCCTAACCCAAGCCTGCGGCTTCCTCTGATAGGAAGCAGGGAGGTAAAGGCCCAGGAGGTCCCTCAGCCGGTCCCTCCTCTAAGCCTGCCCAGTGACGGGTTGAGGGGTGCCGCCCCCAGCCTCGTCACTCTCCCCTGGGTTCCCCCCATGGGGGGATGGCTCCGCCACTTCTTTTCTGCCTGGTGCGCTATCAGCACGGACCGGTGGGTGTTGGAGGTGGTAGGAAAGGGCCTGCCTCTGGAGTTCGAGCAGTCCCCACCCTTCCGAGCCGTCGCCCCTCGGGAGGATATGGGGTCCGCAGCCTCTCTGTCGGCTCGCCGAGCCGATATTGCCCTGCTCCTAGAAAAAGAGGTGATCAGAAAGGTGGCGGATCCTCCTCCAGACCCGGGGTTTGTGTCCAGGTACTTCCTGGTCCCAAAACGGATGGCGGGCTGGCGCCCCATTCTCGACCTGCACGACCTGAACAGGTTCCTAAGGTCTCGGACCTTCAGGATGGTCACTCTGGCTCAGATAATCCCATCCTTGGAACGAGGCTTGTGGTTCTGTTCTCTGGACCTTCAGGACGTGTTCTTTCACGTCCCAATCCCTCCGTCCCACCTGAGATTCCTCCACTTCAGAGCGGAGGGATCTCTTTACGAGTTCCGGGCCATGCCCTTCGGCCTTTCCCTAGCTCCCAGGGTCTTCACCAAGTGCATGGCAGTGGTGACAGCATTCCTGCATCGCCGAAGGGTCCGGGTGTACCTCTACCTGGACGACTGGCTGATTGCAGCCCCCTCCAGAGCATGGGTGGAGTGGTCCAGAGATCTGGCCCTCCAGGTTTGCCCTCAGGTTGGCCTCCTCATCAACGAGGCCAAGTCGGAACTCGTGCCAAAGCAGGTGATACAATTCATCGGGGCAGAGCTCGGCTCTCTACGAGCTAGAGCACGACTCCCGGCAGACAGGGCAGAGGTTCTTTCCTCCTTTGCCCAATCATTTCAGGTTGGGCAATCGCGCCCTGCCCGGGACTTCCTTCGTCTCCTGGGCCTCATGGCGGCCTGCACCAGGGGTCGACAAATCCTATAGCCCGACGTCCCGGGCTACAAGTTTTCATTCAAGGACAAGTATTTTGACAAGCACTGCTTGTCCGCGGGCAAGTATGCCTTTAAACAAAAATTACCTGCTGTACCAGCCTTTTCCAGCAGGGTGCCTCTTTGCATTTGAGTCCGACTACTTCCCATGGTCATCTGACCCACAGGAGTGTCACTCGTGATGCTGACAAAGGCGCGAGCATAGCAGGAGCGAGCAGTGACTCATCAGCTATCGGGAGGAGCCAGTCAGGATTGGCATGCAAAGCAGCGAATCATCGTATGCAACACCCTATGGTAGGCACATCCATTGGTGGCAGTGATGACTTGGCGGGACGTGGGGGACGATCGCAGCAACACTTGCTCACTTTCTCTCTAGCTGAGCAAGAGAAAGGACGTGCGTGCTGCTACTGTGGAAAGTTTTGATTTCAATGAGCTGCGAGCTGGGAGGGAAGGGAATCTTCAGTAGTGTAGTGTGTGATCGGATGTGAGAGCAGGCCAGGTGACAGCGAGGAGCGGCTGCAGCAGCAACGTGGTTTGTGTGTGTTGAGAGGGGGATAGAGGTACCGAGAATCATGAGCACAGTCGTGGTGTTTACTGTGCTGTTGCTGCTGGCTGCCCAGTGCCCACTTTGCCCAGTGCCTCTCTGTTTAGCTCCCTTTTAAAAATAAATACAAAGGCAAAGGCATACAGGGAGTGTTGGTGTTGTGTGTGACCAAGTGGAGGGGGGGAGGGGAAGAGACAATCTCCCTGCCAGTGACAAATACTGATTATTATTAAAAGGGGAGTGTGTCTGTCAGTGTGTGGCAGTTTGGCAGAAGTGAAGCAGTTGAGTGTTGCTCCCTAAAGACAAATCAGAGGAGGAAAGAAAAGTCATAAGCATTAAAAAAGCTGAAGAAGGGTACCTCATCTCTCATTTAAGTCAGCTGGGGGAAGGGAGTGGGACTGTGTGGAGTGTTAAAAATGTAAGAAAGAAAGGAAAAGGGTTGTGTTGTTGCCCATAAGTAGCAAGTCTGAATAACATTATTAAAAAACAGCTAATGCAGAGTTTAACAAAGAAAAGATAAGAGGAGCCTTGGGCAGCTTTTTGGGAGAAAGGAGATTGTGTGGATGTACAAAAGGAAAAAAATATTAAAAAAAAAAAAAAGAAAAAAAAGTGTTGCAGTTGCAGCTGTTTGAGATACTAAAAAGAAAGAAACTGTAATTTAGCTGCAGCACTATATCTGTGTGAGACACTGTTTCAGTGTTTAGCTAAGGGAGAGGAGGGGGGAGAGAGAGAGGAGCACAGGAGGGGGGACAGAGGGGCATAAATTGAAAAGGGAACAAGTGTGGTGGTGGGGTGTTGTGTTGTGGTTTATTTACATTGAACCAGTACTCAGAAAAATATATAAAATATAAGAAAGTATAGCAGTGAATGTACTGAAGTAGTGTGTGACTACACTATAGTGTTTCCAATTTCTGTTTTTACCCAGGCACTCAAGCACGTCTAGTACACTTAACTACCCCCATTCCCCTTCCACCCAGTCAAGAACGGACTCTCACACACAGATATTGTAGAATATATTTTATTTGCTGCAGAGTAAGCAAGTTAAAAAAGTTAAACACAACAAACAAAAATATGGCTATGCAAAAGAATAAAAAACAAAAGACTCTTTTTTTTTTTTTCTATGTGGTCAGCAGCAGCAGCCACTGGGCCTAGTAGTAACCAAACACAAATAGTCTTCTCAAGATAAGAGACACTGCTGTAGTAATGGATATAACAGCAGCTGATGCTGATGTTCATCAGTCAATTGAATTAAACCGTGAAGTAGAAGCATCTGTTTCCTCTTCCTGTCCTAGTAAGAAACGAACTTTGCTGGATCAGCAACAACAAGGAGACATAATCTCTAAAGACAAAAAATATGATCAGGAAAAAAGGGCCAGAATGTTTCAATCTCACTGGTTAAACAATTATAAATGGCTGCGATACGATGGAAAAAAAGGGACTGATGTATTGCACAGTTTGTGAAAAGTATCCTCTTTTGCAATACCAGCCTTTTCAAAAAAATGAATGTGTTTACACAGGCTCTAACAATTTTAGAATTGAGTCACTACGTGTACATGAAAATCTAATCCGCATGTGCTGTGCCAGAACCAATATTCTGGAAAGGGCCAGCGTGCAGTTCAGTGTGATATTACTGAGTCACCACTTTATCAGCCTTCTTGCAGTGTTGGAAGAGGCCACAAGGAGAAAGTGAGACGTCTGTTCAACACAGCGTACCCAATGCAAAAAATTCAAGGTCCTTTTTCCGACATGGATTGGCTATGTGAATTGCAAGAGAAAAATGGTATTAAGCATGGTACCAACTACACAAATGATAAGCGAGCCAGGATTTTGCAGAGCTATATCTGCTGTTCTGTCCAAAACCCACATACAGACTCTTAAAACACAAAATATGTGACAATTCTTGCTGATGGCAGCACGGATGCGGCTCTAGTTGAATGGGAAAATGTCTTTCATGCTTTGTAGATCCTAACACAAAAGATGTATGTACATATCTGATCCAGGCTGTGCCTTTGGAATTGCAGCGTTGAAGGTGTTTTTAATGCAATAAGAACTGCATTAGATTCACTGTGTCTTCCTCTCACTGACTTATCAAATGTGAGCAGTCCGGGCCTGTTTTGATTTCTGCCAATTTTGATGGTGCAAGTGTAATGGTGGGTGAAAGGAGTGGAACCATCACAAAGTTACGGGAGCACTGTCCTCACATCATTGCCATGCACTGTGTTGCCCATAAGCTGGAGTCTGCAGTTCTCGATGTAATGAAAACAAACCCCTTCATATCAAAGCTTGAAAATACTCTAAAGGGTATATTTAAATTATATCACTATAGTCCAAAAAAGATGAGAGAGCTACAAGAAATTGCACAAGTAATAGATAGTGATCTGGCACACTTCACTGCAATTAAACAGGTGAGATGGCTGGCCAGCAGATCACGGTCAGTTCATGTGAATCTACCTACAGTTGCTCAGCACTTGCAACAAAGTGCATCTTCTGCTGATGGTTCAAAAGCAAAGGTGCTGTTAAGAGAGGTACAGTCTGTTCACTTTGTCAAATCTCTTTATATCCTCCAAGATTTTTTGCCCATACTTAGAAATCTTTCACTGCAGTTTCAAAGAGATGACTTAATAATTCTTGAAGTACCAAATCTCATCGAGACCTGCCTTCTCCAGCTGATGGAACTGAAATCAAAGCCAGGGAAATACATGACAGCTTTCCTAGCTCATTACAAACCTCAAAACAGATGCATGGGACTATGTCATTTCACAGAAGGGAGTTGAGAAGACCGTGCCCTTCACGTTCAAAGGCAACTGTCCTGAAATAAATTTTGGGACTGATACACAACTGCAGACTTTAGTTGATGCAGCAATAGATTATATTGATGTAAGATTTCAAAATTTCTCAGAGGTGCCTCTGAAATGGTTTAAATGTTTGGATTTTAAACAGTTTGATCTATCAAGAGAACAACTTATGGACTTCGGGACCAATGAAGTGGCCAATTTGGCAGCATACTTTAATTTTTCAATGATGAGCAGCAGGAAAATATTAGATCAGAATATGCTGCATTTAAGGCCATGCTGAAATCTGCAGTTCACAAACCCTATCTGCAGGTGTATACAAGATTGCTGAAAGAAAAATGCCCCAGATTGCTCACATTCTAGAGTTAGTGGAAATACTACTGGCAATGAGTTTGTCAACTGCAAAGTGCGAACGAGTGTTCTCCATTCAAAACCTGATAAAGACAAAAATAAGAACACGTCTGGCAGATGACACACTACAGCCACTTCTTCAGATAGCAGTAGAGGGTCCGGATCTGTGTGACTTCGACCCAGATCCAGCAGTAAACCACTGGCTGCTGTCTGGTCCAGGCACTCGACATGTTTATGGGCATACTACTACTGGTACTACTGAATCTGATGCTTCTGTGTCTCATGCTAGCACTGCTGCTTCTCCATCATCACTTGATGTTGACAATTCTGAATCTGAGTTCTTCTAATTATGCTGTGCTAATTATTCTCTGCTTCATTCTGGCATTTGTGGAACTGGACAGGACATTCAGAGTATGGCACCTATTCTTCAAATCACCAAACTTAAACTGTATTAACAGAATATTTTTTTAAAAATCTTCATTTATTCTATTTTCTATCACATACTACTATTAATAATACAGAAGACAACAATTACTTTGTCACTACATACTTTTTTATAAGTTTTCCTTAAAATGCTGTCTTCTGACTATTGGACTACCACTCACGACAGTGGGACTACCATTTTTGGATAGGCCAGTTGTCCTGGACTACCATGTAAATTTAAAATTTGTCGATCCCTGGCCTGCACCAGCGTGGCCTGGTGGGCCCGCTGGTACATGCGTCCCCTCCAACGGGGGCTGGCCAGCCAATGGTCACAACACTTCGATCCGCTGGATCAGTTAGTGACAGTGACCCAGGGGGTGTGGAACACTCTCTAGTGGTGGACCGTTCCAGCTCATCTGCAGGAGGGCATCCCGTTTGTCTGCCCCGAGCCGACGGTCTCGCTGTCGACCGATGCCTCTCTGATAGGTTGGGGTGCCCATCTGGGGGAGCACAGAGCGCACGGCCTCTGGTCCCCTCAGGAGTCCCGATGCCATATCAACCTGCTGGAGCTTCGAGCGGTTCGTCTAGCCCTCACTGCCTTCGCTCCGTTTTCTGCGGGGTCAAGTGGTTCAGGTCCAGACGGACAACACCACGACCATGTACTACCTAAACTGCCAGGGTGGGACGACTCCATGCCTCTGTGCAGGAAGCTTCCACATTTGGTCACTGTTGCGCAGCCTGGAGGTGGATCTCCTCGCCATTCACGTGGCAGGAGCCTCCAACACCCTGGCCGATGCCCTAAGCCGGATAGGGGCTGCGTCCCACGAGTGGTTTCTCCTGCCGGAGGAAGTACAAGATCTCTTCTCCCACTGGGGCACGCCTCAGGTGGACCTGTTTGCCTCCCGGGAGAATGCGGAGCTGAGACTGTTTCATGCCTGCCCTCCTCAGCAGGGCTCGCTGCAGGGGGATGCCTTCTCGAGGCCGTGGACCCCGGGCCTCTTCTGCGCCTTTCCCCCATTTCCCTTGATCCACATGGTGCTTCTCAAGGTGAGGAGGGACAAGGTGCAGGTGATTCTGGTAGCCCCAGACTGGCCCCGTCAGTTCTTGTATCCAGATCTCCTCAGTCTCAGCTCCAGGCTCCTGAGGCGGCTTCCAGTCCGCCCGGACCTGATCTCAGTCAGTCAGGGGAAGGTATTCCATCCGGACCTTCAATCCCTGCACCTGACGGCCTGGTTCCTGAGCGGCTAGAGTTCTAGGCCTTGGGTCTTTTCGATGAGGTCCTCAACGTCGTTGAGGCGTCCCGTAAGGAGTCGACCAGAAAATGCTATGCCTTCCAATGGAAGAGATTCTCCATTTGGTGTCAGGGCAAGGGCCTGGACCCTTCCTCCTGTTCCTTGGCAAGCATTCTGGACTACCTGTGGTCTCTTTCTCAGCTAGGGCTTCGGTTGATGACCCTTAAGGTGCACCTGGCAGCCATCTCTGCTTACCTGGCGCGGGCCGGGAAGCAGTCGGTGGCGCAAGAGAAGGTGGTCGGGTGCTTTCTCAAAGGCCATGATCACATATCCCCTCCAGTGCGAGAACCTCCACCTCTCTGGGATCTACTGCTGGTATTGGCTAAGCTCATGGGCAAGCCATTCGAACCGATACATAGGTGTGACATCTCTCACCTGTCGTGGAAGACCGCCTTCTTGGTGGCTATCACGTCAGCCAGAAGGATGGGAGAGCTCCAGGCGCTTTCCATCGAGTCTCCTTATCTGGTCTTCCACAGGGACAAGGTTGTCCTGCGCCCCAACCCGAAATGAGTTTCACCTTAACCAGGTGTTGACTCTGCCGGTGTTCTACCCCAGTCACACCTCGGAGGCCTTATATAGGCTTCATTCTTTGGACCCTAGAAGAGCGGTCACTTATTATAAGGAGCGGACGGCTGAAGTTTGGGGAGAGGTTCACCAGCTGTTTGTCACCTACGCTGAAGCCGCACCTGGCAGACTTGCAGCCAAGTGGACGATAGGCAGGTGGGTCACCTCCTGCATAGATCTCTGCTATAGGTTGGCGGGCATGGAGCCTCCCAGAGGGATAAGAGCTCATTCTACCCGCCATACCGCTGCATCAGTGGCTGCTTCCACGGATGTCCCTATCCAGGAAATATGCAGGGCTGCTACCTGGAAGTCAGCACACACCTTCATCACCCACTACCACATCGACCTTGAGTCACGCTGGGATGCTGGTTTTGGGGCCTCAGTTCTCCAGTCTTTATTTCCCAAGTAGGGGGTGTGCGCCTTGCCTCCTTCCTCCCGGAGAACTGCTAGGAGTCTGCCAGCCAGTGTGGATGAACAACATATCCATGTCCCTAGAAATATAGGTTACACACCTGTACAGGAGTTCTAGGAATGGTATATGTTGTTCATCCACACGACCCACCCGGCCTCCCTGGCTTCGATGCACAACCTGGCTTCCAGCGGGCTAGATATGGCGTCATGGGGCGGAGCCGAGAGTTTTCCACCCGGGTGGGTGGGAGGAGCCAGTTTGAAGACCTTCCGGCAAGATTTAAAGCGGCAAGGAACCTTCTAGACAGTGTGGATGAACAACATGTACCATTCCTAGAACTCCTGTTATAGGTGAGTAACCTGTATATTCAGTAGCAGCAAGTCCAGGAGTGGTTACTGTGACATGGTAGAATAGGACCCTGTCCCATTTGTTATGGAGAAAATGTTTAAGTGCAAAGATCTTTCCTTTTCTGTCTCTTCTCTGTCTGGTTGCGCAACCAGATTTTCCTGTGAGACTTCGCACTTGATCAACCCGACAGACTCGCAATTTCTATGCCTCTCACTGTCTGTTTTCCCTTGCTGTTTGTTTTTTCCTCCCTTGCATATCTGCTTATATAAAAATATGTGCAAATCATTCTATGAAAATGTAACTGATAATGGGATCACTTTTGTTTAGAAAATATATAGTGATACTGTTGAAATATAAAATAATATTTTGAGATGATTGTAGAACGCTATTGTAAACTCTAGAGGTTACTTGAGTGCAGATCTTCCAGCCTTTTGCAAAAGCTGCAAAAGGGGGCCTCTCAGCTCAAGCACACTGTGTTCTTGCAGCCCTGCCTGATATTTACAAAAATAGGATGCTTGCTAAGGATGGGAGCTGAAAAGACTTATAAAAGAGCTAAGCTGAAATTGCTAAAAAGATTAGAAGAACAAGGAATATAGAGACTGAAATAACTTTTTACTGCTACTGTAAATAAATATTTTTGGTGAATTCTACAACTTCTCCTGGGTTTCCTATGCTTCCTGACCTGTGCCTCGACGACAGTTACCAGGAGAATGGCAGCCAAACTAGCAGAGACAGAAATCCAAGCTGAGATTGTACAGACAGCACAAGTTATGGAAAAAGAACAGTCAGTGGCAGAACCTGAAAGCCTTTTTCAAATGGTGAGCTATACAGTGAAAAGAGACAGAGAAACGGAGAAGAGAGGAGATGCAGCAGGGAGAACAAGAAATTCAACGTTTAGAAGCACAGAGAAGGGAAGAGATGCAGCAACAGGAGCAGCGATGGCTGGATACCTTGTAAGCTATCAAAGGCAGAATAAACCGAGAAGATCCATCTCAGTTTTCCTTCAATCCGTGTTTCCCAAAACGTTGCAGCTCTGTCTTAAGTCTTTGCAAACCCCCTCCTTAACAAGCATCCTGTTTTTTTCTCTAAAATGTTGTTGTCAATTTCATGCAGGTGCACCAAGAACACATTGTCCCAGAACTGAAGTCCCTTCTTCATAGCTTCTGAAAAATTGTTCTCCGGTTAACCCCTTGACTTCCCAATAGCTTTTTGCAGTCATATCAAACTATGATTATACACATTTCAACAGTAACACTATATAATTTATTTTTTTTATTTCTTTTTATTCTGAGGATGTGACAAATACTTGAATTACAGTCATCACTAGGTCCAGATATGTAGAACACTGTATAATTTCTAAACAAAGGGATCCCAATATCAGTTACATTTCAGCATAATGATTTGCATATGTTTTTATACCAGCAGATATGCAAGGGAGGAAAAGACAAACAGCAAGGAGAGACAGTGAGAGGCAAAGAATTGCGAGACTATTGGAGCGATCAAGTCCTAGGTCTCGCGAGAAAATGTGGACAAGAGACAGGAAAGGAAAGAACAGAACAGATCCCTGCATTCAAACTCTCCATAACAACTTGGACAGGGTCCTATTCAATCCTTTCACAGTCCTTAAATTACGTCGGTCGTGATTGACTGCCATCCGCCTGTCGGCCAGCTTGCACATGCGATGCTTGAAGTGCCGCTAACCCTATTAACAGTGTTGATGGGTCACTTGCATTGTGACGAAGATACTAATGCAGAACAAAAAGTCATACTGCATTAGTGTCTACGTCACTACTGCAGCAGAATGACTTTTTACAGTGTGTGTCTCTTTATACACAATCTCGTTTTACCATACATTGTTATAGAATAGTGTATGGGAAACCATACACAAGTGATAGAAACAGCAACACTGTCAAGTAGCTTTTGACTCTTCTCTTCTCAGTGACCGTTCTATGTTCTTTCTCCTGTCTACACACTGTGACACTTGTGTCTAGGAAGAAGAAAGACACTTACTGTTAGCACCGTTATTTGGCCAGAAGACTGCTAATCCATATATTAGTGCTCCAGCATCGAGAAATAGACTGACACGATGGACGTGTACTGACGTGCCGCCAGCTGCCTGCTCACTCCATTGTAGAATAATCAGCTGCGCCAAATGCTTTTCTCCTCACCCTATGACTGTTGTACATTGTGACTGTTGTACATAGGGTGAAGTACATTTATTTTATTTTTATTTAGTTTTTGTTGACCGGGTTAAGTGCACTAGACAAATCCTGCCTATTTTCAGGCACGACCTGGGGAAGGGGGATACAGATGAATGCCAACTGACCTTGAACCAGATTAAGCTGTTGGTGGTAGTGTTAGTGAATGAGGGAAATTTGGCCAGGACACCGGGGAAATTACATACTAACATACTATTTGCCAGCAGATTAGGCCTTATGGTCTATCAAGTCTGCTTCGAACCTAGATCCTTAGTTGGGTGCGAGACCCTCCCATCCCTTGTGCTCCAGAAACCCTATCATCCATCCCCACCCCCGGGACAGGCCATCATCTGATACATCCACTTTCTGTGTCTGTCCCACCCTCTCTTAAAGCTCTCCACTGTGGATCTCTGAACCAGCTCACCAGGCAGAGCATTCCAAGGGTCCACCACCCTCTCAGTGAAAAACCTCCTCCTCTTTTCCCCCCTCACCCTTCCACCTTCCAACTTCAAACCATGCCCTCTGGTGATGCCTCCCTGCTTTAGTCTAAAGATCCCCTCCATGTTTACCCTATTTATTCCCTTGAGGTACTTGAAGACCTCAATCATGTCCCCTGTCTCTCCTCTCTCCAATGAAAACAGGCAGAGCTCCTCAAGTCTGTCCTCGTAAGTCAAATCCCTAGCCCTCGTGATCATCTTTGTTGCCCTCCTCTGTACCCTCTCCAGGAGCTGTATGTCCCTCTTCAAGTGTGGTCTCCAGTACTGTACACAGTACTCAAGTGTGGTCTAACCAGTCCATTGTACAGTGGCAGAATCACTTCCTTGCTCCTAGAGGTGATCCCCTGCGATGCATCCCAACATCCTGTTTGCCTTGCTAGCTGCTCTCCTGCACTGCTCAGTGTTATTCATACATGTATCCACCATGACCCCTAGGTCTTTTTCCCTGTTGAGGCTTCCAGCACCTCCTCCCAGGGTGTACCTGTGTTTAGGTTCTCCGACCAAGATGCAACACCTTGCACTTGGTGATATTGAAATTTAATTTCCATGTGTGAGCCCAGCTTTCAGGGTGTCCAGATCCTTGCAGGCCAACCTCCCTCTTCTCCCTCAACTACTGCTCCCATCTTGGAGTCATCCGCGAAGAGACTCATTTCACACCCTATACCATCCCTGATGTCTGATATGTATGCATTAAACAGGATTGGACCCAGGACCGAGCCCTGTGGTACCCCACTACCAACATCTGTAGGGTTCGAGAGCTCCCACAGACCACTACTCTCTGAGTGCGTCCAGCTATCCAGTTTTCAATCCATCTGACCATCAAAGGGCCTACTTCTAACCCCATCAGTTTCTCCACCAGACCATTGTGGGGACAGAGTCAAACGCTTGCTGAAGTCCAAGAATAATACATCCACAGGCTTACCCTATCCAGTTCTGATGTTACCCATTCATAGAACTCCACAAGGTTGGTTTGACATGATCTACCTGGCACAAACCCATGCTGCCGACTATCCAGACCTCCCACCTCCTCCAAGTAAACCCCAATCGCTCCTTTAGTATACTCTCCATTAATTTTCCCACCACCGAGGTTAAACTGATGGGTCTATAGTTTCTGGTACTTCCTTGACCCCCCTTTATGGATTGGTACCACATGTGCCTCTCGCCATCCCTAGGTACCCTCCCTGTCTCAAGTGACCTGTTGAAAATTCCCTACTCTTTTTCGATAAGTGCCATGGGATCTTTAACATCCACCTGAACTACCACCAATCCAAGCAGATGGGACCTCGGTTTAATGTCTCATCTGAAACACGGCACCTCAGAAGTGCAGCACCCCTCTCATGCTGCACTACAGTGTCAGTACTGGGATATTAACCCAAGTGCCAGATGTGGGAACTGAACCAACAGTCCTCTGATCTCCCGGCCTCAGAGGCGAGAGTGCTACCTACTGAGCCACTGACACTAAATCTGACACTAATTTAAATCTGTGGGTTTAAAGTTTTTAAATTGTTTTTCAAGAGCAGTATATTGCACGCTGTGAGAGTGATCCTCTGTGTGACTGGCGTGTGGATCAACAGCTGATTTAGGCCTTTGTTTTTGCTGCTTGGTGGTATGGTGTACCTACTGCTGCAGAATGACTTTTCAGTCTGCTGCAGTAGGTACATCAGTACTGCAGCAGAAAGAGGTTTTTGAATTGATTTCTGTACACAATCACTATACTCCATACATAGTGATTGTCGCACAGCACAATGTACCATAATAAATCGTGTTGACTTTTTACTCACTGGTGCTCCTACGGTGTGTGTCCTCAGGTTGCAACTGAGATCCCAGTTTACCCACCTGCACCAAATCAGATTTTTAATATTTTTCTAAAATTTGAAGTGCTACAAAGTATGATACTTGGTGTATTGTGATATATTTTTTATGGTTAAATGCTTTTATTACGTAGGTAAATAGTATACTTCATGTGATATTACAGGCAATACACAGCTCCTCTTCTAACCTTTGAATAAGCTGATCATATAAATTCTGCATTACAGTACATTGTATATTACACATTTCAGTATTGTCTGTTATCCTGTCGACCCGTATTTTATCTAATAAGTCCCCCCAACTAAATACATTATACCTTTTATTACTTCCATACCTGATTATCCTTTTCTTTACTCCTGTGTCT
The DNA here is from genome assembly GCA_016271365.2 of Neoceratodus forsteri. Classification (NCBI taxonomy): domain Eukaryota; kingdom Metazoa; phylum Chordata; order Ceratodontiformes; family Ceratodontidae; genus Neoceratodus; species Neoceratodus forsteri. Next base: position 505,607,581 of record CM028129.1, on the reverse strand, counting down.
GCGTTTAATCTCTATTGTGTTGTGAGAGTTTGACCAGTTATACACTCTGCCCTTCTTTCTTTTCTCTACCCATAAATACCTGTTTAGCTCTCTTCCTTAGATATCCCTGCAGGTATGCCTTACCCATATGACACTTACCTGTGAGCCTGTGTAGAGATTGTCTTCGCTTCCAATCCTCTCCTTCACTCACAGACAATGTTCCATCCCTCCACTGCAGGTACTGGATATCCTTTTATGTGTCTTTGGAATTCTGAGAACACACACATAAGATTCACAATTTTATACTATCCCTCGTCATAATGCCATAGCCTCTCCCATCGGCAGAGTATTACTGTACATTCCCCACTTATTCAAGAACAATTCCTCTTTCCCATTTCTTTGGTATGTCAACCGTTCCAGTGCTAGGTTGTTTATTACCAAAGTCTTCCATTATCTAAGTGAAGGACGTACATGCGAGACCCATGAGTTTTGTACACATTGTCTCGTCATATTCAGAAGCAACCTTATGACTCTGGGATATGGCTCCCATTCCTCCATTCCCAGGTTCTCCATTCCAAACATTAGAGAGACTGCATTGTCTGCAACAGGGGCGTGCATAGCATTTGTAACTTCTCTAGCTACCTCCGTCCAAAGTGGGTGAAGCTCTCTGCATTCCCAGAAATAATGGATGTATATTCCCCTTATCGTATTACATATGCCATAGATGGGTGAAATAGCAGGATGAAACTTGTTGACCACTACGAGGCAGTACAATCTATGCAAAATGTATACTGCGACTCCTTGAATTTGTTACACATCAGTAACCCCATATGTTTCTGCAATACCGTGGTCCAGTTCTCTTCTGTGATCTGGATTCCCAAGTCCCTCTCCCATAGTCCTTTAACCCTCAATGAGCTATCTGGGAACAAATCCCTATCCTGTCTTACTGCTCGAGCTATAAGACCTTTAGGTATGCTTTGTTTCTCCAGATCAATTCCTCCAGCGGTTTCAACGTGTGCACCTGTCCCTCAAGCCCCATCGTTCTTGTGCAGAAAGCCCTTATCTGGAGATATTTATACCTGTGTGATGCAGGGATGCCATATGCTTCTCCGAGTTCATCGAAGGTACAGGTACCTCCCCTCCCATATAGGTCTTGTAGGAAACACACCCCACACCTCACATCCTCCCCTTCTAATCCTGGTAGGAAGGCTGGGTTCCCTACTATTGGTATGAGGCCTGTTACTGTTCGCTCCGGCCCCTTCGTCTCTTCTTAGCGTGTTCCCAGGCCTCTAATGTCCATTCTACCAGAGGGTTCCTGAACTGCAGCCTTTGGTATGCCCTCTTTCCTCCTGGGTCTAGTTAAGCTGTCGGTCAGAATGGTGTATCCTCCCCCTCCAAATCCACCCACCCCGCCTCTTTCCCGTGGTGTACCCAATCCTGGATATATCTATTCTGCATAGCTAAGGCATAGCCCTTAAGGTCTGGGAAGTTTAGGCCTCCCTTATCCGTCTGCACCTTTAACCTGAGCAGACTCATCCAAGGCCTTTTATTCTGCCAGATGAATCTACCAAACGCCTTCTCTAGATCTTTATAGTTCCCATTAGTTAATTCCATCGGCAGCATCTGCATCAAATACAGAATCCTAGGCAATACATTCATTTTCAGGAGGTTAATACTTCCTATCCATGATATTGGGAGTGCCCGCCATCTTTCCATGTCTGCTTTAATAACCCGCAGCAGGGGTTCATAATTGTGCCCATATAGTCCTGCAAAATCTTTCCCTACCTAAATTCCCAAATATGTAAAATTACCCTATACCGCCTTGAACCCCCAAGTATTCGCATGCGCCCGAAGTCTCTGTCCTGCAATTCTAAACATTTCTGATTTGGTTAGGTTCAGTTTATAGGCTGAGAACCCTGCAAAGTCCTGTATCGCCTCAAGTAAGGCAGGCATAGTGGTTTCCTGATGGGTGGTAAACAGCAGGTCTTCTGCATAAAGTCAGTTTGTGGTGTATACCAGATTTCCCCACCACCCCTTAAATTCTGTCATTCCCCCCTTATGTGAATCGCTAAAGGTTCACTCGCCAAAGCAAACAGAAGTGGTGAAAGGGGGCACCCCTGCCTTGTTCCCTTGCATAAGTCGAACACCTCAGAGCGTCCCCCATTGACTAAGACCTGGGCCTATGGACCAGCATAGAGCATTCGTACCATCCCCCAGTCCGAATCTTCGTAAAACCTCAAATAAATAGGGCCATTCTGTGCCATCAAATGTCTTTTTGGTGTCCATGGACAGCACCACCACTTGACCTGAGCGCTGATTGCCCCATTGGATGATATTCAGGAGCCTTCTCATATTGTGATATGATTGGCGACCCTGTACAAATCCGGTCTGGTCTGCGTGTACCAGTTAGGGCAGGATTCCCTCCAATCTATGGGCTAACACCTTTGCAAAGATTTTAGTGTCACAGTTTAGAAGCAAAATGGGGCGTTATGACCCACACTCCGATAGGTCTTTTCCTGGTTTGGGAAGCACACAAATCATTGCCTGTAGACTATTTATTGGTAACCCATCCTCTTCCTCCCTGTTGGTTAACTAGAATCTGCAGCTTATCCATTAGGTAGGGAAATGGGCAGACTAGGTGGGCCAAGTGATCCTTATCTGCCATCAAATTCTGTGTTCTCTCCTGCCTCTTCCAACATCTTAGTCATGGGCCTGACTAGATCCCCCCCCGTAACTCTTTATAGTATTCCATTACAAATTCATTGGGTCCACCTGCTTTTCCATTATTCATTAATGCTATTGACCCCCAATCTCCCTTGCTGATATTTTTTCCCCTAATTTTTCTTTGTTCCTCTGATAGCTCCGGTATTCTCACTCCTTCTAAGAAGCGAGTCATAAAAGGTGCCGTATTCCCATAATCCGCCTTATACAGGGCCTCATAAAAGGTTGCAAAAATATCCCTTATTTTTTCATTCCTGGTTTGTACTTGTCCCCTCCTGTCCATCACCCCGGTTACTACTACTGCTGTTCCCCGTCTACCCCTTGCAAGTTGAGCAAGTATTGTCCACAGCTTATTACTCCATTCATATATCCGTTGTCTAGCATAAAACAGAGATGTGTTTGTTTCATTGGTTAACAGTAGATTGAGGGCCCCACGAAGTGCTAGCTTCTCCCCCTTCAGCTGTTCCATGGGTTGTGCGCTCATTTTCCGCTCTGTCTTTTAATTGGTTTTCTTGATTTTGCCGTCTAAGCCTCCTCTGTCTTTTATACCCGTTCACATAGCCAATTATTGTCCCCCGCATGTATGCCTTCCCTGCTTCCCAGTATACCCTTTTTGTGGGGGCAGTAGCTTCATTCGCATCCTTATATTTCTCCCGTCTCTGGTTCAGGAATTTTTGAAATTTCTCAGCTGTCATCATATCACACCTCTCAACTGTACCACATTACGAGGAACGTTCCTCATTTTACTTCACAAAAGCTCCCTGTTCCACATTGTGAGGACTTGTTCCACATTTAAAGTCAACATTTTAAAGCAAAAATCCGTATAAATGATGCAAAAAATATATTATTCAATTAATAACAGACTTTCTGAACATAAATGCAACATTTTAACAGTGTTTTGAACTTCTTAGGTAAAGATTTGATTAAGTGTTCCACATTTTGCCCATCTGTTCCACATTTTGCCCATTTGTTCCACATTTGAGGGACAAAAGATTGAGAGGTATGCATCAAATATGTTGGAAATTGCCAACCCGGGCATGGTCTGATATGTGGATGGGTCCATGCTTGACATCCTGCACCCCTCCGTATCCTGCTCTCATGACGTATATGTAGTCCAGTCTGGACCACGTCCCATGGGTGTTTGGAATAGAACGTGTATTCCCATGTCCAAGGGTTAGCCACCTGCCATGCATCCACCATATCTAGATCCACCACCCCTTGTTTCCATTGGGTAAGTACCCTCTCATGTCCCCATCTTCCTTCTTTATTTCCTCCTCCAACTTCTAGGGTTCCTCTTTCCGTTATCCTGACATAGAACTAGACATGTAAATTATGCCATCAGAAATGCAATGAAGTGTGAGGGCGGACACACAGCTATATTTCATATGTCCCCAGCACACTGACTCGTGGCCATGGAGGGCGCCGTCCCACCACCCCTGTAGGGCGGGCGTATAGCCTTCCCGTCTTGCCCAGGGCCCCCCCTCCCCCTGTTGCCACATGTCCCTCCAGGCCAAAACCCAGTCCTTCTTGCGGTGATGGCAGTTGCCCCCCCCGGCCTTTATTGGCAGTGTCATGCACCTCCAAGTAGTCCCACCATGCATTCTGGCCTTCCCTCGTTCCTTTGTCATCTCTGTGGTGCCCTCTTGGTCCCGGCTCCACGTAAATTTTAAATCCACTCCATGCTGTAGTCAGGCACACCAGTACTTCCAAAGAAGCACGCAAGTCCAAAACGAAGCAATAACTAATGATAAGGATGGGGATCTCACTGCTGTTGACACACAAGGAGAAAGGAGCTGTGCGATCGGCCATTCCACCAGCCTAGATGCCTCGTGGCAGGATCCCGCCCCCACTCTCTGTCACTGCACTCTACTTGTCGGTCGGTTCATCAGTGTACAATAAAGCCCCCTTTGTGGATTTTATGTGTGTCAGATTATTTCTTCTCACTACGGGGGGTTAAGAGGACCATCCAGTACATCAGTTTAGGCCTTCCTGGCTCTCCATTTCAACCCCCCCTCGATGTAGCGTAGGCCGTCAGTCCCTTCATTTCAATTTATCCCCAGTGTGTTGTTCCTTATCGTTAACATGCCCCTACTAGCCAGATTGTGAGTTCAATTTGAAATTGAGGAGCCCCTTCACTTATCTGAGTTAGCTGATGTTTCCGGACTTTATCCACGTCTACGGGCCTCCGTCACATCCCTGAGAAAGCGCTGCACTTTTTCCACCTCATGGAAAGTATGGGTCGTGCTGTCGCAGTGTACTTTTACCGTGGCTGGGCACATGAAATGAAAATCTACCTTGCTGGCACGAAGTGCATCCAGGACAGGATTAAGTGGGCGTCGTTTTCACCGTAGGTGTTGAGAAAAGTCCTGATGTAGGAAGAAACGGGGCCCCCTGGTACATCACTTCTCTTTGCTTCTGGAAGGCGAACCATTTTGCGTGCCTGTCTCCAGAGTTGTGCAAACAGAATATTGATTATCTCGTCGGTTCTCCCATGGTGGTCACAGTGCCAAAGCCCTATGTGTCTGCTTGATTTTATATGTGCTGCCCTTTTAGCTCCAATCCAAGCAGCTGTGGTAACACTTTTTCCCACAGAACTCCTCTGGGGAGTTACCTTCCTTTCCCTCTGGGAGACCATGGATCCGGAGGTTATTCCTTCTTTGATAATTCTCCTGGTAATCCATTTGCTCCCTAAGTTTCCCCAGCTCTCTTCGGAGGTCCTGCACTGTCTCTTGTAGCTGTTCTGTGCGGTCTACCAGTGTGGAAATTCGTGTCTCTGAGGTTTTATCTGCTTGTCCAGTCGTTCCAATAATTTGGAGGTTTTGGTTGTGATCCTATCCAGTTTTGGGGACAACACAGCCATAACTTGAGCTGTTAAGGTCTGCCTGACGATCTCCATCGCGGACAGCATGATAACATTTGGGCCCTCAGCTGCACTAGAAGCCATAGTCTCTTTTGGTGTTTTTCCTGCATTTCTCGAGGGTTTCTCCATATTGGCAACCGGGTACTCATCCATCAGCACGTCGTACACCTTCTGGTATTGAGTGAAAGTAGGTTTTCTGCCGTTTTTACCACTTTTTCCTATACTTTATTGTCCTGTGGGTATGGAGCTGGAGAAAAACGTTGCTGCTCATTAGCGTCCGCCGTGATATCTTTTTTATACCAGTGTAGCAATACTCAGAGTATGATATGATATCCCTAAATATCAGGGGTCAACCTTAACCTTTTTTGCACTAGTCAGCAGGGCAAGTTGATTCAAAATTGCACTAGCTCGCAGATGGTTGCACTAGCCCTTAGTTAGAATGGTACATTTTGATCACTTATATAGGAAACAATGCAAGCAAAGCCAAAAAATACTCTGATTATTGCACATTTATCCTGCTTCCACATTGCTTCCAGCTCCCCAGCAGAAAAAAAAGACTGCAATGCCATCCATCGCAGACAGTGAGCCCCCATTATTTTGTACCATGGCCTCTCTTTCTGCCCCCACACCCACCAAACAGAGGATATCACAACAGCAAATATTCAGTCAAGCAGTCCTAGCTCTGTGGACAAAATAGCTGGCATCATCATGCACCTCACCACACTGTCACTACCACCCACAGGGCAATGAACAGAGTCAGGCAGAGAAATACACTCGTGGTCCCCACCCTATAGTCAACTGGAGACCTGTACTTTTGAAAGTTTTTTGTACAGTCTCAAGTGAGCCAGGAGCACATCTAAGATTTCTTTGGGGTGGGGGCTAGACAAACCCAAGGAGCTTAGAAAATAGAAAATTATGACATTTTTATTTGTAAAAGCATTGATTTTAATGTGCTCTGCCCCAACAATAACACATTTTCCTTTAACATTGTCCTTTCATCAACCCAGGGGAAACGGTACACAGGCATAACACTATACTATTTCTATTTCCATATAGGATGATCAGTGCACCCAAGGAATGCCTATTTCAAGATTTAAAGTTATGTATTTTATCAAGGTTTATTTTTGTACCATGCATGATCCAAACCTTTGTTTTTAGGCTGAAAGGACATGCTGAGTGGGATAACATAGAAACATAGACTTTGACGGCAGATAAGGACCGCTAGGCCCATCTAGTCTGCCCATTTCCCTACCTACAGGATAGGCCACAGATCCTAGTTAACCAACAGCCTATTTCTTCCTACCCCCCCACAAGAATTGCCTTATGTCTGTCCCATGCATTCTTGAATTCTCCCACAGTTTTAGACCCTCACACCTCTTCTCAGGAAGGCTGTTCCATGCATCCACTACCCTCTCTGTGAAATAATACTTCTCACATTGCCCTGAACCGCCTCCTTCTATCTTTAAATTGTGTCCCTTGTTCTGTAAGTCTCTTTTTCTGAAAGATGCTACCCTCTTGGACTTTGTTGATTCCACTGAGGTACTTAAAAGTTTCTATCATGTCCCCTCTCCTTCTTCTTCCTCAAGGGTATACATATTAAGCTCCTTTAGTCTCTTCATACTGCTTCTCTTGCAGACCCTGCACCATTTTAGTTGCCCTTCTGGACTGCCTCTATCCTGTCTATGTCCTTATGGAGATGGGGTCTCCAGAACTGGACACAGTACTCCAGATGGGGTCTCACCAACTGTCTGTACAGAGGGATAACAACTTCCTGTTTTCTGCTGCTGATGCCTCCTCCATACATCCCAGTATACCCCCAGCCCTCCCTACTGCCTTCTCACATTGCTTGCTAACCTTAAGGTCATCTGATATGATTACCCCCAGGTCCCTTTCCTTTTTTGTTGTTGTTACTACCTCCCCACCCATTGTGTATTCTTCCCCTGGGTTCTTGTTTCCCAGGTGCATTATTTTGCACTTCTTTGCATTGAATCCTGACTGCCATACTTCTGACCATTCCTCCAACCTTGCCAAGTCCCTTTTCATCCTTTCCACACCTTCCTTTGTATCAACCCTGTTGCATATCTTTGTGTCATCTGCAAAAAGGCATACTTTTCCTTCTAGTCCCTCTGCAATGTCACTGATGAAGACATTAAAAAGGACTGGACCCAATACTGAACCCTGCAGTACCCCACTAGTAACCCCCCTTTCTTCAGAGTGGACTCCATTTACAATTACCTTCTGTGTCCTGTTGTCCAGCCAATGTTTTACCCAGGCTACCACCTGGGTCCCACTCCCAGGCTGGTTAATTTGACTATTAATCTTTGTGTGGGACTGTGTCAAATGCCTTGCTAAAGTCTAGGTAGGCCATGTCCACAGCCCCTCCCTGGTCTACTACTTTGGTCACCCAGTCAAAGAAATCTATTAGATTCGCCTGACATGACCTTCCCGCCAGAACCCATGCTGCCTTGGGTCCTGTGCTCCACTGGCCTCTAGGTACTCAACTATTCTTTCCTTCAGAGTGACTCCATCACTTTCCTACCACAGAGGTCAGACTGACAGGTCTGTAGTTTCCTGCCTCTGTCTTGGCTCCCACTTTGTGAAGGGAATCACATCCGCCTCCAGTCCTCGGGTACCACACCATTCTCCCATGATTTATTAAAAGAGTAGCCAGTGGTTTCACTAGTTCCTCCTTAATTTTTTAGAATTCTGGGTGAATTCCATCAGGACCCATTGCTTTGTCCACCTTCAGTTTTAGGAGTTTTTGCAGAACCCTTTCTTCTGTGAAAGGACTGGGATCGACCCTCTATCAACAGTGCTTCTGTTAATTGGATTAGGCACTTCCCTCCTCTTTGTGAATACTGAGCAGAAATATTCGTTCAGTATTCCTGCTTTTTCACTGTTCCCTCTGCCCACCCACCGCTCATTCTATTCAGCCTCACTATCCCTCCTTTGTCTTTCTCGCTCGCTGATGTACCTATAAAAGGTTTTATCCCTTTCTTAACTGAGTTGGTTATCTTTTTCTCAGTTTGGGCCTTTGCTATTCTGACTTCCTCCTGCTTCCTTCTGCCTTAACTGGTACAGCTCTCTGTCCTGCTCCTTCTGTGTTTCCTTCTACTTCTGGAATGCTATCTTTTCTTCCTGACTTTCACAGCCATCTCTTTGAGAACCATAGTGGCTTTTTCTTTCGCTTTGATTTGTTTATTTGCTTCACACAAAGGCTTGTTGCCTCTGTGATGGCAGTTTTGATAATTCCCATTGTTGCTCCACACCTCTTCTAGCCTGTTTGCTAGTGCTTTTCTGAGGCACTCTCCCATCTTGCCAAAGTCAGCCTCCCTAAAGTCCAGTATCCTCACTTTTGTATGGCTTGACTCTGTAGCTGAGTTTAACGTGAACCACACTGTTTGATGGTCACTTGTCCCCAGATGGCAACCTCACTTCTAGATCTGAGATCCTCTCACTGCCCCTGTTTGAGAGCACGAGGTCTAAGATTGCCCTCACGAGTGGGTTCCAAACTAGCTGTCTAATGCCTGCCACCTGTAGGGCATCAAGAATGGCCCTGTTTTGGATGTAGCTGCAGCAAATGTGCTCCAGTTAACATCTGGCATATTCAGATCTCCCATCAACAGTATCTCCCTTTCAAACACCATGAAGTCTTGCTATATTATGACTTAAGGCAGTTAGCCACAGCACTTGAACTGCCCCGGAGAGGAAACAGTTAACTCCAGGGAGACTGGAGTTCTAAAGCGCGAGAGCGCTATGCCAAAGCTCTTATCTGGCAAGTTTCAAATGAAACTGTCAGATTCTTTACTCCGCTTCACTGAACAGTCGCTCCGGAGATCAGCTCCTTCAGCTCGGTTCATTTCTGTTCAAGCGAGTATTTTCGGTTCATTTGAACCGGCAAAAAGTATTTATTTTACCGCATTTCGGTTCAAAGCTCTATCTGGTAAACCGTAGTACAGGATTTAAAGTCTGTGGAAAATTAATTATCGTTCGGTTTTGAACCGATCGGTTTGCTAAAATAAGCATTTCTATTCATATTTTGGGCTTTTAGAGTGCGTTCCCGGTTCTTATCGGTTCTAAAAAACTATACTTTGGGGTTTTTTCAAATACTCGTGACACGGTTAGGGAACCGAGCAAGGGTGTCTTGCCCGCACTGCCATCAAAAGGGCAAGTTTTTGGATAGGTTGGCATTATGTCTGAGAAACCCAAAAGAAAACCGGCCCACTGGGTTTCAACACTGTGATGTCTGTGGGAAGCCTTTGCCAGGGCTGACCCACACCACTTGTGTTTATTGTCTGGGGCTGACCACCTCCTGTCAGACTGCCAGGTGTGTAAAAATTTCCTGCAGCTACCCTGGAGAGAGATTGGGCCGGCTCGGGAATAGAGGCTAAAAAGTCCGCTGACCCGATGGCCAGCCCGGTCCAGCACCCACTGGACCAGAGGGAGTGCCCTCTGACCAGGGCAGACTTCCTCAGGCAAAGGAAGGCTGGTTCAGAGGAACCAGTCCCAGTAAAAGACAAAGAAATCAGCAGGTCTGGAGTCCAAAATTGTCTCTCCAACTGCTGCAGAGATAGCTAAAGCCATACAGATTGTCCAGTCACTGTCTCAGGGACCTGTCGAACCACCAACAGCTAGCAAAAGGTTGGTTCGTTCAGTTCCAGTGGTTCAAGAGTATGATGTTGAGGAATTTTATGAACCACAGGAGGGGGAGGAGGAATTTGATCTAGTTAACCAACAGCCTATTTCCTGCAACCCCCCACTATAATTGCCTTATGTCTGTCCCATGCATGTTTGAATTCCTCCACTGTTTTAGACCCCACAACCTCTCCAGGAAGGCGGTTCCATGCGTCCACCACTCTCTCTGTGAAAAAGAATTTCCTCACGTTACCCCTGAGCCGTTCCCCCCTCTAACTTTAAATTGTGCCCCCTTGTTCTTACACATCTCTTTTTCTGAAAGATGCTACTCTCCTGGACTTTGTTGATTCCCTTGAGGTACTTAAAAGTTTCTATCATGTCCCCCCGTCCCTCCTTTCATCTAGAGTATACATATTATACAGACATAAGGCAATTATAGTGGGGGGTTGCAGGAAATAGGCTGTTGGTTAACTAGAATCTGCAGCTTATCCAGTAGGTAGGGAAATGGGCAGACTAAGTGGGCCAAGTGGTCCTTATCTGCCATCAAAGTCTGTTTCTATGTTACCCCCTCCAGTCCATTCGTGTGTGTCAGGAGGTCCATCTGCAGCATCCATCGGCAGCCCAGTTATGGGTTACCTGGGGCAGTTGGGTCCCGTCTCCGTCCTCCGTGGCAGGCTCCTTTTTCCGTCTTTTGGATGAGACGTTAAACCGAGGTCCCATCTGCCTGGATTGGTGGTAGTTCAGGTGGATGTTAAAGATCCCATGGCACTTATCGAAAAAAGAGTAGGGGAATTTCCCCGGTGTCCTGGCCAAATTTCCCTCATTCACTAAAAATACCACCAACAGCTTAATCTGGTTCAAGGTCAGTTGGCATTCATCTGTATCCCCCTCTCCCGGGTCGTGCCTGAAAATAGGCAGGATTTGTCTAGTGCACTTACCCGGTCAACAAAAGAAAAATAAAAAATAAATAAAATAAATATTAAGCTCTCTCAGTCTCTCTTCATTTGGTTTCTGATGTAGACCCTGTACCATTTTAGTTGCCCTCCTCTGGACTGCTTCCATCCTGTCTATGTCCTTGTGTAGATGAGGTCTCCAAAACTGCACGCAGTACTCCAGATGGAGTCTCACCAACTGTCTGTATAGAGGGATAACCACTTCCCTTTTTCTACTTGTGATGCCCCTCCCTGTGCATCCCAGTATCCCCCTGGCTTTCCCTACTGACTTCTCACATTGCATACCCACCTTTAGGTCATCTGATATGACTACACCCAGATCCCTTTCCATTATTGTTGTTGTTAGTACCTCCCTGCTATTGTGTACTCTTCTCCTGGATTTTATTTCCCAGGTGCATTACTTGCACTTCTTTGCATTGAATCTAAGTTGCCATATGTCTGACCATTCCTCCAACCTTGCAAGTCCCTTCTCCTCCTTTCTACCCCTCCTTGTGTATCAACTCTGTTACAGATCTTTGTGTCATCCGCAAAGAGGCATACCTTTCCTTCCAGACCCTCTGCAGTGTCACCTATAAAGACGTTAAAGAGGACTGGACCCAGTACTGAGCCCTGAGGTACTCCACTAGTAACCCCCCTTTCTTTAGAATGTGTTCCATTCACTATTACCTTCTGTGTCCTGTTGTGCAACCAGTTTTCTACCCAGGCTGGCTAACTTGATTATTAATCTTTTGTGCAAGACTGTGTCAAATGCCTTGCTAAAGTCTAGGTAGGCCATATCCATAGCCCCTCCCTGGTCTATTACTTTGGTCACCCAGTCAAAGAAATCGATTAGATTTGTCTGACATGACCTTCCTGCTGTGAATCCATGCTGCTTTGGGTCCAGTGCCCTGCTGGCCTCTAGGTACTCAACAATTCTTTCCTTCAGAAGTGATTCCATCATTTTCCCCACCACTGAGGTCAAACTAACAGGTCTGTAGTTTCCTGCTTCTGCCTTGCTCCCACTTTTGTGAAGGGGAATCACATCTTCCCTCCTCCAGTCCTCGGGTACCACCCCATCTTCCCATGATTTGTTAAAAAGTGTGGTTAGTGGTGTCACTAGGTCCTCCCTTAGCTCTTTTAGGATTCTAGGGTGAATCCCGTCAGGCCCCATTGCTTTGTCCACCTTGAGTTTTAGAAGTTCTTTCAGTACTCTTTTTTTTTCTTTAAATGGACTGGTATCAACCCCACTATCCAGAGTGCTTCTACTGTTTGGTTTAGGTAACTCCTCCTCTTCTTCTTTTGTGAATACTGAGCAAAAGTATTCATTCATTATCTCTGCCTTTCACTGTCTCCTCTGCCCACCTCCCTCTCCTTTATTAATCTTCCTATCCTCCTTAACCTTTCTATGTTCCCTAATGTACCTATAAAGGTTTTATCCCCCTTCTTAACTGAGTTGGCTATCCTTTCCTCGGTTTGGGCCTTTGCTTTTCTGACTGCCTTCCCCACTTCTTTCTGCTTTAATTGATACAGTTCCTCGTCGTGTTCCGCCTGTGACCTTATACTTTTGAATGCAGCCTTTTTCTCCTTAACCTTCCCTGACACTTTTTGAGAGCCATAGTGGTTTTTATTCCGCTTTGTTTTCTTTATTTGTTTCACACAAAGGCTTGTTGCCTCCATGATGGCAGTTTTGTTTATTCTCCATTGTTCTTCCACCCCTCCTTTCTGGCCATTTGCTAATGCATTCTCAGGTATTCACCCATTTTGCCAAAGTCAGCCCTTCTAAAGTCCAGTATCCTTGTATTTGTATGGCTTGTCTCCATGGTTGTGTTTATTGTGAAGCACACTGTGCAGTGGTCGCTTGTTCCCAGGTGTCTACTGACTTCTAAGTTTGTGATCCTCTCCATTTGAGAGTACCAGGTTAATATTGCTACCTCCGAGTGGGTTCCACCACTAGCTGTCTAAGGCATGCTCCTGTAGGGCATCGAGAATGACCCTGCTCTTGGATGTGGCTGCAGTCCATGTTGCCCAGTTAACATCTGGCATATTCAGGTCCCCATCAACAGTATCTCCTCTTTCAGCCATTTTGAGAATGCCCTCTTATCATTTTGTTGTCCATTTCTCCTTGAGACGGGGTCTGTATACAACCCCAGAGGGATTGTGATGCCATTCCCTGTCTCCAGTGTGACCCAGAGTTCCTCTTGTCCTCCCCCTTTACTTTTTAGTTCTGTTACTTTGATCCCTTCCCTTATGTAGAGAGCTACTCCACCTCCTCTTTTACCCTCCCTGTCCCTTCTGTAGATTGTGTACCCTGGTATGTTGACATCCCAGTCATGGTTCTCCGTGTACCATGTTTCCGTGACTGCCACAATATCCAAGTGTTCCACTTCCATTAGGGCTACTAGCTCTGGAAGCTTGTTTCCCAGACTACGGGCATTGGTACTCATTGCCCTCCATTTAATATTGGCTTTATCCTTTTTTACCCCATCCCTGCTCTTATTGCCCTTGCCCATTTTTCCATTCACCCCTGTCCTGCCCTCTGTCAAGCTCTGTACCTCAGTGTTTACCCTACTACCTGCCATGCTTTGCGGGGGGAGGCTTGAACTTTCCTGTTTCCTATCAGCACCTCCCCCCTTGGCTAGTTTAAAAGCTTGCCAAGGAAGCCTTTATACCTGTCACCTAGGAGCGTGTTTCCCTTCCTAGACAGGAGGTTCCCCCTCCTTCCCGCCTGGGGGGGCGGTAGGCCGAGACAGCATGGAGGTAGGTCCGAGCGTCACCATGTTAGGTACCTGGGGAGGGACTAGGAGACCACAGTCTAGGGACTCCCTGAAGAAGTCCCACCGTGGCAGAGAGAGGGGCCAAAAAAAAAAAAAAAAGAGGCGGCGGTCAGGTGCTCCGCTTGGACCATGTTTTATCAAACTTCTGCTCGCCACAACCTCTGGCTTTGGGCCTGACAAGCAGACACCTCTTCAATGAGACATTTAGTAAACACCCCCTATGAAGGTAATCTCCTGTTTGGCTCAGCTCTGAAGGAGGCGGTGAAGGAATCTGGGGGGACAGGTAAAGTGCATATCCCCCAGTCAAGAGGCAGGGGGCAAATCATGGTCCTCAGGCCCCACACGCAATGAAGCTATCCGGGCCCATCCTTGAGTGGGGGCAGACTTTCAAAATTTCTCAAGGAATGGGTCCAAACCACGTCAGACAGATGGGCTCTAGACATCACCAGCAAGGGTTACCTAAAAGAATTTGAATCCAAGCCCCCACTACCTCATGTGGTGCCCTCCTCTATCTCTGGCAACTCATCCAAGAGACAGGCAATATTACAGGCCATTGCAGACCAACTTCAAGCAGGAGCTATAGGGCAAGTTCCCCCCACGGAGATAAATCGGGGTCAAATCCCTATTCTTCATCATGCCAAAACACACAGTGGGATTCAGGACCTCAAATTCCTGAATCATTTTGTTCGCAGCAGACCCTTCAAGATGGAAACCTTGTCATCAATCATCGGGGAGTTGCAACAAGGGGATTTTCTGGCATCCATCGATCTGCAAGATGCCGATTTGCACATTCCCATTCAGGAACTACACAGCAATAGCTCTGGTTCAAGGTGGGGGAGAAGCACTTCCAATTCAAAACACTGCCATTCAGGCTTTCTTCAGCCCCAAGGACATTCTCCAAGGTGCTAGTAGCGGTCATAGCTCACCTTCAGAAACGAGGTATACAACTTTTCCCTTACTTGTACGATAGTCTCATCAAGGCCTTGCAGCTTGACCAAGCAGTACAAGCAGTGGCAGAGGTAGTCTGGTGCCTGTGTGCCCGTGGTTTTGTCATAAACTGGGGGAAAAGTTCCCTAACTCCAAGCCAGACCTTGAACCACCGGGGGGCAAACTTCATGACACAAGCCAGCAAGGTCTTTCCTCCGGAAGCAAAATTCGGGGACCTGCTGAAGCTCATCAAGAAGTTTCACACAGCTCCTCAGCTGCCGGCTCACTCCTTCATGCAGGTAATTGGGACTAGTATCGCTGTTGGATTCAGTCCCTTGGGCTGTAGTCTACATGAGGCTCTTTCAAGCACACTTGCTCAGTCTGTGGTCCCAGTCCAGACACGGCCAGCACCAACTGATCACACTTTCTCAACAGATAATCTCTCTAGTGGTGGACTCTGAGGACAAATGTCATGATGGGTAGCAAGTTGTGCCATCCACACCAAATCTGAATCATGACAGATGCCAGTCTCAGGCTGGGGGGCTTACCTGCATCAGCTGTCAGCACAGGGCAAGTGGTCACAGTTAGAAACAAGGTACAGCATAAATGTCCTCGAGATGAGAGCAGTATGCCTAGCCCTTATGCACTTCGAACAGCCAGTCCTTAATGAGGACATTCTGATTATAACAGACAATCAGACAACGATGGCATACATCAACCATCAGGGCAGAACAAGAAGCTCAAAAATGCTGCGGGAGTCCCTACTTCTCTTTCAATGGGCCGAGCACCACCTGGCAGTTATAAGGGCAGTGCACATTCCAGGCAAGAAAACGTCGCAGCAGACTGGCTCAGTCGCAAAAATGTTCTACCAGGGGAATGGGAGCTGAAAGACAGTGCCTTCCATATCCTAACAGAACGGTGGGGCAATCCTCCAATAGATCTTTTTGCCTGCCGGCAAAACTCTAAGGTAAAGCAGTTCTGCTTCCTGGCCAAGGACGAACTAGTGGTGGCTCAGGACACCTTTTCCCTAGACTGGGGTCAGTTTGGTCTCCTGTATGTCTTTCTTCCAATACTGCTTCTACCCAGAGTCCTCCACAAAGTGGCTCTGGACCAGGCGGAACTGATTGTAGTCTGTCCCCGATGGCCTCGTCGCCCATGGTTCCCACTGCTCATTCATCTTTCAAGGTGACCACCTCTAATCTTCCAGATCAGCCCGGACCTTCTCCATCAGGGTCTGGTACTGCACCCCAATCTGAGCAACCTCTCCCTCTCTGCCTGGAGATTGAGCAGGAAACTTTCAAAGCGCTAGACTACACAGCTCCTGTTGAAATGATGGTGAACTCGTGTCACCCCCTCTTCCTCTAAAGTATATTACAGAATTTGGAGGAAATTCTTGTTCAGTCTTCAATCCAAACACATACAGAACAAGCCAGTATCATTGACTGTACTATTGCAGTTCCTTCAAGATGGGTTTGACAAAGGTCTGCAGCCAGCCACCTTAAGGGTTCAGGTTTCCGCGCTGGGGGCACTCTTGTTGGTGGATACAGGCAAATCATTGGGTTCACATCCCCATGTCAGGAGATTTCTAAATGCAGCAACATTAAAACACCCTCCAGTCAAGCCAATGATACCACTTTGGAGGCTTAATCTGGTTCTCAATGCTTTGACCAGGGCTCCTTTTGAGCCTCTCAAGGAGACATCTCTCATGCATCTCATAATGAAGGTTGCTTTTCTCATAGCTATTGCTTCACCCAGGAGAATCAGCGAGCTAGGAGCCTTGCCAGCAAAGAGCCGTATACTCTGTTTCATCAGGTCTCTGTGGTGCTCTGAACAGAGCCAGGTTTTTTACCAAAAGTTGTCTCCTTTCAGCAGGCCCAGTGGTGCTGAGGCGCTGGACATCTTACCTCGCGCCACGCTGGCGACCCGTGTTGGTATGAGCGCTGGGGGAGGTGGGGAGTTGGTAGGAGGCGGCGAAAGGAAGCTCTCTCTCGGGTTGGTGGGGTTGCATCCCTTGGCATGGGCTGCCTCCTACTGGAGGCCAAGCTGCAGCGAAGTCAGAGGGTGCAATGACGCTAGGCCAGTGGGTGTGCAGAAGAGGCAGAGTGCATACACGCCCATGCTCATGTGTCTGTACTCCTGGGGCCCCGGTAGCGAGAAAATGGAGGAGAAAAAACACCGTGCAGTGAGACGTCGACCTTCCAAGAATACCGTAGTCGTGGCATAAGGTGCTTCCCGTAATTCGCCGAGCTGTGGGGCTACCTGAATCGGGTGTGCCGGTAGGCGAAAACAGTGACATGTTAACTTTTTTTTTCTTTTTAAATGTCTCCTTTCCATTGCAACCAGGAGTTGATTTTGCCTTCCTTCTGCCCACACCCAAAAAATGAAAAAGAAAGGGAATTTCACACGCTAGATCCAAGATGAGCAGTGAAAATGTATATTAAAAGAATGGATTCTATTGGAAAAACTTCCAGTTTGTTCATTCTAACTACAGGTCAAACTATGGGTAAAAAAGCTTCGAAGGACTCTATAGCCAGATGGATCTGTTCTGTCATCACTGCTGCTTATAATCAGGCTGGAGTGACCTTGCTTGGCCCAGTGAGAGCCCATTCTACCCGGGCTATGTCCACCTCGTGGGCGGACTTCAGAGAAGCATCTCCAGCAGACCTGTGATGGGTGGCCAGATAGTCATCCATTCACATGTTCACAAAATTTTGCAGACTGGATGTGATGACCTCGGCAGAGGTGTCCTTTGGCCGCCGAGTTCTTCAGGTGGTGGTGACCCAGTAAGGGTAATTACATTCTTCCCACCCGGAATATCTGTGGATATTCTGCTTTTGTATATCCCATCTGTATGGAAGCCCGGAGACCAGCTTAGGAGAGAGAGAAAACGAAATTTAAATACCTGTAAATTTTCTTTCTCAGATGGCTGGTCTCGAACTCTCTTCCTCAGAATGTACAAAGTTGTGTCGGCCATGTGTAACAATTTTCTTGTTTTGTTTCCAAGTTCAGAGAGTATTGCCATATTTGGACTGCTTTCGGAAGAACTGGTGGAAGAAGGAAATGGAGGGCTGGATGTCCTCAGCAGCTGAGCTTAATTCCTGCCTGCATATCTGCATTAGGAGGTACAGCCCATCTGTATGGAAGCCGGGAGACCAGCCGTCTGAGATAGAAAATGTACAGGTATTTAAATTTTGGTATACAAGGCCACTAAAAAACCTTCAGTGCCTGAGGAAGGTAAAAATGAATACGATGAACTTTGGGCGCGGTTTGTTGGGTCTGATTTTTCTTATTAGCTTTGTTTAAACTCTTTCATGTCTTTTAACCCAGAAATAAAGAAATGTGTTTTTCTTTTACCCACTGAGAGCGCTGTCTGGAGAGTGCTGTGGTCATCTGCTTACTACCATTTTAGAGGACTCCTGCTATGTTAATTCCCTGTGGCATTTGCATGCAGACATTCCACTGAACAGAGCTGCAACTGTATCTTTGTTTTATATATTAACAGCTAATTCTGTAGTGGAGTACTTTTAAAGGTAACTGGTGACATAACATATATTTAGTGTGAGTTTCACTATAGCGGTGCACCTGAAACAGTAAAACCAAAAACACTTCTCCCTCTTCCCAGAGTTCTCAAAATATTACCTGAGAAACATGATGTAATTTTAGTCACAGCACAGTTTCCTTTTTCTAAAAAAGGCGAATTCCCAGTGGGGTAGGGCATCATTAAGCATACCTTTACAGTTAAGTGGCTGAGGATTTGAAAGAATTGTGTGCGAATGTCTAAGATGACATCGTTATAATACTGTGGGCCAGAGAGATCATAATTTTTTTCATCAGTGGGGGGAAAAAATCACATTAGCCCAGCTGTGTGTGTGTGTGCTGAGGTTATAAAGTTAAATAAAAAAAAGTATGTTTGCGGGCGCTGTGGAGCACACCTACCGACCAGTCGTGTCTTAGATCGGCTATGCACCTAACTGATAGTAAAACTATAAAAATAAACTTTTCTTGTGGAAAAGACAAATTTCAAGTGATAGCACTGTATTCTGCAGGTCGCACTGCATCTTTTGATACCTTTTTTGGAACATGGGATGCACAAACGCAGGTCCTACGGGCGGCTCCAGAAATAGCCTGCTGAGATGGAACAGCACGAGGTGGCAGTCCAGCACATGGGGAGTGAAACCCCCTGGACGGCGTTACAGAAATTGATGCAAGTTATTGATAGCAAAGTTGAATCAATATTAACATAATTTGTGGAGCAGAACAGTAAAATGGCGCAGTAGTAGAATCCTCTGCAGCTATAGCATTGGCTGCGACCAGTAAACGTGCTCAGGAAAACTCTCAGCGCAGATACTGCTTGCAGACACTCGAAAACTCAGAGGGTCTCCAATGTGCAGATAGTGTCTTATCTAAAAATGTGAGGGGGGACAGTCTCCTCTCTTTCCTCCAAGGATGGCTGCTGGGAGCTTTGAAATTGGACTCTGAGCTCAGAGGAGAGCTTTGTTCGAGCTTACCAGATCTCTCCACGTTCTGAGGCGGCTCATAGTGACATGCCCCAGATGACTCTCCTGGTTACTTCAGGCACGGGTACCCGAGACCGGATACTGCAGGCTGCCAGAGATACCGACAGATTGAATTTCCAGGGCACCACGATTCATCTATTTCCCGACCTGTCCTATGCCACTAGGACCATGAGCAAGAAGTTTGCTGGGGTCAAGGCTAAACTCTGAAGTCTAGGAGCGTCCTACCCATTATTGATGCCAGCAAGACTTCGGGTACACTGTGGTGGACATACCTTCTAGTATACCAATTCTGAAGAGGTGGGTAGGAAAGCTGAGACGGTAGCCAAGGAATTTGATCATACTGGAACCCAGGAGATGTCTAAATCAGAGGAGGAAGACACCTGAATTGCACTGGACTTAATATTTCTTTCACCATCTAAGGACTGTAATCATGAGGTTTTTCTTATGCCAACTAAGCATTTGTTTTAATATATAAAAAGTTACAGTGGTTTTTATATGTCGTCACTATGCAGCAGAACAGCCGTCTTATAGCAGTACTGTAGCTGCAATATGTTGATCATAATTTTCGTACAGTTTGTAGCCACTATAGTAATTTGCAGTGCTTTACTCATGGGGAGATTCATCTTAGGCTCTCTCATTGCCTTGCTAAATGCCATGTGGAGGGTCAGGGCGTCGTTATAGTGTGGCGTAGTTTCACAAGTAAAAGTATGTTTAAAGGTTGGGAATGACTGGGGTCTGAATCTTGTTGAACACTCAACACGGAGGAGCAAATTTTTGGAATAGGCACCACAAGAACACAGGCTGTTGTGGTAAAATGTTTGGTGGTACTTTTGTAATTGAACAGGTCACCCAGAAGTCTTGTAGGGTGCAACTTATCTTGGATAATGTTTTCGTGCTTGGACTATATTTTAAAGGAATACCCCCATATCCGAAAACAAGATTGTATAGATTAACTTCTCCTGAAGTAGTGGATGTATTGTAATGATTATCGTGTGATCTCTTGCATGAGTATATTGTGTATTATTTTTTAAGTAAAGCAATAAAATATAATTAAAAAAAATGTATATGTACTATTGGTTCGTGTTGTGAAATAGCACTTTCATCTGGCAGTGACTTTTGAATTGACATATCCATGCGTATATACTGATATGCTAGAATGCTGTTTTAAAAATTCTCCCCTTTGTCTTGCTCATTAACAGGAGCTGAACAGCAGTGGAGCTGCACGGTTACATTGCAGCCCATCTCCAGTAGTCAGAGGCACCTGTCGAGCCCCGTAACTATAACCCTGAAAGGAACTGTTGAGGACTGGAAAAGCTTGCAGGACTGCTCCTTTAGGACCAGCACGTGGGTACTTCAGCAACAGGATGAACGGGAAGGGGCCTTTTTTGAACGGCTGTTAAAAGGACTGACCTTGGAAGGCTTGCATATGGTGAGGGCTCTTTTTGGTATTGTTCATTAATGTTTGAGAGGGGGATTATTCTCTCCCTCCCCCTACTTTACGATCAAGGTTCCCGTAGTTGCACCCTTAGTTTGACTGAGAAGGCTGGCAAGGGGGTGAGTAAATGCTAGATTGTGCCCTCCCTCCTCATGTGCCTAACTGTCTCACCTTTGCGATGTGCCTGGTTTCAGTGTAGAAGATGGTGGTGGGGGTTCCTCCCCTCCAGCGTAGGTGCTGTTAATGTCGGTGCTAAGTGGTGCTACTATCAGGGTGGCTAGCCCAAAATTCACAACTACAGTCAGAAAATAGCGCACTCAGTTGTAGAAAATCCACGGACTGAAATAGCTGAGGAAGGCTCAGTAATGAGCTGAAACGCTTGGGTTGTGGTTTGGACACAGGGCATGCAGACTGATTGATAGTTTTTCATTTGTTGTTGCATGTTAATTATATGGAAGGCTTCAGCGATGCAGCATGTGCTAACAAAAAATGCTAAGCCTCAGCTACTTTAGTCCGTGGATTTTCTGCATCTGAGTGTGCTATTTTTTTACTTTTTTTTTTTTTTTTTTTTCTCACCTTCCTGCCCTCTTGTGTCTTACGCTTTTCGGGCTGCCCAGACTCTGCTTGCCGCCACACTCATTCTGCTGACCAGTACATTTCACCAACAGGCACCTTAGGATCTCCACAGTTGGAGGTAATTTCTGTCCTGATACTGGAAGCCCCCCTTCAACCTTTGGGAGAAGTGACTTGGCAAACTTGATGAAGGCTGTGGAGCACAATGTGGTTGGATGTCATAGAGGCACAGTGTGGTCGGGTGTCGTGGAGGAGGCAGGTGGTTTTCCATTTTCTCCCTGTCACTAATGTAGGCATTAAAACCCACACATAGCTGTTTTCCTGCTGGTGTGTGCCAGTCCAGTACCAATAGGATCCGTACGATATCCTGACTGACGTTTGCCTGACACATTCACAGTACCGCCGCTTTAAGTCTCGACACTTGAAATCTCGATTATCAAAATACTGACTGCAAGCTATGTCAGGGCCAGAATATACCGCAAGCTCGCACACTGCATGCTGCAGGCTGATGAGAAGGCACCATGACTAGTGCTGCAAAATGTTTGGTAATGTTTCTCCTACTGAAGCACCGACATGTCTGCACTAACAGCAAGGGCTGAGCTTTAATTTCACACACTGCATTGCTTAGGGGGTGGTTGGCTGTTTATCAGACGAGTACCAAATGCTGACACAAGGGTTGTGCTTTAGTTTCTGTGCCACAATGTTACGAGACTGAAGACATACCAACAATATTTGTATACATTAAGTAAACAGCTGTCTGTGATGAGCTGTCTACTGTAGAGCCAGACATTTAATTGCATAGTCTAAGTAAATGTCTAAACGATCTTGGCCCTTCCACTTTTACATTTTTTTTGTTTTGCAGTTAAAACATGAACTCCCAGTTACTTTATTTGAATTTGTACTGACGGCAACTTGAACTGTAAATAAACAGTAGTGACTTATACTGTACCAGTCTTTTCACTGGAGTTGATATGTTGCCATGTAGCATGTACACTATATGTTATCCTTGATCTCACCCTGCAGTGCGCTTGCGGTTGTTATTTTGATAATAGGGATTTCAGCTGTCAGGGATTTACAGTAGCGGTATTGTGAATGCGTCGGGCAGTCAGAGTCTGGCAAATGTCGGTCGGGATTTTGAGAGTCTGGTAAAGTACCAGGCCCATATCAATATGTATTTGGTTCTCAAGTACTTAGAAACATAGACTCAATACACGCAGAAGGAGACTTAAAATATATCTAGTCTGCTGTGGTCCTACCTACGTCCACTCCAGCTTGTAACTCTGGGCTGATTGTCTGGTCCTGCTATATCAGCTCAGTCTGTTAAGTAGCTTTATCCTCTCGTCCCCTTTGCTCCTACTGCTGTCAACCCCTTATACCTCTCCCACCCCGTCTTCAATCCTTGTGCCATCTCTGCTTTGATCACTTCCCTTGGCAAGGTATTCCACTTGTACACTAATGTCTCTGTGAAATATTTCCTCACATCTCCTGTACTTATCCCCACCAAATTTATATATGTTCCACCTAGTGCTGGTCCCTTTTCTTCGTTTTTAACAGTTGTTGACCATTTGAGGTAGTTAAATGTTTCTATCGTATCTCCAGTTTTCCTTATGGCCTCAAGCTCAGCCTGTGAAGCCTTTCCTTGTTAAGCCTTCCCTGCATACTATGTGTCATTCTGGTGGCCTTCCTCTGCACTGTTTCTAGGTGAACTGTGTCCCTCTTTAAGATGAGGGCCCCCAAACTGCACACAGTACTGTAGGTGTGGCATTACCAGGGATCTATGGAGGGGCAGGATCACCTCAAACCTCTTACTAGTGAAGCCCCATCCAGTGTAGCTCAGTGTTTTTGTTGGCCTTAGCATATGCCTCATTGCACTGGGCTGATTTATTGAGGATCATCTTTGGGGGTATCTCTCTCTATAGTGCCACAGCTTTGGAAAGTGCAAGCTGTCTGTCTCCTCTCAGGGCCTCTTGGAAACTTTTGCCTAGTTGGGGAAAGTCCATGATGATGTCCATCATCTGTTCCTGTACATCACTGATGGACACAAATCTCCTGTTTTATTTCTCCCACTGTGTGTTTCATGTCAGACTGAAGAAATGGCCTTCATCATATTATAGGACATTGCTTGAATACTATCTCCTAGTCATGTGCACATGAGTGGAAACAAACAGGAGGGAGATTCAGGAGGGACATGAGGAAGTATTATTTTACATAAAAGGTAGTGAAGCTGTGGAACAGTCTACCAGCCAAAGTGGTAAGTGCAAAAAGTGTTGGCAGTTTCAAGCATGGTTGGGACAGAATGAAGGGTATAATGCTTGTTTGGGGTGCCAGAAACTGGGAGGGGGGGATTGGGGAGGGCAAGGACCCTCTAGGGACAGTAGATCCCAGGGCTAAATAGGGAACTCTGGCAGACTGGATGGATGATGTGTCTTTTTCTGCTGTCATTTTCTATATTTCTGCATTATTTTTCTTTGTGTTTTTACTGACGTTTAAAACATAGAATTTGTCAGCAGAAAAGGGCCAAATGACCCATTGCGACTGCCCCATAACTACCTGTCTGAGGAAATGCGAGAACTTTAGAGGTTTCACTCCCCTTACTCTCTTCCCCTTTCTTTCCTGTCTTTACTATTCCCATGTACTTGGCCCACACTCATTTGAACATAGAAACATAGAATTGGTCGGCAGATGGGGACTGCTTGGCTTACCAAGTCTTCCCATTTTTCCCTGCCTACAGTATCACTGCAAATCCTATTTGATCTCCAGTCCATTCACCCCCACCCCTTTCCTAAGATTGCCTTATGCCTATCTCATGCATTCTTGAACCCCACCATTGTTTTCACCCCCACAACCTCTGCTAGAAGATTGTTTCAGGAATCCACCACTCTTTATGTTTGCACATCTGTCCTGAATCTACCCCCTTCCAGCTTATCATGCTTCCTGGTCCTTCACCTTTTTTACTGAAAAATACTTCTCTCTAATGCCGTATTTACCCTCCCGAGGTATTTAAAGGTCTGTATCATATCCTCCCTCTCTCTTCTCTCTTCCGGGGTGTACATATTTAGGTCCTTATGTCTCTCCTAATAGGGCTTCTGATGCAGACTTTTCACCATTTTAATTGCCCTACTCTGGATTGCTTCCAGTCTTTGTCCTTCGGGAGATGTGGTCTCCAGAACTGGACACTGTACTCTAGGTGAGGTCTTACTAGCGATCTATACAGTGGCAATATCACCTCCCTCTTTCTGCTGGTGATACCCTTTCCTATGCATCCCAGTGTACCACTAGCCCTCCCGGCCGCTTTGTTGCATTGCCTGACCACTTTTAGGTCATCCAGTATGATCATCCCCAGGTCTCACTCCTGCTTGGTGGTTGTCAGAACACTCCTCGCATTTTGTACTCTGCCCCTGGGTTTTTGTGCCCCCAAGTGCATTACTTTGCACTTTTTCATGTTGAAACCCAGCTGCCATACTTTTGACCACTCCTAGAGTTTTCTCGGGTATCTGCTTAGATCCCTCCCTCACCATCCCACCCCAAGTGTGAACCCTATTGCAGATTTTGGTATTGGCTACAAAAAGGTAGACCTTACCTTCCATTTTCTCTGCAGAGTCGCTTATACCCCAGCACTGATCTCTAAGGCACCACGCTGGTCACCCCCACCTTCCTTGAAGTGTTACGACCACCCTCTGTTGCCTATCCCCTAACCAGTTTCTTTGCCAGTTTACCATCTTTGGACTCACTCCTAATCTACCCAGTTTGCTTACTAGCCTCTTGTGTGGAACAGTGTCGAAATCTAGGTAGGCCACGTCCACTACTCCATCTTGATCTAATTCCTTGGTCACTCAGACAAAGAAATCTATCAGATTTATTTGATATGACCGACCCCTCCGTGAGTCCATGTTGCCTTGGGTCTTGTAACCCATTGGATTGAAGATATTCCACAGTTCTTTCCTTCAGCTGTGATTCCATTAACTTTCCCACCACCGAAGTCATGCTGACTGTCTTATAATTGCTAGTCTATTCCCTGCTACCACTTTTGTGAAGTGGGACTACAGTCGCCTTCCTCCTGTCCTCTGGAACCACTCCCGTTTCCAGTGAGCTGTCAAATAGTAGTGCCAGGGGTGCAGCCAGCACCTCCTTGAGGCCCCTCAGTACCCTTGGATGCACCCCATCTGGTCCCATTGCTTTGTCCACTTTCAGATTAGCGAGTCCCTTCAAAACACACTCTCATGTGAAAATGGACTAGTGTCTGCCTCTCTCCCTCCAGTGCTCCTGGTACTTTTTGGTGGCTCCTCCCCTTCTCCTTCCCCTGTGAACACTGAACAAAAGTATTTATTTAGGACGTCTACCTTTTCCTGGTCCCCCTCTGCACAGTCCTGCCATTACATTTTTAATCTTATGATCCCACCCCTGGTCTTCTTTCACTTGCATTCCGAAAAAAATGTTTTGTTTTCTCCTTTGTCACCTTCTGTGCTATAATTATTTCAGTTTGTGCCTTCCTGCTGCTTACTACTCTCCCTGCTTCACGTGATACAACTCCCCTATCTTCCTCCCTCTTCTCCTTATACGTTCTGAATGCTACCCTTTTAGCCTTTGCCTTTTCAGCCACCTTTTTCAAGAACTATAGCAGCCTCTTTTTCATTTTGCTTTTGTTCACTTGTTTGGTGCAGAGGTTTGTTGCCTTCCCTATGGGCGTTTTTAGCTTCCCCCATTGTTCCTTCACCCCACTCGGGTCATCCTCAAGGCATTCACCTGTTTTTTAAAATCTGCCCTCCTGAAGTTCTGGACCCTTGCATGGTTCAGTTCTGCAGCAGTCCTTATATTGAACCACACTGTACATTGATCGCTGGTCCCCAGGTGGCCTCCTACCTTGATGTCTGCCACACTGTCCCTGTTGGTGAGTATCCGGTCCGGTATTATCCCATCACAAATGGGTTCACTGACTAATTGCCTCCATCGCCAATCTCTTTGCACAGATCCCCTCTTCCAGGCAGCTTATTCCTTCCATCCATCCACCAACCACTCTCTCTCTCTGTACGATAAACAGAGAAATGTTTCCCCGATATCTTTCTTGAATTTGCTCTCCCTACAACTTCATGGTGTTACTTCTGGTGTTTGTGTTCCCCTTCATTTTGAACAAATCCCCAGTATCCACCTTCTTCACACCATGGAGGTACTTGTATGTTTCGGTCATGTCTCCCTGCTCCCGTGAATGCATATATAGAGCTGCCATCCTGTCTTTTTAGTCATTCCTTGTTATCTTTGAATCATTTATTTATTTTCATTTTGTTTTTATCCGGAAAGTGGACTGGATCAAAAACCCATTTTTGGCCACAACTGGGGAGATGGGATACAACAAGAACAAACCGTTTTACAGTACGTTAAAAATATATGTATTAAAATACAAGAAAAAAACATGAGCTATGTACCAAGTCAGTTTTTTGTAAAATGCGATTAATTTTGCAAGTATAATCTTACAACATTACTGACACAACAGAATAGAGAATAAAATGAGTACACAGCTACAAGTATTACAGTAGGAGCCATCTTCATTCTGCCCAGGTTAATACCACCATTACAGCGGCTTATCCCTATTAATGATTTAACATAATACATATAGCCAGACGGGTTGAAATAATGTCAGGGTACATTTCCACTGGAAATGTGGATAGTTCACCATATATTTCCTGACCAAATTGTACATTTCCACATTAAAACAATTGCTGCTAATAAAGATTTTTCTTAAACTGACTTGTGTGGTCTCTCTCTTAGTCAACAATCAGAAATAGGTCAGAACAGACGGACTTCCCCACTGTTCTGTAATGTAGCTGTAGCAGCAGGTAATATAATGTTTTATTTAATTTTTTAATTACACACTAGCTCTGAGTGTTCCCCACAAGGACCCCCTTGTGGTAGGGCAGAGTAGTTTAGAATGCAGGAATTAGGTTTTATTTTTTTTAATACACACATACAGACAGGTCCCTGACAGAGATACAGAGATCTCACCACAAGGATCCCCTTATGGTAGGGCAGAGAGTAGTTTAGAATGCAGGCATTGTCTTTATTTTTTTTAATACACACAGTAGCTCTGACAGAGTGTTCCCCACAATGACCCCCTTACTGTAGGGCAGGGAGCAGTTCAGTAGTCAGGAATTGTCTTTTAATTGTTTTTATACACACAGATGACTCCGACAGGTATTTCCCCACAAAGATCCCCTTACGGTAGGGCAGAGAGTAGCTTAGATGGCAGGACATTTTTTATACACACAGATTACTCTGATGGAGACTTTCCCCACATAGATGTCCCCTTAGGGCAGGGAGCAATTTAGGCAAAAATTAATCTTCTCTCTCTCTTCTCGGACACAGAGGTTAATCCTCAGGGACTTTCCCTGCTAGTGTAGGGCAATGAGCTCAGTAAGCGGTTATTAATTGCTTAATACACCAGCTCAAGAACTTTTAGTTTCCCCCTCATTGCAAATTGCAAGTCAGTGAACTCAGTAAGCTGGTGTAAATTATTATTTTAGCTCACTTATTCCTCACAGGGCAATGAGCTTACTAAGCTGAGCCAGTAATGTAGTTGTTCATGCTCAGACAGAAAAATCCCCACAAGGACTTGTCCCCCCCCCCCCCCTTAGGGTAATCTGTTTTAGAAAGCAGAAAGATTTGATTTTTTACAGTGTAGCTATGAGATTTTCATTACTGTTATCCCTTTCTATAAGCAATATGGGGTTTATGCAGTTTTTTTTTTTGTAAGACACCATAGTATAGTTAGAGTTCCTCACACAATAGCCTTGGAGACTACAGAAATATTTATTCAGACTCTTTCTTGTCACAGAGCTCAAGAGGAAATTATTTTGTTCCCCCAGATCCTTTATTTTAAATGTTTAAGCCTGCCTCTGAAGGCATACAAGTTAGGCTCATCCACCAACCACTTTCTAACAGACTAATCCCCTCTGGAAAAAAAAACAAACCTCAAAATTCAGTGTAAAACTCCTCAGTAGTGTGCTCAGGTGCTACGAGGCCTTTTTTTCCCTCTTTCTCTGTCTGAGACTACTTTTTTTTGGTCCCACAACCCATCACTACTCTGCTACCCCAGCTAGATTTGATGAAATAATGTATTCTCAGAGTGCTTAGCTACTACTGATCACTGCTATGCACTCAGAGATAGACGATTGTTTTGTTTTTGTTTAGGCACTCAATACAGTGCTGACTGCAGCGTAACTCCAAGACCGACTCTGAGTAAGAAAAGCGGACCCTGTCCCGCTGTGAACTGACTTCTGATGCCACTCGTCAGTTCAGTGGGAAGAGCTTCTGGACAGCCAATCAGCAAAGGAAGCTGAATGCTGATCACATGGGTCATGCTGTTGCAAGGATCCATAGCTGTACAGGGAACGCCGGCTTGTAGAAACACAGTCCAGAGCATACGCAGAGAGGATGACGGTGCGCTCCACGTGCTTGCTGCCCCCCCCTCCCCGCGACTTGAAGCCATCCTAAGGACTTGCTTGTGCTCTCCCCAACTGGCGGAAAACAGGAATGGCAGCCGCAACATCATTTCCAGATGGAAATGCTGAACTTAAAGCAACATTTCCAGCAGCCTAACCGCATTTCCATGGAAATACGGAAAGGCTATATTTCGAGCCCTGCCAGAGATCTGCGACTTAGGAGGGAACTGAGAGATTAATAGCATGTAACATCATCCAAACATAGGCTACTGTGTAAGTCATATGGTTTTTATCCTAAGTAAAACATGAAAGACGTTTTATTTTGTGCTGTAAAACTACCCCTTCCCTCAGAGTTGCACAATAAGAGATCTGCATATCAGCAACTTAAAGGTGAGACCTGCCCACCCTTACAAAACAATCGCGTATCAGTCTGATGGGGAAAAACAAATCCGTTTAGAAACAGAATAGTCTACATAGAGTAAGATTTCTAAAATGAAAAGCTTTGTTGCTGGATGAAATTATAGTGTCCCAACATGTCTGAAGTTCAAAATCAGTCCAGCTTTTAATTGGTGCAAATAATCCCCTTGGTACCAGTGTCCAGACATAGGGGCCCAACATAGAAAGAATTACTTGCAGAGTTTAATCATCATAGCGTTTGCAGCTGGCATTCAGCATAAAAGGCAGTGTGTGTCTGACACGTGATGCGGAAAGAATGGGGAAGTGCCCAAGTCACCATATGGTCAGGAGCATTTTGTCTGGGGCACTACGTAGGACTGTCAAACGGTGATGTGATGGTTTAGATCCTACTTGTCTGGCAGAGATCAGCAAGTGACGCTTGGCTCCTTTACATTGAGCTTGGTTGCTCTTTGTTATGGCATGCCACAGGGGTTGATTCTTGTGCCCATGCTATTCGCCGTGTACATGTTGCCACTGGGTCTGGGTTTTAATTGCTGTGTCGATGATTCCCAGCTGTATGTGTCTTGTGCCACTGACGGTGCTGCAGCTGTTTCAGAATTGGGTAAGTGACTTAAGGAAATCCAGGACTGGATGGCAGCGCCGCCCTGGTGATGCTGAGGGTTGAGGCGCTGGATGCTACGCCTTGTGCCACACCAGCGACCTTTGTTTGGGAACGACCGCTTGTCGTGTGGGGGAAGGGAGGGATGGAGCAGTTTTGAACAGCCTAATGGCAGTTCTCCTCTCCTGGGGTGGTTGTCTCCCCCCCCCAGTACTTCCACTGCCACCGGGTGGAGGTCCGGTGGCAGCGCAGGCGGGAGGAGGTGGCAAGTCAGGAGGGTGCCTTGGAATGCAGCACGCGCATGGGGAAGGGGGCAGATGAAAACTGGGAAAAACACAGAAAAAAAAATATATAAAAAAAGAAGACTGGGAGGCCGGCTGGCTTAGGCACAGTCTTTCAAAACCTGAGGTGTTACTGGTGGTTGTTGTTGAGGCAAACGTCAGGAAGGATAGGAAAACCAGGAGCAGTTGTAAAGTTCGCAAGTAGCGTTTTATTATCAACAATGGCAAAATAAAAAAATTGTTTATGATAGCTGTGGCACGTGGACAGCTGGTTCTGATTTCAGTATATTTTTCCTGCAATATAAAATAAGTAAGGGAGTGTCTGTCAGGAGAAAATGCTGTCTTGCTGAAATTGACACATCAAAACCCCCAAGGGATAAGTTCAAAGGACAGGAGGTAGCTTAAACTGCAGATATCTGAAATGCAATTACTTTGTTTTCTTTGAAGCCCAGGAAATAAACTATCCATTCATGACGTCCTCAGGGAAATCCTTTGACTTACACTAGGTGTCATGAAGGAAGGAGAATATGCATGTGTTGGGGTGTCTCCCAAGATAGCCGGTGATTACATCAAAGAGACTTTGATGTCTGTGTGAAGCAGGTCCCAGACTAAATGGGGAAGTCCAGTATGCATTTGTTTGGACTGTCGTCCCAGGAAGCCATGAATTACATCAAAGAGCCTTTGATGTCTGTCTGAAGCAGATCACAGACAGGTTTTGGCAAGTCACATGAAGAGAGGAGATTCATTTATGTCACCTATTATTTTTTAAATATCTTAGTAGGACATCCTGTGTTATAAAATATAAATTTTAATACACCAAGGCGGAGTTAGGTGACCTCAGAGAGAAGGCTGGCTCAAGACTGCTTTTAAATATACTGAGCAGACCTTACACAGAGACATTCATTTTCTGACTGCGAGAGAGAGGAACATCGAAGCACCGAAAGATTTAGAAAGTAAGAATACAATTAGCTAAGACCAGTCTGAGTGTATAGATTGTAGGAATTTGCACTTTTAAACTTTTGTTTTTAAGACTGTATGTGTGGGGATATCTTGTTTTGTATTTTACCGTTTTCCTAGTTTACCTATTTTAAAGTAAAGATATATATTTTAAAAACAAACTGCCTGGTGTGCCTTGAAACTTCTTTTTATATAAGTGAAGCTTAGATGGTTATAGTTGACACTCTGCATGAGCTTATTGTGGCACCAAACTGGGAAACAGATAAGAGTTCTCTAGGTCTTGCATGGTTAGGTGCCCGTAGGCAAAGATATCTGGCCCCCTGAAGACAGAATTATCTGAGCCTGATGATTGGGTACACTAACAGGAGGTTATCAGTTTGAATCCCTCCAGAACTTGGGACTAAGGTGACTCGAACCCACAAAACAGACAAGAGGGTTACCTTGTTCTGTTAACAATTCTACGCTCGGAGGTTGGCACTTTGGGAGTAGAGGGCTGTCCTGCTGAGTAGGGTTGTGACAATAGCTATTTACAAAGGCAGTACAAAGAAAACAAAGTCCTTCATCTGAGGGTTTCTTTTCAATTTCAGATCTCTCTCTCTCTCTCTAACAAAAAATTGCTGTCTTTTTATAAGAATTGTTTTCCTGGCAATTAATTTCAGCATGTTGACCTTAAGAGATATCCTGATTTTTCACAAAATGTATCAGAACTTTGTCAGTTTCTTTGCTTGCAGGTGCAGCAAAATAGGACATTGTGCCCCATAATTGATGATCTGCTGACAACTTTGCAAATGAGGAGTTTGTGGAGGTCAAACTACATCTTAGAGTTAACCCTTTGAATTCCAAATAGCTTTTTGTACTCATTTCAACAATATAACTACACATTTTCAAACCACAGAACCCAGTTTCACATAAAGATCCACATATATTTTTATAACCACAGACAAGAAAGGGGGAAGGAAAGATAGAAACCACAAGAAACAGGAAGTGAAGGTAGGGAAACAGCTGGAAGGGGAGAGTCGCGAGGCTGTAGGCGCGATCAGTTCCCAAGTCTCACAAGAAGATTTGATTGCACAATCAGACAGACAAGAGACAGAAAAGGAGAGGATAGGACAGAGCCTTACTTTAAGTGTTTTTGCTTAACAAATGGGATGGGGTCTTATTTAATCCTGTCACAGTGGAGCCGGGTCAGTCTGGATTAGTGGCAACAAGTAGTTGCACTGTCTTCCCTTTGTTGGACAGTGTTGCTTTTTGAGCTACTGATGGGGTGAGGAATCTGGGAGTCATTATGGACTCCAGACTGACATTAGAACATCAGGTGTCTGCCATTGCCCGCAGTGGCTTCTGTCATCGTTGTAACATTGCCGGGTTAAGCCCTATCTTGAACCATCTGACCTGGTCACACTGGTTCATGCCTTTGTCTCTTCGAGGCTGGACTACTGTAATGCTCTTTACCTTGGGCTATCTGTGAGGCTCATGCGCCACCTCCAGCTGGTCCAGAATGCACCTGCCTGGCTGGTTGCGGCAACCTTCTGGATTGTGCATTTGACGCCGGTTCTCCTTGCCTTGGCTACCAGTACGGTGGAGCATCAGCTTCAATGTTTGCTTCTTTACATACAAGGCCTTGCGTGGGCTGGGGCTGTGCTACCTGAAAGGCCTTGTGGTGCCATACACTTTTGGTCGTACCCTCAGATCTGTGGAGGCGGACCGCTCATCGATACCAAGATCCCATTTAAAATCTTCCAGGCATAGGGTGTTTGGTGTGGCTTGACCCAGTTCTTTGGAATGTCCTTCCCCAGGAAGCAAGAGGTGTGCCTTCACTGGCCCTTTTTTAAAACGTTTAAAAGCACATTTTTTTCAATTTAAGTTTTGGCCTAGCCTAGAGATATATTTTATGCTCATGTTCGTATTGTTTTTTTAATTTGTAGTTATTGCAAGGTGCCCAGAGTCTGTGGGATTGGGTGCCATATAAATAAAATTGCCTTGCCTTACCATTGCCTTGTAACACCATAAAGATGCTGGGTCAATCTATAGTTATAAAATATTTAGCAGATTAAAGAGCTTCCGATGCCTGTGGAAAAACATTTTAAAACGTAATATTTAGAAAGAGTTCCATCTTTTATGTCACATAACTTTTATAGAATTCCCCTCACAGTTATGTATTACTGAGGAAGTTTGCATGGAAATGGGATCTTTATCCCTTAGAGCTCATCTGCATATACAGCTAATTCCTCAGTCATAATCCTCTGTGATGTCACATCCTGTTGTCAAATAATTATTTATTTATTTATTTATTTTATTTTATTGAAATCTAGGATTACAAATACCTTTGAGCAGGAACTGCTCATTTACAAAGGTTCCACGTCGAAGGAATGGGGGGTATACATACATACAAAGGTCAACATAATAGTACATAGTTACACAATAACAAGAAGTAAGAGAATGAGGCTTAGGAAATTCCAGTAATTCAAAATGTGCCAAATGTTAGGTAGCATGACATAACCAGCCAAGGCAATCTTGGAAATAAGCACTGCAGGTGAGAGGAAGGGGTATGCAGGCAGGAAGGCCATTGTCGGAGGGTAGAGGGTGAGGGTAAGAGCTCTAAAGGGGAGAGAGAGAGAGAGAGAGGGATAAAAGTCAGGAAATGCCCCGGGGGAGGAAAAGGAGAGGGGGCAAGGGGGTAGGCAGGTAGAAGGAGGCAAGGTGGGGAGAGAGCTTTCAAGACTGAAGTGGAGGGCAGTGAACGGTGGGCCCCCGATTAGGCGAGGCAGTCACAACGACTAGTTGAAATTAGATGAAGTCGGAGTTGTCTCTTAAAAGGGCCAAGAGCAGCAGCAGTAAGAGTTTCTTTGTTGAGAGTATTGTACCACTGTGGTGCTCTGTGGGCAAAGGTCCTCTGGCCCATGGTAGTCCGGCATCTGGGGACAAGGAAGGTTAGTTGTTGTGAACTTCTAGTTCTCTGGGTGCTGTGGTGGTCAATAAGTAGCTTTTCAATGCCCGGGGGCATGACTCCGAGGAGGACTTTTTTGGCTAAGAGGCAGGTTTGATACTGTATCCGGCTGATGAGAGGTAGCCATCCTGCCCGAGTGTACATGTCACAAATGTGTGTAAGTCGATCAGCCCCAGTTAGCAGCCTGCATGCTTTGTTGAGTGCAACTGTAATTCTGCGGAGGGCAGAGGCGGAGGCAGAGCCATAAATTGCTAGCCCATAATCGATGATGGAGGTGACAGAGCTGTTGATAGCCAACCGGAGAGTGTCAGGAGTCATGCAGTGTTTGTGCCTGTAGAGCAGGCCTATACGGATGTTGGTGGCTTTGGCGACAGAATCTATGTGCCGATGGTAGGACAGTGAGCTGTCCAATGTGACACCTAGGTATTTAAAATCAGGAACGTGTTCAAGTAATGTCCCTGTTTGGTTTAGGATGGTGAGGTCACTGGATTTGTACTTGCTCCTGGCATTGTAGAAGGTCATAACCTTTGTTTTGCTGTAGTTCATGACCAGTTTGTGTGACTTGAACCATTCTTCGATGTGCATGAATTCAAGCTGTAATTGTTTCTCGAGGAGCTCTGCATTTTGGTGGTTGGTGAACATGACTGCGTCATCGGGCGTGAAGCAGTAATTTCTGGTGACAGACACTGGGAGGTCGTTGAGGAA
Organism: Neoceratodus forsteri; assembly: GCA_016271365.2. Classification (NCBI taxonomy): domain Eukaryota; kingdom Metazoa; phylum Chordata; order Ceratodontiformes; family Ceratodontidae; genus Neoceratodus; species Neoceratodus forsteri. Next base: position 505,572,890 of record CM028129.1, on the reverse strand, counting down.
GAGGCTGAAGAGTAGTGGCCCCAGGATGGACCCCTGTGGGACCCCTGAAAGGACTGGCGTTTCTTCCGAGGTAACACCAGCAATCCTAACCCGCTGGACCCTCTCCCCAAGGTAGCTTGAAAACCAGAGCAGTGCTTCATTGGAGAGCCCAATGTTTGATAATTGCTTGAGTAGGAGTGGGTGGTTCACAGTATCAAAGGCTTTCGTAAGGTCGATGAATACTGCCCCTACACAGTTTCCTTGATCAAGTGTGGTATGGATGAAGCCTGTGAATTCTAATAGTGCAGTGGTGGTACTGTGCCCTTTTCAGAAACCATGTTGCTCAGGACACTGGATGTTGTATTTTTCCAGGTACTTGACTAATTGGTCTGAGGCGATGCGCTCCAGGACCTTAGACAATGGAGGGAGGATGGAGATAGGTCTGTAGTTGGAGTGCAGTGATTTGTCTCCACTTTTGTGTACCGGTGTGATGTTCGCCTGTTTCCAGCGAGATGGGAACTGGGACATCCTTAGTGATAGATTGAGGACCTTTGTCAAGGGTTCAAGGACTTCTTCAAGGACAAGTGCTAACAACTTCAGGTCAAGGGAGTCACCGCTGTAGCCTGCATTGTGAATGGCCTTCTGAATATAGGTTCTGGCTTCATGTACTGGGATCTCCTTGAAGTAGAATTGGGGCAGGTGTAGCAGCGGAGTAGTTGCAGGAGGGTTACTACCAGAGGGGCATCAAAGAAATTAGAAGGGAGGACACTATCCAAGTTGGAGAACGCATTGTTAAAGGTGTTGGTGATGGTGTACAGGTCAGTTGTTGGTGTTCCATTTATGTTTAGCATGGTGGGTGGTGACTTAGGTCCTTGCCTATAAGGTCTTTCAAGTTACTCCAAAATTTTTCCATCACCCCATGAGTTGGAGAGTTTCCTTGAAGTATTTGCTTTTGGCTCTCCTAACTGCTCGCGTGCACTCATTTCTGGCAGCTTTATATTTATGAATATCCCCAGGTTTGGATGTTGCATGGGCACAGTGCCAGAGATGATCCCTATGTTTGAGTAAAGTGATTAGATCGGGGGTTATCCAAGGGTTAGCTCTGCCCCTGACCTTCAGCTTTTTGAGAGGTGCAAAGATATTGCAGGCCGCAGTGAAGTGGCTGATGAAAAGCTCTAAGGCTTGGTTTACATCAATGGCAGAGTCAATTGGTGTCCAGTCCAGGTGGCTTAGGTGTGTCTTTAGTAGCTCAAGGTATCCCTGCTTTAACACTCTGGTGTGGATTATTTTAGGAGGGGGCTTAATGAATTTGTTTGTCCAGGTACATGTGACCGGTGAGTGGTCACTGATCCCATCAGGGAGCACTGAGACTTTTGAGATTCATTCAGGGTGATTAGTTAGGATCCAGTCCAGAAGTTTTCGTGACCCTGTCCTGTAGTTGCATCTGGTGGGGGTGGTAACAAGCTGGGTGAGGTTCTGTGACGTGATAGCATCCTTGTAGTTGCTGGCCTCCAGTGATAGCCAATTTATGTTGAAGTCACCTAGTACTATGAGTTCAGAGTTATGGTGTAATCCCTGTAGGCTTTCCAATATGCTCGCAAATCCATTGTGCTGATCTTTAGGGGTAGGTACACAGAGCAATGGTGAGCTCCTTGTTGTCTGCAGTAGAACTTAATAGCGAGAACCTGCGAGGGTGGTTTAGGTTTGAGAACGGAAGACTTGACCCAGATAGGAATTCCTCAGGTAGATGGCACAGCCCCCACCTCGTTTGGAAACCCTGTCCTGCCTGAATATAGAGTATCCAGGGATGGTGACTGCAGCGTCTGGTATCTTGGGGTTAAGCCATGTTTCAACAACAGAGAGTACATCAGGGCTATGTTGCTGGACCCAGGTTTGCAAGATGTCCAGTTACAGTGTAATAAGAAGATTATGACATCAGGTTGAGATTAAGAAGTTGACGCTGGTGAACTTGCAAAGTACAAAGATCCTATTTCATGACCTCAATAATAAATAATCCGAAGGAGAAATACAGAACTAATGTGAATCCAGCTGTTATGATCTAACTTCAAGGGTCGAGCTCTTGCAGCAGGTAGTACCATCTGGCATTAGGGCCCCACGGAAAACTTGTAGCTAGCAGTCCCAGGCGGGGGACCGCCCCCGATGTCTGCTCCACCTGACGTCAGAGGTGATATAAAAGGGGCGGTCCCCCAGTGCCATCTCAGTTCTTTTCCTGCTGTGGACCCACGTAGTTTGGCTCCACGGACACCTTCTTCAGCAGTCGACAGCCTAAAGAAAGATTTTTCTCAGGCGTTTGTTCCGTTCGCCTCATGTATGTCATCGCATCCTCCACCGCAGAGGAAAACTAAGTGTGCGTGCGACAAGCAGATTGCAGCCAAAGATGACCACATGGCCTACCTCATCTGCTTAGGCCCAAACCACCGGCCTGACGCCTGCACCCACTGTCAACAATTTAATCAGAAGACTTGTGCTAGGAGAGCCTGTGATGGTGTCCTCTCCCCTCCAAAAAAACTGTTTGTGTAGAACTAAGACCTGAAGTTTCTTTTTCTCCTATTAAATAATTTTTTTTTTTTTAGTCTGTTGCGCAACAGCATATTTATTTTGTTTAAATTCTCCCCCTTCTTTCTCTCTTATTTCTATGTCTGTACTTCTGTACTTATTTCCTAATTAAACAGCGTGTTGGCCACTCGCTATCAAATCTGTTCCTTTCAATTCCTCTTCATTTTCTTCAGTAATGTAAAACAGCTAATTCTAAAGTCTAGTGCATTCCATGATTATGGACATGGAAAACGGGATAAATCTATTTAGTAAAACCCTTGCCATACCCATGTGGGAAGCTAAAAGAAATAATATTAATGTATGGCATTTTTTCAGTGCCTTCTGAAAAGTCTAGGGAAGTGAGTGACACAGAGCAAGCTAACAAGCTCATAATCCCATACTAATATTTTATCTTGTCTATCCTGCGTCAGTATGGTAAAAGTATGAGCTCCCTTAAGATTGTATAGTCTGGGAAAGAAAAGAAAGGTTAACTCCCTAGTGAGCACAGCTGACTTACAAAACAAACGGCTCCACCGAGCTTCATTTTTGAAAGGCGGACTGTTTTGTATCTCTAAATTATTGATAAACCCACCTTCCTAATATGCCTTGAAATTAGAAAAATGGTTAAGGTGTTTTGTTTTTATTTATAGTTCCATTTGGGAGCGGGAAGAGTTAATTCTGCCAGTGAACAGGAGGCTAGCCTGCATGCCTTGGTTCCATTAGACTGCAAACGGCAGATTTGTTCCTTTCCACTAGATATTTTTAATATAAAAAGGCTTGGTTTACCTCCCGCTCATAGAAGAGGTCAAGGAACCTCTTTTAAAATCAGTAAAAGCGCTTTAAGTAACTGCAGAGATTAAGCGCTGAGTTTTTCGTCCCAATTTGAATGTTATGCATCTCAAACAGCACGGTAGTATTTCCGCGCACATTTGTACATTCTGTGTTGCGAGTACATGAATTAAGGAAGTTGAAATACATTACTGTTCTTTGTGAGCCAAGTCCTGTTAGTAAGCTAGGTAACCTTGTATCCACATGAAGAAACCTTCTGACTCTCCAGGTGTGTCCTATAGGGAGGGAGTGAGCGGCACATCTTGGTCATTTTTATACATGGTCAAAACCCCTCCTTCTATTTAAGTGGGCGGTACCTTGCCTAATACAGCCCATATTCCCATAATTAAGGAATAAATCACTCAAGATCCAATGTTTAAAATAAACATAATGGTTTATATTGATTATTCATATAGGAGAGTCAGATTGTATGTAAAAAGGAAATTAATACTTGGAATTACATGTATAAATTCAGTATTTGTATTAATTGATAGGTGGAGTTTCAATTTGTGGGTGGGATCACAGTCCTATATCAAGGCAGAACTGATGTTGTGATTCAGATAGTCGTTGGGAGAGGACCTGTTTGGTTCTCCCAGCGAAATCTCTGAGAGGTCAGGCACAGTCTGATGGTAGAATAACACTAATTGTTCATGCCAAACCTGTGCTTTTTGTATTTGTTTTCTTTACTTTGAACAAAGTGAGTCTTTAACTTTTATTATTTTAAATGTATTTCTTTTTGAATAAAAATCATACTTATTCAAGGTGTGTTGTACCACTTATGCTGTCTCTTGTAAAAGTCTTTTCTTATACCCCACGACAGAGCCAACACACTCAAGAACTTATTTCTAGAAAAACAACTAGCGGTGATGCAGCGTGGCTCAGGGGCCAGCTCCTCTTCTTCCGCTAGGGATTCCCCACCAAAGGAGAAGTCCTCAGGTAGGAAACATCACCACAGGGATAAAGATTGGGCCAGGTCTGAGTCCCAACCTAAATCGCCGACTAAGCAGGCCGCATCTTCCTCGACCTCTGGCCGGATTCTGGTTTGGTGCCAGCCCAGACGATTGAACACTCCCACTTGAGTAAGTCCACTTCTGCCTCTTCTCGGGGCAAGCACCGGAAGTTGTCCTTGTCAGGACACCAGTCCTCCCTGGCTCATCGACCTCATAAATCCTCAGGGTCGACCCAGGAGGGCCAGTCCAAGTCTTTGAAGGACAGGCCTAGTTCATCCGAAAAAGGAAGATGTCGGACGAACACCCAGGTAGGCATGAGGTTGTCTGGGCTTGGACGCCTCCCCCTCCTCCGGTTAAGGTTTGGCCCCCCCCCCCCCAGTTGAATGGCAAAAACGTAGCTGGACGCCTTCTCCTCATCCTGCTCCCCGACGCCTGATACTGGGCGGTCGCCGGCGGAAGACCAGACGCCTGCACCTCCTCTAGAGCGTCAGTCACCAGTCAGGTCTACTCAGGACACCAGCCTCCTGGGCAAAGGTGACTCCAGATGTCTGCCCACTGACGGCAGGATCCCGGACCCGACGCTTGGTCCGCGAGCCCGACGCCCGGCTCAGCGGTTGTCCCAGTGGCAGACTTAGGCTCCTTATTTACTACATGGTGAAGTATAGTTAAGGGGCATCTCCTTTACAAACCTGCAGAGAACACCCCAAATCCACCATCTCTGGGACCTCCTCCAACCCCTGCAGGGTGTGAGAGCCCATGCCCAGATTCCAAGGGCAAAAAGAGGAGACGTCAGCAGTCTCCCCTGCCTTCTTTTCCTCCCTCGTCCTCCTCAGAAGAGGGAGATGCAGAATCAAAGCATGAGCCAGAGGGGGGATTCCTTCCTCCTTCCCCATGGCATAAGGATTCCCCACGGTCCCCTCCGGTTGATCCCTCCTTTTTAGACATAATGAGGCACATCGAGGCTGTTTGAGTGGGACACAGAGGACCTGGATCCAGAGCGCAAGCGACTGGGCAAGTTCCTGGCCGAAAAAGAACCTAAGCCCTTGGTAATACCTCCCATTGTTTAGCCCTTCCAGGATGTTGCCCGCCTGACTTGGCGTACCCTTGCTCAGTACCTGCAGTTCCTTGGAAGGCAGACAGGCTTTACAAACTACCCAGGTCGGAACCCTTTTTGGCAGAACAGCCAAAGGCTAACTCTTTGGTTCTGACTGCAGCCCGCGGCAGGGGTTCCCAACCCAAACACTTGAGCTTCCAACCCCTGGACCCAGTATCCAAAAAAATTGGACAGCTGGGGCCGGAAGGTTTAGTCTTCAGCCACGGGTGCCATCAGAGCCCTTAATTTCATGGCACATATGGCTATGTACCAACAATCCTTATGGCAGAAGACCATGGACCTAGTCAGCTCCATGCCGGAATCGCTCTAAAAAGGGATGTGCTTGCCTGCGCCCAGTCAGGTCTGGACATTGATGAACATGTCCTCCGCTGTTCCTACGGTACAGTGGACATGGCCTCCAGGGCAGCTGCCTCGGGGGTTTGTCTGAGACGGCAGTCATGGCTCAGGCTGACGGGGTTCCAGCTGGATCTGCAGGAGTCCATATTGGATTCCCCGTTCCAAGGCCCAGTTCTGGTTGGCCTGGAGGTGGAAACCATGATCAAACAGCTACAGCGGTGGCTGACCTACACCGTATGTACAAGTCCCAGCCTCAAGAACCCCGTCACCATCCCTTTCGAAAACGATGGGAGTAAGCCTTCCCAAGGCAAAGGGTTCAAGAGGTGGGGTCACCCTGACCCCCAAGGCTCCCAGGGCCCTAAGCAGCCCAAAACTCCTAGGGCCCAAGGACCCATAATCCCCTCTGCCTGACTCATTCTGCCATCCTCCTCCTCCTCCTCCTCCTCCTCCTCTCTTCAGGGACCCACAGAATGAGAAGGTAGGAGGGAGGTTTGTTCTTTACGTACTCGAATGGTCCAGCATCACCTCAGACAAATGGGTACTGGACACCATTCGAAACAGGTATGCCATAGAATCCTTTCTATTCCACCGGACAATCCCCCCCCCGTCCGGTCAATTGTCCACTGGCACACAGTCTCCTCCTGACTGCAGAGATCCTGCAGCTCCTCCAGAAAAAGGCTTTCCAGCTGGTCCTCCAAGCCCAGAAAGGCAAAGGTTACTACTCCCATTTCTTCCTGGTCCCAAAGAAAACCGGGGACCTTCTCCCCATTCTGGACTTGAGCCAGCTCAATCTCTCGGTCAAGTACCAGAGATTTCGGATGGTCACTCTGGCATGCCTGTTCCCCTTGCTGCAGCAAGGGGGCTGGTTGTGCTCCCTCGATATGCAAGACATGTACATGCATATCAAGGTCCTGAAATCTCACAGAAGGTTGCTTTGATTCAGCTTTCAGAACCAGCACTACCAGTTCAGGGTTCTCCCCTTTGGCCTTTCGTCAGCCCCCTGGGTATTTACCAAGTGTCTCGCAGTGGTAGCAGAGGCACTCCGACGGAGAGGCCTCTTTGTTTACCCCTACCTGGATGATTTGGCTTCTCTTCGCTTCATCGGAAGAGCAGCTCCAAATCTCTCCCAGAGACAGTCTGTTTTGTTCCCTGGGAATCACAGTGAACTGGCCAGAGTCACACTCTTGGCCATCACAAAGGCTGCAGTTCATAGGGGCAGTTTTGGACACTGAGCAGGGGAGAGCTTTTCTGCCCTCTGACAGAGCAGAATGCCTTCGGGCTCTGGCAAACAGGGTCCAGAGAGCACCCTCTAATTCCACCTGGGTCATCCTTCATCTATTGGGCCACATGGCGGCCACCATAGCCACAGTACCCATTGCCAGACTGCACATGAGTCCTTCTGTGGCACCTCAAGGTGCAGTAGGACCAAGCGGTGGATGATTTGTATGTTCAGATCCGGATCTTTTGGGCGGGCCATCGTTCCCTCCACTGGTTGCTCTGCCATGAGAATCTAGAGGGAGAAGTCTGCTTCAGGAGGCCAACCCCGCCTCATGTTCTAACCACAGACGCCTCTTTGACCAGGTTGGGGGGGGCTCATTTAGGGGATCACAGGACCTGGGAATCGTGGTCCCCCACAGACAGCGCTCTTCATATGAATGTTCTAGAAATGAGGGCAGTTATGAATGCTCTTCACGCATTCAGATACCGTTTTTCCGGGTCCTCTTCTGGTGCAGACAACACACCAGTGGTCTTCTACATCAACAAGCAAGGGGGAACTCACTCTTATCTCCTTTGCAGTGAGGCCATGAGAGTGTGGGATTGGGCAGCAGAACACCCATCTAGACCTCATCGCGGTGCACCTGCCAGGGGTACAGAATGTTCTCACCAACAGTCTGTTGCTCCACATCTCTGAATCACGAGTGGGAGTTGCTTCAAGAAGTCGCAGACCTCTTCGGTCACTGGGGCCGTCCAGAGTTGGACCTCTTAGCTTCTGCGTCCAACCCCAAACTGCAAAATGTTTGCTTGCTCGCTCCAGGGCCTGGTGTTTTCTGGCACGATGCATTGTCCCTCTCCTGGACAGGGAAGTTTCTGTGCGCCTTCCCTCTCATTCAGAGAGTACTGCTCAAACTGCAGTCAGGGAGCCAGGATGATCCTGATTGCCCCTTTGTGGCCCTGACAGATCTGGTATCCATTGCTCCAGCAGCTGTCTTTGGAACCCCCAGTACAGTTGCCACTCTTCACCCACTTGCTCTCACAGGAGCAGGGGACTCTCGTCCATCCTACTCTTCATTCTCTTCACCTGCACGCATGGCTCCTGAAGTCTTAGCTGAAGAGAGACTAGGAGTGTCGAAAAAAACAGGAGTGGCAGAGGTCTTGGTTACGCATGAGAAACCTTCCACTAGAGCTACTGACTCTGAAATGGAAGCTTTCTGTCTCTGAGCTGCAGCCGTGCCATAGATCCCTTGGACTGTCCGGTCAGACATGTGCTGTGCTATCTTCTCTACCTCCTGGATTTGGGACTGAGCTATTCGTCCATCAAGGTTCACATGTGTGGTCTCTGCATATCATGAACCAATCTGGGAGAGAACTCTGGCACAACTGAATGTCTGCAAGTCCTTTCTCAGAGGGATCTTACACGTCAGACCTCCCAGGAGGGACGCTGTCCCTCTGTGGGACTTACTTTTTATCCTGGATAAACTCACCCTTCTGCCCTTCAAGCCAGCCGCTTCTTGCGAGTTGTGCTTCCTCTCTTTGAAAGCCCTTCTTTTGGTTGCCATTACTTCAGCTCAAAGGGTTTTCGAGCTCCAGGCGCTGATGTGCAAGGAACCTTGTATTGTTTTTCACAGGGACAGGGTGACCCTGCATACGAACCCCAGGTTCCTACCGAAGGTGGTGTCCGCCCTGACACTGAATCAGGACATCAACCTTCCGGTTTATTATCTTGAGTGTTCCAGCCAGGGTGACGTGCTGTTGCACACCTTGCACATTCATAGAATTCTGAGGTATTACCTTCACAGAACACATTCCTCCAGAAAGACGGACCAGTTGTTCATCTCCTTTGCCAAAAGAATGACAGGGGCTCCTGTCTCTAAACAGTCTCTAGCCCATTGGTTAATGCACTGCATTTCCTTTTGCTACCAGCACCATGATAAACCCTTTCCGGGTCCCATTAAGGGCCCCTCCACCAGGGCTGTGGTCACTTCCTTTGCTTCACTCAGGAACGTTTCTTCAGCAGACATTTGTGCTGCTGTGACATGGAGCACAGTCCATACCTTCATCAGGCATTACAGCCTAGACATAGCTTCTAGGAGGAGAGCAGGTTTTGGACTAGCTCTCCTGCACGGCCTACTCTCCCAGAATAGTCGGTATCTTCCTATAATTTGAGTATTTCTCCCAACCTCCTACTCAGACCTGAGCCTATCTTTGGGTGCTGCTTGTGACTCAGTCCTAATGGTATTACCTGCTGCAAGAACTCCACCCTCAAAGTTAGATAGTACAGCTATGTAAGAACTTACCGTAACAGTAGATCTTAGAGAGGAGCTCTTGCAGCAGGTGGCTTTCCCACCCGCTATCCCCCAGGTATGAGTTTTGCACCTGCATAAGGTTGAGGAGCTCTTATTTCGAGAGGGTTCCTTCAGTAGGTCATCACTCATAGGACTAGCGCCACTTGCGTCGGGTCGCATGGCAGACTTTTCTAGCAGTCCCAGACGGGGGACCACCCACCCGACGTCACGTGACCGACGTCAGCATGACTGTGTATAGTGGGTGGTCCCCACGCCTGCCCTCCAGTTCTTTCCTGCCGTTGCCTCCTGTTAGTCGCATTGCAGACGTCCATATAGCGATCGTCGTGAAAGTTTCTTGCGTCGGATTTTCCCTCGCCAAAAAATTATTCCTTTTTTGCAACTTCATTTCAAACAACATGAAGTCTTGCTGTATTCTGACTATTGCAGTGATCACCAACCTTTGAACTGCCCCGGAGAACAGAGAGTTAACTTTCCATGCAGGGCATGGAACGCTGAGCTCGAGCTCGGTTGAAGCCTCTGTCTGCTGCTGTTTAAACTCCAACCGTCCGATTCTTTACTCTGCCTCACTGAACAGTCGCTCCGGAGATTTCTCCTTTGCTCGGTTCAAAAAAGTCGGTTAAAGTGTTGTTTTTTTCGCTCGGTTTCTACTGAATTTCTGCTACTGAACCTGTCTGTTTAAATCTCTGTCTGTGGTACCGTGAGTACTAGATAGGTTTTGTATTAGTTTCTGTGTGGAACTTGTAAACATTGGATCGGTTCGGTTTGAACCGATCAGGTTTGTGTTACAAAAACTTCTGTCTGTCTTAGAGTGTGATAACCAGTCCGTATCGGTTCTAAAAAAGAACGGATTTGATTACGTTTTTTTCCAAGACCCGTAACCTGATCCAGGAACCGATAGGGGTGTCTTGCCTGGTAGTTGCGAAAAAAGGGTAAGTTGTGGTTAGGATTGGCCATGTCTGAGAAACCCAAGAAAAACCGCCCACTGGGTTTCAACACTGTAGTGTGGGGGAAGCATTTGCCAAGGCTGATCCCCACACCACCTGTGTTTATTGTCTGGGGTTTGACCACCTCAATTCAGACTGCCAATTTGTAAAAGTTTTCCCAAAGCTACCCTGGATAAGAGAGTAGGTAGACTGAGGGAAAGGGAGGCCAAGAAGTCCGCTGACCCGGATGGCCAGCCTGGTTCGGTTCCGACCTAACCAGAAGGAGTGCCCTCTGACCAGGGCGAAACTTCTTTGGGCAAAAGGAGAACCGATTCTGAGGAGTCGGTTCCGGTTAAAAGAAAGAAAAAGGAAAAATCATCCAGTTCGGATCCACAAGTTCTTTCTCCAGCTGCTGATGAAATAGCCAAAATGATAAGGATAGTTCAGTCGCTAACTTCGGCTCCGGCCTAACCGGCACCATCTGTCAGGGGCTCGGTTCGGTCGCTTCCCACGGTTCCGGATTATACTTTAGAGGAATTTTATGAACCGGAGGAGGAGGAGGAGGGAGAGTATGAGGATAATGGTGATGATGGTGATTATGAAAGTCTGGATGTGCCTATCGACCCGGACATCTCCCCAGACAGACCTTCAGGTGTTTCTCCTCCTAGGCTTTCTGAGTTCCCTTCCCACTTTGTTTTACAAGAAAGTGGCTGAAACCCTCCAGCTTCCAATGGAAGAAGCAGTAGAGGATCAGGAAGAGCCTGATTTTGTTGAGATGATGGACATCCCAGAGTCCAGGAGATTGTCTATTCCCCTCCTTAAATCTTTTGGGAAACAGACATTTAAAATTCTAAAAACTCCTAATTTCATACCTCCTGTGGACAGAAGAATGGACAAGAGGTATAGCCTTTCAGGCTCGGACACGGAGTTCCTTTCGCAGCAATGCAGCCATGTTGGGGTAGTGCAGGCTGCTGCCTGTGATAAGGCGAATATTCCCTTGGCTTCACATCCCCCAGATAAGGACTCCAGGAGGACTGATGCCATGGCAAAGAAACAGTACATGGCAGCATCTTTGGGACTCAGGCAGGCTAACTATATGGCCTACACAGCTAGATACCAGAAGTTCAGGTGGGACACTGTGCTAGCTCTAGCTAAACAGGCCCCTGACCAGCTTGCCAAGAAGCTGGAGCAGGTGGCTGCGGATGGGATTGAGGCATCCAAGGTGCAATTTCATGCTGCTGTGGACTCCAGTGATGTTTCATCGAGAGTCATGGCTACATCTGTGGCCCTTCGGAGGATGGCTTGGCTCAGATGTACTAGCCTATCACAGGATACCCATGCTAAGGCCATGGATTTCCCTGTTATTGGTAATTCTTTGTTTGGGGAGCAGACAGAGAACTACATGAAGAAGATGGACGAGTACAGGACCACCTATAGGAGTGCACAGGCCAAAGAAAGGCAAGCATCTCCTCAGAGGCAGCATTCCGGGGGCAGGGGCAGGCTCTTTCAAAGGTCCTTTTACTAAGCCCAGGCCTCCTCTTCTGTCTATGCTCAGAGGGGGTTATTTAGAGGTAGAGGCAGACTGGGTATGAGCAGGCCTGCTTCCACTCCTCAGCCTAAAGCCCCTGCCAAGCAGACACCCTGATGGGTCTGCCCGGGCCGATTCTTCAATACCTGTAGGGGCAGGCTGGCTTACTTTGTCCAGGACTGTAAGTCTTTAACATCAAACAAGTGGGTCCTAGAAGTAGTAAGCCAGGGACTAGTTCTCAGCTTCAAAAAATTTCCCAAGATGAGAACCAGATCCTTTCCACCTGCAATTCCATCAGAGACCCTTGCCCTAGAGGCAGAGGTTTCTTCCCTCTTGGCTCTCAGAGCCATAGAAAGGGGTTTTACCCTACACAGGGGCAAAGGATTGTACTCCAGGTACTTCCTGACCCCAAAAAGACAGGAGAATGGCGGCCCATCCTGGATCGGAGATATCTAAACAAGCACCTTTTAAAGCCAAAATTCAAAATGGTGACTCTGGGTATAATTCTGCCCTCTCTAAGGCCAGGGGACTGGCTGGCCTCCCTGGACCTCAAAGATGCCTGTTTTCACATTCCCATTAGGTGCTCCCACAGAAAGTACCTCAGGTTCGAGTTGCCCTCAGGCCACTATCAATTCAGAGCAATGCCCTTTGGCCTAACATCAGCCCCAAGGGTGTTCACAAAGTGCCTGGCAGTAGTGGTTGCTTTCCTAAGGAGAAAAACGATCTCCATCTTTCCATACTTGGACGACTGGCTCATAGTGGGTCAGTCTCCAGACCAAGTCAAGTCAAATCTGCAAATAACTCAGCAAGTGCTCACTTCCTTAGGGATGTAAGAAAACACTATGGTTCTCAAAGGAAGTGGCAGTGAAGGTTCAAGAGAAAAAGAAAGCATTCAGGAAGTACAAGGAATCACAGAAGAAGCAGGACAGAGAACTTTATCAGTTAAAGCAAAAGGAAGCTGGGAAGGCAGTCAGAACAGCAAAGGCCCAAACCGAGGAAAAGATAGCCAACTCAGTTAAGAAGGGGGATAAAACCTTTTATAGGTACATTAGGAGGCGAGGAAGACCAAGGAGGGATAATGAGGCTTAATAAAGGGGAGGAGGGTGGGCAGAGGGTGACTGTGAAAAGGCAGAGATACTAAACAAATATTTTAGCTCAGTATTTACAAATGAAGAGGGGGAGGTACCTAAAACAAACAGTAGAAACACTCTGGATACAGAAGTTGATACAAGCCCATTTACAGAAGAAAGGGTTCTGAAAGAACTCTTAAAACTGAAGGTGAACAAAGCAATGGGGCCTGATGGGATTCATCCCAGAATTCTAAAAGAATTAAGGGTAGAACTAGTGGCACCACTGACTACCCTGTTTAACAGATCATGGGAGGATGGGGTGGTACCTGAGACTGGAGGAGGGCAGATGTGATTCCTCTTCACAAAAGTGGGAGCAAGGCAGAAGCGGAAACTACAGACCTGTTGGTTTAACCTCAGTGATAGGGAAAATGATGGAATCACTCTGAAGGAAAGAATTGTCGAGTATCTAGAGGCCAGAGGGGCACAGGACCCAAGGCATCATGGATTCACAGCGGAAGGTCATGCCAGATGAATCTGATAGATTTCTTTGACTGGGTGACCAAAGTAGTAGATCAGGGAGGGCTGTGACATGGCCTACCTAGACTTTAGCAAGGCATTTGACACAGTCCCACACAAAAGATTAATATACAAGTTAGCCAGCCTGGGAAAAGAATTGGCTGGAGAATAGGACACAGAGAGTAATAGTAAATGGAGTCCACTCTGAAGAAAGGGGGGTTACTAGTGGGGTACCGCTGGGTTCAGTATTAGGACCGGTCCTCTTCAATGTCTTTACAAGCGACATTGCAGAGGGACTGGAAGGAAAAGTATGTCTCTTTGCAGATAACACAAAGATCTGCAACAGAATTGATGCACAAGGTGGGGTGGAAAGGATGAGAAGGGACTTGGCAAGGTTAGAGGAATGGTCAAATGTATGGCAGCTTAGATTCAGTGCTAAGAAGTGCAAGATAATGCACCTGGGAAACAAAAACCCAGGGGAAGAGTACACAATGGGGGGTGAGATACTAACAAGAACAAAAATGGAAAGGCACCTGGGGGTAGTCATATCAGATGACCTAAAGGTGGGCAAGCAATGTGAGAGGGCAGCAAGGAGGGTTGGGGGATACTGGGATGCACAGGAGAGGCATCACCAGTAGAAAACAGGAAGTTATTATCCTCTGTACAGACAGCTGGTGAGACCCCATCTGGAGTACTGGGCAGTTCTGGAGACCCAATCTCCAGAAAGACATAACAGGATGGAAGCTGTCCAGAGGAGGGCAACTAAAATGGTATAGGGTCTGCACTGGAAGACATATGAAGAGAGAGACTTAAGGAGCTTAATATGTATAACCTTGAGGAAAGGAAGGGGGAACAGGATTGAAACTTTCAAGTACCTCAAGGAATCAACAAGTCCAAGAGGGTAGCATTTTCAAAAAAAGAGGTGTGCAAGAACAAGGGGCACAATTTGAAGATAGAGGGGGCGGCTCAGAGGTAATTTAAGGAAGTATTTTTTCACAGAGAGGGTTATGGATGCATGGAATGGCCTTCCGGAGGAGGTTGTGGAGTCAAAAACAGTGGTGGAATTCAAGCATGCATGGGACAGTCATAAGGTAGTTCTAGGGGGTGGGGGTAAGAAGAAGTAGGCTGCTGGTTAACTAGGATCTGCAGCTTATCCATTAGGTAGGGAAATGGGCAGACTGGGTGGGCCAAGCGGTCCTTATCTGCTGTCAGATTCTGTGTTTCTGTGTTCCTCCTCAACCTTTCAAAGTCAGTTCTCGAGCCAGTACAGCTCCTCACCTTTACAGGGGCAGAGCTGGATACAATAAGAGCAAAAGCCTTCCTTCCCCTGGACAGGGCAAGGACCCTTATGGAACTGGCCTCTTCATTCACTCTTCAGGTGTCTCGACCAGCAAGGCATTTCTTTCAGCTCCTGGGCCACATGGCAGCCTCTACAGCAATGGTCCAGGGGGCAAGATTCCAGATGAGGGACATTCAATTCCACTTAAGAGCCTTCTTGTCCCAAAGAAAGGATTCCCTTACCAAACTAGTCCCAGTGACTCGAACCCTGATCCAGGCTTTGCAATGGTGGCAGGATCAGGACAATTTAAGACAGGGAGTTCCTTTTGTCACTCAGTCTAATTCACTAATCCTCACCACAGACGCCTCCCTCTTGGGCTGGGGAGCCCACTTGGGGGATCTTATCACCCAAGGGCTGTGGTCACCTCAAGAATCTCTGCTTCACATCAATCTCTTGGAACTCAGAGCAGTGTTTCTGGCACTGCAAGCTTTTTCCAAATCTGTACAGAACAAGGTGGTCCAGATCACAACAGACAATACCACCACAATGTGGTACATCAAGAAGCAAGGAGGCACTCTGTCTACGGCCTTGTGCACAGAAGCAATGAAGTTGTGGTCTCTGGCCTATTCCCTGCAAACCTCTCTGATAGCAGTTCACCTCCCAGGGAAGGACGATGTCCTAGCAGATGCTCTCAGCAGGATATCTCAGGGCCACCACGAATGGTCCCTAGATTCCCTAGTTTTGAAAGTGATTTTTTCCAGATGGGGCACTCCACAGATAGATCTTTTTGCAGCCCCAGACGATCACCAACTTCCTCTCTTTTGTTGCAGACCCCTAGTCTTGGGCTCAGTCCCCCTGGATGCTCTGGTTCTGAATTGGGAAGGGAAGTTCCTGTATGCTTCCCCCCTTCCCTTCCCTCTCCTGTTCAAAGTGCTAGTCAAGATCAGGTCTCAACCATGCAAAGTGATTCTGATTGCTCCAGACTGGGCCAGGCAGCCCTGGTACCCACTGTTGTTGTCCTTAGCAGTCCACCTTCCCCTGTCTCTTCCCAGGAATTACAACCTGTTGACATCCTCTCAGGGAAGGATTTGGTATCCGAACCTCACATCTCTCAATCTCAAGGCCTGGCTCTTGAAGAGTTAGTTTGCTGATCTGCACCTCTCTCAAGGGGTTCTGGATATCCTTAAGGCTTCTCGAAAGCCTTCCACCAGAAAGACTTACAACTCCAAATGGAACAGGTTCATTATTTGGTGCTCTGATAAGCATATTTCTCCAGAATCTGCTGGGTTGCCTACAGTCCTGGACTATATGGTTCATCTTAATGGCTTGGGACTTAGACCAGCTACACTTAAAGTGCATCTGGCAGCTGTTTCTGCCTTCTTGTCAGTAGGCAAGCCCTCTCCTCTATCAACCCATCCTGTATTTTGTAAATTCTTTAAGGGATTGCTGCACACCAGTCCTCCCTTTAGGGACCCTGCTCCTGCTTGGGACCTTAATGTTTGCATTGCTCAGCTTATGCAACCCCGCTTTGAGCCTTTGTCCTCTGCAGAGCTTACGTACTTGACTTGGAAAACTGTGTTTTTGGTAGCCATTACCTCTGCCAGGCGTATCAGTGAATTGCAGTCCCTGTCAGCGGAGCCTGATTTCATCTCTTTCCATAGAGATAAAGTGATCCTAAGAACTAACAGGAAGTTTTTGCCTAAGGTGGTTTTAGACTTCCATCTTAATCAGTCTATATCTCTCCCTGTTTTCTTCACCGAGCATTTCTCCTCTGGAGAGAGGTTATACAGCCTGCACGTAAAAAAGGCCGTTAGCTACTGCATAGAGCGCACCAAGGGTCACAGGTTTGAGTCCTTCCAGTTGTTCCTCACTTATGGAGAGGTCGGTAAGGGCAAACCTGCCACTAAAAGATCTATTGCCAGGTGGATTGTCTCTTTTCAATTCTGCTATGAAAAATTGGGTAGAACCCCACCCTCAGGCCTGAGGACTCAGTCTACAAGAGGTACAGCTGCTTCCCTGGCTGCTGCCAGGGATATTCCTATCTTAGAAATCTGTCAAGCAGCCACCTGGAAAACGGTCCATACATTCACCAAGCATTACTCTCTGGATATCCAGGCTAGGGGTGATGCTCGGTTTGGCACAGCAGTACTTCAGAGCCTTTTACCAAAGTAGGTTCTGTCCCTCCTCCATGGAGGTACTGCTTGGTAGTTTGCAATAGTCAGAATACAGCAAGACTTCATGTTGTTTGAAGAAAAATTACTCACCTTAGTAATGTTGTTTCTTCTAATGGAGTCTTGCTGTATTCTGACTCCCCACCTCCCCTCTCAGAACCTGGTTTTTGGGATGTGGGTGGGCAGGTGCAGTGTTGGCACCTAGAGGTGCCCCTTTCTCACCCTCCTTTATTTTGGGTGTGTATTGTGTTTTGTTTTTTGGGTTTCCTGACTTGAGTCTTTGCTTTGAAACCAAAAAACCTTTTTTAACAAATTTAGTTGCCAGTTGGCTAGCGTGAGTTTTACAGTTTCCACACAAAATGCCTAGTGAGTATAGCTCGTTAAGGATCTGACGGTTGGAGTTTAAACAACAGCAGACAGAGGCTTCAATCGAGCTCGAGCTCAGCAGTCCATGCCCTGCATGGAAAGTTAACTCTTTGTTCTCCGGGGCAGTTCAAAGGTTGGTGATCACTGCAATAGTCAGAATACAGCAAGACTCCATTAGAAGAAACAACATTACTAAGGTGAGTAAGTTTTTCTTATGTCTTCACCAAAGAAGTGCTTGTCTTGTGGCACGCAGATCCCACACAAAGACTGTCACCTCAATTGCGTCCTCTGTCTAGGCCCGGACCATCCTGTTTCCTCCTGCCCTGAGTGCCAGACCTTTAACCAGGCCATGAAGAAAAGGAGGCAGCAAGCTTTGGAGGCCCATCTTTTAAAAGCCCGCCTGGCTTCTCTAGAAAAGAAGATAGACCGTTTAAGAGAGTCCTCTGCAGATAAATCTTCTCCATCGAAGAAACACAAGGAGAAGTCTAGGGAGCGGGAGTGCTCCGCGGACGACACGCGGCCCTTGACGAGCAAGGCCCATCCGCTGCCCAGAAAATCATACTGTAAGTCTGGTAAGACCGCACCGTGTCAGTCGATCGTCGGTCCCTCCGACTGTGCCGGCTGATAAGTCGACCCCCGGCTCCTCCGAGGATCGCGCAGCAGCCGGTAAGCCGGCTCCCCAGTCAGCGGGGACCCGCCCAGCACCCGTCGATAAGTCCGCCCGATGCCACCTGCTAAGACGACTGTCCCCAGCCACACAGGTGTGGTTCCCCCGTCTGGGCCTAACGGCGCCTCACCAGACATCCGGCGGAACCAGGGAGAAAAAGCCCTCTCCCCTCCTCTTCTTTGCTCATACCCTCCACTTCAACGGCGGGTACCTCCGGCGAAGACAGCTGAGAACCCCTCAACGTAGTCGATTCCACGGGGTCAACTCTGCGTTCTCCTCTCGTGGATAAGGGGAGGAGGCCCTCCCTAAACCCGCAGGCCTTAATGTGGAGGTCTCCTCCTCGCCTCGCGCGGATTCTTCATCGCTGTCAGCCAGTATCCTGCCAGGGGATCGGGCGAACCCTACCCAGACGCCGGATGTCCCACCGACTGTTGCTCACCTGGGACCTCGCGACCGGCCCCAGCCACTGGCTCAGATGCCGGAGGTCCAGGCTGCGGGACTATCATCGGGACATATCTATCGGTCTCAGCTGTTGGCCCCGACGCCTGATCCAGTCCTGCCATCAGGGCTCCTTTGTCTGGTTCCGATTCCGGCCCCTTCAACGACAGACCCTTTTCCAGTGCCAGATCAGATGGTTCCGGTTCCGACGTCTGTCCCCCTGACATGGGCAGTCCCGACGCTGAACCCCCAACCTGTATACACCATGGCGGGTCTGATGTGGGTACCCCTGCCGCCCGACCTGACGACGGGGATTTACTCCAGACCCGAACTGTCTGCACTTCTGCAGGGGTTTCCTGGAAACCACTACCCGGCTGGCCCCCCTCCGGACTGGAGTCATTATGGACAGTTTTACCCTGGGTTTAACCCCTACTCTCACTACCAGGGATTCCAGGGCTATCATTACCCTCCCCCACCGGTAATGCCGCCTCCTCTGCCTTCTCCTCAGCCTCCACCAACTCTGCCACCCCCTCCACCTCCTTAGATTGCCCCGGACTTCAAGACTCTGATTCAGTCTTGGTGTCAGGGGGCTTGGTCCGAGTTGGTGTTGGACCTGGAGACGAGACTCCCTCTCCCACGGTCTCCCAGGTCCCCTTCCCCAAGCAGTTCTTCCGTAACTACCGTACATGTCTCTGGGAAGACTCGTCAGGACGTCTCTCTTCCTGATATCCGTCACCGTCCTGTCGAAGAGGCAGACGAATATGACGATGAGGGGGCTGACAGTTTTTGGGAGGAGGTCCCAGAGGAACCTGAGGGCCCGACAGGCGAGGCTTCCCCGAAATCACCACCAGAGGACCCTGCCTTTTCGGACCTTCTGAGGTCCATGAAGGATTTTTTCGACTGGGAGTCATAGGATCAAGACCCCATGAGGCAGAGGCTAGCAGAACATCTGGACTTAGAGTCTCTGTCTCCGGTCCCCATTCCTCCATGGATTGCACCTCATCAAGACCTCACCATTACCGTCTGGCAAATGCCTAATTCCCTTCCAGCTGTCCCCAAATGGGTGGACAGACTTTACCGGGCGCCGAAGGATGCCCTGTTCTTGAAGACTCATCCTAAGGCTGACTCTGTGGTCACTTCCGCTGCTCATGACTGCTCTGCAGCACATGAGCACCTCTCCTTCGGAGAAAGAGTTGAGGCAGATGGACCAGTTCGGGAGAAAGATCTATTCTTCAGCTACGTGCGCCCTTCGGTCCCTTAACTATGTGGCCCATATGGTGTCATCAAAAAGCTGCCTTAGCCAGCTTAGAGGCTCTGGTCCAAGCCATGGATCCCTCGGCCTTGAAGGAGGAGCTTGTCAAGGATCTTCGCCTCTCCAGGTTCTCATATAGGCGTGCTTTACGGGCCATATATGACTCTGTCGAGTCTGTGGCTCGCACCTCAGCAAATGCCGTTGCCATTAGACTGCGCCTTTATGGACTTGCTAAAGAGGTTCAGTCGGCGATTCAAGATGCCCCTTTTCAGGGCTCTGTACGCTTTGGTGGGGACATCAAGGACATTATCACGGATTTGCAGGCTAGAGGTCTTGCCCTCAGGTCTGTGAGGTCCATGTACCGATCGGGCACCCAGCAACAGCTGCCCTTTCAGAAAAGGACCTGGAGGCAGAGAAAGCAAGTCTCGGCGTGTCGCCAAGGGAAGTGTAAGGCCACGAGTACAGCCACCCCTCTTGCCCCCAAGAACCAGAGACCTGCAGGGTGTCCTTCCCCTGAACATCCTGCCGCTTCCTCACTTCCCATCCCCACTCTCCCGACGTAGAGCAGGTGGGGGGGGTGGAGTTTCACCCGCCACGCGCAGGAGTGGAGGGCGATCACCTCTGACGAATGGGTCCTGCAGTTAGTGTCTGTCAGATACACAACAGAGTTTCTGGAATTTCCCCTAGAAACTCCACCCAAGAGATCCTCCTACTAGAGGGATCAGGCTCTTCTCGTCCGAGAAGAAGTGAACAATCTGTTGCTCAAGGAAGCAATAGAGCATATTCTCCTCCGGCAAAGGGGAAAGGGGTTTTACTCCCATTTTTTCCTGGTTCCAAAAAAGACAAGGGATTTCAGACCCATACTTGACTTGAGCAACCTAAATCAGTTTGTCGAGTACAAAAAGTTTTGGATGCTGACCCTCTAGAGCCTTCTTCTGGAGAACCATTGGTTGTGCGCTCTGGACATGCAGAATGCTTATCTGCACATCCCCATCTTCCCCAGCCACCACTGATTCCTGCAGTTTCAGTTCCAGGGGGAACACCTCCAGTTCCGAGCGCTCCCCTTTAGCCTGAACTCTGCGCCCCGAGTGTTTACCAAGTGCCTGGCAGTGGTTGTGGCCTTCTTATGCTGCAGGGGTATCGTGGTTTTCCCGTACTTGGACGATTGGCTGATTTCAGTTCCGTCCAGGGACTCTTTACTAGAGGCTCTTTCTTTCACCTTGGACCTATTCAACAGGCTAGGGATTACTGTCAGCATCCCCAAGTCCTCTATCACCCTGCCCAGAAACTACAGTTAATTGGGGCAGTTTTGGATACGGTCCAGTGCAGAGCTTCCTTCCCTCCAGACAGGGTGGAGACACTGATCTGTCAGGCTTCCAAAGTGGCTTCTTCCAGGAACATCCCGGCCTGGGAGATCCTGCACCTCCTCGGCCTGATGGCGGCCTCCATCACCACTGTTCCCCTTGTGAGGCTTCACATGAGTCACTCGGTGGTCCTTGCACGTGCAATAGGATAAACTCTTGGACGACCTAGACCATCCAGTGCTGGTCTCCTCAGCGGTTCAGAAAGAATTGCATTGGTGGAGTGACCCCTACAGTCTTTCTTTGGGTCTCCCCTTCAGGAATCCAGCTCCCTCAGGATCCCGCACCACGGATGCCTCGAACATGGGATGGGAAGCACATCTAGGGGAGCACCAAGCCCAAGGACTGTGGTCCAGCTTGGAGTCTACACTTCATATCAACGTTCTGGAGATGAAGGCTGTCCTATACGCCTTCCAGACCCTCCTTCCCAAGGGATAACTGCTGGTCCAAATGGAGAAGATATTGGTAGTTTGGTACCTCAACAAACAAGGAGGAACCCGATCATACCCCTTGTGCAGGGAAGCGATGCGGGTGTGGAACTGGGCGATCCAGAACCATCTGGCCCTCGTGGCTGTGCACGTACCAGGTGTTCTAAATGTCCTGGCAGACATTCTCGGCAGATCTTGGATCCTAGCTCACGAGTGGGGAATTACATCAGGAAGTGGCGGAATCCATCTTCCTACGTTGGGGGCTTCCGTAAATTGAACTTTTCGCCTCCAAATTCGGTGCAAAACTTCCCAGCTTTTGCTCGCTAATTCAGGGCATGGTGCCTTCTGGCACGACGGGCTCTCTCTCTCTTGGACAGGGAAATTTTTGTACGTCTTCCCTCTATTTCCCTTTCTCCAGAGGGTCCGCCTCAAACTTCAAACGGAGAGAGCAAAGATGATCCTCATCGCTCCTCTCTGGCTGAGACAAATCTGGTTCCCGTGCTGCAACAGCTTTCCGGGGAACCACCGGTTCTACTTCCAGTGACTTGTGATTTCCTGACTCGGGATCAAGGTCGACTGCTACGTCCGTGGCTCAGGACTCTGCATCTTCATGCATGGCTCCTGCAGACATAGCGATCTCTCGCTTTGGGGTCTCCTGCCAGGTTGCTCAGGTCCTCATCGAGGCCAAGAAATCCTCTACTCGTTCCCCTTATGCCATGAAGTGGAAACAGTTTTCCATCTGGGCGACCGCTAAGGGTTGGAACCCCTTCTCATGTTCTGCCCCTCAAGTCATGGAATACCTCCTTCACCTGTCAGACTCCGGTCTTTCATATTCATCATTGAAGTTCCACCTTTTGGCTATTTCGACATACCACGAGCTAGTGGATGGTAAACCCGTGGCTCAGTTGGAAGTCTTGAAAACCTTTCTGAAAGGGATTCTCCATCTGAAACCCCCCATCCGCAGCCCGGCTCCTCCTTGGGATTTAAACTTCGTTTTGGAAAAGCTCACACTTCCTCCTTTTGAGCCAGCTATGAGCTGTGATTTGCACTTCCTTTCCTCGAAGGTGTTATTCCTGGTTGCCATCACGTCCGCCTGGAGGATTTTGGAGCTTCATGCTCTGGTTTGTAAGGAGCCCTATCTGATTTTCCACAGGGACTGGGCCGGTTCTCAGAACGAATCCGAAGTTTCTTCCCAAGGTGGTATCAGAAGCCACGCTGAATCAATCAGTAGAGCTTCCTGTATACTATCCGTCCCCCTCTAAATGTCTTCTCTACCATTTAAAACAAGTTGTATTTGTATCATGTTTCTATTTCTGACTCTGTATAATGTCTCCATATTTTACTCTGGCTTCACCTGTTACGTGGGCCCGTGTGTTACCATGACAGTGTACCATGTTTGATGTATCGTAATGTGCTGTATCATAATTTTTCTTCTGTTCTGTAATCTCCTGGGTCGCACCTGAAAGTAGGCACCTGTTGTCTAGTGCGCTTACCTGGTTAACAAAAATAAATAAACAGAGGTGAGGCACTCCTCCATACCATGGACGTACATCGGATTCTCTGGTGTTACTTACTGGACTAAAGAATTCCGTAGCTGTGATCAGCTTTTGTTTCTTTTGGCCCCAGATCGAAGGTCAAACCGGTTTCTAAGCAGAGCCTTTCCAAATGGTTAGGCAACTGCATTAGGTATTGTTACCGAAAGTACGAAAAACCTCTGCCGGGTTCCATCAGAGGTCATTCTACTAGGGGTATGGCTGCTTCTTCTGCCATCTTGCGAAATGTCTCTGCGGCTGATATCTGCTTCACAGCCACTTGGAGTTCTGTCCATACCTTTACCAAACACTACAGTCTGGACATTGCTTCTAGGCGGAGGGCTTGTTTCGGCCTAGCCGTGTTACAGGGCCTACTGTCCTAGACTGGGTCCATTCTGGAGTCCAGTTTTTTCTGTTGGAGTTTTTCCTACTCTCTAGTCTCTCTCTCTCTCTCTCTCTGTTTGGAGGCACTGCTTGGGACTGTGTCCTGTAAGTGATGACCTACTGAAGGAACCCTCTCGAAGTAAGATAGTACAGTTATGTAAGAACTTACTGTAACAGTAGATCTTCGAGAGAGGTTCCTTCAGTAGGTCATATTTTTCCCTCCTCCTTCCCTCATTTTGTGTTTTGGGGTCTCCAAATCCTGTTCCTTCTGCTGTTGGGCCTCTTCCTGGCCTGGGCGGAGAACTGGAGGCAGGGCAGGAGACCGCCCACTATATCTGATCACGCTGACGGTCATGTGGCGTCGCGTGGGTGGTCTCCGCTGAGATTGCTAGAAAAGTCTGCCATGGCCCCACGCCAGGTGGCGCCAGTCCTATAAGTGATGACCTACTGAAGGAGCCTCTCTCGAAGATCTGCTGTTACTGTAAGTTCCTACGTAACTGTACTTTCCTGCTCGGTTCTCCATTGACATACTAGCCGTGTCTCCGGCGGGAGAACTGAGATGGCGCCAGGAGACCGCCCCCTTTATACCATGTTGGGTGGAGCCCACATTGGAGGCGGTCCCCCACCTGGGACTGCTAGCTACAAGTTTTCAGTGTGGTCCTAACGCCGGATAACATCAGTCCTAATGGTATTATCTGCTGCAGGAGCTCCTCTCGAAGATCTACTGTTATGGTAAGTTCTTACGTAACTGTAGTTTTTTCAAAGTTTTTCTGAAGAAGTCGGTTGCTCTTTAAGCTTGCTTACTTAGATGCATACCACATGGGGAGATATACCTCTTACCGAGCCATAGCCCCACGAAGAGCCCCACCAACTTTCTCCCCTCAGTTTTTAAGTCCCCCCCATCCTCCACCAACATTCACTGTTGAAGTGGATGCAAAGGAAAACCTGCGATCAGTTCTTACCTGATTTTTCTGCAGGACTCTGAGTGTCAAAATGAGATTGTGTTTTCTGCTTCCTTGGG
Organism: Neoceratodus forsteri; assembly: GCA_016271365.2. NCBI lineage: Eukaryota > Metazoa > Chordata > Ceratodontiformes > Ceratodontidae > Neoceratodus > Neoceratodus forsteri. The sequence continues at coordinate 505,548,667 of CM028129.1, read as the reverse complement.
GTCTTGGGGGTCCCTGAGCACGTAGCTCTTGCCAGAGTACACAATTTTCAACCATGCTGGATACTGTATAACATATGTAACTCTGAATGATCATACTGTGTGCACAAACTCCATCAAATAGCATTTGCCTCTTCCAAATGAAGTAGTTCAGGGTACAGAGAAAGCTTGTCTCCCTCCTCTGTTTTAATGAGGCTTATCCATTTATCAACCTCCAGCACTCTGTCTCTCCTAGACTCCTGGCAACATGATCAGGAAAGCACTGGGCTCAGACGTCTAATCCATTCTCTTCTTCAGTGTAATTTAATATTTACATGAAATCAGATGAGCCGGGTCCAATTTGAGGTTGTGCTCCAACCAATGACCTGCAAAGTCTCTGGTATTCTCCTCCAACCTCTCTGGGAGTCCCAAGAGGCGAACATTACTAAATCTTGAGAAATTTCTCCAGTGCTTCAGTCTGTATTGGAGTGCCTTATTTTCTTTAAATAGTCCCTCTGTTGCTGTGGCAGCCTTTAATACTACGCCTGTGGCTTCTTTGATATCCAAAAGTTCAGTTCCCAACTATACTTCACAACTTTGCAGCCGGATATGAAAGTCGGTAACTTTGGTGTCTAGCATTGTAATTGTTTGCTGCAAGCTGCACACTGGAAGACAGCAGGTTTTCATTCATTGCTGTCTCTGGTATATCGCTCACTCCATGCTAAGGGCATCGTGGGCACCTCTTCCCTCCTTCTGTCTGCCATTTTTAAGTTTGCTTGCATGCACGCGGAGCCAGCTTCTTGCTATGAGTGGGTTTTTAAGGGCGTGGTTCTGTCTGTTCAGTGTAGAGTTGTGTGCAATGGGCGAGGCATTGGCACACCAGTCATCAGCCAGGCTGATCGTGACACTATTCTGCCATGCAAGGCGGAAACTTTTTGTAGTTGGGGGAAAAAAAAAAAAAAGCCGAACCAATCATATGGGGCCTTTTTCCTGTCACCTGCAGGACATCATACAGCACACAGCTGTTTGGTGTCCTGATCAGCCTGACTGATGTAGCCCCCCCTCGCCACTCCACCAGTCCCTTGCCTCATTGTTTCCGCACGTCCTGCCGGCCCCCATCGCACGTTCTGCCGGCCCCCATAACAAGCCTCCGTGTAGTTAATGTAAAGGGAGCTGTCAGTGGAAAAAACACAACAGTGCAGAACTGAGTTTCCCCGAGTCTGTGTGACATCAGTTAAAGACAACAGACTCTGGCTTCCCATGCAGTGACACATGCAGCTGTGCTAATTTCACAGAGCTAGCAGCCATGCGTGTCCATGTGGACATACGGAAATCAGCTGTTCTGCCTTTGCCACACTGACTTTCTTAGTGGGAGCCAGTGTTGTTGGTAAAACAGATGTTTGCTGAGGAGCCCCGAATGTTTTGTCTGGGGCCCTGAACCTATTGCTGCACAGTTGCAGAAGCTCCCTCCTAATACTATTGTGGGGACTGACTGGGGAGTATATGCCTCCCGTCTCTGCTGTTCTGGCTTCCTCGGACCAGTGTCCTGGCTCCTGAACCCCCATTATTAGCAGCCACCGACATTGCTCACTCACTGCGCTGGCCGCTGCACTCAGTCCCACCTTGTTTCCATTTTCAGCAGCCCTGTTTTCTCTAGTATTGCTGCTACTCTATCTCCACGGCAGCCAGTGCTGTCATGGAGACTGAGCACTGTGCCGCCCCTTTCTTAATGGGAGACAAGGCAGCTTTGTCCTGCCCAGTCTACCAGCCGGGCACTCACTCGCTGAGACACTCTCTTTCCGACTGACTCCTTCCCGTGCGTGTCCTGTCCTTGCTCCATCCCACGAAGCTGTCATGACATGCCAGCTCCTTCCTGTTGTATCCTCGCTCCATCCCCCGAAGCTGTCATGGCATGCTATGAAGTTAAAATGAACAATTGTTTCATTTCTGTTACTATAGTTCCAAGGTGCTTCATAATAAAATAATAAAGGACGTTCACCACACCGGTCAAACATTAAACCACCACCTAAACATAAATAGAAGGGGGAGGCTGATTATGCTATACGACCAATATTCTGCACAGTATATTGAAAGTGAAGTGTGACTTTATACAGGCCTGTTGTATGAATTTAGAATTAATTAATACTAGGGGAAAACACAAGACTCCATCAGATGGCGCCTCTGCCGGCTGCATCCCATACCTACAAGCTGGGCTGGCTAAAACATCTGTGCTCTGTGGTGCCTTCCTCTAACCCTGTCTGCCATGGTACCTTCTGCTCTCAGTGGTGGGTGGGTGGGTGGGGGGGGTCAGCCTAGGGCTTTTAAGGAGGCAGATGGAGGTCCTAGAAAGTGTCAGGTTCTTAGTTTGGTCATGTCAGAAAGGTTGTGAAATAGCATCTAGAGAACCAAAGGTCTGGGTTCTCCAAGCAGTGGCAGCTCTAGGAATTATGGATGACAAGGGCACCGAAGGATTGCACAGATTTCAATCTGGGCTATGTTCCCAGCTGTTTATTACTGTTTGGGGCATAGCAGATCTTTGCTAGGCAACGTGCCCTGTCTGGAGCCACCATGTATCCAAGGACTGGAGAGAGAGAGAGAGAGAGATGGATAAACAGAACCTTAGAAACAAAAGGCACAGTCTCCTTAACACTCAAACCCTGTAGAAGCCTTTCAAACATTCCTTTTAAAACAATGCTTTGATCAGCTATCCATCGGGCTGGGTTCTAACACAATCTATAGCACTGAAAATTGAGGTCCAAGGACCCCAAGTCAGTGACACTCTGCAAGCCCTATAGAACAAACGGATCATGTTGCTGTAAGCATGCTGAAAATAGAAAATGAAGGTAGATTTCTTGTTTTTGACCACAAGTGTTTTCATCAGGACTGACCTATAAAAAAGGTGAAAGTGGTTAAAACATGGACAGTTCAGTACTATAATGTTATGTGATGGACCTGCAAAAGAAAACACTTTAGGGCTGTAGACTGACGTCCCTTTGTACAAAGTTGCACTGAATTACAACAGTCAAGTACTTTTTATTACAGTTAGGGTTACCACCGTCCTGATTTTTGGAGGACAGTCCTGATTTGGGCAACTGTGTCTTGCAAACAGGACATGAAAAATACTACTTGTCCTGACTTTTATAGTAGGAAGAAATTGCCTAACTTACCTCTAAATGTTGCAGAAAACTGTATCTTAACTAAAATACCTTAAAATGAAGATAAACCATACAAACCACTAAAAAACTACAACACACGGTCTTAATTCTTATGACATAGAGAAAACATGTCTGTTGTAATACGAAATGGCGAACTTTCGGCATTGACAAATGCTTGTTGTTATGTGGAGTTGCCCATAACAAAAAGTGTGGCAAATCTTGCGGCTTGACATGGACACAAAACTGACAAAACCCTGTTTAGGATTTAGCAAGAAAACCAAAATAAATATTTAACAAAATGTGTTTAAGGCTTTGAGGGTCAGAGCAGCAGCAAAGCATGTCCCTCCCTGCTGGCTGTTGGCTCTGCCCCCCTACAAAGTCATTGTTTCAGGAGGCCTTTGTTATATGTTAAATATTTGGTGTACCTATAAATTGTATTGCAGTTGCATGGAAATATTTTGTACAGACACACTTAAAAATGTTTGCTTTAAAATAGAACTCTTGCAAGACTGACCACTTCCAAAACCATCAACTTTATTTAGTAACCTAGATCCGAATTGGGAGCAGGGTTCAGCAATTTGTCTTTTGTTTATTTTTTCTGAATATCGTATAGTTGAAGGTTTGTGCAGTGATTTTGACCTGCCTACTAACTGTATTTCACTGCCAAGTACTTTTGGAGAATAAGTGGCTAATACGTTTTTGAATAAGTTCGTAGTTTGTTGGATTCTTTGGACTTGAGATAAAACACCCACATTAGTATATAAATGACAGTGATGAGTTAGCCTAGGTGACATTCTTGCAAGCCTACAGATGTTGTTAAATGTTCATTAAACTGTCGGATAGATTGTAGAGTAATACTGAATTAAAGAAACACAGAATTTGTTGGTAGAAAAGGACTGCTTGGCCCACCCCTTCTGCCCAAGTGTTCTTGCCTGTTCTACATTTGCAGAGTGCACAGTGCAATGTAACAGACGGCCACTGTATGCACTTTGAAAATAAACATTCCGTGAGTTTTGGAACAAGTTCCTGATTGGCGACGGCCTGTTATCAGAAAGAACTCGGGAGGGTGAGTGCCGTGACTGTTCCTGAATTGCTAGTGTGAGTTTACTAGAGCATCCGGCCTCACCAGAGCGGCTCCATTTTCCGAACTGTCTACATCTGCAGACCCTGTCTTTTCTAATATTCCCTTATCTTTATCCCATGTGTGCTTGAAGCCCCCCACTGTTTTGACCGCTACCATTTTCACTGACATTCTGTTCCAGGCATCTACCACTCTTTAAGTGAAGAAATATTTCCTCACATTTCTCCTGAACTCCCCACTCCCCTCCGTGCTTTTCTGTATGCCACTAGTCCTGATACTCAGCCTTATTTTGAAGAGGCTCCCCTTTTTCACCCTGCTCACCTGTGAGGTACTTGTAGATCCTGATCATGTGACCTCTGTCTCCTCTCTTCCAGTGTGTACATGTTGAATCTGTCTCTTCTTATGGTTTCACTTGTGTACTGTGTGCCATTTTAGTTGCCCTTTGGACCGTCTTCACCTTGTCTGTGTCCTTTCAGAGGTGCGGTCTCCAAAACTAGACACATTGCTACACGTGCAGGTGCACCAGGGAGGGATAGAGCAGCAGCATCACCTGCCTACTCCTGCTGGAGATATCCCTCCCTATGCACCCCAGCATCCCACTAGCCCTGCCCATGACCTTGTCACACCGTACTGCCATCTTGAGATCTTCTGATGTAATAACCACAGATCCCTTTCCTGTCTAGTAACTGGCAGTACCCTCCTCATCCTATACTTGTATACTGTATTCAGCACTAGTGTTCCTATGCCCAAGGTTCATGATTTTGCACTTTTTAGCATGTAACCCCTACTGCTATGTCTTTGACCACTCTTGAAGTTTCCCTACATCCCTATGCATTTCCTGCATCCCCTCTTGAGTGTCCACCTTATTGCAGAGTTTGATGCCATTGGCAAAAAGGCAGGCCCCGTTCTTCTGCAGTGTCCCCTGTGGAGACATAGAAAAGGACTGGCCCCAATACCGAACCCTGTGGAACACCACTGGTCACTCTCCTATTTTTCAAGTGAGTGCCATTAACCACCACCCTCTGTCTCCTATCTTATAGCCAGTTTCAAACCAGTTTACCAGTTTGTACCCCACTCCTAAGCTGGTAAGCTTCCTAATCCACCTTCTGTACAGCAGTGTCTAAGGCCTTGCTGAAGTCTAGATAGGCTAAGTCCTGCTGTCCCTGGTCATCCAATCTATCAGTCATTTTATGTATTATTTTATATTACTGAATTATCTCAATTATATTCAAGAGCAGGAAATAAACGCTGTTTGGCTGTTATCATAATGAGCAACTCTGTACTTCAGCATGTTTTTTCATAAATAACATGTTTCAGGTGTTACAGTTTAACTAGAGAACACATTTTTTCCATTTCCAGTTTTTCTTTCCAAGATTTACCGCTCATCTTGATAGTCCATCTATAAAATCTGTGTAGGAAACATTTCTCTCCCTTGTTACCCTCACAGTGCCTTTATTTATGACATCATCATGCTCACCGTGACAACACACTGATGTCACAAACAGCAATTGTGCAGTTAGCAGGAGAGAGCCAGGTACATTTTGAAAGACTCAGATATTTTCTGGATTATCTACTGTATTTTGTAGACCTAACAGCGAGAAAGTAAAAGAAAAACATAATTAGAAAACAAAGTTGAAACATAATTGCTGTATATCTAGTGTTTTTAAACGTTTTAATATAATAAGAGAGTTGATCGGTAATCTCTGGGATCAAACTAGATTAGTTCCTGTATAAATGATCCTTGTACCTGTATAAACATTGCTTGCAGTTCTCCTTTGTACTGCCTCCGCCCTGTCCCTGTCCTTTCAAATGTGGTCTCCAAAAAGCCCGCCCAGTGGTGCTGAGGGTTGGGGCGCTGGACGCCACACCTCGCACCATGTCGTCGACCCGTGTAATGATCATGGGTTGCCGGGGGGTGATGGATCAAGAGTCCGGAGGACTGCTTTCCTCACCCAGTGGGTGGGAGCGTTGTTGCTCCTCATTGAATGACTGCCCCAGGTGGAGGCCTGAGGAGCAGTGCCAGGCGTGTGAGGAACACGGTGGGCGTTGGTGACGGCGTGCGCCTGTGCTGATTAAGGGGCGGGAGGAGGGGTGGGCCAGCAGGCTCCATGATGGCCAGCTCGCCTTGCGCCTGCCGTCCCCCAGATTCTGGATTCTGAATATTGGGGAGTAGACGCCCTTTCCCTGCCCCGCTGCAGGGGCAGGACTGGTGGGGCGGGGCAGCTGGAGGCACCTACCAGCTCAGCGGAAGGCGGAAAGAGAAAAACAAAATAATAAAAAAAAAAAAAAAAAATGGTGTCTACAGTGGTACACAGTATTCTTAGTTAGGACAAACATCTTTTGCAGCTGTAGTAGCTCTGCTTTGGCAGTATTTGCATTTGTTTGCTGTTCTTTTTGATCTGCATCATGAAACACCTGGGGCTGCTGCTATTTATCAGACTCCCCCTACTACCTTCCTATTCGTGAATGACGCTGCTGCTTTTGGATGTCTTTTTTTTCCCTGAAGAAACCGCTTTTCTGTTGCTACACTACCTTTCGTCCAGGGTCCTGGTGCTCTGCCATTGGATTCTTTGTGTGGTTAAGTTCTGGCTGTAATCCTGTGTCTCTGTTGCTGCTTCAATAGTGTTTGCCATTAAGGTTGTTTGCTGGTGTTGGGATTGGGTTTTTGTGTTAGCCCACAGCTCTTTTCTTGCTGGTTGTCACCTGGCCTCCCACATCGATGGTCCTCCTGCTGTCTGGCTCTGTTTTCTGTTGAATTCCAAAGACTGTTGGCATTTTTTTTATGCGTTTATACTCCTCATCCCCATCTAGTCCAACCCCCAGCCTCGTCACCTACCTGCTCCAGGTACTTACCTTGAACTCTGTGTTGCATAGCTCCCCCCCCCCTCCAAATAGGTGGGCATTTGGGTCTCTCTCAAAAAAACCCTCCAGGAGTCCCTATGGGAACTATGATCCTGGGGAGGTGGGTGCTGTGGTTAGTGGTGCAGGGCCTGGGGGGGGGGGCAGACCTTCATCCTGGTGCACTTGTGTTTTTTTCTTTTTGTTTCCCCCTGTTGCTAGGCAGCATATGCAGAATCAGGTGGGGTGTACCTTGCAAACATGCAACGTGCTCCTGCTAAGAGAGTGAACTCCCTGTTTCACCAGCAGGAGCTACTGTAGATTTTACTTTGAGATTCGCTCTTGCAGCAGGTAGCACCTTTAGGACTGAAGCCAGCAGGCGCCAGGACCCCTCGGAAACTTTCTAGCTAGCAGTTCTCAGAGGGGGGATCTCCCCCGATGTTGGCCCGCCGCCGACGTCCCATATGGTATAAAAGGGGCGGTCCCCCCAGCCCATCCTCATTCTTTTCCCGCTGTCGACCAGCAAGACGGACTTCCATGGACGCCTTCAGCTAGTTTACCGCCATCTTATCACATTTTTCAATGCCTTTTTCTTTTTCCGAATTAAAGCAAAAGTACCTCCTCTTCTCAAAGCTCTTAAACTGAGATGCTCCTTTCCAAGTGCGCATGCGACAAGCAGATCCCACATAAAGATGACCATTCAGCCTGCCTTTTTTGCTTAGGCCCAGACCACAACATCGAGGCCTGTCAGCACTGCCGCAATTTCAACCAGCGCATGTGGCTCTGATGCCAGAACATCCTTGAAGCTTTCCTGCTTAACAAAACGATATCTGCTGTGGAGAAGGAACTTCAAAGCAAAAGCTCGTCCTCTCCTCCCTCAGCCTCTTTTTCTCACAAAGAGAGGAAATCGAGCAACAAACCCAGGCACCGAGAGAAATGAAGTCGGCAGCCCCCCCCCTTTACCAGGTGGGCCTCGGGGCTCCCGGTCACTAAGCCTCCCTCCTTCTCATCTCCTTTACGGGAGAAGGCTCTTTGGGGCATGGGAGGTCTTCCCACGTCTCTGCACCACTCAGGGTTAAGCCTATCACCACTGGGGGCTGTAAGCTTGGTGGCCCAGCCAGTGACCTTCCAGGCAGGCTGCTGTCTTTCGCCCTTCTGGCCAGGGTGTCTGCCGTGACGTCAAGGGCTATCAATAGCAAACGGCACCCGGGATGGTCGCCCTCTTCCTCTGAAAGCAACAGGCGTACGTCCCACTCAGGAGCCACCCCTCCTCCACAGGTGACTTCACTTGCGCGTCCGCCGGCTAGCTACCCGGCCTCCACCTACATCTGCTCCTTTAGTGCCGGACTCGCCAGTGCCCCCTCGAAAGAGCCTGGCACCCCCACAGATGCCGGTTGTCTCCGATGCCCCTAGTGGGCCGACACCAAGGGACCTGACACCCGATGACTGAACGTCGGATCTGCCACTTCCGATGCCTGAGGACACTGCTTTGGTCCTGACACCAGAGGACCTAGGTCGGACCACCCTGATGCTGGGGTTACCAAAGCTGGACGACCTGATGCCAGGGCCATCCAAGCCAGCCCCCCCGACACCAGATTCTCTTGCTTTGCTGCAGGGCCTCAAGAAACTGTTTTCGCCGTGGTGGGCCTACTTCAAAGATGAAGCCCCATGGCCCCTACTAAGCCAGCTCCCCAAGGGCCTCCTCCACCTGAGCTCTTGGGCCACCCTCCTGCCCTGCCTCCTAAGGGGCCGACTCCAGACAAGGAGCTTACTCCTCCTAGGGAACGATCACACAGGCCACCAAGGTTGCTTCCCCCTCTCCAGACTCTGAGGACTCGGATGAGGATTCCTTTTCCCCCTTTAGCCCTGGGATTCAGACCCTCTGTCCGACCCGGATGTCAGGAAGGACACACCACGCTTCCCATCTGATGAACCTTCATTCATGGATGTGATGCTTCACATCCAGCAACTGAATGGATGGAACACGGAAAGACTTCGACTCGGAATAGAAGAGGTTGTCTGCTTTTCGAAGAAAGGACGCCCTACCCATGGTAGTCCCTCCGATGATCGATTCCTACAAGGATGCCAAGAAGTTGCTTGGAAGCATTCTTTCTTCACTCTGGCTGTATCCATAAAGTCAGACTTCTTGTACACTGTTCCCTGGAAAGACCCTTGTACGGGGAACAACCTGAGGCTTTGTTTGTATGGGTCTCTGGAAGCCCAGACGCAGTTTAGCACCTTTTTGCCTACTACTTTAATGTTCTTAGTTTTAGAATCTCTTGTTTATTAAAGATTCCCCTTCAGAGAGAGATTTTTTTTACTTTTCTTCCCTGTTGCTGCCTCAGCGGACTGAATTTTGGCTCTTCAGATGACATTTTTTTCTCTGTCTGCTGTCTTGGGCTTGACCTCGTTGTCTTTTACTGCGAGCCTCAGTTGAAGTTTATTCTTTTGGCCCTCTGGCGCAGAAGGCGGCTCTTCAACATTTCTGATGGAGCAATTCTGGGCAGGGATCCTCCGTGGTTCCTCCCTCTCCATTGCTGGCAGATTCTTTGAGCTTGAAGACCACCAAGGCCTGGGATCAGTCCTTCGGATGACCGTGACAGGGAGTGCTCCCCCTGGCATTCCTGTCCCTGGTGGCTCTTTCTTCTGTAGGGGGTCCTTGTCGATGACTCTTGCCTCGTTGAGGGTCACTGTCCAGGTCTTTGTCTTTACCAGACCCATACTGACAGCGTTGTTGCCCGCCTCGCCTGTCAGCAGGTCGCAGACTCTTGGGTCAGAGATCCCTGCTCTGTCAGCTCTTGGCAGCTGCCTTTCTGTTATGGCCTGATGCCTGTCCAGGCCCTGACTTCGACCCTTCGGGCCTTCCAGCCCGTCGATAGAATTGTTGTGCTCGGGGCCGTTGACCTCTGTGTTTGATGACACCTTTTTTCATCATCGACTTTATTGGTATCTGCTGTGTCGATGATTGGCTCATCATCATTAGCCATCCCGTTGCGGCCTGTTGGATGCTTTCCATCATTGCCGATATTAATGGTACCTGTTCGGTCGATGCCTGGCTCATTAACAACATCCCACCTGTTGCGGCCTAATGCATCTCCAGGCCCCAGACTTTGGGCTTTTCAAGCTCTCAGGCCCCATCAACGGGGTTGTCATTCCCTGTGCCTTGGTCACCTCCTGCTGTTGATGATGCTTTTCTTCTGTCACTGACCTTATGGGTACCTGATCTGCTGACAGCTGGCTCATTGACAACAGTTCTCCCGTTACGGCCTGATGCATTTCTAGGCTCCAGGTTTTCGGCTTTCCGGGCTCTCAAGGCCCGTTGATGGGGTCATATACCACTGACCCCTCCACTGTTGTTGATGTTATAATGTCGTCAACCTTGTTGATGGTCCTTGCCAAGTTTTGCATGTTCCTGGTCTGTCACCTGGGCGCATTGCTTCCTGGTTCGCCCGCGCTATGGACGTGTTATTCCCAGTGTGCCACCGTTGAAGACTTGCTGTTTGGATTCTGATCCTGGGCTGTTGAAGTTGCGGTGGACTACCTTCCGGACCTCTTGGTGGAAGAGGAGGATGAAATGGAAACACCCTCTTCTGACAGGTCCACTGCATCCTCAGTGGGAGAAGTCTCAGTTAAGCATGCTTCTAGGTCTCCTTCTGAGGACTTTGCCTTCTTTACTATGCGGCCCAGTCAGTGCCCGATGCTGCGGTTATTCATGCAGCTCATGAACTAAGGTGCCCAGGCACTTTAGTTTCCTCCCACCCCAACAAAGCATCCCGCAGGCGTTACCTGGGGAAAAGTGGACTTCTGCTTCTTCCGCCTTGGGGCTGAGAATTACCCATTATCTCTCTCACTGTGTGGTGTATCAGGGGACTGTTTGTCAGAAGGGCAGTGTGGCTACCTCAGCCCTTCCTGTTTACCCTCAAAATGAAGGGGTTCTTAGGTGTTTGCAAAGTGCAGAGAATTCCCCCTCAGGGCACTTTGTAATGTCTCTGATACAAGTGCCATGGTGGCTGCCTCAGACCTTTGCCTTTGGAGGCACCCCTCATTGTGGTCTCCGGTATCCCAGCTGATTTCCTATAGGGGATGCTTTGCACCCTTTTTAATGGCTCCAATGTATTGAACCAGCTGTTAAGGACATTATTAACCTGCTGCAGGCATTGGACAGGGCTCTCAGGCTGTCTTTTCGCTCTGTGATATTCAACCTCGAAGCATACAGTGCCCTCACTTTCGTCAGGTACCCCAACATCCAGAGCAACCTCCAGACCCCAGGGCACCCAAAGAGCCTCTTCCACAGTCCCTGAGGATGGTCCCACTTTTGCTTGGCTCTTGGCAGGACCCTCCCCATTCTGGTTCTTGACCAGGGGGTGTCACTGTTGCAGGTCGATTCTACCTCATTCTGTAACTTCTGGAGCACCATCTCTTCAAATGCTAGATTATGGGGGTGCTAGAGAGCCATTTTCCAGGTTGGGAGCACTCATTTAGAGCTCTCCACCTCATGGTGTTTACTTTATTTAAAAAACAGACAAATTTTCTAACTTATCAGAACTTGACCCTTCTTAATTTCTGGAATCGATTGATACCTTACTTTTGAAAATGGGACGACAAAAAGCTCAACCTCAGGGGCCCATAAAGACTAACTGCAGCCAAGCACCCTCAAGGCTGTGGGAGGCACGGGTGGTAGTGGAAATGGCACCCAGCAGACATTGGAACCGCTATGGAAGTCGATGATTGAATCCATGAAAGCCATAGCTAAAATGGAGAAAACCCTTCAAAAGCTGGAAAAACATGATGTGGCCATACAACAACTGACTGGGACGGTGGCAGAATCAGAGAAAAGAACTGTCTCTACATTAACTGCTGTTGCCACATTAGCAAAAGAAAGTGCACAACTCTGGAGCCACGTGGAAGCAATAGAAAATGAAATATGCTCCTGGAATATTAGAATATTCTGAGTCCCTGAAGGGGTAGAGGGGACATCTTGACTGCAATATTTGTTGGACTGGTTCTGAGAAGTACTTAAATTGCTAGAAGGATATGGTAGTCCTCTCTGACGAAGGCCTATAGAGTCAATCCAAGAGTTCGTCCGACTTCACCTAACCAGTGACGCACTGTCTTAGTGAGGTCCACCAGATCGGAAATCAGAGATGCCCTCATCAGTGCAGCGCGGGCAGTGTACCTGCTACATGTTAATGGAACTGATGTAAAATTGTATTCCGATTTGTCTTTCCAGACCACTGAGAAAGGAATTTGATGCTGTATGGCAGAGGTTGCAGGCACAGGGGAAAGTCCATTCATTTCTGCTGCCGTCCCACCTCAGAGTGGTGTATAGTGGAAAGACATGGCAGTTCAGCATCCCCCAAGATGCGGGCTGTTGGCAGAAAAGATGGAGCAGGAGTTTGAGAGGCACAGAGACAGTTTGGTTCACCAGGATTCGACTTCTGACTTGGAATGTTGAACAGTGAGTTGTTCAAGCCTGTCGTAGCAGGTTTGGATTAATGAGCAGCTGTACTGTTTTATTCTGGTCTCCTCTGCTATTGTACGGGGAGACAACTGACCACTATAAATGTGTTTGGACATACTGGAATATTGGAGGGAGCTGCAGGCTTAATAACGTCTTTTTTTTTTTTTTTTACTTTGGAAGCTCGTGGTGTGTAATGCTCATGGGATTCCCGCCATTTTGTTAGTTCCCTGATGACCTTCTCCCCAGTATAGGGCTGCTGTTCTCCTAACATGGCTCTGTTTATGCTTAAATAAAATATAATTGATTAGGCTTTAATTTTCGGGCAAACTGTTAGGAGTTATAGTTCTGATTGAAGAATGTTCCATAAAGGTTTCTTAAAATTCTCATTCATTGCTCCCTCGCAAACATTAGACTCCACAAAACACCATGTGACTCTAATTCACTGTTGTCCTAGCTTTTCTCTTAATCTTCAACTCATTTAACCTTAAAAGTGAATTCCCCAGATCATCTGTGTTTGTGAGCTCTCTACCTCTCCCAGTGTTAACTTCCTGTTACTAGGCTGTCCCTTATACACTACACCTGACTGAAGCTCAGTCTGTACCCCCTGACCCACACTGATAGCTACTTCTAACTCACCCAAACTCCTCCTTTGAAGTATGGCCTGCGGGGGTGCACTAGTAGCTGCTGCACTCATTTGTTTCCTGCTGTGTGGCGATTTTGCAGATGCCTATCTAACCAATACAAGGCAAACAAGTGACTCACTAGGTACAGATGGTACTGTCCCTCAGCAATACCCTGCTCATTTATAATCTCCCCAGAAATGGGAATTGCTACCTACTAATGACAGGAATTAGATGCTACTGTATGGCTCTCCAGCCCTCAAACCTGGACATTTATCCATGGTTCCTAACCTTCTTTAACACACAACTTCTATCTGGGGATGTTGAGCAAAACCCTGGTCCTATGGCAACTAAAGTAACAGCGTTTTCTCCCGTAACTCTAGCAGTGTCTGTGGCTCAGCAGGTTGCACACTCTCCTCTGAAGGCCGGAAGATCAGAGGGCTGTGGGTTCTATCCCCACACCAGGCATGGGTTAAATCCTAATACTGACACTTTAGTGCAGCATGAGGGGGTGCTGCACTCCTGAAGTGCCGTCTTTCGAATGAGATGTTAAACCGAGGTCCCATCTGCCTGTTCTGGTGGTAGTTCAGGTGGATGTTAAAGATCCCATGGCACTTCTCGAAAAAGAGTAGGGGAATTTTTTAACAACTTTCAAAAGCAACTCATAATCCAAAAATCATAATACAAAACATGTTAACTTCACATCAGAAATACATGTTAAAGGTTATTGGGGAAAAATTAATTCATATTAAATAAAATGCGCATTAATTCATACCCCTTCCCTATGCATCCTTCCCAAAAAACATAATCCTAGACATTTAAAAAAAATTGAAATGAATCAAAAATAAATCTCAAAGTAACTCAAAGTAAGTATTAGTTCATTCTAGTCCTGCTCTTCCCACGCTGCTTAAGAGTAGGGTAATTATTTAATCAAAGACTGGTAAAAATCATAAGACAGTATACACCAACCATAACCATTCGAAAAATAGAGTATTCCTGCATACCTCCCCTACTGGATAAATTTCACCCTTTCCCAATCGTGTACCCCAAGCAGAAACATTGTAAGAGAGAGAAAAAATACCCATATTCAGTTCTACTGATCTCAACAGTCCCTCCCCCACTGCAATCCAACCATCCTTAAAAACACACTAAACATAACCACCTAAAAAGGAAAAAATGCATGATGATACATACAGTTAAGCAGAAAATATGCAAGGAACTCCATGCCAGCCCTTCCTGCAGTACGTTAGGAGTTCTATTCAGTCAGACGTATTTTTGAAAAAAAGGAAAACTCTCCACCATGCTTGTACTTTTGTACTGGGATGCAATTTCATATCATTAGTGTACACTTCCTTAAATGCTGTTTCACATAAATGACTAAAGGAAACATCAGACATCCTTTTTTGTTGAAAAATCAACTGACTTCTTGCTTGCCAAAGATAAAATGTCAAAATGGAAAAAAAACACATTTAAAGTAGTATCCCTGCAATTGTGCATGAGGCCAGAATAGTCCCCCGGTACAATATTACGATAACCAATCCTAGTTAACCATGACAGTCTCCATTTCCAAGCTGGAAAAGTCCATAACGATTTTGCGTAAGGGTAAAGTAACAGAAAATGCTCAATTGTCTGTCTGAGCAATACAGTCTGGATAGGGGCAATTCCTTTCTTCTAAGGCTTTATGCTTATTGTTACCCTTTACTCCCAACCTCCCTTGTGTGCAAAGCCACTCAACATCCCCCATCCTTTGAGGAATCCTTTTATTCATTAATTGAGTTATCACTGTCTACTTTCGTAGTACTACAACCTTTGAACTCTGGTATAGCTGGCCCAGTAAGGTCCCAAATCTGATTTATATAGTGCCTTCCTCGATTTCCCTGAAATATGGGACCTGTGTACTCTCCATTTGTATAATTTTTGCAAAGACTGTTTTAAGCATATTGGTACTTCCCATCTAGAATTAAACTTGAGAGGAATCTCTGTCCATGCAGTGAAAAAGGGGCCCGATATTTTAAATAACGACATCTTTGCCAAGAAATCTTCCTCTCTGACCGCTAGTTGGACAGATCCTCACCAAAATATCATATGAAAAAATATCACTGGAGTCAATATATTCAAACCTCCTTTATGTTTAGGCAGATGTCACTTTTCTTTTTACTGGGCTGAGCCGTGATCCCCACAACATCTGAAAAAATAATCGCAAAAGTTTTGTTTCATGACTAAGAGGTAAAGGGAATACTGAACTAATATATATAATAAATACAATACTAAAAACTGTTATATACATTCATTTGGCTTTGGAAAATATCCAAGTTTTGCATCTATTAACTTCCCCCTCACAAAGCATTAGGCTGTCCGTCCAGTTTTTTTGCGCCATATCTCCTTCCCCCAAAGAACACTCCCAGTATTTTAATAGATTCTGAAGATAGAGTAATACCAGCTATTTGTGGGGGGCCTGTTCGTGACTTCTCAACCCATATACCTCTACTCTTGCTGATGTTTAACCCTGCTCAGAATATTTCCTCATATCCCTTATCACAAAGTCCACACTCTTCTCATGCTCTAAAATAAAGACAAAGATCATCAGCATATGCTTCCAGTTTAATCTCCTTGGGTTCAAACTTGCCTTTTATGCCGTGAATGTCAAGCTTATTTAAAACATGCCAAATAAAAGGATCTAGTGTAAAAATGTACAATAACGGACTTAAGGGGCAACCTTGTCATACCCCAAGCTGAACTGAGATCCAGTTACCCTCCCTACCTGTAATGAGCCGGGGAGTTACTGCTGCAGACTGATATATCCATCTCAGACAATCGATAAATAGTACAGGAATCCCATAGTGTTCCAAAACTTGAAAAACAAACTCATGACTGACCCTATCAAATGCCTTGTGCTGATCCAAGGAGAGAACCAAACCCACTAGCCCACTTTTGTTACAATGTTCAATTACATCTCTAATAATGGAGAGGTTTTCTTTAATATTCCTACCTGGCAGTGAGCAGGTCTGAACAGAATGAATCAAAAGTGATGCAGCCAGTCTTAACCTCTTCTGCAAAACTGAAGTAAAAATCTCAAAATCTGAATTCAAGAGGCAAATTATTTTTAAGCGAAAAAGATGTTCCAGGACTAGAGGGCATGGGATGAAGTTGGAGGGAGGATGATTCAGAGGAAACGTGAGGAAGAATTTCTTCACAGAACGGGTGGTGGACAGGTGGAATACCCTGCCAGAGGAAGTGGTGGGGGCTGAAACAATCACAGGATTTAAGAATGCATGGGATAGACATAAAGGAATTCTGGAGGTCAGGGGTAAGGGGCAACAGACTTCTAGGAAAACATAAACTGAACTTACAAGCTCAAATGGGCAGACTGGGTGGGCCATAGGCCCTTATCTGCCGACACTGTCTGTGTATCTATGTTTCTATGTAAATTGGTCTCCAATTATCCAACAGCTTCCTGTTCCCTTCCTTATAAAGAAAAATGATTAAGCCTTTTGAAAAATCCGGGTGTATCATATTCTGAGCAAAATAATAAGTATAAACTTTAGCTAGACAAGGGGCCACAATATCCCAATGTACTTTATAAAAGAAATTCGATAATCCATCCCTACCCGAGGAAGTTCCATCCTTCGGGGTATGGATAACAGCCAGGATTTCCTGAGGGGTAATTGGACTAGTTAACATAGCTTTCACTGAATCCTCAACCTCAGGACTGTTAGTGTTCTGTAAATATCCTTGTAGCTCTGTCCTAGAAGTTAGAAAGGGTTGGTTAAGGGTAAATAAGTAATGTTCTACTTCTCATCGTATAGTTAAAGTGGATGTTACTAAATCCCTTGTGATGTCAATAACTGTGAAAAACTTAAATTAATCTGTTTTTCCTTACAAGCCACACAAGGGTCTTTTTGCAGAGTTTTTTTGTGCCCCATATGTCATTTCTGCCTGTAGATAAAGTGCCCTATCATACTGCAACAATACCATTTGTTGTTTTAAAACTGCAATTTGACCGGAATAATCCTGGTTAGTACTGTAAGTTAAGGATAATAACTTACCGAGTTCTCAGTTTTATATTTTCCAGATATTTCATGTTAGAAGTTGTTTCCCATTTTTCAGAAGCCATTCTATCATATATTTTTTTGTGTCCTCCCACCAACAACCCAAATCCTCATATAAAGCTGCTATTGAAATTCTGGCCATGATAACTGATGTAACATTTAACCGTACCACTGGCTTTGTGAGAATGGAGGAGTTCAGTCTCCTCCTAGAGGTAAAAAATACCATTGATGCATCCGCAGAAATAGTGGTTTTAAGTAATGGTCTGAGAATTCAATTGGAACAGCTGTAGTATTTGTAATCCCCGATCTTTTAGAAACCAAAATACAATCAATATTTAATGTTAGCATGGCCTTAACAAAAGTATGAGTAATTTCTGTACTTGCATGAACTGAATAATCTGTTAGATCAGCAGTGTCAACTAAATGTTGAAAAGCCACTGAGCCACAGTAGACTTTTTTCCCCCTCAGTGTCCATATCCTGGTGTCAAAGGTGCAGTTAAAATCTCTTCCCAAAATAACTGCTTTCGCAGTAGCCAGAAAGGGTTGCAATTCAAATAATGCAACTCTGTCAGCTTTCGTCTGGGGCACATATAACGAAATAAACCTGTAAGGAATATTCTGCCAGATATCATCAACCAACAGAGTCCTTCCCGGAATAATATCCACCAATTTTTTTTAAAGTAAATGTATACCCCAAAAATAGGATACCTACATCATCAGCCTGATCTGGCCCAAAAGACCAGTATGATGTTCCCCAGAACCATTTGGCCTTAAATTGCATAGCAGCATAGAAATTCAACCAAGTTTCCTGCAGGAAAGACACTGAAATACCCGAGTCATGCAGAAGGGAAAAAACTGCCATTTGTTTCCTAGTATTTCTTATGCTGTGTACATTCAGAGAGGCATCTGAAAAAAGACATAAAAAAAGTTTAATAAGTCCCATTCTCCAGTTGTTATTGCCTCATTAAGGTTTCTTCCTCTTCCTTTTTTTTTCTTTTTCTCGCCTTTTTCTGATGATGGCTGGTCCATCAGTACAGTTCCTGACTGTGATGAAGCGTCCGATACCAAGTCATTCTGCTCAGAATTCCCCCAACTTTTTTTTTTTCTCTTTATCCTCCTACCTTCTGCACCAGTTCCCTCAATCGGAACACCCTAGTGGCTCCGTAGCGTCCATTCAGGACCAGGAAGTCTGCCTGCTCTCCATTCACATCAGGGCATCCAGATTACCCTCCGGGCAGGATAAAGGAAGCTCCCCCCCCCCCAAGTTCCTTCCTTCTTGGGTCCTTGGTGAGGTGTGTGGGCACAACGAAGTCTGCCTCTGGAGTTGTTCCTCATCTGGATGTGGGCAGTGTCTTTCCACTGTTCTGGTTCCCTTAGACGTCTGCATGCAATGAGGACCAACAAGCCCGACGCACGCCGAGATGTGCATCCGCTCCTGTTTTCTGCCAGCGTCAACCCCTTTGTTGTCCCTGACCGTGCCGGCACCCCCTGAGATCCCCAGGAGGTGGCGGTAAAGCGGCAAGGCTAACTCCCCATCCCTTCCTGGAGAAGAGGAGCAGGCTGTTGGGCACTCGATCCTTCTCCCCCTGGCCAACCCCTTGGTGGCCTGAGTCTGTTCCGGAACCCGGGTCGCCGGCGTGGAGCGAGGTGTGGCGTCCAGTGCCTCAACCCTCAGCACCACCGGGCTGGCTATCCCCCCCCCCAAACTTTTGACTGATAACACTTCATATTGATTTTCGGTCACCAGTTCTCCTCCCTCAGTTCCCCCTTAGTAAGCCTCAAGCTGTGTCTTCTGGGCTCAGGTTTTGACCAATCTGCTTGCCGGGAGGGGGCCATATCAGAAATTGTACCAGCCTTCCCAATAGTGGGTTTTTGTTGGGTAATGATGTCGGGGGAAGCCATCTCATCGGCTCGCATTTCCTCAGGTCGGTCTGGTGCGGGAGTGGGTCCACAATGCCCTCTTCTTCACAAGTTTGATTTGTAGCATCAGGGTCTGGAGGGAGGGGGCGGATTGATCCATAGGTTCCTCTGGATGAGTCCTGGATGGAGCGTCATCAAAACCTGTCTCAAATGATTCCTTGTGAGCTTTCCTGATCAAGTCATTTAGGTTGACAGTTCGAGTTTTTTTCGAGCTGCCCAAGGGCAATCCTGGAAAAGATGTCCATGTTCCTCACAGAAATTGCATTTGGAGTGATTCAAACAGTGAGAGCTCATATGAGTGAATTCTCCACATATGCTACATTTCAGTGTGTCACACACATTGGACAAGTGTGTCCTAGCCCCACACTTATAAGTAAAAATAAACACTACGATCTTTCCCCAAAAATAATCTATTAGGGGTATGAGAAATTCCCTCCTCTGTTTGCCTCAATTTTACCCAGAAATGCCAACCCCCAGTCCAGAAAGCTTCTGAGTCCAGGATGGCTTCAGGTGCACTTAAAGGGGGGCACTGTCAGCTTTGCTCTTTGTATTTTAAAAAATGCAAGCAGTGTGCCTCTTGGCACATATCTGTCACACATGTGCTCTAGAACTCCTCTATATATACAGAATTGCAGCCTTTTTAGTAGTTTTCCGAAATTTTGCTTAAATATTTGGACGCTTGGTCCGACGGCCACTCACCCGCGTCCCGGAAATACATGGAGGTCTGGAACACGTTTCTGCCCCGCACACTGTCCCAAATCTGTTTTTTCCAGATGCATACTCTAACAGTACACTGAGCCAGTCCCGTATGGTTTAATAAAGTGCTGTTGGTATGACCGCCTTAAAAAAACTACCACTGGGAGGTGTATAATTCTGATTTTAATATTACAGCCGGCATCCCGTGCATGGGTACAGACATCATGCTCCTACACATGCACAAGACCTTTGTTCGTGCATCTCAAGCGCATGCGCCAGATTCCGACATGTCCGACTGGACCATACTTCAATGTGGGCTAATTTATTGTACTAAACTGTGGCTCCTTCCATACTTCTGCTAAATAGGACGAAAATGGTTCGATATACCCACATTCTAAGAAAAGGCGCTGTTGTGATTCTACAATTTGTCCACTCCCATTTCTGGGACAATATGTCTCGGACAACTGTTTGTGTTTAATGTTCCCCATGACTCCTAATCTCCCATAATTACACAACCATAAACAGTCCCAAGCATAGGGGGGATCCTTGGATTGGTTAAGTGCGTTAATACTACTTTTTCCGTATATCTGGGCATTCTGGAAATTCCACTTCTATTTGACAATCCACTGATAAAATATGATGATAGACAGATTTTCTATCCATAGTCTGAAGTTGAGCTGGGGTTCCCATTTGATAGCTAGTTTTATACTATGTAAGGCATATGTGGGTATATTAGAGAGTCTGGTTAAAAGTCTGGGTCTTCTCTCTTACCAACTGATAAAACGCTGTTGTAACCACCAGTCAACTAGGGTCTCCATATTTCCACCCCTGGCTTCAAAATAAGACCAATATTATAGGACAGAAATATACTAAAGAAGAAAGCAACAGGGTTGGGCATATTTACCCCACCTTTTTCCTATCGGGAGGTATGCAAATTCTCTCTCTCTCTTTTTTTTAATAGGGTTTAACCTGTACCCCCAAAAAGCCTGAAAAAACACACTAAGCAATTCAGTTCTAACCTTCTGGGGAGGTGGAAAAATGTAACTAATGTACAAAAAATTGGGGGTGAGTATAGTTTTGATAAGAACCACCTTTTTCTTTTTATAAAGTTGCTGCCCCTTCCAACTTCCTACCAAACTATTTCCCTGACTCTGGGCCTTTTCCCAGTTCAAAGTAGCCATATCTCCTGGTCCAAACTGTAGACCTAATATGTTGATAGGATCTGCTGATACTTGAATTCCTGCTAGTGTACCAGACGGGGGCAGTGGAGTAGAGCCAATAACTACCCCCTTACATTTCCCAAAGTTTATTTTGGATCCAGACATGTAAGAGAAATTATTTATTGTTGACGTTAATGCACTTGTAGAAAAGGAGGGAGATGGAGTCAAAACAAAATCATCTACGTAGGCTAAAACTTTTAACTGTGGGAAATTTGGTATCATCCTTATTCCTTCCAGGTCATTATTTGCCTGTAACATCTGAATAAAAATATCAATCCCAAAAGTATGTAAAAACGGGCTTAGTGGACATCCCTGCCTAACTGCCCTATGGATTGGAATTCTCTGACCTTGCCAACCATTAACACTGGGTATTATAACTGCCCCTTGATACATGGGCCCAGATATTCAAACTGCACCAGGCTGTGGCACAAGCTGGGGTGCAGCACAACTTGGCTGCGCAGGGACGTTGACTGGGCGATATTCAACAGAGCTGCGCCATGGCTCAGCATCTGTGAATATCGCACCCTAGCCACCCGCAGTGCGCATGGCGCAGTGGCACTGCGCCAGCGCCAGTGGCCAGAGTGGAGCATGTGGATGCGCTAGTGCAAGTTCCATTGCACAAGGCGCTGCACCTGCGATATTCAAAAGTTGACATGCCAATGGGGCCATAATGTATGTAAGAGCACATGGGGCCATTTGCATGTCATTATGGTCTATTTGCATGAAAATATCCCCGACGACTTGCGCCTGGCGCCCTGCCAGGCAGCAGCCGTCGGGGACCAACGACTCCTGCAGCGAGGCAATATGTCTGGATGTCTGGATTTTTCTCTGTTTGATTAGCAAGGTACTTTCTCTGTCAAATTGTTGTGTAGGGTATCTTGCTGACAGGAAGGCACTCATCGCAGTGGGTGAGAGCTTTTAGCTGATTGTTTTGTGAGGGCACAGTTTAGGCCCAACCCTTCCCACCCTCACCCCACCCACCCCTGGAAATAGTTCCTTTATACCTGAGATTCTGACATCATTTCCTCGAGTGCAAGGTGCATTTCACTGTCATATCCTCTCTAGCCCACTGCACTGACAATATAAGCATACACATTGTATAATAAATATATTTCTATATAACAAATCACACACGCACGCACACACACACACACACACACACACACACACAAATACAAAAAAAAACAAAAAACTAGATAAACATGTGGGGAGTAGGGCAATGTAATGACTGTGGGGCAGCAGTCTTCTGGGAGTCTTTATGGAGGCTGAGATGCTGCCCTATTTGCAGACAACTATCTGCCCTGAGGGAGGAAGTTGCCAGTCTTCAGGCCGCACTGGACAGTAGTAAGGAAACCTTCCCCCAGGCCACACTGGACAGTAGGAAGGGAACCTCCCCATCCAGGGAGCACTAGCGCCACCACCACTACCTCAGAGGTTGTGAAGAAAGCACAGCAGTTGGACCACAGTGGGCTCAGGGAGGGTGAGGAGGGTGGAACAGAGGCACACCCAGTCAATTGTTCCACTCCACAATCCATACACCATTCTGGGGAGCATAGCTCCCCTATGGATGCACCCACAGAGAAGACTGATGACAACTGTCACAAGGGAGGCCCACAGGAAGGAGGCAGAGGACACCACAGGGAAAGGAAGCAGCTCCTGGTGGGGGACTCCATTATTAGGGGTATAGAACTGGGGGGAGCTGGGAAAACTGAAGTAAGGTGCCTGCCTGGTGCCATGGCTTGGAGGGACAGGAAGCGCATCCTCAGGATCACGAGAACAGCTGCAAGGGATTCTGAGCTGGACGTAATTGTCCACCTAGGGACAAATGACTTGGCTCATCATGAGATTAGAGCAGTGCAGGAGGACATTGCAGAGCTGGGGAGGGACCTAAGACAAGTAGCACACACAGTATCCTTCTCAGAGGTGCTGGCTGTCAATGGCATGCGGGAGGCGAGGGTAATTGGCACCATGCAGTTTAATGAATGGTTGAAAAATTGTGCGGAGCACAGGGGTTTGGCTTCATTGGGGACTGGGGTTCCACCTGGAGGGACACCAGCCTATACTGGCAGGATGGTCTGCATCTGTCCAGGAAGGGAACAAGTCTTTTGAGCAGTCGGTTTAAATGCTTCATTTGCAAGCTTTTAAACTAGTCAAAGGGGAGGCACTGACAAGCAGCAGGAAAATCCCAGCCTCTCCTGCAAAACAGGGTACTAAATGAGAAAAGACCGAGGTAGAAAGGTCAGTGGGGATGCTGCAACAGAAGGTAAAGCCATCAAAAATGGAGAGCAATGAGTACCAATGCCCGTAGTCTGAGTAACAAGCTTCCTGAATTAGTGGCCTTGATGGAGGAGGAACATCTGATATCGTGGCAGTCACAGAAACATGGTACACATAAAACCATGACTGGGACATAAACATACCAGGATACACTGTCTACAGGAGGGACAGGGAGGGTAAAAGAGGAGGAGGAGGGTAGTTCTTTACATAAGGGAAGGAATAAAAGCAACAGAACAAAAGGGTGAAACAGGGAGGAGAAGAAGCACTGTGGGTAAATTTGGAGACAGGCAATGGCACCACAATACGCACAGGGTTATAATACAGACTCTCTCAGGGAGGAAATGGACAGGGAAATGATAGAGTATACTTAGAATGGCAGAAAAAGGGAGATATTGCTGATGGGTGATCTGAATATGCCAGATGTTAACTGGAGTGCAGTTGCAGCTGCCACTGAACAGTGCAGTTATTCTAGATGCCCTACAGGACATGCCTTAGACAACTAGTACTGGAGCCCACTCGAGAGAGAGCAATATTAGACTTGATTCTCTCAAATGGAGATGGAGAGGAGGATCACAGATGTAGAAGTGGGTAGCCATCTGGGAACTAGCGACCATCGAACAGTATGGTTCACAATAAACACAGCAATAGAGTCAAGCCATACAAAGGCAAAAGTACTGGACTTTAGGAGGCTGACTTTGCCAGAATGGGTGAGTGCCTAAGGAATGCACTAGCAAATGGGCAGGAAGGAGGGTGGAAGAACAATGGGGAATAATAAAACTGCCATCACAGAGGTATTGAGCCTTTGTGTGAAGCAAATAAACAAAACAAGACGATGTAAGAAACCACTGTGGTTCTCAAGGAAGTGGCAGTGAAGGTTCAAGAGAAAAAGCATTCAGGAAGTACAAGGAATCGCAGAAGGAGCAGGACAGAGAACTGTATCAGTTAAAGCAAAAGGAGGCTGGGAAGGCAGTCAGAACAGCAGAGGCCCAAACCGAGGAAAAGATAGCCAACTCAGTTAAGAAGGGGGATAAAACCTTTTATAGGTACATCAGGGAGCAAAGGAAGACCAAGGGAGGGATAGTGAGGCTTAATAAAGGGGAGGAGGGTGGGCAGAGGGTGACTGTGAAAAGGCAGAGATACTAAACAAATATTTTGCTCAGTATTTACAAATGAAGAGGGGAGGTACATAAAACAAACAGTAGTAACACTCTGGATATAGAAGTTGATACCAGCCCATTTACAGAAGAAAGGGTTCTGAAAGAACTCTTAAAACTGAAGGTGGACAAAGCAATGGGGCCTGAGGGGATTCATCCCAAAATTCTAAAAGAGCTAAGGGTAGAACTAGTGACACCACTGACTACCCTTTTTAACAAATCATGGGAGGATGGGGTGGTACCTGAGGACTGGAGGAGGGCAGATGTGATTTTCCCTTCACAAAAGTGGGAGCAAGGCAGAAGCAGGAAACTACAGACCTGTTAGTTTAACCTCAGTGATAGGGAAAATGATGGAATCACTTCTAAAGGAAAGAATTGTCGAGTATCTAGAGGCCAGAGGGGCACAGGACCCCAGGCAGCATGGATTCACAGCGAAGGTCATGCCAGACAAATCTGATAGATTTCTTTGACTGGGTGACCAAAGTAGTAGATCAGGGAGGGGCTGTGGACATGGCCTACCTAGACTTTAGCAAGGCATTTGACACAGTCCCATACAAAAGATTAATATACAAGTTAGCCAGCCTGGGAGTGGGTCCCAAGATGACAGCCTGGGTAGAGAATTGGCTGGAGAATAGGACACAGAGAGTAATAGTAAATGGAGTCCACTCAGAAGAAAGGAGGGTTACTAGTGGGGTACCGCAGGGTTCAGTATTAGGACCGGTCCTCTTCAGTGTCTTTATAAGCGACATTGCGGAAGGACTGGAAGGAAAAGTATGTCTCTTTGCAGATGACACTAAGATATGCAACAGAGTTGATGCACAGGGTGGGGTGGAAAGGATGAGAAGGGACTTGGCAAGGTTAGAGGAATGGTCAAATGTATGGCAGCTTAGATTCAATGCTAAGAAGTGCAAGGTAATGCACCTGGGAAACAAAAACCCAGGGGAAGAGTACACAATGGGGGGTGAGATACTATCAACAACAAAAATGGAAAGGGACCTGGGGGTAGTCATATCAGATGACCTAAAGGTGGGCAAGCAATGTGAGAGGGCAGCAAGGAGGGCTGGGGGATACTGGGATGCATAGGGAGAGCATCACCAGTAGAAAACAGGAAGTTATTATCCTCTGTACAGACAGCTGGTGAGACCCCATCTGAGTACTGTGTGCAGTTCTGGAGACCCAATCTCTGCAAAGACATAGACAGGATGGAAGCTGTCCAGAGGAGGGCAACTAAAATGGTGCAGGGTCTGCACCGGAAGACATATGAAGAGAGACTTAAGGAGCTTAATATGTATAGTCTCGAGGAAAGATGGGAGAGGGGGGACATGATAGAAACTTTCAAGTACCTCAAGGGAATCAACAAAGTCCAAGAGGGTAGCATCTTTCAAAAAAAGAGGTGTGCAAGAACAAGAGGGCACAATTTGAAGATAGAGGGGGGGCGGCTCAGGGGTAATTTAAGGAAGTATTTTTTCACAGAGAGGGTTGTGGATGCATGGAACGGCCTTCCGGAGGAGGTTGTGGAGTCAAACTCAGTGGTGGAATTCAAGCATGCATGGGACAGTCATAAGGCAATTCTGGGGGGTGGGGGTAAGAAGAAGTAGGCTGCTGGTTAACTAGGATCTGCAGCTTATCCAGTAGGTAGGGAAATGGGCAGACTGGGTGGGCCAAGCGGTCCTTATCTGCCATCAAATTCTGTTTCTAATGTGCCCCACAGCCCGATCGCGGGCTGCTGTACAAAAAAGAATAATCATTGTATCCCTGGTGGTCCAGTGGACCGCCCGATCGTGGGCTAAGTAAATAGAAGATTAATCATTGTATCCCTGGTGGTCCAGTGGACCTGCCCGCCCAATCACGGGCTTCAGTAGAATAAAATAAGATCCCTAATATCCCTGGTGGTCCAGTGGACCTGACTGCCTGATCGCGGGCTGAAGTAGAATAAGAATAAACCCATCATCCCTGGTGGTCCAGTGGAGCCCCCTCCCCACCCGCCCACTGATCACCGCGCCCCCCTGGTCAGCGGTGTGGCACCTACCCACCCTGCCGACTGGCACGCAGTGTGATGGGGCTGTCACGCCATTGGTCCTGGAGCGTGAGCCAATGGGTATGCAACCCATAACAGAGGGTACATTCAGATATGTGAATGGGATCCATTCACATATCTGAATGTGTAGTACGGTAGCTGCACGCCCATTGGCTCATGCTGTGGAGCAATGGGCGATAGCCCTCACCGACTGTGTCGGACGGGCGGAGCGACAGGCGGAAGGCCGCCGCTGACTGGAGGAGAGCGGGCGGTGGGAGGGGGGTCCACTGGACCACCAGGGATGATGGGTTTCTTCTTATTCTACTTCAGCCCGTGATCGGGCAGTCGGGTCCACTGGACCACCAGGGATATTAAGGATCTTTTTTAATTCACAGAAGCCTGCGATCGGGTGGGCAGGTCCACTGGACCACCAGGGATATTGGGGTTCTCCATTTCTACTGATGCCTGCAATGGGCATGGGGGGGGGGCTGCCACCATGGAGGTGCAGCCGACAGGGCAATTATCACAGGTGGCAGCTGCCGTGTTGCGCCCTGCAATACGGCAGCTCACCTGTGGGTGGACATCCATTGTTCCTTTTTGGTTTTTTTGGATCAACTTTGTGCTGGCGCAGGTAGGGGTGGAGCATGCATGGCTCCACACATGCCGGGCTGAATGTTGGGTTATGCAGAGTATGCATGGGCAGGCCCCCCCATCTACGCCTGCATACATTACTGATGCGCTCCGGCGCATTGGGATTTGTGCCGTGCACTTCTCCCGTTTGAATATCGTGCTGGGACGCATCAGTGGGTTGTGTATGGTGCAACACGGTTGCGCCATGCGCAGCCCTTTTGAATATCTGGGCCATGGCCTGTAACCACTCAAGAGATCTGTCTGAAATACCAAAAGCCTTCAATACTGCAAATAAAAAACTGTGTGAGAGCCTATCGAAGGCTTTTTCTTGATCTAGCCCTATCACTATTCCCTGCAAATGTTCTGATTCACCTTTACTAAATAATTCCCTTAACCAGGTTAAATTATCTTGTTGTGTACGACCCTTAATGGCACAGGATTGGGCAGGGCTAATAAGTGACTGAGCTACTCGGGATAATCTGGCTAGCAAAATCTTAATATTTTAAGGTCAGTATTTAAAAGACTGAGTGGTCGCCAGTTCCCTAAGTAACTTTTATCCCCTTTCTTGTGTATTAAAACAAGAATAGCCTCTTGCATGGCAGGAGCATATTTGCCTGATTGCAAAATAGAATTCAGTAATAAAACAAGAACAGGGGCCAGTTCTAACTGAAACATTTTATAAAAACCTGAGCCAAGGCCATCCGACCCTGGGGCAGAATGTAAAGGCAATTTTAAAATTGCCTCTCTAACTGCCTCCGACGTAATTTCTGTGTCCAAGACAGAAAGATCTGAGTCAGAAAGTTTAGGGAGGCCTAACTCAGTAAGTAGTTGTGAAAGTACAGAATCTGCAGGGGGAGTTACTTTACTTGGCAAATTTGCCACATATTCTTCAACTTTTAATAGTTGATGTGGTGTATGCACCCTTCATCCATCTGAGGTAGTCAATTCTGTGATAAGTCTGGAATCAACCCTACCTTTACACGCTTTGAATGGATCTAGTGAATGTTTATTCATCTACGTACCAAATCTCAATTTTTGATCTAGAGTCTTAGCCCTGTTATGTTGCATTTCTATCATTTGCTTTTTGATGGTAGAGATTAGCTGACTATAATCTTGCCTTGTGCACTCTGATTGCGAGATGAGATGCTGGAGCTGATGTCTTAATTTTAAGTATCCAAGATATTCCTTAGTTGCTATATAATGGGCCCTCTGTTGGAATAGATTTTGACATCCTTTTTTTGTATCCTCCCACCAGTCCATAATGTTATAACATTCAGAGACTGAAAGCCTTGCTGTCCAATCCTGTGACCAGATTTTCTCAATTTTTGAATCTTCTAGCAAAGATTCATTTAAGTGCCATTTGTTCTTTTTTGCATCCAGGGGCCCCTTCCCATGTAATTAGGGCTTTTATGGCAACATGAGCAGAGAATTCCAGAGGCTGGGTGGAAATATTTAATAACTCTATAACCTTGAACAGGAATATAAAATCTATTCTGGTTTTAAGTGTACCTCTAAAAAAGGTGAATCCCCCTGTAGGATGAAGCCTTCTATATGCATCAGCCAAATTTGCATTATGGAGGGTTTGCTGTAAAGCTAATGAGTCGCAAAAGATTTTGGGAGTTTTTAAGCCTCTGTCCGACCTAGCAAAACCTCAGTTAAAATCACCTGGCCATAACAGCAGCCGGGAAGTGTGAAGGAATGGCTGAACCTCCTTAAATAATTCCACCCTCTCAGCTTTTGTTTTGGGTTCATAAATGGAGATAATCCGGAATCTATGTGAAACATAAGAGACATCCAGAATCATGGCATGTCCTGGATCAGCATCTATTGTAACATGGCAAAAAACTGAATGGTGAAATCGGGAGCCGCGATTGGCCGAACCGCATCACGAGGGCAAAGTTGGAGCAGGGATTAATCCAGCATACCCGCCGTGTTCAAAAGTGAACTACCAGCAGCAGCCAGACAGGTTAGCAGCACCGGGCAGAGGTGAGGAACGAGTGTGAGAGAGGCCAGTCTGGGGCTGGGAGAGGGAGACAAGCTAGACAGAGTCAGAAACGGGAGGGGGAGAACAAGCAGCCGCGCACCGTAGAGGCAGTAGCACCAGGTGCACCAGCACACATAGTGGGCGACGTCGGAGGAGTCTCACGGCAGCAAGGAGAAGTGATTGAGGCAAGATGCTAATTTCTCAGCGAGCAGCACACCACGGCGAGGCAGCAGTCCACCGCAGACCTCCAACGACCAGAATGACACTAATACCCACGTATACGGCTAAATAATTGGGACTACCATGTGAAGGGCACTGTTTTAAGTAGAAGTAGTCAATGTTTTCACCGCATCATCATATTAATGCTGTTCTGTAACACGTTCTGGAAGTGCAGTAAAAACCTTTTAGAAACACAGCGACTCCCTGTGTAATGTTGTTCTCATAGCAAATACTGTCCTCGCGACTCTACTCGGGTGGCCCATGTTACAAGCGCATTAAGCCACTCTGACGTTGGCATCTAATGCGATTAATGCATGGTTGGGCTGTTGTTCGCCCTCCCAACCATGCATTAATCCAGCATTAGATGCCACCTTTGTTGTGGCTTACTGCTTTCTTAATTTAGAGACTTTTAAGTAAACGGTTTGCAAAAAGGATACCAATGCCATCACAGGTCTCCGTCCCAATGGACCAAAAAGAGGGGCCCAAATTCCAGCATCTGGAGGCATGCTGCAGTTCTAAATGGGATTTTAAACAAGTGTCCTGAATGCATGTGATGTCAGATTTTAAGTCTTTCACAGAGTATGACACCCACCCATTTCCTTTCACTCTTAATACCATTAACATTAATAGTGGAGATGGCTAAGAAGTGCACTATGTAAATGCAAATAAGGTAGCTCAACATGCTAATCTAAGGGGTTTTTGTCATGTGTCTACGTCTAGTTCTCTTAGCTATGTAATCCCCACACCCCCGCTTTCGGTATCTGTTGTGAATGTGATTGAGGAGGTGTCTGTTCCATCTTCCTCAGAGTCTGCCCCCCGTATCATCAGCTAGAAGAGTATATTTGTTTCCTAACTTCAAAGCCCCATGGGGACTCTCAGGCTTTGAACCCGATCCTTTAACAGGGGGCATTGCTTTCCCATGTCTCTTCCACTTTATATGATGTTCTTAAAGGGGGGGGTCTGTTAAGGGAGTGGGGCATGGTGGGTTCCAACCCTCCTGCCGGCGTTTCCTCTACTGGGTTCCCCATATCCATTTCCGTGCTTTCCTCCTGATTTAAAGGGGCAGGTCCCTCAATGGGATTTTCCACCAGGTTTGTTACCAGTGGGGGCTCAGAACTATCATCCTCCTTCTGATCAGAGGCCAGAGTTGCTACGCGTTTTGTTAGGGCATACTGTGTCTGATTTATCAGGCTTTCATGGGATGGACAATCCTCTCGATTATGTGATGCCCATGGGCATCGACCATAGGTATGTCCTGTTCGCTCACACAGGTTGCATTTAAATAAATTTTGACATGCAGAAGCCAGGTGACTATACTCTTAACTAGTGGCTGCATCTGGCAGTGTCGCAGGCTGAGCTTGAATGCTTCCGTGAACCACATTGAAAACATGATCTAGGCTGTCCGATGTACAATATTGAACCTCTGTCTTTGCCAAGAAAGAAAGAAGGCTTGGCAGGTGTACTGGGCCAGTATTAGTGGGAAAATGTTTTCCCTTAATCTTCCACCCCCCCACATCCAATATCTGCTCGCTGTCTATAGTGTGTGTAGGCCTCCCCAGAATCTTGCACCTTTGCCTTAACCAAAATAAAATGTCCTCAACATAAATTATGTTCAAAAATGAAGGAGTTAATTATGGTTGTAATCAAAGGCTTAGTCAGAGGAACAGCCTGAAAAGGTATCCAGACTGGGTTATTTTTCTGCACCTGGTACTGGGCCCAAAGACGATCCAGGTTTGAAACATTTTTAAAACCTGCGTCATAATTGCCATTACCAAGACTGATTAATGCAAATATTTCCGATGAAAAAAATTTCATAGATGATTTAAGGAGGTTTCTGGCAATGTATACCCTGTCCGATGGATTCTCCAGGCCTCCCATGTAGAGAAGCCTGACTGCATTCCGCCTTGGGGCAGGTTCTCTCCGTGTGGTAAACAGCTCAGCAAGTCAAAACATGGGAACTAAAGAAACCCCTTCCTGTCATTCTCTTAATGCCTCAGGATTAGGCCCTAGACACACCTCTTCGGCCTGTCCTGTACTAAGAGTGGCCGGGCCTGTAACAGAACTATTAGGAACAACATCAGAAGTCTTAGTAATAGAAATGTCATTACCCCGGGTAGGTTGGAGCTCATGTCTGGATTATTGTTGGTGGCCACTGAAGAAACCATCGAAGCACACATTTTATTAAATGAAGGGTCTGTGGGGTCCATTGTCCTTTCTGGCCCCTAACCCATCCAGCGTTTTTCAATGCTCTTTCTGGAGACCAAGTTCCTGTATCCATGTTTTCACTGTGCACAACTGTAACTTCAGGAGAATGAGGATCCAATACTAAGTCACTTGATCTTTTGGATTTCTCCCGATTAGTATGTCGTGGGTTGAACAAATCCGGTCACACAGGAATCAACAAATTTGGTGCAACATACCTAAATGGTATGATTTTTTATTAAACAATCAAAAAAAAATTAAATACAAAAAAAACACAGCTTACAGTAGCGAACTTACGATAATAAACAAAATAAAACTTGAAAATGGCACAGCTTCCCTGCCAAGGGTCTAGCAGTGGAACATAATCTTGGGTAATATAACAGAGCAGGAGGTCTTCACATGAACTCTCCTTAACAGCATCTAACCTGAGGATCTAGGCTGGCTTCTTTTAATGAGTGGAGCTCCACCTCTTAGCTCAAAGCCCCAACTAATTATTAAGTTATTTACTGGAAATCTTCTTATTTCTTTGTACAATCAATTACATAGAATACACATACAGTATATGAAAGGCATAACAAATAATCCATTATTATGACATCAACATAAACACCCTAATGCTCTATCAGATATTATTGCACATTTATTGCAGAGTGGGCTGCATTATATGCAACTGTTTCAGATGCCGATGACCCCTAAGCCTTGGGTGCCACTCTCAAATCCTAAGCCTAAGTATCTCATCCACCCCACATTCCTAACAGAAACCTAGGACCTACAAGCCTAGTTCCCTTAATCCAAGATGACCCTGCCTATTCTCTACCTTTTACCTATTCTGGCCTCCCTTTTGGCTGCCTACTCTTTCACCCCAGTTTCTACCCTATTCCTTAATACCTCCTTATTTTTTATCATTTAGGTATGAGCTCTTACTCAGCAGAGACTATATGGGGTTGTTGTCTCTTCTCATTTCAGTGAAGCTTATTATATACCTTTGCATGTTAATTATGTCGACCGGTATGTATAGGCCCATACTGAGCGGCACCTTCACAATGTTTTTCCTTTTTTTTTTTTTTTTTGCACCATTGTCCACCGTAATTGTAATCTTATGAAGTGTACTATATTGTATTTATGCCCAGGACCACCTTGAAAATGAGCTTGCTCAATGGTGTTTATGCCTGGTTAAATAAAGTGTGATTGATTGATTATAGACAACTCCTCCCCTTTTGTAAAGGTAACCTAGGAGCTGCAGCATATAAAAGAAGGGAGAAAGGTGCTGCTGACTTTCTATAGGAAACAGCACCTTGCAAGGACACCAGCACTGATTGGAGACACAGTACTCGTGGAAGTTGTGTAGGTAGACCACATTTTAGTTCTTCTCTATTATCCTGTATTTTAGTTTCTTTGCTATCTGTTTATCCTTTCCAAGAACAGGATATTCCAATCTGCACCTGTACATATCCTAAAGAAACAACAATTAAACTGGCATTGGTCATTTCTCAAGTTTGACTGTCAATCCCAGCTTGCTTTTTACATTGTGAAAGAACCTTTGCCTACCAAGTCTGTTTACAGACCTTTACTTTCATTATTTAAGCCTGCACATTTAAGGGCAATACAGGGGAAAAAGTGCTTAAATTTAACTGGACCATGACGTAGAAGAGCAGAAATAGGAAGGGGATGAAAAATAGTGTAAATTGTAATACACGCGCCAGATGGCCAGTCTAACTGCAGCATATTTTGACTGTTTTACATGAAGGGATAGAAAGAGACGGAAGACATAAAATGAAAAAGTAAAGTGCTGTTGTGCAACAGTCTTTGGAACAGATGTAGGAGAGAAGAAAACGCCAGGTTCAGCTAAGCACTACTCACATGGGGGTTCAACTACCAGAAAATGTCTCTTCCGTTTCCACAGAGGCAGTGGTGTTAGGTTTGATTTTATCGGGAGCTGCAGAGGCCTGTCTCCCAACTCCGAAATGCTGCTTTCCTTTCTGAGGCTATTCAACTGTTTCTGTAGCGCAAGGCGGCTGATGGCACACAGGATCAAGCCCGCTTTCACTGCCAGCCATTAGACACATTGCGCTTCTCTTCGACCATAACCCCTTCTTTGACAGAGGCAGGGGAAGCAGTTTCCAAAAGATCCATATTAGGAGTTTCTCAGCTGTATGCATGACTCCTTCTCCCTAATAGATGATTACGCTGTAAATACTTTCAAAGCGCTGTCAACCTCTTGCACTTTATCTAAACATTTTTGCCTTTCCAGCATAAGAGCTTCACAATGCAGATTTAAGTCAATACTTGCTTTCAGTGAGGGTAAAACATTCTCCGATAAAGAATCATTTTTTTCTTGCTCAGTCTCTTCCACACATATCATTTCAATACCTTCAGAGCCTTGTTCATCTTCAGAAAAATCGGCAGCTGCTAGGGCAAGATCTACAGCCTCTTGTGTATGAAGGACAGGAGGAGAGGCCTGCACTCCTGTCCCAGTAGCATCCATCCTCTCTGCTTGCTTCTGAGAAGTGGCCATCTTGGACAGATGGCCAAGGGTTCCCCCTGTTGGCTATTAGGGGAATTTCCCTGGTGTCCTGGCCAAATTTCCCCCATTCACTAAAAATACCACTAACAGCTTAGTCTGGTTCAGTGTCAATTGACATCCGTCTGTATCCCCGTTCGCTGGATTGAAGCTGAAAATAGGCAGAATTGTCTAGTCCTCCTTTCCCAGTCAACAAAAACTAAATAAATAAATGGTCTAGAACAAAAGGACTAAAACTTGTGCATATGAATATCCACAGTCTATGTCCCAAATTACCAGAGCTTGAAGCCTGGTCACTCTGTTACTCCCCAGACATAATAGCCATCTCAGAAACTTGGCTCAGACCTACAGTGCTCCCGCATGAGTCTGCACACCCAGGATACTTGGTCTTCAGAAGAGATTGGGTATCTAAACGGGGTGAGGGTGTACTAATCTATGTCCACTCTCACCTAGCAGCCCTTGAATTGGATGTACCCTCCATGAAGGCTTTCCCTAGGGAATCCATCATCCTGTCGCTCACCCTGGGCAATGTTAAGACATTATGTATAGGCTATGTCTACCCCCCCCCCCAAAAAAAATAAAACTGTGCTTCTCGGGCATTGCCCTCCCTCAAATCAAGCCTCTCTGAGCTGCATCCCACAGAACTCCTGTGTGACGATGTCAGACTCAATTGGCTGGGCCCACACCAGAAAACATTTCAGTGCTAACTGGATAATGCCCACCTTACTCAAATAATTATTGAACCCACTAGACCTAATTCAAGATCTGGCAACCATACACTGCTAGATTGGATCCTAGCAAGTAGGGCAGACAGAATCTGAGCATCTGGGGTTCTCCCCAGTACTCTTAGTGACCATTCACTGGTCTATTGTATATGGAAAAACATTCTCTCCCCCAAAATATATTGAG
The DNA here is from genome assembly GCA_016271365.2 of Neoceratodus forsteri. NCBI lineage: Eukaryota > Metazoa > Chordata > Ceratodontiformes > Ceratodontidae > Neoceratodus > Neoceratodus forsteri. The sequence goes on along the minus strand of CM028129.1, from coordinate 505,513,738 downwards.
GCCAGGGTCATCTCCAACTTCAGTGAGTCCGCTTGCCTTCAAAGCCTTTTGGAAACCGACTGGAGTCCAGTAAATGACCTCTGAAGTGTAGACCAGGTACTTGATTATTTTATACACAATTTCACTAATGTTGTGAATAGATTTGCTCCTATTAAACGACATAGGGCAAAAGGACTCCGCGCCCCATGGCTCAACAGTGAGCTCCATAGAGCTTCCAGACTTAGAGATAAAGCCTGGCTGCAATACAAGCACTCTGGGCTACCCTCTGACTGGCACTCCTGTAGATCCCTTTGGAATACCTGCGAAAGCAGTCTATGAAGTGCTAAGCAGACCTACCTAAAGTCCCTGCAAACCAAAATCATTCTTCTCGCAAACATTTCTGGTCCCAAATAAACCAGCTTCTCCAGGGAAAAACTGGTTCCGCCCATGATGTTCACTGTGATGACCAAGTTCTGTCTACCCCCCCACCCCCCAAATCAATTGCATCTGAATTTAATCACTTTTTCACTGACCTGGATAGATTCAAGGCCTCCTTACACTCTCCCTACTACCCCCCCCAACCTTCCTCACCTCAGCAAACGTCCGTAAACACAGAAACCCCTCTACCTCAGCCCTCGAATTGTACTTCTACTTCAAAATTTCACCTTAAATTAAACCAGACTGGAAGTCTTTAACCAAGTAAAGAGGCTAAAAAATGAAGGCTCTCCAGGTAGCAACACTCTGGAACCACATTTTCTGAATATAGCAGCCCTAGTCATCGCAACCCCAATCAGGAACCTTATAAGTCCTTCTTAGCTGGCACTGTACCTGACAAATGGAAAATGGCAATCGTGGTACCCATACATAAGGGAAGAGCAAAAGGACAAGATAGAAAACTGCAGACCTATATTCCTTCTCTGTACAATTGCCAAACCTATATGAGCAACTCCTAGCCTACCTCGAACAAAACAATACACTTACACATTTCCAGCACGGTTTCTGCAAAAGCCATGGCACTGATACAACCCTGGTACGGGTCACCAGTGACATTATCAATGCATTGAGCCAAGGAATGGCTTCTGGAGCAATTTTCATAGACCTCACGAAGGCGTTCGATTTGGTCAACCACATCCTGTTACCCTGTTACTTACCAATCTTCGGAATTGTGGACTGGATGACCTCTCCTGCAGCTGTTTCCTGAACTGTTTGAATGGGCCAAGTCAGAGTGTCAAATGAGAAGGTATGATCTCACCACCAAGATCCATCACTGATGGGGTACCCCAAGGATCAATACTTGGTTCCCTTCTCTCTGTATATCAATGAACTACCCCAGAACTGTGGAGGAGCCACAGTGCAGCTATATGCTGACGATGCCGTACTCTATTGGTCCTCCCCAGACCTAGCCCTGATTAACATTCAACTAGTGAAGGACTTCAGATCACTAGAAAATTGATTTCTGGACAATAAACTCATTCTCAATGCCAAAAACACAACGGCCATGCTTTTTGGTCACAGTAACCTCGGCATAGATAGACAGCATCTCCTTAAACTTACCACTCACACCGGAGATATCCTGGAGGTGGTCCAGACCTTTAGATACCTAGGCATGGTCCTGGAGAAAACCATGACCTTTGAACCCACATGTGGATGCACTAACCAAAACCCTAAACCTAAAACTCTGGCTACTCTACAGATTCTCCCCCTACTTGACTAGAGACACGCTACACTGTAGTTAGCAGCACCCTCCTCCCCCTTTTTATTCTGTGGTGCCGCAGTACTACAGTCTGTCCAAGAAGCCACCCACTCCAGGCTTAAAACACTTGATCACAGAATTGGGCGTTTTGCGAGAAGTGTATACCCCAAAACTCACAATTGCACAGTGCTTACAACCCTGGGATGACTCTCCTTTCAAACTATACTGCGCTACCCCTTACCCTTAAGCTCTTGCAATCCCCATCCCCACCCAGTCTCCATGGCAAGCAGTTTGCCAGACCTGTTAGAACTGCAGCCCTTCTACTGTTGGTAATCCCTAAACTGCGATATGAAACAGGAAAAAGGTCTTTCTCATTCTGTGTCTTAGACCTGTGGAACTCATTGCCCCCGTGATCCTGACTTGCCCTACCCAGCACTGTTTAGTGGCTGTGGCTCAGCAGATAGCACACTCGCCTCAGAAACCAGGAGATAAAAGGCTGTGGGTTATTTCCCCATACCAGGCACTTGGGTTAAATCCCAATACTGACACTGTAGTGCAGCACGAGGGGGCTGCTGCACTCCTGAGGTGCCGCCTTTCGGATGAGACGTTAAACCGAGGTTCCATCTGCCTGTTCTGGTGGTAGTTCAGGTGGAGGTTAAAGATCCCATGGCACTTACTGAAAAGAGTAGGGGAATTTTATTGTAATTTGGACTTCATTACATCATATAACAGGAAAAGAAAAACAACAAACAAAAAAATAACTTTTTACAACATTTTCACAATAGTCGAGTATACAGTTTCTGTCTTAACAAAAATTAACAAATAATGTTATTTGTTATATTTCTGTCCACTATCTGCATTGATACACCCCTATCCTGTATCTTAATGCGTTTTCCTCTGTATGCTTTCAAAACCTTCAAATCTTCCATTTTCTTCCCTCTTTTACTCCTATATTTAAATTATCCATGTATCACAATTCACGCATAAGTGTTTCACTTTCTCAGGCTGATACCTTTTAACATCCATTTTCATAATATTCCTGCTGCTTTCTGTATATTTGAAATGAGTTCAATATACTTTACATTCCATTGCTGCATTACCCACATGCATCTTGCCTGCCAGATATAATATCTGATAGTAGCTAGTAATACATAAATCTTGTTTGCATGATATTTCCCAAAAGTGTTTCCAAATGTGCCAAAAAATAAAGTTGGATAATACAAATGAATAAACTGTGGCTCTCTTTATACTTCTGCCAAGAGTGCCCAGAAAGGTTTAATATATTCACATTCCAGAAATAAGTGATGTTGGGTCTCTATTTGCCCACAGCCTGTTCCGGGGCAGTATCTATCTTCCACCGGCTTATGTTTGTCGTTCCCTTTTACTACAAGCCTCCCATAATTGCCTAACCATATGCAATCCCAAGCGTAAGGTGGGAGTCTTGGATTAGACAGCTGAGCTAAAACCTTTTGCTTCTGTGGGACTGGGCAACCCTGTAATTCCACCTCTGATTGACACTCTGCTGACAGCATCAGTTGGTACACTGATTTCCTATCTAATGGTAACATGTGGGCTGGGGTTATACACCATTTAATAGCCCATTTTACTATATCTACCCCATATTGAGGGAGGGAACTATTATTACTTAACCTTGGTTTCTTTTCTTCCCAAGGTGGGAGGCAAGGCCGCACCCATGCCTTTACCAGATATTTCCATATATGTGATCCAGGTTTCAATGCCTGGCTAAAATGATATGTCATAAATAAACTGGAATAAAAGGCCACTGGGTGAATCGTATTCACACACCCTTTAACTATAGATAGATAAGTATGCTCCCTTTTTATTGGGTTCAATCTTGAACCCCAAAATGTCTGAAAAGACACTAAATAGTTCTGTGTGTATTTTTTGTGGTGGAGGAAAAACATAGCTAATATATATATAAAAAAAAATAGGTACCAACAGTGTTTTGATCAACACTACTCTTCTTATTGTGATAATAATTGTCCTTTCCCGAGCTCTACAAGCCCTTTTTTCCAATTATACATAGAGCAGTCTCCTGGACCAAAGTCCATACCTAATATGGTAATTGGCTCTTCACTAACTTGTATGCCTGCTATTTGTCCACCCTCTGACAGAGCAGTATGTCCAATAACAACCCCTTTACTTTTCTCTGTGTTGATCTTTGGCCCTGACCATTCTGAAAAGCTGCGAAACTTTCAGTTAATGCAGTATTCAAGGATACAGGGTCCAAGGTCAAAACCAGATCAGCAGCATATGTTAATGCCTTTATTGAGAGAGTGTTTGGGATGAAAACTATTCCTTCTGTCTCTCTATTTATCAATATCAATCATATAAGCACATCAATACCGAAGATGTACAAGAGAGGGCTCAGGGGGCACCCTTGTCTAACCCCCCTCCGAACAGGATCTTCCTACCATACCACCCATTTACATTTGGTGTTATTAATGCCCCTCTATACATAGACTGTATTCATTCTACAAACAAATCTGGAATGCCATATGCTTTTAAGACTAAAAATAAAAATTGATGTGAAAGCCTGTTGAAGGCTTTCTCTTGGTCTAGTCCTATCACCACACCTTTTAGTTGGGCAGTTTCCCCTCTGAAAAAGATCTCCCTCAGAACAATTAGATTATCTTGTTGTCTTCGCCCTGGAATGGCACAGGACTGTGGGGGATGAATCTGATATTGGCCAACTGCTGACAGCCTTGAGAGTAATATTTTGCTCAAAATTTTCAGGTCTGTATTTAATAGGCTCAGTGGTCTCCAATTCTTGATTTTATTTTTGGGCCTTTTTTATGAATCAGTACTAATATAGCCTCTGGCATGGACTGAGCCTATTGCTTGGTCTGCAGTATGTAGTTAGAGTATGACTAATACAGGTACAATTTCTTCTTGGAATATTTTATAAATTCCTGAACTTAACCCATCACTACTTGGTGCTGAGTGGGATGACAGCTGAGTAATTGCTAGTTTTATCTCAGCTGACGTAACCTCTGCAGTAAGTTTGGGTACATCTACTTCCTGTGCTTGTGGTAACCCTAGTGATGTTAAGACTTCCTGTGTCACCAAGTTCGAAGATGACGGGGTAGTATCTAATACTCCCTCTATATATCCCTCAACTATGGACAGAAGCTCCTGTGGAGGATATACCATCCTCCCTGACTGATCTGTTAATTCAGTTATAAGTCTAGAATCCACTCTGTTTTTGCATTCTTTGGGTCTAGGGTATTCTTTCTAACCAGAGTTTCAAATCTTAATTCTTGATTTAATGTTTTGGCTCGATCATATTGAACATCTGCCATTTGTGTTTTTTGTGGCAGAAATTAATGCACTATAATCGATCTCTCTTCAGCATTTAACACTGTGGACCATGGGGTACTTCTCGAATGCCTGAGGTTCATCTGTGGCCTGTCTAGTACAGTCCTCAGGTGGTTTAGATCTTTTTTCACAGGCAGCAAGGTTAGCTCCCAGGGTGGGGGCTGACCAAACAAGCAGACACGAAAGACCGTTAGGCCTATTCTGCTGGCATTTTAGTAGATTAGTACTCAGTGGGTGGTGTCGGGGATCAATTCCTTCAGCCCGGTCTCTCTGTCTTGTGGGGTTCTTCAGGGTTCGGTGTTGCCCCTCATGTTCGCAGTGCACGTGCTACTCCTCGGAGACATTGTAAGAAGGTATGGGCTGAGGTTTCACTGCTATACTGATGATACCCAGTTCTACCTGTTTTTTGCACTCGACCAGGATAGAGCTCTCTCGGTATTTAACTGCCTCACTGAAATCCAGCACTGGATGAATTCAAGCTGGCTGAGGTTGAACTCTGAGAAGACGGAGGTGATGGTTGTGGATCCGGGATGCCGGATCGAGGGGATGGGAGCTGGTTTGCCCTCGGGACTTTTTCTGGGGGCATCCAGCTCCCTACCTCTGAAGAGGTGCGGAACCTGGGGGTGATTTTTGATGACGAACTGACAGTGCGATCGCAGGTGTCAGCAGTCGTCAAATCATTCTTTTACCATCTGAGGAACATCTCCAGGATTAAGCACCTAGTTCCGTCCAGTGATCTGTCTTCATTGGTCCACGCCTTTGTGACCTCGCGCCTTGATTACTGCAACTCCCTGTATCTAGGGCTACCAGGGGTTGATGTCCGTAGCTTGCAGCTCGTGCAGAACGCTGCAGCCCGGCTACTGACAGGTACTTCTCGTGCTTGTCATATTTCTGTGGTCCTGCGCGATCTGCACTGGCTGCCAATACAGTGGCGGACCACCTTTAAAGTCTGTCTTCTGACTTATAAAGCCCTACACGGACTGAGCCCAGACTACTTGAAAGAGCTCCTGGTACCTTACTGCCCTAGGCGATCGCTCCGCTCGGCAGATGAGGGGTTGCTAGAGATTTCGAGGGTTTCCTTAAAATCTTCGGGGGCCCGTGCATTTATGTATGCGGCCCCTGCCCTCTGGAATTCTCTATTCTGTCCCCTTCGGCAGTGTGCATCCATGGAGGAATTTAAAAAGGCCTTAAAGACCCATTTATGGTCAGAGACTTACCCCTGATGATGATTTTATTGTATTTTAAAATTTAGCTGTTATTGGGTTTCTGTTTATTTTACTGTTTTATGCAGTTGTTGTAAAGGCACCTTGGTTTTAAAGGTGCGATATAAATAGGTTTTTATTATTATGATTATAATCCTGTTTAGTTTCTTCTGCTTGTTAGATCAAGTTCTGCAGATATTGCCTTAAACGTAAATACTTTAAAGTATTCTTTATTTGCCACATAGTGAGCCCTCTGGAACTACTCTTGCTACCCTTTCTTTGTATCCTCCCACCAGTCAAGGATATTATCATACGCTTCTGACAAAGATGACCTTGCCATCCAGTTTTGTTTCCATATCCTTCCCAACTGGGAGTCTTCTCATAGTGACTCATTTAGCCACCATTAATTTGGGGCAGTGTCCCATGCAATCCATACTTTTAATGCCAAGTGATCTGAGAACTCTAAAGGGTGCATAGTAATGCTTTGGATCTCTATGACCTGGGTCAAAAAAAAATGAAATCTATTCTAGTTTTTAGTTGCCCTCTAAAATATGTATACCCTTCTACTGAATGAGTTTCCCTTTAAACATCCACCAACCCCGCTGTGTGTATGATCTGTTGCAATGCTGTGGTATCACAAAATAGTTGATGTCTGAAAACACCTGTCTGACTTAGCCATACCACAATTAAAATCCCCCAGCCAATTCAGTAGCCGAGATGTATGAAGATAGGGCTGGACCTTACGGTCACTTATTGGATCTGTTTTTTCTCTTGGGGTTGGAGGCCTCAGACTTGGTGGTGGAACCAGTCGGATGGTCCGACCACCACGTCATTAGGTTCAACTTTCTGCCTCCCCCTAGTAGGCCTGCCCCTGTGGAGATGGTCCGATACTGCCCTTTACGGAGTTTGACTCCTGATGGCCTTTTGGCGGTGTTGGATCTATCGGGAATCCCGGTAGCAAGCGAGGGTCCAGAGAATCTCCTCCAGGTTTTTAACAGAGCAGTGGAGGCGGCCCTGGACTCACTTGCTCCATTCTGTGTTCATCCACTTACTCTCCGCCCTCAGTCCTCTTGGTTTGATGGGACTTTGAAGTGACCGAAGCAGGTAGGGCGATGGCTAGAGCGTGCCTGGCGTAAAACTGCCTTAGATGCTGACAGACTTAGACTGATGGAGCACTATAGGCTCTCTGTCAGCAATCTTCCATAAGAAGGCAGAATTCCTGTCAAGGGAAATTGCTGCAGCATGGAACCGACCAGCTCAGCTGTTCCGGACGGTGGACAGACTGTGCAATCCAGCCTGTCTACGTATCCGGAGGGCCTTGTCGCAAATAGAGTGCGAAGAGTTTGCTCGCTTCTTTGCTGATAAGGTTGCCGACATCAGGACGGAGGTTTGCCAGTCACACTCTGTAGGGGTTACTGGTGGACGAAGTGGGGTTGCGGCACCTTCGTTCTGTTGGGTCGACTTTGACCCTCCGGCGATCAATGATATCATGCGGCTTCTCTGGAGTGTGCACCCAACCTACTGTAGTTTAGACCCGGGCCCTACCTGCCTTTTAATGGGGTGTGTAGATGTGATCGGCTCGGTTCTAGCAGAATTAATCTGGTGTTCATTGGAGTTGGGGGAGCTTCCTAGTTCCTTGAAGGTGGCTGTGGTTACCCCCCCCTTCTCAAGAAGCCATCTCTTGACCCAGCTTCTCCCACAAACTACAGGCCAATATCTAACCTTCCCTTTATAGGGAAGGTTATTGAGAAGGTTGTCGCACAACAGTTGGAGAACCACCTTACCATCCATGCTATCTACGATCCTCCCCATTCTGGTTTTCGTAAGAGACATAGTACCGAGACCGCTCTGGTTCGGGTACTAAATGACCTCCTGATGGCCAGAGACCAGACCCACAACTCTATCTTGGTCCTTCTGGATCTCTCTTCAGCGTTTGACACCGTGGACCATGGGGTACTTCTTGATCGCCTGCGGCTCTTCTGTGGCCTGTCTGGTACAGTCCTTCGATGGTTCCATTCTTTTCTCACTGGTAGGTCACAGAGGGTTGAATCGGGGATTTTTTCCTCTGATTCTTACCCCCTGCCATGTGGGGTTCCGCAGGCTCAGTGTTGTCTGCCATGTTGTTCGCGGTCTACATGCTTCCATTTGGAGACATTATAAGACGGTATGGGCTGAGTTTTCACTGTTATGCAGATGACACTCATCTGTACCTGTCCTTTGTGCCCTACCAGGATAGTGTGCTCTTGGTGTTTTCCAACTGTCTCGCTGAAATCCAAGACTGAGTGAATTCCAGCTGGCTTAGACTGAACCCTGACAAGACGGAGGTGTTGGTTGTTGAACCAGGTGGCCGGTCTGAGGGGTCGGTTGTTGGGAAGCCCTCTGGGCTTTGGCTCAGGGGCTCTCAGCTCCTGATCTCTGAACAGGTGCGGAATCTGGGGTGGTTGTTTGACGAGGGGCTGACGCTGCGTTCGCAGATGTCAGCTGTGGTCAAATCATCCTTTTACCATCTGAGGAACATCTCCTGGATTAAGCATCTTGTTCCGTCTGGTGACCTGCCAACTCTGGTTCACGCTTTCGTGACCTCATGTCTTGACTGCTGTAACTCCCTATACCTAGGGATTCCTGGGGTTGATATCCGCCGCTTGCAGCTAGTGCAGAACGCTGCGGCCAGGTTGTCTGGGTCTGCTCGATCCAGTCACATTTTGCCTGTCCTACGCGTTCTGCACTGGCTGCCAGTTCAGTGGTGGATCACCTTTAAAGTTGGCTTGCTAACTTTTAAGGCCCTACACGGTATGGTTCCGAGCTACCTACAAGAGCTTCTGTGTCCCTACTGCCCTGTCAGACTGCTTCGCTCAACCGACGAGGGATTGCTGGAGATTCCTAGGGTGCATTTAAAATCTTCTGGAGTTCGGGCTTTTGCTTGTGCTGCCCCCACCCTGTGGAATGCTACATTTTGTCATGTGAGAGAATGCCAGTCAGTGGAGAGCTTCAGAACTGCTTTAAAAACATACTTATTTGCACGCGCTTTCCCGGATGACTAGAATTTGTCTGATTTTTAGTATATATAATTTTATTATTTAATTTTATATTTTTATATTTAATAATGTTTAGGGTTTGCTTATCCATTTCTTTGTTTTAGAATGGTATTGTACAGCGCTTTGATACATGATACTACGCTTTATAAATACATTTTTACTTGCTTACGAAACAGAGCTACCCTTTGAGCCTTTGTCTGGGGGGCATAACTTGCTATTATACGAAATCTCTCTATAGAAAAGTAATGTCCAACAGCAAAGCCCTACCAGGGTGCACATCCACCAGACGAGAGACTTTTAGGGAAGGGTTTGTAAACAGTATCCCTATACCATCGCTCATATCTGTACCTGAGGACCAAAATGTAGGGCCAAGAGATCAGAGATTAGCTACTCTCTGTAATTCTGTGTGTCTTTAAGCGAGTGTCTTGTATACAAATTGTCACTGTGCTGCTTCCTTTCCCCTTTTATACTATTTATATTTAGTGTTGATATCGTGAGGGAATGCATTCAATTTTTAGGTGGTGTTGGGAAGGATCTCTATCCTTGTCCAGAAAATTAAGGGGTTTTAACCATGTGCCTCTTTCTAGTCCTTTTCGCTATGGAATACTAACCACCACCACCCTCTGTATCTGTAGTGGATGCCCTAGGCGAGGTATCCGTTCCTTCATCTTCTGAGTCTTCCACTGATTTATCTGGGTCGAGCAGAGCATACTTATTCCTTCTCTGTAAAGGGGTAGTTGGGGTAACCCGTTCTGAAACTGCATTTTTGGGAACTGATGGCAGTGCTTTCCCATGCCTATTCCACCTTTTTCTTAGCTACCAACTTAAAGGTTGGGTCTGTGTCTCCTGGGGTTGGGGGGCAGCTCAGTGTCCTGATCCTCTATCCTCGCTTCTTCATTCTCCTTGTTTTACCACTACCTCAGAGCTAGGCACCAAATCCTTAGTTTGAGATAGGTCCGAGATAGCCTCTGTATCCACCTGGGGAAGGTTAGGTGGTAATTCTGCACTGTTATGAGCTTCCCTCTGCCTGTTGCTCTGTGCTGCCACTTTTTTTGCTTCTAAGTGCTGAGCTTGGTTGATAATGCCCTCATGTGAGGAACAGTGCTCCCTATTATGGGACGCCCATGGACAACGCCCATATGCATGTCCAGTTTGCTCTCAGAGATTGTACTTAAATTTAAGCAAGCTGCTGCAAGGTGTCCATACTCCAAACAATGGCTGCAACGTGATATATCGCAAGCCGAACTGAAGTGTAACCTGGACCCATACTTTAAACAATCTCGGGGTTGTCCATTGTAAAAAGATAGAACCCCTGTCCTTCCCCAGAAAGAGAGTGTTAGGCAGGTGTACTGGCCCTTTATTTGTAGAGATAAATTTTACTTTTACCTTCCAGCTCCCGTCCCATATCTGCTCACTGTCAAGCGTGGGGGGTAGGCCTTCCCAGAATGTCACACCGTTGCCTTACCCAAAAGAGGATGTCCTCCACGTAAACACCTTCGTTTTTAAACAAAACATGGTTTTGACAAGTAGTTTGGTCAAGGGAACAGCGTGGAAAGGATCCAGATCGGATGTTTTAATGTCTAGTACTGGGCCCAGAACCTATCCAGGCTTGACCCAATTTTTTTTTTTTTTTTGCAAAACACTTAAAATTATTTGCACAAAAGCATACAGGTAACTTAAATAAGACTGTATACAGAAATGAAAGTCAGTTAATCAAAAATTAGCAATCAACAATACAGATAAAAAGACCAAACTATTTACATTGGTCTGGTTCCATAAGATCTAAAAGAAAGAAGAAGAAGAAAAAATTCCTAATGTCTGTATTAAACCAGAAGAGTTCATTATCACGGAGTGTTATAGGATAAATAATTTAATTTATACCTTACCACTGTTCACCTGGGGAGGTTCTCCTGTCATCTCACCTGTCTGTAAAGACCACCAGCAGTTCATCTGCCCTAAGTATGTTCAGGGAGGGGTCCCAGAGGTTCATAAAGCTATCTGACCTGTCTTTCACCTGGAAAGAGTCTTTCGAGAGTTAGAGCTTTCAGCACTAGGGTGCGCCATTGTGTTATAGTAGGAGGATCCCCTGAAATCCATGTGTTCAGTATGGCTTGTCTGGTTTGTAAAAGGAGGATCCTTACCCATCATTCTTGCAGTACCCATTCCCCTTCTGCAATACCGAAAAGTAATCCTAGTGGTGAAATATTCATTGCACTGCCCATCATCCCGGCTGTCTCCTTCCCTACCCTCTCCTAGAACCCCTGTAAACTCAGACAACACATTTTTTAAGCTTATGTCGAAATTACCATTCCCCAAACAAATTGGGGCAAATGTTTCTGATGAAAAAAATTTCATGGAAGATTTGAGCAATACTTTAGCTACATGCATCCTAGCTGACGTGTTTTCCAATCTACCCTTGTAGAGCAATCTGACTGCATTAAGTCTTGGGGCAGTTTCTCCCTGATATGTAAACAAGTCAGATTGCTTAAACAATGGATCCAATGAAATACTCCCGTTTATTCTGTATACTTTCCATGTTAGGCCCTAAATGAACAGTCTTCTCACTGTCCTGTCTATTAGGTGAGACGATGTTAACAGTTGTACCATCATTTGTTTTAACAACAGTTTGCAAACCATCGTTATTTAAAGCATTTACTTCATTGTCTATATTATTACCCCAGGGTATGTCTGAGCTCTGCTGGTTCGTTTTAGTGGTGGCCACTGACGTACTACAGTTCTTAATCATTTTCTTATAAGAAGGGTCCTCCGGGTCTGGTGTCCACTGTCCTACTTCCCCTTTTATCCAACCTGCCATTTCTAACGAGCGCTCAGGTGACCATGCACAGTTACCAATTCATACATCAGATTTAGAGCCCAAAAGTGGATTGCCAGTGTCCAAATCATATTTGCGCCAGTCTTTTGCCTTTTTCCTATCGATGAACGAGTAAGTAACTTCTGCTTTTGCAGGCTCCTGTCTTATTTTCCCCTGCTTGCTGACCGACAGGTCCTGTTTCCTTATCCCAAGATGTTGTTTTTTTTTTTTTTTCCCCCTCTGAGGCACTAGCAGTTTCTTCAGGTTTCAAGCAAGGCAGCTCTCGGCACACGGGTAATACTCCATTTTCACTGCCAGCTGCTGGCAGTACTTCACTTGAAACTACTACTGTGGATTTTTCCTGTGTGATGACAGACCGTGCGTCATCTGTTTTCTGACTCACCCTCTCCGAATCAGTGGGTCTGTTGTTTTGAGAGCAGCTTTCGATGAAAGCGATTTCAACTCTGCATCCAGCTGCTGCATTCTCTCTAAACATTGGTTCCTTTCTTTTATAAGCAGCTCACATTTCTCTGTTTTAATCTGTTGTTTCAAGGCCGATTTCATATCTTTAATTTCCAGGTTTAAATCCTCTGAGTAACATACCGGGTTGTTTAAAGTGTCCATAACTTCTTTGTTCTCTCCATCATCTTCGTCAGAAAAATCAGCTGCTGCTAACGCTAAGTTGACTGCCTCCTGAGTACCCATAGCAGGGGTGGAGACCTGATCCCCTGCCGTGTCCACATCCACCTTCTCCAGAGACTCCTGAGTAGTGGCCATCTTGGCTGTTGGCCAAAGGTTCCCCCTGCTGGAACAGTAGGGTAATTTCCCTAGTGCCCTGGCCAGATTTCCCCCATTCACAAAAAATACCACCAACAGCTTAATCTGGTTCAAGGTCGGTTAGCATTAATCTGTATCCCTTCCCCTGGATCGTGCCTGAAAATATGCAGAATTTGTCTAGTGCACTTACCCGGTCAACAAACTAAATAAAACAAGACTAAAAGCCCACTTCTGGACTGCAGCCCCATGAAACTGCTTTTGTTGAAGTCCTGTTGTCCCCCACACCCTGCTGTTAAACCCCGCTGTTATTTATATACGCAAAATTAGTTGAAAGGATGACAAGTTTAGGCAGGTTTCCACTCTATGTAATTATTCATAGTCGTTGAACAAGAATCCTATGTATGTATGTATGTATGTATGTGTGTATTGTTTTTTTTGTTATATCGTGTAATTATTTATTGAGTAAATTGGATTTACAATCTTTGAGTCAGACTTATTTACAAAGGCTCCTCATCAAAATACAAAACATCAACATAATACACAACATAATAGCATGTATAATACAATAATCCAAAGTGGTAAATTAATTTAAACATGTCTGCATTCCTATGATACTGTATATCCATGTCTTATACTGTATTGTACTTCTGTGTCCTTCAATGTATGTAACTAATTCAAGCAACATGAACTGTGGCCTGTATGTGTCGCCTGGTGAGCGGAGTAAAGAATCTGATCAGTTACTAGAATGTAACGAGGACAGTGGTTTGAAAACTGAGCTCGAACTCAACGTTCTATGCATTTGCACAGAGTTTAACCCCTTGTTCTCCGGGGCAGTTGAACCAGTCGGTCTAACTGCATATTGTCAGAATACAGCAAGACTCCATTAGAAGAAACAACATTACTATAGTAATTTTTTCTTCCGGGTCGCCCCTGAAAAAGGGACAGCTAGTGTCAGAGGGCCTACCCAGTCATCAAAATTCAAATCAATAAATAAATTAAATAAATGATTGTTAACGCAACATATTAGTTGGAATATAGAATATGTTGGGGGTGGTGGAGTCTTTTCAGTATCGGGGTCAGACTTTAGCAATGTTTTTTTTTTTTTTCCTACTTTTAGAACAGGTTAAATAGCAGTTGGGTGATTCTACCTAAAAGACAAACCTATTACTGTTGAAGAGGCTGGCAAATTATTTGAAATTTTTGGACTTTGTCATGAATTTTCTTGGAATCCCCCGTTTCCTTTTGTAAAAGAATACAAGGCATGTGTTTTAACTGTATATCACAGCTTCACTATGTGGCAGTTTTAAGTGGCAATAATTGTACTTATACCTTGTATGAGTAAAGCAATTGTTAATTGTATGATTACACAGAAAATTAATAAAATAAAGTTTAAAAAAAAAAATGCTAGATTAAAGAAAGAGGTCATACTCTGGAGCTTGTAAAGGCACCCCCAGAGAGCCCCTTCAGAACCTTCCACTTGCCCCTTGACTGGGACCTACAGCCTTTACTGGGTCTCAGAGATCTCAGTGGGTACATCCAGTACAAAAAGCTCCGTATGGTCACCATGCCGGGCTCGCTGCCCTTTCTCAAGCTGGAGTCTTTACATAGTGCTTAGTAGCAGTGACTCTCAGCAGGGAGGGACTGTATGTTCTCCCTTTTCCATCAGTTGGTCCTGAACTCTGACTATATGGAGAGTCTGGCGCTGGTCTTTTCCCCAGCCCGCTATGTGCTGCTAGAGTGGATGAAGCCTCTCATTTTCTTCAGAAGTCCTCTTTTGGCTCTTCGCTCCTCAGCAGATCCTCACTGCAATCGCCTCCAAGCTTAGGCTGCTGGGGGCATCTGGGTTCCACCCAGACTAAGGGTTCTTGTACCTGATGAAACCCTCTCTTCATATCAGTGTCTTGGAGATGTGGATGGTTCCATGCGCCATGCATGCCCCTCGGACCCATCTTCTGTAGCGGCAGCTGACGATCCAGGCGGTCCACCTTAGCATTGTCAAGTACACCATTTAGCATTGAGGGACTCTTATCTCCCTGTTCTGGGTGTTCATAAGAGTATGATATGGGACCATAGACCTCAGTCTCCTCCACCTCCTGGCGGACAGTGTCCCTGGTATGCGACACACTCTGGCTGACTGCCTCTGCAGGGCTAAGTCCAGCATGCCCGAGTGGGAACTCCTCTCATCTGTTGCGGCCCTCTTTTCGACGGATGAGGTAGTCCAGAGTTGGACGTCTTTTCTGTGTCGCTACACAGTGCAAAACTGCCCAGTCTCTGCTTGCTAGAGCCAGGGCCTGGAGTTCTCTAGTGAGAAGCGTTATCCCTGTCCTGGAACAAGAGGTTTCTTTATACCTCTCCTCCATTTTAGTGGGTGCTTACCAAGCTCCACAATGGAGGGGGCCCACTTGGTCCAGGTACCCCGACTGTGGCCATAACAGATTTGGTTTCTTCTGCTGTAACAGCGGGGACGTGGGGTTCTCTGATCCCTCCGCTTTTCTGCAGAGACCTGTTGGCGCAGTATCCCGGTCTATCCCAGTTTCAAGTCTGCATGTTTGACTCCTGCGGTCTTGGCCCTTGACCGACTGAGCGTGTCACAGAGGCAGCGGGCCTTCTCGTTGCAGCTCAAAATCCCTTGACTAGAACCAGTTTTGTAATGCAGTGGTAAAGGTTTGTCCTCTGGGTGGCCAAGCATCAACTGGACCCCTTTTCCTGTCCAGTGAATCGGGTTCTGGACTACATAGTGGCCTTTCCGGGCTCTGGTCTTCAGTACTCTTTCTATCGCTGTGTATCTCTTGGCTATATCAGCCTTTCATGAGCCAGTGGGTGACCGTACTTTGGCTCAGTTGGAGGTGTCCCATACACTCCTCATGGACATTCTGCATTTGATGCCCCACTCCATTTCCCCTTCCGGCTTGGGATCTTAGTCTTGCTTTTGGCAAAATTGACCCTGTCTCTGTCCTAGCCAGCCGCGACTTGCTGGCTACGCTTTCTTTAACTTGGAAAATATTCATTTTAGGGACTAGTACCTCTACTCAGAGGTTCTCCAAGCTTCCAGCACTTTGATGTGAAGAGCCCTCTGAGTCTCCACAAAGGTCTTTGTGCACTAGCCCTGTGTTTCTTCCCACGGTGGTCACCCAACCCATCCACCAGGCAGTCTTTTCCCAAGCATACCAATCCAGGGGAAGCACTGCTCAATACTCTAGGCGTACACAGACATTTTTAAGTATTTCCTGCTTCGTATTCAAAAGCACAGAAAGTCAGTCACCTTTTGGTCATTTCGCCTCAGGTAGAGAGGGCTCTTAGGTTTTGGCACAATGTTTGTCCAAATGCGGCACCTTGTATTGTATATTGCTTAAAACAAGCATGGTAAAGAGTTGCCAGGGACGGTGTCAATCCATTCAAAAAGTGGCATGGTTATCGTTGTGGCCTGGTTTTAAAGGGGCCTTGGCTGCTGACATTTATGCTGACGCCACCTGGAGTACCCTCCATACTTTCCCAAGCACTATAGTCTGGATGTTCATTCTAAGGCCAGTACAGTTTCGGCAGATCAGTGTTGCAGGCCTTTTATCCTGAGTTTGTTGGCCTTCTCTCCAGAATGTTCCTTGCTCTTGTAACTGCTTGGGACTTGTTCCTATGGTGTGACCTGATGGCTGAGATACTCCCAGAGAAGATAGAACACCTGGAATCCATAGGAGCACAGGGTCCAAGACAGCATGGGTTTACAAAAGGAAGGTCCTGTTAAACTAATCTCATAGATTTCTTTGACTGGGTAACCAGAGTGGTGGACCGAGGGGGAGCAGTTGATGTTGTCTACCTTGACTTCAGCAAAGCTTCCGATACTGTTCCACGTAGAAGATTGATTAATAAGCTGGGTAGGCTCGGGGTGGGTCAGACATTGGTCAACTGGGTGGCAAACTGGTTGTCGGGCAGAAAACAGAGAGTGGTAGTAAATGGTATACAGTCAGAAGAGATGCAAGTCACAAGTGGGGTACCTCAGGGATTGGTCCTGGGGCCAGTCCTCTTCAATATCTTCATCAGTGATATTGCAGATGGACTGGAGGGTAAGGTTTGTCTGTTTGCAGATGACACCAAGATCTGCAACAGAGTAGATGATCCAGATGGGGTGGGCAGAATGAGAAGAGATTTGGATAAACTAGCAAAATGGTCGGAAGAGTGGCAACTGGCGTTTAACCCAAAAAAGTGCAAGATCATGCACACAGGGAAGAGAAGCCCTGAAGCCACCTATAGGCTGGGAGGGGAGTTGCTGGCAGTCACAAAGGAGGAGAGAGGCTTGGGCGTCGTCACCGGTGACCTGAAATCATCCAAGCAGACCACTAAAGCAGTAGGTAAGGCTAGAGGGATGTTGGGATGTATTAGTAGGGGTATCACAAGTCGGAAGAGGGAGGTAATCCTTCTTTACAAGACACTGGTTAGGCCCCATCTGGAGTACTGCATGCAGTACTGGAGGCCACACCTTCACAAGGACATTAACCAAATTGAGGCAGTCCAGAGAAGGGCAACCAAAATGGTGCAGGGACTGCATCAGAAAACATATGAGGATAGATTAACTGAGCTGAATATGTATACCCTAGAGCAAAGGAGGGAGAGAGGCGATATGATTGAAACATTCAAACACCTTAAGGCCATTAACAAGGTGAAAGAGTCTAACATGTTTAAATATAAGAAAAATAGCAGGACAAGAGGACATAGCATGAGATTAGAGGGAGGCCGATTAAGGGGTATTGTGAGGAAATTCTTTTTCACAGAAAGGGTGGTGGATGCATGGAACAGCCTACTGCAGGAAGTGGTGGATATGAATACAGTGCAGGGCTTCAAACAGGCATGGGATAGGCATAAGGGATCAATACAGATGAGTATGACTTGATAGGCCAGTGACAGAGCAAAGTCCAATGGCACATTCATAAGGTAGAAAAAGAAATGGGCAGACTGGATGGGCCTTGCGGTCGTTATCTGCCATCAGCTTCTATGTTTTTGTGTTTCTATGTTTGTAACAGTTATGTAAGAACTTTTTAAAATATTTATTTATTTAAATCTAGGATTACAAATACCTTTCAGCTGAGGCCGTTTTACAAAGGTTCCATGTCAGAAAATGGTACATACATAAAAATAAGCAGAATTGCAGCAGTTTAGAGCAATCAAATACATAAATCAGAAATTGCAAAGATGCCTCAACTAGGAAGAATAGCAGGGGTGGCCCAGAGAGGGCAGCTAGGGGAAAGGAGGATAGACAAGAGAAATGACGGTCACACACACACACACACACACACACACACACACAGAGGAAGAGACTAGCGCAGCACAATGGCATTGTCAAAAGGACTACAGGGAGAGGTGCTAGCAGTTTGGACCAGTTAGGAGTGACAGTCACAGGAGCTGGAGGAGCAAGATGGAGACGTAGTCTAGTTTTGAACATACCCAGGGTGGTGGTAGGGAGGATGTCAGAACTAATGGCATTCATCCAGCTAGGAGCACGGTGAGCAAAGGAACGTTGGCCCTGTGCAGTGCGACAATGGGGAACTTGAAATAGCTGATGTTCAGCCCCTCTGATGTTGCGTGGATTTAAACTAGGGCGCGGGAGAGCTCAGACTCCAGGGGGAGCAAGGCCTAAGGTTATTTTTTTTCGTCATCAGGCAGGTCTGATACTTTAAGTGGTTGTAGCCACCCCATTTGGGCATATAGGTCACAAGTATGCGTGAGTTGGTGGGCTCCAGTAGTGAGCCGACAATCCTTGTTTAAGGAGGTCACAATACATTTGAGAGCAGTAACAGGTGCAGAGCCATATATAATGAGGCCGTAGTCAGTGATGGAGACAACCAAGCTAAGTACAGCAGCCTTAAGGGCATCTGGGGTGAGGGGTTGTCTATTCTGGTAGAGTAAACCAATGAGTGAGTTGGCAGCTCTAGCAATGTTATCAATGTGTGCCTTACAGGATAGGTTAGGGTCAAGTGAGATTCCAAGGTATTTAAAGGAAGACACCTGTTTCAGGGTAGTCCCGAGGCTTGTAGAAATGACCAGGGAGTGAGACCTATGCTTGTTTTGGAAGCTGCAAAAGAGCATCAACTTTTTTTTTTTTATTTTTTGTGTGATTTAAGACCAGTTTGTGGTCAGCGAACCAATTCTCGACAGCGGTGAATCCTAGCTGTAAGTTGTGTTGAAGGGTTTGTGGATCTTTGTGGGAGGTGAGGAGCACAGCGTCATCAGCGTAGAGGATGATTTGTTCAGGGCAGGAAAGTGGAAGGGAGTTGAGAAAAAGGCTGAAAAGTAGAGGGCCCAGGATAGATCCTTGGGGGACCCCAGAGAGGACAGGTTTAGAGTCGGAGAGTAGACCAGTGATTTTTACTCTTTGAGAATGATTTTCAAGGTAATGGTTGAACCAGGCAGTAGAGTCTTGGGAGAGACCTGCAAGTAGCAGCTGTTTTGTAAACAGGTCATGGTGGACTGTATCAAAAGCCTTGATCAAGTCAATAAAAGCTGCTCCTATTAGTTGGCCTTTGTCCAGTGGTTTGTAGAGGACTCCAGTAAATTCCAGGAGGGCAGTTGATGTGCTGTGACCTTGCCGGAACCCATATTACTGAGGACACAAGATGCTATATTTGTCCAAGTGATCAGTAAGCTGGTCTGCAACAATCCGCTGTATGGCTTTTTGGTGGGGGACGGCAGTATGGAGATTGGTCGGTAGTTGCCTTGGTTGGACTTGTCTCCACTTTTATGTACCAGGGTGGCAATAGCTGATTTCCATAAACTAAGGAACTGACTGATGCTGAGAGAAAGGTTGAAGATTCTTGTTAGCGGGCGTAGTACCTCTTCAAGGGTGAGGGACAGTAATTTAAGGTCCAGAGTGTTGCCACTAACTCTGCTCTTAGGGATAGCTTTTTTGATTTATTTATGGACCACACACCTTGACTGCTTTGAAGTGGAATGGCGGATGTTTGAAGGGGATGGGGAGGGTGCTGGGAGTAGGGAAGTTGTCCATTAAAAAAAAAAAAAAAAAAAGTCCAGAGGGAGAACACAACTGAGATCAGTGAAAGTCGTATTGAAAGTATTTGCAATGACCATAGGGTCAAGGGTGGTAATCCCATCAATACTGAGTAGAGAAGGGGCGGACGTGGGCTGCTTCCCAGTGATTTCTTTAATATTGCCCCAGAACGCCCTACCATTTCCACAAGTGTTAATTAGGGTTTCCCTGAAGTAGGCACTTTTCTTCAGTCGAATTAGTTTAGTGCAGTTGTTTCGAGCCTGTTTGTAGGTTTGAATGTCTGGTTGAGCACCTGTAGCCCTGGCTATTGCCCTGAGGTGGTCTTTAGATTTGAGCTGGGCCAGGAGCTCAGCAGAGAGCCAAGAATTAGAGAGAGATTTAACTTTGCGCTTTTTGACGGGGGCGTATGTATCACAGGCTGCGTTGAAGGTGGTGATGAAATAACTAAGGGCTGAGTCAACATCTGTCGCATTGAAGATGGGTGTCCAGTCTTGATGACTAAGGCAGGATTTGAGATGGGCCAGCTTGCCACGGGGAAGAACTTGACTGGTAATGACTTTGGGATGAGGCTTACAAAACTTGTTTGCCCATTTGCAGATGACTGGGGAATGGTCACTGAGAGTCCGGGAGGACGGAGGTGTTAATGATACGGGTTTGGTGGCTGTTGAGAGCCCAGTCCAAGAGTGTACTAGTGCCTGATTTGTAGTTTGTTCTAGTTGGGGAAGTAACCATCTGTGTTAGGTTGGCAGAGGCTATAGCATCCTTGTAAGGTCCTGCTTCAGGTGTGAGCCAGTTTATATTGAAATCCCTGAGAAGGATCTCAGAGCTGGGAGGTGGGGTTCGGACGAAGACCAGAACAGTATTGAGCCCTGTCTTTTGGAGGGATGTAGACTGAGACGACTGTGAACACCTTATTGTGGGCTTCATGGAGTAATTTAATAGGGAGAAACTGTGCAGTGGAGACTAGGGGGGTAGTGGGAATGGGATAGCCAGAGATGTCTTCCTTGACGTAGACTGCACAACCCCCACCTCTTCACTTACCGTAACAACAGCTCTTTGAGGGGATCCCAGTCATCAGGTCTGCATCCACCTTTTGTATGGGGTTCCTCTCTGAGTTGGTTATCTGGTGTATATAACCTTTCACTTTGACCTGGGTGCGTATCTCTCTCTTTGGTTCCTCATGGCACAGTTGTGCTCCCTTAGTCTCCGGGGGAAAGAACTGAGGAGGGTGCGGGGCCTCTCATGCCTATATAGGGTTGGTGACATTGGTAGATGAAGTCTGTGTAGGCGGCCCCAGTTGTACTGCTGAAAATCTTCCGTGTGGATCCTGCTTCACTGGTGGTGAAGTCCCTACAGTGTGATCTGATGACTGAGATCCTTTCGAAGATCTGCTGTTATGGTAAGTTCTTACATAACTGTTCTTTCTAGTTATGGCCATGTTTCAGTGTTTGATATTGTCTCTGGACTGTCCGCTCTCCAGTTGGGTATGCTCTGGTCTCCCATGTCTCTGTTGGACTCTGCATTTGAATACTTTTAGTGCGGCTTGGCTTTATGGACTGTCCTGCCTTTCTTACCTTTCCACAGCATGGCTGCGCTTTGTTTTGTATGTTCCGCTGGTTCCTACGTGGGTCTGGGGTTCTGCATGCCATCTCCAGGTCTCTAAAGTCCCTTTCCTCTGTTTGTCCTACTCTATAACACCTTCTATCCAGTACTAATTTTTGTGTTAATTATGTCGGTATGCATAACCTTTCATTTTTTTACGTAGAATTTGAGCTCTCAAACATTTTTATTTTTCCATCCTGTTTTTCTGTGCCTTCCCCTCCTTGGGGGCCCCCCCCTTCAGAACACTCCCCCCGCCCTGTCACCTGGCTTTCCTGGGACTTGCCTTACCGCTGACATTCTCTACCACAGGACTCGAAGCGGGTGCCCAGCCACTGATGCGGAGTCTGCGAGGGGTGGTTGTCATTTGTTGCCGAAGGTGGTGTTTTCCACAGATTTTCTCCCCTTATGTCCCCGGAGTCCCAGTGCGAGGATGTGAATGTGCATGGAAGCACACACACCGTCTTGGCCTGAATGCCCCCGCTCCCACTACCCATCCTAACGCCTCCCCCCCCCCATCTCCCACTCTACCATCATGCCTCCAGATGGTGGTAGTCGAAGGCTGGGAGGACTCACCTCCCTGATCTGGGAGAGGAGAGCTACCATCTGGCTGCTCAGTCCTCACCTGGGAGCCCCCTGACTCGCAGTAACCTGTGTTAATCACCGAACACAGGTCGCCAGTGAAGTAGGTGGTAAGGTGCCAGCACCTCAGCCCTTCACGCCACTGGTCCGGTGAGCTCTCAGACATTTGACCAGTTTGCAGCCTTTGGAGAGGTCCCTTCTCTGTGTCTATCCTGCCACATATTTTTTGTGAAATCTGCAAATAAGCTAATCTTTAACTGTATGCCCTCTCCTATGATGCAGATGACTGTATTACAGTACCTTTGCAAAGACAAAACTCTATCGCATCCCACTTGTCACCTTCCTGACCCGTTGGTGAGCTTACAACCCTATCCCAAAAGAGGCATATTTTTCTGTACAGAAAAGGCAATAAACATTTATTATTAAACAAAAAAAAAACTTCTGAATCACTTTTCTGATAACACACCACGGGTTTCTGGTGACATATAGGATCACTCTGGTTTCGCTCTTGTGTTTCTAGGCAGTCACCAGAAACCCTTGGAAAGCCGAGAGGCTTGTTATTTATAGCTACCTCTTCATTATTGTGTATATGGTGAATGGCTAGCTTTCCATTTATTTAAGAAAAAGGAAACTGGTAAACAACCAGAAACATCAGTGTATTCTACTGAAGGTGAGCAATCATGAAAAGTGATTTTTTAGATTAGGGGAAATTTGTTCCTTAAAAGGCAAAAAGCAAGGCAAAATTTATTTAAAAGATGCCCAATCCTGGAGGCTCTGGGCACCGTACAAATTTAGAAATTCAAACACACCAAAATTTGTATACAATAATAAAATCAATCAAATCTAGAACTCTATAATAGGTTCTAGTCTAAACCTCAAATGCTTGGGAGAATAGGAGTGTCTTCAGGCGGGCCTTGAAAATATCCACAGTGGGGGCTTCCCTGACCTGCGCTGATAATGAATTCCACAGAACGGGAGCCGCAACACTAAAGGCCCTATCACCTGCTGATTTAAGCCTCGTTCTGGGAATGGTCAGGAAATCACCACTAGAGGATTGAAGAGGGCGGGTAGAAAGTGCAGGTATCAGAAGGTCTGTCAGATAACCAGGGCCCTGCCCGTGTAGGGCCTTATAGGTGAGAAGACCCACCTTAAAGAGGATTCTCCACCTGACTGGCAGCCAGTGCAATTCGCGCAATGCTGGTGTAATATGGCAAGATTTTTGCTGCCCAGTCAATAGCCGGGCAGCTGCGTTTTGCACCAGCTGCAGTCTGCGGAGAGATCCCCCTGTGACCCTGAGATAGAGCGCATTACAATAGTCCAGCCTAGATGTGACTAAGGCATGTATCAAGGTAGGGAGGTCCAGAGGCGGAACAAGGGGCTTGATCCTGGCAATATTTCTGAGATGGAAAAAACAGATACGAACCACGGAGGATATTTGAGCCTCCATGGTTAGGTCCCTGTCCAGAATCACTCCAAAGATTTCACACCCAAGAGGCGGCCTTCAATGACACAGCTCCAATAACAAGTCCAGTAACAGAGTCAGAGGCCATCCTATCATTAACTCTGTTCGACTCCACTACCAATACCTCCGTCTTGTCAGGGTTCAGTCTCAACCAGCTGGAGGCCATCCAGTCGTTAATCTCAGCCAGACAGATATTAAGCACATCCACTGTGTTGGATGTTCCTGGGGCAAAGGACAGATATAGCTGAGTATCATCGGCATAGCAGTGAAAGCTCAAACCATACTTCCTAATGATCCCTTCCAGGGGCAGCATGTACACTGCGAACAACGTTGTGGCCAGTACCGATCCCTGAGGGACTCCACAAAAAAGGAGACTGGGTGTAGATGAAGAATTTCCTATCATAACCTGTTGCATCCTGTTGGTAAGAAAGCATTCAAACCAGTTGATGACAGTACCGGTGAGTCCACATAACTCCCTAAGGTGGACAAGCAACACACAATGGTCCACAGTGTCAAATGCTGAAGAGAGATCAAGGAGAACAAGAATTGTCCTGTCCCCCCGATCTCTAGCCCTGAGGAGATCATTCTGCACCCGAACAAGCGCAGTTTCTGTGCTGTGTCTAGCCCGAAATGCTGACTTGAAGGGTTCATACAACTCGTGAGTCACAAGGTGCTCTTCCAACTGAAGCGCTACCACCTTCCCCAAAAATGGAAGGTTGGATATAGGATGGTAATTTGCCTTGATCTCCGGGTCCAAAGATGATTTCTTTAAGAGGGGTCTCACCAGAGCCTCCTTCAAGGCATCCGGAAAGACCCCCTCAAATAAAGAGCACCATACAATCAAGGCAAACACCGGGCCAACAGAGTCGATGCATCTTATTAAGAAACGTGTTGGCACTGAAGAAGCTGTAGTCAGCTACGTGGTGCCAAGTAATGGGATAATTTTGGTGTACTGGTGACCCTGATTCATGCTCCAAGCCTTAGACATTCAGGAGGAAGGAGGGAGAGCTCGGGGCATCTGATAGATGCCTGTGGGTGATAATGTCGTCTGGCACCCCCACCCCATCTACTGGCCAGCTGTGTGTGCGCGCTCACACGCAAGTAGGGGGGAGACAGGGAGAAAACTGGTGGAAATGCTGCCCTGGTATGCTGAATGACAGCCTGTTTGGTCCCCAGCAAAGCTAACAGACCCCCACAGCATACCATGGCAGGGACCCCTCCAGCCCGTGTTATATGGTTAGATAGGCAGTTTGGTGAATGTGGGGAACATCAGACCACCGCTGTTAGAGTGCAGAGCTACAGAGAATACAGCGTAGTTTCATTGTATGCTTGCTGCACTGTACTGTAGCTGCGCTAGGCTACTTTCATCATGTGCTGGCTGTAGATTTTTTTTTTTTTTAAATACTTGTAAGCAGGATGAGCAAAACTGCCCGTTTTCACCAGCGACAAGTTACAAGCAAACTTAACATACATAAACAAACATTTAAAAACAGTACAAAATACAGAAAACATTTAACAATCAATTATTAGCATGTACATGTCCAAATATCATTATCCAACAACCAGTATTTTAGCCTAGTTTTAAAAGACCACAATGTCATACTTTCAACAATATCAACAGGCAATGAATTAAAAAAACAAAGGAGTCCCAAATAAAATAGATGTCTGGCCAAAAGCAGTTCGAAACAATAGGATTTCTTAAGAACATTTAATCTGAGATTGAGTTCCACAGGAATTGAGACCTAGGAAATAATAATGAGACTACAGGAGAAATAAGCCCATCCTTTACCTTAAACATAAGGATACCAATCTTGTGCAAAATCCGATTTTTAAGAGATAAACTATTTGAACATCCAAGCAAATAGCAATGGTGTGTTTGAAAAGGGACGTCAAGCATGACGTGCAAAATGGAATTATAGGTTACCTTAAGTTTATTAAATAAATGATTATACCATGATCCAAGACACTCAACAAAAAACTATAAGAAAGCAAAAATCTTGATTCTCTGGTCAAAAATTGCCTAGCTCTATAAAGAGTACCCAATCTCTGATGAAGGGTCTGAATTTATTCAAATGAAGTTAAAATTTTTACTTTGAATCAAAAATTATCCCCATATATTTTGTCAGTTTATTTGATCTGGGGGCTCTGTCTCCACACTTACTTTGTTTTTGTAACATTGGGGGGGGGGGTGAAGCCCCCCACTCAAACTAATAAAAAATAACTGACAGGCTGACGTGTCCTAGAGCGTGACGTGCCGTAACTGAACAACTATAGCACAGTTGGAGCACTATGCAAATAATGGAGGTTCGGTGGTGGTCCAGTATTCTCCACAGTCGCTGGCAGTTCTCCAACTAGGCCAGGGGAGACCCCTGGCAGGGACAAGCCTGCCTCATGGTGACGTGGTGGGTGCATAGAATTCATGATGGAATCTCCAGTGGCAGTGAGGGGTGAGTCTGATGGGCAGTCAAGGCTGCTGCAAGATGCCTGGTGCTGGTGGGCAGGTGTAGGTGGCAAAAAAAGGTAGCGTACTGAATGTGTCCTAGCTTTACAGGCGAAGGGTCAGAGGCAAGGTTCCAGGGAAGAACACATTCATTAGGGATATGCAGAGGACCTACAAAGGCTAGAGAAGTGATCTAAGGTTTGGCAGTTGAAATTCATTACCAAAAAGTGGAAAGTGATGCATGTAGGGAACAAGAACCCTAGTATAGAGTACTGGATAGGAGGGGTAAGGCTTGGTGTGACTTCTGAGGAAGAAGACCTAGGAGTCCCCATTAGTGACTCCTTAAACAGTCAAGCTAATGTAACAAAGCCAAATAAGGCAAATAGGATGCTGGCTTGTATAGAAAGGGGGGTGTTGACAGCAAAAGAAAGAGGGTGTTACCACATCTCTAAATCACTGATTTGTCCACACCAGGAGTACTTTGTCCGCTTCTGGAGTTCTCACGTGGGGAAAGATAAGGACAGGCTGGAGATGGTGCAGCATAGGGTAACCAAAATGATTCATGGCCAGCAGGGCAGATCCTACGAGGACTGACTTAAGGCACTTAACACGTACTCACTGGCGGCCAGAAGAGAGATGATATAGGGCTCCATATCAAGTCCTCGCATGAAATACCGTGTTGTCAGAACTGCGCAGACAACACCGTGCAAGTCAACACCGTGCCTGGTGAAAACGGGCGCGGATCACTGCCGAGTGTAGATATACTATTAGAACACCACACCGCCATGGATGACAACTCCAGTAAAATTTGTGAATGTGCTTTTTTTTTTTTGTTGTTGTTGGTCGATATTCCATGGCACGGTGTTGACTTGTACGGAATTGTCCGCTGCAGTCTTGCCATGCTAATATATAATAGAGACCTTCAAGTTTCTGAAGAGAATGAGCATAGTATACTGGTAAACTGCAAGGAACTATTGAGCAGGAGTAGTGGTTGAAGAACACGGGGGCATGAGTGGAAACTGTTGGGGGAGGGAGGATTTCAAGAGGGACATGAAAAAGTTTTGTTCTTACAGAAAGGGTAGTCGAGCTTGGGACCACTCTGCCAGCTGATGTGGTGGGCTCCGAAACCATTAATGGTTTCAAGCATGGCTGAGACAGTGATTAGTGGTTGCTCAGGGCAGTAGCAGTAGGGCTGGGCTATGGGCAGACTGGATTAACCAGTGGCCTTTTTCTGCTGTCATGGTCTGTGTCTAAAAAAGAAAATGAGCCATTTATGACATCTGTGTGCTTCATTTGCAGCTTGTTAGATCATAATTGAGCTTTCCTGGGTAATTAACTTCTGTGTCTAGAACAGTTGCTTGGAGTAAGCTACAGATATGTTATTTTGCGTTTGATATTACATAGCTGATTGAGTAATTAATTGTCCTGTGATAAAACTTGCAGGTTGCTGATGTGTCAACATATGAAGGACTGCCGCTCTGCACTGGAGTTGTCTCGCCACTTTCTTCCAGCTTAGCATTTCTGACCATGATTTGCATGCAGCCAACTGTGGGCCTGGAAGAATTTGTCTCCGAAAGCACAGAGGATGTAACTTCGGATCTACCTGATGTTGTTAGCAGTGTGTTAAACCATGTTTACAGCTTGATGGAGGAGGAGGAGGAGGAGGAGCTGGATGACTCTACAGGTTGGTTAGAAAATGGGTTTTAGAGGCACTGTGGTCTAGTGGCTAGGCCTCAGTCTTGAGTACTAGGAGACCCAGGTTCAAATCCCAGCATAGCTGATGACGCACTGGTACTCTTGGGCTTTGTGCCCTTCCTGATCCCTATGTCCCTGGATGATGTGCAAGTGAGGTGATAGGGATGGAAGGTAGCCGGTGCCAATGAGGGATGAGTGGCTGGCTCCAGGGGCTAAAAACAGTGTGGGTGGGTGGGAAATGAGCATAATTATATGGTAATCCTGTTGAGATCAGATCTCTGAAGATGGAGCTGCAGCGTATGATGGTGGTTAAACATTTTCAGTAATCACTTAGCAGTAGCAATTGCAGTGGTCAGCTAAGCCAGGTAGGTCTATAACTTTTTGATAGATTGTTCTTTTCTCCTGACGCCAGTGGCTTCTGTTCAGTTCTAGCCCTGTTCTGATACCAGCCACAGCCAGTGCAGTAACATTGGCAAGGACCCCCAGAGTAGGGGGTGCCATGGATGCAGCCTGCCTAAGTTTTTAACCTGATTTTGTTTATCCCACAGTCCACTTCACTCTTAGTGATGTCACAGTGGTGCCCTACAGCCTTGCCTGCTGCAGCTTCTGAGGCTAAAGCCTTTGGCCCACCACAGTGGTCTCAGCAGTGGGTGTTGTATGATTCACCCCCTGCCAACATTGTTTTTGCAGTATAATTTAGCCTGGATAACACCACCACAGTGCAAAATCCTATTTTCAGTGGATTCCTACATTTTGTTCCATTTTACAGCTGGGTGACTGAAGCACAGTTAGGCTGTGACTTGCTTACCCCCCCCCCAATTGTATTCAAAAATATTTTCTTGTATTTGCTTTTACAGGCAGTCAATTGGTATGGGCTGTCCTCCTCTGGTAGCTTGGACAGGTTGTAACAGTCTGAGGACATGCCACTTGAGACTGCCTCATTCTTTACAGTCTGTCCTAACTGGTGGAGAGCTCTCTGGTGTACAGGGATACTTTGCTTTACAAGTCCCTTTTATTGATTTCTGCTTTGAATCCAGACTTGCTACTGCTCCTTGGAACCTCTCTAAATATTTTCAGTGGTAAGAAGGATTTTATCAACAGCATTTCTCCACTGTACAAGCAGGTTTGGAACACTGGGCTGTGATGTCTTTCTAGTGCCACTAATAGTGACCACTCTCCTTCAGGTGTGTTGTCAGGGTGGATGCTTCCTTCTCCATCAAAGATAAAGTAGGACAAAGAGGACTGCAGCAGTGCTGTTGAAATCAAAACTTTTAGGACTTGTCAACCATGACTGTTGCCGAATTTGCACTTGCCCCTCATTTGTTACAATGAAATTGGCTCTCTTTTTGTACTTGTCCATCAGATAAATTTACTTGTCCCAAACAGGGAGTAATAGGATTTGCACACCCCTGGTTTGCAGGCTTTGTGAATGGTTTCCCTACATCGCGATTGCCATGAGGAGATTGTGTGAGGGAGAGGGTTCCTGTGCCGATGTCCACTCCGTCTTGGTAGGGCTAGAACTTCATTTTTGCAAACGGCAGCCATGGTCTTGGTATAGGCCCCGTCTGCACATTTGGAATGGTGGCTATCTAGATACAGTCCACTCATGCACTGTGTCAGGCCAGTATTACTATAATTGTGGCCCGTACATCAATTGTGGTTCAAAAGGATGTATATTTGGCAAAATGCAGAGCTTTTCAGGAACTTCCTGACCACAACATGGGAATCTTCAAATGCCGCACTGAAGGAGACAAAGTCTAAGGCTCCCAAGTGTCAAAAATGCCAGACTAGGCTCCAGTCCACTTTGGCTGGCTCCTTTTGTCCATTCTGCGATAAGGCTTCTTCTTCTAAGCAGAGCAAAGCCCAATGCACACCCTGCTTGGCTATGGGGCAGTAGAACAGACATGCCTCTGAACCTAGATCTAAGGTGTCATCGTTCAAAAGGCCTACTCACCTTTCCCAGTTAATATCTGTGAGGGGGTCCATATCACCTTCCCTGTGAGGGGAAATGCATCAGCTTATTCCCACGACAGCAAAGCTCACCAAAGCTGTTTTATTTACATTTTGTTAATCATAGTGTACTGGCGACGCTTGATGCTTTTTTAAGGAACGACCTGGGCAACGGTAAGCTACAAAATGCAAGTACATGTACTGTTGTACAAGGTAGGTAGAGTACAGTCTCACAGGGTAACATACAGTAGGTGTACAGAGTTGTACAGTAATCAAAATAGGTACTTCCAGAAAGCAGTACTGTGACCAGCGATGCAGGGCTGGTGAAAACACACAGTGGGCAGCCAGCCCTGGCTATAAACGATAAACCGAGTCAGTGGTTGCACTCACGGACCAAAAGACAAATGCGAGTCAGGCAAATAATGAACAATAAGGTGTGTATTCACACAAAATAAACGCCAGACCAAAGGTCCACAGATGGTATAGTGCCTTGCTGTGGACCTTTAGTCTGGTGTGTGTTGTGCAACCACTGACTCTCTTTATTGTTAATCAAAATAGGCAGACTGCAGATGACTGCGTTACCATAGCAGGCTCAAGAATGGTTACAGAGCAAATGTTTCTGAAGACTTTTTTTTTTTACTTGTAGCTTTTATTTAATGGTTCTTATTGACAGTGTGTACAGGTTAAGTAATGCCATCATATAATTGATAAACAGACAAGTTAGAAAATATAAATAATACATCCAGAACAGGGTTTTAAATAATTGATTAGCAGTTTTTTTCTTGGGACAATACTAACTGTACTGAAAGCATTTATATAGATTTTCTAGAAGTGTTATGTTTGTTAAACACAGTGAGGCAAGTGCTATGCATTTTCACAATGTTTTAGAACTTTTATGAGCAAAACGCTAATCAATTTTTGGAGTTAAATAAAACCCTGCAGAAAATGGTATATAAAATATATCATGTGTTTGTACCTCAGAGTATAAAATTAAATAAGATTGGTACCTGTTGTACTTATTCCAGTCCTTGGTACAGCCAGGAAAAATATGGACCGTGTGGTCTGAATAGATGAGGCATATCATAGTTTTATCTGCTGACCCCTGAATATCTAGGATATCCCGTCCCTAAGATGTAGTCTGTTAGCATTGTCTATTAAAGTTTACTGAATGCAATCATCCTTTCATAAAAAACAGAACAGTAGACTGATGAATAAACATATAAAATGGAACATAAACAGACTCCGTTGTGTAAACTGTGTCCTTTCGTTTCTCGAATACCACCTGGTAAGATAAAAACATTCATTACTGAAATCCCTGTAAGGGAGCTTTTACAGAAAACTTTCTCCCCAACACCCCACTTCATGAGATGACTCGGGGAACCACGAGTGCCCTTCCCAACCTCAATATAAGTTGATCAAGTACTGGAGTATTCTCTATGCTCTCTATATAATGGTAATATGGTAGCCACCTCATGTTAAACTTTTTTCTACGTGAAGTCTCAATTTAGTTGTAATAGCTTCCATATGTTCACTCTGATAAATATTCTGGAGCCAGTGTCTTAACCCTATTTTATTATTTGTTAACCAGTTTTGTGTTATTACTTTTTATTGGCAGCTGCTACCAGAACACAAAAAAGGTATTTTAGGTCCGGGCACCGTAGTCCACTAGGGGGTAACCCCAATACCAAATTTTCAAAAGTAGGCATTACAGTTAATGTCAGGATGTTCATTGTTTCCTTCAAGAGTTTGTCGTTTTTTGTATCCCTGACCAAATCTTGTCCCAGATACGAGCTGGCAATGTATAGGTCATATCTGCCTCCTATTTGTCTTGTATGGCCTCCCTAGCCACTTGACTATCCCCTTCTTGTAGAAGTGTGTATATTTGAGCAATAAAATGTTTGCTGTCTGGGCCATTGCTCTTAGCTTTCACTAGTTGAACTCCCGAGGGTGGTATTTGCATGACCTCCAAAACACTGGGGCCTGTGAGAATATGTCTACACTGCAAAAATGTGTGAAAATCTGAGGATCTTACTAAGAGTTGGAGCTCTTGCAGCAGGCTATAACGATGAGGACTAAGCTGCCAGGCGCCAGGACCCCACGGAAAACTTCTAGCTAGCAGTCTTCAGCAGGGAGCACCTCCTGACGTTGGCCCTCCACTGATGTCAGCCAGTATTATAAAAAGGGCGGTCCCCAGCCCCTTGGTTCTTTTCCCGCCATCAACCTGTTTACATCGGCTCCATGGAGGTCCCGTGCTACAGTCGACCACCATTGCGCATTTCCCGCATTTATTTTATTTATAAAACTGTGATTTCTTTATTTTTCTTTCTGTATATCTTCTTCCCCGACTTTCTCAGTTGAGCGCCAAAAGTCCAAGTGTGCGTTTGGCAAGCAGCTACCATCTAAAGTCGGCCACGTAGGCGGTCTCTTTTGCCTAGGCCCAGACCATGACACTTCAGACTGCCAGAGCTTTAAAGTTCATGTGCAATGGTTTTTACTTATTTTTAATAAAAGCTTGAAAAGCTGAAATTATAGTCCCTGTGCCATGAGTAGTTTCTCCTGAAAATTTCATGCTGTTTGGTTTTGTGGTTTTCTTTAAATCAGCATTTAACTTGCTCCACAGTGACTGAAAACAGTGGAGTTATTTCTGTCCTCAGTCAAGTTTAGTGAGCAATGACATCATTTTGGAGTAGCTTGCTGTTTCAGATTCCCAATCAGAGTAGCACTCTGTAGAGTTAATGATTTGCTGAGCTTTCCGAGTTTGTGTTTTTTTTTTTTTTTTTAATTGTTTAACAAGGAGTAGCACACTAAGCTGAAAGCTTTTTTACAGGAGCGACCTGGGAGCACAGGGAAGTTAAGTGACTTGCTCAGGCTCATACAGTATGCAAGTAGAAGCTGTGGGATTCAAACCCCGGTCTGGTCTGCTGGATGTCACCAGATTTGCAGTTCAGAGCCTTAAACCACTGCGCTATACTGCCTCCCTAGAGGCAGTGTTTAGATAGATTATCTTAAAATCTATCATTTTCTTCCTTTAAAAAACTGATCATTTGAGTTTTAATGCTGAATTGAAGTAGTGGAAATCTTTCTCTGTGAGAAATCAGCTTGTATGCATCACAGCTCTGTTCTTTCTAATCAACTCTGATTTTTTTTTTCTAAATGTACAACACAGCAACCAGCAGACTCGATAGACCGTAAGGCCTAATCTGCTGGCAAATAGTATGTTAGTATGTTAGTATAAAATAAATCTAAATTTTGATTATTCACAGAAAGTTTGTCTTTGATGTAGCTTTCATAAATACATTCATTTAAGAAAATTTTTTTTATGTCAGATTGACAAACTGGTGCCTGTCGCACTGCTACAGTATTTCAAGCACAAGTCTGAACTCACGAATTTCAGTTCTTTGGTTTCTGTGTGAAAATACATCATGTATGTATGTGCATGACTGGAAACGCTATATGGCATCCCGATGCACCGTTTATCTGCCCCGCAGATGAGGCAGCTGTAGTCTACTGCCACCAGACCCCTGCTTCATTAGCCCCCTGCCTTTTGCTCCTTATTCAAAGCTGCTACACCGTTGCCCACTGTCTTCTCCCACACAGTCAGGGATTGTGCACCCTACTGCCTCCATCCCCTGCTTAAAGAATCGGGGTTGCTGCACCCTGCTGCCCCCTGCACAAACAGTTGGGGTTGCTGCACCCTGCTGCCCTGTCTCCCCCACCCTTACAGTTAAGGATGCTGCTCCTGTTGCCCCATCTTCCTGTCTCCACAGTCAGGGCTGTTGTGCTGTGCTAAGCCCTAAGGGTGCCAGGTTCCCTGCCTCCACAGCTTGTGCTGCTGCACAATGCTGCCCTAGCCGCCAGAGGTGGGGCTTTTGCTGCACCCTGCCACCCACGTCCATTGCCCCAAATGGGCAGGGCTGCTGCACCACTGGTACCCCATCTCAGTCAGGGCTGCTGTACCCTGATGCTCCCTGTGTCCTTCACCACAATCGAGGCTTCTGCACCATGCTGACCTTTATCCCCTGTCGCCACAGACAGGGCTGCTGCACCTTGCTCCTTTCTACACAGTTGGGGTTGCTGTGGCCTGCTGTGCCCTAGAGCCCCATGCTGCTGCACCATGCTGCCACTTGCCACAAGATTCGGGGCATTTGCTGCACCCTGTTGCATGCCTCCACAGTTGAGGCAGTTGCACCCTTCTGTCCCCCTGCCACCAGAGTCAGAACCTTTGCTACACCCTACAGAGACAGGAACAGGGGGGCAACAGGTGCAGTCTCCATGACTGTGAGGGTGAGAGAGGGCAGCAGGGTGCAGCAACCCCCAACTGTTCAGGAAGGGTGCAGGACAAGAGTAAGGGCAGTTGCTGCACCCTGTCCCCTACCTGTGGAGGTAAGGGTCTCTGTGGTGCAACAGCGCACAGTGGTGGCAGGTGACAGAGGACAGCATGATGCAGAAGTCTTGACTGTGGGGCAGGACAGGTGTTCATCGGGGTACAGCAGCCCTTAGAGTGGCACAGGGTGCATATGGTGCAGCAACCCAGCCCATTTGGGGCAATGGAAGTGCATAGCAAGGTTCAGCAGCCCCAACTGTAGAAGCAGGGGGCATGAGACTCTAGGGTGTAACACAGCACAGCAGCCCTGACTGTGGATATAGGAACGGGGGCAACAGGGTGCCATGGCTCGGACTGTGGGGGTGGGGCAATATGGTGCAACAGCCTTGAATATTCAGGCAGGGGATAGGGATGGCATCAGGATACAGCAGCCCAAGTGGTGTGACAGGGTGCAGCAGCTATGCCTGTTTGGGACAAGGGATATGGGCAGCAGGGTGTCGCAAAGGATCTGACTCTGGTGGCAAGGGGACAGCAGGATGCAACTGCCTCAACTGTGGAGATATGCAAAAGGGTGCAAATGCCCTGAATCTTGTGGCAAGTGGCAGCATGGTGCAGCAGCTCAAGCTGCAAAGGCATGGGGCTCTAGGGCATAGCAAGCCACAGCAACCTCAACCATGTAGAAAGGAGCAGGGAGCAGTAGCCCTGTCTGTGGTGACGGGATAGAAGACAGCATGATGCAGAAGCCTCAACTGTGGTGCAGGACGCAAGGCATCAGGGAGCAGCAGCCCTGACTATGAGATGGGGTACATGTGGTGCAGCAGCCCTACCCATTTGGGGCAATGGAAGTGGGTAGCAGGGTGCATCAAAAGCCCCACCTCTGGTGGCTAGGGCAGCAGCCCCAGCTGTGGAGGCAGGGAACCTGGCACTCTAGGGCTTAGCACAGCCGCCCTGACTGTGGAGACAGTAACAGGGGGTAACAGGTGCAGCGTCCCTAACTGTGAGGGTGGGGGAGAGAGAGGGCAGCAGGGTGCAGCAACCCCAATTGTTTGGGCAGGGGGCAGCAGGGTGCAGCAGCCCTGATTCTTAAGGCAGAGGATGGAGGCAACAGGGTGTATAATTCCTGACTGTGGGAGAAGACAGTTGGCAGCAGGGTGCAGCAGCCTCAAATGTGAAGCGGAAGGCAGGGGGCTTATGAGGCAAGGGACAGGTTATAGTAGACTGCAGCTGCCTCAGCTGCGGGCAGAGACAGTGCATCAGGATGCCATATAGTGTTTCTAGTTACACACATACATACATGATGTATTTTCACACAGAAATCACCAAAGAACTGAAATTTGTGAGTTCAGACAATACATGTGCTTGAAAGTACTGTAGCAGGGTGTGATAATAAGCACCTGTTAAGCTGACATGAAAAAAATGTTCTAACCTGAATGCAATGTTCCAGGGACATGGATATGTTGTTCTAGCCCCACTTACTGGCAGGTTCCTTGCCGCTTTAAATCTTGCCGGAAGGTCTTCAAGCTGGCTCCTTCCACCCACCCGGGTGGTAAAACTCTTGGCTCCGCCCCATGACGCCAGATCTTCCTTACTGCTTGGAAGCTCAGGTTCCCTCCTTAGCGCTCTGCGTTTTAGGCCTGGATCCTAAATAGTCTGTTAAACTGAAACTCATTCTTAAATTTTCTAGACTTTGGTCTCTTTCTTCCTTCGCGGCTGCGATGGACAAATCGACTCACGGATTTCGGTGGTGCCCTTGTGGGCAGAAGATGTCTCGGACCTATCCGCACTCCACGTGCGTTTACCTCCTTGGGCTTGAACACGATCCGCGGGCCTGCGAATTGTGCAAGTCCTTTTCGGTCAACATTCTTGAAGACCGTGCTGCCAGACTTCAACTTGGGCACCCCGAGAGACGTATTCCTCCAGTTAAGTCGAAGGAGGCCCATTGGGCGGTGTCTGCGGCGGGCTTGGCTGAGCAACTTGAGCAAATGATCACCCTCGAGGAGGAGAGACGGCCCAGGCCGCATCTTTTTCTTCTTCCTCGGTCACAGCATTTATCCCGCTCTCCTTGGGCTCCTCCTACTCGGCTTAGTTTAAGGAGCTTTGTCAATTCCTCTCCACTAAAGGAGAGGGGCCATCGGGACACTCCTCTCAGTCCAAGAAAAAGGACTCAAAAGGTACGTCCCACCGTCTACGTTTGTGGGAGGGGAAGAGGTCCCCTTCCCCGGATAGTCGATGCTCGACTTCAGTCGAGGTTGCAGCTAAGGCCGCTGGCTTCACGGTGTCCCAGTCAGGTCAGCCGGCTGAGACATCCGTCGATGCAGTCGTGATTTTTCTATACTCGTCGGATGGGCTGTCGACTGGAGAAGCTGACAACCCATCTTCACCGGTTCCCCCGGTGGATACTGAGGACTTGCCCGTGCCTCCTGTGCCGGAGTCCCCCGTTAAGGTCTCTGAGCCGGGGGAGGAGCGGGTTTCCCTCGCTCCCTCCCAGACCCACCCTCGGAAACACAGAGGATCTCGATCTCGGACCTCCTCTTGGTCCAGCCGATCCCGCCAACATCGGCGGTCTTGGCACAGAGGGAAGCGGCGGCGCTGCTCATCCTTGTCATCGTCCTCCTTGGAGGATAGGCTCCGGCACAAGTTGCGTCGGTGCTACGAGGATCTGATGTGGCAGCAGCTCCTTTTGTCCAGGAGCAAGCCGACTCCGCACCCTTCCCCGCCATTAAGTGGCTGTCACCTGAGCGGCAAAACAACCCCTCGTGGTCATCGAGGAGCCGCAGCCGGCGCCGGTTGTTTGGCCGAAACCAGCTGCACCACCCATCATGGTGGAACCCCCACCTCCACAACCAAAAACTGGGGCTCCGACCAAGGATTCTTGGTCAGGTCCTGGGTTGCCCTATCGGTTGTCGGTCACCCTCACTCCCGATCACCCTCGGCAGGTGGAGGGTGGTTCAGGCCCTCGGCACCTGTTTGCAGACTCCACGGAGTCTGACGATGACTCTTCCCTGTTCTCCAGGCCTCTCGACCTGGAGTTTTCTGGGGGACAGTCGGTGGACGAGAGCCCATCCTCGTTCATGGGATTATTTCGGCTCATCTTAGAATCTACTGGGATAAAGCTCGAACCGGTGTCAAAGCAGGCCAAGTATCCCTTCACGGAGATACTGGACCGAGGGGATTCTCCTACAGAGGCCTTTCCTGTGGCCGAAGCCATTGTTGGCCCGGCCCTGGAGCTATGGCAGCGGCCGGCTTCTTGTCCAGCTCCCTCAGCCAGGATGGCCAGGAAGTATGCCGTTCCCACCGGCTCACTCCCCGGATTCTCGGAGCAACCCTCTGCGGAGGGGTTGGTGACCGACAGTGTTTTCCGGCACTCCGGAAAAGCTCGGGACGTGGACAAGCCTCCGGATAAAGAGTCCAAGAAACTGGACTACTCCGGGCGTAAGGTTTACGCTGTGTCCTCCTTAGGCCTTCGTCAGGCCAGTTCGGCCGTACTGATGGCACACTTTTCCAACACCCTTTTGGGCTCCCTGGATGAGGCGATTCCTCATCTCCCGGCTGACCTCCAGACCACGGTCAAGCAGGTGCGGGATCAGGGAAGGGCGGTGGCAAAGCACCAGCGGTGGCAAAGCAACAGCTCCAAACTGCTCTTGACATTGGAGACTCTTGTGCTCGGTTAGTAGCGGCCGCAGTGGCCGTACGCCACAGAGCTTGGCTGCGGATCTCCACCTTCATGGCGGATACCCAGCACAAGCTGGCAGACGTTCCCTTCCTGGGTACCGACTTGTTCGGTCCCGAGGTGGAGGGTCACTTGCAGAGGATCGAGAAGTCCAATGCCTTCTTGGACTCGGTCACGTCTGCCCGGAAGGACAAAGGCCGCCAGCAGCAGCGTAAGCCCTTTTGGCCTTCTGCCCCTGCGGCACGTCCTGCCCAGCAACACCAGCATCAGGGCCAGCAGGCTCGCACTTGGCACCCCAAAGCCAAGCCTGCAGCTTCCTCCAGCAGGAAGCCGCGAGGAAAAGGCCCAGGAGGTCCCTCGGCCGGTCCTTCCTCCAGGCCTGCCCGGTGACGGGTCGAGGGGTGTTGCCCCAGCCTTGTCACCCCGTTCCCCGATGGGGATGGCTCTACCACTTCTTTTCGCCTGGTCCACTATCACTGTGGACCGCTGGGTGTTGGAGGTGGTAGGGAAAGGTCTGCCTCTGAATTCGGGAGAGGCCCCAACTTATCGAGCTGCCGCCCACTGGGGTTATGGGTCCGCAGCCTCTGTCGGCTCGTCCAGCTGACATTGCTCTGCTCCTCCAAAAGGAGGTGATCAAGGAGGTGGCGGATCCTCCACCAGACCCAGGGTTTGTATCCAGGTATTTCCTGGTCCCGAAACGGACAGGGGGCTGGCGCCCCATTCTAGACCTACATGACCTGAACAAGTTCCTAAGGTCTCGAACCTTCTGGATGGTCACTCTGGCACAGATCATTCCATACTTGGAATGAAGCATGTGGTTCTGTTCTCTGGACCTCCAGGACATGTTCTTTCACGTCCCAATCCGTCCGTCCCACTAGCGATTCCTTCGCTTCAGAGCGGAGGGTTCCCTTTACGAGTTCCGGGCCATGTCCTTTGGCCTCTCTTCAGCTCCCAGGGTCTTCACCAAATGCATGGCAGTGGTGACAGCATTCCTGCGGTGCCAAAGGGTCCGGGTGTACCCTTACCTGGACGACTGGCTGATTGCAGCCCCCTCCAAGCTGGAGGTGGAGCGGTCCAGGGATCTGGCCCTCCAGGTCTGCTCTCAGATTGGCCTCCTCATCAACGAGGCCAAATCGGAACTCGTGCCAACGCAGGTGATTCAATTCATCGGGGCAGAGCTCGACTCCCGGCGGACAGGGCCGAGGTTCTTTCCTCCTTTGCCCAATCATTTCTGGTTGGGCAATTGCACCCTGCCCGGGACTTCCTGCGCCTCATGGCCTGCACCATCATGGTCCGTTGGGCCCACTGGCACATGCGTCCCCTTCAATGGGGGCTGGCCCGCCATTGGTCACAGGGCTCCGGTCCTCTGGACCAGCCAGTGGTGGTGACCTAGGAGATGTGGAACGCTCTCCAGTGGTGGATCATTCCAGCTCATCTGCAGGAGGGCAACCCATTTGTCCGCCCCGAGCCGACGGTCATTCTAATGACCGATGCCTCTCTGTTGGGTTGGGGTGCCCATCTGGGGGAGCACAGAGCGCATGGCCTCTGGTCCCCTCAGGAGTCTGTATGCCACATCAACCTGCTGGAGCTTTGAGCGGTCTGACTAGCCCTCACCGCCTTCGCTCCGTTTGTACGGGGTCAAGTGGTCCTGGTCCAGACGGACAATACCATGACCATGTACTACCTAAACCACCAGAGCGGGACACACTCCTTGCCCCTATGCAAGGAAGCTCTCCGCACTTGGTCCCTCATCAGCAGTC
Organism: Neoceratodus forsteri; assembly: GCA_016271365.2. Lineage (NCBI taxonomy): Eukaryota > Metazoa > Chordata > Ceratodontiformes > Ceratodontidae > Neoceratodus > Neoceratodus forsteri. The sequence goes on along the minus strand of CM028129.1, from coordinate 505,474,425 downwards.
TGGAGGCAGATCTCCTAGCCATCCATGTGACGGGAGCCTCCAACACTCTGGCTGATGCCCTAAGCCGGATAGATGCTCCATCTCACGAGTGGTCTCTCCTGCCGGAGGTAGTACACAATCTGTTCTCCCACTGGGGCACACCTCAGGTGGACCTGTTTGCCTCCAGGGAGAATGCGAAGCTGAGGCTGTTTCATGCCTGCCCCCCCCCCAGCAGGGCTCGCTGCAGGGGATGCCTTCTTGAGGCCGTGGACCCCGGGCCTCTTCTACGCCTTTCCCCCATTTCCCTTGATCCACGGTGCTTCTCAAGGTGAGGAGGGACAAGGTGCAGGTGATTCTGGTAGCCCCAGACTGGCCCCACCAGTTCTGGTATCCAGATCTCCTCAGCCTCAGCTCCAGGCTCCCGAGGCGGCTTCCAGCCCACCTGGACCTGATCTGTCAACCAGGGGAAGGTACTCCACCCGGACCTTCAATCCCTGTACCTGACGGCCTGGTTCCTGAGCGGCTTGAGTTCCAGGCCTTGGGGTCTTTCCGACGAGGTCCTCAACGTTGTTGAGGCATCCCGTAAGGAGTCAACCGGAAAATGCTATGCCTTCAAATGGAAGAGATTCTCCATTTGGTCCCAGGATAAGGGGTTGGACCCTTCCTCCTGCTCCTTGGCCAGCATTTTGGACTACCTGTGGTCCCTTTCTCAGCATGTGCTTCGGTCGACGACCCTTAAGGTGCACCTGGCAGCCATCTCTGCTTACCAGGCGCGGGCCGGAAAGCAGTCGGTGGCACAGGAGAAGGTGGTCGTGCGCTTTTTCAAAGGCCTTGATCACATATCCCCCTCTGGTGCGAGAACCTCCACCTCGTGGCATCTACTGCTGGTATTGGCTAAGCTCATGGGCAAGTCATTCGAACCGATGCACAGGTGTGACATCTCTCACCTGTCGTGGAAGACCACCTTCTTGGTGGCTATCACGTCAGCCAGAAGGATGGGAGAGCTCCAGGCGCTTTCCATCGAGTCTCCTTATTTGGTCTTCCACAGGGACAAGGTTGTCCTGCACCCCAACCCGAAATTCCTTCCGAAGGTGGTGTCAGAGTTTCACCTTAACCAGGTGTTGACTCTGCCGGTGTTCTACCCCAGTCACACCTCGGAGGCCGAATATAGGCTCCATACTCTGTACCCTAGAAGAGCGCTCTTTTTATAAGGAGCGGACTGCTGAAGTTCGGGGAGAAGTTCGCCTGCTGTTTGTCACCTACGCTGAAGCTGCACCTGGCAGACCTGCAGCCAAGCGGACGATAGGCAGGTGGGTCTGCTATAGGTTGGTGGGCATGGAGCCTCCCAGAGAGATAAGAGCTCATTCTACCTGCCATACAGCTGCTTCGGTGGCTGCTTCCAGGAATGTCCCTATCCAGAAAATCTGCAGGGCTGCTACCTGGAAGTCAGCACACACCTTCATTACCCACTACCACATCGACCTTGTGTAACGCCGGGTTGCTGGTTTTGGGATCTCGGTTCTCCAGTCCTTATTCCCTAAGTAGGGGGTGTGCGCCTTGCCTCCCTCCTCCCAGAGAACTGCTAGGAGTCTGCCAGTAAGTGTGGATAGAACAACATATCCGTGTCCCTAGAAATACCGGTTACTCACCTGTATCAGGAGTTCTAGGAATGGTATATGTTGTTCATCCACTCAACCCACCTGACCTGCCCGGCTTCGACGCACAACCTGGCTTCCAGTGGGCGAGATATGGCGTCATGGGGCGGAGCCGAGAGTTTTACCACCCGAGTGGGTGGGAGGAGCCAGCTTGAAGACCTTCCGGCAAGATTTAAAGCGGCAAGGAACCTGCCAGTAAGTGTGGATGAACAACATATACCATTCCTAGAACTCCTGTTACAGGTGAGTAACCTGTATTTTCTGTGAATGAACAAAATTTAGATTTATTTTATATTCATTAAACAGTCCTGTGTTAAAGCAGCAGTGCAATGAAAATGGGCTAACCATTGAACCCACCTTTTTTTTCTTGCTAATCGATGCCAGATGTCTTCCAGTTTATGTTGATGGTAAAATTCTCAGTGTTTATTATCCTTTAAGAATTTTTTGAAAGTTTTAAGGCAATTTCAAAAGAAAAAAAGATGGCCGCCTCATTTCTGCATAGAAATAATATTGAGGACCTGAGGAGGGTACGAATGCAGACAAAAAATGCAAATGTACACAACACAGCATAGAAAGCATCCAGAAATCCCAAATCAACAGTTTTGCCAATATTTTTCATAACCATAGCAGAAAATTGGCTTTTCTGGAATAATTTTCTTTGCACTGCTGCTTTAAATAGTTAGAAACAAAATCAAAGTTTTGGTTAGAAAGAACTGAGAGCTGTGATGCAAACTGATTTCTCACAGAGAAAGATTCACTACTTCAGTTCAGCACTGAAACTGAAATGTAGTGATGCAGGCCTGTACTGGCGCGATGGTCTGCAGCTGTTCAGGAGGGGAACCAGGATCTTTAGTGATAGGTTTAAATGCTTCATTGGCAAGCATTTAAACTAGCCAAGGGAAGGCACTGGAAAGGAGCAGGAAACTTCCCCAAAAAATTCAGGGTAGTAAGTAGAGATAAACACCAAGATAGAGAAGTTTATAGGGAGAAGGGCAGGGGTAAATGGAGAAAAACAACAAAGGCAGGAGGTCAGGAATGGGGCAAAAAGGGGGTAAGGCCATCAAGAAATGGAGGGTAATGCGTGCCAGTGCCCGTAGTCTGGGCAACAAGCTCCCTGAACTGGTGGCCTTGATGGAAGAGGGATGCCTGGATATTGTGGCAGTCACAGAAACATGGTACACAGAGAACCATGACTGGGCTGTTAACATACCAGGGTAGACAGCCTACAGGAAAGACAGGGAGGGGAGAAGAGGGGGAGGAGTAAGCTCTCTACGTAAGGGAAGGGATAAAGCAACAGAATAAGAGTAAACAGGGAGGAGAGGCGGCACTGTGGGTTACCTTAGAGACTGGAAATGGCACCACAATCCGCACAGGGGTTGTGTACAGACCCCCATCTCAGTGGGAGGGAATGGATAAGGATATGATGGAAGGCATCCTTGGGATGGCAGAGAAAGAGGAGATGCTGTTGATGGGGGATCTGAATATGCCAGATGTTAACTGGAGCACCGTTGCTGCAGACACATCCAAGAGCAGGGCCATTCTCGATGCCCTACAGGGGGCATGCCTCAGACAGCTAGTTTTGGAACCCACTTGTGAGGGAGCAATGTTAAACCTCATACTCTCAAATGGGAACAGTGACTGGATCTTGGATCTAGAAGTGGGTAGCCATCTGGGAACAAGTGACCACCAAATAGCGTGGATCACGATAAACTCGGCTACAGAATCAAACCATTCAAAAGTGAGGGTACTGGACTTCAGGAGGGCTGACTTTGGCAAGATGGGAGAATGCCTTAGAAAAGCAGTAGCAAACAGGCAAGAAGGAGGGGTGGAGCTACAATGGGGAAACATCAAAACTGGCATCACAGAGGCAAATAAGCCTTTGCGTGAAGCAAATAAATCAAAACGAAAGAAAAAGACACTATGGTTCTTAAAAGAGGTGGCGGGGAAGGTTAGGGAGAAAAAGATAGCATTTAGGAAATATAAAGAAACAAAGAAGGAGCAGGATAGAGAACTGTACCAGTTACGGCAGAAGGAAACAGGGAGGGAAGTCGGAATAGCAAAGGCCCAAACTGAGGAAGATATAGCCAACTCGGTTAAGAAAGGGGATAAGATATTTTATAGGTACATCAGGGAGCGTAGAAAGACAAAGGGAGGGATAGTGAGGCTGAATAGAATGGATGATGTGTGGGCAGAGAGGGACGGTGAAAAACCAGGGATACTTAACGAATACTTCAGCTCAGTATTGACAAAAGGGGAGGCACTTAATCCAATTAACAGAAGCACTCTGGATGGGGGGGGGGGGTCGATCACAGTCCTTTCACAGAAGAAACTGAAAGAACTCCCAAAACTGAAGGTGGACAAAGCAATGGGGCCTGACTGGATTCACCCCAGAATTCTAAAAGAATTAAGGGGAGAACTAGTGGCACCACTGACTACCCTTTTTAACAAATCATGGGTGGGTGGTGTGGTTCCTGAGGACTGGAGGAAGGCGGATGTGATTCCCCTTCACAAAAGTGGGAGCAAGACAGAGGCAGGAAACTACAGACCTGTCAGTTTGACCTCTGTGGTAGGGAAAGTGATGGAATCGCTTCTGAAGGAAAGAATTGCTGAGTACCTAGAGGCCAGTGGGGCACATGACCCAAGGCAGCATGGGTTCACAGCGGGAAGGTCATGTCAGACAAATCTAATCGATTTCTTTGACTGGGTAACCAAAGTAGTAGACTAGGGAGGGACTGTGGCCATGGCCTACCTAGACTTTAGCAAGGCATTTGACATAGTCCCACACAAAAGATTAATAAATAAGTTAACCAGCCTGAGAGTGGGTCCCAGGGTGGTAGCCTGGGTAAAACATTGGCTGGACAACAGGACACAGAAGGTAATTGTAAACTGAGACCACTCTGAAGAAAGGGGGATCTTACTTCGAGAAACAGCTCTTGCAGCAGGTTACACCATTAGGACTGAAGGCGCAGGACCCCACGGAAAAATTCTAGCTAGCAGTATCCAGCGGGGGACCGCCCTTCCCTGACATCAGGCATCACGTAAAAGGGTTGCAGTCCCCCAGCATCTCCCAATTTTTTTCCCGCCGTCGACTCACCGGCATCGACCTCACGGACGCCTGCTCTATCGAAACGACGCTTGAAATCTTTTTTCCTTCAAATCAATCCATGTGTGCTTCTCCTACCCCTTCTCTCGAAGGACATCCCTCTAAATGTGCCTGCGGCAAACAGATCCCTTTTGCAGACCACCATTTGGCCTGTGTCCGGTGCCTGGGCCCATAGCACGACACTCAAGCCTGCTCAGTTTGCCAGCAGTTCAGTAGCTGGACTCGGATCCACCGCCAAAAGGCCCTTCAGGGATTCCTCCTCGAGAAATTGATGAAAATGGAGAAAGGACCTTCCTCCAAAGGGGAATCTTCCCTCAAGTCAGGGAAACACCGGGACAAGCATCGGGACTCTGATAGGGCGAGATCCCCCAGTAGGGCCTCCGAATCCAGGGCCAGCTCCAGCTCTACCCGGTCCGACAGGTCTCCTTCTCGGGCTCGCTCCCAACCTCTCCCGGTAAAGGTAAGGTCTTCACTGGGCTTCTCTGCCTCCTTGCACCCGCTCAAGACCACTCGGGTGCCAGACACCTCCAAGCCTGTTTCCTCTGACAGGCACAAAAAGTCCTCCTCTAAATCAGGGGGTACTTCTGTCCAACGCTGGGACACAGACTTCAAGTCTGTCTCCCAACCTCCGAAGCCTCCTGAAAGGAAGACTGCTGAGCTGACTTTCCTCAAGTGGACGACTGACAGCAAGAAGGCATCCGACCGAGCGCCCACAAAACTGACTACCCCGACGACAGTAGTACCGATGCCGGTGGACACCGGACGTTAGGGGTCCTCGGGTGATGAGGCTACCGCACCACTGGACAACCAGACGGGCAACACGGAGGACGCCGGGGTACCCAGGGAACCATCGCCGGACCCGGTGCTTCCCCGGGCCCGACCTCGGCGAGAGGCCCACACCGACGCCGGGCCCATTGTCTGGCATGAATATTCAGGATTTGAAAGAACTGTTCACCTTCTGGTGGGAAACCGTAAGAAAGGACATGGTTCCCCCCAAACCTCAGCCACCTCCACCTCCTCCTCAGGGCGCTAAAGGTGCCAGACCCCCAACCTCCAAGGAACCAACTCCACCTCCTCTGGGCTGATCGAGAAACAGAAAGCGCCCATCACGCTCTCCCTCAGGATCCCTGAGCCCAAAGCGACCCAGGGGCAGACGTCGCTCACCGGGAGATGACTTCAGACCGGATACGTCTGACACCTCTAGGTCTCCATCTCCCTTCAGTCCCCCATCACCAGACCCACGGGACTTTCCAAAGTCGCGTCCGGATGATCCCTCTTTTTCAGAAATCATGAGGCACATCCAGGAAAATATGGGATGGGAGACAGAGGACTTGGACCCAGAGAGACAACACCTTGCCCGTTACCTCAGGCAGAAAGACCCAAAACCTGTGGTGGTCCCACCTTTGGTGGACATCTTTACGGACGTCACCAAGGCAGCTTGGAAGCGTCCACATTCCACACCGTCTATTCCGAAGAACGCTGATCGCCTCTACAGGGCTCCCGCAGAGGACCTGTATTTGGTGCAGCAACCCCTGGCTGACTCCCTTGTCATCACTGCATCTCATGATAGGTCCCAGCGGCCTCAGCATTTGAGTACCCAGCCTCCGGAACAGGAATCTAAGCAATTAGATTCTATGGGAAGATGCATGTATACAGCTGCTACATGCCCAATTAGGTGTCTAAACTATTTGATGCACATGGTGCAGTTTCAGATCGCCCTTTGTGAACAGGGCCAAGACCTTCTAAAAGACTTTTCGGATGGTGAAAAGGAGCTGCTGAACCTCCTCCAAACTGGGTCAGATGTGGGGACCCAGGTTCTTCCGAGCCGCTTATGACTCAGCGGACTCGGCAGCCAGGGGAGCAGCCACAGGCGTTTGTCTACGGAGACACTCGTGGTTTAGAATCTCCAGATTTACCCTGGACGTCCAGAAGAACATCCTAGATGTCCCTTATAATGCAGCGGTCCTGTTAAGTGAGGAGTCAGAGAAGGTCATCACCAAACTACAGGACGCTGGGAAGGCAGTCAGGACTGTACAGACCAAATCTGGTTCCTTTCATAGGAACCAGAATCGTTTTCATGGCCGCCAACTATGGCAACAGCCACGTTCCGGCCAGCAACCCAGGGGCAACTTCTGTCGGAAAAATCAAGCCAGGTTCCCCTCGGGCCAGGGCCCAAAGCAGCCCAGCCTGCGGGGTCCAACACCACCACAACATGACTCCTTCCCAGCCCCCGCCTCTCCTCTGGAACAAAGGGTTGAGAAGATTGGGGGTCGCATCTCTCATCACCTTTCGGGATGGCAGAGGATAACCTCCGACCGGTGGGTGTTGCAGTTGGTCGAACGAAACATAGAAAGATGGACTTTGACAGCAGATAAGGACCACTTGGCCCACCGAGTCTGCCCATTTCCCTACCTATTGGATAAGCTGCAGATTCTAGTTAAACAGCTTACTTCCTGCAAGGAAGGCGGTTCCATGTGTCCCCCACTCTCTCCATGAAAAACAAATTCTTCACATTACCCTTTAGCCATCCCCCCATTATCGTTAAATTGTGCCCCCTTGTTCTTACACATGTCTTTTTCTGAAAGATGCTACCCTCCTGGACTTTGTTGATTCCCTTGAGGTACTTAAAAGTTTCTATTATTTCCCCGTCCCTCCTTTCATCAAGAGTATACATATTAAGCTCTCTGTCTCTCTTCATATGGTTTCTGATGTGGGCCGTTACACCATTTAGTTGCCCTCCTCTGGACTGCTTCCATCCTGTCTATGTCCTTGCGTAGATGAGGTCTCCAAAACTGCGCGCAGTACTCCAGACGGGGTCTCACCAACTGTCTGTACAGAGGGATAACCACTTCCCTTTTTCTACTTGTGATGCCCTTCCCTATGCATCCTAGTGTCCCCCTGGCTCTCCTTACCGACTTCTCACATTGGTTACCCACCTTTAGCTCATCTGATATGACTATCCCCAGGTCCCTTTCCATTATTATTGTTGTTAGTACCTCCCCTGCTATTGTGTACTCTTGTCCTGGATTTTTATTTCCCAGGTGCATTACTTTGCACTTCTTTGCATTGAATCTAAGTTGCCATATGTCTGACCATTCCTCCAACCCTGCCAAGTCCCTTCTCATCCTTTCTAGCCCCCGTGTATCAACTCTGTTACAGATCTTTGTGTCATCTGCAAAGAGGCATACCTTGCCTTCCAGACCCTCTGCAGTGTCACCTATAAAGACGTTAAAGTGGACTGGACCCAGTACTGAGCCCTGAGGTACTCCACTAGTAACCCCCCTTTCTTCAGAATGTGTTCCATTCACTATTACCTTCTGTGTCCTGTTGTGCAGCCAGTTTGCTACCCAGGCTACCACCCTGGGACCCACTCCCAGGCTGGCTAACTTGCTTATTAATCTTTTGTGCGGGACTGTGTCAAATGCCTTGCTAAAGTCTAGGTAGGCCATATTCACAGCCCCTCCCTACTCTATAGAGTTCCTCGATCACCCACATCCAGACCTCCCCTGCTGTCCCGCTACTCAGGTCAGCATGCCCTGCTTATTCAGCAGGAGATCTTGGCCCTCCTCGACAAGGAGGCCATAGAGCACATTCCACTGAACCAGAGAGGAGAAGGTTACTATTCTCACTTCTTCCTGGTTCCAAAGAAAACAGCGGACTTGCGCGCAATCTTGGATCTGAGCGACCTCAACACATTTGTGTTGTGCAAGTGTTTCCGCATGGTGACCTTACTGGGTCTTATTCCCATGCTCAGAGAGGGCACTTGGCTGGCGTCACCGGACATACAGGATGCTTGCCTACATCTCTTGAGCGCTCATGCGCACCGGAAATTTCTGCGCTTCGAGTTTCTGGGATCCCACTACCAGTTCCGAGTCCTCCCTTTCGAGCTGTCTTTGGCACCTCGAATATTTACGAAGTGTATGGCAGTCATGGCAGTGGCTCTCAAGAGACGAGGCCACTGTGTGTTTCCTTATCTAGACGATTGGCTCCTCATGGCACCCTCACGGGAGGCCGTGATGTCCGCGATACAAGATACCTGTTCTCTCTTCCTGTCGCTGGGCATCACTATCAACCAGGAGAAGTCATAACTTGTCCCGTCTCAGAACTTGCAGTTCATTGGTGCAGTTTTGGACACCACTCGGGGAAGGGCATTCAGGACAGGGTGAAACGCATCAGATCCCTCATAGGGGACATAAAGGAAGACTGCACTGGCCCGGTCCGTCCTTTGCCTGCTCGGACACATGGCAGCTGCCATTGCAACGGTTCCCCTAGCTGACTCCATATGCGGGTCACCTAGTGGATGCTGAGGGCACAGTGGGACCAGAAACCAGATCATCTGCAGCATCCAGTCCGGATCTCGAATGCAGTCACCCGAGACTGGAATTGGTGGCTCGTCCCAGACCACCTCTTGACGGGGTGTCCCCTTCATTGCGCCGCCTCCTTCAGCGACTCTCTGCACGGATGCCTCGGGGTCCGGATGGGGAGCTCACCTCAATGATGTCAGGACTCAAGGCTCCTGGTTGTCTCTGGAGTCCCAGCTTCACAGAAATATTTTAGAGATGAGAGTCGTCCTTTGCGCCCTACAGGCATTCCAGACAGAGATTTCACCGGGTACTCTTCTGGTACAAACAGACAGTACCGCAGTGATGTACTATCTCAAGTAAAAAAGGAGGCACCCATTCCTACCTCCTTTGCAGGGAAGCTCAACAGGTTTTGGGAGTGGGTACTACAACGCGGTGCAGATATCATTGCAATGCATGTTCCCGGAGTGGACAACACTATCGTGGACAGTCTAAGCTGATCACAGGCCAGAGTCCACGAATGGGAACTGCTTCAGGAAGTCACAGAGGACCTGTTCCGCAGATGGGGGACACCAGAATTAGACCTCTTCACATCCCCATCTAGCACAAAATTGTCCAATTTCTGCTCGCTAGATCCAGGGCCTGGTGTTTTCTGGCGAGACGCGTTGTCCCTCTCCTGGACGGGCAGGTTCCTCTACGCTTTCCCGCCCTTCCCTTAGATCCAGAGGGTTCTACTGAATCTCTGACAAGAGCAGGCATGCCTTATTCTAGTAGCGTCCTTTTGGCCCAGGCAAGTTTGGTTCCCTCTCTTACATCAGCTGGCCCAGGAACCTCTGGTGCCTGTACCATTCAGCTGTCCTCTTCTGTCGCAGGAGGCAGGCTCCTTGGTCCATCCGGATCTTCGGTCTCTGAACCTGCATGCCTGGCTCCTAAGGACATAGCAGTCCTGAGATACGGGGTCTCTCAGGAAGTTGCGGACGTTCTGGTAGCAGGCAGAAAACCCTCCACCCATGCCACTTATGCCATGAAGTGGCTCAGATTTTGTATTTGGGCTCAAGTTCGCAGAGTGACCCCATTGGATTGTTTTGAGAGGTCTGTTTTGGACTACCTCCTATCCCTCTATGAGGCAGGTCTTGCATACTCCTTCATTAAGGTGCACCTATGTGCCATTTCGGCGTACTATTCTCCAGTAGGTCACCGGTTTCTAGCTCAGCTAGAGGCTTCTCGTGCCTTTTTGCATGACATCCTGCCTTTGAGACATCCTATCAAAGACCCGGTTCCACCTTGGGATCTTCCTTTCGTTCTAGAGCAGCTTACGCTGCCGCCTTTTGAACCAGCCGCGGATTGCGAGCTGCTTCTCCTCACTTGTAAGACGCTTCTTTTAGTTGCCGTTACTTCTGCCAGAATTATTTCTGAGCTTCATGCACTTAAGTGCAAGGATCCTTATTTGGTTTTTCACAAGGACAGGGTGTCCTTAAGAACGAATCCTAAGTTCCTTCCCAAGGTGGTCTCAGCTGTCACTCTCAACCAGGATATAGAGCTGCTCGTGTACTATCCAAATCACTGTAAATGGGGGTTGCACACTCTGGATGTGCATAGGTATCTCAGATATTACCTGACCAGAACCAAGGCACATCGTAAGTCGGAACAGCTCTTTGTTTCCTACGCACAAAGAATGCCTGGTGCTCCTGTTTCCAAACAGTCTCTTTCTCGAGGGCTTGTAAAGTGCATAATGTTCTGTTACCAGAAGAGCAACAAAGTTTTACAGGACCGGTAAAAGGTCATTCTATGAGGGGGGTGGCTACTTCCTTCGCTGCGCTCATAAATGTCTACACTTCAGCCATCTGTGCGGCAGCAACCTGGAGCACTGTACACACCTTTATCAGGCACTACAGTTTGGATATTGCCTCTAGACGCAGAGCTGGTTTTGGCTTGGTGGTCCTTCAGGGACTTTTGTCCTGAAGTCTGAGACATCTCTACGATCCTCCCGATAATAATTTGTTCCCTTACTGCTTGGGAATCAGTCCTAATGGTGTAACCTGCTGCAAGAGCTGTTTCTCAAAGTAAGATAGCACAGTTAAGTAATAACTTACCGAGAACAGCTCTTGCAGCAGGTAGTTTACCTCCCAGCTTCCCTTCTAGAGGTTGTCTTTTGGCCTAGTTTTTAGGCTACTGCGTATTTTGACGCCTATTACAAACCTTCCATTGGAAGCTGATCCTCTGTCTCCCCTTCAGATGTTACCTTTGGGCCGTGAGTCTCCGGCGGGAAAACTGGGGATGCTGGGGACTGCCCCCTTTTATGTGATGCCTGATGTCGGGGGCGGTCCCCCGCTGGATACTGCTAGCTAGAATTTTTCCGTTGGGTCCTGGTGCCTGCCAGCTTAAATCTTAATGGTGTAACCTGCTGCAAGAGCTGTTCTCAAAGATCTATTGTTACAGTAATTTCTTACGTAACTGTACTTTACTTGTGGGGTACCGCAGGGTTCAGTACTCGGTCCAGTCCTTTTAATGTCTTCGTACATGACATTGCAGAGGGACTGGAAGGAGCAGTATGCCTCTTTGCAGATGACAAAAAGATCTGCAATAGGGTTGATACACAAGGAGGCGTGGAAAGGATGAGAAGGGGCTTGACAAGGTTGGAGGAATGGTTAGAAGTATGGCTGCTTGGATTCAAGGCAAAGAAGTGCAAAATAATGCACCGGGAAACAAAAACCCAGGGGAAGAGTACACAGTGGGTTGGGAGGTAGTAAGAACAACAGAAATGGAATGGGACCAGGGGGTAATCATATCAGATGACCTTAAGGTTGTCAAACAATGTGAGAAGGCAGTAGGGAGGGCTGGGTGGATACTGGGATGTTTAGGGAGAGGTATCACCAGTAGAAAACAGGAAGTTGTTATCCCTCTGTGCAGACGGTTGGTGAGACTCCATCTAGAGTACTGCGTCCAGTTCTGGAGACCCCATCTCTACAAAGACATAGACAGGATGGAGGCAGTCCAGAGGAGGGCAACTAAAATGGTGCAGGGTCTGCAAGAGAAGCCATATGAGTAGAGACTAAAGGAGCTTACTATGTATAACCGTGAGGAAAGGAGGGAGAGGGGGGACATGATAGAAATTTTAAGTGCCTCAGTGGAATCCACAAAGTCCAAGAGGGTAGCATATTTCAGAAAGAGATGTGCAAGAACAAGGGGACACAATTTGAAGATAGAGGAGGGACGGCTCAGGGGAATGTGAGGAAGCATTTTTTTACAGAGAGGGTGGTGGACGCATGGAACTGCCTTCCTGAGGCGGTTGTGTGTCTAAAACTGTGGGAGAATTTAAGAATGCATGGGACAGACATTTGGGAATTCTTGGGGGGGGGTAGGGAGAAATGGGCTGTTGGTTAACTAGGATCTGCAGCTTATCCTGTAGGTAGGGAAATGGGCAGACTAGGTGGGCCAAGCGGTCCTTATCTGCTGTCAAAGTCTGTTTCTGTGTGCCTTTTCAGGTGTTGTGCTTTATCGGGGGCAGAGCTTGACACTCGCCGAGCCAGAGCTTGGCTCCCGGCAGACAGGGTATAGGTTTTCTCCTCCTTTGCCCAATCATTTCTGGTTGGGCGATTGCGCCCTGCCTGGGGCTTTCTGCGCCTTCTGGGTTGCATGGCAGCATGCACCACCATATTCTGTTTGGCCAGGTTGCATATGCGCCTCTTTCAATGGGAGCTGGCTGCTCAGTGGACTCAGTGCCTAGGTCATTTCGACCTGCTGATCACTGTGACCCAGAAGATGTGGGACGCTCTCCAGTGGTGGACCGTCCTAGACCGGTTGCTGGAAGGAATCCCATTTGTCCGCCCCAAGCCATCAGTCGTCCTCACAACCGATGCCTCTCTCATGTGCTGAGGAGCCCACATGGGGGACAACAGGGCCCACAGGTTCTGGACCCCTGAGGACTCCCGTTACCACATCAACGTGTTGGAGCTCAGAGCAGTCAGACTGGTACTGTCAGCTTTCGCTCCTCAGCTCCGGGGTAAAGTGGTTCAAGTTCAGATGGACAATACCACGACCATGTACTACCTCAACAAACAGGGCGGCACACACTCATGTCTGCTGTGCAAGGAGGCGATCCGCATCTGGATCCTCGTGAACCGGTTGGAGGCAGATCTCCTAACCATCCATGTGGCAGGAGCCCCGAACCAGCTGGTGGATGCTCTCAGCTGCTTAGGCCAGACATCCCACGAGTGGTCTCTCCATTCAGAGGTAGCTTACAGCCTGTTCTCCCACTTTGGCAAACCGATGATGGACCTGTTTACCTCAAGGGAAAACATCAAGCTGAGGCTGTTTCATGCCTGCCCCCTTCAGCAGGGCTTACTGCAGGGGGGATGCCTTCTCGAGGCCATGGACCCCAGGTCTCCTTTACGCCTTCCCTCTGTTTCCCTTGATCCTCAAGGTGAGGAGGGAGAAGGTGAAGGTGATCTTAATAGTCCTAGACTGGCCGCGCCAGTTCTGGTATCCAGATCTCCTGAGCCTCACCTGCAGGCACCCAGAGCGGCTTCGAGCACCCCCAGACCTGATATCACTCAGTCAGGAGAAGGTATTCCATCTGGACCTACAATCCCTGCACCTCACAGCCTGGTACCTGAGTGGCTAGAGTTCCAGGCTTTGGGTCTTTCCGAAGATGTCTACACCGTGGTGGAGGCATCCAGAAAGGAATCGACCAGGAAATGTTATGCCTTCAGATGGAAAAGGTTTTCCATTTGGTGTCAAGGCATGGGCCTGGATCCTTTATCCTGTCCAGTGGCTAAGATTCTCGACTACCTTTGGTCTCTCTCCAGAGGGGGTCTGCGGTTATTGACTCTTGGGGTGCACCTGGGAGCCATCTCTGCTTACCAGGCATGGGCCGGTCGGACGACGTTGGGGCAGGAGACAGTGGTCGGGCATTTTTTTTTTTTCTTTTCAAAGGCCTGTATCATATATCCCCTCCGGTGCGTGAACCTCCACCTCCGTGGGATCTGCTGCTGGTTCTGGCAAAGCTCATGGGCAAGCCATTCGAACCAATGCACAAGTGTGCCTTGTCACACTTGTCGTGGAAGACTGCCTTCCTGGTGGCTGTCACGTCTGCCAGAAGGACAGGGGAGCTCCAGGTGCTTCCGGTGGACTTCCTTTATGTGGTCTTCCACAGGGACAAGGTTGTCCTGTGCCCCCAACCGAAATTCCTTCCGAAGGTGGTGTCAGTTTCACCTTAGCCAGGTTTTAACTCTGCTGGTATAGTACTCAAATTACACCTTGGAGGCAGAGTACAGGCTCCATACTTTGGACCTGGGATGTGCTCTCTCCTATTATAAGGAGAGGACGGTGGAAATTCGGGGAGAGGTTAATCAGCTGTTTGTCAACTATGCTGAAGCCGCTTCTAGCAGACCTGCAGCCAAACGGACTATTGCAAGATGGATCACATCATGCATAGGTCTGTGCTATGAGTTGGTGGGCAAGGAGCCTCCCAGAGGGATAAGAGCTTATTCTACCTTCCATACTGCTGCCTCGGTGACTGCTTCCAGGGACATCCCTATCCAGGAAATCTGCCAGGCTGCTACCTGTAAGTCAGCAAACACCTTCATCACCCACTACCACATCGACCTTGAGTCACGCCGGGATGCTGGTTTTGGGGCCTTAGTTCTCCCATCTCTGTCCCCTAAGTAGTGTGTGTGCCTTGCCGCCCTCCTCCTGGAGAACTGCTAGGAGTCTGCCAAAGAGTGTGGATGAGCAAAATATTCACGCTCCTAGATGAACAGGTTACTCACGCGTAACAGTAGTTCTAGGAGTGGTACATGTTCATCCACACAGACCCACCCGACCTCCCTGGCTGCAGAGGAACACAACCCAACTTCCAGCGGGCTAAGATCTGGCGTCATGGGGCGGAGCAGAGGTATATACCACCCGGGTGGGTGGGAGAAGCCAGCTTGAAGACTTCTTGTTTATCTTAAAGTGGAAGGGGACATGCCAAAGAGTGTGGATGAACAATATATACCACTCCTGGAACTACTGTTACGGGTGAGTAATGTGTTTTTCTAGGAGTGGTTTATGGCGTACATCCACACAAACACACCTGACCTACCCTGGCATGTGGCACACAGATCCCTGCTTCCAGCGTGCAATATCTGACATCACGTAGCAGAGCTGAGGAGGATGTCCTCTGGGTGGGTGGGAGGTGCTTAGCTTGAAAATTAGCTTAGCTGGACTTAAAGGGAAAGGAAGATTGCCCAAGTGTGGATGTGCACCATATACCACTCCTAGAACTAAGGTTACAGGTGAGTAATGCTCATTTTATGACTGCTTATCTTCTCTAAATCTCATTGAACTAGTTGGTTGTTTGAGCTGCTTCCTTTCTTAGTTGAACTGAAATGAATGGGAATAGTGAAATTATATCCAAGCTTACTTTGCTTCAGATCCTTGATCTACTACTCCTGTTGCATACTACCTGAAAATTAGAAACACCCCGAATCAGTGCAGCCATCCATGATGGCAATGGTCTCCTCTCCTTCTACAGTATCACAGGTGGCTAGATTGTGGAAGGGACATTCCCAAGTCAAGAAAAGATGCAGTAGAATTTGGTCAGAGGATGTAAACAAACGTGTTTTGTGTGGTAACACCAGTATGGAGGGAAGTCTGTTTTTTTAGTTTTGGAAAGAAAAGGAGAATCTGAATCAGACTACCAGCTAAATTGGCCATCTCTACGGAATGTTGGCGATTATAACATGTTTTTTAATCTAGGCACAATTTGAGGCCTAAGGGGGTTGATGGTGTTAGTTTAAAGAAGATTTTGCTTCAGGTTACTTGTCCATTAGGTGTTAAAGTTGATAAATGTACAGTCCCTGTTGCATTGTAATTGAGAGATGTTGCTTCTCCTAGGAGGTCATCGGGTAATAAAACAAAAATCCAGCAACTACCTTTTGCAGGATGAATTTTCAGGAACTTTATTGTACCTCCACATTTTATTCAGTGGAAGCGGACTGTGGTCTCTTGTCTCACTCGAGTCGTTGAGAATCGTCTGAATTGAAAACAAAGCTACTTGTAAAGACTGGCTGCTTGTGTAATTCACTGTGGTCGTTTAACCTGTATTTGATATGCTACATGTTGTATACTGAAAAAGAGAATTTGAAGAAAAAAAATGGTTGAAATGTTCAGAAGGATTCATGTGGGAGTGTGCTGGAGCAGAATCAGTTCTTGGAAAAAAAATTCTAGACTATGAATCTGTATCAGTTGCATCTTCTGATTCATGTTCATCACTAGATAAGAGTGAGTTAATTTGAGCCGGCCCAGTGGTGTGATGGGCTGAGGCACTGGTTTAGGAATGGACCAGGGTGGCTTGAGAAGGAAGGATTGAGCACTCAAGACAGCTTCCCACCTTTTTTTTTGGTGGGGGGGGGGGATTCAGTACATGCCACTGGTTGACTGTCCCCTAGCTGAGGCTACCTGACGCAACATGGGATTGCCTCTCAGATGGCTGGGTGCAGACGTACAAGAACATGTGGCATATGCCCCAGGCCCATGCCACTACATAGAAGCTGACCTTGCGGAAGAGATAAAAATCAAAAGGGAGTATCCTAGGCCGACCCCACTCCCAATGACCTAGGCATACCACCTACCAGATCGGGACCTCTGCTGACTGGCAGGAGGGAGAAACCCTGAGGGGAACTAGAGTGGTGAGTTAAGCCCTGGGGAAAGTTGGGGTGATGGGGCTGGGGTGGCTGGCACAATGGGAGTTGGCTGGATGGAGAGAGTAGGATAAAAAAAAAGTTAGTGTAATTTCAAAGTAATTTGCAGTGGAATCATTTTATGTACGTAGTAACAAGTATTTATTTTGAAACTTTAGCTCTCTGAGAGAAGATATGGAGTCTCCATTCAAGTCTCAGGAATTTAAATGTTTTTTTTATTAATTATAGTCACGGAAGAGGAGCCCTTTGTCCCTGAATGGGTGCAGCAAGAACTGTCTCAGACCAGCAGTTGGGGTGCATCTCTAGTTGAAGGCTGGTTTCTTCTGTCTGATGTCTGTGGCGCAAGCTCCAATTTAATGGAGTCAGTCAGGTAAGAAGTCTTGCTGTAAAGTCTGAAGTGTTTACATTAAATCAGTCTTGTTAGCATTTGATATAGCAGGGTGTCTTCCCCATGATAGATAGATAGTTTTATTTGTTTGGCACCCAATCCCGGAGGCTCTGGGCGCTGTGCAACATCACAGTTTACACAATAACACAATATACAGAAATATAAACAGGCAATACAATAAAATAGAACAGTTTAAAATTCAGTATATGTTTAAAATATCAATATGGGACTAAGAAACCTCTGCAGGAGAGGTCACACGTTTAGTGACATTTGGAATTGTTCCAATTTACAGAACTTTAATTTTTTCACTATGTTTAGCAGTGTTTTTACAATATATTGATAGAAAGTATTTTATAAATAGGAGGTACAGTGATTTTGAAAATTAAAGAGGCACCATTGAATTGATGAGAATAGAGCCTGCTGGAGGAAGGCAAGTTCTTTTATTTGATTATGCAGAAGAGTGGACTATACTTTATAGGGTAAAGTGTGGTGGATAATCTCCGTCCTTTGGGATGAGAGATAGACTGGACTTGATACATAATTTTCTCATCGGTATAATTCCATGCCACTCATGGGCCCCTTTAAACAGGTTTAATGGAGTAAATTAGGGATAAATACAATTTCTAGGGACATGGATATGTTGTTAATCCACACTGTCTGGCAGGTATCCTTGCCGCTTTAAATCTTGCCAGAAGGTCTTCAAGCTGGCTCCTCCCACCCACCCGGGTGGTAAAACTCTCGGCTCCGCCCCATGACGCCAGATCTTCCTTACCGCTTGGAAGCTCAGGTTCCCTCCTTAACGCTCTGCGTATAAGACTGGTTCCTAATTCTTCGGTTTTCCGAATTTAAAAGTTTTTTGCTTAAAAGACTTCGGTCTTCTATCCCTCGCGGCTGCGATGGACAAATCGACTCGGTTTTCGGCGGTGCCCTTGCGGGCAGAAGATGTCTCGGACGGATCCGCACTCCACGTGTGTGTGTACTGTTTAGGCCTCGAGCACGACCCGCAGGCTTGCGACCTGTGCTCTTCCTTCTCAGCCTACGTCCTCGAAGACCGTGCCGCCCGTTTACAACTAGGGCACCCGGCGTTTTCCTCTGGTTAAGTCAAAGAGGTCCGGTCGGCGGTTTCGGCGTGACTTTCAGCGGATCAGCTAGAGCAGATGATCGCCCTCGAAGAGGAGGCGGCGCGGGCCGCATCTTCCTCGACCGCGGCATTTATTCCGCTTTCCCTGAGTTCCTCTTACACAGCTTCCTTTAAGCAGCTTTGTTTGTCCCTCTCCACTAGGGGAGAGGGACCAACGTCTGCTGGACCTTCTTCTTCTCGGTCCAAGAAGAAAGACAAGGATAAGTCTCTTCGTCGACGCTCTTGGGAGCGGGAAAGGTCCCTCTCTCCGAGTTGTCGGCCATCGACTTCGGTCGATCGGTCGGCCGGCCACTAGTCTCACGGTGTCCCGTCAGGTCAGTTGACCGAGACTCCTGTCGGCGTGGTCGAGATCTTTCGACCCGTTGGGCCGGGTTGCTTCGACTAAGCGAAGCCAATCCTCTCCCGGTTCCCCGGTGGGAAAGTTGAGGATCCCGATGGGCTTGCCAGTTCCTCCGGTTCCGGGCCCTTGGGTGTTCCTTCGAGCGAGGAGGAGCCGGTTCCACCTGTCCCTCCCCGCACCGTCCTCTGAAAAGCCGAGGTCTCGGTCTCGACTTCTTCAGGTCCAGCCGATCCCGCCATCATAGGCGGTCTCGGTCTCGGCACCTCGGTAAGCGGCGCCGCCGCTCGTCCTCTTCCTCCTCCTCGGATGAGGGGAAGCTTCGACGCAAGTTGCGTCGACGACGAGGACCTCATGTGGCAACAGCTCCTTCTGACCGGGAACAAGCCGACGCCTGCCTTCCCGGCCATTAATGGCTGTCACCGAGCGGCGAAACAACCCCGCTTACCGAGGAGCCTGTTGTCAGGCCGTTGTTCGCCAAACCAGCTGCTCCACCGATTCCGGTGGAACCTCCGCCCCACAGCTGTGGTTTGGGGCTCGACCAAGAATTCTCGGTCGGCTCAGGGTCTGCCCCATAGACTGTTGGTCACCCTCACCCTCGATCGCCCTGCAGGTGGAGGGTGGCTCAGGCCCGAGGCAGCTCTTTGTGGACTCTTCTGAGTCCGACGATGATTCCTCCTTTTCTCCAAGCGAGTGGACTTGGAGTCCTCTGGAGGTCAGTCGCTGGACGACAGCCCTTCGTCCTTCCTGGGTTGCTCAGACTCATTTCGAATCCACCGGGATGCAGCTCGAGCCTGTATCCAAGCGGGCCAAGTATCCCCTCACGGAGCTATTGGACCGAGGGGATTCCCCTACGGAGGCCTTCCTGTGGCTGAGGCCATTGTGGGCCCGGCCTTGGAGCTCTGGCAGCGCCCTGCTTCCTGCCCTGCGCCTTCGGCCAGGATGGCCAGGAAGTATGCGGTCCCTACCGGTTCCCTGTCCGGTTTCTCGGAACATCCCTCAGCCGAGGGGTTAGTTACCGACAGCGTTTTCTGGCATGCTGGAAACGCTAGGGACGTGGACAAACCTCCCGACAAGGAGTCCAAGAAATTGGACTATGCCGGGCGAAAAGTCTATGCTGCCTCCTCCCTTGGCCTTCGTCAGGCCAGCTCGGCCATACTGATGGCACATTTTTCTCACGCCCTGTTGGGCTCCCTGGACGAGGTGGTCCCTCATCTCCCGGCTGACCTGCAGACCACGGTTAAGCAGGTGCGGGACCAGGGCAGGGCAGTGGCCAAGCAGCAACTTCAGACTGCTTTGGACATCGGTGATTCATGCGCCAGGTCAGTAGCGGCTGCAGTGGCTATGCGCCGTCGGCATGGCTGAGGATATCCACCTTCACAGCGGATACCCAGCACAAATTGGCGGATGTCCCCTTCCTGGGGACTGACCTCTTCGGCCCTGGAGTGGAAGGCCACCTCCAGAGGATCGAAAAGTCCAATGCCACCTTGGACTCGGTCTCATCCGCTCAGAGGGACAAGGGCCGCAGACCTCAACCCAAGCCCTTTCGTCCGTCTGCGCCCCCAGCACGCCCGGCCCAGCAACACCAGGGCCAGCAGGCTCACGCTTGGCGTCCCAAACCCAAGCCTGCGGCTTCCTCCTTCAGGAAGCAGGGAGGTAAAGACCAAGGTGGTCCCTCGGCCGGTCCTTCCTCCAAGCCTGCACAGTGACGGGTTGAGGGGTGTCGCCCCCAACCTCGTCACCTCACCCCAGGTTCCCCCTGTGGGGACGGCCCCGGTACTTCCTTTCTGCCTGGTCTGCTATTACTACAGACAGGTGGGTGTTGGAGGTGGTAGGAAAGGGCCTGCCTCTGGAGTTCGAGCAGGCCCCACCCTTCAGAGCCGTCGCACCTCAGGGGGCCTCGGGGTCCGAAGCCTCGCTGTCAGCTCGCCGAGCCGACATCGCTCTCCTCCTCGAGAAGGAGGTGATAAGAGAGGTGGCGGACCCTCCCTCAAACCCGGGTTTCGTGTCCAGGTACTTCCTGGTTCCGAAACGGACGGGGGGCTGGCGCCCCATTCTCGACTCCACACGACCTGAACAAGTTCCTAAGGTCTCGAACCTTCAGGATGGTCACTCTGGCTCAGATAATCCCATCCTTGAACACGGCGTGTGGTTCTGCTCTCTGACCTACAGGACGCGTTCTTTCACGTCCCTATCCGTCCGTCCCATCAAAGGTTCCTTCGCTTTCGAGCGGAGGGTTCCCTTTTCGAGTTCCAAGCCATGCCCTTCGGCTTATCTCCAGCTCCCAGGGTCTTCACCAAATGCATGGCAGTGGTGACAGCATTCCTGTGGCGCCGAGGGGTCCGGGTTTACCCTTACCTGGACGATTGGCTGATAGCAGCCCCCTCCAGACAGGAGGTGGAGCGGTCCAGAGATCTGGCCCTCCAGGTTTGCTCTCAGGTCGGCCTCCTCATCAACGAGGCCAAGTCGGAACTCGAGCCGAAGCAGGTGATTCTTTTCATCGGGGCAGAGCTCGACTCTCTTCGAGCCAGAGCACGGCTCCCGGCGGACAGGGCCGAGGTTCTTTCCTCCTTTGCCCAATCATTTCTGGTTGGGCAATTGCGCCCTGCCCGGGACTTCCTGCGCCTCCTGGGTCTCATGGCGGCCTGTACCAGCGTGGTCCGTTGGGCCCGCTGGAACATGCGCCCCTTCAGTGGGGGCTGGCCAGCCAGTGGTCCCAACGCTGCGATCCATTGGACCAGCTAGTGACGGTGACCCAGGGGATGTGGAACGCTCTCCAGTGGTGGACCGTTCCAGTTCATCTGCAGGAGGGCATCCCGTTTGTCCGCCCCGAGCCGACGGTCTCTCTATCGACCGATGCCTCTCTGATGGGTTGGGGTGCCCATCTGGGGGAACACCGAGCGCACGGCCTCTGGTCCCCGCGGGAGTCCCGATGCCACATCAACCTGCTGGAGCTCCGAGCGGTCCGCCTAGCTCTCACCGCCTTTGCTCCGTTTCTTCGGGGTCAAGTGGTCCGAGTCCAGACGGACAATACCACGACCATGTACTATCTAAACCGCCAGGGCGGGACGCGCTCCATGCTTCTATGCAAGGAAGCTCTCCGCATCTGGTCACTCGTGCGCAGCCTGGAGGCGGATCTCCTAGCCATTCATGTGGCAGGAGCCTCCAACACCCTGGCCGATGCCCTAAGCCGGATAGGGGCTGCGTCCCACGAGTGGTCTCTCCTGCCGGAGGTAGTACAAGATCTATTCTCCCATTGGGGCACACCTCAGGTGGACCTGTTTGCCTCCAGGGAGAATGCGAAGTTGAGGCTGTTCCATGCCCGCCCCCCTCAGCAGGGCTCTCTGCAGGGGGATGCCTTCTCGAGGCCGTGGACCCCGGGCCTCTTCTACGCCTTTCCCCGCTCCCTTGATGCACAAGGTGCTGCTCAAAGCAAGGAGGGACAAGGCGCAGGTGATTCTGATAGCCCCAGACTGGCCCCGCCAGTACTGGTACCCAGATCTCCTCAGCCTCAGCTCCAGGCTTCCGAGGCAGCTTCCAGCTCGCCCGGACCTGCTCTCAGTCAATCAGGGGAAGGTATTCCATCCGGACCTTCAATCCCTGCACCTGACGGCCTGGTTCCTGAGCGGCTAGAGTTCCAGGCCTTGGGTCTTTCCGACGAGGTCCTCAACGTAGTTGAGGCGTCCCGTAAGGAGTCGACCAGAAAATGCTATGCCTTCAAATGGAAAAGGTTTTCCATTTGGTGTCAGGGCAAGGGCCTGGACCCTTCCTCCTGTTCCTTGGCGAGCATATTGGACTACCTGTGGTCCTTTTCTCAGCAAGGGCTTAGGTCGACGACCCTTAAGGTGCACCTGGCAGCCATCTCTGCTTACCGGGCGCGGCGGGAAGCAGTCGGTGGCTACAGGAGAAGGTGGTCTGGCGCTTTTTCAAAGGCCTTGATCACATTTCCCCTCCGGTGCGAGAACCTCCACCTCCGTGGGATCTACTGCTGGTATTGGCAAAGCTCATGGGCAAGCTATTCAACCAGTGCACAGGTGTGAATCTCTCACCTGTCGTGGAAGACCGCCTTTCTGGTGGCTATCAGCCAGCCAGAAGGATGGGAGAGCTCCAGGCGCTCTGCATCGAGTCTCCTTACCTGGTCTTCCACAGGGACAAGGTTGTCCTGCGCCCCCACCCGAAATTCCTTCCGAAGGTGGTGTCGGAGTTTCACCTTAATCAGGTGTTGACTCTGCCGGTGTTCTACCCCAATCACACCTCGGAGGCCGAATATAGGCTCCATACTTGGACCCTAGAAGGGCGCTCGCTTACTATAAGGAGCGCACGGCTGAAATTCGGGGAGAGGTTCGCCAGCTGTTTGTCACCTACGCTGAAGCCGCATCTGGCAGACCTGCAGCCAAGCGGACAATAGGCAGGTGGGTCACCTCCTGCATAGATCGCTACTATAAGTTGGCGGGCATGGAGCCTCCCAGAGGGATAAGAGCTCATTCTACCCGCCATACTGCTGCATCGGTGGCTGCTTCCAGGGACGTCCCTATCCAGGAAATCTGCAGGGCTGCTACCTGGAAGTCAGCACACACCTTCATCACCCATTACCACATCGACCTTGAGTCACGCGGATGCTGGTTTTGGGGCCTCGGTTCTCCAGTCTCTTTCCCAAGTAAGTATTGGGGTGTGCGCTTTGCCTCCTCCTCCCGGAGAACTGCTAGGAGTCTGCCAGACAGTGTGGATGAACAACATATCCATGTCCCTAGAAATACAGGTTACTCACCTGTTACAGGAGTTCTAGGAATGGTATATGTTGTCATCATCCCTACCTACCTCCCGGCTTGATGCACAACCTGAGCTTCCAGCGGGCAGATCTGTCGTCATGGGGCGGGGCCGAGGAGTTTACCACCCGGTGGGTGGGAGGAGCCACTTGAAGACCTTCCGGCAAGATTTAAAGCGGCAAGGATACCTGCCAGACAGTGTGGATGAACAACATATACCATTCCTAGAACTCCTGTTATAGGTGAGTAACCTGTATATTTTGCACCCAAATGGATGTATCTTTTAGCATTAGACAGTAAATCACAAATATAATACGAGGAGTGGCGCCCTCATTGTGATGCAATGTATAAAGGTGATCAGTGCTTGGTATTTAACTGTATGTTTGTTATGTAAGCAATAAACATAAAGTTCAAAAAGAGACATCTGCAGGAAAGGCCAAGCTAAACGGGTGAGTCTTGAGGCCCCTACCGAAATGCTTCCACTGTCCTCAGAGGCCTTGGCAGTGAGTTCCAGAGGACCAGGCTGGTCACCCAAAATGAACGGTCACCTGAGATTTTCAGCCTGGTCCTTAGAAATGCCAGGAGGCCCACGGTGGAAGAACGAAGGGAGCGGGCCAGAATGGCAGGGGTAAGGAGCTCTGTTAGGTAACGAAGGCCCGATCCATATAGGGCTTATAGGTAAGCAAGCCCACCTTGAAGAGAATCCTCCACTTGACCAGCAGCTAGTGCAGACGCTGTAGGACCAAGTTCATATGACAGGACCTTGACAGCTCTGTCAGCAGCCTGGCTGCTGCGTTCTGCACTAGCTGCAGCTGGCGGAGGTTCCCTCCAGTGACCTCAAGGTGCAGAGCATTACAGTAATCGAGTCTAGACCTTACAAAGGCATGCACCAGTGATGGCAGATCTTAAGGTGGAATTAAGGGTTTAATCCGGGCGATGTTCCTCAGATGGTAAAAAAACACTTGACAACAGCCACCACCGAGCTTGACATGTCAGTTTGTCGACGTGGGAGCAGACTGCACTGTTTGTATGTCTAGTCTGTAAAGTTGATACTCTTCTTTGTGAATATGTCCCCACCATGCCCCCGCCCCCCCCCCACCACCACCACCTGTAATGCTTCTGCACTTCTCGTCATGGTTACTGGCTAGATTGGGTGATGGTAGTTACTGCGGTGCTGAAATGGTAGGGTTCCATTTGGTGGAGGGGAATTAGCTGGAAGGGTCCCAGATATGGCACAGAGCTGGTGTTGATGCAGACTAAGCAGTGGTCAGGCAGGGCTGTGCAGCTGAAAATGAAGGGTACCCTGGTAGAAGGAGGACCCTCTGAAGTTCACCAGTGTAGAGCACAAAATAGGTTAAAAAATAAAATGCTTTAAAAAATATAACAAAAAACAGGCCTTCATTGTTGAGAATTGTACTGCACTTTCTCTACCTTGACTGGTCCACTTCAGCCACTGTCTCCAAGTCCCATCACCCACTGTCCCCTGGACTTCAACTTTTACAGTGCCCCACAGTTTTACCCCCCCCCCGGTTCCCCAAGCATGGGAGGAGTTGGAGCTCAGTTGTGGTGGGGGGCCCAATGAAGTGGTGCAGGGCTTGTGGAGACTGAGGCAGTATCATGCTGCTGCAGTTCAAGGAGGCTTTTTCCCTCTGATCACCTTGTGAGTGCTTCGTGGGCAAAGAGTAGACAGACATCTGCATGCCTAGTCAGAAGGCGCTGCGCCCACCCATTGCAGCTGTGCTGCAGTGCTGCCTGTGGTCACCCAGATGGCAGTGTCATAGCAGAGTACACAATCCTTTCTCCCCTGAGGAGGAGAGTGTCCTCTGGGACGCATGAGCCTCCTTCCTCTGGATAGCCCCCAGTGACTGGGTTTGCTTCAAATCCTGTGTCGCCGGCGTCGGCATTACGGCTGCACTAATGGGCCGGCTAAACAGTGGAACATTTTCAGATGCTCCACTTGCCCTCATGGATATGAGTGGCTCATGTGCAGGCAGAGACGTTGAACTGGTTGAATCATTGCTGGTTTGTAAAGTTTAAAAAAAAAAAGGCATTGCAGGATGTGTAGTACTGTGGTATAACTAAATGCTTTGGAATGTTAGGCTCATGGTGAAGCTGAGTGCCTTACTTACCAAAGATGTACTGTGATTGCACAGTTAATGCACTCCTTGAACTTCTTCCTGTTCTTATAAAATGGCTTTCCTGATGTTGTGAGTACTGAGATTCGTAAAGTTAAGTATTTCTTAACATTTGATGTTATATTGGAATAATACTGTCATGTGATTGCTTTTAACCAATTATGCCTTGGTGTCTGATCATTTTGTAATTACTTTTTCTGTGCTGGAGCGGTGGTCCCAGTCAGGTCCACTAGGGCACCTCCCCAGGCTCTACTTACCCCCTAGTTTTCCATGGCAGGGCCAGCCCAGGTAGTTGTTGGTGGCCCCACATCTGTCAGCCGCCTTTGTTTTCCGAGTTCACCCTGACTGGGAGCTATCAGCGTTGCACAATAATGATGCTGACATGGTGTTCTCCCTTTACTCCCTGCCCACCAGTGTATCTGTCCATCCAGATTCCACAGTGCCCCTATGGAAAAGGTGCTGACTCATGCATTGTAGCCTTCCTTGTCCTAACAGCTGTGCTGCTGTATGTGGGGGCCCATGCTACATGTAATGGCCCGATATCTCAATGTTATTTGTCATGATATTTCTAACTTATATTTTATCATTGAAAAAAGTATTGATTATTGTGATATAGTAGGACAGTCAGCGGGTAGTGTACACACTCCTGCCCTCTGTGCCAAGAGGTAATGAGGGTTTGTGACTGGGTAGTTGCCTGGGTTGTTTCGCTTGTTGCTGTTAGCATAGCTGGCTCTCTAAATGTCCTGGCAGACAGCCTGAGGTGGTTTGTGGTTCAGCCCCAATGCAAATGGAAACTGAGTTAAGCCTTAGCCAAACAACTGTTCGACATGTGGGGAAGCCCAGAGTGAGACTTTTCTGCATCCCGACATAACGCAAAACTGACACATCTTTGGGGAAAGGGAACATTGTTTAACCAGGAGTAGCACACTAAGCCGAAGCTTGTTTCAAGATGCGACCTGGGAGCACAAAGAAGTTAAGTGACTTGCTCAGGATTACACAGTATGCATCTAGGCGGCTGTGGGATTCAAATCCAGGTCTCCAGATCTGCAGCTCAGAGCCTTAACCCACTGCGCTATACTGCCTTCGGGGATATCAGTCATCAGGTCACACGTAAGGAACTTAGCGGCCAGACACTGGGATCCCATGGAAGCATTTCTGCAGCAGTCTACTAGGGGCCGCCTGCGCTGACATCAGGCTCTGTCATCACTCACCCCATAAAAGTGCAGGCCGGCTCTGCTCAGTCTTCAGTTCTTTCTGCCACCCACCATTTGCACACGTACTCCGCTGAAGTTTCGTGGCTCAGTTCGACCAGCAGTTTTACTTACCTTTTATTTTTGTTTATCATCGAATCGCTTTTATTTAAAAGTGATTCCTTTCTCCTTTGTGTGTCGGGAACTACCCCTTCCTCAGCTGCCATATGTCACTGCTGCTGTGGAAAGAAGATCTCTTCCACCAACTCTGTCTGCTGTCTTGGGCCTAGCCATAACGTCCTCGCTTGTAAGTTCTGCCAGAAATTCAACCTCACCACCTGGTGCCGATGAAAGAAAGCCCTGCAGAAGTTCCTCATAGAGCAACAGGTAGCCAGCAGAGAGCAGGGGGTCTTCTGCGAAACTTCGCCCGTCGCCGTCGTCACACAGATGTTTGTGCAGGCGCCAAGGCCTGGGACAAATCCTCGGGAAGCACTCTCGATGGGATAAGGAACGGCCTAAGGACTGTTCCCCTGTTGGCGATCCCGGTCCCTGCTAGATTCTTCCTCTTCTTCTCCTGGGACCGCCCCGTCGACAGCTTTGGCATCAGCACCTCACTCCATGTAGGCCTCTGCTTCTTCCAGGCCTTCCATGATGGATTCCTCTCCCAGCCGTTATAGGGCTGTGGAAGGGCCATCAGCCTCTGGGTCGTCGGCCCCTGTCCTGTTGTTGAAAGCTCTTGAGCATTGAGGTCCGTTGGCGCCGGGTCTACCCGCTATCTCTTCAGTTACCGGATTGTCGTCTGACCAGGGCCTCATGCCCTCTCCAATGCCAGTGGGTTTTTTATTTGCTTAATTTTGTTATTGAGCTTTTCGCAAGATACATCTCGCCAAAGCATACAACCACAGGCAGTTCCAACATACAGTGACAAACCATCAGAGTAGGTAAACAAATCCCACATTAAAGAGGAACCACCCAATGAGTTACGGCATGGGGGGGGGGGGGTGGAGTACCCAAAATACAATATACACCACCGGTCAAAAGTTTTAGAACACCCCTATTTTTCCAGTTTTTATTGAAATTTAAGCAATTCAAGTCCAGTGAATAACCTGAAATGGTACAAAGGTAAGTGGTAAACTGCTAGAGGTTAAAAAAAAAGTTTAGGTTAGCAGAAACTGCTGTAGAAAGTGCAAAGAAAGCCAAGGTGTCAGTGAGTACAGTTTCCTACACTGCATCAAGAAGGCACTTGGAAACTGGAGGAAGCCTCTGACACAGGAAGAGATCTAGCAGACCCAAAGCCACAACAGAATCAGAAGACAAGTTTCTGAGAGTCATCAGCTTGCATGATAGGTGGCTCACAGGACAACAGCACAGAGTGACTGGCACCCTGAACCAAAAGGGCTACCACAGCATTTTGCAGCGCCATGCAATACCCTCTGGTCTCGCCTAGTTGGTCAGGGGTTCATCCCTACAACAAGATAATAACCCAAAACATACCTCCAGGCTATGTCAGAACTACTTTCGAGGAAAGAACAAGGCGGTGGCTTCAAATCATGGAATGGCCAGCACAGTCTCCAGACTTAAACCCCCATCCCGAGCTGGTTTGGGATGAACTGGACAGAAGGGTGAAAGCAAAGCAACCTACAAGTGCAACACATTTGTGGAACTTCTGCAACAGTGTTGGGAAGAACTTTCGAACAATATTTGATGTCCATTGTAGGAAGAATACCACGCAGTGTGTTCAGCGGTTACAGTATATCTGCAAAAGGTGGCTACTTTGAGGAGTCAAATATTTAGATTAAATTTTGTTAAAATGATTCTATGATTTCTTTTTTTATCTCCAATTGTTTATTTGTTCTATGCTTTAATTTCAGAGTACATTGAGACATTAACCTGCGTAAATTTAAATAAAAACTGGAAAAATGGGGGTGTTCTAAAACTTTTGACCGGTAGTGTACAAATCCAGTACTGTCGAATGCATGCAGCCAAAGGGGAATCCTGGAGGGATAGATGCTGACTAACCAATCTAAGTAAAGTCAATCAGCCTGTGGGCAACCACCCACCATTCCCTCTACAGGACACAGTGTTAAAATATCAAAAAAAAAGGAGCACCCGGGTTACTATACAGGTAGAAGCATACTTCCATTTCCCAATTCAATGAGCAAGAAGCTGTATTTCTGTCAATAGGAAGATTATTACAGCATGACATCCATATGGTATCTATAACTGTTTAACCATATAGCCTCTTTTATATAACAAATAAAAAAAAAAAATTATATGCACCCCTCTTAGGGTAAAGCATATAAACATCTACTGCCTCTTGACACCATATAACAAGTCTCTTACAAATGGCCAATCCAGTCCAAGATATGAGTGCCAATGCCAGTGTTGATGATGGTACCCTCCCTGCTGTCGACCTGAGTACCATGCTAATCTCCCTTACTACTTCTCTTATGCAACAGTTAATGTCATGGCCTGGGCCGTCATCACCCACACCATCATCGGCTGTTTTGCCGTCGACACCTGTTAGGTCCATGTGCCCCCTATAGAGTCATCGGCGCGGTGTTCCGTTGGTTCCTGCTCCAGAGCAGACTGATGTCAAAGAGGAGTACCATCCTGATCTTATCCTCCCTAAAGAAGAGGATGATGAAGTTGATGTGGAAACCTCTGACATGTCCACTGTCTCCTCAGGGAGTGAGAAGTCTGTCAAGCACACTCACAGGTTCTAGGGACGTGGATATGATCTAGCCACACTTCTGACAGTGTCCTTTCCCTTTAAGAGCTTGCCGGAAAGTTTTCAAGCTGGCTCCTCCCACCCACCCGGGTAGTAACTTCCTTGGCTCCGCCCCATGATGCCAGATCTTCCTTTCCGCTGGAAGAAGCGGGTTCCCTCCTTACCGCTCGCGCTTTGAGTAAGCCCTAGCACTTAAATTCTTTGGAATTACTTCCAAAACTTCAATTCTTACGAGTTTTTATCTTCAGCTTAATCTTCGATCGTGACCGCAATGGACGAGAAGTCTGCTCCCGGATTCCGCCGGTGCCCTTGTGGACAGAAGATGTCCAGGACTGACCCGCACACCACGTGCATCTGCTGTCTGGGGCACGACCATGATCAGCAAGCCTGCGACTTTTGCCGCTCATTTCACCAGACTGTTCTGGAGGACTGTCTTGCCCACATGAAACTGGGCCGCCCGGCGCAGTGGAACCCATCTGTCAAATCCAAGGACGCCCGTTGGGTGGTCTCTGTGGCTGCGGGGCGCGCCGAGCAGCTTGTAGCCTTCGAAGAGGAGGCGGCCGAGGCAGTGGCCCATTCCACCTCAACTTCTGCCTTTGTGTCACTTCAGCTGGGCTCGACTTTTATGGGCTCCTTCAAGAAATTGTGCCAGTCTCTGTTGACCTTCGGTCAGGGACCCACCGGCAAATCTAAATCTAAAAATGAGCCTAAAAAAGAAAAGACTTGTCGTCGATCGTGGGATTGGGAGCACTGTTGGTCGAGGCCCTCCGATTTCCCACACTTCTCCAGATTTGACTTTGGTCGAATCCTCAGCCTTGGCCCCTGGCTCCATGATAACCCCGTCGAGCCTGTCCGCTGAGATGCTGGTCGAAGTCATAGCCGAGATTTTTCTTGAGTTGACTGACCAGTTGTTGGCCAATGAGGCCGATAGTTCCTAGTACTCCAGTATTGATGCAGACCTTTGGAGGGACAGATCAGTCCACTGACTGAGCCTCGGCAATTGCAGACTTCCTCCGAGCCCTGCCGCTGGATCCTCCGGTGGGTGAGGTCTCTGTTTTCCTCCCGTGTGTTGAGCCAGTCCCACCAGCATCGGCGCTTCCACTCTGGGCACCACGGAAAGGGGTGCCTCCGCTATTCTTCGTCCTCAGGTGAGGAGAGGCTTCAGTGAAAGTTGTCGATGCTACGAGGACCTGATGTGGTAACAGTTAGTGTTAACTGGCACCAAATCGACCACCTGGCTGTTGCCCGAGAGGCCGAAGCCTTCTCCTACGGAGCCTACCAAATCAGTCCCGGCTCGGCTGCCTTCGGCACCTCCGTCGATTATGGTGGAACTGCCGCCCAAATAGCCGATGATCTGCGCTCTGTCTAAGGAGTCTCGACCAGCCAAGGAGCTTCCGCATCGGCTGTCAGTCACTGTCACCCCTGACCATCTGCGGAGGGTCAGCGGGGACTCTGGCAGTCAACCTCTCTTTGACGACTCCTTCGAGTCGAAGGGTTCCTAACTGCACTCTTGTCCAGTCGACGTCAAATTAATGGGACTCTCTCGACGGATGAAGGTCCCACATCCTTTCTGGGCCTTCTCCGTCCCCAGTCTCTGAAGTCGTGGTGAAGATGGAGCCCGTGCAAAAGCGGGCTCGTTGCATGAAACCCTCAACCAGGGAGACTCTCTGGAGGCCTTGTCGGTGGCAGAAGCCTTCCTTGGCCCTGCCCTGCAGCTTTGGCAACACCCTGCTTGCTGCCCCATGCTTTCTGCCTAGAAGACCCTCAAATACACGATGCCCACCTGTTCCCTTTCGGTATTCACAGAGCACCCCTTGGCTGAGGGCTTTCATAGAAACATAGACTTTGATGGCAGATAAGGACCGCTTGGCCCACCCAGTCTGCCCATTTCCCTACTTATTGAATAGGCTGCAGATCCTAGTTAACCAACAGCCTACTTCCTCCTACCCCCACTATAATTGCCTTATGTCTGTACCATGCATTCTTGAATTCCCCCACTGTTTTTGACCCCACAACCTCCTCAGGAAGGCCATTCCATGTGTCCACCACCCTCTCTGTAAAAATATACTTCCTCACGTTGCCCCTGAGCCGTCCCTCCTCTATCTTCAAACTGTGCCCCCTTGTTTGTGCGCATCTTTTTCTGAATGATGCTACCCTCTTGGACTTTGTTGATTCCCTTGAGGTACTTGAAAGTTTCTATCATGTCCCCCCTCTCTCTCCTTTCCTCGAGGGTATACATATTAAGCTTCTTTAGTCTCTCTTCATATGGTTTCTGGTGCAGCCCCTGCACCATTTTAGTTGCCCGCCTCTGGACTGCCTCCGTCCTGTCTGTCCTTGCGGAGATGGGGTCTTCAAAACTGCATGCAGTAATCCAGATGGGGTCTCACCAACTGTCTATACAGAGGGATGACAACTTACTGTTTTCTACTGGTGATGCTCTCCCTATTTATTTATTTTTTGAATTTTGTTGACCCGGTAAGTCCACTGATCCTAGAAGTCCCTGTTTCAGTGGCGACCCGGGGGGAGGGGGGATACGGATGGTAAGCAGACTGAAATGAGACCAGATTAAGCTGTTGGTGGTATTTTTAGTGAACTGGAGAAATTTGGCCAGGACACCGGGGGAATTCCCGTACTCTTTTTCGATAAATGTCATGGGATCTTTAGCATCCATCTGAACTACCACCAATCCAGGCAGATGGTGCCTCAGCTTAACATCTCATCCGAAAGGCGGCAACTCAGAAGTACAGCACCCCCCTCATGCTGCACTACAGTGTCAGTATTGGGATATTAACTCAAGTGCCAGATGTTGGAACTGAACCCACAGCCCTCTGATCTCCTGGCCTCAGAGGCGAGTGTGCTACCTACTGAGCCACTGACACTATCCCCCCAGCCCTCCTTACTGCCTTCTCACATTTCCTGCCTACCTTTAAGTCATCTGATATGACTACCCCCAAGTCCCTTTCCATTTTTGTTGTTGGTACCCCCAATTGTGTACTCTTCCCCATGGCTTTTGTTTCCCAGGTGCATTATTTTGCACTACTTTGCATTGAATCTAAGCTGCCATACTTTTGACCATTCCTCCAACGTTGCCAAGTCCCTCTCATCCTTTCCTTGTGTATTAACCCTGTTGCAGATATTTGTGTTAACTGCAAAGAGGCATACTTTTCTTTCCAGTCCCTCTGCAGTGTCACTTATAAAGACATTAAAGAGGACAGGCCCCAGTACTGAACTCTGCGGTACCCCGCTAGTAACCCCCTATTTTACTGCGAGTGGGAATGCTTGCAGTAGGCTACTACAATTAGGACAATGCCACAGGCACTAGAACCCATCGGAAACCTTTAGCTGGCAGTCTCCAGTGAGGGCCACCCTCGACGTCTGCTCCGCCCCAATGTCGCCCAATGGTATATCGGGGCAGTCCCCAGTGCCACCTCAGTAATTTTCCTGTTGCAGACCCACTTCCATTGGCTCTTTGGTTGCCTTTAGAACGACGGTTAGTGGTTTTCAGTTAAGTTTTCTGTCTTTATTTCTTGGAAAAAGTCTGCTTTCGCTTCATTCTACCTATTACTGCATGTCAACCTCGTCTTCCGTCGTCTCATCCAAAAGAAAAAAAGGACGAAGTATGCCTGTGGCAGCCAGATACCGGTGAAGGACAAACACGAGGCCTGCATCTTTTGCCTCAGGCTGGACCATGACACCAAGGCCTGCTCAGTCTGCAGTGACTTTACAGGCAGGACCAGAATGCGCTGCCTTAAGACCCATATTTTAGAGCAGCAGGTGGCCATGATGCAGTGCTTGTTAGCGGAGAAGTCCTCTTCCCAGTCCACAAAACATAAAGAAAAGAAACGGGACACGGACCAACATAAGTCCCACGAAAATAACCGAGGCCGATCTAAGGGGCGTTCCCGCTCCTGGTTACCCTGTAAGAAGTCATCCTCTGGGTTGGGAAGTTTGGACCATTCTTCTCGCTGCTGGCAGCACTCCACAGGGTGGCAAGACCTTATCCCTCCCGCCAAGCCACTGACGTCTAGCAATGGTAGTCAGGGCCTGGTCTTCATGCCAGCCTCTTCTACCCCGAAGGTGAAGGCAGCACCCTGGCGGACACCCTCCACCTCGGGAGTTGGGACCTCTGGTTCTTCTTCCATGGTGGCTTCGACCATGCTGTGAAAAATCCCGACTTTGGTCGTTGCCTTGGTGCCGGGCAAGACCTCCAAACACAGGGAGTGGGGCCAGGTTCAAAGCCAGCGTAGGCTCACTGGCCTTCTATGGCTCAGCCTACCAAATCAAAGTCGACAACTGTTTCCAAGCCAGCCAGCTCCAAACCGTAGATGGCGCTGGAGAAAGAGTGGACGTCGACCAAGGCATCGCCGGTTGCCGAATGTTTGCCGGTCCGTAGGGCCTCCAGTCCTGAGGACCAGGAAGACTGTTCATCTACCAGGGACCTTCCTGACCTTCCATCCTCTACTATAGCTCCTCACACACACTTGACAAACCTAGCCACCTTGGGGGGTCTGCCGCAGCACAGTTTACCAAAGAGAAGCTAACAGAACTTTTTCAGTTCTGGTGGGGTCGGGTCAGAAAAGATGTACTTCCACTGCAGCCAGATGCAACTCCGACTCCGGAATTGTTAAGGGACAAAGGCCAGGTCGGAAAGTCGTCCTTTTCAGGGCCAAAACGTTCCTCTCCAAAACACAAACCTAAGTCATGGTCACTCACTCCAATGGATACCCGTGGCTGGACCGTGCACAAGGAATGTTGGGACTGACGACACTCCAGGTCTACTAGCACCACTCACTGTTGCTTCCCTAGCAGGAGATGGTCATATAGCTGACGCTGGTCTGAAAAGCTGTCCTTTGCACTTGACCAGCCGTCGCCAGTCCCATAGCCAATGCCGGTCTCTCAGCAGGCGATGTTCATACGAGAGTAGCAGATCCCCAGCTCATTCTGGATCAGCCTCCTCCTCCTCTGAAGGCCACAGTTCGCATCCCAGTTCTTATGGGTCCGACTGTTCTTTCTCGTGAGAAAGGCCAGTGTCCTCAGACGAGAAGGACATTGCCAGATTTCCTCCTGATGATCTGACCTTCATGGACGTCATGGGGCACATCCAGTCTTCCAGTGGGTGGGAGACGGAGGACTTGGATCTGGAGCGCCGGAGGTTGGCAAAATACCTGAGGCAGAGGGAGCCAAAGCCTTTGGTAGTTCCTTCTCTTGTGCATACCTTACAGGATCTTGCTCGGATTGCTTGGAAGCATCCCTCAACCACCCTGGCAGTTCCTAAGAAATCGGACAGGCTGTACTGAGCCCCGAGGGAGGAGCCTTTTCTGATGGAACACCCTCAGGTACATTCTTTGTTGATTATGGCAGCCCACGATAAATCCAAGAAGCCTAAACATCTCAGTTCCCAGCCTCCCGATGTTGAGTCTAGATTTTTGGATCAGGTGGGCAAGAAGGTTTATTCTGCCTCCACCTGATCCATCCGTTCTTTGTACTTCCTGACTCATATGGTCCAGTACCAGAATGCCATGTGTGAGAAGGACCTAGAAGTGGCTCAAGCCTTACCAGACTTGGCACAAAAGACTGAACTTCTGGACCTGCTGAAGTCTGGTTTGGATGTAGGCACTCATGTTTTGAGAGCCTTGTACAACAGTGCAGAAACTGCCTTGAAGGCAGCAGCTTCCGATATTTGCCTTAGGTGCCACACCTGGCTTAGAGTATCAGGATTCTTCCTGGATCTGCAGTCCGGAATCCTGGATCTTTCATTCCAGGGTTCTGTTCTTTTTCTGGAGGAGACGGAGAAACTCATCTCTCGCCTTCAAGATTCTGGGAAGCCCATCTGCTCTGTCCGAAAGCTGTATAAGGGGGGACCAAAAACCTTTCTGGAGATGGCCATTTCATAAGCTCTCGGGGCAAAATACCCACGGCCAATTCCTGCAGAGAGGTGGCTTTAAGAGAGAGGCTACAACCCAGGCTTCTGGGAGCTC
Organism: Neoceratodus forsteri; assembly: GCA_016271365.2. NCBI lineage: Eukaryota > Metazoa > Chordata > Ceratodontiformes > Ceratodontidae > Neoceratodus > Neoceratodus forsteri. Next base: position 505,439,036 of record CM028129.1, on the reverse strand, counting down.
TACCTCTGGAGGCCCCAAGTCCTCCCAACCCTTTGTGCTGGTTCCTGGATCTACCCAATGACTCTCTACCGGCCCCCATCCTCCAGTGGAGGTGATGGGGGAGGCAGTAGGGGGTCACTTCTCCCTCTACCTAGAGGGATGGAGCAGTAGCATGACAGACCTTTGGGTTCTAGGCTTAATAAGGAGAGGACGTACTCTCGAGTTCCTCCAGATCCCTCCAGAGAAACCACCAGGGCCCTTCCATTATCCTCCTTAGCACACTCCTCTGATAGGAGAGATTATGGCCCTTTTGCTAAAGTGGGCGATAGAGCCGGTCCCTCAGGGACAGAGATGCTATTCTGATTTTTTTCCTGGTTCCAAAAAAGACCGGGGACCTATGGCCCATCCTGGACCTCAGTTCCCTAAATCTCTTCATAGAGTACAAACGGTTCAGGATGGTCACTCTGCCTGGCCTCATTCCTCTCTCGCACCAAAGGGACTGGCTCTGCTCCCTGGATATGCAGGATGCCTCTATACACACAAGGGTCTTCCCTCCCCATCGGAAGATCCTGAGGTTCCATTTCCAGGGGAGACATTATCAGTTCCGAGCCTTACCGTTCGGCCTCTCCTACGTTCCTTGAGTCTTCACCAAATGCCTAACAGTGGTGGCTGCGGCTTTCAGATGTCAGGGCCATTATGTCTTACCTTACCTAGACGACTGGCTCCTGGCAGTGCCTTCCAGGGCTCAGCTATTTTTTACTCTTGAAGACGCCTTTATTCTCTTCCGAGAGCTGGAGATCACCCTGAACCTTCCAAAGTCTTCCCCAGAGCCCAGTCAGCGACTCCTATTCATCGGAGCGGTCCTCGACACAGTTTAGGGCATGGACTTCCTTCCGCAGGACAGGGGGGATCGTCTAAGGGGCATAGACCGGACGGTATCCATGGCTCCACAGGTCCTAGCCAGGACCTTCCTCAGACTTCTGGGGCACATGGCGGTGGCCATTCCCACAGTTCCTTTGGCTCACCTCCACATGAGCATCCCAGAATGGATGCTCAGGGTGCAATGGGATCAAACGTCAGATGATCTGGACCAGCCAGTTAGGATCTCCGACCCAGTCAGGAGGACTTTTTCTTGGTGGTTGATTCCCTCCAGCCTGGAATGAGGGGTTCTTTTTTGGCAGGAGCCCCCGAGACTGATCCTTATGACAGATGCTTCCTGTCTCGGTTGGGGTGCTCATCTGAGAGACGGACAAACCCAGGAAACTTGGTCTCCAGATAAACAGCTCCATATCAACATTTTCGAGATGCGAGCGGTCCTGAACGCCTTGTGGGCATTTCAGATGGAGCTTTCACCAGGCCTTCTCTTCTCATCCAGACGGACAACACGTCGGTAGTGTTTTACATCAACAAGCAAGGGGGCACACATTCCTACCCTCTATGCTGGGAGGCGATGAGAGTCTGGTATTAGGCACTGGAACACCACCTAGATCTCACTGCTGTTCATGTTGCAGGCATCCAAAATGTCTTGGCTGACTGCCTAAGCTGGTCTCTGTCCAAAGCTCATGAGTGGGAGCTCCTCCAGTTGATAGCAGATCAGCTATTTGAGAGGTGATGCCGCCCAGAGTTGGACCTCTTTGCGTCTCCACTCAACACCAAACTGCCCAGTTTCTGCTCGTGAGAGCCCGTGCGCCTGGCGTTTTCTGGCCAGACACGTCCCTCTGTTGGACAGGGAGGTTTCTGTACACTTTCCCTACCTTCCCCGTTCTTCAGAGAGTTCTTCTAAAACTTCAGGCTGAAGGAGCAGAGATGATCCTTATCGCCCCGTTCTGGCCTTGGCAGATTTGGTTCCCACTACTTCAGCAGCTGGCAGTGAAGCCTCCAATTCAGCTGCCGCTGAGCTCACACTTGCTGTCCCAGGATCAGGGAACATTGGTCCATGTGGACCTCAGATCCCTGCATCTTCATGCCTGGCTCCAGTGGACTTGGTCAAATCCAGGTTTGGTGTCTCCCAGGAGGTGGCGGACGCTCTCGTAGCAGCGAAAAAGCCCTCAGCTAGATCCACTTATGCCATGAAGTGGAAACAATTCTGTCTGTGGGCTTCGCTTGAACCCTCTCACCTGCCCAGTGTACTTGATATTGGCGTATCTTCTCTCCTTATTGAATCAAGGCTTGAGCTACTGCTCCATAAAGGTACAGTTGTCGGCAATCTCTGCCTTCCATGTTCCAGTGGAAGGGAAAACACTCACCCAACTGGACGTGTCCCGTATTATTTTGAGGGGCATTTTACATATTAAGCCTCCCATCAGAGATCCAGTACCTCCGCTGGGATCTCCTGTTTATGCTGGAGAAGCTTACCCTTCCTCCTTTCAAGCCTGCCGCGGATTGAGAGCTTCGCTTTCTTTCTTGGAAAGTGTTATTTTTGGTTACAGTTACTTCTGCTCAGAGACTTTCTGAGCTTCAGGCCCTGATGTATAAGGAGCCTTATTTAGTTTTTCGTAGGACAGGGTGTCCTTAAGAACCAGTCCTAAGTTTTTGACAAAGTGGTGTCTGAACTTGCGTTGAATCGGGATGTCAATATTCCGGTATATTATCCGGATCACTCAAATGGAGGGGAAGTGCTCCTGCATACTTTGGACGTCCATAGGGCACTGAGGTACTATCTGAAACATACTGCTTCTCACTGCAAGACGGAGCAGTTGTTCGTGGCTTTTGCGCCTCGATGCCAAGGCGCTCCAGTGTCAAAGCAAACCCTATCAAAATGGCTGGTCAATTGCATTGTTTTCTGTTACAGTAAGTACAAGAAGACTCTACTGGGCTCGGTTAGGGGTCATTCTATCAAAGGAGTGGCTACTTCATTAGCATCCTTGCGAAATGTCTCCATCTGAGACATCTGTGCAGCGGCTACCTGGAGCTCCGTGCATATCTTCATTAAGCACTACAGTCCTGTTCATTGCTTCTAGGAGAAGGGCAGGCTTCAGCTTAGTGGTCCTTCAGGGCCTCCTTTCCTAAAAGTGTCTGGTTTCTAGCACTGATGCTTACAGCTGCCTGGTAGTTCCTGTTCCTTTTTGCGGGACTGCTTGGGATTCAGTCCTGATTGTAATAGCCTGCTGCAAGAGCTCTCACTCGAAGTAAGATAGTACGGTTACGTAAGAACTTACCTTAACAGTAGAGCTTCAAGAGGAGCTCCTGCAGCAGTTGCTACTTCTCCCTGGTGAGCTGTTTTTGCATCCTTTTTGACGGTATACTGCCACCTGGTGAACTGAAGTGGGTCTGGTTACCACCGCCTGATATACCATTAGGCAACGTCTGGGCATAGCAGACGTTGGGGTCGGCCCCTGCTGGAGATGGCTAGCTAAAGGATTCCCGATGGGTCCTAGTGCGTCCGGTATAGTCTTGATTGTAATAGCCTGCTACAAGAACTCCTCTCGAAGATGTACTGTTACAATAAGTGCGTGACGTAACTGTACTTTCTTCAGAGTGAACTGTTTACTATTACCCTCTGCGTCCTGTTGTCCAGCCAATTTTTTACCCAGGCTACCACCCTGGAACCCACTCACAGGCTTGGCTAACTTGTTTATTAATCTTTTGTGTGGGACTGTCAAATGCCTTGCTAAAGTGTAGGTAGGCCATGTCCAGAGCCCCTTCCTGGTCTACTACTTTGGTCACCCAGTCAAAGAAATCTATTGGTCATCTGGCATGACCTTCCCGCTGTGAATCCATACTGCCTTGGGTCCTGTGTCCCGCTGGCCTCTAGCTACTCAAAAGTTCTTTCTTTCAGAAGTGATTAAATCATTTTTCCTGCCATTGAGGTCAAACTAACAGATCTGTAGTTCCCTGCCTCTGCCTTGCTCCCACTTTTGTGAAGGGGAATCACATCTGCCTTCCTCCAGTCCTCCGGTAGCACACTATCCTCCCATGATTTGTTAAAAAGAGTAGTCAGTGGTGTCACTAGTTCTCCCCTTAATTCTTTTAGAATTCTGGGGTGAATCTTTAGAATAATCAGCACAGGGAGGGAGTCTGCTAAGACCTGGACAAGAGTGTTGGATTTCAGGAAGGCAGATTTTGCCAGAATTGGCAGCATCCTAGAGGGGTATTTAGTTGAAATTAATCCTGGGATGGATGCTGAATAGAAGTGGGCAGTCATTAGGAAGGGGCTAAATGGGGCCACTAACATGTGTGCCAAATCTCAGAGTAAGCAGTCCAGGTAACAAAAACCTAGATGTTTCAGCAAGGAGGTGGTGAGGAAGGTGACGAAAAAAAAGCCTTCATTAAGTTCAAAAAATCTGGGCGTGAGGAGGATAGAGAAGTGTTCACAAAGGCATCTAGGGAGGTGACCAGGGCAGTGAAGGCAGCAAAGGAGCTGAAGTTGACTCTGGATCGGGGGGGGGGGTCTTTAAATACATGAGGGAGAAGAGGAGTTGTAGGGATGACATTGGTAGAATCGAGAGAGAGAGAGAGAGAGAGAGAGGATCGGCAGAACAAGGGGAAAATCAGGCAGAGGCACTCAGTGAGCATTTCTGCTCGGTGTTCATGAAAGAAAGGGATGGCCCAATACCGCAGGGGAAAGGGGGCGAGGCAGAGATAAAAGACAGGGTCATCCAAGAGGATAGAGTTCTGAAGGGCCTTAAAGTCTTGCAGGTGGACAAGGCACCAGGACTAGACGGTGTACACCCAAGGGTCCTGAAGGACCTGGCAGAGGTGTTGGCAGGCTGTCTGACGGACCTGTTTATCACCTCCTTGGAGATGGGGAATGTACCCAGGGATTGGAGGGTGGCTCACGTGGTGTCTCTTCACAAGAGTCGACCCAAGGACCAACTGGATAACTATAGACTGGTGAGCTTGACTTCGATAGTGGGGAAGTTGATGGAGACCGTTCTGAAGGACAGGCTGATAACCTTTCTCGATAGCAATGGTCTGCAGGACGAGAGACGGCATAGGTTTGTCATGGGAAGATCTTTCCAAACTAAACTGATTACCTTCTTCAACTAGGTCACTAGGGCAGTTGACGAAGGCCATGCTGTGGATGTCCCTTATCTGGACTTGAGCAAGGCTTTCGACTCTGTGCCACACAGGAGGTTAATGAGCAAGCTGAGTGACAATGGGCAGAGGAAAAACTGGTGGGGTGTGTTGAGAGCTGGCTGCAGGGCAGACAACAGAGGTAGTTGTAAGGGGGAGACATCCAAGCCAAGGCCAGTAACGAGTGGGGTACCGCAGGGTTCAGTGCTGGGCCCTGTTTTGTTCAGTATCTTCATTGGAGACATTGCAGAGGGGGTCAAGAGTAAGATCAGCCTGTTCGCGGACGACACAGAGATTTGTGCAAAAGTGGACAAGGGGGAGAGAGGCAGGCAGTCAGAGAGGATCTAGCTAAACTCGATCACTGGTCTAGGGAGTGGCAGTTGGGGTTTGACGCTATGAACTGCAAGGCCATGCACCTTGGAACCAGAAATCCCAGGAACAGCTACTGGCTGTGGGAGTGCAGGTTATGGCTTCAGAGGAGGAAAGGGACCTGGGGGTAATGGTCACTGGGGACATGAAGGTATCAACACAGTGTAGGAGGGTGGCAGCAGGGGCAGATAGGATGCTGGAGCGCATTGCCAGAGGGATCACCTCTCGAAAGGGGGAGGTCATTCTGCCATTGTTTAGATCAGTGGTGAGGCCACACTTGGAGTACTGTGTGCAGTACTGGTGCCCATACCTCAAAAAGGATGTGAGATTACTTGAGGGGGTGCAGCGTAGGGCTACAAAAATGATCACATGACTAGTGGAGTAGCTGTACGTGGAAAGGTTGAAGGAGCTCAACATGTACTCTGTTGAAGACAGAATGGTAAGAGGGGACATGATAGAGACCTGTAAGTACTTAAAAGGCATAAACAAAGTCAGGGAGGGAGGATTTTTCCACTTAAAGGTGGGAAGGGTCACTAGGGGGCACAGTCTGAAGTTGGAAGGGGGAAGGTTTAGGAGGGAGATGCAGTACTTCACACAGAGGGTGGGTTGGAACGCACTGCCGGAGGAGAACAATTGCTCAAAGGACAGTGGATAACTTTAAGTGGGGTTGGGATAGATTCAGGGGCAGGGTTAGCACAGACAAGAACCCAAAGCAGGGAAGGACCGGGAAAGATGAGGAAGGGAGGAGTTTGGGTGGGCAGCTGTAGTGATATGAAAGCTACACAATCGGGCAGCCGATAGACTTGTTGGCCTTTTTCTACCGGCAATTTTGTATGTTCATATGAATCCTGTCAAGCCCCATTGCCTTGTCTATCTTGAGTTTTAGGAGTTCTTTCAGAACCCTTTCTTCAAACAACATGAAGTCTTACTGTATTCTGACAAATGCAGTTAGCCCCAGCACTTGAACTGCTCCGGAGAGGAAAGAGTTAACTCTATGCCAGATCATAGAACATTGGGCTAGAGCTTGGTTCAAACCTCTGTCTGTTGCACTTCAAAGTGTAACCGTCAGATTCTTTACTCGCCCTAACTGAACAGTCGCTCCGGAGATTGCTCCTTCGCTTGTCGGTTCGGTCCTAGTAAAACGTCGGTTATATACCATTTTTTCTGTCTTATTTTTTTAGGTTCAGATCCCTGTCTGCGGTACAGTAAGTGTTGTTGGCAGTGGACTTTAGTTTAATTACTGTTTATTTCTGTGTGGAAATTGTAAAGCTTGTCAATTGGTCCAGTTTGGAACCGATTGGGTTGTTTTTGTTTTACTCTTTGATTTCTTAGTGTGAGGTACCGGTCCCTATCGGTTTCAAAAAGACGTAACTTTAGATTTTTTTTACACAGCCCGTAACACGGTTGGTAACTGTTAGGGGGGGGGTCTTGCCTGGCTTTTAAGCTGCTAAAGGGCAAGTGGTTAGGATGGCTACATCTGAGAAACCCAAGAGAAAAACCGGGCCCACTGGGTTTCAACATTGTAGTGAGTGTGGGGATGCCTTTGCTAAGGCAGACCCTCACACCACCTGTATTTATTGTCTGGGGTTTGACCACCTCGATTCAGACTGCCAAATCTGCAGACATTTTCCGAAGGCCACCCTGGACAAGAGATTGGGTAGGCTTCGGGAAAAGGAGGCCAAGTAGTCCGTTGATCCAGGTGGCCAGCCCGGTTCGGTTCCGACCGAACCTGAGGGAGTGCCCATTGACCTAGGCGATACTTCCTTGGGCAAAAGGAGAGCCGATACTGAGGGGTCGGTTCCGTCGAAGAGAAAGAAGAAATCATCTGGTTCGGATCCAGAACCGTTAGGTCCAACCGCCGAAGAGATAGCCAGGGCGATTAATATTGTGGAATTGCTCTGTTCAATTCCATCCGATCCGGCGCCTCCTGGTAGGCGCTCGTTTCGGTTGGTTCCTCTGATTCTGGAATATTGTCTAGATGATTATGAACCAGATATGGAAGGGGAAGAAGGGTACGATGACAGTGATGATGATGATGATGGTGTGGAAGGTCTGGATGAGCCTATTGAACCGGACATCTCCCCAGACAGGTCTTCTAATGTTTCCCCTCCGAGGCTTTCTGAATCCCTCATCCCACTATTTGTGCTGTAAAAAAGTGGCAGACACCCTCCAGCTTCCTCTGGTTGAAGCTGCTGAGGAACAAGAGGAGCCAGACTTTGTAGAAATGATGGACATCCCAGAGTCCAAGAAGCTGTTTTCCTCCATAAATCTTTTGGGAAACGGACACAAAAAATTCTCCAAACACCAAATTCTTTACCTCCTGTGGACAAGAAGAGAATGGACAGGAGGTATTTCATTGCCTCCACAGGCTCATTCTGAGATTACACCACTTGTCTCCTGAATCTCCTGTATACTTTTAACAGTGAATCCTGGGCCTTTCTAAGCAAATCAAGCCATAGTCAGCATGTCGCAAACAAATGCTAATAGCTCAATAACCGTACATGCTAGACACAAAGTATGAGTGGCAGAGTTATTCAGCACAAAATTGCTTTTCCAATGGTGGTATGCATATAATAATAAGTAATTTAGTTTTTTTCTATGCTGGTCGAAACCGGAAAAAAAAATATTTTTTTCACTAAAAAAAGGCAACATAAGCCATTTTTTATTGGAAAATATGTCAAATATCAACACCAAATTAAGCATACAGACATTATATGGTGCTGTACTATTATGTTTGTTTAAAAAAAGATATCTTTTTACTATGAATCATAATTTTTCCCCATTTTAGTCAAAGTGCTTTGGTGAGATTTGAGGGATGAATCTCAACCACACACACCATATCATAAGCAAATGCATATAACTCCAAAAGTATACATGATACACACAAAGTATCAGCATGAAAGATGATCAGCACAAAATTGCCTTTCCAACAATGCTATGCGATTAATTGTAATCAATACGGTTTTTTTTTATGCCTGCTGAAGTGTCAAAAAAAAGTGCATTTTATTCAAGCTGCTTAGGTGAGTCTTGATGGAAAAAATGTCAGCCATACACACTATACCATAAAAAAAATGCATATAACTCCTAAAGTATACATGACACACACAATGTATCAGTGGCACAGTTGTTCCACACAAAATTGCCTTTCCAACGGTTCTATGCAATCAGCTGTACTCAATTTGGTTTTTGTTTTATACTGGCTAAGATACCCAGAATGTGTTTTTTTTTTGTTTTTATTTTTCAAAGTGCTTAGGTGGTTCTAGATTGACAAAATGTCATAAACCAATATGAATAACTCCTAAAGTGAACATGATACACACACAGTGTCAGTGGCAAGGTTCTTCAGCACAACATTACCTTTCTAATGGTACTATGCAGTCAATTCTAATCAATTCTGGGTGGCAAGTAATATTAAAATATGTGAGTGACTTCTCCAGACGTTTCTAGGACACACAGGAAGTCTGTAGGTGACTTCTGTAGGCGTTCTGGGACACACTGTAGTTAGATTTGCTAATGCCTACAGACGTTTCTAGGAAGCAATGAGGTGTATGCTGTCAGGCAAAGGTACGGAATTCTTACTCCAACAATGCAGCCATGTTGGGGTCATGCAGGCTGCAGCTTGTGACAAGGCTAACATACCCTTGGCTTTACACACCCCCAGATAAAGACTCTAGGAAGGTGGATGCTATGGCCAAAAAACAGTACTTTGCAATCTCCTTGAGGCTCAGGCAGGCGAACTATATGGCCTACACAGCCAGATACCAGAAGTCCTGATGGGATACTGTTCTGGAACTGGCTAAACAGGCTTCCCCCCAGCTAGCCAAGGAGTTGGAGGAGGTGGCTGCTGATGGGACTGAGACATCTAAGATCCAATTTCATGCTGCTGTGGACTCAAATGATGTGTCATGAGTCATGGCTACATTTGTCTCCCTTTGGAGATTTGCTTGACTCAGATGTACTAACCTCTCACAGGACACTCAGGCTAAGGCCATGGATTTCCCTATGGTGGGTAATTCTCTGGGGAGCAGACCGAGAATTACATGAAAAAGATGGATGAATACAGGACCACCTACAGGAGTGCACAGGCCATGGAAAGGCAGGCAACTCCTCAGAAGCAGCAGTCTAGGGGCAGAGGCATGCCTTTTCACAATCCTTTCTACCAGGCACAGGCCTCCTCTCCTTTTCCTCAGGGGATTCTTGAGAGGGAGAGGCAGAAGAGGGATGAGCAGGGCTGCATCCTCCTCCCAGTCTAAGGCTCCTGCCAAGCAGACACCCTGATGTCAGCCCAGGTTGACTCCCCTATTCCAGTAGGAGGCAGGCTGGCGTACTACTTCCAGGCCTGTAAGTCTGTAACCTCAGACAAGTGGGTCCTGGAGGTAGTAAGCCAGGGACTGGCCCTGAGCGTCAAAATATTTCCAATGCTGAGGGTCAGGTCTTTTCCACCTGCAAACACCTCCGAAACCATTGCCTTAGAGGCAGAGGTTTCCTCTCTGCTGGCTGTCAGAGTCATAGAGAAAGTTCCTACTCCACATGGGGGCAAGGGTCTGTACTCCAGATACTTACTTACCCCAAAAAAGACAGGGGAGTGGCGGCCCATCCTAGACCTAAGATACTTAAGCAAACACCTAGTCAAGCCAAGATTCAAAAATGGTGACTCTGGGAGCAGTTTTTCCCTCTCTGAGGTCAGGGGATTGGTTAGCCTCCCTGGACCTCAAGGATGCCTACTTTCACATTCCCATCAGGTACTCCCACAAAAAGTACCTCAGGTTCGAATTGCCTTCAGGCCATTATCAGTTCAGAGCAATGCCCTTCGGACTGACGTCAGCTCCAAGGGTGTTCACAAAATGCCTAGCAGTAGTAGTAGCCTTTCTAAGGAGACAAAACATCTCTTTTTCCATACCTGGACGACTGGCTCATTGTGGGGCAGTCTCCAGACCAAGTCAAGTCAAACCTGCAAGTGACACAACAATTGCTCACTTCTCTAGGATTCCTCCTCAGTCTTCCAAAGTCAGTTCTTGAGCCAGTGCAACTCCTGACCTTCATAGGGATAGAGTTGGACACTGTCCAAGCAAAGGCTTTTCTTCCTCTGGCAAGGGCAAAGGCCCTTATAGACCTGGCTTCTTCTTTCCGCCTTCTGGTGTCTTGACCAACAAGACATTTTCTTCAGCTCCTGGGTCACATGGCAGCTTCCACTGCAGTGGTGCAGGGAGCCAGATTTCAGATGAAGGACATTCAGTTCCATCTGAGGTCTTTATGGTCTCAGAAAAATGATCCTCTAACCAAACTGATTCCAGTGACTCAGACTCTGATCCAAGCTCTCCAGTGGTGGTTGGATCAGGACAATCTCAGACAAGGAGTCAGATTCATCAGCCAGACTCATTCAGTGGTGTTAACCACAGTGCTTCTCTCCTGGGATGGGGAGCTCACTTGGGAGCCCTCACAGCACAAGGAGTGTGGTCTCCTCAGGAGTCTCTACTTCATATCAATCTTCTGGAACTCAGGGCACTATACCTGGCTCTTCAAGCTTTCTTGGATCCAGTACAGAACAAGGTGGTTCAGTTCAGGACAGACAACAACACCACCACCACCATGTGGTACATCAGCAAGCAGGGAGGCACTCGGTCTACAGCCTTGTGCACGGAAACCATGAAATTATGGTCCCTGGCTTATTCCCTGCAGACATCTCTAGTAGCAGTCCACCTTCCAGGGAAGGACAATGCACTAGCAGATGCTCTGAGCAGGATATCTTAGGGCCATCACGAATGGTCCCTGGATCCCTTGGTGTTGAATGTAATTTTCTCAAGATGGGGCACTCCAGAGATGGATCTGTTTGCAGCCCCAGACAATCAACTACTCCCTCTCTTCTGTTGCAGAGCCCCAGTCATGGACTCCGTTCCCCTGGATGCTCTGGTTCTGGACTGGGAGGGGAAATTCCTGTATGCCTTTCCTCTGTTGTTTAAGATTCTGGTCAGGTTAAGGTCACAATCATGCAAAGTGATCCTGATTGCACCAGACTGGGCCAGGCAGCCTTGGTATCCTCTATTGCTGTCCCTAGCAGTCCATCTTCCCCTATCTCTTCCTAAGAAGCACAATCTGTTAACCTCCTCTCGGGGGAGAATATGGTACCCCAACCTTCGGTCTCTCAACCTCAAGGCTTGGCTCTTGAAGAGTATGCAAGTCTGCATCTGTCTTCGGGTTCTGGATATTCTTAAAGCCTTTCGAAAACCTGCCACCAGAAAAACTTATAATGCCAAATGGAAAAGATTCAGTATTTGGTGTTCCAATAGGGATGTCTTACCAGATACTGCTGATCTGGCTACAGTTCTGGATTATATGGGCCATTTTAATGGCTTAGGCCTCAAGCCAGCCACTTTGAAAGTATACTTAGCAGCTGTCTCTGCATTCCTGTCAGTGGGGAAAGCTTCCTCCCTGGCATCTCACCCAGTCTTCTGTAAGTTCTTTAAAGGTTTGCCCCATACCAACCCTCTCTTTAAGGACTCTACCCCTGCTTGGGATCTTAATGTTTGCATTGCTCAGCTTATGCAACCCCCTTTTGAGCCTTTGGCTTTAGCAGAACTTAAGTACTTGACTTGGAAAACTCTGTTCCTGGTAGTTATCGCTTCTGCCAGGCATATTAGTGAATTGCAAGGTCTGTCAGTGGAGCCTGATTTTATCTCATTCCATAGAGATAAGGTGGTCCTTGGAACCAACAGGAGGTTCTTACCCAAGGTGGTTTCAGATTTTCATCTGAACCAGTCAGTCTCTTCCTGTGTTCTTCACTGATCCTTCTTCTTCAGGAGAGAGAAGATTGCACAGTTTGGATGTTAAGAGAGCACTTAGCTACTACATTGAGTGTACTAAGGCACTTAGGTTTGACTGTCCTCAGTTGTTTCTCACTTATGGTGAAGTGGGAATGGGTAAACCTGCTACTAAGAGAACTATTGCCAGATGGATTGTCTCTTGTATACAATTCTGCTATGAAAAGCTAGGCAAAATACCCCCCATAGGCCTGAGGGCTCATTCAACTAGAGGTATAGCTGCTTCTCTGGCTGCTGCCAGAGATATAGCCTTACTAGAAATGTGCAAAGCAGCCACCTGGAAAACAGTCCATACATTCACCAAGCATTACTCTCTACATATCCAGGCTAGGAGTGATGCTAGGTTTGGTACAGCAGTACTGCAGAGCCAGTTCCCAAAATAGGTTCAGTACCCTCCTCCTTGGAGGTACTGCTTGTTAGTCTGCATATGTCAGAATACAGCAAGACTTCATGTTTGAAGAAAAAATTACTCCCCTTAGTAATTGTTTCTTCTAATGGAGTCTTGCTGTATTCTGACCTCCCTCCCTGCTTCCCCTCTCAGAACTGTTTTTTGGGAAGTGGGCTGGCAGGTACAGTATTGCACCTCAGGGATGTACTTGGCACTCCCCCCTTTTAGAAAGGGGGAGTGGGTTATGTTTATGTGTTTTTTTTTTTTTTTTGCAGTTATGTTTGTTCACTACCTGGTTATCATTTTGGGTTTCTCGACTTGAATCTTTTGGGGACCCTCAAAAATTAGATGCCTGTTTGGCTAGTTTATTTACAATTTCCACCTAGGAGGTGTAGTTAGTATTAGCTCGTAAGAATCTGACAGTTACACTTTGAAGTGCAGCAGACAGAGGTTTGAACTGAGCTCGAGCCCAACATTGTATGCACTGGCATAGAGTTAGCTCTTTCCTCTCCGGAGCAGTTCAAGTGCTGGGGCTAACTGCATATGTCAGAATACAGCAAGACTCCATTAAAAGAAACACGATTACTGAGGTGAGTAATTTTTTCTTCTGTGAAATGGACTGGTATCGACCCCCCTATCCAGCGTGCTTCTATTGTTTGGTAAAAGTATTCCGTTCAGTATCTCTGCCTTTTCACTGTCACCCTCTGCTCACCCCCCTCCCCTTTATTGAGCTTCATTATCCCTCCCTTGGTCTTTCTTTGCTCACTTATGTACCCATTAAAGGTTTTATCCCTCTTAACTGAGTTGGCTGTCTTTTTCCTCGGTTTGGGCCTTTGGTATTCTGACTACCTTCCCTGCTTCCTTCTGCTTTAACTGTTAGAGTTCTCTGTCCTACTCCTTCTGTGATTCCTTATACTTTCTGAATACTGTCTTTTTCTCTGTAACCTTCCCGCCACCTCTTTTGAGAACCATGGTGTCTTTTTTTTTTTTTCCTTTGTTTTGTTTTTATTTGCTTCATACAAAGGCTTGTTGCTTTTTTTGCCCTTGTTCCTCCACCCCTCCTTCCTTCTCTTTTGCTAGTGCATTCCTTAGGCACTCTCCCATTCTGCCAAAGTCAACCTTCCGAAAGTGCAGTAGCCTTGCTTTTTTATGGCTGGACTCTGTTTGTGTTTATTGTGAACCACACTATCTGGTGGTCGCTTGTTCCCAGATGGCTACCCATTTCTAAATCCGAGAACCTCTCACCATCCCCGTTTGGGAGCATCAGTTCTAAGACTGCTCCCTCTCAAGTGGGTTCCAACACTAGCTGCCGGAGGCATTTCTCCTGTAGGGGCATCGAGAATGACTCTGCTCTTGGATGTGGCTGCAGCAAATGAGTTCCAGTTAACATCTGGCATATTCAGGTCTCCCATCAACAATAGCTTCCCTTTTTTTGCCATTCTAAGGAAGCATCCTATAATTTCCTTGTCCATTTTTACCCCCCTAGAAGATTGTCTGTATTCAGCCCCTGTGCGGATTGTGGTTTCATTTCCTGTCTCTAAGGTGACCCACATTGCCTCATATCCTCTCTGTTTACCCATTAGTTCCGTTGCTTTGATCCTTTCTCTCATGTAGAGAGCTGCTTCTCCTCCTCCTCCTCCTCCTCCTCCTCTTTTTACCCTCCCTGTCCCTTCTGTAGATAGTGTACCCTGGTATATTGACATCCCAGTCATAGTTTTCTGTATACCAGGTTTCTGTGATTGCCACGATATCCAGGCGTCCCTCTTCCATCAAGGCCACTAGTTCAGGAAGATTGTGACCCAGACTATGGACATTGGTACTCATTGCCCTCCATTTTTTTGATGTCCCTACCCCTTTTATCCACATCCCTGTACTTACTGACTTTGCTTTTTTCTCCATTTACCCCTGCCCTGCCTCCTGTTGACCTCTCTACCTTGGTGTTAACTTCGCTAACTGCCCTGTTTTGTGGGGGGAGGCTGGGAATTCCCTGCCTCCCCCTTGACTAGTTTAAAAGTGTGCCAATGAGGCATTTAAACCTGTCACCTAGGATCCTGGTTCCCCTCCCGGACAGGTGCTGACCATAATACTAGTACAGGCCTGTATCCCTCCAGTCCTCAATGAAGCCAAAACTGTTTTTCAACCATTCATTGAATCCCAGGGTGCGGAGAACCCTGGCCTCACCCATGCCATTAACAGGCAGCACCTCTGAGAAGGTTACCGTGCATGCTACTTGTCTAAGGCCCCTTCCCAACTCCACAAACTTCTCTTGCACTGCTCTGATCCCATCCCCAGCTAGGTCATTTGTCCCTAGTTGGGTAATGAAATCCAGCTCCCTCTCCCGTGCAGCTACTCCTGCGATCCTGAGGATTCGTTTCCTGTCCCTGTGTGCCATGGTGCCAGGCAGGCACCTTACCTCCCTCCCCTAGTTCTGCCTCCTCCCACCAATGATTGAGTCCCCCACCAGGAATTGTTTCCTTCCCCTGTGGGATTCCATGCAACACTCCTGTGGGTCTCCCTTGTGGAGGTTCCCAACATCCTCCTCGGTTTCCACTGCAGGTGCCTCCATCGAGGAACAACGCTCTATCAGAAAGGCATATGAATTGTGGAGAGGTGCAATTGGAGGGATGTGCCTGTGTTCCACCACCCTCACTAAGCTCACCATAGTCCAAGCACTCCTTATTCTTGGCAACCTCTCAGGCAGCGGCCCTGGTGGTCCCTGGGTGGGGGAGGCGATTTCCCAATCCCCTGTCAGGTCCTGGATGGGGTAGGAGGTTTCCACACTCCTTGCCGATTGGCCTGGAGACGGATATCCTCCTCCCTCAGAGCAGTGTCTGGAAGTAGGGCAGTATCACAGTCTCCAGAATGTCTCCTGGTAGAGTGCCGCCCCACAGCCAGTGCATTGCACCACTCCCCACATGTCTCTCTTCCTCCCTGTTGAAATTGTATGTGTTTTATTTTTTTTTTCCCCCTCACTATTAGGGAACCTCACTTCCGCTTAGTAGTGTATCCCTTTTCCTAGGGAAAGAGTCAGCTTGGTGGCAGACTGTGTTCAGGCACTCTGTCAACACTAGAGACGTTGACAAGCCACCCAAGGAATCCAAGAAGTTGGACCATGCGGCTAAAGACAGTATATGCTGCATCCTCTCTTGATTTCCACCAGGTGAGCTCAGCCCTTAATTTGGCCAACTTCTGACATGCCCTGCTGGACACTTTTAGATGAGGTGCTCTCTTATTTGTCTGTGGACCTTCAGACCATGGTCAAACAGGTCCAAGACCAGTGCCAGACTGTGACCAAATAACGGCTCCAGACAGCCATGGATATTGGGGTCTCCTGTGACCTCTCCATGGCGGCCTCAGTGGTCATGTGCCGCAGGGCGTGACTGAGAATCTCTACCTTTACGGTAGACGGTCAGCACAAGCTGCCAGATGTTCCCTTCCTTGGCAAAGACTTTAGGCCCGGGGTAGAGGGTCACCTCACCCTCACCCACATCGAGAAGTACAGTGCCACCTTGGACTCCGTGACATCTGCCCAGAAGGATGCTAAGGGCTCCAAGGAGCAGCAGAAGAGGAAGCCCTTTTGGTCCACTTGCACTTTTTTTGGCCAAACCAGCCCAGCAACAGGCTGGCCAGCAGGCTTTGGCCTGGTGACCCTGGCCGAAGTTCAGTGGCCTTGGTCATCTGTAAGCCTGGTGGGATAGGCTCTGGTGGTGCCTCAGCCGGGCCCTCCTCCTCCTCTAAGCCTGCACAGTGACCGGATGAAGGGTGCCTCCCTCATACCTGTCACACCTCCCCTTGTTCCTCCTGTGGGGTTCCGGCTCCGCCATTTCCTTTCCATCTGGTCCGCTATCATCACAGACAGGAGGGCTGTACAAGTTGTGGGTCATGGTCTGCCTCTGGAATTATAGTACCACCCTCCTTGCCGAGCCTGTGCCCCAGTGGAGGACTTGGTTTCCACAGACATGCTGTCAGCTCACAGAGATGACATTGCCCAGCTCCTCTGCAAGGAGGTCATCGTTCCTGTTGCGGATCCTCCATAACACCAAGGGTTTGTCTCCAGATACTTACTGGTGCCAAAGCGGATGGGGACTGGCGCCCCATTCTAGATCTGCACTACCTGAACAAGTTCCTCAGGTCATGCACTTTCAGGATGGTAACTCTGTCTCAGATCATACCATCTCTAGAGTGAAACGTAGTTTTGCTCTCTGAATCTTAATGACACGTCCTTTCACTGTCCGATTCAGCCGTCTCATTGAAGGTTCCTCTGCTTTCAAGCAGAGGGAGCCCTGTATGAGTTCCAGGCCATGCCTTTTGGCCTCTCCTTGGCCCCCAGGTTCTTCGCCAAGTGCATCCCAGTGGTGGCAGCCTACCTGAGGTGCCAGGGGTTCCGGGTTTACCCCTACCTGGACAACTGGCTGATAGCAGGTCCCTCCAGGCAGGAGGTGGACCGGTCCAGGGACCTGGCCCTCCAGACCTGAGTCGAACTCTGCCTCCTAGTCAGCAAGGCCAAGTTGGAACTCGTTCTGTCGCAGGTCATCAACTTCATCAGAGCGGAGCTTGACTCTTGCAGAGCCAGAGCCTGCCTCCCAGCTGAGAGGGCAGAGGCGTTCTGCTCCTGTACTTGATCATTTCAGGTTGGGTAATTGCAC
This sequence comes from Neoceratodus forsteri, assembly GCA_016271365.2. Taxonomy (NCBI): domain Eukaryota; kingdom Metazoa; phylum Chordata; order Ceratodontiformes; family Ceratodontidae; genus Neoceratodus; species Neoceratodus forsteri. The sequence continues at coordinate 505,421,820 of CM028129.1, read as the reverse complement.
CCTGCTCGGGATTTCTACTCTTGCTGGCTACTTGGCGGCTTGCAGCAGTGTAGTCCTTTGGGCCCTCTGGAGAATGTGCTTTCTGCAGTGGGAGCTGGTCAGCCAGTGGTCTCAGCGCAAGGGCCACTTCGACCAACTGGTAACTATGACCCAGTGGATGTGGGACGCCATCCAGTGGTGGTTGGTGCCAGCACATCTGCAGGAAGGGATTCTGTTTGTCCGCCCAGAGCCGACGGTCATCCTGGCGACCGCTGCGTCTCTCGTGGGCCTGGGTTCCCACCTGAGGGAGCACAGAGTCCATGGGCTCTGGACCACCGAGGAGTCCTAATACCACATCAACCTGGTACAGCTCTGGGCAGTTTGGCTGGTGCTGACTGCATCTGCTCCGCACATTCGGGATCAGGTGGTCCAATTCCAGATGACTATGCCACGACCATGTACTACGTCAACAAGCAGGGCAGGATGCACTCCCTGTCCTTGTGCAGGGATGCTCTCCATGTTTGGACCCTCGTGCGCATCCTGGAGGCGGATCTTCTAGCATCCATGTGACAGGAGCCTCCAGTCAGCTGACAGATGCCCTCAGTCGGGTGGGCGAGGTGTCTCATGAGTGGTCTCTATACCCAGAGGTAGTTCACAGTCTGTTCTCCTAGTGGGGCACCCCTCAGGTGGACCTGTTCACCTCCAGGGAGAATGCAAAGCTGAGGCTGTTTTGTGCCCGCCCCCCTCAGCAGGGAGTGCTGCAGTTGGATGCCTTCTTGAGGCTCTGACCCCAGGCCTCTTCTGTGCCTTCCCCTCCGATTCCCTTGATCTACAAGGTGCTCTTCAAGGCCAGGAGAGACAAGGTACAGGTGATCCTGGTGGTTCCGGACTGGCCATGCCAGTTCTGGTACCCTGATCTCCTCGGCCTCAACAACATGTTCCCGAGGCACCTTACCCTATGCCTGGACCTGCTTTCCATCAGTCAGGGGAAGGTACTTCACCCGGCCGTTCAATCCCTGTACCTAACAGCCTGGTTCCTGAGTGGCTACAGTTCCAGGCCTTGGGTCTCTCCAAAGCTGTCTTCACCGTTGTGGAGACATTTCGGAAGGCGTTGTGTAGGACGTGCTACGTCTTCAAATGGAAGAGGTTCTCCATTTGGTGTCAGGGCAAGGGGTTGTACCCTTTGTCCTGTCCTGGGCTAGCATTCTCAATTACCTTTGGTTCCTCTTCCAGTTGGAGGTTTGGTCGATGACCCTTAAGGTGCACCTGGCAGCCATTTCTGCTTTCCGGGTGCAGTCAGCACAGGAGAAGGTGGTGTGATGCTTTTTCAAGGGCCTTGACCACATTTCCTCTCTGGTGCTTCTACCATCGCCACCATGGGACTTGTTTCTGGTTTTGGCAAAGCTCATGGAGCCGTTCGAACTGATGCACAGGTGTGAGCTCTCACCTGTCGTGGAAGACTGCCGTCTTGGTGGCTATCACATCAGGTAGAAGGATCAGTGAGCTCCAGACGCTGTCGGTGGAGTCTCCTTACCTGGTCTTCCACAGGGACAAGGTTGTCCTATGCCCCAACCTGAAATTCCTCCCAAAGGTTGTATCGGAGTTTCACCTTAACCAGGTTATTAATCTCCTGGTGTACTTCACGAATCACACTTCGGAGGCTGAGCACGGGCTGCATACTTTGATTCCAGTGCAGCCGCTACTATGGAAGAGCGCACTGCTGAATTTGAGGGAGAGGTTTGCCAGCTGTTTGTCACCTATGCTGAAACTGCACCTGGCAGACCTGCAGCCAAGCAGATGATTGGCATGTGGATCACAATCTGCATTGATCTCTGTTATGGGTTGGTGGGTAGGGAGCCTGCCAGAGGGCTAAGTGCTCATTCCACCCACCATACCGCTGTGTTGGTGGCTGCTTCCAGGGACGTCCCTATCTAGGAAATCTGCAGGGTTGCTACCTAGAGGTCAGCACACATCTTCATTTCCCAGTTGACCTAGAGTCATGTCGGGATGCTGGTTTTGGGGCCTCAGTTCTCCAGTCCTTCTTTCCTAAGTAGGGATTTTTTGCCTTGCTTCCCTCCTCCCGAGGAACTGCTAGGAGTCTGCCAGAACTGTGGATAGAACATCATATCCACGTCCCTAGAAAAAACTGTTACTTACCTGTAACAGTAGATCTTAGAGGAAGCTGTTGCAGCAGATTCCACAGTTAGGACTGACGCCATCTGGCGGCGGTTCTGTCAATTTTTTCTTCCAGCAGTACCGATGTGGGAATGCCCCCTCCAACTTTGGCTCCACTCCAGGTATCTCCCTATATAGAGGAGGAGTTCCCCACGTGCTCCAGTTCTTTCCTGCCGCATGGTCAGGGTTAATTCACTCGGTTACCGTCACAGTACCGATCGCTTCTACTCCACAGATTTTGAAAAAAAAAAAAAAAAAAATTGTTTCTTTCACTACAACTTGCTTCTATGTCCTCTTCTCACCTCAGCAAATGTGCTTGTGGCCGACAGATACCCGCCAAAGACGGTTACTCGGTGTGCCTTTACTGTCTGGGGCCCGACCACGACACTGACACCTGTCCTTATTGTCAGGCCTTTAATTCACGTACGCGGATCAGGCGTCAGAAGTCTCTCGCAGCCTACCTTGCCGAGACCAAACTTGCCACCATGTAACTGGCCTCCTTCTTGGGGGAATCTGACAATCCACTTGCCCGCAAGACACACAATCACTGGGAGCAGGACAGAGGAAGGTCTCACTCCAGACACAGGTCTTCGAGCTCGAAGTCCGGGTCTTCGGGACACTAATCCCGCCTGACGACCCTTAAGCCCTCCTCTGCTGTGCCAAAGCCTTCAGGATCTACCCTTCAGTCTCTAAGGGTTCTTCAGCCCACCGAGAAGTCGACGGGCACAGGTAAGGTCTCCTCCCGCTCGGCCTCTTTCTTGAAGGCCGACTCCCGGGAGTCGAGCAAGGTCTCTGGGTCTTCTGGCAGCAGAGCCTCCTCCTCCTTGCCACCAAAACTGCACAACTCCGACCGATGCTCGCCTCTGGCTACAGACCGGCACTCGTTCGGGAAGGCCACCAGCCATAAAGCTGACCGTCATAAGGCTCACACCTCTGAACGCCCGTAGGCGCATAAAGATAAGTGAATTCTGGACAGACATCCGCTCATGGCCCCTCCGGCCCCAGTCAGCAAAGGATTATAATGTCGCCGGTTGATAACATCACGCGGTTACCAGCGCCTCCCAACTTTGGCTCTGGCACCTTCTCTCCTGGTCACCGTCCTGCCTGACGCTGGACCCAGACGACCAAGGTGCTGACGCCGCCCCGACATCCCCCCCCCAAGCATATGCCGGTCGACAAGGGCATGGACCCGACGCCGGTATCCCCTGACGACGGGACCGGCGCCAGCTCAGGTGCTCCTCCTACACCCAGTTCACCTAAGCTGAACCTGTCACAAGTAAAAGAGCTTCTCTCCCACTGGTGGGATACTGTTAAAAAAGATCTCCCATTGGGCACTCCCCCTCCTATGCCGGTTCCAGTTCCTTACCCGGTCGATGTTGAACTGGCGGACGGTGGGGCAGAATAGGAACCCCCTCCTAGGAAGCATGCTAAGAAAACTAGGAGGGCTAAGGCCAGTAGTTCCTCCCACTCTCCCTCTCCTTCACCGGACAGGAGGTGCAAAAGGAAGAGATGCAGCACCTCTCCCTCTTCCACGCCGGACTCCTGTGTGGATTCGGACTCTTCAAGTCCTGACTCCTATATAGAGCCAGACCTAGGGGACTCTGAGGGACTTCCCAAATCCCCTCCTGATGACCCAAGCTTCATGGAGGTAATGAGGCACATCCAGGCCAACATGGGCTGGGACACTGAGGGACTGCAGTTGTCTCAATACCTCCGCCAAAAAGACCCAAAGCCAGTGGTCATTCCTCCTATGGTCGACACCTTTCAAGATGTCACCCGTGCGACCTGGAAGTGGCCTCATTCCTCCTCTGCCTTGCCAAAGAAGGCACATCGACTTTACTGGGCACCTTTGGACCACCCTTTTTTGGCTGAATCACCGGCAACGGACTCTGTAGTGATTTCGGCAGCTCATGACTGTTCGCAGAGGCCCAAACACCTGAGCACCCAGCCGCCTGACAGAGAATTAAAGCAGCTGGATTCTATGGGCTGTAAGGTGTACTCTGCTGCCACCTGCAGTATCAGGAGTCTCAATTTCCTGACCGACATCGTCCAGTTCCAGAACACTGTTTGGGATCAGGGATTGGACACTGTGCAGAGCATGCCCGATTGCCCTCAGCTGGCAGAACTTGCCAAGCTTTTACAGACTGGCTCAAATGTGGGCACCCACGTTCTGCAGTCTACCTATGACTCTTCGGACACCTCCTCTAGGGTGGCCGCCACTGGAGTTTGCCTCTGACGCCATGCGTGGCTTCGGGTTTCTGGGTTCGATCCAGATGTCCAAACCAACTTACTGGATGCTCCCTTTAAGGGCCCTATGCTCTTTGGTGAAGACACGGAGTGGACCATCACCAGGCTGCAGAACTCCGGCAAGGTTATCTGATCCGTGCAGTCCATGTACCACCTGAAATGGGGGTGAGCTCATAAGCCTCATTTTCGTGGCCGTGGGGGACATCAGCCGCAGCAGCCTCGCTTTTCATCAGCATTCGCAGCGAGGTGGCTTCAGTCGTAGAGGAGGAGCCAGAGGATCTTCTGCCTCCGTCTCTAGACAGGCCAAAGCAGCCACTGCCGCCCTTCCTCCCCCTCCCACAGCCTGACTATCCAGGCTATCCTCCTTCCCTAGACGTTCAGTCAGGGGAGTCAGTCAGAGGCCCCTTTTCCCTCTACGGGGATGCGTGGGGTCAGGTGACCTCTGACCAGTGGGTTCTCAATCTCGTGGAGTTCGGGCACTCCATAGAGTTCGACTCCATCCCACCTGATAGACCACCGCCCCCATCCTGTTTATCCAAGGGAACACAGAGTGCTGGTCAGAAAGGAGATCTGATCCCTTCTGGACAAAAAGGCCATCAAGCTGGTCTCACCGGCCGAAAAAGAGAGAGGGTTTTTCTCCCACTTCTTCCTAGTTTCGAAGTAGTCTGGAGAACTCACACCCATTCTGGACCTCAGTGATCTAAACCAGTGGGTCTTTTACAAGAGATTCAGGATGGTTTCCCACCCCACTCTTCTTTTGCTCTTCTTGGCGGGAGACTGGTTGGCATCTTTGGACATGCAGGACACCTACCTGCATATCCCTATTGACAGGAACCATCGAAGATTCCTAAGATTCAGGTTCGACGACGAGGACTATCGGTTCCAAGTCCTTCCCTTTGGTCTCTCTTCAGCCCTCAGAGTCTTCACCAAGTGCCTGGCAGTAGTGGCCACGGCACTTTGAAGACAGGGCCACTTTGCATTCCCCTATCTGGACGATTGGCTTCTCCTGGCTCCCTCCAGGTCTCACCTGTTGGAAACTATCAGGGATTCTATCTTGCTGTTTCAACACTTGGGAATCACCATCAACGGGGACAAATCTCATTTGCTCTCAGCCCAGATTCTCCAATTCATTGGCGCTCTTCTGGATACCACTCTGGAAAGGTTTTTCTTCCCTCCGACAGAGTGGGTCGCATTCAGGTCCTGGCGTCTCTGATCTCCTCAGCCTCAAGAGTACCTGCAAGACTCCTTCTCAGGCGGTTGGGGCATATGGCCACCGCCATAGTTTCGGTTCCTCTAGTGTGCCTGCACATGAGAACCATTCAGTGGTCCCTCAGAGTCCAGTGGGATCAGACAGTCTGGACGCCTTGATCAGTATCTCGGAGCCAGTCCGTCGGGAGTTACGCTGGTCGATGTCCTCCAAAAATTTGCTAGCCGGTATCCCCTTCCAAGTAGGGGCACCGTCCCAGATTCTGACCACGGACTCGTCGTCCGCGGGGTGAGGTGCTCATTTGGGGACGCATCGCAGCCAGGGTTCTTGGTCCTCAATAGATCGAGATCTGCATATCAGTGTCCTGGAGCTGAGTGGTCCTTTATGCCCTCCAAGCCCTGGTCTCAGTCCTAGCGCTGGGCCACCTCTTGGTACAGACGGACAACACTTCGGTGATGTTCTACATCAACAAACTGGGTGGCACACACTCTTACTCTCTCTCTGCAGCGAAGCCATGCGAGTGTGGGACTGGGCTCTGGAACACCAGCCTTTTCTGACGGCGGTACATGTTCCCGGGGAACAAAACATACTAGCCGACACGCTTAGCAGGACAAAATCACAAACCCACGAATGGGAGCTGCTTCAGGAGGTCACAGATCACATCTTCTGTCAATGGGGGATGCCAGACGTGGATCTTTTCACGTTATGATTCATCGCAAAACTGCCCAGTTTCTGCTTGCTAGGTCCAGTGCCTGGAGCTTTTTGGCAAGATGCATTGTCCTGCTGCTGGAAAGGGAGGTTTCTGTATGCGTTCCCTCCTTTCCCACTGTTACAGAAGGTTCTCCTCAAAGCGTAGTCAGAACCCTCCACTCTCATCCTGATCACTCCACTATGACCTCATCAGATTTGTTTTTCCTTACTCCAGTGTTTAGTAGCAGAGCCTCCGCTGCCTCTTCCACTATCATCTCACCTCCTGTCTCCGGACAATGGGTCCCTGATACACCCGAATCTGTGTTCTCTTCACCTGCATGCCTGGCTCCTCAGGACCTAGCTCAGGTCAGGTTCGGGGTGTCCGATCAGATTGCTCAAGTGCTGGTAGAGGTGCGCAAACCTGCCACCAGGGCCGCTTACACTATGAAGTGAAAACGTTTTTGTATCTGGGCCACAGCCAAGAGAGTGGACCTGTTGGTATGTCTGGTTAATTCAGCTCTAGACTATCTGCTTTCTCTTTGAGAACGGTCTCAGGTATTCCTCCATCAAAGTGCACCTGGCTGCCATCTCCGCTTATCACTTCCCTGTTTTGGATAAGACGGTGGCTCAGATGGAGGTTTCCAAGGCCTTTTCGCGCAGTATTCTTCACATCCAACCTCCTTTTTGTCCCGGAGAGGCTTACTCTTCTTCCCTTTGAACCCACCATGGAGTCTGAGCTCCGTCTTCTATCTTGGAAGACTTTATTTTTGGTAGCTATCACTTCAGTGAGGTGCATTTTAGAACTTCAAGCCCTCATGTGTAAAGAGCCTTACATTGTTTTTCACAAGGACAGGGTCGATCTTCAACAACCAGAAGATCTTACTCGAGAGGGTTCCCAGTGGGCTCACATACAGGACTGTGCCCCTGGCATCAGGTTCCAACGCAAACGTAGAAGTAGCAATCAGCGGGACCGCCCCGACTTCAGGTGATGTGACATCAGCCCCGACTATAAAAGGGGTGGTCCCGCGCCCGCCCTCCATTTCTTTCCCGCTGTTGCCTCAGTTTGTTCAGCCACGAGTAGAACAGTGATCAAACGCCCGCAGCATTAGTTGAAGTTTCTTTGCCTGATAAATACCTTTCATTCGATTTTTCGACGATTGATGTCTTCTCGACCAAAGAAGAAGTGCTCGAAGTGTGGAGCCCAAATCCCGCACAGGGACGACCATTTCCGCTACCTCTTGTGTCTAGGCTCTAAGCACAACACCAAGGAGTGCCCCATCTGCCAGGCCTTCAACCAGGCAACTTGGACCAGGTACAAACGGACCCTCGAGGTTCACCTTCTGACCAGACGTCTGGCATCGATGGAAAAGGAGCTCCAGGAATTGAGGGAACGGTCGTCGTCGCCGGCCCCAAGAAAGAAGAGCAGCAAGAGAAGCACCGGGACAGGAGTCCGTCGCCACGCGGGAGGCCTCCAAAAACTGTGAGTACTCCTTCTGGTACCCTGACCGCCTCTTTGGGTGGGGCACCTTCTCCCCCTCCTGCCGAGGTGAGCGGGCAGCTGGGGGTTGCCTCTCTGGAGGTTTCTGTACAGTCGCCTCTTTGCTTGGCCGGTAAGTCACCCCTTGACTCCATCAAAGGGCGCACGGCTCCGGACAGTAAGTCTTGCGGCGGTCTTCCATCCTTCACTAGCTGGGCTAGATCTGATCAGTCTGACAACGGCTCCTCTGTCGTGCGCCCGGACACTTCCACTCTCCCATCGGGCTCCAGCTTGGCCCCCGACGTCGGACAGTGTGCACGGCAGAGCGACTAGTCATCCCACCAGGTTTTTCGCCCCAGGGATTTGCCACCGGATCCTGCGCTAACCCCTACAGCAGGATTGCAAGTTGACCTTTAGTTGGGATCCCTCCTGGAACTTCCCCCTTCGCCTGATCTTTCGCCGACCCCGGACAGGAGTCCGTCGCCAATTGGGGATCCATCCATGGAGCCTCCTCCCTCGGGACCTTCAGGGGCCTTTCCAGATCCCACACCACCTAGTGGCGCTTTGGCACCTTTCCCGGTAGGTCCAGATCCTTAAGGCGGGTTCCCGGGGCCATATCCCCATGTCCCGCCACCGGGTGGCCCACCGTCTGCTCCTTAGTACCCGACACCAGGCCATGTGCCCCCGATACTGGGATACCCTGGGTACTCTTACTGTTCTCAAGCATTGCTGGGTTTTCAGTACCCTCCATGGCAATTTCCCCAGTACCCAGGCTACCCGGACTTTCAGCCTCCTCCACCTCCGGTGCCTGACCACGAGTCGGCCCCCTGTGGTGGCAGGATGCCAGAACCCGGCTCCTCACGGAGATCAGGCGGTCAGTGGGAGAAATCCCCCTACCCAGGGCCCTACCTCCACTGCCTCCCTCTGGAAGGGCATTGGGTGCTCTTATCGTGGGATCTTCTGGGGTGGATCCTTTCATTCCCAGTGGTTCTGAGCCCTCCGACATGGATTCTGATTCAGAGCCTTCAGACCCCAGATCACCCGTTAAGGTACCTTCCAAGGAGTCCCCTGCATCTCCTCCAGAGGACCCTTCCTTCGGAGACCTTTTATGCACTATTCAGGCAGCAGGAAGCTGGCCTTTGAAAGAGGTGAATCTGTAACGCCAGAGACTGGCAGAACACCTGGATTTAACTACTTCAGATCCCATCCCCATCCCACCATGGATGGGCCCTCTTGAGGATCTGGTGACCATGGTATGGCAGCAGCCATCCTCCATTGCGGCGGTCTCCAGAAAGGCGGATCGTACTTATCCCTGGGAAGGGATTCAGCACCTCACCACTCATCCAAAGGCTGACTCTATGGTGATCACGGACGCTCACGACCGGTCAGCTCAACCGAACCATCTGAGCTCCTCGCCTCCAGACAAGGACGCTCGTTAGTTGGACCAGTTTGGCTGTAAGATTTACTCCTCTTCTTCTTGCGCCATTCGGTCCCTCAACTATGCCTCTCACATGGTTGCTTTCCAGAAGGTATCTCTCTCAGAACTGGAAAGGGACCTTCTGGAGGTCCAGGACGAAACCCTTGGGAAAAAGCTTCTGGACAAGGTCAGGATTGGAAAGTCCTCTTGCAGTCATGCATTGCGTGCAACATATGACTCAGTGGACTCGGTGGCTAGAGCGGCAGCCACGGGGATCTTCCTCTGCTGCCTTTCTTGGCTATGGATAGCAGGTCTGGCACAAGACGTCCAGTCCACCCTTTTGGACGCCACTTTTAGGAGTTCCGTCCTCTTTGGCGGCGATGCCAAAGATATCACTAGGCTGCAGGAGAGTGGACGCTCCCTTCGGGATGTAAGCTCTGCGTACCAGACGGGACAGAAAAAGCAGCCTTTTCGTCGCCAAAGAAGGTGGAATAAGAAAGAGGGTAAGCGTCAGGGCAAATGACGCACCCCTGATTCAGGGTCACAAACCCCCAGGCCAAGTTCCCTAAGCCGGCCTCTGGGGCAAAAGCTCCCCTCCCCTCTGCATCCTGACTCCTTTCCTCTCCTTCCGCTACCTCCATTAAGCAAGGAGGAACCGGTCAGAGGGAGATTCGACCTCCACCTGGAGGGGTGGAGGTTAGTCATCTCAGAATCTTGGGTGTTACAGCTCATCCAGCAGGGTCATTTAATAGTTTTCTGAGATTCTGGCCCCTCTTCCACCGGGACGGTCTTTCTATCCAAGGGATCAGATCCCCATTGTCTCCCAAGAGATCCAGGCCCTTCTGCTAAAGAAGGCCATAGAATCCGTCCCTCAAAACCAGATAGGAAGGGGATTTTACTCCCACTTCCTAGTCCCAAAGAAGACTGGTGATCTGAGACCGATCCTGGACCTCAGCATGCTAAACCTCTTTGTCGAGTACAAGAGGTTTCGCATGTTGACCCTTCAGGGGCTCCTCCCCGTGTTCCTTCCAAACTCTTGACTGTGCTCCCTGGATATGCAGGATGCCTACCTGCACATACCTATCCTCCTGGCCCACCACCGCTTTCTCCGTTTTACTTTCCTGGAGAACCATTTTCAGTTTCGAGCGCTCCCCTTTGGCCTTTCTTCAGCCCCTCTGGTGTTCACGAAGTGCTTAGCAGTGGTGGCGGCCTTTCTTCGCCACCAGGGCATTTACGTCTTCCTGTACCTGGACAACTGGCTCCTCGCAGCACCCTCTCCGAACAGCCTGAAAGAGACTCTGTCTTTCACACTGAGCTTGTTTTCTTTTCTGGGTGTCACGTTCAGTCTGCCCAAATCCCAGCTAGTACCATCCCAACGGCTCCAGTTCATTTGAGCAGTACTAGATACAGTTCAGAGCAAGGCTTTTCTGCCATCGGTTTGAGACAAGACTTTAGTTGCTCAAGCCACTCTCATGGCCCACGTTCGGTGGATCCCAGCACATCCTGTGCGCCATCTCTTGGGACTGATGGCAGTGGTCATTTCCACAATGCCTCTGGCCAGATTTCACATGAGGGTCACCCAGTGGTCTCTGAGTCCAATGGGATCGGAGGACGGACGACATGAACCAAAAAGTCATGATCTCCAACAGCCTACAGAGAGATCTTCACTGGTGGCAGGATCTCTCCAACCTTTCGAGGGGAACACCTTTTCATTCCCATTACTACCCAAATCCTCACCACGGACGCCTCAGACTTGGGTTGGGGTGCTCATCTGGTGGTACACAAGATACAGGGGTCTTGGTCCGACCATGAGCTTATGCTCCACATCAATGTTCTGGAAACCAGGGTGGTTCTTTACGCCCTCCAGGTGTTCGTCACTCCTGGTACCGGTATCACTTCTGGTCCAGACGGACAACATGTCCACTGTCTGGTACATCAACAAACGGGGGCTCTCGCTTGTACCCTCTCTGCAGGGAAGCAATGAGGGTCTGGTACTGGGTGATTCAGCACAGCCTTTTCTTGACAGCAGTCCATGTCCCAGGCGTAAGCAGTGTCCCGGCGGACAGTCTGTCAGTCAGTAGCCAGGGCTCACGAGTGGGAGCTAAAGTCAGAGGTGGTCAAAAAAACTCTTTCTTCGATGGGGTCGATCAGAGATCTGTTTGCCTCCCCATTCAGCCCAAAACTACCCAGCTTTTGCTCGCTTGTACCTGGGCATGGTGCTTTTTGGCAAGATGCACTGTCTCTTTCCTGGACAGGGAGGTTTCTCTACGCCTTTTCTCTCATTCAGAAGGCTCTGGTGAAACTTCAGCAGGAGGGAGCGCATGTGATCTTCATCGCTGTTCTTTGGCCACGCCAGATTTGGTATCCCCTTCTGCAGTAACCGGCACTGGAACACCAGGTCCCCTTGCCGTTTTTCCACGACCTTCTGACACAGAAGCAGGGCACCCTGGTGCACCCGAGCCTTCAGTCTCTCCACCTTCATATGTGGCATCTGTGGACATAGCGGTTTCCCACTACGGTGTCTCCTCACAGGTTGAACACATCTTAGTAGAAGCCAGAAAACCATCTACTAGATCCACTTACGCCATGAAGTGGAAAAGTTTTTTGATCTGGGCCCTAGCAAGATGCTGGGATCCCTTTTCGTGCTCGGCGGCCCAGGTGTTAGAGTACCTTGCACATTTATCTGAGAATGGCCTTAGCTACTCTTCAATTAAGGTCCATCTCTCTGCGGTGTCTGCCTACCACCTCCCAGTGGAGGGCAAATACTTGGCTCAGTTGGAGGTTGCCAGAACCTTTCTGAATGGCATCCTTCACTTGAAACCTCCAATCCGGAATCCCTTTCCCTCTCTGGGACCTGAATTTCATGCTCAAGAAGCTGACCTTGCCTCCGTTGAAGCCAGCTTCTAGCTGTGCATATGCTTCCTTTCCTGGAAGACTTTGTTTTCAGTCGCAGTCACTTCCGCTAGAAGAGTCTCAGAGCTTCAGGCATTTGTCTGCTAGGAACCCTATTTTATTTTTCGTAGGGATAGAATAGTCCTTTGGACTAACCCTTCTTTCCTTCCCAAAGTGGTCTCAGAAACCACTCTGAATTAAAGCGTAGAATTGCCTGTCTACTAGCCACAGCATTTTAACAGGGGGGAATACCTGCTGCACACTTTGGATGTGCACCGGATCCTGAGATACTACACAAACCGGACTAAGGAGGTCCGGAAATCCAATCAACTCTTTGTAGCCTTTGCTCCCCAGTGCCAGGGCAAGGCTATTTCCAGACAGACCATTTCCAGATGGTTAGCCAACTGCATCTATTTTACTTTACAGAAATATGGGAAGTCCCTTCCAGGGGCAGTTAAGGGTCACTCTGCTCGGAGTGTTGCAACTTCCACTGCCTTTTTCAGGAATGTGTCTACTGCAGAGATCTGTGCAGCGGCCACATGGTCGTCTGTTCACACCTTCACTAAACATTATAGTCTGGACATTGCCTCTAGGCGCAGAACTGGCTTTGGTCTTGCAGTTTTACAAGGCTTTCTGTCATAATTTCCTGTGTCGACTTCTCTTCCTGGATGTACCCCAGTATTATTTGCTGTTGGGACTGCTTGGTATTCAGTCCTATATGTGAAGACGTACTGCAGGAACCCTCTTGAAGTAAGATACTGCAGTTACGTAAGAACTTACCGTAACAGTAGATCTTAGAGAGAGGTTCCTGCAGTAGGTCTAGTTTCCCACCCACCTTCCCCATACTCCTGGAATGTTTCCTTCATTTTCATCCTGCCTAGCCCTTGGGTCTAGAGAGGAAACATGGTCCTAGGAGTCTTTACTCCTATTTTCTTCTTACCTTTCTATAGGTCTCCGGTGGAAAAGAACTGGAGGGCGGGCGCAGGACCGCCCCTTTTATAGTCGGCTGATGTCACGACACCTGATCGTCATGCACCCGATGATGATTGCTAGCTACAAGTTTGTTGTTGGAACCTGACGCCAGGGGGCGCAGTCCTATATGTGAAGACCTACTGCAGGAACCTCTCTCGAAGATCTACTGTCACAGTAAGTTCTTACGTAACTGCAATTTTCTGCCGAAGGTAGTTTCTGAGCTCACTCTTGATCAATCCGTTCAGCTCCCGGTATACTACCTGGAGCACTCTAATAGGGGGGAAGCCCCGCTTCACCCCCTGGATGTCCATAGGGCTCTTTGTTAGCTGGCTAGAACCAAGGGGGACAGGAAATCCAATCAGCTTTTTGTGTCCTTTGCCCAATGGTCCGTAGGTTGCCCAGTCGTTAAACATATGCTTTCGTGCTGGTTGGTCCACTGTGTTACCTTCTGTTATGAGAAGCACACCAGGTTGACCCCGGGGCCAGTTAGAGCTTATTCTACTAGAGCTCTTGCTGCTTCTTTCGCAGCACTGAAGTGGGTACCAGCAGCCGATATTTGTGCTGCCGCTACCTGGAGTTCTGTTCACACTTTTGTCACGCACTACAGCCTTGACATAGTTTCCAGACGCAGGGCAGGGTTTGGCCTCGCAGTTCTGCAAGGCCTGGTTTCCTGAGGGACCTTCCTTTATCCTGCTGTCTTCTCCTTACTGTTTCCCCCTTCCAGGGGTTGTTATATGTTTATACTGCTTCGTGGGACTCTGTCCTAGTTGTGGAACCTTGCTGCAAGAGCTTCCTCGAGAAGATAGTACAGTACGTACAGATTCTATCAGTAACAGTAGATCTTCGAGAGAAGCTCTTGCAGCAGGTATATTTCCCATCCTCTTCCCCCAAGGATCAGGTGCTTTTCAGACCGGTCTTCCCAGTCCTAATTGTGGAACCTGCTGCAAGAGCTTCTCTCAAAGTTCTACTGTTACGCTACGTTCTTAAGTAACTGTACTATCTTACACGGAATGGTCTCTTGCAGTAAGTCATTACTTCTGAGAGTTTCCCTTTGGTGGCGCTGTCACACGGCAGTTTTCTCCAGCAGTCTCTGTATCAGGGACCACCCATGCGACCTCACTTCCTGGGCTGTGCCTATGAAAGTGAGTGGTCCCTGGTAGTCTCTGTTCATTTTCCCGCCAGCTTCAGCTCTCACAGCAACTAGAATACTCTCCTGCTAAGTGATCTACGACGTGGATTGAATCCACAGCTTAGGGTGCCTGGGCTTAATACACGGCACCAAATTGCTGTACTCAAACAAGAGTTTTAAGGATGGAAGACTCGAGGAGCTCTGTTAACGGGCTCCAACAACATTGAGCTCTTTTCAAGAAGCATCGGAGTGGCTGGCCTGGTGGTGCTGAGGGTTGAGGCGCTGGACGCCACACCTCGCACCACGCCAGCGACCCAGGTTTGGGAATGAGCCCGGGCCGCTGGGGGTCGGCAGGGGGAGAAGAGATTGAGCATCCGTAGGACAGCTCTCTCTTTTCGGGGGAGGGTTGGGGATGCGATCACTAGTGTAACGACCTCTAGTGGCTGTCGAGGCGCCGACCTAGCGACACGGCAAAGTGGAGGCGGTTATGCATTACGCTGCCTTGATGACGCACTCGCGGGGAGGGGTTAGGGAACGAGCAAAAAGTAGAGAAAACCCATTTCCTGGGATAGATGAAGGCACCCTGTCTGCCCAACAGCCCACAGTTCCAATATTGGGATATCTCCTCTCCAAGGGGCCACTCGTGTTCGTCGGGCACTTTGCCCTATAAGATAGAGTGCCCTGGGTGGATAGGGCAGCCCTACCTCCGGAGGGTTCAGACCCGGAGGTGGTTTTCGGTGGCACGAGGGAGAGGGACTAGTCACAGGGGAAGTTGGAGGCTGGGTATCCAGGGTTGCTGGAAGGAGTTCTCCAGGGAGTGGAGATAAAGCGTTTATTAAAAAAAAATAAATAAATAAATAAAAGGCATTGGAGTGGAGGGCATACCTTCACCATAAGTCCTGCCTGACTGCCTTTCAATGGTCATATCTGCTAAACATATATTATCAAGGAGACTCTTCGTCGACGAAGGACAAATACCCTGTTGATGGCAGGCATTTCTACATCATCTTCATCACCGAGCAGACTACAGAGGCTTACACTATATTCCTGTCGACTGATGCATAATCCCCATCAATGAAGGCCTCCTACGTACTTCTCATCGACGGGAGGTTCATTCTCCTCGACAGAGGCCTCCTGCATACTTCTTGTCGACGGGAGTGTTCATTCCGTCGACAGAGGCCTCCTGCATGATTCCCGTCAACGGACCATTCAACCACCATCAACGGAGGCCTCCTTCATGATTTCTCATTGACGGAATATTCATCCATCATCGACGGAGGCCTTCTACATGATTCTTATCGACTGACCATTCATACCCCGTCGACGGAGGCCTCCTACATACTTCGCGTCGGCTGGAGGTTCATTCCTTGTCACCGGAGGCCTCCTCCAAGACTATCCTCAACGGTGGCTTCATATAAGAACAAGCCCCTCTCATCGATGGGCGTAAAACTTCCCATCAACGAGACACATTGCACCGTCAACGGGACATGCTCCCCGTCTTTTCTCGTCGACTGCTAATGACCCACCGCTGAAGGAATATGATGTCTACTAATCATCAGACAACTTTCATTCCACCGTCTACGGGGCATGGTATTCCTTCTCCACCATCGACGAGGTTGATCCCACCATCAGTGGACAACATTCCACCATCCACAGAACGTGCCTTACAATATATATATATATTATTAAGGGGAGACATTTTCTGTCAACAGAACATTAACATGGTTACATATTCTCATCAACAGAGTGTACCCCTTTGACGGATATCTCTTGGCTGCCTCCTCTATCAACGAGGGTACAGGGCTTTTTGCACACTCATTTATGGAGCAGAAAACCCTCCAGTCGACAATGCCAGTGTATACAACTACGAGGCTATTTATCAACAGAATATATGGCATACCCCTACTATTCAAAGGGGCTGATTTCATTGACATCAACTTCATATTTTACTACAGTCAACATATCAGATTCTTTGGCTTCCGCCACTCGGGACCCAGAACTGACTAATAATGCATCATGCTGTTTCCTATGCCTTGTGGATAACCTCGCCAGTATTATAGAGGCACACCTCAGGGCGGAAGGTAACATGTTTATCATGTTCACATATACATATTTAATAGAGGTATCCCTGTTACAGGCCATTATGGTCACTTCATTGGGATGCCTCTCGGCCAGTTATGCAATGGACCTTTGTGTCCCTCCCACGAACAGAGCCTGCTACTACTCACATGCTGAGAAAAAATCTATATATCTTGATATTATAATATGGATCATAATATTCTTACCCAACTTCTACTGCTACATGCGGTCTTCACCTCGCCATACATAAAGGCCACAGAAACAATGGGGAGTACATATATATTATAAACCTTATAAACTCTGCAAAACTTATCAATTTTCTGATCCACGCTACTTGGACAACAAAATGTGTGCATGTCACAAACCTTATGACTTTTTCTCAGATTAACATATTTGGAATCTCAAAGATGAGATCTAATGGTTCATAATTTGCAATTATCTAGATCATCATTTAAACTTCTCTTCACCCGACAGCATAAATAAAGGGCCCACCATACTAACATTTCAGGTTTACACCTAACAAGGCTGCAGGCCTTGGCATACTTGGGACCCCCTTGCAAATGAGATTACTAATGCACGATGGAACTGACTACAACACTCTGTTGCATTTTGGGTCTTTACACTAAAATGGGTACAATATTGACTACAACAATACTACTGACTCTTAAGAACCACTTGATTCCATTATGAAATGGATACATTGTTTCATTTCACAACATCACTGTTTGCTACTTATGTAGCGTATTCATTCCAAAAATGGATACATTTCTCTAATGACTTGACAGACATGGCAAAAAAAAACAAAACTGTACTAACTTGGTACACTGTAGCACTACAAAATAACATTGTATTATTTGGGTTCCTGTTCAAAACTCAGAACTCAATAGGCTTTTACATATACTGTCTTTTCCAGTGCGTGCCACTGAGACCTACCAATTACTCCATTATATAGCTGAATTTCTTATGATTTATCTGATATGCCATACCCTGATTGGGTTTACATCTACTTAACTCATCTGGCGATGCTCATTACTAGCCAGTTTGGCTTGTTTTTCAGCTATAACTAATGCTATAATGGAGTACTTACAGATAGAATACAAAATTCTCTTTATATGCTGCTATACTGCACTCGGCACCTACTGGTCCTAAGACTGCACCCTGTATAAGGCAGAATGCCATAACTGGCCACCCCACTGCCGCATAACTGCGTGGGAATCTCCCAGAAGTAATGACTTACTGTAAGAGACCATTCCGTGGAAGATAGATCAGTTACGTAGAGAACTTTGCCGTAACAGTAGATTTTCTAGGAATGTCTCTTGCAGTAAGTAGATTCCTTCCCTCTATCCCCCTGCCATTCTGCAACAGGGAAAAACTATATAAGGTTGGGAGGCTATGGTACCTCTGTTCCCCTCTGTCCCTCGCCATCCCGAGCTGAAACCAGCGGGGAACGGAGACTACCAGGGACCACTCACTTTTATAGGCACAGCCCAGGAAGCGAGGTCGCGTGGGTCGTCCCTGATATAGAGAGACTGCTGGAGAAAACTGCTGTGTAAGAGCGCCACCTAAGGGAAACTCCCAGAAGTAATGGCTTACTGCAAGACATTCCTAGAAGATCTATTGTTATGGCAAAGTTCTTTACGTAACTGATCTTTCTAGGAGTGGTATATGATGTTCATCCACACGATCCCACTCAACCTCCCCTGGTTTTGGTGCACACAACTGCTTTCAGAGGGCAAGATCTGGCATTTATGGAGCGGAACCGAGGGAGTTGCCACCTGGGTGGATAGGAGGAGCCAGCTTGAAGACTTTCCGGTAAGCTCTTAAAGGGAAAGGATACTGCCAGAAGTGTGGATGAACATCATATACCACTCCTAGAACTACTGTTAGAGGTGAGTAAGCTGTCCCCCGACCCTTCCTTTTCAGTATCATGAAGCCGCCTCTCTAGAGTGGGTTTCCAAACAGAGGAGGATGAAACCAGGAGGAATCGGGTGGACTCTCCTGGAGATTCCTGAGTCTCCACCTAAGATTGTTCCTCCTCTGCTGCCAGCCTTAAATGATGCAGCCTCTGCAGCATGGCGAAGGCCCAATATGGTGGCAGTCATCCCTAGGAAGGCCGACGTGCTTTATCATGCACCTCAGGGGTTGCCCTTCTGGGCGGCTCAGCCTGCGAGTGACTCTGTGGTCATTAAAGCTGCTCGTGACGGAACCAAGGCCCCTATGCACCTTAGCTGCCTGCCTCCTGACCAGGAATCCGAATGGTTGGATCTTTGGGGCAAAAGGACTTTCTCCTCAGTCTTCCTTGGCCTTTGGATTGCTAAATATTTATTTGGCTCATTTATTTTTTTAAAAATTTTGTTTATTGATATATCATTGAGCATAGAATAGCGGATCCAGATGAAGTGCGTATGAATAATAATGCAAATACATGAGTGTGCCTCGCTTCTTAATACAGGCCATAAAATAGAATCGAGCTTCATCAGTTACTGTCTTTGGAAGGAACCAGTAATAAATTACACAAATTTTACATCGATAATATGCTGCAGTAACGAGCCCATGAGCTGCATGAGTATTAGACACCAGAGTAAGGCCATATAAAAAAACATCTTACTTCGACAGGGCTGTTATAGTAGGCGTTAACTATTTGGACTGAGCCGCCAGGCACTAGGACCACATGGAACGTCTACCTAGCAGTGTCTGGTGGTGGACTGCCCACCCGGTGTCACGTAACTGACCTTGGTCTGGCGCAATATAGTGGGCAGTCCCCACGCTCGCCTTCCAGTTCTTTCCTGCCATCGACCTGCACACGTCAGACCTCGTGGAACGCTGCAACAGTCCGCCATTTTTGATAAGTATATCTTTTTTTTTTTTTTTTGCAAAAACGAGTATTTCATCATTGGATTGCATATCTTCTCCAACTTCAGAATCTCATCAAAACAAGTGGTGCTTCGGCAAGCAGCTCCCAGAGAAGGACACCCACACTTCGTGCCTTCTGTGCCTCTCACCCGATGATGATACTGAGGCCTGTGTGGCCAGCAGCAGACTCTGAAAGCTCACCTTTTGAAGCAAAAACTCGCTTCCATGAAAAAGGAGCTGCAACAGATCAGGGTCTCTTCCTCAACTCCGGGCGGTTCTTCTGGGTCCCAAAAGCAGAAGGAGGAAGAGAAGGACTGGGATTGGTCTCCTTCCAGGCTGTGGCCTCCTCCCAGGGCCACTGCCAAAGAGCGGCCTTCCACCAGTAAGGATTCTGCCCCTCTGCTAAGCGTGTTCCTACCTCTACAAGCAGCCATTTGCTGCCCCCCCTCGAGCTAATTACAGTTCAGACGGGCACTTCCGAGGCTTCTACCACTCTTCAGACCCTCAAAACTCACGGGTCTAAGTCCAGTGGTATGGCTGGTAAGTCGGCCTTCAGTTTTTTCAATGACCGCCCAGCCATGGCGCTCTCATTGGTCCCCGATTCGAGGTCTGATGTCTGTCCCTCGGACCAGCGCCCGCTGCTGCTTTTGCCGCAGGCCCCCCCAGAGGAATCCCCTTCCCAGGTCGCTCCGTCTCAGCCTACGGTGGAACCTTTGGCTTCTCTCATTCCTTTGGAGGAGGAGGAGGAAAGGCCAGCTGCTCACTTGTCTACCAAGCCAGCACTGGACCGTCCAATGCCGGATCTCCCCAGAGAGTCTCCGGCCTCACGCCTCTGGTCCCTCCATCTGGGCCTGTGCTCTTCCCCAGACCCTTCCCCTTCTGGGCTGTTGCCGGTTTTTCCTCACGTAGGCCCGCAGCTGGACCCTGGCCTACTGGGCCCCTCTAATGTTCCTTTGGGGCCCCCACTGGGTTCTTCGGCACCACTGTCGGGTCTTTCACTGGACGAACCCATGCCAGGTTACCCTACTCCAGGGTATCATACGCCAAGTTACCCAGTGCCTTTTTATCATACCCCAGCTATTCAGTGCTGGAATATTCTACGCCGGGCTATCGGATGCTGGGCTACCGAACACCTGGCTATCTGCCGGTGTATCAGCCCCGCCTCTTCCACCCCCTCCACAGCCGCAGGTGGACTACAAGGCACTGTTTGAGTCTTGGTGGAGGAGAACTAAGACACAGCTAGTTTCAGAGCTGGACTGCCGTCAGCCAGTTGCGGCTTCCATGCTGGTCCCTCCGGTCCGTACTCACGGTCCCCTCGCCTGGAATCAAGCCCTCCACGCCTGGTTGTAATGCTGGGTGCTTCCACAGTGGAGGGTGGGTAGTGGTTTATGGACGCTAAAAGGAGGTTTCCATTGCAGGGCACAAACTCCAGATAGGAGCCCTTCATCGGACTCGGTCTTATTCCTCCTTATCTTCTGCCTCAGGCTATGACTTTCCTGTTCTGGAGGACCGTAAGCCCAAGGAGACTCCCAAGTCTTCCCAGGAGGACCCTTTCTTCACAGAAATCCTCTGGAAAATTCTGGCGGGCAACAGATGGAAGACTGAGGAACAGGACCCTCAGCGTAAAAGGTTAATGGAGCACCTCGACCTTCCAGATCTGACTCCTCTCCGTATTCCTCCATGGATTGGACCACACGACGACTTGACCACTACAATATGGCAACAGCTGTCCTCTGTGGCAGCTGTCTCTAAAAAGGTGGCCTGACTGTAAAATGCCCCGGAAGGCAAGAACCACCTTAGCACCCATGCTTAAGCTGATTAAGTGGTCATAAATGCAACCCATGACCGCTCAGCTATGCCCAAGCACATGAGTACCTCTCATCCAGTTAAGGAGTCAGGGTAGTTGGACCAGTGCGGATGTAAGGTTTTACTCCTCCTCCACCTTGGCTTTGAGGACTCTGAACTACGTTGCCCACATGGTCTGCTACCAGAAGGCAATCTTGGGGCAACTGAAGTCTGACTTTGAAGCCTTGCCTTACTCTGAGGCCAAGGCCTAGATTGAGCAGACTGTCCGGATGGCAGAAATGACCTGCCTTCACACTTTACACGCGACTTATGATGCCGTCAACGCTTCTGCTATGAGCACTCGCGAACTGCTGTTTGTCGCTGGCAGGTATTCCAGGCTGTTGGTTCTGTGGCTTCACCCAGGATGTTCAATCCTCCATCCTGGATGCCCCTTTTTGAGGCTCTGTGCTCTTTTGGGGGGGTCGTCGAGGATCTCTTGACTGACCTTCAAGAGAGTGGCAACGCTTTGCTCTCTTTACAGTCTTTGAACCACTCCACTGCTAAGGCTAGGCAGCCCTTTTGCAGCCAACAATGGGGTCAGAACAAGCCGCAGCATGCCAGAAGTTAGGGTAAACATCGGGCTTCTCCAGCTGTGGTCAGCCCCCTGGCCAAGTCTCAGAGAGCTTCTGTGACAGGGCTCCCCCAGCCCCCTCCACCTCTTGACTCGTGGTCCGCCCCTCCCATACTCCACCGCTAGTCCCTGGGGAGCCAGTAGGTGGCAGATTCCTCGGCCACCTTACCAGGTGGGAAGTGATCACATCAGACTCATGGGTCCTTAAACTAATCTCTCAAGGTAACACACTGGAATTCATGGAAAGACCTCCGGAGAACCGTCCAGGTCCCTCTCGCTACCTGCAAGGTCACATTCCCCTAATCAGAGAGGAAATCTGAACTCTTCTCAGAAAGTTTGCCATAGAACCCATTCCTCCGAGCCAGGCAGGAAGGGGGTATTATTCCCACTTCTTCCTGGTACCAAAAAAGATGGGAGACCTTCAGCCAATACTGGACCTCAGCACGCTCAGTCTGTATGTTGAGCACAAGAGATTCCGCATGTTGACCCTCCCAGGTCTGTTGCCACTGCTTCACCAGGGACACTGGCTCTGCATACTGGACATGCAGGATGTGTATCTGCATATCCATGTCCATCCGGCCCACCATCGCTTTCTCAGGTTCACCTTACCGGGGGAGCATCTTCAGTTTAAAGCTCTCCCCTTTGGCCTTTCGTCGGCACCCAGGGTGTTCACCAAGTACGCAGCGGTGGTGTCAGTGGCTCTATGTCACCAGGGCCATTATGTTGTTCCCTACTTTGACGACTGGCTGTCAGTACCGTCAAAGGACAGTCTAGAAGTTTCCCTGTCAGCTACCCTGGATATTCTGTTAGGTGGGTGTTACGGTGAGCTACCCAGAGTCTCACCTTACTCCCTCTCAGCGCCTCCAGTTTATTGGGGCAGTACAAAATACAGCCCAAGGCCAAGTTTTTCTCCCTTTGGACGCAGTGGAAACTTTGCAGCTGCAGGCCAAGCCAGTGGCTTCCAGCCGTCGAACTACTGACAGGTCTGTTCTCCGCCTTCTGGGCCTCATGGCAGTGGCTATTCCCACTGTTTCTCTGGCCAGGCTCCACATGCGGATCGCGCAGTAGACCCTATGAGTTCAGTGGGTGCAGCAATCGGATGACCTGGACGACAAGGTCCTGGTGTCCATCCCTATGTGGCAGGATCTCCTCTGGTGGCAGGACATGGACAATCTCTGAAGAGGGGTTCCCTTTTAGCCTTCCCGTCTGGTCCAGATTCTATGGATGCTTCTGGCCAGGGATGGGGTGCTCACTTGGGGGATCGCAGAACCCAGGGATCCTGGTCTCAGCGGGAACTCTTGTTGCACATCAGCGTGCTAGAGATGCTGGTGGTGCTGTACACCTTTCAGGCGTTCCAGTCCCTTCTTCTCATAAGTCCTCTCCTTGTCCAGACGGACAATATGTGTGTGGTTTTGTACCTGAACAAGCAGGGAGGCACATGATCGTATCCCCAGTGCATGGAGGCGATGCGTGTGTGGTACTGGGCAATTCTGCACAGCCTCCAACTCACGGCAGTGCATGTCCCAGGCATTCAGAACATCCTAACAGACAGTCTAAGCTGCACTGAGGCAATCCGTGGTCGAGAGCATCTTCGACCTCTGCAATCATCCAAATCTGGATCTGTTTGCCTCCCAATACAATGCAAAACTACCCAGTTTCTGCTCGCTTGTTCCCGCGCGTCATGTTTTCTAGCGATACGTGCTGTGTCTTTGTTGGACAGGGTGGTTTTTGTACACCTTCCCTCCCTTCCTGCTATTGCAGAGGGTACTCCTTAAGCTGCAGACAGAAGGGACTTTACAGGTTTCTGATCTCCTCGTTTTGGCCTTGCCAGATATGGTTCCCTCTGCTCCAGCAGCTGGCGGTGGAGCCTCCTGTCCCTTTACCCCTCTGCCAGGACCTCCTGACCCAGGAGCAGGGCACGTATGTTTATCCAGGTCTTGAGTCCCTTTACCTTCATGCGTTGCACCTTCTGACATCGCTGCTTCACACTATGGGGTCTTTCCAGAGTCGCTCAGGTTCTTGTGGAGGCCAGAAAGCCATCCACGCAAACTACTTCTATGAAGTGGAAGCGGTTTTCCTTTTGGGCAACCTCCAAAGGTTGGGACCCTGTTTTGTGTCTTGTACCTCAGATTATGGAATACGTTATGCACCTCTCTGACCTGGGGCTCTGCTATGCTTCGCTGAAGGTCCATTTGTCTGCCATCTCCACCTACCATGTCCCGGTGGATGTGAAGATTTTGGCTGAACTTGAGGTCTTCCGTACTTTCCTGAATGGGATACTCCACATGAAATTCCCAGTTAGGAACCCTGCTCTGCTGGGGGATATGAATGTCATTCTAGAGAAACTCACATTGCTTCCTTTTGAACCAGCCGCAAGTTGCGAGTCTTGCGACCTATGCTATTTGTCTTGGAAAGTGCTATTTTTAGTTGTCATGACTTCTGCTCGAAGTATTTCCGAGCTTCGGGCTCTAGTGTGTAAGGAACCTTATTTGATTTTCCTTAGAGACCGTGTGGCTCTCCGTACAAATCCTAAGTTTTTACCTAAAGTGGTTTCTGAGTTTACCTTTAATCAGACCATACGCTTGCCAGTGTATTACCCTGAGATTTCTAATCCAGGGGAGGCAATTCAGCATACACTAGATATACACAGAATTTTGCATTACTATATGACTTTGATGAAGTCAGTCCGAAAAACTGACCAAATTTTCATTTCCTTTGCACTGAAGAGAGAGGGTGCTGCAGTTTCGAAACAGTGTTTATCCAAATGATTGGCAAATTGCATTCGGTTTTATCATCAGAAATGTGACAGATCACTTCTAGGGGAAGTAAAGGGGCATTCAGCCAGAGGCATGGCTGCATCTACTGTTTGTTTCAGAAATGTTTCTGCTGCAGAGATCTGCCCGGCAGCTACGTGGAGCTCTGTTCACACTTTCACTAAGCATTGCAGAATGGACATTGCCTCTAGACGCAGGGCAGGCTTTGGACTAGCCATCCTTCAGGAACTCCTATCTTAAATTCCCTGCCTTTCTGCAGACCTTTCTTGCCTCCCGTGTTCAATCTTTGCCTGACTTCCACTGCTTGGGACTCTGTCCTAACGGTTATTGGTTACTGCAAGAGCCCTCTTGAAGTAAGATGGTGCAGTTACGTAAGAACTTACCGTAACCGTAGATCTTCGAGAGTGGCTCTTGCAGTAGGCAAGCTTTTCCCTCCCTCCTTCCCCCTGCTGCTGCTACTTTTCAGACTTTCTTTTTGCTCCAGGAGCTGACTCCTCCTGTTGCACCTTTTCTTAGATCTCTGGCAGGAGAACTGGAGGGCGGGTGTGGGGACCGCCCACTATATAGTGCCGGACTGATGTCTGTATCCTGACAGACACTGCTAGCTAGAGTTTTCCTTGTGGTCCTAGCGCCTGGCGACTCTGTCCAAATGGTTATTGCCGACTGCAAGAGCCTCTCTCGAAGATCTACTGTTACAGTAAGTTCTTAAGTAACTGTACTTTCTAGGGACGTGGACATGTTGTTCAATCCACATTTACTGGCAGGTTCCTTGCCGCTTTAAATCTTTCCGGAAGGTCTTGAAGCTGGCTCCTCCCACCCATCCGGGTGGTAAAACTCTCGGCTCCGCCCCATGATGCCAGATCTTCCTTACCACTAGGAAGCTCAGGTTCCCTCCTTTGCGCTCTGTGTTTTAGGCCTGGATCCAAACTCTTCGGTTAACCTGAAACTAATTTTAAAATTCACAAGACTTCGGTCTTTATCTTCCCTCGTGGCTGCGATGGACAAATAGACTCCCAGATTTCGCCGGTGCCCTGTGGGCAGATGATGTCCATACTGCTTTAGTTTGGCCACAACTCGCAGGCCTGGACTCTGTGCAAGTCCTTTCCGGCTACGGTCTTAGAGGATCGCGCTGCCAGATTGCAACTTGGGCGCCCAGAGAAACGTTATCCTCTGGTCAAGTTGAAGGAGGACCATCGGACGGTGTCTGTAGCTGCGGGCTCGGCTGAACAGCTCGAACAGATGATCGCCCTCGAGGAGGAGGCGGCCCAGGCCGCATCATCATCATCATC
Organism: Neoceratodus forsteri; assembly: GCA_016271365.2. NCBI lineage: Eukaryota > Metazoa > Chordata > Ceratodontiformes > Ceratodontidae > Neoceratodus > Neoceratodus forsteri. The sequence goes on along the minus strand of CM028129.1, from coordinate 505,396,224 downwards.
CTTGGTCGCGGCATTTATCCCGCTCTCCTTGGGCTCCTCCTACATGGCTTCAGTTAAGGAGCTTCGCCAGTCCCTCTCCACCAAGGGAGAGGGGCCTCCGGGACATTCCTCTCCGTCCAAAAAGAATGACTCTAGGGTAAGTCCCACTTGCCGACGCTTGTGGAGTGGGAGAGTCTCCTTTTCCGATAGTCACACTTACCGGGTCGAGGTTGTGGTTAAGGGCCGCTGGCTTCACGGGTGTCCCTATCGGGTCAGCCGGCTGAGACACCCATCGAGGCGGTCGAGATTTTTCTCGACTCGTCAGACGGTCTGTCGACTGGAGAAGCCGACAACCCTTCTTCACCGGTTCCCCCAGTGGAAACCGAGGAATTTCCTGTGCCAGAGTCCCCGGTTAAGGTCCCTGAACCGAGGGAGGAGCGGGTTTCCCCCATCCCCCTCTTAGACCCACCTTCGGAAACACTGAAGATCTCAGTCTCGGACCTCTTTCAGGTCCAGCCAATCCCACCGACATTGGCGGTCTCTGCACCGTGGAAAGCGGTGGCACCGCTCATCCTTGTCATTGTCCTCTTTTGAGGATAGGCTCCGGCGCAAATTGTGTCGGCGCTACGAAGATCTAATGTGGCAGCAACTCCTTTTGACCGGGAATAAGCTGACTGTCGCCTTCACTGGCCATTAAGTGGCTGTCACCGGAGTGGCTGAAACAAGCCCTCGTTGTAGTTGAGCCGAAGCCGGCACCGGTTGTTCGGCCGAAACCGGCTGCTCCACCCATTGTGGTGGAACCCCCGCCTCCACAACCTAAAAGTGGGGCCCGACCAAGGATTCTCGGTCGGGTCAGGGCTTGCCCCATCGGTTGTCGGTCACCCTCGCTCCCGATCGACCTCGGCAGGTGGAGGGTGGCTCAGGCGCTCTGCAGCTGTTCGCAGACTCCTCGGAGTCTGACGACGACGACTCCTTGTTCTTCAGGCCGCTTGACCTGGAGTCCACCGGGGGTTAGTCGGTGGATGAGAGCCCATCCTCGTTCCTTGGAATGCTTCAATTCATCTGAGTCCACTGGGATGAAGCTCGAATCCGTTTCAAAACGGGCCAAGTATCCCCTCACGGAGATACTGGACCAAGGGGATTCCCCTATGGAGGGCTTCCCGCTAGCCGGAGCCATTGTTGGCCCAGCCCTGGAGCTGTGGCAGCGGCCAGCTTCTTGTCCAGCACCTTTGGCCAGGATGGCTCGGAAGTATGCTGTTCCCACTGGTTCACTCTCCGGTTTCTCAGAGCACCCCTCCGTGGAGGGGCTCTTGACCGACAGCGTTTTCTGGCGTTCCGGGAACGCCGACGTGGACAAGCTCCCGCAAGCAGTCCAAGAAGTTGACTACTCCAGGCTGGAAAGTTTATGCTGCTTCTCCCTAGGCCTCTCGCCAGGCCAGCTCGGCCATCCTTATGGCACACTTTTCACATGCCCTTTTGGGCTCCCTGGATGAGGTGATTCCTCACCTCCGGCTGCCCTCCAGACTACGGGTCAAGCAGGTGCGGGATCAGGGAAGGGTGGTGGCCAAAAGTGCAGCTCCAGACTTCCTGGACATTGCTGACTCGTTCCCGTCAGTAGCGCCGTGAGTGGCCATGCACCGCAGAGCTTGGCTGTGGATCTCCACCTTTACGGCAGATACCCAGCACAAGCTGGCAGACGTTCCCTTCCTGGTTACCGACTTGTTCGGTCCTGGTGTGGAGGGGCATCTTCAGCGGATCGAGAAGTCCAACGCCACCTTGGACTCTGTCACGTCTGCCCAGAAGGGCAAAGGCCGCCAGCAGCAACGTAAACCCTTTCGTCCTTCAGCCCCTGCGGCATGTTTGGCCCAGCAACACCAGCATCAGGGCCAGCAGGCTCGCACTTGGCACCCCAAAGCCAAGCCTGCTGCTTCCTCCAGCAGGAAGCCGGAAGGGAAAGGTGCAGGTGGCCCCTTGGCCGGCCCTTCCTCCAAGCCTGCCCAGTGACGGGTTGAGGGGTGTCGCCTCCAACCTCGTCACTCCTCCCTGGGTTCCCCCCATGGGGGGACGGCTCCGCCACTTCCTTTCCTCCTGGTCCGATGTCACCACAGACCCCTGGGTGTTGTAAGTGGTAGGAAGGGGTCTGCCTCTGGAATTCAAGCAGTCCCCACCCTATCGGGCTGTCGCCCCATGGGGGGCTACGGGGTTCACAGCCTGTCTGTCGGCTCGTTGAGCTGACATTGCCCTGCTCCTCCAGAAGGCGGTGATCAGGGAGGTGGCGGATCCTCCATCAGACCCAGGGTTTGTGTCCAGGAACTTCCTGGTCCCAAAACGGATGGGGGGCTGGCGCCCCATTCTAGACCTACACGACCTGAACAAGTTCCTAAGGTCTCGTACCTTCAGGAAGGTCACTCTGGCTCAGATCATTCCATCCTTGGAACGAGGCATGTGGTTCTGTTCTCTGGACCTCCAGGACACGTTCTTTCACGTCCCAGTCCGTCCGTCTCACTAGCGATTCCTCCTCTTCAGGGCAGAGGGATCCCTTTATGAGTTCCGAGCCATGCCCTTCGGCCTCTCTCCAGCTCCCAGGGTCTTCACCAAATGCATGGCAGTGGTGACAGCATTCCTGCGGCACTGAAGGGTCCGGGTGTACCCTTACCTGGATGATTGCCTGATTGCTGCCCCCTCCAGGTTGGAGGTGGAGTGGTCCAGAGATCTGGCCCTCCAAGTCTGCTCTCAGATTGGCCTTCTCATCAACGAGGCCAAATCGGAACTCGTGCCAACGCAGGTGATTCAGTTCATCGGGGCAGAGCTCGACTCTCTTCGAGCCAGAGCACGGCTCCCAGCAGACAGGGCCGAGGTTCTTTTCTATTTTGCCCAATCATTTCTGGCTGAGCAATTGAGCCTTGCCCGGGACTTCCTGCGCCTCCTGGGCCTCATGGCGGCCTGCACCAGCGTGGTCTGTTGGGCCCGCTGGCACATGCGTCCCCTTCAATGGGGACTGGCCCGCCAGTGGTCACAGGGCTCTGGTCCCCGGGACCAGCCAATGATAGTGACCCAAGAGATGTGGAACGCTCTCCAGGTAGTAGCTCATTCTAGCTCATCTGCAGGAGGGTATCCCGTTTGTCAGCCCAGAGCTGACTGTCACTGTAACAATTGCCTCTCTGGGTTGGGGTGCCCATCTGGGGGAGCTCAGAGCGCACGGCCTCTGGTCCCATCAGGAGTCTTGATGTCACATCAACCTGCAGGAGCTTCAAGCGGTCCGACTAGCCCTCACTGCCTTCGCTTCATTTGTACGGGGTCAAGTGGTCCAGGTCCAGACGGACAACACTGCAACCATGTACTACCTAAACCGCCAGGGCTGGACACGCTCCTTGCCTCTGTGCAAGGAGGCTCTCTGCACTTGGTCCCTCGTGAGTAGACTGGAGGTGGATCTCCTAGCCATCTATGTGGCAGGAGCCTCCAACACTCTGGCCGATGCCCTCAGCCGGATAGGTGCTGCATCTCACGAGTGGTTTCTCCTGCCGGAGGTAGTACAAGATCTGTTCTCCCATTGGGGCACACCTCAGGTGGACCTGTTTGCCTCCAGGGAGAATGCGAAGCTGAGGTGGTTTCATGCCCACCCCCCTCAGCAGGGCTCGCTGCAGGGGGGTGCCTTCTCGAGGCCGTGGACCCCAGGCCTCTTCTAGGATTGCAGTTCACGTTCCCGGAGTGGACAATACAATCGCAGACGGCCTGAGTCGTTCCCAGGCCAGAGTCCACGAGTGAGAACTTCTTCAAGGGGTAGCAGAGGATCTGTTTCTTCGATGGGGCACTCCAGAACTGGACCTATTCGCTTCCCCATCCAACGCAAAACTGCCCAATTTTTGCTCGCTAGATCCAGGGCCTGGTGTTTTCTGGCGAGACGCGTTGTCCCTCTCCTGGGCGGACAGATTCCTCTACGCTTTCCCTCCCTTCCCGTTGATCCAGAGAGTTCTTCTCAAACTACGCAGGGAGCGTGCAACAATGATCCTGGTAGCCCCATTCTGGCCCAGACAGATCTGGTTCCCCTTGCTAACGCAGCTGTCCCGGGAACCTCCAATTCCGTTGCCTTTCAGCTCCCATCTCTTGTCTCAGGAGGAAGGTTCTCTAGTCCACCCGCACTACGCCACTGAACCTGCATGCATGGCTCCTAGAGACATAGCCATTTCGTCTGCAGAGGGTCTCCGCCAAGAGGTGGCGGAGGTCCTTTCCGGCCAGAAAGCCGACAGCGCATACGACGTACGCCATGAAATGGCGCAGTTTTTGCCTGTGGTCGCAAGCACGCGGCCTTTCCCCTTTAGGTTGCCCGGTGAAAGCGGTGTTAGAATACCTGCTCTCCCTTTTCCATTCGGGTCTCGCCTACTCCTCTATTAAGGTGCACCTCTGTGCCATTTCTGCTTACCACTTCCCGGTGGGACAGCGCACAGTGGCGCAACTTGATGCCTCTTGAGATTTTCTGAGAGGGGTGTTACACCTTAGGCCACCCATTAAGGACCCTGTTCCTCCATGGGATTTGCTCTTTGTCCTGGAACAACTCACGCTTCCCCCTTTTGAACCTGCCGCGGATTGCGAGCTGCGTTTCCTGTCATGGAAAACGTTATTTTTAGTTGCTGTTGCGTCAGCAAGGAGAATTTCCGAGCTTCACGCTCTCATGTGTAAGGAACCTAAATATGCTAATAGAGGAGAAGCGCTGCTCCACACCCTGGATGTTCACCGCTGTCTTAGGTATTACCTGAACAGGACTAAACAGCTTCGCAAGTCGGAGCAACTTTTCGTTTCCTTCGCTGACAGGATGATGGGCCAACCAGTATCGAAACAGTCCCTTTCTCGCTGGTTTGTCCAGTGTATATCATACTGCTATGATACAAAGCAGAAACCCCTCCTGGGTACAGTCCGGGGCATTCCACTCAGAGGGGTGGCTACCTCCTTGCAGCACTTCGTAACGCCTCCTCCTCTGCCATCTGTGCTGCAGCCACTTGAGCGCTGTGCATACTTTTATCAGGCATTATAGCCTTGACATTGCTTCACGGGCGAAGAGCCGGTTTCGCCTGGCTGCACATAGGGTCTCCTGTCCTAGAGTCAGGACTTGGTATGGACTTTCCTAGTTTCCTCCTCCCAGAATGCTTACAAAGCGTTATTGCTTGGAAATCAGTCCTAATGGTGTTACCTGCTGCAAGAGCTGTATCTCGAGTAAGATAATGACAGTTACGTAAGAACTTACCGTAACAGTAGGTCTTCGAGAACAGCTCTTGCAGCAGGTACCTTCCCGCCCACCTTCCCCCTTGGAGGAGGCATGGCTTTCCGAGCCTTCGGCAGGGGTTTACGCCCTTTTACCTTCTGATGGTGGATCCTCGGTCTCCCCTTCTGATATCGTCCTGCGGCCGGAAGTCTCCGGCGGGAGAACTAGGGAATCTGGCAGGACCGCCCACTTATGTACTACCCCTGACGTCGGAGGTGGGACTGATGTCGGGGGCGGTCCCCGCTGAAGATAGCTAGCTAGAAGAATTCCGTGGAGTCCTGTCGCCTGCCGACTTCAGTCCTAATGGTGTTTTCTGGTGCAAGAGCTGTTCTCGAAGATCTACTGTTACGGTAAGTTCTTGCGTAACTGTACTTTACTCACCTGTAATAGTTCTAGGAGTGGTATATGTTGTTCATCCACACAACCCACCCGACCTCCCCGGCTTTGACACGCAACCTGGCTTCCAGCAGGCTAGATCTGGCATCATGGGGCGGAGCCGAGAGTTTTACCACCTGGGTGGGTGGGAGGAGCCAGCTTGAAGACCTTCCGCCAAGATTTAAAGCGGCAAGGAATCTGCCAGTAAGTGTGGATGAACAACATATACCACTCCTAGAACTCCTGTTACAGGTGAGTAACCTGAATTTCTCAGCTTCCTGTACAGGAAATGAGGGATTCATGTTTATTTCACATTGTAGTACCTTTAAGGCATCAATAAAACAGGATTATTACGCTCTAACTGAATACAGATAGTTTAACAGGAAACGATCGATGCCCCCAGCCCTCAAACAGAGGTGTTATGCTTTGCTGTAAAAGAGATCTGCACAAGAACCATCCACACTCCACAATAAGGAGAAAAAGTTAATCCTCCTCCAAAAAAAGTCAAATAGTGGCTTTAAGGCAGATTTAAAACTGTAATTTAGGCGACCCTGGGGCCTACTGTTCAAGTCAGATGCCTCCCTTCTTCTCTCTATGAATCTGACTGGGAATGGTCATCTCTTCATCATGTAGTTGGATCATGGCATTGAGCTCACTTTAAAGCTTCAGATGGGTCAGAGAAGATAAAAAAGAAGTGGTGTCAAGCTACGAAACTGTTGCCTATTGAATATATGTCGTGGAGTCAAGAATAGAGTTTTAAAGAAATTTATGGACTATTGGATTTCAGTCTTACAATAATAAATGATTTTGTATAAGTGCAAAGTAAGATGATCCAGAAATATTAGTTATTATAACTAGGCAACCTGTACAATCATTGACAATTATTTAGTATGTAGGGGTGACGAACCTAGGTACAGTGGCCCAATTACAACCAAGTCAGATATAGGACTACATAAAAACACTTAACACACAGCAGTTTAGTGGTACATAACTCTTATGTACATCTAGAACCCTCCAAAGCCTCTTTCTTCTCTGACCCTTCCACCTTATCCACCGGAATAGAGAGAACTATAGTTCTTTCATTTTCAGTATATTAATAAATATAATATTAAACATGAATACTTCACGGGGGACTGGGACTAGACAGGAACCATTCCAGGAATTCCAACAAACAGCAGAGGGTACCCTACACATGTATCAATTTACCCTAGAAGAACAAGAGCAAGTGTTAAGTCTGTTAAATAGAGATAAAATCTGGATGGAAGTCACAAGTGAAAAATCTTTTATGAATAAAATATATCCTCTTGAATAAAAAGACGTTAGACTAGAATGGCATGCATTGTCCCTAGGGGAATATATAAAAAACAAAAGAATCCCTAGAGGACTACAGGTACTGGTAGAACCTAATTTGGGATTTATGACAGTCAAACTGAACGAAAAATGGAAACTGCGTGCCCAGACATCAGGCGCGAACGCAGACGTCCTCAGCTTCTGGCCCACAATGATGCCACTCCAGAGTTGATTGGTCCACAGATCTCCGCTCGTGGCCAATCCAGCCTCCGAGGTGTCGACGTGCTGGCATGCCCCCAGCCTCCGCCAGGGGTCAGCGCACGCTGGGATAAACCCCATCCCTCCCACCGGAGAAGGCAAGCTGTTGTCGGACGCTCTAGCCCATCTCCCCCTGGCGTCCCGAGTCCGCTACCGAACCCAGGTCGCCGGCATGGCATGAGGAGTGGCGTCCAGCGCCTCAACCCTCCACACCACTGAACCAGTCAAATGCGTATTTTCCTTCACCAAAGCATCCGTTGCACCCAGGCCGCTTCAGAACTTTTACGGATCTTGAGAGAATTAGTTTTAAGTAAAGAAACATCTGATTCCAAAGTGCTGACTCAATTAGTTAGAGAGTCAAATTTTTCTGATAGCCCAGTTACCGATGAAATTAAATTATTTTATGACTGAGAGTCTGCAGGGTTTCTTCATCGGTAACTGTGTCAGAAAGAGCACGGCCTTGAACAGACCTGGTAGCTGGAGGTGCAGAAACAGTTTTGCTTTTTGCGCTGTCGGATGGGACCTTTTCCTTCTTAGGATTGCCCATTTGGAATCTGTAGGCCTTCCGGATCGCAATGAAATCTTGTTGTCCCTGTTATAGTAATCTGAAAAGCAGTATTTTAGGGTTATATCTTCATCCAAGTTTTAGAGAGTTAACTCCTGGCATCCATTTTCTTAGGCTCCACAGCACCTCCCCCAATTTGGCTCATCTTAAGTACCAAAATACCCTTTGGAGGCTGGAAAAGTGACTGCTCAGACCCTCCCTGAGGGTTCTCACAAGCAGGAGCTTCTTAAGGTACTCCAGGCCTTGTAGGATGTTAGCAAGCACCTCCTCAGACAGCTTAGGCAGCTTCCTCTGGTATTTGCCTCAGACGGCACTCCTGGCTTCGGGTCTTTGGCTTTGCCTATGATGTCCAACAAAAGGTGTGAAATGCCCCCTTTGTGTGAGTCTCAGACATTTCGGGTCCAGATGTGCAGGACCTTAATGAGTTGCAGGCTTCTGCTAGGGCCATTTGGTTAGTCCACTCCTTGTACCATACCCAGCCCTGGACTAGGCCATGGTCCTCCTTTCGGAAGGTCTCCCACAAGTTGGGTCCCTGAGGCAAGTGTCAGGGTAAACACAGAGCCAGCTCCACCTTGCCTGCGCAGTCTTTCTCTGCAAGCTCCTCAGCCAAGCAGTCCAGAGGGGAAGTGTGGCCCCAGCCACCGGTTCAGCCCCTGCCTGAATCCTTGCTGTCCTCCCAATCCTCCTCCTTCATGCCAAGTAGGTGGTGGTCTGAGCCCAGTTCTCCCTCAGTTTGTACCAATGGAGAATCATCACAACAGATGCTTGGATCCTGTAGATAATCGAACAGGGCCATGCTCTTGAGCTTCTAGAGCAGCTTCCAGATGTTCCCCGTGTCCCCCTTTTTACCTTCCAGACGTCAAAGGAATAAAGGGTTCTACTCTTGGTTCTTCCTGGTTCCCAACAGAACGGGGGACTTAAGACCCATTCTAGACCTCCAGGAGCTGAACCTTTTTATCCAGTACAGAAAGTTCCAGATGGTCACTTTACATGGCCGCCTTCTCAGATCTGTACGGTTTGACGGCATCCGTTTGCCGGACAGAAAATCGTTCAGCACCCATTTACTGTCAGGTTAGTTTGACCGACAGTTGAAATCCAGAGATTCACTTTCCCACCACTACTTATGGTGGACAAACTGCTCCAACATAAAGCAGCAAGCAAGCTACCGAAGGATTGAAGACTTCATTTTCGGTCATTAGCAGATGAAAGAACTGCGGTAAGGATGTTAGTTTTGGGCAGTGAGTTGTAAGTGGCTGTAAGTGATGCCTGAACTGTAGGTACTGAAAATGGTCCACTGTTTGAAGGTTGCATCTCTCTTGGAGAGTAGCAAATGGGAGTTTCAAACAACATGAAGTCTTGCTGTATTCTGACTATTGCAGTTAGCCCCAGCCTTTAAACTGCCCTGGAGAACAAAGGGTTAACTTTCTATGCAGAGCATAGAATGCTGAGCTGGAGCTCGGTTGAGGTCTCTGTCTGGAGCCCTTTGAAATCCAACCGTCAGATTCTTTACTCCGCCTCACTGAACAGTCGCTCCGGAGATTTCTCCTGCAGCTCGGTTCGAAAAGTCTGTTGAAGTGTCGGGTTTCTAAACAAAAGTTTCGTGATAGTCGGTTCAGTCTCTGTCTGTGGTACCGTGAGTACTAGATAGGTTTTGTACTGTGTTTTCTGTGTGGAACTTGTAAAAGTGTGGATCGGGTTCGGCTGAACCCGATCATTTTAGATTATTCTTGTGTTAACTTTGTGTGTAGTTACCGGTCATATGGGTTCTAAAAGAAACGTGTTTTGATACGTTTTTTTCCAAGGCCCGTGACATGGTTAGGAACCGATAAGGGAGTCTTGCCTGGCGGTTGCTAAAAAAAAAGGGTAAGTTTGGTTAGGTTGGCCATGTCTGTGAAACTCAAGGAAAAAAATACGGGCACACTGGGTTTCAACACTGCAGTGAGTGTGGGGAGGTCTTTGCTAAGGCCGATCCCCACACCACCTGTGTTTATTGTCTGGGGTTGGACACCTCGATTCAGACTGCCAAATTTGCAAAAATTTTCCCAAATCTACCCTTGAAAAGAGATTAGGCAGACTGAGGGAAAACAAGGCAGAGAAGTCTGCTGGCCTGGATGGCCAGCCCGATTCAGTTCATACCGAACCAGAAGGAGTGCCCTCTTACCAGGGCGATACTTCCTTGGGCAAAAGGAGAGCTGATCCCGAGGGGTCAGTTCCGACTAAAAGAAAGCGCAAAGAAAAATCGTCCAGTTAGGATCCAGAAGTCCATGTTCCGACCGTCGAGGAAATGGCCAGAGCGATTGGATTGTGGAATCGCTTCGCCCGGTTTCGACCGATCTGGCACCTTTTGGTAGGGGCTCGGTTCGGTCGGTTCCCCCGGTTCATGACTATACTCTGGAAGAATTTTATGAACCGGAGTTTGAGGAGGAAGGGGAGTTTGAAGATGGTGATGGTGAAAGTCTAGATGTGCCTGTGGAACCGGACATCTGCCCAGACAGACCTTTGGGTGTATCCCCTCCTAGGCTTTCTGGGTCCGCTTCCCACTTTATGTTCTTCAGAAAGGTGGCTGAGACCCTCCAGCTTCCTTTGGAAGAGGCAGTGGAGGATCAGGAAGAGCCTGATTTTGTAGAAATGATGGACATCCCAGAGTCCAGAGTCCCCTCCACAAATCTTTTGGGAAACAGACACAAAAAATTCTGAAGTCTCCCAATTCTATACCTCCTGTGGACAGAAAAATGGACAAGAGGTATACACTGTCAGGCTCAGATACAGAGTTTTTATATCAGGAATGCAGCCATTTTTGGGGTTGTGCAGGCTGCTGCCTGTGACAAGGCAAGCATTCCCTTGGCTTCACAGCCCCCAGACAGACTCCAGGAAGATTGATGCCATGGCAAAGAAGCTGTACATGGCATCTTCCTTGGGACTCAGACAGGCAAGTTATATGGCCTATACAGCCAGATACCAGAAGTTCAGGTGGGACACTGTACTGGCACTGGCTAAACAGGCCTCCCCCCAGCTAGCCAAGGAGCTGGAGAAGGTGGCTGCAGATGGGATTGAGGCATCTAAAGTTCAGTTTCATGCTGCTGTGGACTCCAGTGATATGTCATCAAGAGTCATGGCTACATCTGTGGCTCTTCGGAGAGTGGCTTGGCTCAGATGTACTAGCCTCTCACAGGATACCCAGGCTAAGGCCATGGATTTTCCTGTAGTGGGTAATTCTCTGTTTGAGGAGCAGACAGAGAATTACGTGAAGAAAATGGATGCATACAGGACCACCTTCAGGAGTGTTCAGGCCAAGGAGAGGCAGGCAGCTCCTCAAAGGCAGCAGTCTAGGGGTAGGGGCAGGCCTTTTCATAGGCCTTTTTACCAAGCACAGGCCTCCTCTTCCTTTTCACAGAGGGGGTTCTTTAGAGGGAGAGGCAGAAGGGGGATGAGCTGGGCTGCATCCACTCCTCAGCCTAAGGCCCCTGCCAAGCAGACACCCTGATGGGCCTGCCCGGGTTGACTCTCCTATTCCAGTAGGGGGCAGGCTGGCTTACTTCATCCAGAACTGGATGTCTGTTACATCAGACAAGTGGGTCCTGGAAGTAGTAAGCCAGGGACTGGTTCTCAGCTTCAGAAAATTTCCAAAGATGAGAGCCAGATCTTTTCCACCTGCAAATCTCTCGGAAACCCTTGCCCTAGAGGCAGAGGTTTCATCTCTTCTGGCCCTAAGAGCCATAGAGAGAGTACTTACCATACACTGGGGCAAAGGGCTGTACTCCAGGTACTTCCTGACCCCAAAAAAGACAGGGGAGTGGCGACCCATCCTAGACCTAAGATACCTAAACAAACATCTTTTAAAACCAAAGTTCAAGATGGTAACTCTGGGAATAATCCTTCCCTCTCTAAGACCAGGGGACTGGCTAGCCTCCCTGGACCTCAAAGATGCCTACTTTTACATTCCCATCAGGTGCTCCCACAGAAAGTACCTTAGGTTTGAGTTGCTCTCAGGCCACTATCAATTCAGAGCAATGCCCTTTGGCCTAACCTCAGCCCCAAGGGTTTTCACAAAGTGCCTGGCAGTAGTAGTTGCCTTTCTAAGAAGGCAAAAGATTTCCATTTTTCCATATCTGGTTGATTGGCTAATAGTGGGCCAGTCTCCAGACCAAGTCAAGTCTCACCTGCAAGTGCTCACTTCTCTAGGATTCCTTCTCAGCCTTCCCAAGTCAGTTCTCGAACCAGTCCAGCTTCTTACCTTTATAGGGGCAGAACTGGACACAGTCAGAGCAAGAGCCTTTCTTCCCCTGGAAAGGGCAAGGGTTCTTACAGAACTAGCCTCTTCCTTCAGCCTTCAGGTATCTCGATCAGCAAGGCATTTCCTCCAGCTCTTGGGCCACATGGCTGCTTCAAAAGCAGTGGTTCAAGGGGCAAGATTCCAGATGAGAGATATTCAGTTCCATCTGAGAGCTTTTTGGTCTCAGAGGAAGGATTCCCTTACCAAACTGATCCCAGTGACTGTGGCCTTGATCCAAGCCCTTCAATGGTGACAGGATCAGGACAGTTTGACAAGGGGTCCCTTTTGCCACTCAGCCTCATTCAGTGGTCCTTACCACGGACGCTTCTCTTCTGGGCTGGGGAGCCCATTTGGGGGCCCTCATTGCCCAGGGACTGTGGTCCCCCAAAGAATCCCTTCTCCATATCAATCTTCTAGAACTCAGGGCAGTTTTTCTGGCCCTGAAAGCTTTCTCTGTCAGTGCAGAACAAGGTGGTTCAGTGTCAGAACAGAGACCACCACCGTGTGGTACATCAACAAGCAGGGAGGCACTCGGTCCACGGCCTTGTGCACGGAAGCCATGAAATTGTGGTCCCTGGCTTATTCTCTGCAAACCTCTCTGGTAGCAGTTCACCTTCCAGGGAAGGACAGTGTGCTAGCAGATGCACTGAGCAGGATCTCTTGGGGCCATCACGAATGGTCCCTGGACCCTCAGGTGTTGAAAGTGATTTTCAAGGTGGGGCACTCCAGAGATAGATCTCTTTGCAGCCCCAGACAATAACCAACTTCCTCTCTTTTGTTGCAGACCCCCAGTGTTGGGCTCAGTCCCCCTGGATGCTCTGATTCTGAATTGGGAAGGGAAATTTTTGTATGCCTTCCCTCCCTTCCCACTCCTGTTCAAAGTTTTAGTCAAAATAAGGTCTCAACCTTGCAAAGTGATTCTGATTGCTCCAGACTGGGCCAGACAGCCTTGGTACCCCCTGTTGTTGTCCCTAGCAGTCCTCCTTCCCCTGTCTCTCCCCAGGAATACAATCTGTTAACATCCTCTCAGGGAAGGATTTGGTACCCCAGTCTTCAGTCCCTGAATCTTAAGGCATGGCTCTTGAAGAGTTAGAGTTTGCAGATTTGCATCTTTCTCAGGGGGTTCTGGATATTCTCAAAGCTTCTCGAAAGCCCTCCACCAGAAAGACTTATAACTCCAAATGGAAGAGATTCTGCATTTGGTGTTCTAAGAAGCATATTTCCCCAGATACTGCTGAATTGCCTACGGTTCTTGATTATATGGTCCATCTTAATGGCCTAGGCCTCAGACCTGCTACTCTCAAGGTACACTTGTCAGCTGTTTCTTCGTTTGTCTGTGGGGAAGTCTTCCTCACTATCTTCTCATCCTGTGTTTTGTAAATTTTTTAAAGGATTGCTTCACACCAGTCCTTTTAGAGACCCTGCCCCTGCCTGGGATTTGCATTGCTCAACTTATGCAACCTCCTTTTGAGCCTATGTCCTAAGCAGAGTTTAAGTACTTGACTTGGAAAACTGTGTTCTTGGTAGCCATTACCTCTGCCAGGCGTATCAGTGAATTACAAGCCCTGTCAGTGGAACCTGATTTTATCTCCTTTCACAGGGATAAAGTGGTCCTTGGAACCAATAGAAGGTTCTTGCCCAAAGTGGTTTCAGACTTCCACTTGAATCAGTCCATGTCTCTCCCTGTTTTCTTCACTGATCATTCTTCCTGAGGGGAGAGGAGGCTACACAGTTTAGATGTCAAAAGAGCCCTTAGTTACTACATAGAGCATACCGAGGGTCACAGGTTTGATTCCCTCCAGTTGTTCCTCACTTATGGAGAAGTGGGAAAGGGCAACCCTGCCACCAAGAGAACTGTTGCCAGGTGGGTTGTGTCTTGTATACAATTCTGCTTTTAGAAACTAGGAAAGATTCCACCCTCAGGCCTGAGGGCTCTCTCCACCAGTGGTACAGTTGCTTCCCTGGCTGCTGCCAGGGATATTCCTCTCTCAGAAATTTGTCAAGCAGCCACCTGGAAAACAGTCCATACCTTTACCAAGCATTACTCTCTGGATATCCAGGCTAGGAGTGATGCTCGGTTTGGCACAGCAGTACTTCAGAGCCTATTCTCAAAGTAGGTTCTGTCCCTCCTCCATGGAGGTACTGCTTGGTAGTCTGCAATAGTCAGAATACAGCAAGACTTTATGTTGTTTGAAGAAAAAATTACTCACCTTAATAATTGTTTCTTCTAATGGAGTCTTGCTGTATTCTGACCTCCCTCCCTCCCCTCTCAGAACCTGTTTTTGGGAAGTGGGTGGGCAGGTGCAGTGTTGCATCTCAGGGGTGCTCCTTTTACACCCTCTTCTTTTTGTTTGGGTGTTTGTTTTATTATTATTCTCATTTGGATTGTTTTTTTGGTTTTGGGTTTCCTGACTTGAGTCTTCCTTTGGGAATCCAAAACTTTTTGTTGCCAGTTGGCTAGCAAATATTTTACAGTTTCCACAAAGGATAGTTACTGAGTTTTTGCTCGTAAGAATCTGACGTTTGGATTTCAAAGGGCTCCAGACAGAGACCTCAACTGGGCTCGAGCTCAGCATTCTATGCTCTGCATAGAAAGTTGACCCTTTGTTCTCCGGGGCAGTTTAAAGGCTGGGGCTAACTGTAATAGTCAGAATACAGCAAGACTCCATTAGAAGAAACTTAATTACTAAGGTGAGTAATCTTTTCATCTGGGACAAAGTCTAAGCTGTATTTGCAGTTTTTCAGAGTGTGCGTGTCGAGCAGTCTATGGAGACACATGGGTGTATGGTTGAGCCTGTGATTTAGCTACTGTCGGACATGAGGTTGCAAGTAGAACACTGCACTGCACAGAGAAAGTCAATGATGGCGATAGGGAGAGCCAGACCACATTTCCCTTGTGGGATCTGTAGGACTTTATATTTTAATTGCGGGATTTGCCTGCCAAATAAATCTGGATATAAATGTATCCCACTTGGAAAAATCTTTTCCAAAAGTGGTACTGGCAGAAATCGCCCAGCACCCGCTTACTGTCAAGTTCATTTGCGAGTGCAGAAGTGTTATAAATATTTTCCCGAGTGCTGTTTCACCGTGATTTTCCGGGGAACAGCACTGGGGGGGGGAGATACCTAGTCGGCCAACCGCAGTTTGGGAAACTAACAGTCGGGCAACCATACCAGACCCCTTCTTCCTATGGTCAAGTAGGGCGACTGCCTATGCTCCCCCAAAATGCAGGCTGCCTACCTGCATATCATGGTTTGCCCTCCTCGCAGGCGATACCTGCGGTTCCTGTTCAAGGGAGAGCATTACCGGTTCAGGGTATTGCCCTTTTTGCTTATCCTCTGTGCCACGGGTCTATAACAAGTGCTTAGCAGCTGTGGCAGCAGCCCTTTGGCGCGAAGGCCTCTGTGTTCCTTTACCTGGATGACTGGTTACTGAAAGCTCAGTCCAGGGAGCTTCTATTGTTGACTCTAAAACACACCCTGCTGTTCCACTCCTTGGGCATCACTGCCAATTGTCCCAAGTCTGTGCTGATCTTACTTTGAGAAACAGCTCTGTCAGCAGGTTACACCATTAGGACTGAAGACTGCACGCGCCAGGACCCCATGGAAAAATTCCTTCTTTAGCAGCCTTGGCCAGGCTGACTCCCCGTCAGGCATCATATAAAAGGGGGCGGTCTCCCAGCATCCCCAGTTCTTTTCCCGCTGTTGACTCGTCAGCATCGGCCTCACTGATGCCTACTTCAACAAAACGACGTGTGAAATCTTTTTCTTTATTAAATCTGAATCCATGTCTGCTTCTCCTACCCCTTCTCTTGAAGGACATCCCTCTAAATGCGATTGCGGCAAGCAGATCCCTTTTACAGTCCATCATTCGGCCTGTGTCAGGTGCCTAGGCCTGGAGCATGACACCCAGGCCTGCTCAATCTGCCAGCAGTTCAATAGCAGAACCCGGATCCCCCGCCACAAGGCCTTTCAGGGGTTTCTCCTTGAGGAGAAATTAAAGAAAATGGAGAAAAGACCTTCTTCCAAAGGGGAATCTTCCCACAAGACAGGGAAACACTGGGACAAGCATCGGAACTCGGGTAGGGCGAGATCCCCCAGCCGGGCCTCCAATTCCAGGGCCAGTTCCAGCTCTATGCGGTCTGACAGATATCCTTCCCCGGCCTATTCCCAACCTCCCCCCGCCAAGGTAAGGTCTTCAGGGGGCTCCTCAGCCTCCTTACACCCGCTCAAAACTACTCAGGCACCGGATGCCTCCAGACCTTATTCTTCAGACAGGCACAAAAAGTCTTCCTTTAAATCGGGCGGTGCGTCCGACCGACGCTGGGTCACCGACATCAGGTCTGTCTCTCAACCTCCGAAGGTCCCTGAAAGGAAGACTGTGGAGCTGACATCCCTCAAGCGGACATCTGAGACCAAGAAGGCATCTGACCCAGCGCCCGTAAAACGGACTACCCCTACGACAGTAGTACCGATGCTGATGGACACCGGATGTCAGGGGTCATCAGGTGAAGAGGCTACTGCGCCACCGGATGACCAGACGGGCAATATGGAGGACACCAGCCTACTTAGGGGAGCCGTCGCTGGACCTGGTGGTTCCCCGGGACCTGACGACAGACCCATACCGACGCTGGGTCCGTCGTTGGGCATGAATATTCAGGAAGTGAGAGCTGTTCATCTTCTGGTGGGAGACCATAAAGGACGTGGTTCCCCCTAAGCCTCAGCCACCTCCACCTCGGGGCACTGAAGGTTCAAGACCGCCGACCCCTAAGGAGCCAACTCCACCTCCTCGGGGCAGATCGAGAGAGAAAAAAAGACGCCCATCACGGTCTCCCTCAGGGTCCCCGAGCCCAAAATGACCCAGGGGCAGACACCACTCACCGGAGGATGACTCTAGACCGGACACATCCGATACTTCCAGGTCTCCATCTCCCTTTAGTCCCCCATCACCAGACCCATGGGACCTCCCAAGGTCACCACCAGATGATCCCTCCTTTTCAGAAATCATGAGGCACATCCAGGAAAATATGGGATGGGAGACAGAAGACTTAGATCCAGAGAGACAACGCCTAGTCCGTTGCCTCAGGCAGAAAGACCCGAAGCCTTTGGTGGTCCCACCTTTGGTGGACACCTTTATGGACGTCACCAAGGCAGCTTGGAAGCGTCTGCATTCCATACTGGCTGTTCCAAAGAAGGCTGACTGCCTGTACAGGGCTCCCATGGAGGACCTGTATTTGGCACAACAGCTCCTGGCCGACTCCCCTGGTCATTACCACATCTCATGATCAGTCTCAGCGGCCTCAGCACTCGAGTACCCAGCCTCCGGACTAGGAATCTAAGCAATTAGATTCTATGGGAAGTCTCATGTATGCGGCTGCTACATGCTCAGTTAGGTCTCTGAACTATCTCATGCACGTGGTGCAGTTTCAGAACGCCCTTTGGGAACAGGGCCAAGACCTTCTCTTCTATAAGGCTTTCCAGATGGTGAAAAGGAGGAACTGCTTAACTTCCTTCAAACTGGATCAGATGTGGGGACCCAGGTTCTCCGAGCCACTTTACGATTCAGCAGCCAGGGGAGCAGCCACAGGCGTTTGTCTCTGGAGACACACGCTTGGTTGAGAATCTCTGGATTTACCCCGGACGTCCAGAAGAACATCCTGGACGTCCCTTATAATGGAGCTGTCCTGTTCAGTGAGGAATCCGAGAAGGTCATCACCAAACTCAGGATGCTGGGAAGGCAGGCAGTCAGGACTGTACAGGCCATGTACAGACCTAAATCTGGTTCCTTTCATAGGAACCAGAACAGTTTTCACGTCCGGCAGCAACCCAGGGGCAACTTTGGTTGCAAAAGTCAAGCCAGGTTCCCTTCGAGCCAGGGCCCAAAGCATCCCAGCCCGTGGGGTCTAGTACCACCACAGCATGACTCCTTCCCGGCCCCCACCCCTTCTCTGGATCAAAGGGTCGAGAATGTCGGGGTTGCATCTTTCATCACTTTTCGGTATGGCAGAGGATAACCTCCGACCGGTGGGTGTTGCAGTTGGTAAAACGAGGTCACGGCCACTCTATAGAGTTCCTCGACCACCCACCATCCAGACCTCCCCTGCTGTCCCTCTACTTGGGTCAGCATGCCCTGGTTATCCAACAGGAGATCTTGGCCCTCCTCGACAAGTAGGCCATAGAGTATGTTCCACGAACCAGAGAGGAAAAGGTTACTATTCTCACTTCTTCCTGGTTCCAAAGAAAACAGGGGACCTGCGCCTGATCTTGGATCTCAGCGACCTCAACACATTTGTGTTGTACAAGCGCTTCCGCATGGTGACCCTGCCGGGTCTCATTCCCATGCTCAAAGAGGGCGCATGACTGGCGTCAATGGACATCCAGGACGCTTACCTACATCTCCCGATCGCTTGAGCGCACCGAAAATTTCTGTGCTTAGAGATTCTGGGACGCCACTACCAGTTCCGAGCCCTCCCTTTTGGACTGTCCTCCGCACCTCGAGTATTCACAAAGTGTATGGCAGTTGTGGCAGCAGCTCTCAGGAGACGGGGCCACTACATATTTCCGTACCTAGACAACTGGCTCCTCATGGCGCCCTCACAGGATGCCATGATATCTGCGATTCAGGATACCTGTTCCCTCTTCTATCGCTGGGCATCACCATCAACCAGGAGAAGTTGCACCTTGTCCCATCTCAGAACTTGCAATTCATAGGAGCAATTCTGGACATCACTATGGGAAGGGCATTCTTTGCTTCCTCAGAACAGGGCGGAACGCATCAGATCCTTTATAAGGGATATAAAGGAAAAGCAGACGGTACCGGCCTGGACCATCCTTTGCCTGCTCGGACACATGGCAGCTGCCATTGCAACGGTTCTCCTAGCTCGACTCCATATGTGGGTCACCCAATGGATGTTGAGGGTACAATGGGACCAAAAACAAGATTATCTGCAGCATCCAGTCTGGATCACGAATGCTGTCATCCGAGACTGGCATTGGTGGCTCGCCTCTGACCACCTCTCAACGGGAGTCCCCTTCATTGCGCCACCTCCTTCAGTGACTCTCTCCACGGATGCCTCGGGGTCCGGATAGGGAGCTCACCTCAGTGGGGTCAGGACTTGAGGCTCCTGGTCGTTTCTGGAGTCCCATCTTCACATGAATATTCTGGAGATGAGAGCCGTCCTGTATGCCCTACAGGCATTCCAGACGAAGATTCCACCGGCTACTCTTCTAGTACAAACAGACAATACCGCGGTGATGTACTATCTCGGCAAACAAGGAGGCGCTCATTCCTACCCCCTTTGCAGGGAGGCTCAAAGGGTTTGGAATTGAGTACTGCAACATGGCGCAGATATCATTGCAGTGCATGTTCCCGGAGTGGACAACACTATCGTGGACAGTCTAAGCCAATCACAGGCCAGAGTCCACGAATGGGAACTGCTTCAGGAAGTCGCAGAGGACCTGTTCCGCAGATTGGGGAACACCAGAATTAGACCTTTTTGTGTCCCCATCCAACGCAAAACTGCCCAATTTCTGCTTGCTAGATCCAGGGCCTGGTGTTTTCTGGCAAGACGCGTTGTCCCTCTCTTGGACGGGCAGGCTCCTCTACGCTTTCCCACCCTTCCCTTTGATCCAGAGGGCTCTTCTGAAGTTCCGACAAGAAAGGGCGTGCCTTATTCTAGTAGCGCCCTTTTGGACCAGGCAAATTTGGTTCCCTCTCTTACATCAGCCGGTCCTGGAACCTCAAGTGTCTCTGCCATTCAGCTCTCATCTTCTGTCCCAGGAGGCAGGCTCCTTGGTCCATCAGGATCTTCGGTCTCTGAACCTGCATAGCTGGCTCCTAAGGACATAGCAGTCCTGAGATACGGGGTGTCTCAGGAAATTGCGGACGTTCTGGTGGCAGCCAGAAAACCCTCCACCCATGCCACTTATGCCATGAAGTTACACAGATTTTATATTTGGGCTCAAGCTCGTGGATTGACCCCCACTGGATTGTTCTGAGAGGTCTGTTTTAGACTACCTCCTATTTCTCTGAGAGGCAGGTCTTGCCTACTCCTCCATTAAGGTTCACCTATGTGCCATTTTGGTGTACCATTCTCCGATAGGTCACAGGTCTCTAGCTCAACTAGAGACTTCTTGTGCCTTTTTGCGCGACATCCTGCACTTGAGACCTCCCATCAAAGACCCGGTTCCACCTTGGGATCTTCCTTTTGTTCTAGAGCAGCTTACACTGCCTCCTTTTGAACCAGCCGCGGATTGCGAGCTGCGTCTCCTCACTTGGTAAATGCTCCTTTTAGTTGCTGTTACTTCTGCCAGAAGAATTTCTGAGCTTCATGCACTTATGTGCAAGGGTCCTTATTTGGTTTTTCACAAGGACAGGGTGTCCTTAAGAACAAATCCTAAGTTTTTTCCCAAGTCGGTCTCGGCTGTCACACTCAACCAAGATATAGACCTGCCAGTGTATTACCCAAATCACTGTAACAGGGGGGAAACCCTGTTGCACACTCTGGATGTGCATAGGAGTCTCAGATATCTGACCAGAACCAAGGCCCATCGTAAGTAGGACCCGCTCTTTGTTTCCTATGCACAAAGGATGCCCCATGCTACTGTCTCCAAACAGTCGCTTTCTAGATCACTGGTCCAAGTGCATTATGCTCTGTTACCAGAAGTGCAACAAACCTTGGCCGGGACCGTTAAAAGGTAATTCTACAAGGGGGGTGGCAACCTCCCTCGCTGAGCTCAAAAATGTCTCCACTTCAGCCATCTGTGCGGCGGCAACCTGAAGCACTGTACACACATTCATCAGGCACTACAGTTTGGATATTGCCTGTAGACGCAGAGCTAGTTTCGTCTTGGCAGTCCTTCAAGGACTTTTGTCCTGAGGTCTGAGACATCTCTCCTATCCTCCTCCCAATAACAAATTGTTCCCTTACTGCTTGGGAACCCGTCCTAATGGTGTAGCCTGCTGCAAGACCTATTTCTCGAAGTGCGATAGTACAGTTACGTAGGAACTTACTGTAACAGTAGATCTTCGAGAACAGCTTTTGCAGCAGGTAGTTTCCTTCCCACCTTCCCATCTGGAGGTTGAGTCTTCTGACGTAGTTTCTAGGCTACAGCGTTTTGGATGCCATTCTACTACAAGCATTCCTTTGGAAGCAGATTCTCGGTCTCCCCATCAGATGTCACCTTTGGGCCTGGAGTCTCCAACGGGAGAACTGGGGATGCTGGGGGACCACCCCCTTTTATGCGATGCCTGACGTCGGGGGTGGTCCCTCGCTGGATACCGCTAGCTAAAATGTGTCCGTGGGGTCCTGGCGCCTGCCGGCCTCAGTCCTAATTGTGTAACCTGCTGCAAGAGCTGTTCTCGAAGATCTACTGTTACGGTAAGCTCTTATGTAACTGTATTATCCCGTCTCAGAGACTACACTACATAGGGGAAGTCCTAGACTCTACTCAGAGCAAGGCCTTCCTTCCTCAGGACAGGGTGGACTGGACCGCCTTATTGCTCAGGCCCAGGAGGTGGCTCAGAGCTGGCATGTCTCAGCCAAAACATTCCTCAGGCTACTTGGCCTTGTGGCTGCGGCCATTGTAATGGTCCTTCTTGCCAGGTTGCACATAAGGATTCCACAGGGGACCCTCTGGGTTCAATGGGATCAGTGCTCAGATGGTTTAGATCAGTTGGTCCTTGGCTTCTCACTGGTATGCAGAGTGCTTCACTGTGGATGGACCTGGCAATCTCCTAAAGTGAGTTCCTTTTCTTATCCCCACTCCTCATCAAATCCTCACCATGAATGCTTCTAGTCAGTGTTGGGAAGTCCATCTAGGCCCTTATCAGACCCAGGTCCCCAGTCGTGCTGGGAGGCTCACCTCCACATAAACATTTTGGAAATGAGGGCAGTTCTGCATGCCTTACAGGCCTTTCAGAACCGCCTATCTCTAGGCCCTCTGTTGATGGAGTCGGACAATCTCAGTATGGTGGTCTGCATCAATAGGCAAGGGAAGACCCATTCCTATCCTCTGTGCCGGGAAGCAATGAGGGTCTGGTACTGGGCTCTAGATCATGGTCTGGGACTGTCAGCTGTCCATGTGCCAGGTGCCCAAAACACCTTGGTGGACAGCCTCAGCCGGTCACAGTCCAAGGTGCACGAGTGGGATCTGTTGACCTCGGTCACAGAGGACCTGTTCTACAGGTGGGATCATCCAGAGTTGGACCTTTTTGAATCCCCACTCAATGCAAAACTGCTGTGTTTCTGCTCGCTAGATCCAGGGCCTGGAGTTTTCTGGCAAGGCACGTCCCTCTCCTGGAAATAGAGGTTTCTTTATGCATTTTCTCCCTTCCCTGATTCAGAGGGTTCGCATCAAGCTACAAATGGAGGGCGCCACCCTGATTCTGATGGCCCTGTTTTGGCTGCAGCAGATATGGTTTCCATTACTACAACGATTGGCTGTGGAACCTCCAGTTCCCCTGCCTTTCTGCTGGGACCTGTTGACACTTGCACAGGTGACCCTGGTCCATCCAGTCCTCAAGTCTTTCTGTCTGCATGCTTGGCTCCTGAGGACATAGCCATTGCTCAGATTGGGGTGTCTCAGAAAGTGGCTGATGTCCTATTGGCTGCCAGAAAACGTTCCACCAGGGCCACTTACTGTGTGAAATGGAATCTGTTTGCATTCTGGGCACGCTTCTTACCCACCTAGACTCTTTCACCTGTCTGTCAAACCAGGTTTTGGAGCATCTCCTGAAGTTTTTATTCATTTATTTATGTATTTAAAAGTTGATAATTGGGGAAAAGCACCTATGAGCCAAGACTCATTTCCAGGTGCGACCCGTGGAACTTGTCTTAGTCTGGTCTCAAATACTCCTCCCTTAAAATATACCTGTCCCCCATATCAGCATTTCATGTGTCCATTGATGACTGTATGGTGGCTCAGTTGGATGTGGTCTGTATGTTTTTTTTTTTCCATAAGCATTTTTTGCACCAGAGCCCTGGCAGGCGACTATGGCCCTCCAGCTGGAGGGGCTCTCTCTGGTCCCGTCGCTCCTGTGCTAGGTGTCCCCCCGGTAGTTCCCCAACGGATTGCCCCTCTCCCCCTTTGAGGTGGGGCCAGCAGGCAGTTGACGGCTTCTTCCCTGCCTGGAGATCCAAACGGGAATCTGGGGACCATCATCGAGCCTGCTTGGCTTGCTTTTCTTTGGCCTGCCCTCTTCCTTTCCCGACAGAGATGTTCGTTTAGTCTCCCGACTCATACTGCCTCCAGTCACCGCCAGAGGGCAGTCAGCGAGCAGGACTACTAGTCTGCCTCCCCTTGAGAGTGGAGAGCAGTCCTCCAGACGCTCAATTCTCTCTCCCCCCCTGCCGACCCTGGCTCGTTTCTGATCCCGGGTCGCCAGTGTGGCATTCAGTGCCTCAACCCTCGGTGCCACTGGGCCAACCCAGTCCGTACATTTCTGAGGCATTCTTCACTTGAAGCCTCCCATCCGTATCCCGGTTCTGGCTTGGGACCTGAATTTTGTTTTGGAGAAATTGATCCTGCCTTCTTCTGAGCCAGTTGCATCTTGAAAGCTACGCTTTCTGTTGTGGAAAGTGTTATTTTTAGTTGCCATTACTTCCACTCAAAGAAATTCAGAGCTACAGGCTTTCATGTGTGAGCAGCCTTATTTGATTTTTCACAAAGGCAGTCTCTCTCTCTGTACTTATCCTAAGTTTCTTCCTAAGGTGGTGTCTGAGTTTACCCTGAACCAATCCAGCAACCTGCCCGTTTATTATCCAGAGCATGCCAATTCAGGGGAAGCATGGCTCCATACTTTAGATGTGCATAGAAGTTTGTGTTACTATACACACCGTACCAAGGACTGCAGGAAGTCCAAACAGTTAGTTGTTTCTTTTGCTCCTGGTAGAGAGGGTGCTCCAGTTTCAAAACCGTGCTTGTCTAAATGGTTGGCCAGCTGTATTATTGTCTTGGTATAGGAAGTACGGTAACGAACTTCCTGGAATTGTCAAGGGCCGTTCCATCAGGGGCATGGCTACTTCAGTTGCCTATTTCAGAGGAGTATCTGCTGCCGAGATTTGTGCTGCTGTCACTTGCAGAACTGTCCACATTTTCACCAAGCACTACATCTGGACATTGTATCCCAAAAAAGGGCAGGATGATTGACAGTGACAAACATTTAGTAACGCCATTGCTAAAGTGCTGATGCATATAACCTTGCAAAACAGCGAAAAACAAACGGAAAAGAAGTTACTGAAAAGCACTCAGTAGCAACAAAAATTCCCTTTTGCAGCTCAACAATAGGTTGCAAAAAAGAACATCATAAATTACAATAGTGTTTGCTGCAGTAACATGTTTACATAATTTAATTTTGACTCATGAGAATTTGATATTAGCAGCATAAGACGCAGCCACATCATGAAATAATCAGTGGAAGTCCCTGGACACAACATTTATGCAGGAAAGCCACTAATTCAATATTATCATTTATGCCCAGGAATTTCATTGCCCCAATTGAAAAATCCAGAAGACTTCCCTGCACTGTAACTTTGCTTCCAAATTCCCACCCCTTGGATTTTCTGTCATCTTTCCACATATGGAGGGGAAAAGAACAAAAAGGGAAGGTACCACTCGTCTTGAGAATCTAAATTCCACACTTATACAGTGGCCGGACAATGGACAGGTGCTGGGAAGCAGCAGCGAGCTGAGACCACCAGCACCGGAAAAGATCTTTCGTGCCTGGTGGTGTGAGCAGCTGTTGTGTACTACAGCATGTCCTTTTGTCCATTTTTTATTGATTAAAGTGTGGAATTGTGAAATTGTTCTCAAGAGAAGTGGTGCCTTCCTTTTTTGCTCTTTTCTGGATGCTGTTTGGAATGAGCACACATACTCTGGAGCTGTCTCTCTTGGATTTTTCACTTATGGAGGGAAGGGGAGGGGCAGAACCGTCAGTTTACATGTTTGGTTTAGAGCACGTTGCTGTACTTCAAGACCTGCTGTCCTGAATACTTCTGGCTACCTTTAGCCTCCACCCCTGCCTGTCAGTCTCTTCTCCTTGACTGCTTGGGAGTCCATCCTTATGTTTATAGCCTGCTGCAAGAGCTTCAACTCGAAGTAAGATAGTATAGTTACATAACTTACCATAACAGATCTTCGAGAGGAGCTCTTGCAGCAGGTGCTGCTTTCCCTGTCTCCTTCCCCCTGGTATTCCTTCTATGTTATCTTTTATTCAGACTCGAACCGCCTCAGTTCTCCGTCCCTCCCTCCCTCCTAAGCACTGGGTCTCCACCGGGAGAACTGAGATGGGGCTGGGGACCCCTTTGATTACTGGCTGACATCGGGAGCGGACCGACAAACAGGTTGTCCCCACTGAAGACTGCTAGCTAGAAGTTTTCCGTGGGGACCTTGCGGCTTAGTCCTTATGGTTATAGTGTGTGCAAGAGCTCCTCTCGAAGATCTACTGTTACGGTATCTCCAGTACTACATTTTTGTAGCCCCCTGTCTCACCTGGTTTCTGGTGGGCTGGGGTCTCTCCTGATTCCTTACAGGGAGGTCCTCCAAGCATGATCTCCAGCGGGATACTGAGGAGAGGAGGGACCACCCATGTTTATCTATAGGGTTATGCCTGACGTCATAGTGGGCAGCTCCTAGCTAACTGCTTGCAAAATTTTTGGTGTAGTCCTAGTGCCTGATGGCTATAAGTTCCAAAGCTATGACTGAGGAAAGGGGTTCTCTCGAAGATTTACTGTAACATGAGTACATAACTGTTCTTTTTCATACTGGCATACTTTTTGTATACCAGAGTAGAACTTGTACATTATAGAGTAGCATTATATGCGTTCTTTCCTGTCTGTGTCCTTCATTGTATTTATTCTGTCACATACATACCAGCTTCTTGTCCTTTACTATTGTTTCTTTCCTTATAAAAAAACATCATTAGAATTACAGGAAACAAAAAATCCAGCGCAGCCAACAATGAGGAGCTGCTTACCAAAAAACAGAAGTTTGGCTCTCCAATGAAGAAGTGCTCTCCGTGAGCAAATCTCTCCAGTAAGAAGTTTATTGACAATAAATGTTTCACAGATTTTGGAAACTTTTTGACTACTGGGGAGTTTTGGCTGCGGAGAGTGCTTACTACTTCTTTGGTGAGACAGTCTTTAGAATTATGCCATTTTTGTACTATCCCAACCAAAGGGCAACTTTATTTGCTTATGCTCATATCTTGGTATTTGGGTTGAACAGTAAAAGTTCTGATCAGTGGAAAATTTATTGTGTTTAGATTGGTCCATGCTGCTCACGAAGAGGATCCCTCCAGCTCTGAGCTGACTTTATCAAGTTCTTTGTCTGAGTTCTACCAGAGAAAATCCAGTGAAGAGTCCGGGGCTACAACTGAGCATGGAGATGGTAGACGGCGTATGTATTTATTTTTTTTCCAGTTGTTTAACCAGGTGAGACACACTAAGCTGAAAGCTTTTTTACAGGTGCAATCTGGGAGCACAGGGAAGTTAAATGACTTGCTCAGGGTCGCACAGAATATGCAAGTGAGGGCTGTGGGATTCAAACCCAGGTCTCCAGATTTGTAGCTCAGAGCCTTAAACCACTGCGCTATCCCTAAGATGGATATTTTATTGAGCCCACTTCTTCCTGGAGGGGGCATTGTAGTCCTAAGTGATCCTGTATTGCCTGAACTGAAAGAATATACTGAATTCAGTTATGACAGTATTTAGTATTTTTTCTGTTTTTGTTTCTCCAGCACAGAGTTGATGGGGCATTGTCTGTCCAGCAGCTCAAGTTGGGCAAAGTGCCAATGCGCTCTGCTGCTTTTGGTGGGATTTCTTAATCCCTTCAAACTTGGTGACTTCATACTCTATATGGCACAATCAAATATCTACCCTAGTGTGTGCTGGGTATAAATGATTACATTTATAGTTTTTTGTTTATCGTGAAGTTTGCACTGAAATTTGCTCAAACTTGGCTTTTTATATTCTTGCGTAGTCTACAGGTTGCCAAATTCTTGAAGTTGAGGTTAGAAGTTACGTTCTCTACTTGAACTTACTCTGTAAAGTTTGGCTTGAAGTTGAGGTTGCAACAAGTGACAGCTGAAACATGGGCATGGGTGCTGTACTTGAGGGCGTGTTTCAGGAAAATGGGAGGGGGGAGGAAATGCAGGCGAGGCTAGGAGTTCCATAAGATCAAAGACATCTATCCTAAATAGATACTTTTGCTCAGTATTTACTGAAGAGAAGGTAGGGCAGGGCCCACAGCTCAGCATCATGGACACAGGGGGGAGGGAGGTGAGCACTACTCCCTTCACAAAAGAAAGGGTCCTGCAAGAGCTTGCTAAGCTCAGGTGGATAAGGCAATGGGACCTGATGGCATACATCCCAGGGTACTTAAGGAGCTAAAGGAGGAACTAGCAGAGCCATTAGCAGAATTGTTTAGTGAGTCTCTGAGCACAGGAGAGGTCCCAGAAGACTGGAGAAGGGCTCATGTGATCCCAGTCCACAAAAGTGGTAGCAGGGAGGAGGCGGGGAACTACAGACCGGTCAGTCTTACCTCAGTAGTGGGCAAGATTATGGAGGCTCTCCTTAAGGAAAGAATAGTGCAACACCTGGAATCCATAGGGGCACAGGATCCAAGACAGCATGGGTTTACAGAAGGAAGGTCCTGTCAAACTAATCTCATAGATTTCTTTGACTGGGTAACCAGAGTGGTGGACCAAGGGGGAGCAGTTGATGTCGCCTACCTTGACTTCAGCAAAGCTTTTGACACTGTTCCACATAGAAGATTGATAAATAAACTGGGTAGGCTCGGGATGGGTAAGAAGTTGGTCAACTGGGTGGCAAACTGGTTGACGGGCAGAAAACAGAGTGGTGGTAAATGGTATACAGTCAGAAGAGATGCAAGTCACAAGTGGGGTACCTCAGGGATCAGTCCTGGGGCCAGTCCTCTTCAGCATCTTCATTAGTGACCTTGCAGATGGACTAGAGGGTAAGGCTTGTCTGTTTGCAGATGACACCAAGATCTGCAACAGAGTAGATGATCCAGATGGGTGGGCAGAATGAGAAGAGATCTGATAAACTAGCAGAATGGTCAGAAGAGTGGCAACTGGGATTTAATGCAAAGAAGTGCAAAATCATGCACATAGGGAAGAGAAACCCTGAAGCCACCTATAGGCTGGGAGGGGAGTTGCTAGCAGTCACAAAGGAAGAAAGAGACTTGGGCATCATCATCACTGATGACCTAAAATCATCCAAGCAGACCTCTAAAGCAGTAGGTAAGGCTAGGGGGTGTTAGGGTGTATTAGTAGGGGTATCACAAGTCGTAAGAGGGAGGTAATAATCCCTCTGTACAAGACACTGGTTAGGCCCCATCTGGAGTACTGCGTGCAGTATTGAGGCCACACCTTCACAAGGACATTAACCAAATTGAGGCAGTCCAGAGAAGGGCAACCAAAATGGTGCAGGGACTGTATCAGAAGACATATGAGGACAGATTAACGAGCTCAATATGTATACCCTTGAGCAAAGGAGGGAGAGAGGTGATATGATCGAGGCATTCAAACACCTTAAGGGCATTAACAAGGTGAAAGAGTCTAACATGTTTAAATATAAGAAAAATAGCAGGACAAGAGGACACAGCATGAGATTAGAGGGAGGCCGATTAAGGGGGAATGTGAGGAAATTCTTTTTCACAGAAAGGGTGGTGGATGCATGGAATGGCTTACCACAAGAAGTGGTGGCTATGAATACAGTGCAGGGCTTCAAGACAGGCATGGGATAGGCATAAGGGAGCAATACAAATGACTATGAATAGATAGGCCGCTGACAGAGCAAAGGCCGATGGCACATTTATAAGGTAGAAAAAGAAATGGGCAGACTGGATGGGCCTTGCGGTCCTTATCTGCCGTCAACTTCTATGTTTCTATCAAGGGGGTGGAGGGTAGCGTGCAGGCTTTAAAGCAGGTTATTACAGAGGCCACCCAAGTCTGTTGGGACTTCATAGTCCAAAAACAATGGAAACTCATTTGGTTACACAGGCAGGTAAGCTATTTGGAACAAAAATGGGGTGTTTGGGACTTAAAAGAATAGAATGTGGCAGAGGGAGGTGTAAGGAGAAACTGAGTATAAGTAAAATGAGAGGCAAAGGCAGAACTGAGGCTGAAAGAAAGGGTCGAGAAAGGGAAAGGGTAGGCTTATAGGCAGACAAGATGGGCCTTATGGTCCCCTTCGGCCGTCACTTTCTATGCTTCCATGTTTCTATGAGAAGTAATACACATACCACTTTACATACATTAGTGAAAAGAAAAAGACATGGGCTGATAGAAAGGATACACTAAATTAATACTTTTATTTGGTGCCCATGGTTTAGGAGCCAGCTCCACTCCCTGACAGCAGAAGAAATTTCAAGGGTGACACTGGACAAATTTGTGATGGGGGTGGTTAGAAGGGAACTAAAAGTAAAGGAATCGGAGAACCTAATAAACAGGTCACCAAGGTTTGGTTTGTGAAGTCAGTAACAATTGGCATTGTGCTTGAGGACTGGAGAGTCACCAAATTTATTTATTGACAAGTGTCACCAGGAAGGCACACTGAGCAACAAGTCACTGGTCTCCCAGTACAACCTGGGGGAAAGGGGTACAACTGGAATGAGAAATTAAACATTCAAGTTACAAGATCAATATTAACAAACAGTTGTAAGGCAGGTGTTACAGTGTTACAAACAGTGTTGCGCATAACATGTAGAAAGAGTGGACAATAAATGCCAGGTTAATAAGTATTTTATTTATTTATTTTTATTTTATTTAGGGATTCGAATCATACCTTTGAGCTCAGAGCTCTTTTACGAAGTTTCCACGTCAAACAGTGACAATGACAACAATAACTAACAGTTTATATACAATAGTCGAATATACAATGTCATAGTACCAGTGGTGATAGTACAGCGTCAAGAGCATTCAACTAGGGTAAAGGACAGTGTTTATATGTAGCAAAGGCGATAAAGAGGTGTGACGCCCAGTGCGAGAGTCCGAGGAGGGTCAAGGGAAGGGAGACTGGGGGGAGGCAGCCAAAAGAAGTGGCTTTGTCTAGGAGGTTGGTGGTAGTGGTAGTAGGTTGGTTTTAAGGTTGATCCAGTGGGGAGAAGACTGAGGATAGGGCAGGGGGTAGAGAGGGAAGGAGAGTGTGGGTGAGTAGGCATTATGGGTGTTAGAGTCCTAGTGGCGAGTCATAAACTGTCCTAGTAAAGAAGGTGTTGTAGGCCATTTTGAATTGCAAGATGCATTGGGAGTTTTAGAATGTGCAGGATTTCATTGAGCCAGTGGGGCCCTAGCTGAAGCATCTGTCCTTGCACAGTTTGACGGAAAGCTGTTGATAGGGCCCCCCTCATCCTGCCTCTGGTGGTATAGCTGGTAGCACTTGGTGTTAGGATGGTAGAAATGGATGGGGGGAGTTTACCCATTAGTGCCTTTTTTCCAAGGAGACATGTTTGGAATATAATCCTGTTGTTTAGTGGCAGCCAATTGGTCTCCTCATATAAGGAGCAAGTGTGGGTATTTCGATCTGCAACCATTGTGAGCCTACATTCCTTGTTGAGGGCAATGTGAATCCTTTTTAGTGCGGTGTCTGTTGCTGCGCCGTAGACCACCAGTCCATAGTCGATGGTAGAAACGATTGAGCTGGGGACTGAGAGACGAAGTGCCTCTGGAGTGAGATACTTTTTATGCCTATAGAGTACACCCAGCTTGGTGTTCACTGCCTTTACCACTGTGTCGATGTGTTGGGTGAAGGTGAGGGAGTCATCAATGGTGACCCCCAGGTACTTGAAGGAGTGAACTTTTTTTCCCCTCCTATTCTTTATCCTGGTGAGCCCTTCCTGTCGGTACTTTAGCCCTAGTCACGGCCCCTGGGATTTCCACCTGCGATCTATTGCTGTTATCTCCCCAGTTACCCCTGGCTTACCCCCCGGAGGGCGGGGCCTCGGCACTGGACCCCATATCCGAGCCACGGGCTAGTATCTGGTCGGGGAGTGCAGTGATGGCAGGATAATCGAAGCCCCAGGGAGGGCTTCACTGAGACAGCGGGCTCACCCCTCCTGCTTTTCTTGGAGGCAGGGACGTGCAGTGACGCCAGCGTCTGCCCCGCCTCCCTGTATATAGAGTACCGGGTAGCATGAGTTACTCCTGGCCTTCGCCAGGAGTGCTCCTTGCACCGGACGCTATCACACCCTCCCCCCTGGAAAAGGAGAGCCATCCATGGGACGCTCCATCCTTCTCCCTTCGGCCGGCCCTCCGACGACCCGGGTCTGTTCCCGAACCCGGGTTGCCGGCGTCGCAAGTGGAAATCCAGCTGCTGCACCGGTGGGCCGGCAGGAGTCAACTTGTTCTAGCGGCTCACTGACTTCATTGGAGATGGTGAGGGAAGGGAGCTTCTTTTTGTGCTGTGGGCTGGCTGTGAGCATCACCTTGGTCTTTTTGTAGTTTAATAGAAGTTTATGGCTACAGAACCAGTCTTCCAACTTGTAGATGGATGCCTGCAGCTCGGAGTGGAGGGCGACTGTTGATGAACTGCTGGTGAGGAGTACAGCGTCGTCTGCATAAAGTGTCAGTTTAGTACCACAGGGATTATTTAGGAAGAGGCTTAATAGTAATGGCCTCAGTATTGACCCCTGTGGGACCCCTAAAGATACCTCGTTGGAGCTAGATACTGTGCGCTCAATTTTTACACATTGGCTTCTGTGTATTAGGTAGTCCTTGAACCAGCAGACAGCAGTGGTTGCAACCCCTAGGTTATGTAGTTGAATCAGGAGGAGAGAGTGATTGACGGTGTTGAAGGCTTTGGTGAGGTCTGTGAAGACTGACCTCACCTGTTTTCCTTCGTCTAGTGCCTTGTGCGAGTAGTCTGTGTAGTCCAGCAAGGCAGTGAAGGTACCATGATTCTGCCTGAAGCCATGTTGGTTGGGAAATAACAGGCTGTATTTGTTGAGGTAGTCTATGAGTTGGCCGGCCACAATCTTTTCCAGGGCTTTAGAAAAGGGAGAGAGAATGGATATTGGCCTGTAATTGGCAGTGCATGTCATATCACCATTCTTGTGCACCGGCATCATGAGAGCCTGTTTCCAGATCTCGGGGAATTGTGCAAGAGCCAACGATTTGTCAAATAGTTTTGTAACTGGCATGATGATGACATCCAGTGTTAGGGATAGGAGTTTCATATTGACTCCATCACTCCCCATTCTGGTCTTGCCTAGCGTTTTTTTTTTTATGTGTTTGTAAGCCTCCTTCACTGACACTTTTTTGAAGTAGAAGACAGGGATTGAGCCCCCTCGAGGCGTGCAGTTTGTTTGTTCCCAGCAGGTTGCAGGTAGTCGGGGAGGGGAGCACTCCAGTCAGGTCAGTAAAAGCTGTGTTGAGTGAATCTGCAATGTGCTGAGGGTCAGTAATCCTGGCGTTATTGATGTTGAGCGAGTGGGGGATCATCTTCTTATCCTTCCCAAGAAGGTTTTTGATGTTCTTCCAAAAACTCTTTCCCTTGCCCCAAGTTTTATTAAGCTGCTCCTTGTGGAAGTTGGCCTTTGCTTGGTGGATAAAGTTGGTGCAGTGGTTTCTTGCAGCTGTATAGCATTGGAAGTTGTGTTTGCTGCGAGAGGACCTAGCTTTTTCCCAAAGGTTGTCACTTTCCTACATCTGGGCGAGGAGATCCCCTGTGATCCATCCATTAACTTGACCCCGAATTTTTCTTTTCCTCAGTGGTGCAAAGATATCGCAAATGTTGTTGAAGCCCTCTATAGAGAAACTTAGGGCCTGGTCAATATTAGGCACATGATCGATGGGGGACCAGTCATGCTGGGAGAGGGCAGAGGAGAGGGCCCCAAGCTTGCCCTTCCCCAAGACCCTACTATTAATTGATAGGTGGGGGCTTGCTCAGTTTGTTTGACCATGTGAGAGTGACTGGGGAGTGATCACTTAAGGTGTCAGGCAGGACCTTAAACTCTGATATCCGAGAAGGGGCGCTCGAGAGGAGCCAATCGAGGAGGGTAACTTTTCCTGTTTTGTGGTTCCGTCTTGTTGGGCTGTCAACGAGTTGGGTCAGGTTGGAAGTCGTGACCATGTCCTTGAAAGGCATGGATTCCCTGCCCTCCCAGTTGATGTTAGTCACCTGTTATGAGAAGCTCTGTGCCCTTAGGAAGGGTAGCAATTGTATCCAGTATTTTTGGGAGGCCATCTCTGGCTTTAGTGGGTAGAAGATAAACTGAGGCTAAGATTAGAGATTTGCTGTGCCATCCGACCTCTGCTTTTGTTGCTAGTAGTACATGATCATCCTTGACCCTGGTAACAGGGAGGACCAAGCAGCATAGGTAATCCCTGGCATAACTAAGGACTCCTCCACCTAAACAAGTGCTTATGTGAAAGAAAAGGGGGAAGGGGAGGGACGGGTGAGGGGGAAGAGTCATGTCCCTGGAGACTACTTCAGGATGCGAGGAACCCTGCAAGAGGACTGGGGTAACCTGGGATAAGGCAGTGTCCCAGAAAGATCCTTTAAGATGGCGGGGACAGGAGCAGATGAGAGATCCAAACTGGGGTAGGAGAGGGACCTATGGAGAGCACTCATGTCCTTTACATTCTGTGAGAGATCAAGGGAGGCCAGTAAAGGGGTGGGGCCTAGAGATTTTGGGGGGTGTACAGGGTAAAATGAATGAATATGAAGGTGAGGGTAGAGGGGTAGGGTTTGTCCACCAGGGCTTAGAGGAGGGAATTAGGGAGGGACATGGCAGGAGCAGATAAGTGCAAGGTAATTAAGGACAGAGCTGATGGAGTAGGCAGAGGAGGAAGAGTGCCGGATATGAGGGGGGAGGGAATTCCAAAGTTTTGGGAGATGGTGAGAGTAACTGGATTGGCCGATTTGGGTGGATCTGCGGGGGACAACCAGGGTACTAATGTCTGGAAGTACTAGCAGTGACACTCTGGAAAAAGGGCCACTGTGTCTTCCCCTACCTGGATGACTGGCTCCTGATGGCTTCATCCCAGAGAGAGCTAAATCATGCTCTACGAGACTCCTATTTTAATATTAGACTCCCCTAGTCTAGTGGTGTTACCCCTCAGGTGGAGACTTATGATCTGACGTGATTGTTGACTCCTTTGGGTTGATGCACGATGGTGCTACGTTTCTAACTTCAGGGGGATGGGGCTTTTGCCGTTTCCCCTCCCATAGGTTTCTGTCCTTTCACACCTTTCATCAGTGGCCTTCCTTTAGAAGGGCTTTAGTCCTGACTCATGGACTAGGAGCGGCTGTTGTCAGTGGGAGTATCTCGACGCACCCCCCTCAGGGCAGCCTCCATTGGGAGATGAGATGGGACTGCCCCCCCACCCCGAACTCATAGGGGCCCACCCTAGGAGCTGGTGCAGAACCCTAGCATTAGACAGTTTGGAAGACAGGGGGTCCTTTTCAAGTGACTTGTCCTGGGTCCCACAGAAATTTGAGCTATAGCCTGGCTCTTTCCTTGGATTTCTTTAAATCAATGGCACAGCCGGCCTCTGGCCAGGGCCTTGGTCAGTTTTCATTCTCCAGCCAGGGTCAGGGTCTCTGTGGGTCCCTCTGATTTCTAAATGGTCTGCTGTCCGTCCTCCACTGGTGCAGTTTACCCCTGTCTGGGCCTCCTTGGTTGTACCATGAATGGCCTCGACATGCTTGATGACCTTAGGGTTCTTTATGGATTTGGGATTGCCTTTTTCGGCTTCCGGCCCTTCATCAGGCTTTTTCTTGATGGGCCACCCCTGTCCTCCGGCATCTCGGATAGATCGTCAGATTTGTCCTGACATTGGGTGTCGGAGATGACCTTGATATGGCCCAGGACTCCGGTAGCAGTCGTCACCGCCATCCCTCTGGGAGGTCTTTACTGAACTTTCTGACTCAGGGCCCAACCCACTCCCTTTTTTGAGGCTTGGGACAGTTTGCCTACCCCCTCTCCTGATTTTATGCGATATCCCCGGGTCCTCCTTTACTGGGGTTTTTCGCAGGTGCCCTAGGGGTTACTTCCCCCTACCCTTCTGAGAGCACCCCAGTTCACCTCACGGTGTCATCTGGACTTGTAGTCCCTCACACGGGTGCCTCACCCAAGGTAGATACTGTATTTATTTATTTAGCTTTTGTTAACCAGGTAAGTGCACTAGACGAGACATTTTCCTGTTTTCAGGTACGACCCGGGAGAGTACAGGATATACGACATAGTACAACGTGATACACTTTTGGCAGTTACACAGTCGGGGAAAACAGAAGCATCACATAGTCAGTAGGTACACACAAATGGTTTGAACATATACGTCGAATCACTGAGGCTGTGAGCAGTGCATTATATACAAATCATATACAGTATAAGTTCATTATATAGAAATTATATACAGTATAAGTCCCCATAAAGAGGTGGCACAGTCAAAGCAATACCCAATACATAGGGTGTATAAATTGTGTGCAGGACAGAATCCATGCAGGCAGACAAAACAATAGGTGGGATGTTCAGTGCAGGGGACCAAGTGAGATGATGGAGGCATGGGGCAACCACACATTGAGGAGAGCTTCAAGTGTTTCCACAGGGAGGTTCTGAGGCAAGCTTGGGAGGAGGAGGAGTGAACCTGGGCAGGAAGGGAGTTCTAGAGTCTGGGGACACAAGAGGGAAAATCTGTTCCCCATTTGAGTGCGAGTGGCAGGAATCTTTAGAACAGCAGGGCCCAGGGATCTGAAGGAGTACGAAGAGGAGGCAGCCGGCACAAGGAGCTCCGCCAATCCAGGTGGGGTGCCGGTACCAAGGACCTTGCCTGTGAAGCAGCCCAGGTCAAAATTTAAGTGATATGATGGGGAGAGCCAGTTGAGCTTACTGTACAGGTCACAGTGGTGGGTGAGTCGAGGGGCAGCAAGCACAAAATGGCAAATGTTGTTGTAGGCGATGGTCCACCTGGTGAGGTGGGCTTTGGAGGTCCTAGCAAACAGGAGGAGCCCATAACAGAGAGAGAGGGGGAAAAACATGCCTCTAGCCAGCACAAGGCGAGCAACTGGAGTGAGATTGCTCTTTGCACGATAGGCCAGACCCAGTTTGCAGTTAACGGCTCTGCAAATGCTAAGGATATGGAGTCTAAGATCGAGCTGAGGGTCAAGTGTCACCCCAAGGTATTTGATGGAGTCGGTGATGAGGACAGGAGCACCATCAAGACCAGTGATACACAAAGAGGCAGGGGAGGCCTTTTTCTTGGGCAGGGACCCAAAGAGCATTGCCTGAGTTTTTTTGAGGTTGAGGACCAACTTGTGGGACGTTATGCAAGATTGGGCACTCCTAAAGTCCTCGCTGAACTGGCGGTTTATGATCCCAGTGTCCTGGGAGTGGGTGAGGATGACCAGGTCATCTGCATATAGAATGGACCTAGAATAGGGAGAAGTAGTAGGTAGGTTGTTAACAAAAATGGAAAAGAGCAGGGGCCCCAGGACTGAACCTTGGGGAACACCTGAGGACACAGCAGTGGTGTCCGAGAGCACCTTGCTGTATTTGATCAGCTGCTGTCTGCCCTGTAGGTAGTTGGTGAACCAGCTGAGTACAGGGGGTGACGAGCCAAATGACCTAAGCTGAGAGCAGAGCAGAGCATGGTCAACTAGATTGAAGGCTTTGGATAGGTCGATGAAAATGGCACAAGAAAGTTTACCCTGGTCCATAGCAGTTCTGATACCAGATGTGACAGTGACAAGGGCCAAGGATGTACTGTACCCTTTACGAAAGCCATGCTGCTCAGGAGACAAAAGCTCATGAGACTGGATATACTCCGTGAGTTGTCCCGCCACAACTTTCTCAAGGAGTTTACTGATTGCAGACAGTATGGCTATCGGTCAGTAGTTGTCCAGAACCTTAGGGTTGCCCTGTTTGAGAATGGGGACAACCCTAGCCACCTTCCATATGTTCAGGATGACCCCAGAAGCTAGGGATAAGTTAAAGATATGGGCCACTGTGGAGGCAATATGAGAGGCACCAAGACGGAGGAGCTTAGGTTCCATGCCATCATGGCCAGCACTGGAGAAGGGAGAGAGACCAGAGAGCAATCTCTGCATCTCTTGTGCCATCACAGCCTTGAAATAGAATAACATTTGGGAAATGGGTGCCGGATGTGGAGCAGAGTCCAGGTCACAGCTATCACCGTTACTGGAGGAGAAAAGGGAGATGAAGGTAAACGGGTCAGAGAAGTGTGTGCTAAATGCGTTGGTGATGGTAAATGGATTGTTACAACTAGTATCATCGATGAGCATGTCAGTGGCCTCTCCATTGGGAGAACTTACTATGTTTTTTATGTTTCTCCAGACGGTCCTAGGGTGTTTTGCTGAATTCAACAGTGCCGCTTTGCAGAATTCACTTTTGGCAACCCTGATTGCTTTCTTACACTCGTTCCGGAGCCTCCTATACTGCTGAAATATGGCCTGGTCCATCGTGACCTTAAATTTGGCCCAGCACTTATCCCTAGTCCTCATGAGGGTAAGGAGGCTCCTGTGCAACCACTTGGTAGTGGACCCCCTTACCCTCCGTCTGATGAGAGGGGAATTCTTCTCCTGCAGTGCCCTGAAGGTGATGAGAAAATGACTGACTGCAGTGGCTGAGTCCTGGGCATTTCAGACCGCAGACCAGTCAATAAGCTGAAGGTCGTTATGGAAAGACCTCGGCTCGAACCTGGAGAAGTCCCTAATTTGGATGACCTTATGAGGAATGTTCAGGAAGGGGACCTTCCATACACAGAACACAGGGAAGTGGTCAGAGATGGAGTCAGGAAGCGTACCAGAAGAGCTAATCCTTTCTGGTCTATTAGGACCCAGTCTAGGAGGGAGCCCGAACCACCAGCGGAGGACCACCTAGTGGGTTCCTTGATGAGCTGGAACAATGAGAGACCAGCCAGCAGGGGCTTGTACATGTTAGCATTACCACCAAGCCAGTTCAAGTTGACATCGCCCAGTATCAGCTCATTATTCCCAATCAGTGACCCAACTGTGTCAAAGAGGGTGGACAACCCTGATATGCCCCCCCGTGGGGGGGGGTTGTAGGTGCAGACAATGTGTAGCTTTTTAGTGTTCCTGAGTAACAGAACTGTGTGCAGCAGTTCACAGGGCGACTGTGGAGACTGTTGTCCGGACAGAACCGAAAGATTAAGGTGAGTTCTGTAGTAGACCAGGATATCACCCCCCCCCCTTTTTCCCCCGGGCGGTCCTGCCAGTCAATGTCAAAGCCAGAAAGTGCACATGCAAAGTCGGGGGTTGACTGCTTCAGCCAGGTTTCTGTTACACCCAGGATGTCAGGCTTATGGTGAGTGACCCATGCAAGGAGGTTGGGCAGGAGGCTTCGGATATTGAGGTGGGCTATTTTCAACCCATTGTCTTTCGACCAGCCCACAGATAAGGGAGGAGGCTTGTTGGGGAGGATCGGGGTTGAGCTCAGTATTCCCTGAGAGGGCTAGAGTCACCAGTAAGAGCCGTAGGAGATGCTTCAATGGGGGAAGGCCGCCCCTACCGTGTGGTTTGCGGTCAGCACTCCTGCCCATTATGACAGGATACAAGAAACACCTAAGATTAAGACAGCAGATAGACCAGGGAGGCTGTCTATCACAGGCAATTAGATTAGAGAAGGTGAAGTTGGTCATATCTGGCTGTCTAGGTGAGACCCAGGGGCTCCCCCCAGGAGGAGCACTGTCAGCAAAGAGCAGAGGGACGCATAGCACGGTGAGCAGGCCAAGGGCAATAGTTCTGGTGAGGGGGGGCTTAGTCCCCTCATGAGAAGCTTAGTATCCCCATGTCATGTGACTGCATCCAACTAAAATAAACAATGGGGGGCGGGTGGGGACAGAGGCCAAGCAACAAGGGCCCTGGAAGGAGGACTCAGGGGTGCTGGCACACCGGATCCCACTGGGCTACCCACCAGGTGGCATCCACACACAGACTGTCTATTCAACAACCGCCCTCCACAGTCCAGGCCAGCTGGGAACACCCCCTAAAATGTAACCACAGTGAACCCCACAAAGCTACGCGGAGGTGGCCCCCAGCAGTTAAGCAAGTACCAGGGAACAAGACACCACGGACATTAAGCAAACGTGGTAATTTCGTACCTGTGAAAGCTAATACTAGGAATAAGGTAAAAAACAGACAATTCAGCAGGCAATTTAGACCAAGTTCAGGAGTCGAAAAGTTCAGTGTCCCCAGCTCAGGGTAAAGTAGTCAAGGTTAGCGGCCTTTATCCACACTGTGTGCGCGCGTGCGCGCGCACACACACACACACACACACACAGCATGCACTGCAGAAACATTGTCACCTACACCTTGCGTCAACTAACAGCCCCCAAGAATACCCCACTCACAGTTCAGCTCAGGTTAGCACAAGTCTATCTCAAATTACACACAAGTACAGCTTATTCCCCTCAGTAGAGAAAAACACTTCTTAGCCCAGTTAACAAATATAGGTAGAATAAGCAGCTTGTTATACGGCAGGCTAAGTGAAAAGAGCTGGCACAATGTGTCAGCTTTATACTAAAGCTTGGGCTGACTAGAGGGACAAGGGTTTGTCAGGAGATGGTTGTTGCTAAGCCTCACCTGCTGCCCAACACAGTAGCAATAGAGGCATGGCAACCAGGCTTAGTTAACTGTTAAGGGGAGACACAGTTCTGGGATTAACTTAAGCTGTGCAGGGCAGTCGCCATAGGAAATTACAGGATTGGTTGCCTAATATGGCAGGGGCTAGGTGGGAGTGGCCTGTGAGCATTTAACAGGAGGAGGGAACGGGGTGGGAGCATGGGAAAATTCTCCCCAGCATTCTCCAGTCCGCCTTGCCACTCAGCCAGGTACACGGCAGAACAAGTAAGTTTTGTTTTTAAAAGTCCAACAAGAATTTGAACGAAAGATCGCTAAACAGTCCACCAAGGTTGCAGGCAAGCTCCTGCTCAAGTGCAGGGGAATTTATCTTAGCATTACCAGGTCAGTCCAGAGTCTCCAGGTGCCTTGAGAATTGCGAGGGAGGTCCTCCCGGCTGAGAGCCGTGTGCCGGCGCCTCAACCCTGCCGCAGTCAGGAAATCTGTGGGGAGTAGATGTTGCTTGATGTACTGGTAATTAATGCCTTTGAGCCTTGAATTTCACCGAGTGTTCACCCTATTTGCTGGTGGGCAGCCAGGCTCTCTTAACCCTCTTCTCCCAAGTGCCTTTTTTGGAGCAGAGATATGACTCCCTGTTCCACTGTTTGTGATGGCCCTTCGCCTCATTTCACTTCTGACCGGGAGTCGGACATTGCCACTTGGATGTGGGTCCTTCCTTTTCATCCCGAGGGTGTTAGTCGCACCTATTCGGTTCCTGCATTCCCCAGGTTTCATTTTTCTCCTCTTCCTTCTATTCTCAGAAAGGGACAGACTTCGTGGCCCTGGTTGCCAGGTGGCCCCCTTTGCTAGGAGCGTCAGGTACGGATGTTGATGTCCTCTTTGGAAGATACTCCCCTGTATGGGGGCGGTTGTCCGCTCGCTCCTCTCTTTCTTGTTTTTTTGCATTTTACATTTTTTCTTTCACTGGAGCCCTGGAAGCGGCTTCTGCCCTCCCAACGGAGGGACACCCTCTCTGGTCCCCACCGCTCCTGTGCTAGGAAGCCCCAGAGTATTCCCTCAGGATTGCCTCTGCTGTGGGGCCTCAGGAGGTTGCTGCCCCCACCGTGTCCCAATCCAGATTCCGGGGCTGCTCCTGGGGGCGACGGGCCATCATTGAGCCTGCCTGGCTCAGTTTTCCTCCAGTTTTCACCTGTCTCCATCCCTGCCGATGTAAGTATGTCGGTTTCTAGCCTCCCGACCTGTATTGCCCTCCAGCCACTGCCAGAGGGCAGTCAGTGAGCGGGAAGACTAATCTCCCTGCCCCTGAGAGAGGAGAGCAGTCCTCTGAACGCTCGATACTCTCTCTCTGCCCTGCTGACTTTCGGAGGCCCAAACTCGTTCCTGAACCTGAGTTAACGGCGTGGCACGAGGTGTAGCGACCAGTGCCTCAACCTCCGGCGCCACTGGGCTGGCTCTCCCTCTTGTTTCTGTGGTTTCAAGGATTTTCCTTGGAACTCTCCAATATTTTTCTCTTTAGGGCACCAGGTATCTGGCTTTACCGGAGCCTCCCTTTCATTCCAAGGGGAGACAGGGTGCCTTTTTCTGATTGGGACCCTCTAATCATAGATTTAGACCTTTTTTCTGAGCTCGTGCCCATAAGGGCTGTTCTCTTGGCTACCCTCTCGCATGCCCTCTTTCAGAAGGCTTTATTTCATTCTCTTGGTGGGGGTTCCCTTTGGGGTGCCACTATTTCACTGCTTTGTCTCCCTTTGACTCTCCACAGGGGTTGGAGAAAAGACCCTTTCATCAGTTCTAGTCTTCCCTTCCAGTTCTGGATGAGATCTGACGTCGAACTATCTTATCTTGCCTTGGTCCAGTTTGTTGCTGGTCCTTTTCCTTCATTGACTTTGAGAAGTGTGCATTCCTTCGGTGAAGGTGTACTAGTACATTCCTAGACTCTTGTCGTTTCATCTCCCCCGCTGGGGTTCATCCTTTTGTGGCCTCCTTCGAGTGGCTACTATCAGTATCTGCCATGGCGTCTTTTTCCTGAGGCCCGCCTTCCTTTGGAGGTCAGCCAGCTGACTGAGGGTGTGCTGTCCACTCTCCTCCTCCCGGATGTCCTTCCTTCTGGTACGCTTGCGACTCTGTCCTAAGGGTGTTGCCTACTGCAAGGGCCCCCTCGAAGTAAGATAGTACAGATCTTACTTCGAGACACAGCTCTTGCAGCAGGTTACACCATTAGGACTGAAGCCGACAGGCGTCAGGACCTGAGGAAAACTGTAGCTAGCTATCTTCAGCGGGGACCACCCGACGTCGGTCCCATATCGTCGGGCGTGTAGTACATAAGGGGCGGTCCGTAGTTCCTGATTCTTTCCTGCCGTCGACTTGCATGTCTCAACCCTTCGGTTTAGCTCTCCAGCTACGACGCTGTGGTTAAGTTCTTTCCACGGAAATTTGGATTTCTACAAGCAAGTTTTTCGCTGATGTCCTCTCTGACCTCCGGTCGCTCTTCCAAGTGTGTTTGCGGGAAACAGATCCCCTTCAAGGACCCCCACACGGCCTGCGTCCAGTGCCTAGGCCCAGACCACGATACCCGGGCCTGCTCCTTCTGCCAGGGGTTTAACAGTAGAACCCGGATCCGACGTCAGAAGGCCCTTCAGGCTTTCTTACTGGAAGAAAAGCTAAAGACCATGTCTTCCAAGGGGGAATCCACTAAAAAGACCCACAAGCACGCTGAGAAACGAAGGGAGAAGGCCCCTTCCAGGTCCCCCTCCAGGGCTTCGAACTCTCGCAGCTCCGGTTCCAGGTCCGACCGCTCCTCCTCCAGGGCCAGCTCTCAGCCTCCCCCGGCTGCAGTCAGGAAGTCCTCTTCTCAGGCCAAGTCCACCAGGCTGTCCTCGTCTTCGTCCTCCAGGGCCTTGGTGAAGTCTGGGGATCTCCATCACCATCATAAGTCGGGTTCCCGCCCTCCGGAACCCGACGTCAGGTCAGCTTCCTTGCCTCCCCGCAAGACGTTGGAGCTTACTTCTTTGAAGAGACCTCAGGATCTGACGCCGGTGCATCCGTCATCGTCCTCTCGCCATACATCCCTGGAGCCGCTGTCGGCCAGACGACCGTCGCCGGCCAAGCCAACACCTCAGCGGGCGCCCGGTGAGGCGGCGCCCTCCTCCTGAGAAGAGGCCCTGGCGCCTCCGACCGGCGTTGGTCAGGAGACCTTAACCGAGGAAGAATTGACGCAGCCCGAGGACCAGACGGGCGACCCCGGTCTTGTCGAGACACCCAGGGAACCCTCGCCGTTACCTGAGTCTCCTGTGGAGCCGACGCCGGGACCCGATGACCGTCCACCGGCGCCCGGACCGTCATCTGGCCTTTCTTTAGCAGATGTGAAGGACCTCTTCACTTACTGGTGGGACACCATAAAGAAGGACATGGTTCCCACTCTTCCTCCTCCTCTTCCTCCTCCTCCTCCTCCGGTTCCTGCACCCCCCTCGCCATCGGGGTCGGCAGGCCGTTTACCTCCTCCCCGGGAGTACGGAACCCCTCCCAGGGGGAGACCAGACAAACGGAGACCTCCATCTAAATCCTCTTCTAGGTCACCCAGCCCCAAGAGACCAAGGAGACACCGACGATCGCCTTTGACGGAGGCCACGGGATCAGAGTTCTCAACATCCAGATCCCCATCTCCCCTCTCCATCCCTTCTCCGGACCCACGTGAGATGCCGGTCCTCCGGATGACCCTTTCGCTCGGATATTATGAGGCACATCCAAGAGAACATGGATGGGATGCGAAGAGCTAGACCCCAAAGGATACGCCTTGCCAGATATCTTCGGCAGAAGGACCCCAAGCCTGTGGTGCGACCCTTGGTTGACACTTTGGATGTCACCAAGGCAGCGTGGAAGCGTCCACATTCGCCTCCCTTCGATGCCGAAGAAAGCTGATCGCTTGAAAGGCTCCTAGAGAAGACCAGTACTTGACTCAGCAGCCTCAGGCCGACTCTCTGGTCATCACAGCTCACATGACCGGTCCCAGAGACCGCAACATCTGAGCACCCTGCCACGGACCCAGAGTCCAAGCAGTTGGACGCTATGGGTAGGCGCATGATGCTTCCGCCACCTCGCGCCATCAGATCCTTGAACTATTTGACCCACATGGTTCAGTTCCAAAATGCCCTGGGGAACAGGGTCTGGAAGCGGCCGAAAAACTGCCGGAAGGTGGGCAGAAGGAGGAGATGCTTCAGCTCCTCCGTACGGGTTCGGACGTGGGAACCCAAGTGCTACGAGCAGCGTACGACTCCGCGGACTCCTCGGCCTGAGCAGCAGCTTCTAGCGTATGCCTCCGGAGGCACTCTTGGTTACGATCTCCAGCTTTACCCCGGACGTCCAGAAGAATATCATGGACGCTCCATTCGAGGGAGAAGTCTTGCTTGGTAAACCTTCAGAGAAGATTATTACCAGACTTCAGGAGGCCGGGAAGGCGGTGAGGTCGGTCCAGGCCATGTACCGACCCAGGCTTAGTTCCTTTAGTAGGAACCAAAGCCGAATTCGTGGACGGATGCAGAGGCAGTCCCGCCCGCCTCCACAACAGAGGGGCCTGTCTGAGAGCCCAGGGAAACAGCCCGCGGGCGGAGCCAGCGTGACTCTAAGCCGGCCCAGCCAGCGGGCCCTCAGCCGCCACAGCCTGACTCCTTTCCGCCCCTGCCCTCAGGATCAACGGAAATCATGGTCGGGGTCGTGATTATAACTTCCTGCCGGATGGCAGGCTATAACCACCGACAGGTGGGTTCTTCAGTTGGTCGGAAGAGGCCACTATATAGAATTCAGAGAAAAGCCACCCCGAGGCTCCTTTGCTCTCCTGATATCCGGGTCAGCACAAATCTCTGATATGGCAAGAAGTACTCGCGCTCTTGCAAAAGGGAGCGATAGAGTACGTCCCGGAGAACCAGAGAGGACAAGGATATTATTCCCACTTCTTCCTGGTTCCAAAGAAAACAGGGGACCTCCGTCCGATTTTGGACCTCAGTGACCTCAACGTGTCGGTCGCCTACGAGAGATTCCGCATGGTGACTCTTCCGGGTCTTATTCCCATGCTGAAACAAGACGCCTTCTTAGCGTCTCTAGACATG
Organism: Neoceratodus forsteri; assembly: GCA_016271365.2. Taxonomy (NCBI): domain Eukaryota; kingdom Metazoa; phylum Chordata; order Ceratodontiformes; family Ceratodontidae; genus Neoceratodus; species Neoceratodus forsteri. The sequence continues at coordinate 505,351,545 of CM028129.1, read as the reverse complement.
CAGGACGCATACCTGCATATCCCTATAGCTCAGGTGCACAAGAGGTTCCTGCGCTTCGAGTTCCTCGACCACCACCTTCAATTCCGAGCCCTTCCATTCGGACTGTCATCCGCACCCAGGGTCTTTACCAAGTGCATGGCAGTCGTGGCAGCGTCTCTAAGGAGACAGGGCCATTATGTGTTCCCGTACCTGGACGATTGGCTTCTCATGGCCGCCTCCAGAGAGGCGTTGTTACGTGCGATCCAGAGCACTCCAGGTCCTGTTCCGATCTCTGGGCATCTTAATCAACCACGTGAAGTCTCTCCTGGTACCGTCGCAGAAGCTGCAATTTATAGGCGCAGTACTGGACACCGTTCAGGGAAGAGCTTTCTTCCAGACAGAGCGGAGTGCATCAGATCCCTCATCAGGGAGCTATCGTCGAACAAGACCGTCCCTGCCAGGTCGGTCCTTCGCTTGCTCGGACACATGGCTGCGGCCATTCCTACCGTCCCTTTCGCAAGGCTTCACATGCGGGTAACTCAGTGGATGCTCAAGGTGCAATGGGATCAAAGGCAAGACCACATGCAGCATCCGGTCAGAATCACGAACACCGTGATTCGAGACTGGCAGTGGTGGCTAGACCCAGGGTCGCTCTCCACGGGCGTCCCGTTAGCGCCGTCCCCGGAGGTAATCCTCACCACAGACGCCTCAGGTCTAGGTGGGGCACACCTGGACGGGGTGAAGTCCCAGGTACGTGGACCCCTCTGGAGGCTCATCTCCATATCAGTGTTCTAGAGATGAGGGCGGTCCTTTATGCCCTGCAGGCCTTTCAGTCAGAAATCCCGCCGAGTACTCTCCTGCTTCAGACAGACAACACGGCGGTGATGTATTACCTCAACAAACAAGGAGGCGCACACTCTTACCCCCTTTGCAGGGAGGCCATGAGGGTGTGGGATTGGATAATCCGACACGGCGCAAATCTGATCACTGTACATGTTCCCGGGGTGGACAACACGATTGCAGATGGCCTGAGTCGCTCCCAGGCCAGAGTCCACGAGTGGGAACTTCTTCAAGAGGTAGCAGAGGATCTGTTTCTTCGATGGGGAACTCCAGAGTTGGACTTGTTCGCATCCCCATCCAACGCAAAACTGCCCAATTTTTGCTCGCTAGAACCAGGGCTTGGTGTTTTCTGGCGAGACGCGTTGTCCCTCTCCTGGGCGGACAGATTCCTCTACGCTTTCCCTCCCTTCCCGTTGATCCAGAGAGTTCTTCTCAAACTGCGAAGGGAGCATGCAACAATGATCCTGGTGGCCCCTTTCTGGCCCAGACAGATCTGGTTCCCCTTGCTAATTCAGCTATCCCGGGAACCTCCGCTCCCGTTGCCGTTCAGCTCCCATCTCTTGTCTCAGGAGGAAGGTTCACTGGTCCACCCGGACTTTGGCTCACTGAACCTGCATGCATGGCTCCTAGAGACATAGCCATCTTGCATCACGGGGTCTCGCAAGAGGTTGCGGAAGTTCTTTCTGCAGCCAGAAAGCCGGCAACGCATTCGACGTACGCCATGAAATGGCGCCGTTTTTGTTTATGGTCGCGAGCACGCGATTATTCCCCTTTAGGTTGCCTGGTGGAGTGGTGTTGGACTACCTGCTCTCCCTCTTTCGCTCGGGTCTAGCCTACTCCTCTATCAAGGTGCACCTTTGTGCCATCTCTGCCTACCACCTTCCGTGGGACATCGTACAGTGGCACAATTGGGCGCCTCTGGGAATTTTGAGAGGGTGTTACACTTAGGCCACCATTAAGGACCCAGTGCCTCCATGGGATTTGCTCTTTGTCCTGGACAACTCATACCCCCCACTTCAACCTGCCGCGGATTGCGAGCTACGTTTTCTGTCGTGGAAAATGCTATTTTTGGTTGCTGTTACTTCAGCGAGAAGAATTTCTGAGCTTCACGCTCTCATGTGCAAAGAGCCTTATTTAGTTTTCCACCGGGACAGAGTATCCCTGAGGACGAATCCTAAATTTTTGCCTAAGGTGGTTTCTTCACTCACTCTAAATCAGGACATTGACCTGCCGGTCTACTTCCCGAACTACTCGAATAGAGAGGCTCTGCTTCACACCCTGGATGTTCACCACAGCCTGAGGTATTACCTCAACAGAACTAAACCTTTCGTAGTTCTGAGCAACTTTCGCTTCCTTTCTGAGAGGATGATGGGCCAGCCTGTATCCAACAGTCCCTGTCTCGCTGGCTCGACCCACTGTATTTCATTCTGTTATGAGCTCAAACAGAAGCCCCTCCCGGGTTCAGTCCGGGGTCATTCCACTAGAGGCGTGGCCACCTCCTTTGCAGCACTCCGAAACGTCTCAACTTCTGCCATATGTGCTGCAGCCACTTGGAGCTCTGTGCATACATTTATCAGGCAGTATAGCCTGGACATCGCCTCTCGGCGAAGAGCCGGTTTTGGCCTGGCGATGCTACAGGGTCTCCTGTCCTAGATTCAGGACCTGGAATGTTTTTCCTATTTTCCTCCTCCCGGAATTTTTGGCAGCGATACTGCTTGGAAATCAGTCCTAATGGTGTAACCTGCTGCAAGAGCTGTGTCTCGAAGTAAGATAGTACAGTTATGTAAGAACTTACCGTAACAGTAGATCTTCGAGAACAGCTCTTGCAGCAGGTACCTTCCCGCCCACCTTCCCCCTTGGGAGAGGCATGGCTTTAGCCTTTATCAACAGGGAATTTTTCTAGTTTTTCTTCTGACGGATCCTCTGTCTCCCATTCTGATGTCAGCCTGCGGCTGGAAGTCTCCGGCGGGAGAACTGGGGAATCTGGCGGGACCGCCCCTTTATGTACTACGTCGGAGGCGGTCCCCGCTGAAGATAGCTAGCTAGATTTTTCCGTGGGGTCCTAACGCCTGCTGGCTTCAGTCCTAATGGTGTAACCTGCTGCAAGAGCTGTTCTTGAAGATCTACTGTTACGGTAAGTTCTTACGTAATTGTACTTTACAGGTGAGTATCCCTCCTATTTCACTAGTATGGAGCTAAAGCTTGTCAGATAAAAATGCTTTGCTAGTGTTAACTTTATCTTTCAGCTATTGTTTCAGACTGGGTGCACCACTGTGGACCCACTGTCAAGTGGAAGGTGGATCATTTTTCGGCAGACTGCAGCTTTTTCCTTTTTTGCCCTGCCTAGTACTGTCGCTTGGACTGGGAACCCAGCAATGGATCCTCAACCCTCCCTTCTTTTGTTAAAAGCAGTTACAGCATAGGGAGTACAACTGGGGATATTCCATGGCACTAGATGGTTCTAGCCAGCACTGTTAGGGTGAGCTTCCCAGAGACCGCCCTGGCTCAGCAGCAGGAGAGGTGATTAAAGGTGAAGATATTCTGGAAGATAAACTGTTACAGTATGTATGTAACTTTATCCTCCAAGAATCAATCTTAACCATTGATTCTCATTTATAGATCTGAGTACCAAGCTTCTCTTTTTTTTTCTGAGTGAGGAGCTGGCTAACCTTGAGGGCAACCGGTAATCCTCAGCTCTCTGTGTGAGGGAGAACATCTGAGGGCATGGCCTTCTTACAGATCTGGCGAGACCAGAGATTGGTCAGGGCCAGGCAGTGTCTTCTGTAGCCAAAAGTTCCTGCCTTACCATAGGAAAGAAATGATCCCCTTGGTAGTGCAAGTCTAGTGTCTTATGCTATGCCAAAGATGTCAGTCGTGAGAGGTTAAGCCATGCCATCCGTCTAATGCAGACTGCGGTTCCTACCAGACACCGATAGAAAGGTGTATGGCCTGCCTGGACTGTATCTTGCTTGGTGGCAGTGCAGTTAATAGGCTAGTAGCTGCAACTAGCAACCACAGGTGACGGTTATATTGTCATATGTGCCTGTTGTACTGCATATGAGGGTGCATGCTTATCCATTAGAGCATCCTTTACAGGAACCCTGACGAGACCCCTCTAGATGGGGTTTAGAGTACTCCCAGTCTCTGGTGCCTTGTCCTGGGCTGCTAAACTGCATAGGGGGAATCACCCTAGAGGTGTGCCTAGCAGAATCAACTGAAGGGCATTCTTTTACATCTGTGGAGTAATCCCGTGGTGAGGAGAGTAGAGCTGCACAGGTCCCACAGGGCAACTCCAGGCCTCACTGGTGGCGGTAATATCCGTTGGAGAAAATCCCATTTCTTGGGGTGTGGGTATGGTTCACTTATCCACACTTTGGCAGTTCCACTAGAACAAAGTTATGGGCCGGACATCTTTAAGCTAAGCTCCTCCCATCACCCGGGCAGTATATCTCCTAACTCTGCCTCATGACATCAGATCTCTTTTCCACTGGGAAAAAATGTCACCTCATTCGCGGCTCCTGCTTTGGTTCTCTGCATTATAGTCAAACGTTAATCGTCAAAGTTTTCAGTATTTTTGCTAACTTGTTCTGTGGTTCTCTTTGACTCCGTCTACGGACTGATGATGGAGCAATGGAAACCAGATTGTAAATGTTGTGTATGGTGCCGCCAAAAGATGTCAGTCACTGATCTGCACGATATATTCGTGTACTGCCTGGGCGGGCAACACGATATGGACTTGTGCAGACTGTTGAAAAGTATGCTTTCTGAGTCCATTGAGTACAGGAAGCTCCGGCTTTTGCTAGGTCGGCCTTTGGATCCGAAGGATCACCCTAAGGGCCGCAAGAATGCCTGTGCCGCAGTTGTCAACGGAACAGCTTGCAGCTCTTGAGGTGAAAGTGGTGGCTGCCGCTGTGGGCTCCTCCTCGGTCTTGGCACTGTTCCCTGGTACTAGCACTGGAGGGTCTTTCAACATGAGAATTTCATGAAATGTGTTTGGCCCTCTAGATGCTGGGGAGAGCCCTGGCGCTCCCCTTCCCCCTGTGGTGCTAAAAGCAAGCACCGCTGGCATTGGTTGTGGGACCGGGACTGGGAATGATCAGTGTCCTCCCGGTACCTCCACTCGTCTAAATATTGAACTGCTTTCTCGTGCCCCTCGGCTGGGGGAAATGTCGGGCTGATTGAGGGCTCTTCGGTTTACCTGTAGAAGCAATCGACCTCTTTGGCTGCAGAATGGAAGGATATCTTGCCCGAATCAAGAAGTCCATTGCCACCCTGGACTCTGTGACTTCGTCCCAGAAGATGAAGCCTAAGAAACTAGCTTTCCAATACTGACCCTTTTAGCTACAGACTTTGTCAGCAGGTCTAGCACCCCAAGCAGAAGTCATGAGGCCAGGGTTCAAAAAAAGGGGGTGCAGAAGTAGTGGTGCCCCTCTGGTAGCAGTTGCCGATGTCCCCGCAGAAATTGCCTGTTGACGGGTCGAGGGGCGTCATCCCCCGACCTGTCCCCCTAGCTGTTTTCCCTGTAGGAGGCTGGCTATGTCACTTCTTACCATGTTGGTCCGATATCACAATGGACAAGTGGGTTTTGGATGTAGTGGGCAGAAGATTTGTTCTGGACTTTGAGGTGCTCCCACCTTACCACCACCATGTGCCTCAAGAGTCAAGGGTGTTCCAGGACCCCCTGTCTGGCCTAATAGTGGACAATGCTCATCTTCTTTAGAAAGGGGCAGTAGCCTTTGTCCCGGATGCCCTGGCCAGTCAAGGTGATGTGATGTGTCCAGGTACTTCCTGGTCCAGAAACAGACTGGGAGATGGGGGTGTTAGCTGGCACCACACACTGGCTTTGCACAGTCTCTGCCAGTTCATGCAGAACTGCAGGTTCTGGATCGCCACTCTAACCCAGATGATTCCTTCATTGGAGCAGAACGTGTGGTTCTGTTAACTAGACCTCCAGGATGTGTTTTTCACATTCCTGTCTATTGATCCCACCATCAGTACCTCTGGTTCAATGTGGAGGGGGTCCTGTACTAGTTCCACGTCATGCCCTTCTACCTCTCTTCAGTGTCAGGAGTCTTCACGAAACGTATGGCAGTGGTGACAGTCTACCTGCAGAGCGTAGGGGTCAGAGTGTATCCCTGGCTGGGTGACTGGCTGTTAACTGGTCCATCTAGAGAGGCTGTGGAGGAATCCATAGAGCTGGCTCTCCAGGCATGTTGAGACCTGGGCCTGATGGTCAACCTGGACAAGTGCATAACTGGTACCTAAGCAGGTGATCAGGTTCATTGGGGCAGACTAGACTCCTGTGGGCCAAGGCCTCCCTCCTTGCATACCGGCCACTGGTCTTATCTCCGTTATGTGATCATTTCAGGTTGGGCTCTCATGCCCCTTCCTGGGATTTCCTGAGGCTGCTGGGGTACATGGCATCCTGCACCAGCATGGACTGCTGGCGGCTGCACTACTTTCATTGGGAGTTTGGCAGTCAGTGGTTCCAGTGCCTAGGCCACTTGGATTAGCCCGTTGCAGTGACCCAACCAATATGGGATGCCATCCAATGGTGGCTAGTCCCGGAAAACCAGTAGGAAGCAGTCCTGTTTGCCCACCCAGAACTGACCATGACGCTCATGATGGACTCTTCTCTGAGGTTGGGAATGCACTTGGGAGCCCACAGGTACTGGTCACCCAGGGAGTTATGTCACCACATAAAGCTGCTGGAGCTCTGTGCTGAGCGTTTGGCTCAGACAGAATTAGTTTTTTTAGTTAGGGATCAGGTTGTGCAGGTCTAGATGGACAACGCCACAACCATGTTGTACCTGAACAGGCAGAGTGGAACTCACTCCCTTCCTCTGTGTTGGGAGGCACTCTGTGTCTGGATGCTTGTGCGCAGCTTGGGTGCGGATCTCCTGGCAGTCCATGTGGCAGAAGAGAGGAATCAGCTGGTGAACGCAAGGGGATCCAGGCCCGTCGTTGACTGCAGCAGTCACAGCCCCTGGCCAGGGTATCAACGATGCACAGGCAGTAGTGGCATTTTCAGATATGATATGGCACATACTTTCTGGCTTGACGATGTCTTTACTGCTGTCGAGAAGGACATTTGCATCTCAGGCCCTGTCGACATCCTCAGTTGGTAAACCGTAAATAACCACTGAGCAGAGACCTCGGGCATCACCAGCAAGGTCTTCAATTCTTGTCGCTGACTGACACCGATGACAAAGGAAGAATATAATCCAGACCTCATAATGGAGGAGGATTATGAAGAGGAGGGGGTATGGAGAAGAACATTATGCTCCACTTTCTAGCTCCACTTTTTCTTGTGTAACCTCCCCCCCAACAGGCCCCCCCTTGGTTAACTAGCGGGGCTGCTCCTCTCACCACATGGCACCAAAGAGAGGGATGGGGGTTGTCACTACAAACAATTTACAGTACATCTACTTCTGAGCCTGCCATACACAGACAGACAAACCAAGTGTGGCAATTACCTGGCTCACACCTGGTGGGACCATTTACCATAGCCATCAACCTTGGTCCCTGGGAGAAAATGTTTGCTCACAATTATGCTAGGTTTGCACTTCTGCACAGGGGTACCCAAGTAAATCCAGACACAGTGGAAGCAATAACAGTACTGTCCAAACCAGGCTGGGATTCTAGAGTGTGGCTTTTATTCACATACACAGAGAATAATCACAAAGTGAAGATGGATCCCCACAGGGCTACACCTACTGGTAAAGCAGATTACTGAGGTACAGAGAACACACACAGTGGACCCTCAAGTGCTGAAATGGAGATTGGCACACACGGGCCAGTACTAGGACACTTTCCCATATTTCATGAGGAATACTGGTGGCACACACGACCACCAAAGAGCACATCTAGGCTCACAGAAAAATCCAGCCCACGTCTGTGTAACTATTTCCATCAGGCACTGGCCAAATGCACTGAATGAAAATAGAACTGGTGCCCAAACTGAACCCGGAGAGGTAAACTGGTTACTTGAGATGGGGGTGGGGGGGGTCTCTCACCTTATGCTTCCAAGTTTATACTCTTGCCATTCATCTGGTTAATGACACCCTCACAGAAAACTTGTAGATGCTATCTTGAAATGTTTTTCACACTTATCATACTGCATGACTAAAAGTCATGTACTTGGACAGTCACCCTCTCTCTAGGCTCCATAGTTGACAGACACTTTTAAAAAACAAACAGTCTGGGTGACAGGGTCCCTTTTGTCAGAGAAAATTCACCAAGGAGTGCAGGTGCTCCTCATGGGCTGAACACAAAAGAACTCAGTTTCTGAAGTTGTCACAGGCAGCTTCACTAGACAGACTGGGAGTGGGGATTGCCCCTGAACCCTGGAAATGGCCCCCCTTCCCTCCTGGGATGGGGCAAAGGAAAACCCACTCGGAACGGTTTCCACCATTTCTGTCTCTGTCTTCTATGTTGTTCTTCTAGGGTGAGAACAAACTACCCAAAACACAGTGGTAGCTCTCTGTCAGAGCTAAAACTGAGTGGCTGTTGCAGGCTGCAGCCTTCTCCTGGAACTGCACTCTACAGACTCACAAACATTCCAAAGCTATCTCCCTTGCAGCTAGACAAGTGTGGCTTATTCAGCTGCGAGAATTCCAAAGTGACATCTCTCCAGCTCAGCTGAGACTGAAAAACAGAGTGTGACACTGTGAAATCCATTTACCTGGCATTTCACAAGCTGCCTATCCCTGCCTGCCACTGGTTCTAACTAGGATTCTAGTAACCCCTGGGAACAAGGGGGTTACACTTGCAGTAAGGATTCTGTTGTGTATACCCAGATTGCCTCCTGAATACCCCTACCTTCCAAACCACATTGAAGCAAATGAAACATGGAATGGGATTTGCTATGGAAGTAGAGGATTCCATTAGGAAGAATTTGGTGGACATTTTTGGGAGGTACCATGTACTCCATCCATCATTGTTCCTCCAGTTTACTCAGTGTTGGAGGATGCAATGTTTGCTGCATGGTACAGGTCAGATACTATACTAGCTGTACCCAGGAAAGCTGACGAGCAACATCCTGCCCCTTCTTCCATGTTTAATTATGTCAGCCAGCCTGAAACAGATTCTGTGGTCATAATGGCTGCCCATGATAGATCTAGGGCACCAGAGCACACTGCCCCCTGATAAGGAATCCAGGAGGCTTGATGTGGTGGGCAGTTGGACACATGTGTCTGTCACTAGGCCTGCATATTGCTAACTACCAGTCTCACATGATTATTAACATATCCTCTGGAAGGCTGCCAGAGTTTTAGCTCAGGCTCCTCCTGAAGGCACTGCCAAGAATGAGTTTGTCATCGAGGCACAGGTCAAGAAGCGTAGGAAAAACCAGGAGCAGTTGTAGAATTCGCAAAAAAATTTTTATTACTACTAGCAGTAACATAAAAATATAAATGTGTTCAGTATATGTATTTACGAAGGCAGAATAAACAGAGAAGATCCATCTGAGTTTTCCTTCAATCTCTGTGTCTCACAAAACATTGCAGCTCTGTCTCTCTGTCTTTGCAACCCCCCTCCTTAACAAGCATCCTGTTTTTTTCTAAAATGTTTTTGTATGTTTCGGGCAGGTGCAACAAGAACACAATGTCCCAGAACTGAGGCCCCTACTCCACAGCTTCTGAAAAAGGGCTTAAAACTGCTCTCAGGTTAACCCCTTGAGTTCCCAATAGCTTTTTGCAATTATCTCAAACTATAATTATATACATTTCAGCAGTAATACTACATACTTTCTAAACAAAGGGATCCCAATATCAGTTACGTTTCCACATAATTTGCATACATTTTTATACCAGCAGGTATGCAACAGAGGAAAAGACAGAAATAGCAAGGGAAGACAGAGACAGTGAGAGGCAAAGTATTGCAAGACTGTCTGGGTGATCAAATCCTAGGTCTCACAGGAAAATTTGGTTGCGCAACCAGACGAGACAGGAAAGGAAAGAACAGAACAGATCCCTGCATTCAAACTGTCCATAACAACTGGGACAGGAGCCTAATCAACCCTTTCGCATGCACCCCTATCATTAAGAGGGAACCTGCTTTATCAAACAGCTTTCCAAAACTTTCTATTAATTCTCTAACATTAGCTTCTAACTTTCAGAAATTAAGCACATGTGCAACATCCTATTTTTCTATAACAGTATAGCAAACAGTACAGTTTAAACTCATACATTTGTTTTTCAGCCTTCAGAACCTTCAATTCCTGATCCATATCTTGACAGAAAATCAGCATTGCTATTCTCTTTACCAGATTTGTGTATCACCTTGAATTTAAATGGCTGTAGTGCCAGGTACCACCTTGTGATTCTGGAATTTTTATCTTTCATTTGGTTAAACCAACAGAGAGGATTGTGATCCAAGTACAAAGTCAGTTCTTAGCAAATAAAACTTAAGGGACTCCATGGCCCACTTTGCTGCTAAACATTCATTTTCAATGGCGGAGTACCTTTTCTCTCTGTCATGCAGCTTCCTACTTATGAATAGTATAGGATGTTCCGTCCCATCTATATTTTGACTCAGGACTGTACCTAGGCCTACCTCTGATGCATCTGTTTGTAACAAAAATGGTTTCTCAAAGTCTGGGCTTCTTAAAACAGAGGCTGAACATAATGCAGCCTTAATGGCTTGAAAAGTTTCATCACACTCTGGGGTCCATGTCACATTATTTGGGTACCGTTTTTTCCTGAGTCTGTGAGGGGAGTAACTAACTCTGCAAAGTTGGGAACAAATTTATTTATTTAGTTAGTTTTTGTTGACCGGGTAAGTGCACTAGACATATTCTGTCTATTTTCAGGCACGGCCTGGGGGAAGGGGATACAGATGAATGCCAACTGACCTTGAACCAGATTAAGCTGTTGGTGGTATTTTTAGTGAATCTCGATAATAACCAGCCAGCCCTAGAAATGACCTGACATGTTTCTTGGTTTTAGGGACAGGGCTGTTAGCTACAGCTTCTATCTTAGAAACCTCAGGCTTGACTTCTCCATTTCCCAAAATATAGCCCAAATATCTGGTTTTCTGCATGGTCAGTGCACACTTGATAGGATAAATTGTCAGACCTGCCTTTTTGCTCGATTGGATAACTGCTTGTAGGTGTTCCAGGTGGCTTTTCCAGTCTGGACTGTATACCATGACATCATCCAGGTACGCAGCACAGTAACCAGTGTGAGGGGATAAAATTACATTCATGCACCGCTGGAATGTAGTGGGTGCGCCATGTAAACCAAATGGCATGGTGGTGAACTGATAGAATCCAACAGGAGTGGCAAATGTAGTTTTGTCTCTGGATTCTTTAGCTACATGGATTTGCCAGTAACCGTTGGTGAGATCGAGAGTACTGATATACTTGGCACTCCCCAGTCTGTCCACCAGATTATCTATTCTGGGCATAGGAGAACTGTCAAAGTCTGACACTTAAGTTTCCTAAAATCAAGGCAGATTCTAACACCCCCCCCCCTTTATTTTGTTTATAGTTACCATTGGATAGCCGGCCTGGTGGCACTGAGGATTGAGGCATTGGATGCCACACCTCGCGCCACGCTGGCGACCCGGGTTCGGACGCGAGCCTGAGCTGCCTGGGGCTGGCAGGGGAGGGATATAATCGAGTGTCCATAGGACTGCCCTCCTATCCCTGGGGAGAGCTCCAGGGAACCGCCGCTCTGTAGCGGCCCCTGGTGACGACAAGGGGCACTACCAGAGTGGTGGCAGCAAAGGGGTGGAGGCAGCAGACGCACGTAGTGCCCAGATGTTATTGCACAACCGCACTTCTCGCAGGGGGCTTAAAAGTAGGCAGAAATGGCAGAGTGACGCTCTGTCTGTTGGATGGCCGGGCCTGGCGCCACCTGGTTCCTGAGAGGATCCTGCCATAGAGCGTGTGAGCGATAATGGCTGGCTCTGTGGGGGTGCCAGACTGGGCCCGGGGGGTGTGGGTGCTGGCGGTCGGAGATCTGCTCAACAAGGAGGACAAAAAATAGACATAACAAAAAAAAATTACCATTGGATATGACCAAGCTCTCCTCGGCTCTTCTGTGATACCCAATTCCTTCATTTTTTATATTTCCTTAACCACGTCGGCTCTTAACCACTATGGTAACCTTTATGTCTTTTGCCTAATAGGACGAGCATTCCTTGGCACTATTACGTGTGCGACCGATTTTGCTCGGCCTGGTACTGTGGTAAACGTACTGTTAAATGTCTTTAGCAAGTTACAGATTTCTGCAGTTTGTTTGGGGGGTAAGGAATCCTTCACCTTTACAGCAACAGCAGTGACAGTTTGTTCCAGTCTATCATAAGCTACATCAATATCTTCTTTATCAGTTTCTGGTAAAACTAGCAAAACAGCTTTTGGAATTTTTTCAACCCATTTCTTGAGGAGGTTAGCATGGTATATCTTGGTAGGATTTTTCCTGACAGGGTCTCAATCTCATAGTTAACAGTGCCAGTACGTTTAAGCACTTTGGGTAACAGTGACAAGACCTTTTCCCCTGGCTCAAAGACTTTTTCTTTTACACCATGGTCATAATATACTTTCTGCTTGCTTTGGGTCTCTTCCTGATTACTATGGGCAATTTCAACATATTTGCCAGCTTCTTTCTTGGGGCACACACAAGATGTTATAGATTGTTTCTGAGTGGGGTTATCATCCCACGTTTCTTTCATCACATCCAGTGGCCCTCTTGGCTGCCTACCATTCAGCATTTCAGATGGTGAAACCCCTGTTGATGCCTGTGGCACTTCTCTGTAAGCAAAAAGTAGGTAAGGCAGGTACTGATCCCAATCTTTCCCTTCCCTTTTTACAAACCTTTTTAACATGCGTTTTAGGATTTGGTTAAAACACTCAACAAGACAGTCTGTCTGAGGGTGATTGGGGAGGTTCATGTGGCAGTGATAACTAGTAGTCTGTACAGCTCCTTAAGGAATGCAGCACCAAAATTACTTCCCTGATCAGTAATAGTTTCTTTAGGTATGCCCACTCTGCTGAAAATTTTTGCAAGCTCTGCTGCCACTTTTGAAGCTGTGACAGTACGCATTGGAACTGCTACTTGATATTGAGTGGTGTAGTCGCATACTACCAGGATAAATCTATTACCCTTTTTACTTTTGTCTAAAGGGCCAACCACATCCATTGCGATTCTCTCAAAAGGCACGTCTATCAAGGGTAGGGGCATCTTGTCTTTTGTAGTGACTAGGTCTACTTTCTGACACTCAGCACAGGAATTACAGTAGGTAGCAACATCTTTTATTTATTTATTTATTTTTAATTTATTTCAGTTTGGGATTAATACCTTTGAGTCCATGACTAGTTTTCAAAGGTTCCAAGTCAGTCATATACATTATGTGACGAACAAACATTTAGGGTAAACTGTAAATAGTGAAACTCATAGTACAGCCATTTACATCAGGTAGTTTCATAAGTGTGCATAAACACGTGCTGAGTGAGTTACAGATGCAGCGAGTTAAAACAGTAGCTTGTCAGCATGACTGTGTGCGGCTTTGTTTCTTGGAAATGTTACAGTCCAAGGGTGAGTGTCCTGTCTAGACAGGAAAAATAGCTGAAGGTGATCGTAGCTTGTTGTAGGGTGACATGGGGTCATGGGTGAGTGGGGGGAAGAGCAGCCAAGGTCTGGCTTTGTCGTTAACTTTGCCTGAGTCAGGCTTTGCCGTTAGGTAGTGGCATAGATAGTGCTATATAAAATGTAGTCTTTGGGATTTAGTAGGGGGAAAGTAGTCGAGAGTAGAGGTAGGTTCAAGAGGGTATGGAGGGTGAAGGTTGTGGTTCTGAAGGGAGAGGTAGTACCTATCAGTAGGGGTGGATGTGGGGGGGGGTAGGGATAGAAAGGTAGGGTGGGGTAGGAGCCAACAGTGCATGGTGATTTAGCTAGGGCATCGGCAGCTCTTATCAAGATCCAAGTGGGAATTTTGAAGAGGCTGATCTTTATGCATTCAGTGAGGGCAGCAGGTAGCTCATTATACCACCTGGTGCCCAAGGAGGAGAGGGATTGCTAGGCTAGTTTAGTATGTTTAAAAGGCACAAGGAGACCTCCTTTGGTCGTACTTCTAGTTTGTTTGGAGGGTTATGCCTTCCTAAATAGTCTTCTCATGGACTCTGGAATCAGTCCTAGCATTGATGTTTTTTGCCAACATGCAGGTCTGGTATTGAGCTCTGAGGTGGAGCTGGAGCCACCCAGTCTGCTTGTACAGGTCACATGTATGAGTCAAGGGATCAGCACCTAGAGTCAGTCTGCAGGCCTTGTTCAGGATGGTTCTTACCCTCTTGAGTGTGGTATCTGAGCCAGCACCATAAATGGGTAGGCCGTAGTAGATTGAGGCAAAGAATGAGCTGCTTGTGGCTAGTTTCAGGGCCGCAGGTGTCACTGAGTGCCTGTGATGATAAAGAACACCTAGTTTCATGTTGGCATTCTTGACAACGTAGTCAGCATGGGAGCAGAAGTTGAGTGAGTCATCTAGGTGTACCCCAAGGTACTTAAAAGAGTAAACCTGCTCCAAAGTGTCTCCCCTATTGGTCCGTATTTGTAAGGGGCTAAACTGCATTTTCTTCTGTGGGGTATCAAATAACATGGATTTATGTTATGGATTACAGGCTAGTAAAATCTATACAGCAATCTGGCAAGGGTGCAATCCCTCCCTGAGTGACCAGCCATAAGACCATTACGTGCTATCTGTAGCAACTGTGTTCTATACTTCAGTGGTATAACCGTTTTTTTTTTTTTTTTTTTTTTTTTTTTTTTAGCTGGTCCTGTGTCTGAGGTTTATCCCAAACTCTATAGTAACCCATTACATTTTTTAAACATTTGTTCACCCTGTTTTGGTTTCATCCCCAGCCACTTAAAATAACCCTGGAGAGAAACATTGTTAGCTTGTTCTGAAAGAAAATCACAATCAGTGATCAGTTTAGTTTCAGCATTTTCATATGTTAACCCCCTATGTCCATCAGTCATTTGTTGCCACAGTTTCTTCAGGCATCGTCTTTCTTTCCTGGATTTCCGGATCTTAAAGCAGTGCTCAAACAAGTCTGACTCAGTCACTGAAAGGAAAAGTGTCCCCACCATTTGAGATTTTCTTTGTCTGAGCTCTTGTTACCACCACTGCTGCTGAAACTGCAGGGTTTGGTTCCTCTGAGATTAACTGAGTAAATCCTGGACAGTTGTTCCCAATAATCACGGGTACAGGTAACTTAGGTACTATCTCACTTTCATTTGGTGCGACACCCTCTTAATGGTCAGAGCCACTTGAGTGGTGGGATAGTATCGAGTGTCCCTGTGGATGCAGATGACACCAGTACCTGGTCCTTTTGCAAAGTGTTTTCCCAGCACTTCAACATGCACTAGGGTCTGTCTGCTTCCTGAATCAGAGTCCCGTTAGTCTTATCCCCCACCTTCACATCTGTGAAGTACTTGCCCCAATTTGCTAAGGACAGATCTGCTCCAGTGTCACTCTTCTTATGGCAATTTCTTGTAATATGACCTGGCTTATTACGGTTATATCAAATAATGTCTTTGGGCACAGATTTTTTACCCCCACCAGAGTTCTTATCAGACTTGGAGTTTAAATGGGAAAAAGAGTGTACTACTGGTCCTTGGCTGTTACCTCGCTGCTGTGGCGTCTGTCTGGCCATTTGGTAGTCCTCTGCCAAAGAAACCGCCTTTTCCCCACTTTCTGGTTGGTGTTCCTTTACCCAAAGCTGGACATCTGTAGGCAGGATGTTGATGAATTGCTCCATTGCAAATGTGTCGATCTGTGGGACTGTTTTGCCCTCTGGTTGGAGCCATTTTATCAGTAGTTCTCTGAGTCGGGTGAAGGCTTCTCTAGGATTATCGACTGAGTTGTACTTCAGAGATCGAAATCTCTGCCTGTAGTTCTCTCCTGAGATGTCATACCTTTTCAGGATTTCACTTTTCACCAGGTTATAGTTTTCTGACTGTCCATGTTGCTGTAGGCACGTTGGGCCTTCCCTGTCAGGTAGGGTACCAGTCTAATTGTCCATTGCTGCTTTGGCCACTGACAGGCTGCTGCAACCCTTTCAAAAGTTGTTGGGTATGCTTCAGTATCATCGGAGGGACACAACTTTGTAAGTTTAATGGCTTTTAAGTTGCTTGTGTTTTGCTTGTCTGGATCTGTGCCAGATCCTCTCTGCCTTTGATAGCTTGCAAGGCATCCAGCCATCCCTGCTTCTGTTGCTGCATCTCTTCTCTCATCTGCTGCTACTCTTCTCTGCTGCTCCGTCTCTTTTTGTTGTACAGCCCACCATTTGACAAAGGCAGTCAGGCTTTCAGGTTCTGTCACTGCATGTTCTTTTTCCAAAACTTGTGCTGGTTGTACAGTCTTAGCTTGGACTTTTGTCTGTGCCAGTTTGTCTGCCGTTCTCCTGGTACCCACTACTGGACTTGCTGCTTCAGAATCCATACCTTTCTCTAGTCTTCCTTGGTACTGGGTCCAGTACCCACGCACAAAACTCCTGGCTTAGAGTATGTACGGCATAAATCCCACTTAGGCTTACACCATCTGTCGTCTAGGCACAGGTCAGGGAGCATAGGAAAATCCAGGAGCAGCTGTAGAATTCGTAAAAAATGTTTATTAGTACTAGCAGTAACATAAAAAAAAATAAATTGTTCAGTATAACTATTTACAAAGGCAGAATAAACAGAGAAGATCCATCTGAGTTTTCCTTCAATCTCTGTGTGTCTCAAAACATTGCAGCACTCTTTCTTATAAGTTTTTGCACCCCCCCCCCATTAGCAAGCATCCTGTTTTTTTCTAAAATATTCTTGTATGTTTCAGGCAGGTGCAGCAAGAACACAATGTCCCAGAACTGATGCCCCTTCTCCACAGCTTCATAAAAAGGGCTTAAAACTGCTCTCAGGTTAACCCCTTGAGTTCCCAATAGCTTTTTGCAATCATCTCAAACTATAATTATATACATTTCAACAGTGACACTATATACTTTCTAAACAAAGGTATCCCAATATCAGTTACATTTCTGCGCAATGATTTGCATAGATTTTTATACCAGCAGGTATACAAGGGAGGAAAAGACAGAAATAGCAAGGGAAGACTGAGAGGCAAAGAATTGCAAGACTGTTGGGGTGATCGAATCCTAGGTCTCGCAGGAAAATTTGGTTGTGCAACCAGTCAGACAAGAGACAGGAAAGGAAAAAAACAGAACAGATCCCTGCATTCAAACTGTCCGTAACAACTGGGACAGGGTCCTATTCAACCCTGTCATAGAGTTACTTAAGAATTTGACTGCTGGAGCTGATGTATGCAAACATCTACTACACTCTGCCTATGATGCTGCAGATGTATTTGCCAGGGCATCTGCCACTGGTACTTGCATGAGAAGGAATTATTGGCTTAGGGTAGCTGGGTTTGCAACTGATGTGCAACAAACTGTCTTGAATGCCCATTTTAGAAGAATCAAACTGTTTGGATGACATGTGGAAGAGGCATTAAGAGGCCTCAAGTTTTTGAGGTGACTTTAAGGTCAGTCAAAATCTTGTATCCCACCCTTGGTCGAGGTCAGAGTAAAGGATCCTTTTATCAACTTGTTGCCATAGGTATTCGCCAATGCTACCATCAGCAGTGGCAAAGTAAGGGTGTTGGAGCCATTCCAAAGTATCCATAGCCAGTGGCTTTGCCCCCACAGGCTCCGCATCACTTGTGTTGTACTCTTACCCCTCACACCACTTCAGCCACTGTAGGATATGTTATAGTGAGTCACTTGCCCTGCATTTGACACAGTGGAGGGAGATTGCCACAGGTGAGTGGGTCCTGGAGATTATTGCAAAGGGACGTGCTCTGGAGTTATTAGAAACTCTTTCCTCCATTTCTTCCCCAGGTGGACTGGAGATCTCAAACCTGTATTAGATCTGAGAGCCCAAAACTTCTGCATAGAATACAAGACATTTTGGATGTTTTTTCTGCAGAATCTGATTCCCCTTTTACAAACTGGACTGGATTTGTTCCCTGGATATGAAGGATGCATACTCTTGTATTGGGATCAGAAAGAATGACAGACAATATCTGAGATTTATCCTGGTAGGGGAACACTTCCAGTTAAGAGCTTTGCCCTTTGGCTTGTCTTCTGCGCCACAGGTCTTTAGCAAAGGCTTGGCAGTGGCAGCAGCAGCCATTCGCTGGGAAGGCCGGTATGTCTTCCTATACCTGGACGATTAGCTATTGAAAGCCAGTTCCAGGAACCAACTCAAACATACCCTGCCCCGAACAAGGCCAACTGTTTGAAGAACTGGGAGTTACAGTGAATGCACCAAGGCAGTACTTGTCCTTTGTCAAAGGCTGCAGTACATAGAGGTGATCTTGAACATGGAACAGAGCAGAGCATTTCCACCCCTGGACAGGGTGGTACATCTCATGGATCAAATAAAACTGGTGTGCAGCACTCAATATGTCCCAGCTGGAACTTTGTAGTGTCTCCTGGGACTCATCGCAGCGGCCATTGTAACTGTGCCCCTGGCTTGGTTACATATGTGGATACCAGAATCGATATTGAGAGTGTACTGGGACCAGTTGATGGATGATATGGACCAATAGGTACTTATCACATCCGATTTATGCAAAACGCTGACGTGGTGAATGGAGTGCAACAACCTGTTGAAAGGCGTTCCGTTCCTAATCCCAGTTGCAGTTTAGAATCTCACTTTGGATGCCTCGGTATCCAGGTAAGGAGGACATCTGTGTCATTATCAAACCGAAGGTTCATGGACCCAGGTAGAAATCAGATTACACATCAATGTCCTGGAGATGAGAGGTGTCTTATATAGTCTTCAGGCTTTCTAGGAGCATCTGACTCTGGGTCATCTGCTAGTGCAGACAGACATCAGTGTGATGCAGTACATAAACAAGGAGGGACCAGTTCTCATCCCCTGTGTTGGGGTGCAATGAGGATGTGGTGCTGGGCACTGGAACATGGCCTGGAGTTGTGAGCCGTGCAGCTCCCAGGTGTCCAAAATGTATTAATAGACGGGCTAAGAAGGTCACAGTCCCAGATGCATGACTGGGAACTGCTAACCTCCATAGTAGATTACCCCTCTGCGAGGTGGTGTCGTCCAGAGTTGGACCTTTTTGCATCTTCACATAACACAAAACTGCCACATTTCTGCTCACTCGCTCCAGGGCTTGGACTTTCTTGGTGAGGTGAGTTGTCCCTGTCTTGGAATAGGAGGTTTCTGTATGCATTCCCTCCTATTAATACAGAGAGTTATTACTGAAACTACAGATGGGAGGGTACAACTCTCATCCTCATTGCATCTCTTCGGGCTTGGCAAATATGGTATCTGCTGCTCCAAGTAGTGGAGCCTCCAGTACCCTTGTCTCTCTGTAGAGGCCTGCTATCACAGGGCAAGGGGCCTCTGGGCCTGAGGGCCCTGTACTTGCGTGTTTGGCTCCTGAAGACATAGCTGTTGCACAGTTTGGGGTGTCACCAAAAGTACCTGAATTTGCTGGTTGCAGCTAGAAAGCCTTCTACCAGACATACATACTCTGTGATGTGGGGGTGGTTCACGTTGTGGGCCACTTCCAGATATACGGATCCATTCAGCTGTCCAGTGAATGTGGTGATTGAATACTTGCTGTCCTTGTCAGACTCTGGTCTGCAGTATTTCTCATTGAAGGTGCATATGGCAGCTATATCAGCTTTCCGTGCCCCTATTGATGGGTGTACGGTAGCACAATTTGTTGTCTCCCATGCCTTTTTGAAAGGTATTCTGTACATAAAAACCTCCCGTTCTTAATCCAATCTCACCTTGGGACCTGAATTATGCTCTTGAAAAGCTTAGTTTTGCCCTTTTTGAGACAGCCGTGAGGTGTGTCTTACGCTTTCTTTTATGAAGAGGATTATTTGTAGTTGCAATCACTTCTGCTCTAAGGATTTCAGAGCTGCAGCCTCTGTTGTATGAGCGCCTCTTTATTTGATGAAAAAGTTTCTTTGCGTACTGCTCCTAAGATTTTGCCCAAGGTGGTGTCTGACTGTTTTTTAAATGAAATCGTCCATCTTCGTGTTTATTATCTTGAGCATGCCAGTAAGATTGAGGCATTGCTAAATACATTGGATGTACGTAGACTAAGCTAGTATATGACTCGCACCAAGGACTTCAGAAAGTTATTGTTTTGTTCAGCCCTGGGAAAGAGGGCGCCCCTGTGTCTGAACAGTGCTTGTCCAGATGGCTGGCACATTGTGACACTTCCTATATCAGAAAGTAATACAAATGCACTCCGAGGGTCAGGCTTTCTGCTCCCACATTGCCCAACCTCGAGGTGCAATATGTGAACAGGAGAGAAAGAGGGTAACCCTCCAGTCTATTTTGGGTCTATCACTACCAGTCTCAAGTCCTGGGGTCAAATATGAACCCTTTTTCGCTAGGATGCCCAGGTAACCGGTCCAAATATCACACCCTCTTTGGTAATGCAGTGCAGTACTTAACCCAGTAGGCACACCACCTGGTTCACTATTCCCCTTCTGACTCAATTGAGACCTTGGTAATTTTCTTACCTTGGTGCATATGGTAACACACTGTAAGCGCTCAACAGTTCTGTCAGAATTATCAACACTGTCACAGCATTCACACTCAGGATGAGAAAAAGGCTCGGGTAGGATTCCAAGGAAAACAGAGTTTACTTGAATTAAAAATAGTAAATGAAATACAAAACACAGAACGTATAACATTAATGGTACAGTCATAAAAAGAAAAGGACAAGTATAAACAAACAACCTTTTTACTGAGTAACTGATCCTACCCCAGTTTTAGTTAGTAAATAGTGGCGCTGAAATTGCCTAATTTTGGTAGAAGTGCTTCTTAAGAGTCCAGAGGTACAAAGTGTCTCTTGAAAGTCCAAACACAAGTATATATTATTCTCTCTGCAGCTTGACAATCATGAGGGGGAAAAAAGGTCCTACCCAGCTTGTGAGGTCACAGCTCCGTGGTGATGCTGGCTGTGGGGTCACTCACATTCCTGTATACCAAATTAGTCACATGCATCTGCATATTACTAAATTATATTTATACTATATTTAAAAAAAAAAAAAAAAATTTTTGTTTTAAAATCTTTTATTGAGGTAGGACAGCCAGAGATCCGAGGACACATTACAATCACTTTGCATATTCCTTTTCCAACATTAAGGAACCTGCCATACAGTATACAACATTTTATCCGTCATGCAACCAGTCACCTTTATCATGCCTTGGCCTAACGTCTGGCCCACCAACTTTTTTCCCCCCTCCCCCCCATTACTGTGTAATTCCCCCTATTTTACACCCTAAGTATATAGTAGTAACATGAGAGAACATCCAGAATACAAAACCTAAGCACCCCTCCAGAAATCCATACCTCCCCATTCCACTGTTATGACAATTTATATGTATTTCGTGGTTTCATGGGCTTCTGTCCCCCCCCCCCCAAAAAAAAACTACCTCCCTCGTCCTTGACTTTGCCGGTACTCCGGCCTCCAAGATGTAATTATGTAGCTTACCTGTGAGCTGGAGTCCACTTTCCATCTCCACCTCCAACTTTACACCGCCACTCACAGGCATGCTCACCTCTGTTGTCTGGAGAACTGGTCCAGGCCCCTTCCATGATCAGGTTATTCCCTGTCTTAACGCCATGGCTTCCCCAATGGAAGAGAGTTGATGAACACCCCCCACTTGTTCAAAAAAAGTTCCTCTTTTCCATATCTTTGATACGTTAGACTCTCTTGAGCCAGATTACTGATGACCAGTGTTTTCCATTGTTCAAGGGATGGCTTAACATGTGATAACCATGTGTTCTGGATGCAATGTCTGGCCAGCGTTAATAAGACCCTCACCGTTCTTGGGTAAGCTTCCCATTCCTTCCCCTCCTCCACTCCAAACAGTAAGGAGGCCGCAAAATCCCTCACCTGCATGACACCTGACACTTCCCTTGCAACCTCCACCCAGAAGGGCTGTAACTCCCCACGCTCCCTGAAATATGGAAAGATATGTACCCCTAGCCACCTGACATCTCCCACATGTTGGTGAGATCACTGGGTGGAATTTATTCACCACCACCAGTGGGCAGTATAGTCTGTGCAAGAATTTGAATTGTGTTTCTTTAAACTTGTTGCATAGCAGTAGCCCCATATGAGACCGGAGGACCAGCCTCCAGTTCTCCTCTGAAAACTGCATGCCCAGATCCCTTTCCCACAACTTTCTAACCTTGATAATCTTGTCTAGGAATACATCCCTATCATCATGTACTGCTATCAGACCCTTGGGGGCACCCATGCCAGCCAAATCAAGTCCTCCAAGTGTTCCAGTTGCCTTATATCAGATTCCTGTCCCCTCCTGGCTGTACTGAAGGCCCGGACCTGGTAATATTGATACCGATGTGTGACTGGGATCCCATATTGATTCCTTAATTTCCCCATGGACTTGAATCCCCTACTGCCCCAAAGATCCCTAAGGCAATGTATGCCATTATGATCCCATATCTCAAATCCTCCTCCTTCCAACCCTGACAGGAAGGCAGGATTGCCCACTACCGGGACCAACCCTGACATCTCTTTCTCCGCTTTCCTCCTCTTATGTGCCTGTTCCCAAACCTACAGAGTCCAGTACACCAGTGGATTCTTACTGTGTACCCTAAGATACCTCCTCCGTCCCCCTGAGTCTAAATACGATGTCAGGCGCACCTGTGTGTCTTCCCCTTCCAGGTCTACCCTACTTGCCTCCTTTCCGCGGTGTACCCAGTCCTGAATATATTTGGACTGCATGGCTATCGCATATATACTTTTTAATTAGTGAGCCTGACCGAGCAGGATTTATGACAGGTCAGAATTACCCCGTTGATCTTCAGAAGTACATCATGAAAGCTATTTCTCCTATCTGTGTGAGAATTTTCACAGGTATCTGCCAGAAGTTACTTTCCTCCTGATAGGTCATAAAATGCAGTCTGTTATGGCCAGTTTCCTAGATTCAAAGTAAATGTTGGTTTTACAATCTGTTACAACATGGTGTCTAAAGGAAGCTCTTAATTAGATTTTCCACTGAGTCAGGGATAGTGCAGATCCTCTCTCTTTTCTCTCTTTGTTCAAAAATCCCATGCGGCTTTGCTGCTTGGCCTGTGTTTCTATGCAGAAGTCTAAACCTGTCTTTATCAAAAATATACTACAAATAATAACAAGCAGGTGGCTATAGTCACAGGAAGTATGATAAGGAACTTCCTGGTGCAGCTTATGGTCATTCCACAAGGGGTATGGTCACCTCTGTTGCTTGGTTCAGCAATGTTTCTGTGGCTGACATCTGTGCTGCAGCCACCCGGATTACTGTCCACACCTTTACTAAACATTACAGTCTGGACATTGTTTCTTGTAGACAAGCAGATTATGGCCATGCTGTTCTACAGGGGCCTGCTGTCATGAATAAACTGCACCAACCTCTCAGTTAGGTTTTGGGACTGCTTGGGACTCGTTCCTAGGCTATGGCCTAAATGAAGAGATGCTTGAAGAAGGTAGAACAGTTATGTACTTAGTATAATGGTAGATCTTTGAGAGAATCTCCTCACTAAGGCCATGCCAGCCCTCCTTTATTCCCCTTTTTATCTGATGTAGGGTAATGTGGTATCCATTTTGGCCTTGTGAATTTCCATGGCTGCTATCTTCAGCTCTTGCCTTTGCCTGATGTAAGAGGCGCTGGTATAATCTCCTAGTTCCCCAATAAGGGAGCCCTCTGAGCACAATCTCCAGTAGGGAAATGAGGGATGGAGCCATCCACATTATGTAGATACTGACGTATGACGTTGTTGTGCCGGTGCCGGCTAGCAAATGTTTCTGTGCGGTCCTAGCGTTGATGTGGATAGAGTTCCAGTGATGTAGCCTAAGGGAAGAGATTCTCTGGAAGATCTACTGTTATGGTAAGTATGTAACTGTTATATCTTACTTCGAGAGTGCTCTTGCAGTAGGTAATTACATATAGGACTGACGTCGGCAGGCGGCAGGACCTCAGAAAAAATTTCTGGCTAGCGGTCTCTGGGGACCGCCTCCCAGTTCTTTCCCATTAGCTCATATCAGCGCCTCAGCGTAAAGTTCCTTGATCTTACTTGAGACACAGCTCTTGCAGCAGGTTATACCATTGGGACTGAAGCCGGCGGGCGTCAGGACCCCGGAAAATTTCTAGCTAGCTATCTTCAGCGGGGACCCGCCCTGGCCCGTCGGGATCCGCCCTCGACGTCGGGCGTGGTACATAAGGGGGCGGTCCCGCCCGATTCCTCAGTTCTTTCCCGCTGTCGACTTGCATGTCTTGACCCTTCAGTTCAGCTCTAGCGCGCGACGCGTGGTTAAGTTCTTTCCTACGGGAAAATTGGATTTCTGCAAGCAAGTTTTTCGCTGATGTCCTCTCCGACCTCCGGTCACTCTTCCAAGTGTGCTTGCGGGAAGCAGATCCCCTTCAAGGACCCCCACACGGCCTGCGTCCGGTGCCTAGGCCCAGACCACGATACCTGGGCCTGCTCCTTCTGCCAGGGATTTAACAGTAGAACCCGGATCCGATGTCAGAAGGCCCTACAGGCTTTCTTACTGGAAGAAAAGCTAAAGACCATGTCTTCCAAGGGGGAATCCACTAAAAAGTCCCACAAGCACGCTGAGAAACGAAGGGAGAAGGCCCCTTCCAGGTCCCCCTCCAGGGCTTCGGACTCTCGCAGCTCCGGTTCCAGGTCCGACCGCTCCCCCTCCAGGGCCAGCTCTCAGCCTCCCCCGGCTGCGGTCAGGAAGTCCTCTTCTCAGGCCAAGTCCACCAGGCCGTCCTCGTCTTCGTCCTCCAGGGCCTTGGTGAAGTCTGGGGATCGCCGTCACCATCATAAGTCGGGTTCCTGCCCTTGAACCCGGCGCCAGATCAGCTTCCTTGCCTCCCGCAAGACGTTGGAGCATTTCTTGAAGAGACCTCAGGATCCGACGCCGTAGGCCTGTCCATCGCTCTCTCGCGACATCCCTTGGAGCCGCTGTCGGCCAGATGACCGCCGCCGCCAAGCCACACCCCAGCGGACGCGCTTAGGGGACCGCGCCCTCCTCCTGAGAAGAGAGCCCTGGACGCTCCGACCGGCGCCGGTCAGGAGACCTTAACCGAGGAAGAATCAACGCAGTCCGAGGACCAGACGGGCGACCCCAGTCTTGTCGAGACACCCAGGGAACCCTCGCCGATACCCGAGCCCCCTGTGGAGCAGACGCCGGGACCCGACGACCGTCCACCGGCGTCCGGACCATCGTCGGGCCTTTCTTTAGCGGATGTGAAGGACCTCTTCACTTACTGGTGGGACACCAGAAAGAAGGACATGGTTCCCACTGGTCCTCCTCCTCCTCCTCTTCCTCCTACACCCCCTTCGCCATCGGGGTTGGCAGGCCGATTACCTCTTCCCCGGGAGCACGGAACCCCTCCCAGGGGGAGATCAGAAAAACGGAGACCTCCGTCCAAATCCTCTTCTAGGTCACCTAGCCCCAAGAGACCCAGGAGACACCGACGATCTCCTTCGACGGAGGCCACAGGATCAGAGTTCTCGACATCCAGATCCCCATCTCCCCTCTCCATACCTTCTCCGGACCCACGTGAGATGCTGAAGTCTCCTCCGGATGACCCTTCGTTCTCGGATATTATGAGGCATATCCAAGAGAACATGGGATGGGATGCGGAAGAGCTAGACCCCGAAAGGATACGCCTTGCCAAATATCTTCACAGAAGGACCCCAAGCCTGTGGTGGTGCCACCCTTGGTTGACACTTCGTGGACGCCACTAGGCAGTGCGTGGAAGGCCCATGATTCGCCTCCCGGGCGATGCCAAGAAAGCTGATCGCTTGTACAAGGCTCCTAGAGAAGACCAGTACTTGACTCAGCAGCCTCAGGCCGACTCTCTGGTCATCACAGCCTCACATGACCGGTCCCAGAGACCGCAGCATCTGAGCACCCTGCCACCGGACCCAGAGTCCAAGCAGTTGGACGCTATGGGTAGGTGCACGTATGCTTCCGCTACCTGCGCCATCAGATCCTTGAATTATTTAACCCACATGGTTCAGTTCCAAAATGCCTTGTGGGAACAGGGTCTGGAAGCGGCTGAAAAACTGCCAGAAGGTGGGCAGAAGGAGGAGATGCTTCAGTTCCTCTGTACGGGTTCGGACGTGGGAACCCAAGTGCAACTAGCCACACGTCGACTCCATGGACTCCTCGGCCCGAGCAGCAGCTTCTGGCGTGTACCTCCGGAAGGCACTCTGATCTGCTGCCTCCGCTTTACCCCGACGCCCAGAAGAATATCATGGACGCCCATTCGAGGGAGAAGTCTTGTTCGTAAACCTTCAGAGAAGATTATTACCAGACTTCAAAGAGGCTGGAAGTGTGAGGTCGGTCCAGGCCATGTACTGACCCAGGCTTAGTTCCTTTCGTAGGGAACCAAAGCCGAATTTGGGACGGATGCAGAGGCAGCAGTCCTGTTCCGCTCCACAACAGAGGTTCCGGTTTTGTAGAGCCAGGGAAACAACCAGCGGGCCAAGCCAGCGTGCCTCCTGCCGGCCCAGCCAGCGGGCCTCCTCAGCCACACAGCCTGACTCTTTCCGCCCCGCCTCAGGATCAACGGGAAATCATGGTTGGGGGTCGATGACAACTTCCTGCCGGATGGTAGGCTATAACCAACCGACAGGTGGGTTCTTCAGTTGGTCGGAAGAGGCCACTATATAGAATTCAAGAAAAGCCACCCCGAGGCCTCCTTTGCTCTCCCGATATCCGGGTCAGCACAAATCTCTGATATGGCAAGAAGTACTCGCTGCTGCAAAAGGGAGCGATAGAGTACGTCCCAGAGAACCAGAGAGGACAAGGTTGTTATTCTCACTTCTTCCTGGCTCCAAAGAAGACAGGGGACCTCCGTCCGATTCTGGACCTCAGCGACCTCAACGTGTCTGTCACCTACAAGAGATTCCGAGGTAGACTCTTCCGGTCTTATTCCCATGCTGAAACAAGACACCTTCTTAGCGTCTCTAGACATGCAGGACGATACCTGCATATCCCTATACTCGGGCGCAAGAGGTTCCTCGCTTTGGTTTCTCGACCACCACCTTCAATTCGAGCCCTTCCATTCGGACTGTCGTCCGCACTCAGTGTCTTTACCAAGTGCATGGCAGTCGTGACAGCGCCTCTAAGGAGACAGGCCATTATGTGTTCCATACCTGGACGATTGGCTTCATGGCCGCCTCCAGAGAGCGTTGTTTAGATATGATACAGAGCACCCAGGTCCTGTTCGATCTCTGCGCATCTTAATCAACTCACGAGAAGTGTCTCCTGGCACCGCCGCAGAAGCTGCAATTTATAGGCGCAGTACTGGACACCGCTCAGGAAGAGCTTTTCTTCCAGACAACAGAGCGGAGCGCATCAGATCCCTCATCAGGAGCTATCGCCGAACAAGACCGCCCCACAGGTTCGGTCCTTCGCTTGTCGGACACATGGCTGCGGCCATTCCTACCGGCCCTTCGCAAGGCTCCACATGCGGTAACTCAGTGGATGCTCAGGTGCAATGGGATCAAAGGCAAGACCACATGCAGCATCCGTCAGAATCACGAACACCGTGATTGAGACTGGCAGTGGTGGCTAGACTCAGGTCGCTTCCACGGGTGCCCTGCTTGTAGCGCCGTCCCCGAGGTAATCCTCACCGCAGACGCCCAGGCTCAGGGTGGGCACACCTGACGGGTGAAGTCCCAGGCACGGACCCTTCTGAGGCTCATCTCCATATCAGTGTTTTAGAGATGAGGGTGGTCCTTTATGCCCTGCAGGCCTTTCAATCAGAAATCCCGCGAGTACCCTCCTGCTTCAGACAGACAACACGGCGGTGATGTATTACCTCAACAAACAAGGGCGACACTCTTACCCCTCTGCAGGGAGGCCATGAGGGTGTGGGATTGGGCATCCGACACGCACGAATCTGATCGCTGTCACATGTTCCCCGGTGACAACACGATTGCAGACAGCCTGAGTCGCCTCCCAGGCCAGAGTCCACAGTGGGAACTTCTTCAAGAGGTAGCAGAGGATCTGTTTCTTTGATGGGGAACTCTAGAGTTGGACTTGTTTGCATCCCCATCAACAAAAACTGCCCAATTTTTGCTTGCTAGATCCAGGGCCTGGTGTTTTCTGGCGAGACGCGTTGTCCCTCTCCTGGGCGGACAGATTCCTCTATGCTTTCCCTCCCTTCCCGTTGATCCAGAGAGTTCTTCTCAAACTGCGCAGGGAGCATGCAGCAATGATCCTGGTGGCCCCTTTCTGGCCCAGACAGATCTGGTTCCCCTTGCTAATTCAGCTATCCCGAGAACCTCCGCTCCCATTGCCGTTCAGCTCCCATCTCTTGTCTCAGGAGGAAGGTTCACTGGTCCACCCGGACTTACACTCATTGAACCTGCATGCATGGCTCCTAGAGACATAGCCATCTTGCATCACGGGGTCTCGCAAGAGGTTGCGGAAGTTCTTTTTGCAGCCAGAAAGCCAGCAACGCATGCGACGTACGCCATGAAATGGTGCCGTTTTGTTTATGAGTGGTGAGCACGCGCATTATTCCCTTTAGGTTGCCCGGTGGGAGTGGTGTTGGACTACCTGCTCCTCCTCTTTCTTCGGGTCTAGCCTACCCTCTATCACAGTGCACCTTGTGCCATCTCTGCCTACCACCTTCCAGTGGGACATCGTACAGTGGCACAATTAGACGCCTCTCGGGAATTTTTGAGAGGGGTGTTACACCTTAGGCCACCCATTAAGGACCCAGTGCCTCCATGGGATTTGCTCTTTGTCCTGGAACAACTCACGCTCCCCATTCGAACCTGCCGCGGATTGTGAGCTACGTTTTCTGTCATGGAAAACGTTATTTTTGGTTGCTGTTACTTCAGCGAGAAGAATTTCTGAGCTTCACGCTCTCATGTGCAAAGAGCCTTATTTAGTTTTCCACCGGGACAGAGTATCCCTGAGGACGAATCCTAAATTTTTGCCTAAGGTGGTTTCTTCACTCGCTCTTAATCAGGACATTGACCTGCCGGTCTACTTCCCGAACTACTCGAATAGAGGAGAGGCTCTGCTTCACACCCTGGATGTTCACCGCAGCCTGAGGTATTACCTCAACAGAACTAAACCTTTTCGTAGTTCTGAGCAACTTTCGTTTCCTTTCTGAGAGGATGATGGGCCAACCTGTATCCAAACAGTCCCTGTCCGCTGGCTTGTCCAGTGTATTTCATTCTGTTATGAGCTCAAACAGAAGCCTCTCCCGGGTTCAGTCCGGGGCCATTCCACTAGGGGCGTGGCCACCTCCTTTGCAGCGCTCCGGAATGTTTCCACTTCTGCCATATGTGCTGCAGCCACTTGGAGCTCTGTGCATACATTTATCAGGCATTATAGCCTGGACATCGCCTCTCGGCGAAGAGCCGGTTTCGGCCTGGTGGTGCTACAGGGTCTCCTGTCCTAGATTCAGGACCTGGAATGTTTTTTCCTATTTTCCTCCTCCCGGAATTTTTGGCAGCGTTACTGCTTGGAAATCAGTCCTAATGATGTAACCTGCTGCAAGAGCTGTGTCTCGAAGTAAGAGAGTACAGTTACGCAAGAACTTACCGTAACAGTAGATCTTTGAGAACAGCTGTTGCAGCAGGTACCTTCCCGCCCACCTTCCCCCTTGGAGGAAGCATGGCTTTCGTCTTTACTTTCAAGATTTGTTTCCTTTGACTTCTGATGGTGGATCCTCGGTCTCCCATTTCGATGTCAGCCTGCGGCCGGAAGTCTCCGGCGGGAGAACTGGGGAATCGGGCGGGACTGCCCCCTTATGTACTACGTCTGACGTCGGGGGCGGTCCCCGCTGAAGATAGCTAGCTAGAAATTTTTCATGGGGTTCTGACGCCTGCCGGCTTCAGTCCTAATGGTGTAACCTGTTGCAAGAGCTGTTCTCGAAGATCTACTGTTACGGTAAGTTCTTACGTAACTGTACTCTCGTCAGCCTCTATCGTCTGTATTTTAACAGAGTATTTTTTGATTTGTTTCAGCATTTGTCAAGTATTCATCGGTGTATGTCGTCCCCTACATCCTCCGAGCACAAAAACAAGTGCGACTTGTGCGGCGCCCAACTCCCGCACAAGGACGGCCATTCCCTGTGCCTCTTTTGCCTAGGCTCCGACCATCCGGTGAAGTGCCAGCACTGCCTCAGTTTTAACGCGGCCACCCGAAGACAGTGGCAGCAGTCCCTGGAGGCCCATATTTTGAAAAAGAAAATGAGCTCCATGGAGAAGGAATTGAAAAAGCTCCGGCAGGCGTCCACTTCCCGTGAAGGCCATCGCTAGAAAAAAGATAAGGAGAAGCACTGGGACAAGGGCTCCTCATCTACTGCGACTTTGGGAGTCGCTGTGTTGCAGGTAATGTCGTCCCCACCGGGGGACCGCTCCGGCCGCCTTACAGGTTTCTAAGGCGGCGTTGGCCCACCCGTCTGGCTCGGGCCTTTCGGGCGTCTCCGGGCTTTTGGATGCCTCTGCTCCCGGTAAAGCCATAATTGCGCGGCCTACTGGTGTGAGTGGCTCCGATAAGCCAGATGTCTGCTCCTCTGACGCCCGCACGGAGAAAGTTGGTAAGTTGCCTGACCCTTCGGGGTGGCGCACAGCCACTGTTCCGCCCGAACAAGCCACCCCTCCATCGCGTCCTGCCTCTGGCGAAGGGTCCGTTAAGTTGGACACCGGCTCCTCCGGAGCCCGCTGGTAAGCTGAACGTCGGTTTGCCTGACATCCGCACAGCGGAAGAGCCGACGCCGGACCCTCCCACGTCCGTTGTCCCTTGCTCTCTGCAACACCTCGCTGTCCTCCGAGGACCCTGGGTCTCTTCAGCCTGACCCCGAGGATTTTTCTCCCCCATCCCCGGGCGATGCTGAGGTTCCTGTTCCGCCCCCTTCAGACCGTCTTCCTGCTGGTCCGACTGATCTGACGTCGGCTTCCCGGACGCCGGCTCCCACTCTGGCTCCTCGGCCGCCGGCTCCGACATCGGTACTGCCGACTCCGGGCAACATCCTGCTTCCAGATGCTGCCCAAGCGCCGGGCCCTTCCCCTACTGGGCCTTCTGCTCCAGACCCACCCGTGGGACCTCTGGCCGTCTGCTCCGGCAGCTTCCCCGGTTCCCGGGTGTCCGACCCCGTCGCATCTGATGCCGTCTTACCCGGGGACGCAGTATCCGACGCCACAGTACCTGACGCCGGGCTTTCCGCCGTCTGGTTACGGATACATGCCTTATGGGTATAATCCCTATCCGTATCCCCCTCCTCCTCCACCGCCCCCTCAGCCGCCGGTGGACTTGCAGGAGACACTGGCCTCCTGGTGGACTGAGGCCAAGGCTCAGCTCACCAGAGAGGTGGAGAGTCGTTTTCTGACGACGGTGCCAGTCCCGGTTCCTGTACTTCTATGATGACAAACTCCCTCACCGCCTCTGGACATCAGGGCTAAACCCTCTGGGTCCAGAGAGGGGCAGGACATGCTTCCCTGTGGGCTTCCCAAGGGGTCCGTTCCTCCCCCTCGCCGGGAGAGGGAGTCTTCATCACCATCTTCTTCTTCCTCCTCCTTGGATGCCTCCAACGGTTGTTCCAAGCGGGACGACGAGCCATGCTCTCCATCTAAACCCAGGCCAAGGACTCCTCTGAAGTCTCCTCAGGAGGATCCTTTTTTTACGGAATTGCTACGCAAAATCCAGGCGGTACATAAGTGGCAATCCTTGGAGCCAGATCCACAGCGTAAAAAACTCGCTGAGCATCTGGCTCTGCCCGTGACAGCTCCCACCTTTGTGCCACCCTGGATTGAGCCTCATGCCGACCTTATTGCTACCATTTGGAAACAGCCGTCAGCGTTAGCCCCCACTTCCTCGGACGTCGAACAGGCTATATTTAGACTCTCACCCTCGAGCTGACTCGGTTGTGATTAGTGCCGCTCATGGCCGGACAGCTAACTCGAAACATCTTAGCTCATCGCCACCTGACAAAGAATCCCACCTTCTGGACCAGTATGGCAAGAAGATTTTTGCTTCTTCCATGCTGGGGATTAGGGCCCTGAATTATGTCTGTCACATGGGGGATTACAAGAAGGCAGTTCTTAGTGAGGTGGAAGCCAAATTGGACTCCTTTCCGGACTCTCAAGTCAAGCATGAGGTGGCTGACCTCATCCGCGCCGCACGTTTGGCCAGTCGACACATGCTTCGTGTGACTTACGATGCAGTGGACACTGCTGGCAGAAGCTCAGCTTTCGCTGTAGGCTTACGATGTCATGCTTGGCTCCACGTGTCAGGGTTGGTCCCGGAAGTGCAGTCCGCGATCTAGGAAACGCCCTTCCGGGGTTCGGTGCTGTTGGGTGGTGATGTCAAGGACATCATCACCGATCTGCAGGAGAAGGGGACGGCACTAAAGTCCGTTGACTCTATGTATCATCCCCATCAAACGCAGCGCTGTCCCTTTCGCAGATGGAATCGGCCAAAGGCGAAACCCCAGGGAAAGCGGGTCACTAAATGCCGGGGCCCCCCCAGCTGCCAAGCCCCCCTGCCCAAAAAAGCAGCGTGTGCTTCAGCTGCGGCACTACCCCACACCACCTGACTCCTTCACTCTCCCACAGCCTCTGGGCTTCCTGGAGGAACCGGTAGGAGGGAGGTTTTCCTTGCACCTCCCGGGCTGGGAGAGGATAACTCAGATTCATGGGTGCTCCAGCTAATCGCAGAAGGACACTCAATAGAGTTTCTACAGAAACCACCTCATCGCATTCCCCCGAGGTCGTCGTACTCTCTGGAACATCATCTTCTGGTCCAGGAAGAGATTTCAGCACTTCTTTATTTTGTTAAACTCTCGTTCTTTATTTTATAGTAAAGAACATACATTGCTTAAAGCAAAAATACATACCAACAGTACATTAGAAGGACACAGACATAAAATACAGAGAACATAAATAATTAAAAAAAATTACATATAAAAGTTAACATAAAGTGCACTCATATCCTGTATTTCATTGAATTTTTCATGTTGCCAAACTGATACATCAGGATTGAGGGAGGGAACAACTGATACCCCCAGGATAGCAGAAAAAACACCCGATTTCATGGGATAAACTCTGTTCTTATTGGTGTGATACAGTATATATTACCCATTTTCTCCACATAATCTCAAAAGCAGCTTGGGATTTATTTAATGTAGCTGTAATTTTCTCCATTTTATGAATGTCAGTCATTATTTGGTGCCACTGATCCAAGGTAGGAGGCAAGGGGGACATCCATTTTTTAGTAATAACTTTTATGGCGGCAAGAAAGGCCAGATTAATAAATTTATTTGTAGAAATATCCAGTTGAACCAGGGGGCACTCACCAAAAGGGAAAAGGAGAGGGTCTGGGTTAATATCTGGGGAGATTATTTGTTGAAGGGCTTCATGAAAACGTGCCAGAAATGGTTGCAAAATTCGGCAAGACCAAAAAATATGGCCTAGAGCGGCTGAAGGGAATCCGCATTGCCTCCAACATTTTGCTCCCCTCTGCTTGCTGTACTTCTGAATCACTACAGGGGCTCTGAAGTACCTCACCGCTATTTTCCAGGCAGATTCCTTCCAGCGTCCAGAGCTGATACCTTTCTGCATTGTTTTTATGTATCTTTCCCATACGGGCAAGGAGATTCCACTCCCCAAGTCCCTCTCCCAGTTTAACCTGGTTTTATCTAGGGGGCTCTCTTTCAGCGATTGTAATCCTTTACATAAATTTGAAATAGTACGGGGTTGGACAGCTCCCTATCTATTACTTTTATCAAAATCTCCAGAAGCCCAGGAAGGGGGACAGTCCCTCCAGCTGACTTCCCTGAGGGAGCGAGGATAATCCCTGGTTTGAAAATATCTGAACCTGTCTGAGTATTGGATGTCAAACCTTTGAACTAAGTCTGTAAACGATAAGATTATCCCCTGGGGCATAAAATGATATATCAGATGCAGACCTCTTCTTTGCCATTTAAGGAATTCCTTGTCTAATTTGGCTGGGATAAAGGAATCCATATAAGGCAAGCAGAACAAAACGGGCCACCACTTTGTGAATTCTGAGAGGGACAACATCTTCTTGCCAGGACCTCAAAGTGGATTGTGTGAATGGGTTTGTGATTTCCTCAGTTTTCAGGGCAGGGGGAAAGGAAAGCAATGTCTGAAAGACATCCCTTAGCTCCCTCTCCTGGCTTTCAGCTGCCTTCCACCTGACTATGTAGCTCCTATCTAGCCAGTATAGTGAAGTTCTAACCTGGGAAGCCAAATAGTATAGCCTGAAGTTAGAAGGGGACATACCACCCCTCTGTCTAGGGAGCTGCATAACTGAGAGATTGATCCTCGGTCTCTGCTTCCCCCAGATGTAGGCTGACACTCTGCTCTGCAACGATCTGAAAAACGCATCTGTTACCTGTATTGGGAGAGTCTGGGTCAAATAAAGGAAGCGAGGAAGGACTACTATTCTAATGGATTCTACTTTTTGGTATAAAGATAGAGGGAGAGTGCTCCATTTTTCCAACTCAGTGTTGGTTTTAAGCAGAAAGGGAGAGTAATTTAAGGGGAACAAGTCTTCATAAGCCACACCAATCCGTACGCCTAAGTATTTTACACTTTTTAGGTCCCATTTTAAAGAATACCTATTCCTGAGGTCTGCTGATGTAGTAAAATTTAGGGCCAGCGCCTCTGACTTAGACAAATTAACTTTATATCCTGCCAGTTCCCCAAATTTGGTCAGTTTATCCCAGAGAGGAGTGAGGGAAGTCTCAGGCTCAGTCTGTACATCACTAAATCATCCGCATATAGTGCGAGTTTATGGATGCCAGAGGTCAGCCTCACCCCAGACACTCTCACCTCCTGTCTCAGAGCTTGGGCTAAAGGTTCTAAATACTGAGCAAACAGCAGGGGGGACGGGGCAGCCTTGCCTAGTACCACGGAATAATGGAATAGGGTATGAAAATGACCCATTGATTTGGATAAAAGCCCTGGGGTCCATATACATCAGCTTTATTGAATTAATAACAGAATCTGGGATACCAAATTTCCCCAGCACCGCCCACAGAAAAGGCCACTCGACGCGGTCGAACACCTTCTCTGCGTCCAGAGAAAGCAAAAGAAAGGGGGACCCCTCTTTCCTGGCATGCTGTAACAATAATAGTGTTCTTTTTATGTTATCTTGTGTTTGACGCCCTGGGACAAAACCAGTCTGATCCAGATCTATTACCTCTGGCAAAAAGACCTCAAATCTTTTAGCTATGATAGAAGCAAAAATTTTATAGTCAATGTTACGGACCGAGATGGGTCTAAAAGAGGATCAGGATGTGATGTCCTTATCCGGTTTTGGTATGCTAGAAATATAAGCATATCGCCAGGAGTCGGGGGTTAATTCACCTAATTGAACACTTCTACAAGCCTCTAACAAAACTGGAGATGGCTCTTTCCTGAATGCCATATAAAAATCACCCGTATACCCATCAGGGCCAGGGCTTTTAAAGGTCTTAAGGGCTGAAATAGCCTGAGCAGGTTCTACCGAGGAGATGGGTTTCTCCAAGGCTTGCTTTTGTTCTTCAGATAGTCTTGGGAGTCTAAGGCCCTCCAAGAAGGCCTCCGTCTCCGGAGCACCCTTATCTCCTTCAGATCTGTATAAGGCACTATGGAAGATCTGAAAGGCATGTTCTATCTCTCTGGGGAGGGAGACCATTTTTCTGGAAGTTGGGTGTCTAATCTGAGTTATATTGGACGGGGTCCTGTGCTGCCTAAGCCTGTGGGCTAGTAACCAGGTGGCCCTGGGACCCCCTTCGTAGTACTTTTGCCGAATAAACTGCAAGGCTTGCTCTGTGTGGATATCTAGGATCCCTTGGATCTGATCTCTAGTGGTCTGCAGGAGTGGGAAGGCCCCCTCTTCCCCCGCTGCATGCTGAGCCTGTAAGTCCTTAAGCTGCCTCTGAAGTTTATCAAGGCACAACTGTTTTCTTTTTATAAAAGGCCTCATATTTTATCTCACCCCAGAGAACTACTTTCAGGGTGTCCCAAAGTATTCCCTTCCCTATCCCGTTTCTTATTGTCTGTTAAAATTTGCTTAATTTTATGCTGAACCATTTCCTTAAAATCTTTTAAGTTCAGTAGGAAATTGTTAAACTTCCACAGGGTGTTAACTTTTTCCATCTCCCATGACATGGTAAGTGTCAGGAGAGAGTGATCCGACAACACCGTGGGTGTCTGCATACAACTTTGAATTTTATTGAAATATGAATATAGTCTATCCGGGTGTATATTTTGTGGGGAGCCGAGAAATGCGTGTATTCTTTTTTGTTTGGGTGGAGATGTCTCCAGGCATCCACCCATTGTGCACCAGGAAGGCAGGCCTGCATCACCCGTAGCGCTGGGGATTTTTTGGGGGGATTCATACTGGAGGAGATTTCAGCACTTCTACTGAAAGAGGCGATAGTGCCCGTTCCCCTTCATCTTCAGGGAACGGGTTACTACTCCCACTTCTTCCTGGTCCCGAAGAAGACAGGAGATGTAAGACCCATTCTAGATCTCAGTTCCCTAAACTTATTCGTGGAGTACAAGAGGTTCAGAATGCTCTCCCTGCAGAGTCTGCTGCCCCTCCCTCGATTGGGACAGTGGCTGTGCGCTCTGGATATGCAGGATGCTTACCTGCACATATCTATCTGTCCTTCCCACTGGAAATACCTTCGTTTTGCATTCCAGGGGGACCACGAGCAGTTCAAAGCTCTCCCATTTGGTCTTTCGTCGGCCCCCCCAGTATTCACCAAATGCCTTGCAATGGTAGCGCCTAACTCATGCACCTGGGGGAGGTGCAGGTTTTCCATACCTGGACTATTGGCTCCTGGCGGCCTTGTCCAGGGAGGAACTCCTGCCCTTCCTCTCCTTTACCCAGCAGGTCTTTGCCTGCCTGGATATTACCATCAACTAGTCCAAGTCTTACTTGATCCCATCCCAGAGGCTCCAGTTTATCGGGGCGATCCTGGACACGACCCTGGGCAGGGCCTTTCTGCCACCGGACAGGGCGGCCACACTCCAGACTCAAGTAAGCCTGTTGTCAGGCCGCAGGCAGGTCAGTGCAAGGTCGGTTCTTCGCCTCCTTGGGCTTATGGTGGCTGCCATCCCAACAGTCCCTCGCGCTGTGCTCCATATGAGGGTCTCTCAGTGGACACTTCACTCTCAATGGGATCAGTTGGTGGACGACCTGGACCAGCTTGTCCTAGTCCCCTCCCCCATGGTTTGAGACTTACAGTGGTGGATGGTTCGAGAGAATCTTTTCCGGGGAGTCCCATTCTGCCTTCCTACCCCCTCACAGACTTTGACCACAGACGCCTCGGGCAAAGGTTGGGGAGCCCACATCAGACCTCGCAGGACCCAGGGCTCTTGGTCCAAGCTTGAGAAAACGCTTCATATCAATGTGCTCGAGCTTCTGGCGGTGCTTTATGCTCTCCAAGCACTACATCTGCATCTTCTTCCCGGCCACTTAGCCGTCCAGACGGACAATATGTGTGTGGTTTGGTACATCAACAAACAGGGAGGGACTCATTCCTACCCTCTTTGCAGGGAAGCAATGAGAGTTTGGGATTGGGCAGCACAACACAACATTCACCTCACGGCAGTCCATGTCCGGTGGGTCGAGAACACCTTAGCAGACAAACTAAGTCGTTCGTCTGCTCAAGCTCACGAGTGGGAGCTGGATCAGGGGGTCCTAGACGATATCTTCCTACGGTTGGGAACGCCACAGGTGGACCTGTTCGCATCACCTCTAAACGCAAAGCTTCCCGACTTCTGCTCGCTCGCTCCAGAGCGAGGCATTTTTTGGAGAGACGCTCTGTCTCTAGATTGGAGGGACAGATTCGTCTATGCTTTCCCCCCCGATCTCTCTGATTTTGCGAGTTCTTCAGAAACTAGGTTCAGAAGGAGCACGAATGATTGTGATCACTCCTTTCTGGCCCAGGCAAGTTTGGTTATCTCTTCTGCAACAAGACTCAGAGGAACCTCCTCTTCCTCAGTCACGACTTTTACTGACCCAGGATCAGGGGACCCTGGTCCATCCAGGTCTCAAGTCCTTTCAGCTGCATGCATGGCTCCTGCAGACGTAGCTCAAGCCCGATTTGGGGTTTCACCCTGAGTGGCTGAAATCTTGGTGGAGTCTAGAAAACCCTCCACTAGGTCTACCTATGCCATGAAATAGAAACGGTTCACAAACTGGGCCGCTTCAAAAGATTTGAGCCTTTCTCGTGCTCTGTTGGACGGCTGCTGGAGAACCTGTGCCATCTCTTTGATCTGGGTCTTAGTCACTCGTCTCTGAAAGTACACATGGCGGCCATTTCAGCCTACCATGTCCCTTTCGCAGCCAGGACGTTAGCTCAACTGGAAGTCTCGAAGACCTTCCTCAGAGGGGTTCTCCACTTGAGACCCCCTGTCCGAGTTCCCGCCCCTCCTTGGGATTTGAATTTCGTTCTTGAGAAGCTTACTTTGCCTGCTTTTGAACCAGCAGCCTCAGCAGACATGAAGTTTCTTTCATGGAAGACTCTCTTCCTAGTGGCCATTACTTCTGCTGGAAGGATTTCTGAGCTCCAGGCCCTGATGTGTAAAATCCCGTATTTGATTTTTCACAAGGAATGTGTTGCTCTATGCACCAATCCTAAGTTTCTCCCCAAGGTGGTAGCGGAATCTACATTGAACCAGTCCATAGAGTTACCCGCTTTTTTTACGCAATACTCCAATCAAGGGGAGTATCTATTACACACTATGGATTTTCACCGGATTCTGAGATACTACACTAACAGAACAAAAGATCTCAGAAAGACTGATCAACTGTTTGTCTCTTTTGCCCACAAAAGAGAAGGCAATGCTGTTTCTAAGTAATGCCTATCTAAATGGTTGGCGCATTGTATCACTTTCTATTATGACAAGTACAAGACCCTGCCGAGTCAAGTGAGAGGCCACTCCACCAGATGAGTCGCTGCCTCAGCGGCTTGTTTCAAGAATGCATCAGCGGCGGACATCTGCGCTGCCACCACTTGGACTTCCATCCATACCTTTACGAAACATTACAGTTTGGATATTGCCTCTCGCCATAGAGCAGGCTTCGGGCTTGCTGTTTTGCAAGGCCTCCTTTCTTGAGGCCTTCACAGCTAGAGGATCTACTTTGAGTAGCTTTCCTCCTCCCGTTTGCTGCTTGGGACTCAGTCCTATATATTGTTTCATTGCAAGAGCCCTCGAAGCAAGATAGTACAGTTAGAAGAACTTACCATAACAGTAGATCTTCGAGAGAGGCTCTGCAGGTAACACCTTCCTGCCCTCCATCCCCCTAAGCCTTTTCAGCTCCTTTTCCAGTGAGAGAAATACTCGCTTCTCTCTTGTCCGGCCTCTTTTGGCCTGTGGCGGGAAAGAACTGGAAGACGGGCGTGAGGGACCACCCCTTTATACCGATGTCAGTCACCTGACGTGGGGGCGGTCCCTCGCCAGAGACTGCTAGCTAAAAATTTTTCCGTGGGGTCCTTCCACCTGCCGATGTCAGTTCTATATGCAATTACCTACTGCAAGAGCCTCTCTTGAAGATCTACTGTTACGGTAAGTTCTTGCGTAACTGTACTTTCTTGGAGTTGTATATGGTTTACATCCACACAGCCCACATTGTGTCCCCTTGCAAGTGGCATACAGATTCTGTTTTTAGCTTGCAAGATCTGTTGTCACAGGATGGAGTGGGAGATGCACTGCCCAGGTGGTGGGAGGAGCTTAGCTTAAAGATATCCGTGCAGTAACATTGTTCCAGTGGAACTGCCAGAGTGTGGATGTGAGCCATATATCAGTCCTGGAGTCTCTGTTACGGGTAAGTAGCCTATTCTTGTATTCTCCATGAACCTTAACTTCTGTGCAGACGCTTACAGGGCTGGCATGGCACACTCCCATCACTTCTGTCACCCACTTGTCACATCAGTCCACCCTTTGATCCCTGCACCCTTGCAAAGGAAATGTTGATGCACTCATCCTAAACTGCTTTGGCCCATTGTAGGGCTTGCAACAGAATGGTGTGATGGCACTACCCCCGAGACTGAGAACACCACTTTAGGCAATGCTTTTGTCTCAAGGCCTCTTTATGTAGGGTCCTGGACCCGCTTCTGTACCATAGTCAGTAATACCAACACTGGACCATCAAAGAGGCTCCTGGTTCTTTTGCAACTGCCATCTGTCTGTTAAAGGTTTCTTTAAAAACGCACACCGACCCAGACAGGGAGAACTTTGAAAACACTCTGATTGTGTTATAATAAAAACAAGTGACCTGACACAGTTTTGACAAGTTTCCCTTATGAAACTGTCATTAAATTAACAAGTGAGCTGACTCTGTGGTACTGGGTCGTGGTACATCTACTCCACATGCATGTTACTCTGATTCTTGTTCCAAGCCCAGGTCAGCAGAAGGGGAGCTTGGAAGGGAGGGACACGGAGTGTCCGGAGGGACAGACTCCTCCTGGGGGAAAGTGCAGTGCTGCACCACTCATGAATTATTCTTGGTGGAGGCTGGGTGTCTAGCTGTCATCGATAGATTGGGGGGGGGGGCAGATATAATGGGGGAAAGTACCACTCCAACACGCTGAATGGCAGCCCCTCTAGTCTCCCCTGCTACATGTCTATTCGCTCCAGCCAATGTGCTTTGCGACAGCTTACACTGTATTAATTAGCTCCAGCATAAATGAGGCCCCTGCATGAATCGTTCTTCTGACAATTCTGTCTCTGTATAAATTAAATAAATGAATCTGAGGGGTGCAATTCGGGAACGAATTGCGTAGGGACAAAATGTTGCCAGAGCTGATAGCCCAGTGTGATTTGTCTTGGAGCACATAGATGGGGATGAGATGACTCATCAAAGTCCCCACATGACACCGACCTGACACCCCCTCTTCTGCATCTGCACACTGCAACGAGCACCTCTAGCTGGTGCCCAGAACTGAGGTGCCTTCCTCTTATGATGGCTACGGTGGGGGGTGCAGGGAGGGTTACCCAGGCTCTGAGTATCAGAGGATTTGGGAATAGATTGCAGCAGTGAGTGGTGAGCTCAGTATACAGCAGGACTGTGTGGCCCAAGGGAGTCTGGTGACAGAAGGCACTGGCAGGAGCAAAAAGGAAGCTAACAGGTTTTGGATATTGGACATACTTTGGAAATGGAATACATGGTGTTATTTAAAAAATAATTAAAGTAATATTGGAGTTTTGGCTGGCACAATAGTACAGTGACTAATGAGTTGCTGCCGTGCTGATGACTGAGTATTGCAGCAGGCTGGAAGGTGGTGGAAGCGGCATCCCACAGGACTTTTGCCCCATCTCCAGAGAGGGAGGGCTGCCTGTTTTGATACCGGACTGCCACCTTTTGCTCAGGATCAGCACAGTGCAAGCTAAGCAAGAGACACTGAGAGGAGGGTGAGGTAAGAGACACCCAAGGGAAGGGGAGATCACCAGAAGGCGGTGCCACATCCTGCAGGGTAGTATTGGCCGATTCTGGCATTTCCAGGAGGGAGGGACTGAAAACGGAAAAATTGATACCCCATTACATGAATATTGTCTCAACCCTTATGCTCACAAAGCACCTCCACTATGACCCCCATCATCCTCTGCATTTCAAAGCTTGGTCTTCTAATCAGTCAGGAGAGGAGAGAAGAGCCCAGTTAGGCCATGCATGTCACAGGGGGTATGCAATGGAATCAATAGAGGCTGGAAGCCAGAGTATGGGGTCAGACACCCTGAGGCTCCTTAGGTATGCAGAGTTGTGTTCGATGGGAGGCTCTTAAATGGTGGCCGAGGTAGGAGGCAACATAGGGAAAACAAATAACTTTGGAGTTGGCTACAAATGTTATAAAATAGGATTAGAATATGAAAGGTGGTCCAGTTGTTTAAATAGTGGTAATGACTTCTGTCTTTGTACTGTGGCTGTAATGTTCTAAAAATGACAGTGACTGTTTTTATAATGGGTACGTTTGACTAGAAGGGGCCAGTTTTGTTTATCATGAATTAAAACTATGTTGCACAAGAAGTCTGCTCCTACAGTTTAAAGACTTCAGACCAGCTCGAGGGTCACAGTGTCCAATTGAATGGATTTTTTTTTTTTTAGTAGTACCAAAGGACCCAACCCCCCCACCAAAAAAAAAAGTGTTCTAGGTGAAACTGTTGCAGGCTCTATTTTTAACGTAACCTTCCTTTTCCTTTACCTGAATTGCTCCAAGGTGGCTTGCCTCGAACGCCAGTGAGACAGAAGATGAAGACCATGTGCCGCTCTCTTCAGATGTTGAACGTGGCAAGGTTTAATGTAAAGGCTCAGAAAAACCAGCCTGAGGTAACACAGGCACCGTCCACTAACGATAGAGGTCCTTGCAGGGTGTCCAAACGAAGATCTGGGGACAAAGTGGATGCAAAAGGGAAAGTTGTCAAGCCGTCTAGAGGTAAGCAGGGTGTGTGTGTGTGTGTGTGTGTGTGTGTGTGTGTGTGTGTGTGTGTGTGTGTGTATGTATGTATGTATGTATGTACGCGCGCTGGTGGATAAAGCTGTAGTATGGGTGGGGTGGAACTGCCTCTGGTGGTGTTCATCTGATAGCGATACATATTTGCATATAAGCATGGAACTGTGGTCTTTCTAGGATTGTGGATATGTTGTTGATCCACACTGGTTGGCATGTCCGTTCCCCCTTTAAATCTTGCCAGAAGGTTTCAAAGCTGGCTCCTCCCACCCACGCGGGTGGTATAACCCTCGGCTCCTCCCCATGACGCCAGATCTTCCTTTCTGCTGGAAGATTCAGGTTGCCTCCTTACCGCTCCCGTGTTCTGTAGGCCCTGGCTTCTCAAGATTAAACTCGTTACAGTTAGCGATCGCAAATTTGATGTCTCGACCGCGATGGAAGAGAAATCTTTTCCTGGATTCCGTCAGTGCCCGTGTGGACAGAGGATGTCACGCACAGACCTGCACACCACATGCATCTACTGTCTTGGTGTCTGCCATGACACACAGGCCTGTGAGATGTCTCTTTCCACCCTGACGTCCTTGACGATTGTCTCGCATGTCTCAAACGGGGTAGGCCGGAGAAACGGAATCCGCCGGTCAAACTGAAGGAGGCCCGGTGGGCGGTCTCTGCGACTGCGGGGTCCGCCGAGCATCTGGAGCAAATACAGGCCTTCGAGGAAGAGGTGGTGCGAGCCACAGAGCGTTCTCGTCTGCTGATTTTTGTTCCTCTCAGTCTGTGCTCCACATTCTTGGACTCCTTTCAGATGTGCCAGTCTCTTCCCCATTAAAGCCGAGGGAGCTTCGGGCTCGCATGTCTCCCGGTCCCATAAAAAGGACAAGGAGCTGAGAGATCTTACTTCGAGAGGGTTCTTGCAGTAGGTCTTCACATATAGGACTGTACCCCCTGGTGTCGGGTTCCAATGGCATACTTGTAGCTAGCAATCATCAGCGGGGACCACCCGCAGTGTCAGGTGACACGTCATCCCGACTATAAGAAGGGGCAGTCCCAAGCC
Organism: Neoceratodus forsteri; assembly: GCA_016271365.2. Classification (NCBI taxonomy): domain Eukaryota; kingdom Metazoa; phylum Chordata; order Ceratodontiformes; family Ceratodontidae; genus Neoceratodus; species Neoceratodus forsteri. The sequence continues at coordinate 505,308,189 of CM028129.1, read as the reverse complement.
CGCCCACCAGTTCTTTCCTGCCATTGCATCAGTTCGTTCGACAGATGTGGTAGAACAGTGATCAGTTGCCCGTTTAGTATTCAACGTTTTTCATCTCTTTCTGTACTATTTTTCCAAATTTTTCGAACACATGTATGTCTTCTCGTCTTAAAAAGAAGTACTCCAAGTTTGGCACTCAAATTCTGCATGGGGACGACCACTCCTGCTGCCTTCTCTGCCTGGGGCCTAAGCAGAACTTTGGCGAGTGTGCTGTTTGCTAAGGGTTCAACCGGGCCGCACGGCTCAGACGCAAACGGACCCTCGAGGCCCACCTTTTGACCCAGCAGCTGACTTCTATGGAAAAGGAGCTTCAGGAGCTTAGGGAGAGGCCATTGTCACTGGCCCCAGAAAAAAGAAAGAAAGAAAGAAAAAGGACAAGGAGAAGTGCCGTGAGAGAAGCCAGTCACCCCAAGGGGGAACCCTTCAGTTCCGTAACTGTGAGTACCACTCTTACTGGCACCCGTCTGCTGCACTGCAGGCGGACGGTTCTCCCCTCCTGCTGGGAGTATCACGGGCAGTTAGTCACCTCTCCCGAGGTCTCTGTTCTCTCACTTGTAGCACCGCCAATAAGTTGCCCTCTGGCTCTGCCGCTGGGCGCCCGGCCCAGGCCGATAAGCCTGACTGTGGTCCTTCTTCCACAGGTAGCCTGGTCGCGACTGGTAAGCCGGACGGATCCTCAGTCGACTGCACTGCGCATGTGCTCTTCCGTCTGGCTCCCTTGAGGACCCAGACACCGGGATGAGTGTGCTCATGAGGGACACTTCATCCCTACCGGTCTCTACCCCCAAGGATTCGCCACCTGTTCCCGACCTTTCCCTTCTGGCGGGAATGCTCCTAGACCTGTCGTTGGGGTCTCTTCCAGAGCTTCCCCTTTTGCCTGGTTCTTTTCTGTCTCCAGATCCCCCTCATCCTAGGGGTCCGTCGCCAGACCGGGATCTTTCAGGTAGGGACCCTCCTCCTTCGGGACCATCGGGCCCTGCGCCTGATCCCCTGCCGTTGCCGAGAGGCCCTTCAGCTCCTCCCCTGGCCGGGCCATCAGCCCCTCCTGCTGGACCCTCTGACAGTCTCCCCGGGCCTGGCCCCCATGTTCCGCCACTGGGCGGCCCTCCTCTGGACCCTTCTCATCTGGCACCGGGCCACTCGACACCTGGATACCCGCCGTCAGGTTATCCTTTGGGGTTCGCTGGGTACCAGTACACTTACTGTCATCATCCCACTTACCCGCCCTTGGCTGGGTATCCTGGGTACCAGCCCCCACCTCCTTCTCCTTCTCCTCCACCACTGCCGCCTGACCGTGAAACTATCCCGGCTTGGTGGCAGGATGCTAATACACAACTACTTACAGAACTTGGGCAGTCCCAGCCACTTGGAGGAATTCCTCTACCCAGAGCACCACCTCCCACTCCAGTTCCTTTGGGATGTGCTGCTGGTTCTCTTCTGGTGGGTGACACGGGTGGATCCCTCCCTTCCTAGTGTGTCAGATTCCTCGTATTTGGATGAGGACTCCAATAATGACTTCTCTGAACCTCGTTCACAGATCGAACCTCAACTAAGAGAATCCCCCAAATCCCCTCTGGAGGATCCTTCTTTTGGAGATCTGTTGAGGACCATTCAAACAGCAGGGGGCTGGCCATCCAGGGAGGTAGATCCTCAGCGAAAAAGGCTTGCTGAACATTTGGACTTGTCCACCGTGGACCCTCTACCCATCCCGCCTTGGATGGGCCCACATGAGGATCTAGTTTCCATAACATGGCAACAGCCTTCTTCCATACCAGCTGTCTCCAGGAAGGCTGATAGAACCTACTTTCCCCCAGAAGAGATCTCTTACCTGACTTCTCACCCAAAAGCCGACTCTATGGTCATCACGGCCACGCATGTCCGCTCAGCCTGAACACTTGAGTTGCTCCCCACCAGACAAGTACTCAAGACAACTTGACCAGTTTGGTAGGAAGATCTACTCGTCTACTTCCTGTGCCATCCGGTCACTGAACTACGTGTCCCACATGGTGGCTTTTCAGAAGTCCTCTCTCTCTCAGAACTGGAGAGGGACCTTCAGGACATCCCTGACAAAAACCTCAGGGCTAAATTGCTGGACAGGGTTTGCATGAATAAATCTTCCTGCCATCACGCACTCCAGGCCACTTATGATTCTGTGGATTCTGTGGACTCGGTGGCTCGGGTGGCACCCTTTGGAATCTGCTTTCAGCGCCTAGCAGGTTTGGCACAGGATGTTCAGTCATCCCTCTTGGATGCACCTTTCAGGGGTCCCGTCCTCTTTGACGGCGGCGCGAAGGACATTATTACAGGGCTGCAACAGAGAGGTAGGTCCCTCAGAGATGTACGCTCCATGTATCGGACGGGCCAAAAGAAACACCCTTTCGTCGCCAAAGAAGATGGAACAAAAACCAGAACAAGCATCAAGACAAAAGACGCGCTACTGGCTCAGGAGCCCAAGCTCCTCAGGCTAAGTTCGCCAAAGCAGCCTCTGGAACCAAAGCTCCACTCCCCTCAGCATCCTGACCCGCTTCCCCTCCACCCCTTCTGTCCCCTTGGAGGAACTGGTGGAGAGATTCGGCCTCCACCTGGAGGTGGAAGCCGTCGCGAAGATGTATGGTTCTTGCTTCACAAAAGGTCACTCGATAGAGTTCCTGGAGATCCCACCTCCAAATCCTCTGGGAAGGTCCTTTTACCCGTCGGGTCAGATCCCCATCATCCATCAAGAAATCCAGGCCCTGCTACAAAAAGCAGCCATAGAACCCATCCCTCCAAATCAACTTGGAATGGGATTCTATTCCCATTTCTTCCTAGTTCCAAAAAAGACTGGGGATCTTCGACCTATCCTGGATCTCGGCACGCTCAACCTCTTCGTAGAGTACAAGAGGTTCCGCATGCTGACTCTTCAGGGATTCCTGCCCCTGCTCCCGTCAAACACATGGCTGTGCTCCCTGGATATGCAGGATGTTTGCCTTCATATCCCCATCCTCCCGGCCCACCACCACTTTCTTTGATTCTCCTTCCGGGAGAACCATTTCCAATTCAAGGCACTCCCCCTTGGCCTGTCCTCAGAGCCTCGTGTTTTCACCAAGTGCCTGGAAGCAGCGTGTCTCCACCGCCTGGATGACTGGCTCTTTTCAGCCCCATCCCCGGACAGCCTGAAGGAGTCTCTCTCCTTCACTCTGGATTTGTTTGCCCAGTTGGGCATTTCAGTCAACCTTCCCAAGTCTCAGCTATTACCCTCTCAACATCTCCAATTTATTGGAACGGTACTGGATACAGTCCAGAGCAAGGCCTTCTTATCATTAGATGGAGCCGAGACCTTAGTTTCTCAGGCTACTTTGGTGGCCAAAGCTCGATAGACCCCGGCGCACTCGGTGCTTCGTCTTTTAGGTCGTATAGCAGCAACCATGCCTACTGTCCCCCTGGCCAGGCTGCACATGAGGGTTACCCAGTGGTCTCTTTGAGTCCAGTGGGATCAACAATTGGACGACATGAACCAACTGGTCATGATCTCCAACAGCCTTCAGACAGCTCTCCTCTGGTGGCAGGACCTCACCAACTTGCTGGGGGAGCCTCCTTCCACTCTCCGGCTCCCTACCAGATCCTTACCTCGGATACCTCCGATACGGGTTGGGAGCCCATTTAGGGGATCACAGAACTCAAGGTTCGTGGTCTCATCGGGAGCAGTATCTTCACATCAACATCCTGGAGACCAGAGCAGTCCTCTGTGCTTTCCATGCCTTCCAGTCGTTACTCTTCCCAGGAACACTTCTTGTCCAGAAAGACAACATGGCGACTGTAGGGTACCTCAACAAACTGGGAGGTACCCGGTTGTACCCTCTTTGCAGGGAGGCAGTAAGAGTATGGTATTGGACTATTCAGCACGGCCTGTTTCTGACAGCAGTCCATGTGCAAGGCATTCACAACGTCCTGGCCGACAGTCTCAGCCGATCAGCGGCCAGGGCTCACGAGTGGGAACTAAAACAGGAGGTAGTTGAAGACCTGTTTCTTCGGTGGGGCTGGCCAGACCTAGATCTGTTTGCCTCCCCATTCAACGCAAAACTACCCAACTTTTGTTTACTTGTTCCTGGGCATGGTGCTTTTTGGCGAGACACACTCTCTCTCTCCTGGACAGGGAGGTTTCTATATGCATTTTCTCCCTTTCCTCTCATTCAGAAGGTTCTATTGAAACTCCAGGGAGTGGGGGCCCACTCGATTTTGATTGCCCCTCTGTGGATCTGGCAGATTTGGTTTCTGCTGTTGCAACAACTAGTTCTAGAACTGCCGGTCCCTCTGCCACTGTCTCACAACCTTCTGTCTCAGGAGCATGGCACCCTGGTACATCAGAGTCTTCAGTCTCTCCATCTTCATGTGTGGCACCTGTGGACATAGCGGTTTCTAGCCATGGAGTTTTCTCTCAGGTTGCTCAGGTCCTGGTGAAAGCCAGAAAACCCTCTACCAGATCCATCTATGCCATGAAGTGGAAGAGATTTTCTATCTGGGTCACACCCAAAAGCTTGGACCCTTTTTATTGATTGGCCTCCCAGATGTTAGAGTACCTCTTGCATCTTTCTGAGTTTGGCCTTAGTAACTCTTCAGTTAAGGTGCATCTCTCTGCGGTGTCAACCTACCACCTACCGGTGGAGGGCAAAACCCAAGCATAACTAAAGGTTTCCAGAACTTTCTTGAAGGGTATCCTTCACATCACTCCTCCAGTCCGGAACCCCTGTCCTCCCTGGGATCTTAATTTTATGTTGGAGAAACTTATTTTACCCCCTTTTGAACTGGCAGCAGGTTGTGATGTGCGCTTCCTGTCCAGGAAGACGCTGTTTTTGGCTGCAGTTACTTCAGCTTGAAGGATCTCAGAGCTTCAGGCATTTGTTTGCAGAAAGCCTTATTTGATTTTTCACAAGGACTGGGTCCTGAGGACTAATCATTAATTTCTTCCGAAAGTTGTTTCAGACAGGACTCTCAACCAGAGTGTTGAACTGCCGGTCTATTTTCCTCAGCATCCCAACAGGGGGAAATAACTTTTGCACACCTTGGATGTGCATCAGATTTTTGAGGTGCTATACCTCCCGGACTAAGGAGGTTCGGAAGTCGAACCAACTCTTGTGGTCTTTGCCTCCCAGTGCCAGGGCAAGGCTATCTCTAAACAGGCTATTTCTCGGTGACTGGCTGACTGTATTCACTACACTTACCAGAAATACGGAAAAAGCTTTCCGGGGGTGGTTAAAGGCCACTCTACCAGAAGCATGGCTACTATTACCGCTTTTTGATGTCACCGGGCTCCACTCTCATCCTGGGGATGATGAGTCGTTCGTTGGCACAGGGATGGAGGAAGGTCCTTCTTCCTTCCAAGGGATCCTTCATCTCATCTCTGATTCTACAGGGATGCCCCTGGAACCCATCCAGAAAAAGGTGGCGTACCCTCTCACGGACATCCTCAAGAGAGGGGATACCCGTCGGAGTCCTTTCCTGTGGCCGAGACCATTGTTGGTCCGGCTCTCGAACTGTGGCAGCGTCCTGCCTCATGTCCAGCACCATCTGCCCATATGGCCCGCAAGTATGCGGTGCCCATGGGGTCCCTTGTGGGGTTCACAGAGCACCCTTCGGCCAAGAGCCTGCTGACCGCCTCTGTATTCAGGCATACTGGCAGTTCTGCCGACACTGACCGACCTCTCGACAAGGAGTCCAATTACTTGGACCATTTGGGATGGAAGGTCTACGTGGCTTCCTCCTTGGGCCTTCGTCAGGCAAGTTCGGCCGTCGTCATGGCACACTTCTCCCATGCCCTTCTCAGGTCATTGGATGAAGTCCTTCCTCATCTTCCCACGGACATGCAGACCACGGTTAAGCAGGTCTTAGATCAGGGCCATGCTGTTGCGAAACAGCAGCTGCAGATGGCCCTGGACATCAGGGACTCTTGTGCCCGCTCGATGGCCGCCGCAGTTGCCTCTCGCCGCAGGGCTTGGCTGAGGCTCTCCTCCTTTCTGGCGGATACTCAGCACAAGTTAGCTGATGTGCCTTCCCTTGGGACTGACTTGTTCGGCTCGGGAGTGGCCGGTCACCTGCAGTGCATAGAGCTGTCCAGTGCCACCTTGGATGCCACTTCTGCCAAGAGTTCTTCGAGCTAGAACCAGCAGAAGAAAAATAAGCCCTTTTGGCACTCTTCCCCTGTGGTTCAGCAGTCCTCCTACCAGGGAGGACAGCAGCATCAGCAGCAGTCTCAAGCTTGGTGCCCTTGGCTCAAGCCTGGACCCCAACAGGCCCGTAGAGTTGGCCGAGTCTTAGGTTCTGGAGCTTCCTTCTCCTCCAAGCCTGCTCAGTGACGGGGTGGGGGTTGCCACCCCTGTTCCCGTCACGCCAGCTCTGGGTCTTCCTGTGAGGGGGCCAGCTCCGCCACTTCCTTTCCGTCTGGTGCGCTATCACTGCAGACAGGTGGGTTCTCGAAGTGGTCGGCCAGGAACTGTCTCTAGAATTCAAGCAGTATCCTCCCAGCCGAGCCCGCACCCCTCTGGAAGAACGGATTTCCACATGCACCCAGTCGGCTCTTCGAGACGATACTGCTCAGCTCCTCCTCAAGGAGGCAGTAGATCTCGTGGCAGATCCGTCTGCAGACCCAGGCTTTGTCTCGAGGTGGTACTTGGTGCCCAAGCGGATGGGGGGCTGGCACCCCATTCTAGATCTCTATGACTGGAATCAATACCTCAGGTCACACACCTTTCGGATGGTTTCTCTGTCCCAGATCATACCATCCTTGGAGTGAAACACGTGGTTCTGTTCACTGGATCTGCAGGACGCATTCTTTCACGTCCTAATCAGTCTGTCCCATCAGCGGTTCCTCCGCTTTAGGGTCGAAGGGACCCTGTACAGTTCCGAGCCATGCCGTTTTGCCTGTCATCAGCCCCACGGACCTTCACCAAATGCATTGCAGTGGTGGCAGCCCATCTCGGGGGTGCAGAATTTACCTCGACGATTGGCTCTTGGCAGGTTCCACCCAACAGGAGGTGGAGAGATCCAGGAATCTGGCCCTCTGAATCTGCTCCCAGCTCGGCCTCTTGATCAACGAGGCCAAGTTGGAACTTGTGGCTTCTCAGGTGATGGGCTTCATTGGGGTAGAACTCGACTCTCGTCAAGCCAGAGCTCTGCTCCCAGCGGACAGGGTGGAGGTTCTCTCCTTCTTTGTCCAATCATTTCTGGTTGGGCACTTGTGCCCTGCCCCGGACTTTCTGTGCCTTTTGGGTTACACGGCGGCGTGCACCTCGGTGGTCTGTTGGGCCAGGTTGCACATGCACCCCCTCCAATGGGAGCTGGCCACCCAGTGGACTCAGTGTCATGGTCATTTCGACCAGCTGATCACGGTAACCTAGAAGATGTGGGACGCTCTCCAATGGTCGACTGCCCCATACCGGTTGCAGGAAGGGATCCTGTTTGTCTGCCCCGAGCCAACGGTCGTTCTTATGACCGATGCCTCTGTCATGGGCTGGGGAGCCCACATGGGGGACAACAGAGCTCACGGGCTCTGGAACCCCGAGGAGTCCTGATGCCACATCAACCTGTTGGAGCTCAGAGCAGTCAGACTGGCAGTGTCAGCTTTTGCTCTTCTGCTCCGGGGTCAAGTGGATCAAGTCCAAACGGACAGTACCACTACCATGTACTACCTCAACAAACAGGGCAACACACACTCCCCTCTGCTGTGCAAGGAGGCACTCCGCATCTGGACCCTCGTAAGCCGGTTGGAGGTGGACCTCCTAGCCATCCATGTGGCAGGAGCCTCGAACCAGCTGGCGGATGCTCTCAACCGCTTAGGCCAGACATCCCATGAGTGGTCTCTCCATCCAGAGGTAGCTTGTAGCCTGTTCTCCCATTGGGGCAAACTGATGGTGGACGTGTTTTGCCTCCAGGGAACACACCAAGCTGAGGCTGTTTCATGCCGGCCCCCCTCAGCAAGGCTTGCTGCAGGGGGATGCCTCCTTGAGGCAGTCGACCCAAGGCCTCCTCTACGCCTTCCCTCCATTTCCGTTGATCCACATAGTGTTACTCAAGGTGAGGAGGGACAAGGCGAAGGTGATTCTGGTAGCCCCAGACTGGCCGCGCCAGTTCTGGTATCCAGAGCTCCTCGGCCTCAACTGCAGGCCCCCGGAGAGCGACTTTGTACACGCCCGGACCTAATATCTCTGAACCAGGGGAAGGTCTTCCATCTGGACCTTCAATCCCTGGTACCTGAGCGGCTACAGTTCCAGGCTTTGGGTCTTTCCGAAGATGTCTACACCGTGGTGGAGTCATCTAGAAAGGAATCGACCAGGAAATGTTATGCCTTCAAATGGAAAAGGTTTTCCATTTGGTGTCAGGGTAAGGGTCTGGACTCCTTATCCTGTTCTGTGGCTAACATTCTCGACTACCTTTGGTCTCTCTCCAAAGGGGGTCTACGATCATTGACCCTTAGGGAGCACCTGGCAGCCATTTCTGCTTACCGGGTGCGGGCCGGTCAGCCGACATTGATGCAGAAGACAGTGGTCGGGTGCTTTTTCAAAGGCCTGGATCACATATCCCCTCCGGGTACGTGAACCTCCACCTCCGTGGGATCTACTGCTGATATTGGCAAAGCTCATGCGCAAGCCATTCGAACCAATGCACAAGTGTGAGCTGTCACACTTGTAGTGGAAGATGGCCTTCCTGGTGGCTATCACATCTGCCAGAAGGACAGGGGAGCTCCAGGCGCTTTTGGTGGACTCCCCTTATCTGGTCTTCCGCAGGTACAAAATTGTCCTGCGCCCCCACCCGAAATTCCTTCCAAAGGCTGTGTTAGAGTTTCACCTTAACCAGGTGTTGACTCTGCTGGTGTACTACTCTAATTACACCTCGGAGGCCGAGTACAGGCTCCATACTTTGGAGCTGACACGTGCTCTCTCCTATTACAAGGAGAGGATGGCAGAAATTCGTGGAGAGGTGTGCCAACTGTTTGTCAGCTACACTGAAGCTGCTTCTGGCAGACTTGTAGTGAAGCGGACTATTGCAAGATGGATCACATCATGCATAGGTCTGTGCTATGAGTTGGCGGGCAAGGAGCCTCCCAGAGGCATAAGAGCTCATTCTTCCCGCCATACTGCTGCATCAGTGGCTGCTTCCAGGGACATCCCTATCCAGGAAATCTGTCAGGCTGCTACTTGGAAGTCAGCAAATAACTTCATCACCCACTGTCACGTCGACCTTGAGTCACGCCGGGGTGCTGGTTTTGGGGCCTCAGATCTCCAATCTCTGTTCCCTAAGTAGGGGGTGTGCGGCTTGCCTCCCTCCTCCCAGAGAACTGCTAGGAGTCTGCCAAGAAATGTGGATGAACAACATATCCACGATCCTAGAAGAACGGGTTACTCACCTGTAACAGTAGATCTTACTCCGAGAGGGCTCTTGCAGTAGGTAATTACATATAGGACTGACGTCGGCAGGCGGCAGGACCCCATGTAAAAATTTCTAGCTAGCTAGCAGTCTCTGGTGAGGGACTGCCCCCACATCAGGTGACCGGCATTAGGAGACGTCGGTATAAAGGGGCAGTCCCTCACGCCCACCTTCCAGTTCTTTCCTGCCGTTAGCTTATGCCAACGCCTCGCGGAAAAGTTCCTTGCTAATCAGGCTCTCGTCCCGGTAGTTTTACAGTGTTTCGATCTCCCCAGCCATTGTCAGGTACCTGTCTGTGTATGTTGTCCTCTACACCCTCCGAGCACAAAAAACAAGTGCGACTGTGCGGCGCCCAACTCCCGCACAAGGATGGCCATTCCCTGTGCCTTTTTTGCCTTGGCCCCGACCATCTGGTGGAGAAATGCCAGCACTGCCTCGGCTTTAATGCGGCCACCCGGAGAAGGTGGCAGCAGTCCCTAGAAGCCCACTTTTGGAAAAAGAAAATGAGCTCCATGGAGAAAGAACTGAAAAAGCTTCGGCAGGCGTTGACTTCCCCTGAAGGCCATCGCAAGAAGGATAAGGAAAGGCACTGGGACAAGGGCTCCTCTCCCACCGTCTTCCTCGGGAGTCGCCGTGAAACAGGTAACGCTCGGGACCGCCCACGCACGGCAGCCCGTCCCACTGGCTCACGCCGGGCTCCTTCGGGTGCCTCCGGGCTTGTGGAGTCCTCCGCTCCCAGTAAAGCCGTGGTTTTGCGCCTTACTGGTGCAAGCGGCTCTGATAAGCTGGATGTTGGCTCCTCCGACGCCCGCACGGAGAGGGTCGGTAAGTCGCCTGACCCTTCGGGGCGGCGTGCGACCCCCGTTCCGCCTGACCAGGCCACCCCTCCATCGCTGCCTGCTTCCGGCGAAGGGTCCGTTAAGTCGGATGCTGGCCCCTCCGCCGTCTGCCCGGATCCGGCTGCTAAACTGCACGTCAGTTCTTCTGAGATCCGCACAGCGGATGAGCCGACACCGAACCCCCTCCCCCACGTCCGTCATTTCCAGCTCCCCACAGCCTTCGCTGCCCTCCGGGGACCCTGAGTCTCCTCAGCCCGACCCCGCGGATCTCCCCCCCCAATCCCTGGGTGACACTGAGGTTTCTGGTCCACCTCCGTCTGACCGTCCACCTTCTAGTCAGACTGATCTGACATCGGTTCCCCAGACACTGGCTCTGACGCTGGTATTGCCAACGCCGGATGACATCCCACCCCCCGATGTTGCTCCAACGCCCCCCGGCCCGGGTCTTCTGCTCCAAAATCGCTCATGGGGCCTCCGGCCGGGCCGTCTGCTTGGGCAGCTCCTCCGGCTCCCGGGTACCCTGCCCCGTCGTATCCGCCGCCATACCTGGGACTGCAGGACCCGGCGCTGACATATACACCTCCGCAGTACTCGGCTCCTCAATACCAGCTGCCAGGCTTCCCGCCGTTGGGTTATGGATATGCGCCCTTTGTGTATAGTCCATACCGTATCCCCTCCTCACCGCCCCCTCAGCCCGGTGGACTGCAGAGGAACTCTGGCCTCCTGGTGGGCGAGGTCAAGGCTCAGCTCACCAGAGAGGTGGAGAGTCATCTTCCGACGATGGTGCTGGTACCGGTTCCCGTACGTCCCTGACGACGCACTCCCTCCCCACCTCCAGACACCAGGGCTCAACCCTCTGGGTCCAGAGAGGGACAGGACACGCTTTCTCGAGGGATTCCCAAGGGGTCCGTTTCTCCCCCTCGTCGGGAGTGGGAGTCTACCTCTTCCTCATCTTCTTCTTCCTCTGACACCTCGGATCCTTCAGACGCTTGTTCCGAGCAAGACGACGAGCCACGCTCTCTGTCCAAGCCCCGGCCAAGGACTCTTCCGAAGTCCCCTCCGGAGGATCCTTCCTTTACAGAGTTGCTATGGAAGATCCAGGAAGTACTTAAGTGGCAATCCTTGGAGCCAGACCCTCAGCGTAAAAAACTCACTGAGCATCTGGATCTACCCGTGACAGCTCCCACTTTGGTGCCACCCTGGATCGAGCTTCATGCCGACCTTATTACCACCATATGGAAACAACCATCGGCCTTTGCTCCACTTCCCAGGAAGTCAGACAGGCTATACCAGGCTCCAGAGGGTGTTGATTTGTTTGGACTCCCACCCTCGTGCAGACTCTGTTGTGATTAGCGCCGCTCATGGCCGGTCAGCTCAACCCAAACATCTTAGCTCATCTCCACCTGACAAGGAATCCCGTCTTCTGGACCAGTATGGCAAGAAGATTTTTGCTTCTTCCACTCTGGGTATTAGGGCCCCTGAACTACGTCTGCCACATGGGGGATTACCAGAAGGTGATTCTTAGTGAGGTGGAATCGAAATTGGACTCCCTTCCGGACTCTCAGGTCGAGCAGGAAGTGGCTGACCTCGTCTGCTCTGCACGTTTGGCCAGTTGGCACATTCTCCGTGCGACCTATGATGCAGTGGACACTGCTGGGAGGAGCCAGCTTTCGCCGTAGGTTTTCGGCATCACGTTTGGCTCAGAGTGTCAGGGTTGGCCCCGGAAGTGCAGTCCGCTATCCAGGAAGCGCCCTTCCGGGGTTCGGTGCTGTTCGGGGGTGATGTCAAAGACATCATCACCGACCTGCAGGAGAAGGGGACGGCACTAAAGTCTGTTGACTATGTACCATCCCCATCAATCGCAGCGCCATCCCTTTCGCAGATGGAATCGGCCCAAAGCGAGACCACAAGGAAAGAGGGCCACCAAATGTCTGCGCCCCCAACTGCCAAGCCCCCGGCCCAGAAAAGCAGAGGGAGCTTCAGCTGCAGTGCTGCCCCACACCACCTACTCCTTCCTTCTCCCACTACCTCTGGGCTTCCCTTGAGGAACCAGTAGGAGGGAGGTTTTCCCTCCACCTTCCAGGGTGGGAGAGGATAACATTGGATTCATGGGTGCTCCAGCTAATCGCAGGACACTCAATAGAGTTTCTGCAGAAACCACCTCGTCATCCTCCCTCAAGGTTGTCGTATTCTCAGGAACATCATCTTCTCTGGTCTAGGAAGAAATTTCAGCACTTTTGCTGAAAGGCGATAGAACCTGTTCCCCTTCCCTTACAAGGAACGGGTTACTATTCCCACTTCTTCTTGGTCCCGAAGAAGACAGGAGATGTAAGACCTATTCTAGATCTCAGTTCCCTAAACCTTTTCGTGTAGTACAAGAGGTTCAGGATGGTCTCACTGCAGAGCCTTCTGCCCCTCCTCTGCTCGGGCCAATGGCTGTGTGCTCTGGATATGCAGGACGCTTACCTGCACATTGCTATTTGCCCATCCCACCTCAAATATCTTCGTTTTGCTTTCCAGGGGGGCCACTACCAGTTCAAGGCACTTCCATTTTGCCTCTTCTCGACCCCTCGAGTTTTTACTAAATGCCTTGCGGTGGTGGTGGCCTACCTGCGACTACGGGGTACAGGTTTTCCCGTACCTGGACGATTGGCTTCTGGCGGCCTCGTCCAGGGAGGAACTCCTGCACTGCCTCTCCCTCACCCAGCAGGTCTTTGCCTGTCTGGGTATTACCATCAACCATTCCAGGTCTCACTTGATCCCATCCCAGAAGCTTCAGTTTATAGGGGCGATACTGGACACGACCCTAGGCAGGGCCCTTCTGCCTCCGGACAGGGCGGCCACACTCCAGACTCGGATAAGCCTGTTGTCCGGCTGCAGACGGGTACGTGCAAGGTCAGTTCTTCGCCTCCTCGGGCTTATGGCGGCTGCTATCCCGACAGTCCCTCGCGCTCTGCTCCACATGAGAGTCTCTCAGTGGACGCTTCGCTCTCAATGGGATCAGTTGGTAGACGACTTGGACCACTTGGTCCTAGTCTCCTCTCCCATGATTCGAGAGTTACAATGGTGGATGGTTCGAGAGAACCTTCTTCGGGGAGTTCCATTCTTCCTTCCTCCTCCTTCCTCCCAGACTCTGACCACAGATGCCTCGGGTGAAGGTTGGGGAGCCCATCTCAGTCCACATCGGACCCAGGGCTCTTGGTTGAAACTCGAGCAATCACTGCACATCAATGTGCTCGAGCTTCGGGCGGTGCTCTATGCTCTCCAGGCCCTACACCTGCATCTTCTTCCAGGCCGCCTAGCCGTCCAGACGGACAATATGTGTGTGGTATGGTACATCAACAAACAGGGCGGGACTCAGTCCTACCCTCTCTGCAGGGAAGCGATGAGAGTCTGGGATTGGGCAGCACAGCATGACCTTCACCACACGTCAATTCATGTTCTGGGGGTCGAGAACTCCTTAGCAGACAAACTAAGTTGCTCGTCTGCTCAAGCTCACGATTGGGAGCTGGATCAGGGGGTCCTAGATGATATCTTCCTGCGTTGGGGAACACCTCAGGTGGACCTGTTCGCTTCACCTCCAAGTGCAAAGCTTCCCGACTTCTGCTCGCTCGTTCAAGAGTGAGGCATTTTCTGGAGAGACTCTCTCTCTAGACTGGAGGGGCAGATTCGTCTATGCCTCCCCGATTCCTCTGATCCTGCGTGTCTTGCAGAAACTAGGTTCAGAAGGAGCACGAATGATTCTGATCGCTCCTTTCTGGCCCAGGCAAGTTTGGTTCTCTCTACTGCAACAATACTCAGAGGAGCCTCCTCTTCCTCTTCTGCTGTCTCGGATTCTGTTGACCGAGGATCAGGGGACTCTGGTTCATCCAGGTCTCAAGTCCCTTCAGCTGCGTGCATGGCTGCTGCAGATATAGCTCAAGCCCGCTTTGGGGTTTCGTCCCAGGTGGCTGAGATCTTGGTGGAGGCTAGGAAGCCCTCCACTTATGCCATGAAGTGGAAACGGTTCTCAATCTGGGCCGCTTCAAAAGGCTTTGAGACTTTCTCTTGCTCAGTTGGGCGACTGCGGGAGTACCTGCATCACCTCTTCAACCCGGGTCTTAAGTCCCTTGTCCCTGAAGGTACACGTGGCGGCCATTTCGGCCTACCATATTCGCTTCGCAGATAGGATGTTTGCTCAACTGGAAGTCTCTTAAGACTTTCCTCAGAGGGGTTCTTCACTTGAGAGCCCCTATCCGAGTTCCCAACCCTCCTTGGGATTTGAACTTTGTCCTTGAGAAACTTACTTTGCCTCCTTTTGAACTGGCGGCCTCGGCAGACATGAAGTTCCTTTCATGGAAGACGCTCTTCCTAGTGGCCATTCCCTCTGCTCGGAGGATTTACGAGCTCCAGGCCCTGATATGTAAAATTCCGTACTTGGTTTTTCACAAGGAACGCGTGGCTCTGCGCACCAATCCTAAGTTTCTCCCCAAGGTGGTAGCGGAATCTACTTTGAACCAGTCCATAGAATTACCCACCTTCTCTACGCAGTACTCCAATCGGGGAGTATCTAATTCACACTATGGACGTTCACCGCATTCTGAGATACTACACTAACAGAACAAAGGATCTCAGAAAAACTGATCAACTTTTTGTCTCTGTTGCCCCCAAAAGAGAAGGCAATGCTGTTTCCAAGCAATGCCTGTCTAAATGGTTGGCTCATTGCATCACTTTCTGTTATGACAAGTATAACAAGACCCTTCCGAGGTCACTCCACTAGAGGGGTTGCTGCCTCTGTGGCATGTTTTAAGAATGTGTCAGTGGCAGACATTTGTGCTGCCGCCACTTGGACTTCTGTACATACATTTACAGAACATTACAGTTTGGATATTGCCTTTCGCCGTAGAGCAGGCTTCATGCTCGCTGTTCTGCAAGACCTTCTTTCTTAAGGCCTTCACAGCTAGAGGATCTGCTTTGAGTAGCTTTTCTCCTCCTCCCATGTGCTGCTTCTTGTTCCAGACTGCTTGGGACTCGGTCCTATATGTGATCACCTACTGCAAGAGCCCTCTCGAAGTAAGATAGTACAGTTACGTAAGAACTTACCGTACCAGTAGATCTTCGAGAGAGGCTCTTGCAGTAGGTAATACCTTCCCGCCCTCCATCCCCCTAAGCTTTTTCAGCTCCTTTTCCAGTGAGGGAAATATCTGCTTCTCTCTCGTCCGGTATCTTGTGGCCTGTGGCGGGAAAGAACTGGAAGGCGGACGTGAGGGTCCCTCGCCAGAGACTGCTAGCTAGAAATTTTTCCGTGGGGTCCTGTCGCCTGCCGACGTCAGTCCTATATGTAATTACCTACTGCAAGAGCCTCTCTCGAAGATCTACTGTTACAGGAAGTTCTTACGTAACTGTACTTTCTAGGAGTGGTATATGTTCATCCACACGGACCCATGTGACCTCCCTGGCTGCGGATTCACACAACCTGGCTTCCAGCGGGCTAAGATCTGGCGTCACGGGGTGGAGCCGAGGTATATACCACCTGGGTGGGTGGGAGGAGCCAGCTTGAAGACTACCGGCAAGATTTAAAGGGGAAAGGGACATGCCAAGAAGTGTGGATGAACAACATATACCACTCCTAGAACTACTGTTACAGGTGAGTAACCTGTTCTTTCGGCACTGTGCTCCTGCGGCCAAGCAGCCCTATTACCAGTCTGGGCAACAACAGCAGGTACAGGCTTAGCACCCTCTGCCCAAGTCTGGGCCTCCTGCGGCCTGCAGACAGGGAGGTCGGGGATCAGGCAGTTTCCAGTCTGGACCCTCTTTCTCCAAGGCTGTTCAGTGATGGGATAGGGGCTGCCACCCCTGTTCATGTCACACCAGCTCTGGGTCCTCCCGTGGGGGTCTGGCTCCGCCACTTTCTTTCCGCCTGGTCTGCTGTTACCATGGACAGGTGGGTTGTAGAAGTGGTCGGCCAGAGTCTGCCTCTGGAATTCGAGCAGTACCCTCCCAGTTGAGCCTGCACCCCCACTCTCTCGGCTCTGAGAGATGACATAGCCCAGCTCCTCCTCAAGGAGTTAGTGGCCCGAGTGACAGATCCACCAGTCGACCCAGGGCTCTTTTCCAGGTACCGCCTGGTCCCGAAGTGGATGGGGGGCTGGCGCCCCATTCTAGAGCTGCATGACCTGAATAATTTTCTCAGGCCATACACCTTCAGGATGGTAATTCTGTCCCAGATCATACCATCCTTGGAGCAGAACATGTGGTTCTGCTCAGTGGATCTCCAGGACATGTTTTTCCATGTCCCAGTCAGTCTGTCTCATCAGCGGTTCCTCTGTTTCCGAGCAGGGGGAACCCTTTATGCGTTCCGAGCCTTGCCATTTGGTCTTTCATTAGCCCCATGGGTCTACACCAAATGCATTGCAGTGGTGGCAGCTCACCTCAAGCGTCGAACGGTCAGAGTCTATCCCTACCTTGACGATTGGTCCTTGGTGAGTTCCACCTAGTAAGATGTGGAGAGGTCCTGTGATCTGGGCCTCCAAACCTGCACTCAGCTTGGCCTACTGATCAACAAGGCCAAGTCGGAGCTCGTGCCTTCGCAGGTGATATGGTTCGTCGTGGCAGAGCCATAGCCCGGCTCCCGGCGGACAGGGTGGAGGTTCTCCCCTCCTTCGCCCAATCATTTCTGGTTGGGCACTTGCACCCTGCCCGGGACTTTCTGCGTCTTCTAGGGTACATGGCGGCCTGCAGCACCATGGTCCGCTGGGCCTGGTGACATATGCATCCCCTTCAATATGAGCTGGCCGCCCAGTGGACTCAGCACCAGGGTCATTTCGATCAGCTGATCACTGTGACCCAGAAGATATGGGACGCCCTCCAATGGTGGACTGTCCTGTATCATCTGCAGGAAGGGATCCCGTTTGTTCGCCCCGAGCTGATGGTTGTCCTCATGACTGATGCCTCTCTCACTGGCTGGGGAGCCCACATGGGGAACCACAGAGCCCACGGGTTCTGGACCCCCGAGGAATCCTGATACCTTATCAAGCTGCTGGAGCTCAGAGTGGTTAGACTGGCGCTGTCAGCATTCACTCAGCTGCTTCAGGGTCAAGTGGTTCAAGTTCAGACGGGCAGTACTATGACCATGTACTGCCTCAACAGACAGGGTGGGATGCATTCCCTGCTGTTGTGCAGGGAGGCGCTCCACATGTGGACTCTCGTGAGCCGACTGGAGACAGATGATCTAGCCAGCCATCTGGCAGGAGCCTCAAATCAACTAGTGGATGCTCTCAGCCGTGTAGGTGAGACATCCCACGAGTGATCTCTTCATCCAGAGTAGCTCACATCCTGTTCTCCCACTGGGGCAAACCATTGATGGATTTGTTTGCCTCACGTGAAAACGCCAAGCTGAGGCTGTTTCATGCCTACTCCCCTCAGGAGAGCATGCTGCAGAGGGATGCCTTCTCGAGGCCGTGGACCCCAGGCATCTTCTACGCCTTCCCTCCATTTCCCTTGATCCACAGGGTGCTTCTCAAGGAGAGGAGGGACAAGGCGCAGGTGATCCTGATAGCCCCGGATCCCCCCCCGTTCTGGTATCCAGATCTTCTCAGCAACAGGCTCCCGAGGAGTTTTCCAGTACGCCCAGACCTGATATCAGTCAATCAGGGGGGGGAGGTATTCCATTTGGACCTTCAGTTCCTGCACCTGACAGCCTGGTTCCTGAGCTACTAGAGTGCCAGGTTGTGGGTCTCTCTGAGGATGTTCTCATAGTAGTGGAAGCATCCAGGAAGGAGTCAAACGGAAGGTGCTATGCTTTCAGATGGAAACAGTTTTCCATTTGGTGTCAGGGCAAGGGCCTGGACCCTCTGTCCTGTCCAGTGGCTAACATCTTGGACTACCTTTGGTCTCTGTCCAGAGGGGGTCTGTGACCCGTAAGGTGCACCTGGCAGCCATCTCTGCTTACCAGGCGTGGGCTGGTCAGCAGACAGTGGCACAGGAGAAGGTAGTCTAGTCTGGTGCTTCTGCAAAGGCCTCGATCACATATCCCCTCCGGTGTGTGAACCTCCATCTCCATGGGATTTACTGCTGGTTTTGGCAAAACTCGTGGGCAAGCTATTCGAACTGATACACACGTGTGAAGTGTCACACTTGTCGTGGAAGACTGCCTTCCTGGTGGCTATCACGTCAGCCAGAAGGACTGGGGAGCTCCCAGGTGCTTTGGGTGGTCTCTTCTTACCTGGTCTTCCACAGGGACAAGGTTGTCCTGTGCCCCAACCCGAAATTCCTCCTGAAGGTGGTGTCAGAGTTCCATCAGGTGTTGACTTTGCCTGTGTTCTACCTGAGCTACACCTTGGATGCAGAGTACAGGCTCCATACTCTGGACCTGAGGTGAGTTCTTTCCTATTATAAGGAGAGAATGGCGGAAATCCGGGGAGAGGTTCTCCAGCTGTTTCACCTACGCTGAAGCCACACCTGGCAGACCTGCAACAAAGTGGACAATTGGCAGATGGATTACATCGTGCATTGATCTCTGCTACAGGTTGGTGGGCAAGGAGCCTCTCAGAGGGATAAGAGCTTATTCCACCTGCCGTACTACTGCTTCAGTGGCTGCTCCCAGGGACATCCCTATCCAGGAAATCTGTTGGGCTGCTATCTAGAAGACAGCAAACACCTTCATCACCTGTTACCACATCAACCTTGAGTCACGCTGCTTTTGGGGCCTCAGTTCTCCAATCTCTGTTTTCCAAGTAGGGGGTGTGCGCCTTTCCTCCCTCCTGCTGGAGAACTGCTTGGAGTCTGCCAACCAGTGTGGATGAATAACATATCCACGATCCTAGAAAAACAGGTTACTCACCTGTAGCAGCAGTACTAGGAGTGGTGTATGTTGTTGATCCACACGAACCCACCCGACCTCCCCCCAGCTTAAATGCACAACCTAGCTTCCAGTGGGCAAATATCTTGTGTCATGGGGCGGAGCCAAGGGTTATACCACCCGGGTGGGTGGGAGAAGCCAGCTTTGAAACCTTCCAGCGAGATTTAAAGGGGAAAGGGACATGCCAACCAGTGTGGATGAACAACATATACCACTCCTGGAACTACTGTTACAGGTGAGTAACCTTTTTTTTTTTTTTTTTTTTTCAGCTGTCACTGTCTGTGTATTCTGCCTGGAGTTCTCTGTCAGCCCTTGTACCTATTGTACATGCAGGGCTTTATCCTTCCTGGTCCACCGTGTGATCCCTTTTCTGCTGCTGTTTACCTGAGCAACCACCATACCCTTCACTATTGGAGCCATGCTTGAAACCATTTATGATCTTGACGCCCCACTACCTCCTCTGGCAGCCTTTTCCACAACTCTACTACCTTTTCCGTAAGATAGAACTTCTTCCCATACCTCTTAAACTCTCCCCCTGCCAGTTTCCATTCGTGACCTTCAGTTCTTGACTCTGCACTCATGCTAAATAAATGCTGCAGTTCACCTTATTTATTCCCTTCATGAACTTGAAAGTCTCTCATATCCCCTGGGTTGCATTGTCTCCTGAGAGTATGTGTTCAGTGCCTTAAATGATCTTTGTAAGATCTGCCCTGTTGGCCCCCTAATCACCTTGGTCACCCTGCTGTGCAGTGTCTTCAGCCTGTCTCTCTCCTTCCTTTGGTAAGGACTCCAGAACTGAGCATTATTCCAGGTGTGACCTCACCAATGACCTAGAGGTAGTAGTACAATACCTCCATTTTCCTGCTATCAGCACCCCATTTGATGCACAGCAGCATCCTTCAGTCTTACTATACTGACTTGATTGTTTGAGGGAGTCGCCAATGATGACTCCAAGGTTCTTTTCCTCTGCTGTAGTGCTCAGAATAACCCCTCCCATCCAGTACTCTGTCTATCCCCTCCTTCTTTTTTTTTCCCCCCATGGTGCATAACCTTGCATTTTTTGGCATGGAATTTCAACTGCCAAACCTTAGACCACCTCTTTAGCCTTTGTATTTCCCTCTGCATCTCCCTGATTTCCTTTGTCAGTATGTTCAGTACTGCAGAGCTTTGTGTCTAGTAATCTTTGTTTAAAAATCTGTTATGACTTTGCTTATTATGGCTGTGGGCGGAGCTTACAGCCATATCGCATTAGCTTGAAAAGGGGTTTCCATAACATTGCAAATACCTATGGCAGTTAAAGAATACTCCCTTCTTTCTGTTTAGAATGATGGACACAGAACTCGAAGCTGCTTTTCTCTGAGGGCAAGTGCGCACACCTTCCAAACAAATCTAAATATCTTTAAAACTATTTAAGATGCGCAAAAACAACCAGTGTGAAAGTTGTTTAGGGCAAAAAGACCTTTCACGTGAGAGTAATCGCTAATCTGAATTCTTTATATTTTGTAAAATATGGTCTTCCAAACAACCTCTTTTTTTTCTCTGAGTGAACACAGTAGGAGTCATGCCAAACATGTAAATATCCCGGAAAGTACATAAGTTAATATACAAGCAACATGAAAGTTCAGGATAAAATGGCCTTTCAAATCAGGGTAGTCACTAATTTGAATTCATTAGATTGTTTTAGATATAGCCATCCGAAAGCAGAAAATTGTCAAGAAAAATTAAAATTCATGTAATCAGATGGCCATAGTTTAAAAAATATAATGCGTGCAGATTAGTGGATAGACTCATTTGAAAGCTATTTTTGCCCTTCACAACTTTTATATTTATGAGTTATGAGTAACTCCTATGTTTTGAGAGAGATTTACATTTGTTTGGGATAATTGCTCTTGAATTTCTGACAGTGATTTTCTGAAACCACTATGCTACCAGAACGTATGGTTTCTATTTTGTCAAGCCTAATTAAACAGCAGATGCTGAAGTTATCCTAGCAATGTGGAGCACGTCAATAGAATTCTTTAGTTCTTAATATGAACAAAAACACAGAGAACAATGACTGGGATGTCAACATACCAGGATACACAATCTATAGGAGGGACAGGGAGGGTAAAAGAGGAGGAGGAGTAGCTCTCTATGTAAGGGAAGGGATCAAAGCAACAGAATGAAGGAGTAAAGAGGGAGTAGATGAGGCACAATGGGTCACCCTGGAGACAGGAAATGGCACCACAATCCGCATGGGGGTTGTATACAGACCCCCATTTCAGGAGGGAATAGACAAGGAAATGATAGAAGGCATTCTTAGAATGGCACAAAAATGGGAGATATTGTTGAAGGGGGACCTGAATATACCAGATGTTAACTGGAGCACCTTTACTACAGGCAAATCCAAGAGCAGGGTAATTCTTGATACCCTACAAGGGGCATGCGTCAGATAGCTAGGTAGTATTGGAACCCACTCTGAAGGGAGCAATCTTATACCTGGTACTCTCAAATGGGGATGGAGAAAGGATCTTTGATTTAGAAGTGGGTAGCCATTTGGGAACAAGCGACCACCAAACAGTGTGGTTCACGATAAACACAGTCATAGAGTCAAGCCATACAAAAGCAAGAGTATTGGACTTTAGGAGGGCTGACTTTGGGGAAAATGAGTGTGCCTTAGAAAAGCACTAGCAAATGGGCAAGAAGGAGGGGTGGAGGAACAATGGGGAATAATCAAAACAGCTATCACAGAGGCAACAAGCCTTTGTGTGAAGCAAATCAACAAAACAAAACGAAGGAAAAAAACACCATGTTTCTCAAAAGAGGTGGCAGGGAAGGTTAAGGAGAAAAGGATAGCATTCAGGAAATATAAGGAAACACAGAAGGAGCAGGACAGAGAACTTTATCAGTTAAAGCAGAAGGAGGCAGGGAAGGCAGTCAGAACAGCAAAGTCCCAAACCGAGGGAAAGATAGCCAGCTCTGTTAAGAAGGGGGATAAAACCTTTTATAGATGCATTAGGGAGTGAAGGAAGACCAAGGGGAGGGATAGTGAGGCTTAATAAAGAGGAGGGAATGTGGGCAGAGTGTTACAGTGAAAAAGCAGATACACTGAATGGATATTTCTGCTCAGTATTCAGAAAGGAAGAGAAGGGGAGGTACCTAAACCAAACAAGAGAAACACTCTGGATAGGGGCGGGGGTCATTCCAGTCCATTCATAAAAGAAAGGGTTCTGAAAGAACTCTTAAAACTGAAGGTGGACATTGCAATCGCACCTGATGGGAGTAACCCCAGAATTCTAAAAGAACTAAGGGTAGGACTAGTGACACCACTGACTACTCTCCTTAACAAATCATGGGAGGATGGGATGGTACCTGAGGACTAGAGGAGCGTGGATGTGATTCCACTTCAGAAAAATGGGAGCAGGGCAGAGGCAGGAAACTACAGACCAGTTAATTTGACCTCAGTGGTAGGGAAAATGATGGAATCACTTCTGAAGGAAAGAATTGTTGAGTATCTAGAGGCCAGTGGGGCACAGGACCCAAGGTAGCATGGATTCACAGCAGGGAGGTCGTGTCAGACGAATCTAATAGATTTCTTTGACTGGGTGACCAATGTAGTAGACCAGGGAGGGGCTGTGGACATGGCCTACCTAGATTTTAGCATGGCATTTGACACAGTCCCACACAAAAGATTAATATACAAGTTAGTCAGGCTTGGAGTGGGTCCCAAGGTGGTAGCCTGGATAAAAAATTGTCTGGACAACAGGACGCAAAGGGTAATAGTAAACAGAGTCCTCAGTGAAGAAAGGAGGGTTACTAGCGGGACCGCAGGGTTCAGTACTGGGACCGGTCCTCTTTAATGTCTTTATAAGTGACAGTGCAGAGGAACTGGAAGGAAAAGTATGTCTCTTTGCAAACGACACAAAGATCTGCAACAGGGTTGATACACAAGGTGGGGTGGAAAGGATGAGAAGGGACCTGGCAAGGTTGGAGTAATAGTCAAATGCATGGCAGCTCAGATTCCACACAAAGAAATGGAAAGTAATGCACCTGGGAAACAAAAACCCAGGGGAAGAGTACACAATGGGGGGTGAGATACTAACAACAAGAAAAATGGAAAGGTACCTGGGGGTAATTATATCTGATAACCTAAAGGTGGGCAAGCAGTGTGAGAAGGCAGTTAGGAGGCTGGGGGGGGGGGATACTGGGATGCATAAGGAGAGGTATCACTAGTAGAAAACAGGAAGTTTTTATCCCTCTGTACAGACAGTTGGGGAGACCCTATCTGGAGTACTGCGTGCAGGTCTGGAGGCCCCATCTCCGCAAAGATATAGACAGAGTGGATGCTGTCCAGAGGAGGGCAACCTAAATGGTGCAGGGTCTGCACCAGAAGACATACAAAGAGAGACTAAAAGAGCTTAATATGTACCCTCGAGGAAAGGAGGGAGAGGGGGGACATGATAGAAACTTTCGAGTACCTCAAGGGAGTCAACAAAGTCCAAGAGGGTAGCATTTTTCAGAAAGAGATGTGCAAGAACAAGGGGGCACAATTTGAAGATAGAGGAGGGACGACTTGGAGGTAATGTGAGGAAGTATTTTTTTCACAGAGAGGGTTGTGGATGCATGGAACCAGCCTTCATGAGGAGGTCATGCAGTTAAGAACAGTGGGGGAATTCAAGAATGCATGGGACAGACATAAGGCAGTTCTAGTGGGTGGTAGGAGGAAGTAGGCTTGGTTAACTAGGATCTGCAACTTAACCATTAGGTAGGGAAATGGGTGGGCCAAGTGGTCCTTATCTGTCGTGAAATTGTGTTCTAAAAAAGAACACTTGAAACAAAATGATCTGCTTATTTGGGGCACATTAGATCTTTTCATGATGGATCATGTTAAATCCTCTCGGGAGCAGATTAATTTTAGTAATTATTAACGGCAAATCTATACGTGAAGCTGTTACTGACCAGATAGGGGAAGAATGAAGAGACAGAAAACAATGCTCACACACATAAAGAAGACTTGGCTGTCTGTGAAACTTTTAGAAGCAAATGGTTTGATATCTTTTATGCATCTGTGCTGTACCACTGATTATTTTCTTTTATTATGTCCTCTTTGGCAATTTCTACTATTAAAATACATTAAATGTATAGTTTACTAAATCTTTACCTTGGGATAACTCTTGAATGACTCCTAAATAAGTTTTAAGCCATTCTCTTTATGGGAGGTCAAGATCTGTGCAAAAGGTTGTGTTTTTTTTTTTTTTTTTTTTTTTACAAATTTCCAAAGTAAAAGTTTGGAGAAACAGAAAACTTATGTTCAACTACTCTCCTCTGCATTTCCATCTCAGAGAGAAGTTAATATTTGTGCAAAATCAAACCCAAAAGTTTATACAGTTTTTTTCTAAAGTAATGCTCTTCTGAACTTATTGGACTATTGATGAACTGAGCAAAGAAATGTTTAGCTAAAACAAATTGTTGACTGCAGGATTGGGAGGTCATTAAAATTGCAAAAGGTCAAATTCAAACAACATGAAGTCTTGCTATATTATGACATATGCAGTGAGTCCCAACCTTCGAACTGCTCCGGAGGTGAAAGAGTTAACTTTCCATTCCAGGCATGGAACTTTAGCTGACCTTGATTGAAAACTATCTGTTGTTAATCAAACTCAAACTGTCAGATTCTTTACTCCGCCTCACTGAACAGTCGCTCGAATTCTCCTTCTACTCGATTCGTTTATGCGGTTAAAGTATTATTTTCGGTTTTGACGAAATTAAACACATAACCGGTCGGTTCAAGCTCTGTCTGTGGTATTAGTAAGTAGATAGGCTTACATTTATTTTATTCTGTGTGGAACTTGTAAGCGCTTTTCGATTCGGTTTGAACCGATCCGGGTTACTCTCAAAACTTTACTAGTCCCTGTTTAGAGTGCGGTTCCCGGTTCTTATCGGTTCTAAAAAAAACGGATTTCATTACGTTTTTTTCCACGACCCGTGACATGGTTGGGAACCGATAAGAGAGTTTTGCTTGGCGGATTGCCATAAACGGGCAAGTTTGGTTAGGCTGGCACTATGAGAAACCCAAAAGAAAAACCGGGCCCACTGGGTTTCAGCACTGTAGTGTTTGTGGGGAAGCCTTTGCTAAGGCTGACCCACACACCACCTGTGTGTATTGTCTGGGGTTTGACCACCTCAATGCAGACTGCCAGATTTGTAAGAATTTTCCTGCTGCCACCATAGAAAAGGAGTTGGTAGGCTCAGGAAAGGGAGGCCAAAGTCCACTGACCGGATGGCCAGCCCGGTTCGGTTCAACCGAACGGAGGAATGCCCTCTGACCAGGCGATATTTCCTCGGGCAAACTAAAACCCAGCTCCGAGGCGGTTCCAACTAAAAGGACTAGAAAGTCAGCTAGTGTGTCTCTTTCTCCAACCGCTGAGGAAACAGCTAAAGCAATTCAAATTGTCCAGTCACTTTCCCCGGTTCCGACTGAACCGACACCATCAGGAAGCTCGGTTTGGCAGTTCCACGGTTCAAGATTATGATTTTGAGGATTTTTATGAACCGGAGGAGGGGGAAGAGGACTATGAGGAGAGTGAATGTGGTTTTGAAGGTCTGGATGTGCCCATTGAACCGGACATCTCTCCAGAGAGACCGTCAGGGGTTTCTCCCCCCAGGCTATCCGAGTCCCCTTCTCATTTTATGTTTTATAAGAAAGTTGCTGAAACTCTCCAACTCCCTGTTGAGGAAGCTGTTGATGACCAAGAGGAGCCTGATTATGTAGAAATGATGGATATTCCAGAGTCTAGGAGACTGTCTATTCCTTTGCATAAATCTTTTAGGAAACACAGTAAAAATTTTAAAAGCTCCTCACACTATACCTCCTGTTGATAAAAGGATGGACAAGAGGTATTCATTATCAGGCTCTGATATGGAGTTCCTCACACAGCAATACAGTCATGTGGGGGTAGTGCAGGCTGCAGCCTGTGACAAGGCAAATATTCCCCTAGCTTCGCGCACCCCCTGAAAAGGACTCCAGGAGGATTGATGCCATGGCAAAGAAACAGTACATGGCAGCATCTTTGGGACTCAGACAGGCAAATTATATGGCTTATGTTGCTAGGTACCAGAAATCCAGATGGGATACTGTGCTGGCCCTGGCAAAACAGGTCCCTGACCAGCTTGCCAGGGAGCTGGAACAGGTGGCTGCAGATGGTATTGAGGCATCCAAGGTGCAATTTCATGCTGCAGTAGACTCTAATGATGTGTCATCAAGGGTCATGGCTATATCTGTGGCACTTCGCAGAATGACTTGGCTCAGATGTACTGCCCTGTCACAGGATACCCAGTCTAAGGCCATGGATTTTCCTGTTGTGGGCAATTCTCTGTTTGGGAACAGACAGAGAATTACATGAAGAAAATGGATGAATATAGGACCACCTATAGGAGTGCACAGGCCAAGAAGGCAGGCCACTCCTCAAAGGCAGCATCCAGGGGCAGGGGCAGGCCTTTTCATAGGCCTTTTACCAAGTCCAGGCCTCCTCTTCTGCTTATGCCCAGAGGGGGTTCTTTAGAGGGAGAGGCAGACGGGGTACAAGCAAGCCTGCTTCTACCCCTCAGCCCAAAGCCCCTGCCAAGCAGGCACCCTGATGGGGTGGCCAGGGCCGATTCTCCCCTACCTGTAGGGGGCAGGCTGGCTTACTTTGTCCAGGACTGGAAGTCTTTAACGTCAGACAAGTGGGTCCTGGAAGTAGTAAGCCAGGGACTGGTTCTTAGCTTCAAAATATTTCCAAAGATGAGAGCCAGGTCCTTTCCACCTGCAAATCCATCAGAGGCACTTGCCCTAGAAACAGAAGTTTCTACCCTCCTGGCTCTCAGAGCTGTGGAAAGGGTTCCACCCCTACACCAGGGCAAAGGGTTGTACTCCAGGTACTTCCTTACCCCAAAAAAGACAGGAGAATGGCGGCCCATCCTGGATCTCAGATACCTAAACATCACCTTTTAAAACAAAATTCAAAATGGTGACTCTGAAATTATTTACCCTTTCTAAGGCCAGGGGACTGGCTAGCGTCACTGGACCTCAAGGATGCCTACTTCCATGTTCTTATCAGAAGCTCCCATCGAAAGTACCTCAGATTCGAACTGCCCTCAGGCCATTACCAGTTCAGAGCAATGCCCTTCGGCCTCACCTCTGCCCCGAGGGTATTCACAAAATGCCTGGCAGTAGCAGTGGCCCACTTAAGAAGGCAAAAGATTGCCATCTTTCCTTACCTGGACGACTGGCTCATAGTAGGCCAGTCTCCAGACCAAGTCAAACTACACCTTCAGGTAACTCAGCAACTGCTCACATCTCTAGGTTTCCTTCTCAATCTTCCAAAGTCAGTTCTAGAGCCTGTCCAGCTTCTCACCTTCATAGGTGCAGAACTGAGCACAAAAGAGGCCAGAGCCTTCCTTCCTCTGGAAAGGGCAAGGACCTTGGTTTCTCTGGCCTCCTCTTTCACCCTGCAGGTCTCTCGA
This sequence comes from Neoceratodus forsteri, assembly GCA_016271365.2. Lineage (NCBI taxonomy): Eukaryota > Metazoa > Chordata > Ceratodontiformes > Ceratodontidae > Neoceratodus > Neoceratodus forsteri. The sequence goes on along the minus strand of CM028129.1, from coordinate 505,280,592 downwards.
TCAGCAAGGCATTTTCTGCAGCTCGTGGGGCACGTGGCTGCTTCTACAGCAGTTGTGCAGGGAGCAAGATTTCAGATGAGGGACATCCAGTTCCATTTGAGAGCCTTTTGGTCTCAAAGGAGAGACCCTCTAACCAAATTGATCCCAGTGACTCGAACCCTGATCCAAGCCCTTCAGTGGTGGCAGGACCAGAGCAATCTGAGACAGGGGGTCCCCTTCACACCTCAGTCTCACTCCTTAATCCTTACTACAGATGCATCCCTCTTGGGGTGGGGAGCTCACGTGGGCGATCTTACTACCCAGGGATTGTGGTCCCCTCAGGAGTCTCTGCTCCACATCAATCTGTTGGAACTCAGAGCAGTTTTTCTAGCACGTCAAGCTTTTTCCACCTCTGCTCAGAACAAAGTTGTACAGATCAGAACAGACAACACCACTACAATGTGGTACATCAACAAGCAAGGAGGCACTCGGTCTACGGCCTTGTGCACCGAAGCAATGAAGTTGTGGTCTCTGGCGTACTCCCTGAACACCTCCCTTACGGCAGTTCACCTCCCAGGCAAGGACAATGTCCTGGCAGATGCTCTCAGCAGGATTTCCCAGGGCCATCACGAATGGTCACTGGATCCCCTAATATTGGAGGTAGTATTTGCCAGATGGGGCACCCCGCAGATAGATCTTTTTGCAGCCCCAGACAATCACCAACTTCCCCTTTTTTGCTGCAGGCCCCCAGTGTTGGGCTCAGTCCCTCTGGATGCCTTCCTTCTCAGTTGGGAAGGGAAGTTTCTCTTCTTCCCCCTTCCTCTTCTGTTCAAGGTGCTAGTCAAAATCAGATCTCAGCCCTGCAAGATGATCCTGATTGCTCCAGATTGGGCCAGACAGCCCTGATACCCACTCCTTATGTCCTTAGCAGTCCATCTTCCCCTGTGTCTTCCCAAGAATCACAACCTGTTAACCTGTGCTCAGGGGAGGGTTTGGTACCAAATCTCAGATCTCTCAATCTCAAGGCCTGGCTCTTGAAGAGTTAGAGTTGCTGACCTACACCTCTCCCAAGGTGTATTGGATATATTGAAGCTCTAGGAAGCCATCCACCAGAGCTACTTTTGATTCCAAATGGAAGAGATTTTCCATTTGGTGCTCTGGCAGGCATATTTCCCCAGAATCTGCTGATTTACCCACAGTCCTGGTTTATATGGTGCATTTGAATACTCTGGGGCTGAGACCAGCTACCCTAAAAGTGCACCTGGCAGCCGTGTCTGCTTTCTTATCAGCAGGTAAACCCTCTTCTCTTTCAGCTCACCCTGTATTCTCCAAGTTTTTCAAGGGTTTGCTTCATACCAACCCCCCTTTCAGGGACCCTGCCCCTGCCTGGGATCTTAATATTTGCATTGCCCAGCTTATGCAAGCCCCTTTTGAGCCTTGTCTTGACGGAGAGCTTAAGTATGACTTGGAAAACTGTGTTTGGTAACCATCACTTCTGCCAGGCGCATAGTGAATTACAAGCATTGTCAGTGGAGCTTGATTTTATCTCCTTTCATAGAGATAAGGTGGTCCTCAGGACTAACAGAAAGTTCTTGCCTAAGGTGGTTTCAGACTTCCTCCTTAATCAATCTATGTCTCTCCTGTGTACTTCACTGACCATTCCTCCTCTGGCGAGGAGGAGACTGCACAGTTTAGATGCCAAAAGAGCCCTTAGTTACTACATAGAGACTACCAAGGGTCACAGGTTTGACTCCCTCCAACTGTTCCTCACTTATGGTGAGGTTGGTAAAGGAAACCTGCCACTAAAGATCCATTGCCAAGTGGATTGTCTCTTGTATCAGTTTTGCTGTGAAAAACTGGGTAAGGTTCCTCCCTCAGGCCTGAGGGCTCACTCTGGGGGTACAGCTGCGTCTCTGGCTGCTAGGGACATCCCTATCCTAGAGATATGTCAAGCAGCTACCTGGAAAACAGTTCACACTTTTACCAAGCACTACTCCCTGGACATCCAGGCTGGGGTAGGTGCTCGGTTTAGCACAGCTGTGCTTCAGAGCCCTATTTCAAAGTAGGTTCTGTCCCTCCTCCATGGAGGTACTGCTGTGTAGTCTGCATATGTCATAATATAGCAAGACTTCATGTTGTTTGAAGAAAAATTACTCACCTCAGTAATGTTGTTTCTTCTAATGGAGTCTTGCTATATTATGACCTCCCCCCCTACCTGCCCCTCTCAGAACCTCTACTTTTGGGATGTGGGTGGGCAGTGCAGTGTTGGCACTTACTAGATACCCACCTTATTTTTTCACCCCTCTTTTTTGGGTTGTTTGGGTGTTATGTTTTTAGTTTTTTGGATCCCCTGACTTGAGTCTTTGTTTTGGGACCAAGAAAAATGTGTTCTTATATTTAGTAGCCAGTTGGCTAGTGTAGGTTTACGGCTTCCACATAGAACCTTAGTGAGTTTTGCTCGTAAAGATCTGACAGTTTGAGTTTGATTAACAGACAGAGTTTTCAGCCGAGATCGCGCTCAAAGTTCCATGCCTGGCATGGAAAGTTAACTCTTTCACCTCCGGAGCAGTTCGAAGGTTGGGACTCGCTGCATATGTCATAATATAGCAAGACTCCATTAGAAGAAACAACATTACTAAGGTGAGTAATTTTTTCTTATGAAACCTTAAATGCACTCATTAAGACCATTCTTCCTAGTGTGTAATTCTAATGAATTAAAGATATTTGAATATAGACCTACAATTATCCTACCATTGTGATAATATTTTTAGGATCAGAGGACTTGTGCAAGGCTGCCAAAATCGTGGTGATCTCACTGCTTCAATGCTTCAGTGTGTGTGGATCAAATCAAAATGAGCCATAATAAAAGCTTGTATCTTCTCAAAAAATATTATATTTTATTATGTTTGATTTAATCTAAAAATACAAAATAGTAATAATGAAATAAAACAATCAAGATGAGATTTCAGTGTTCGCCAACCATACATACATTGAAGACGAGCCATAATAAAGGCTTCTGTCTTCTTCAAAGCAGTTGTTTTATTTTAATATGTTTAATATTCTGTATCTAAGTAGACAGTAGAAAAAAAGTTTATTGGGTGTTTGGAAACGGGCAAGTGCAACCAGACATGGAATGAAGTAAAAAGAGAGTATCGGTTGTGGGGGCTAGTAGTATGTCGAGGAGCTTGCTTTACCATTCCAATGGGGGCCACCCACTAACACTACTGACCGCTGGTGGGCACTGGTTGCAGAGGAGGAGCTAGGCAAGTGTTGCAAGCAGTCATTGTAGGAGGAGGCGGATAGCAGGCTGCCTGCCATAGTCCTGCTCTTGTTTTAAATCTGTGGGGGTGCCTGAGTGGCTGTAGCAACCATCTCTGCAGTTGCCCTCCGTCTGTAGTGATTTTTTTTTTGAAATTTGCACTTTATTTCACGCCCCACGTCCGTTCTCAGCCTGGTCATGGACTCCGGGATCCCCGGTCACCGGACATTGCAGACTCCCCAGTCATCCCTGGCTTCCCCCCCAGAGAGTGGGGCCTCGGTTCCGACCCCGGTATCGGACCGTGGAACTAGTAACTAGTCGGGGAACGGCTCCGGTGACCAATCGGGCGTCCAGATGAGCGTCATAGAGCGCTGGGCGGTATTTTACCCCATTAGCCCACTCCCTGAGGGCGGGGCGTGCAATGGCAGCTGGCGTCTGCCTGCCTCGCTCCCTCCCCCCCAGCGTGAAGCACGGCAGCGTGGGTGATCCCTAGCCTCCGCTAGAGAAGTCCCCTTCGATGCCGACTGCTACCAGCCCTCCCCGGAGAAGGGAGAGGCAGTCCGTGGGATGCTCGATCCTTCTCCCAGCCAACCCTCCGATGACCTGGGTCGATTCCGAACCTGCGGTGCTTGGTATGGCCCAATCAACGCTGCGCCGACAGGCCGGCCCGTCTGTAGTGATTAAGGGGACTCAGTTTAGTTGTCCTGTTGTATTCAGGCAGGTTTGAGCTCAGTTGCAGCAACAGGTCCGACTGTGGCCACCGGACCTGCAACTCTGCTACTTGTACAGGACTGATGGTTTGAGAGTGAGGGATCCTCGCAACTTTCAGAGGAAGTGGAGGGGTAGTAGTTGGTGTTCATTTGTGTGTCGGGTCAGGCACGGGGGCTGGTTGGGCTGGGAGGAGTGCCTTTAAGTATAAGGATTGCATATGTCTGAATGGTTGTGGATTACATGGGCATAGGCAGGGGGTGCTCAGGGTGTTCAAACACCACCCCCACCGGAAATTGCCTCAGAAATTTTCAAATTCTTGTATTTTATTTTCGGGTTGCCTCAAGGTCAGCTGCTAAAACACTCAGTGTCTCAACAGTCTCCATAGCAGCTGGAGCGAGCTGCAACACAGTGTGCATGCGCAGGACCATTGATGGCTAGGGGCGATAGAGAGATCATCAACAGAGAGAGAGCGGGAGAAGCCTGGTGAGACAGACTAGTGAGCATGGTGCTGTGTCGTCTGTACAGTGCCGAGTAAGTTGTGGTGTCCCGTTCACTGTCGTGGTGGTAGAGTAGGTCTATGTGCTGCTCTTCTCTAGCCTCAATTGAACTTTGGGGAACTTGAAGTATGGTCTACCACAGAAAGAACAGACCCATCCGGGGCCAAGCTGTGAGTAATGTGCAGTTCTTCTTGACTGCTGGACGCTGGCTAGACTGGTGGTGTGGTCCGAAGAGAAGACAGGAGAGGTTGAGGAAAAATCTGCCCTGGCCTATTGGTGTGTAGTCTTGTCTTGGGAGGAGAGCGATTGTTAAGACAAGCCAACAGAAGAATAATCAGCAGAAAAGTGGTGAGTGGAGAAGAGAATACAGACTGATTTGGGGAAGGGGACTTCTCTCATTCAGAGGGGTAGTGAGGGGTATTGGCACCATCTCCCAGGGCAACCCACTCATTACATCTGAACCCCACCAATGTTCTGCCAAACTTGGAGCTTATCATGTGAAGTGGGAATAGATGTGGAAAGGTAGATGCCTGACTGACATCTTTGTCTCTGGCTGTTGCAGAGTGCTCCCGTGTGCAAAGGTGGAATGGGGTTAGGAGTACTCTCTGTATGCAGAGGTGGGATGATGGCAGAGTAGGAGTGATGCAAATGTGTGGAGGTGTCCCCATGTTTAGGAGTGGGATGGATAGGGAGCAGTGCTTCCCATGTAGGGGCAGTAGGATGAAGGGGTGGATTGCTTCCCATGTACAGAGCTGATATAAAGTGGGAAAGCTCCCCATGTGTGGAGGTTGAGTGGAGGGGGAGGAGTGTTCCCTGTGTGCAGGCAGTGGGATGCAATGGGAGAAGTGCTCTCCATGTGGGAGATGTGAACTGTAGTGGGAGAAGCACTGGAGGGGTCAGGGGATGAGTGCTCACAATGTATGGAGGTACGATGGAGGTGGAGCAGTGATACTTATGTGTGGAGATGGAGTGGAGGGAAGAGTGCTTTCCATGTTCAAGTTTATTGTGAAGGGATAAAATCCATAGAGCAAGCTCATTTTCGAGGAGGTCCCTTTTGTAAGCAGTGATAGACGATACATGGTGTGAGATACAAAAAGTAAGGACACAATATAAATTAAAATAAAACAATTTCTTTGCATTGTTATATACAATGGCTGGGATATTCAAAGGGGTTGCGCATGGCACAGCAGTGTTGCACCATGCATAACCCACTGATGCGCCCCGGTGTGATTTTCAAAAGGGGATGTTGCACCGCGCAGATCCCGCTGCCCGGGGGCACACCAGTAATGTGTGCAGCGCAAGTGCTGGGGGCGTGCCCATGTATATTCTGCACATCCCGATATTCAGCCTGGGATGTGCGTCGCATATGGTGGTGCAACCCCTACTTTGCGCCGCACACTGGTGCTCAAGGTTGACCTAAAAGAAAATAGAGCAAGGGCTGGCCACCCACAGGTGAGCTGCCATATTGCAGGTGCAACGACGGCCGTCAGCTGTAGGTGGCCACCCGAGCTCCTGAACAGGGGTCTGTCAGCGTCCCCAAACGCAGATTGCGGGCATGCCAATAGAAATGATATCCTGGTGGTCCAGTGGACCGCTTCCGGCCTGATTGCGGGCACGGTATAAAATAATACCATCAATATCCCTGGCGGTCCAGTTGGACCGCTTTCAGCCGATCAGCGGGCATAAATATACTAAAGAAATTATAAAATATCCCTGTTGGTCCTCGGTCCCTCCGGGGTCATCGTTGAGCGGTAACTCCCTACCTGCCGCGGTTGCCTGCCGACTGATTAAGTATGGTATGGCTGTAGACCCATTGGTCCTAGCGTGAGCCAATAAGGCGTGCAGATGTACCATACTACACAGTCCCAATATGGCGAATGGATCCATTCACATATCTGGACTCTGTAGTACAGTACGGTCTGCACGCGCATTCGCCCACGCTGTGGACCAGTGGGCATACGGCCGTACTGTACGTTGTTTATTGGCGGGCGGCCGGGTGGGAAGCTGCTGCCCACTGTGGAGCGGGGCTCAGTGGGGAGGGGGTACCGCTGGACCACCAGAGATATTTTAAAATGTTTTTTAGTATACTTATGCCCGCGACCGGGCTGGAAGCGGTCCACTGGATCACCAGGGATATGGGACATGTTTTTATTTATACGTATGCCGACGTTAGGGCATTGGAGCACTTTGCCGCGATGTGCAGGGGGTGTCGATCCCCGACAGCTGCAGCCTAGCAGGGCGCCAGGCGCAAGTCGCTGGGGATCGGTGCATCTGCATACATATGGGACCATAATGACATGCTAATGTCCCAGTTGCGCCTTGCATGCACGGTACCATATTCAGCAGTGCTGAGCCATGGCGCAGCACTGTTGAATATCGCCTAGTCCATGCCCTGGCGCATCCCAGTTGCGCTGCACCCTGCTTGCGCCTCTACCTGGCACATTTCTGAATATCCCACCCAATATGTACAATGCTGCATTCAACAACGATTGAGACCAAATATGATTACATAAGACACTGTGTCAACCATGTGGAAGAGGGTTACAGGAGAATTGCTCCCCATATACAAAGGAGGCATGGAGGGGGAGGAGTGCTCTCTATGTGCAAATGTGTAATGGAGAGGGAGGCGTGCTTCCCATGTGTGGAGGTGGGAATGGGAAGGGGGGCAGTCACTTAACGGCCACCATCCTGCACCCCACTCCAGCCTGTGTGAGAAACTTTTTGGAATAGGCACAATTTATGGTGGGACAGATGAGCAATCCACATCTCTTCTCTGGCTGCTGTAATGTATTGGGTTGATAGGTGGGCGTGCAAGAGGGGGCACCAGTCATTCAGGACCCCCCACCCACCCAGCAAAGTGGGAATTGTTGTGGAGGGGCAGATACAAGATCCACATTTTTATATATCAGTATCTGAGTGTTATCCATGGGTAGAGCACATTAGGTGGGATAGCCTCTGGCTGAAGCAGTGTGTTCTGGAAGTGTAGAGGTGTGGCATAGGGTGAGGCAGTGCCAGTCACCTAAAGCCCACTCCAACCTTCATGGTAGCTCTGGTGGAGCAGTGACTGGTGTGAAGGGGCTGATGTGCAACTTGCATCTCTGTCCCTGGCTGCTGCAGTGTGCTACCCTTTTGTGGAGGTGGGATGGGGCATCATTCTCCCAGAGCCATCTGCCTGGACCCCCAGTCCTGGCTCTGTCTGGGTTCTCCTTTTGTGCAGTGGTGGAATAGATGCACCAAGTTTGTTCTACACTGTCTCTCTCCTGGTCTCTCTCACAGACAGTCTCTCTCTCGCTAACGTCTGCTTCCCCATGGTGAAAGAAAAACTCTGCAGCACTGCTCTCTGTCTCGGTCATGGCACTCTTGCTGCTACTTTCTCTGCCTCTCTGTATGTACTGTCTGCTTCCACTGAGCTTCAGAAACAGAGTCAGACCGACAGCAAGGTGTTGAACAGTGAGCAGAAATAAAATAGATTGCCACCGAGCTCAGGCGCATACTGTACTTCTCTGGTTGTGGTGGTGGTAGGGGTGATTACACTATCTCTGATTGGACCTGCACATATATGCCGCACTGGAAGCAGCTCTCGCTGTTGCTGTGTCTGTCTCTCGGGGATAGACACTGCTAGGGGACAGTCCACCCATTTAAATGAATGTTTGTTCATGTGCAGGTCTGGGTGCCACCTTTCATCATGGTTATGGTCACTATTCAAACACCATGAAGTCTTGCTATATTAGGACCATTGCAGTTATTCCCCCAGTCTTGAACTGCCCCGGAGAGGAAACAGTTAACTCCAGAGTGATCTGGAGTTCCACAGCGCGAGGGCGCTGTTCAAAGCTCTATCTGACCAGTTTCAAATGAAACTGCCAGATTCTTTACTCCGCTTCACTGAACAGTCGCTCCGGATATCAGCTCCTTCAGCTCGGTTCATTTCCGGTTCAAAGCGGTATTTTCGATTCATTGAACCGGCAATAAAGTTTATTTTACCGCATTTCGATTAAAAGCTCTATCTGGTAACCGTAAGTACAGAAATTAAGTCTGTGTGGAAAGTCATTATCGGTTCGGTTTGAACCGATCGGTTGGATGAAATACATGTTTTAAACTGTTTAGTTGGCTTTTAGAGTGCGGTTCCCGGTTCTTATCGGTTCTAAAAAAACCTAACTTTATTGGGGTTTTTTCAAATACCCGTGACACGGTTAGGAACCGATAAGGGGTCTTGCCTGGCACTGCCATCAAAAGGGCAAGTTTTTGGTTAGGCTGGCATTATGTCTGAGAAACCCAAAAGAAAAACCGGGCCCACTGGGTTTCAACACTGTGATGTCTGTGGGGAAGCCTTTGCCAAGGCTGACCCACACACCACTTGTGTTTATTGTCTGGGGGCTGACCACCTCCTGTCAGACTGCCAGGTGTGTAAAAATTTCCCTGCAGCCACCCTGGAAAAGAGATTGGGCCGGCTCAGGGAACGAGAGGCCAAAAAGTCCGCTGACCCGGATGGCCTGCCCGGTCCAGTACCCACTAGACCAGAGGGAGTGCCCTCTGACCAGGGCGAGACTTCCTCGGGCAAAAGGAAGGCTGGTTCAGAGGAACCAGTCCCAGCAAAAGACAAAGAAATCAGCAGGTCTGGAGTACAAAATTGTCTCTCCAACTGCTGCAGAGATAGCTAAAGCCATTCAGATTGTCCAGTCTTTGTCTCAGGCTGTCGAGCCCCCTGCATCTGGGAAAAGGGTGGCTCGTTCAGTCTCAGTGGTTCAGGATTATGATGTTGAGGATTTTTATGAACCACATGAGGGGAGGAGGATTTTGATCAGTATGTTTGTGATTGGGAAGGTCTGGGCGTGCCCATTGAACGGACATCTCTCCAGATAGACCTTTAGAATCTCCCCTATGCTGTCTGAGTCCCCTTCTCTGTTTACGTTTACAAAAGGTGGCAGAAACCCTCCAGCTTCCCTTAGAAGAGGCTGTGGATGAGCAAGAGGAGCCTGATTATGTGGAAATGATGGATATTCCAGAGACTAGGAGGTTGTCTATTCCTTTGCATAAGTCATTTAGGAAGCAAACAACAAAGATTTTAAAAATCCTCATTCTGTCCCTCCTGTAGATAAAAAATGGACAGAAGGTATACTTTGTCAGGCTCGGATACAGACTTCCTCACTGAGCAGTGTAGTCATGTAGTGTGGTACAAGCTGCAGCCTGTGACAAGGCTAATATTCCCCTGGCCTCACATCCTCCTGACAAGGATTCCAGGAAGATTGATGCCATGGCAAAAAGCAATATATGGCAGCTTCTTTGGGACTCAGGCAGGCTAATTATATGGCTTATGTTGCTAGATATCAGAAATCTAGATGGGACACTATATTGCAGTTAGCTAAGCAGGCCCAGGGCCAGCTGGCTAGTGAGTTGGAACAAGTGGCTGCTGATGGCATTGAAGCCTCTAAAGTTCAATTTCATACTGCTGTTGATGTTAATGATGTTTCCTCTGGGTCATGGCCACTTCTGTAGCTTTCCGTGGGTTGGCATGGCTCAGATGCACTAATCTGTCCCAAGATACTCAGTCAAAGGCTATGGATTTTCCTGTATCGGAAATTCTCTGTTTGGTGATCAAACAGAAAATTATATGAAAAGATGGATGAATATAGAACTACCTACAAAAGTGCCCAAACTAAGGAAAGGCATGCCACTCCACAAAGGCATGCCCCAAGGGGCTGAGGTAGAGGCCTTTCTACAGGCCTTTTACCAAGCTCAAGCCTCCCTCTGCTTTTCACAGAGGGTTTTTCAGAGGCAGAGTGAGGCGGGCACAGGGAGACAGTCGCCTCCCCTCAGCCTAAAGCTCCTGCCAAGCAGGCACCCTGATGGGGTGCCCAGGGCCGATTCTCCTGTACCAGTGGGGGCAGGTTGGCTTATTTCAGCCAGAACTGGCTGTCCTTAACTCGGACAGGTGGGTTCTGGAAGTAGTAAGCCAAGGCCTGGTTCTCAACTTCAAACAGTTTCCAAGATGAGAGCCAGGCAATTTCACCCGCAAACTCTTCAGAAGCCCTTGCTTTGGAAGCAGAAGTTTCTTCCCTCCTGAATTGCAAAGCAGTGGAAAGGTTCCCTTGCCATCAGGGCAAGGGACTGTACTCAAGATATTTCTTACCCCAAAAAGACAGGAGAATGGCGCCCATCTTAGACTTAAGGTACCTGAACAGACATCTATTAAAGCCAAAGTTCAAAATGTTAACTCTAGCAATGATTTTGCCCTCCCGAGGCCAGGGGACTGGTTAGCTTCCCTGGACCTCAGGGCCTTATTTCATGTCATGATCAGGCCTTCTCACCGAAAGTACCTCAGGTTCGAACTGCTCTCGGGCCACTACCAGTTCAGAGCAATGCCCTTTGGCCTAACCTCGGCGCCAAGGGTATTCACAAAATGTCTAGCTGTGGTAGTGGCTCATTTAAGAAGGCAAGGGATTGCTGTGTTTCCCTACCTGGACGACTGGCTACTAGTGGGTCAGTCTCCAGACCAGGTAAAATCTCACTTGCAGGTCACCCAGCAGCTTCTCACTTCCTGGGGTTCCTGCTGAACTTACTAAAGTCAGTTCTGGAACCTGTTCAGGTTCTAACTTTCATAGGTGCAGAGTTGAACACAAAGTTAGCCAGGGCATTTCTCCCCTCGGAAAGAGCGGAGAGGCTCATTGCCCTGGCATCCTCCTTACCCCTGCGGGTCTCGACCAGCAAGGCATTTTCTGCAACTCCTAGGGCACATGGCTGCTTCCACAGCTGTCGTGCAGGGAGCAAGATTTCAGATGAGGGACATTCAGTTCCACTTGAGGTCCTATTGGTCCCAAAGGAGGACCCCTTACCAAATTAGTTCTCGTGACCAAAACCCTGATCCTGGCCCTTCAGTGGTGGCAGGATCAAGGCAATCTGTCTCAAGGGGTTCCCTTTCTACCGTTTCACACTCCCTCACCCTCACCACGGATGCCTCCCTGTTGGGGTGGGGCTCACTGGGCGACCTTTCCACTCAAGGTGTGGTCCCCCAGGAATCTCTGCTCACATCAATCTTTTGGAACTCAGAGCTGTTTCTTTTAGCTCTTCAGGCTTTTCAGCTGTTGTCCAGAACAAAGTAGTTCAAATCAGGACAGACAACACCACAACAATGTGGTACATCAACAAGCAAGGGGCACTCGGTCATCAGCCTTGTGCACCGAAGCAATGAAGTTGTGGTCTCTGGCTTACTCCTAAACACCTCCCTGATATGAATTCACCTTCCAGGAAAGGACAATGTCCTGCTGGATGCTCTCAGCAGGATTTCCCAGGGCCATCACGATGGTCTCTGAATCCTCAGGTATTGGGGTCTGTCTTTGCCAGATGGGGTACCCTCAGATAGATCTCTCTTGAGCCCCAGACAACCATCAACTTCCTCCATTTTGTTGCAGGCCTCCAGTGCTGGGCTCAGTCCCCTGGGCCTTCCTGCTGGATTGGAAGGGAAATTCCTATATGCTTTTCCCCTTCCCTCTCCTCTTCAGGGTATTGGTGAAAATCAGAACTCAGCCCTGCAAAGTGGTTCTGATCGCTCCAGACTGGGCCAGACAGCCCTGGTATCCTCTTCTCCTGTCCCTGACAATCCACCCTCTAACCTTGCCCAGGACCCACGACTTGCTGACCTGTGCACAGGGAGAGTGTGGTACCGGACCTCAAATCCCTCCACCTCAAGGCTTGGTTCTTGAGGAATTAGAATTTGCTGATTTACACCTTTCTCAAGGGTCATGGATATTTTAAAGGCTTCTAGGAAGCCTTCCACCAGGGCTACTTACAATTCTAAGTGGAAGAGGTTTCCTTCTGGTGTTCGGAGAAACAAATTGTGCCAGAATCTGCTGACCTGGCCACTTTACTGGACTATTTGGCCCATCTAAATTCCCTAGGCCTTAGACCAGCTACCTTGAAGGTTCATATGGCAGCTGTTTCTGCCTTTGTTTCCATGGGAAGCCTGTTTTCTTTCCTCTCACCCTGTGTTTTCTAAGTTTTTAAGGGGTTACTTCATACTAACCCTCCCTTTGGGAACCAGCCCCTGCCTGGGACCTGAATGTTGCATTGCTCAGTTAATGCAACCTCCCTTTGAGCCCTTTCTTCTGCAGATCTCAAGTATTTAACTTGGAAAACTGTTTTCTAGTGGCTATCACTTCTGCCAGACGTATAAGTGAATGGCAAGCCCTTTCGGTGGAAAAGGATTTATTTCTTTCACAGGGATAAGGTAGTCCTCAGGACTAACAGAAAGTTTTACCCAAAGTGGTTTCAGATTTTCATCTGAACCAGTCCATTTCTCTCCCAGTGTTTTTCACTGAGCATTCTTCCTCGGGTGAGAGGAAACTACACAGCCTGGACGTTAAAGAGCCCTAAGCTACTATGTGGAGCGTGCCAAGGGTCACAGGTTGAATCCTCCAACTCTTCCTTACCTATGGAGAGGTTGGCAAAGGAGACCTGCCACTAAGAGGACAATTGCAAGGTGGATTGTCTCTGTATCCAGTTCTGTTACCAAAAACTAGGTAAGGCCCCCTCAGGACTGAGGGCCCACTCCACCAGAGGTACAGCTGCATCTCTAGCGGCTGCTGAGATATTCCCATTTGGAAATTTGTCAAGCTGCTACCTGGAAAACAGTTCACACCTTTACTCAAGCATTGTTCCCTGGACGTCCAGTCCAGGAGAGATGTCTGTTTTGCACAGCTGTTCTTCAGAGCCTATTTCCTAAGTAGGTTCTGACCCTCCTCCATGGAGGTACTGTAATCTGCAATGGTCCTAATATAGCAAGACTTCATGGTGTTTGAAGAAAAATTACTCACCTTAGTAATTGCTTTTCTTCTCATGGAGTCTTGCTATATTAGGACAACCCTCCCTCCTACCCCTCTCAGAACTCCTACTTGGGTATGGGGTTGGCAAATTAGTGCAAGCACTGTGTCATGCCATTTTAGTCTCTCTAGTTGGGTTAGGGAACTAGGTATTTCTGTTTTTGTTAAGTGGTAGAGGGTCCCCCCTCTCTAGACTTGAGTTTTTGGGGAGAGGGGTCCTATTAGTGCTTGTAAGGAGTGTTCCTAACAATAAATATTGTTGTTGTTATTCTGTGATTGTTCTTATTCTTCTAATGATAGGTAGCCAATGGCTAGTGTAGAGCTTTTCCACACAGACTTGCTATGTTAGTTTAGCTCCGTAAAGAACCTGGCAGTTTCATTTGAAACTGGCCAGATAGAGCTTTGAACAGCGCCCTCGCGCTGTGGAACTCCAGATCACTCTGGAGTTAACTGTTTCCTCTCCGGGGCAGTTCAAGACTGGGGGAATGACTGCAATGGTCCTAATATAGCAAGACTCCATGAGAAGAAAAGCAATTACTAAGGTGAGTAATTTTTTCTTTTACACCGCCAAGGTGTTGCTGCAATAGTGACAACCTGTCACCTGGTGATCACAATCATTCCGCTTACTTGCCACATCTCAGCATGTTGCTGTCACTGTTTGGGGACTCTTTCTCTGCTCTGTCCCTGACACTGGTGCCACTCACCCCCCCTCCTGCACTCTTTTTGGGAGGGGGGGTTGCTGCTGCTGCCTCTCCTTCTCGGTGTCTGTCCTTGCGTCCTGTGTCTCTCTCTCCTTTCCAAGTTTAAGCTACAGCTCTGCAGGCAGTGCTGCCTCACTTCTCAGCACTCCTGCACCTTGTATTGTGCGGTGGCGTGGGGGGCACACTAAAGCAGCATAGACACTAGCAGATCCATGGGGTGGGTCAGTGGGTGCCATCACAGAGAGCAGTGCTGAGGCTGTGCATTGACACACACATGAAGCACTGGACAGAGTGAGAGAGAAGCTCAGGGACAAGAACACTGTCATTCACATAGAGACACAAGTTCAACGCTGACGTCTGTCTGGGTAAGAATAAATATTTATTTGATCTTACTTCGAGATGCAGCTCTTGCAGCAGGTTACACTATTAGGACTGAAGCCGTCAGGTGCCATGACCCCACGGAAATTTTCTAGCTAGCAGTCTTCAGCGGGGACCGCCTCCGATGTCGGTCCCACCCCCGACGTCAGGTGTAGTACATAAGGAGGCGGTCCCCCCACAATCCCCAGTTCTTTTCCCGCCGTAGACATCGCAAGCATCGGCCTCTCAGTCACTTTCTAGCGTGCGACGACTCGGAACTACGACATTCTCTCTTTCTTACACGGATTTGGATTCATCTGATGTTCTTTTCAAACACCTCTCTGGAAGGTCACCGATCGAGGTGTGCCTGCGGCAAACAGATCCCCTTCAAGGATCCTCACTCAGCCTGCGTGTGTTGTCTAGGCCTGGAACACAACACCAAGGCCTGCTCTTTCTGCCAGGGCTTCAACAGTCGCACCAGGATCCTCCGCCAGAAGGCCCTTCAAGTGTTTCTCTTGGAGGAGAAACTAAAGACCATGGATAGCGAACCTTCCTCCAGTGGGGAGTCATCAGGGAAGACCCACAAACACCGGGAAAAACACTGGGAGAAGGAAAGGCCCAGGTCCCCGGCTATGGCCTTGGACTCCCGAAGCTTCGGCTGGTGGTCGGACCGCTCTTCTTCCAGGGCTCAGTCTCAGCCTCCCCCGGTTCAGGTCAGACCCTCTAGCGGCTCCTCCTCTTTGCAGCCTCTCAAGACTTCCAGGCCATCGGCTTCATCCACTCCTTCTAAAGCCTCGTCTAAGCCTGGGGAGCGCCACAAATCTTCCTCCCGCCGTCGGGACTCAGACGCCAGGTCTGTGTCCCAACCTCCGCATGGGTCGGACCCGGTCTCGCGTAAGACCAAGGACCTGACGTCCCTAAAACGGACATCGGACCCGATGTCGGCCCACCCGACGTCAGCCAACCATTACAGGCACTCCCAGGAGCCGGCGACAGCAAGACACCCGTCGCCGGCCAGGCGTTCGCCTCCCAGGGCGTCTGCCAGGGGACCGACGTCGGCTACCCCAGAGAGGACTGCACCACCGTCACCGGCTGATGTCGGTCGGAAGGAATCATCGGAGGAGGATACCACTCAGCCTGAGGACCAGGCGGGCGAAACCAGAGTCGTCTGGCTCCCACAGGAACCCTCCCCGGAGCGGGAGACCCCCGGGGATCCGACGCCCGACCCCGGCGACAGGCCACTGGTGCCCGGCCCGTCGGGCCTGAATTTGGCAGAGGTAAAGTAGCTCTTTATCTTCTGGTGGGACACCATCAGGAAGGATGTGGTCGCCAAGCACCACCCTCCTCCTACTCCGGCTCCGCCTCCACCCACTCCTTCACTGCCTACGCCCCCTCCTCCGCCCAAGGGGCCCGTAGGACGGTCACCAACCCCCAAAGAGCCAACATCTCCTCCTAGGGGCAGATCCTCAGATAGAAGACTTCCCTCAAGATCCACTTCCAGGTCACCTAGCCCTAAGAGACCCAGACGCCGCCGGTACACCATGTCTGCAGAGGACTCTAGATCTGACACCTCAGGGTGCTCCAGATCTCCTCCTCCCATCAGCATTCCCTCCCCAGATCCACACGACCTACTCAGGTCTCCTCTGGACGATCCCTCCTTCGCGGAGATCATGAGGCACATTCAGGAGAATATGGGGTGGGATGCTGAAGAGCTAGACCCCGAGAGACAGCGCCTTGCTCGCTACCTTTGGCAGAAAGACCCAAAGCCTGTGGTAGTGCCACCCTTGGTGGACACCTTTGCAGACATCACCAAGGCTGCATGGAAACATCCGCATTAGACTCCGGCAGTGCCGAAGAAGGCTGATCGCCTATACAAGGCCCTGAGGGAGGACCAGTATCTGGCAAACCATCCTATGGCCGATTTCCTGGTCATCACTGCCTCGCATGACTGGTGTCAGAGACCTCAGCACTTGAGCACACAGCCACCGGACCCGGAATCCAAGCAATTGGATATCCTGGGTAGGTGCACGTATGAGGCTGCGACTTGCGCAATCAGGTCTCTGAATTACCTCACCCACATGGTTCAATTCCAGAACGCACTTTGGGAACAGGGACAGGACCTGGTTGAGAAGATGCCCGATGGTGGTCAAAAGGAGAAGCTTTTAAACCTTCTCCGTACGGGTTCGGATGTGGGGACCCAGGTGCTCAGAGCCGCATACGACTCTGCGGACTCTTCGGCCAGAGCTGCAGCCTCAGGCATGTGTCTCCGGAGACACTCTTGGCTCCGCATCTCCGGTTTTACCCCGGACGTCCAGAAGAACATCCTAGACGTCCCTTACAACGGTGAAGTCCATTTTGGTGAAGCCTCTGAGAAGGTGATCACCAAACTTCAGGATGCAGGGAAGGCAGTTGGATCTGTCCAGGCCATGTACAGATCCCGACCTAGTTCCTTTCATAGGAACCAGAGTCGCTTTCGTGGCCAGACGCAAGGGCAACAACCACGTTCCGGCCAACAGCAGAGGGGCTCCTTAACCCGAAAAGCCCAGGCCAAGTCATTCCCAGGCAGAAGCCAATGAGTTGGCCCAGCCTGCGGGATCTAACGCTGCCACAGCATGACTCCTTCCCGGCCCCCGCCCCTCCTCAGGATCAACGGGAAATGAAGGTCGGGGGTCGCATCGCACGTCACCTGCCAGGGTGGCGGTCGATCACCACCGACAGGTGGGTGCTGCAACTGGTCAAAAAAGGCCACTATATAGAATCTGTAGGCAGCCCACCTACAAGACCTCCCCTGCTTTCCCGCTACTTGGGTCAGCACGCCCTGCTCATACAGCAGGAGGTGTTCACGCTTCTGGACAAGGAAGCGTTAGAGCATGTTCCAGAGAACCAGAGAGGGCTAGGGTATTATTCTCACTTCTTCCTGGTTCCAAAGAAAACAGGGGACCTCCATCCAATTCTGGATCTCGGCGACCTCAATCTGTCGGTCGTTTACAAACACTTCCGCATGGTAACCCTTCCGGGCCTAATCCCTATGCTGAAGCGGGACTCCTTTCTGGCGTCTTTGGATATGCAGGACGCCTACCTGCACATTCCCATTGCTCAAGTGCTTGGGAGGTTCCTGCGCTTGAGGTTCAGAGCCGCCATTATCAGTTCCAAGCGCTTCCTTTCGGGCTGTCATCGGCACCTCGCGTTTTTACGAAGTGCATGGTGGTCGTAGCAGTGTCTCTGAGGAGGCAAGGCCACTACGTGTTCCCATATCTGGACGACTGGCTTCTCATGGCTCCCTCCAGGGAGACACTGATGACGGCCATTCACCGCACCCAGTCCCTTTTCCAATCACTGGGTATCCTCATCAATTACGAGAAGTCTCTCCTGGTACCGTCCCAGAAACTGCAGTTCATAGGAGCAGTTCTGGACACCGTCAGAGGGAAAGCCTTTCTTCCCTCAGACAGAGCGGAACACATCAGATCCCTCATCAGGGACCTGTCGATGAGAAAGACCGTCCCGACAAGACTGGCCCTTCGCCTGCTTGGACATATGGCTGCGGCCATTGCAACAGTCCCGATGGCACGGCTCCACATGCGGGTAACCCAGTGGATGCTAAGGGTGCAATGGGACCAAAGGCAAGACCATCTGCAGCAGCCAGTTCTAATCACGAATGCCGCGATTCGGGATTGGCAGTGGTGGCTAGATCCGGAGAATCTCACTGCCTGGGTTCCCTTCACAGCGCCGTCTCCGACTGTGACTCTCTCCACAGACGCCTCAGGTCTCGGGTGGGGAGCACACCTCAACGGTGTGCGGTCTCAGGTCGTATGGACAGCCCAGGAATCTCATCTCCACATCAACATTTTAGAGATGAGGGCAGTACTTTACGCTCTGCAGGCCTTCCAGTTGGAGATTCCACCGGGTACTCTCCTGTTACAAACAGACAATACTGCGGTGATGTATTACCTCAAGAAACAAGGAGGCACCCTCTCCTACCCGCTTTGCAGGGAGGCCATGAGAGTGTGGGAGCGGGTAGTGCAACACAGCACAAACCTAATTGCAGTACACGTCCCGGGAGTGGACAACACCGTCACAGACAGTCTGAGTCGCTCTCAGGCCAGAGTCCATGAGTGGGAACCTCTTCAGGAGGTGGCAGAGGATCTGTTTCACAGATGGGGCACTCCATCCAACGCAAAACTGCCCAATTTTTGCTCGCTAGATCCGGTGCCTGGTGTTTTCTGGTGAGACGCGTTTTCCCTCTCCTGGGCGGGCAGATTCCTCTATGCCTTCTCTCCTTTCCCGTTGTTCCAGAGAGTTTTCTTAAAACTTCGCAGGGAGCAGGCGACACTCATTCTGATAGCGCCTTTCTGGCCCAGACAAATTTGGTTCACTCTTCTGCATTAGCTATCACGGGAACCCCCACTTCCTTTGCCAATCAGCTCCCATTTGCTGTCTCAGGAGGAGGGTTTATTAGTCCATCCAGACTTGCATTCATTGAACTGGCACGCTTGGCTCCTGAAAACATAGCCATGTTGCGATACGGGGTCTCGCAAGAAGTGGCAGAGGTACTCTCTGCTGCCAGAAAACCGGCAACCCACGCAGCGTACGCCAGGAAATGGTGCAGATTTTGCTTGTGGGCTCAAGCGCACGGTTTCTCACTGTTAGAATGCCCCGAAAAGCTGGTTCTGGATTACCTGCTTTCCCTTTTTCATTCTGGACTGGCTTACTCCTCGATTAAGGTGAGCCTTTGTGTAATTTCGGCTTACCATGCCCCATAGGCCATCGGATGGTGGCCCAATTGGACACTACTCGTGCCTTTTTAAGGGGAGTCCTCCACCTTAGGCCACCCATCAAGGATCCGGTTCTTCCTTGGGATTTGCCCTTCGTCCTGGAGCAGCTTACGCTGCCACCTTTTGAACCAGCCACGGATTGCGAGCTACGTGTTCTGTCATGGAAAACGTTATTTTTAGTTACGGTTACTTCGGCAAGAAGGATCTCCGAATTGCATGCACTAATGTGCAAAGAGCCTTATTTAGTTTTCCATCAGGATAGGGTATCCCTGAGGACAAACTCAAAGTTTCTGCCTAAGGTGGTTTCAGCCCTCACCCTTAATCAGGATATTGACTTACCAGTGTATTTCCCAAGGTACACCAACCGAGGAGAAGCCCTTCTGCACACCCTTGACGTACATCGGTGCCTCAGATATTATCTGACCAGAACCCAACAGTTTTTAAAGGCGGATCAACTGTTTGTCTCCTTCGCTGTTAGAATGAAAGGAGCTCCTGTTTCTAAACAGTCTCTCTCTCGAGGTGGCTCATCCAGTGCATCACTTTCTGTTATGATTAGCGCAATAAATCCTTACCGGGCATGGTCAAGTGTTATTCCACAAGAGGGGTGGCCTCTTCCTTTGCGGCGTTAAAGAACATCTCCACCTCAGCTATTTGCGCTGCAGCCACTTGGAGCTCTGTGCATATTTTTATCAGGCATTACAGCCTGGACATTGCATCGAGGCGAAGAGCAGAGTTCGGCGTAGCCATCCTTCAGGGACTTCTGTCCTAGGCTCGAATTGTATTGAAACTTCTTCCTTTCCTCCTCCCTGTGGCGTAAGATTGCCACTACTGCTTGGAAATCAGTCCTAATGGTGTAACCTGCTGCAAGAGCTGTATCTCGAAGTAAGATAGTACAGTTACGTAAGAACTTACCGTAACAGTAGATCTTCGAGAACAGCTCTTGCAGTGAGGTGCCCACCGCCCACCATCCCCTTCTTGTGGAGGTAGGTCGTAGCAAGCCATCCATCTTACGGGATGGGACGTTTGATTTTAGTCTTGGCCATCTGGTGGCGGATCCTCGGTCTCCTCTTCTGATGTCATCCAGCGGCCGGGAGTCTCCGGCGGGAGAACTGAGGATTGTGGGGGGACCGCCTCCTTATGTACTATGCCTGACGTCGGGGGCGGGACCGACGTCGGAGGCGGTCCCCGCTGAAGACTGCTAGCTAGAAAATTTTCGTGGGGTCCTGGCGCCTGACGGCTTCAGTCCTAATAGTGTAACCTGCTGCAAGAGCTGTTCTCAAAGATCTGCTGTGACGGTAAGTTCTTACCTAACTGTACTTGCTTTACTGCTTATGGCACAGAGAGTCAGGGATGCAGTGTATGGCTGGGTTCACGGACATCTGCAGGTTGGGTGGGGAGATGAGCAGTAAGATCAGTAAGGGCATGAATGAAAGGAATGAAGCGCTCTCATTCGAGCACTTTATTTCTTTCAACTAGAGGACGGATTCCAGCTGTGAAACTGTGACTGTCACAGTCTGGCTGCATGCTCATTGGTCTGTCAGGGACGAGTCCACTGTAGATTACAGTGCATTGGACTTGTCCCTGACGCACCCCTGAAATGTTATACCACAAGGTGCTTCTTGCACACGTGCAAGGAAATATGAAAAAACTATAAAAAATTTAGAGTACTGACTATCCTCATTTGAAAGGTATTTTTGCCCTGAAAACAAAAATGTAAAATAATGCACTTGGGGTACAGAAATAGTGGCAGAGTACATATGGGTGGAGTGACAGTGACAACATTGAGAAAGCACACATTCCAAAAAAAGGAGCTTTCACATACAGTTGATTACTGTTGAACAATCTTTTGCATCTATGGCTGCCACTGTACATCTGATGCAAACCCATAAGGATATTCCTCACTTGAAGCAAAAAGGGCGTTTCTAGGGGCGTGGATATGTTCTATCCACACTGTCTGGCAGGTACCTTGCCGCTTTAAAATGGGCTGGAAAGTCTTCAAGCTGGCTCCTCCCACCCATCCAGGTGATGAAACTCTCTGCTCCGCCCCATGATGTCAGATCTTCCCTACCGCTTTGAAGCATCAGTTCTAGGGACATGGATATGTTGTTTATCCAAACTGTTTGGCAGGTTTCTTGCCGCTTTAAATCTTGCCGGAAGGTCTTCAAGCTGGCTCCTCCCACCCACCCGGGTGGTAAAACTCTTGGCTCTGCCCCATGACGCCAGATCTTCCTTACCGCTTGGAAGCTCAGGTTCCCTCCTTAACGCTCTGTGTGTAGATTGGATCCTAATTCTTTGGTTCGCCCGAAACTTATTTTAAAATTCTCAAGACTTCGGTCAACTTTCTCCCTCACGGCTACGATGGACAGATTGACTCCCGGATTTCGGCGGTGCCCTTGTGGGCAGAAAATGTCCAGGACGGACCTGCACTCCACGTGTGTCTACTGCCTCGGCCTAGAACATGACCCGCAGGCCTCCGAGTTATGCTGTTCGCTTTCTGCCAACGTCTGAAGACCGCGGCTGCCCGTTACAGCTGTTTTATAGGCCACTCACCCGCCGTGAAGTCGAAGGAGGCCTGTTGGGCTGTTACCGTGGCGGCTGGCTCGGCTGAGCAACTCGAGCAGATGATCGCCCTCGAGGAGGAGGCGGCACAGGCCGCATTATCCTCTTCCTCGGTTGCGGCATTTATCCCGCTCTCTCTGGGTATCTCATATTCAACATCTTTCAAGGAGCTTTGCCTGTCCCTTTCCACGAAGGGAGAGGGGCCATCGGGACATTCCTCTCGTCCCACCGTCTGCGTTCGTGGGAGCGGGAGAGGTCCCCTTTCCCGGACAGTCGACAGTCTACTTCGGTCGAGGTTGCGGCTAAGGCCGCTGACTTCACGGCGTCCCCGTCAGGTCAGCCAGCCGAGACAGCCGTCGATGTGGTCAAGATTTTTCTCAACCCGTCGGACGGGCTGTCGACTGGTGAAGCTGACAACCCTTCTTCACCGGTTCCTCCAGTGGAGACTGAGGACTTGCCTGCGCCTCCGGTGCCGCAGTCCCCGGTTAAGGCTTCCCGAGCTGAGGGAAGAGCAGGTGTCCCCCACCCCTTCCCAGACCCGTCCTCGGAAACGCCAAGGATCTCGGTCTCTGACATCGTCTCAGTCCAGCCGATCCCGCCAACATCGGCGGTCTCGGTCTCGGCAGCGAAGTAATCGGCGCCGCCGCTCGTCCTCGTCTTCCTCCTCGGAAGAGGAGAGGCTTCGGCGCACATTGTGCCGATGCTGCAAGGACCTGATGTGGCAGCAGTTACTAATGTCTGGGAACAAGCCGACGCCGTCGCCTTCCCCGACCATCAAGTGGCTGTCACCCAAGTGGCCGAAACAACCCCTCGCTGCAGTCGCGGTGCCCAAGCCTGGGCCAGTTGTTCCGCCGAAACCAGCTGCCCCTCCGATTGTGGTGGAACCTGCGCCTCCACAACTGAAATCGGGCGCACCGACCAAGGACTCTCGGTTGGGTCAGGGCCTGTCCCGCAGGTTGTCTGTCACCCTCACTCCCAACCGTCCTCGGCAGGTGGAGGGTGGCTCAGGCCCCAGGCAACTCTTCGTGGACTCCCCGGAGTCCGACAACGACTCTTCCCCTGTTCTCCAGGCCCATTGACCTGGAGTCCTCTGGGGG
The DNA here is from genome assembly GCA_016271365.2 of Neoceratodus forsteri. NCBI lineage: Eukaryota > Metazoa > Chordata > Ceratodontiformes > Ceratodontidae > Neoceratodus > Neoceratodus forsteri. Next base: position 505,257,847 of record CM028129.1, on the reverse strand, counting down.
TCAGTCTATGGATGAAAGCCCATCATCCTTCATGGGTTTGCTTCGGCTCATCTCGGAATCCACCGGGATGCAGCTCGAGTCCTTATCCAAGCGGGCCAAGTATCCCCTGACGGAGATACTGGACCAAGGGGATTCACCCACGGAGGCCTTTCCGGTGGCTGAAGCCATTGTTGGCCCAGCCTTGGAGCTCTGGCAGTGGCCTGCTTCCTGTCCTGCACCTTCGGCCAGGATGGCCAGGAAGTATGTGGTCCCTACTGGCTCTTTGCCCGGTTTTTCGGAGCACCCCTCTGCCGAGGGGTTGGTCACCGACAGCTTTTTCCAGCGCTCCGGGAACGCCAGGGATGCGGACAATCCCCCCGACAAGGAATCCAAAAATCTGGACTGTGCCGGGCGCAGTGTGTACGCTGCGTCCTCCCTTGGCCTCCGCCAGGCCAGCTCGGCCGTGCTGATGGCACACTTCTCCCACTCCCTCATGGGCTCCCTGGATGAGGTGATCCCTCATCTCCCGGCTGACCTGCAGACCACGGTCCAGCAGGTATGGGACCAGGGTAGGGTGGTGGCAAAACAGCAGCTCCAAACGGCTCTGGACATTGGAGACTCCTGTGCCAGATCGGCTGCGGCCACGGTGGCCATGCGCCACAGAGCATGGCTGAGGATATGCACCTTCACAGCGGATACCCAGCACAAGCTGGAGGATGTCCCCTTCCTTGGGACAGACATCTTTGGCCCTGGAGTGGAAGGTCACCTCCAGCAGATTGCCACTCTGGACTCTGTCACCTCCGCCCAGAAGGACAAAGGCCGCCGACAGCAGCAGCACAAGTGCTTTTGTCCTTCTGCGCCTGCGGCATGTCCGGCCCAACAGCACCAGGGCCAGCAGGCTCGCGCTTGGCATCCCAAACCCAAGCCCATGGCTTCCTGAAGCAGGGAGGTAAAGGCCCAGGAGATTCCTCGGCCGGTCCCTCCTCTAAGCTTGCCCAGTGACGGGTTGAGGGATGTCGCCCCCAGTCTCGTCACTTTTCACTGGGTTCCCCCTGGTGGGGGACTGCTCCGCCACTTCCTTTCCGCTTGGTCCGTTATCACCACGGACCGTTGGGTTTTGGAGGTGGTAGGAAAGGGCCTGCCCCTGGAGTTCGAGCAGGCCCCGCCCTTCCAAGCCATCGCCCCTCGGGGGGCTACGGGTTCCGCAGCCTCTTTGTCGGCTCGTCGAGCCGATATCGCCCTGCTTCTCGAAAAAGAGGTGATCAGGAAGGTGGCAGATCCTCCTCCACAGCCAGGGTTTGTGTCCAGGTACTTCCTGGTCCCAAAACGGACAGGGTGCTGGCGCCCCATTCTCGACCTGCGCAACCTGAACAGGTTCCTAAGGTCTCGGACCTTCAGGATGGTCACTCTGGCTCAGATAATCCCATCCGTGGAACGAGGCATGTGGTTCAAACAACATGAAGTCTTGCTATATTGTGACATATGCAGTGAGTCCCAACCTTCGAACTGCTCCGGAGGTGAAAGAGTTAACTTTCCATGCCAGGCATGGAATGCTGAGCTCGAGCTCAGTTGAAACTCTTGTCTGTTGTTCTTCAAACTCAAACTGTCAGATTCTTTACTCCGCCTCACTGAACAGTCGCTCCAGAGATTTCTCCTTCTGCTCGGTTAATTTTGTCTGTTAAAGTATTGCTTTTCTCGGTTTTCGACCGAATTTAAACCGGAACCATTCGGTTCAGACTCTGTCTGTGGTATTTGTGAGTACTAGATAGGTTTTACATTGATTTCTGTTCTGTGTGGAACTTGTAAACGCTTATCGGTTCGGTTTGAACCAATCAAGTTGTTTTAAAATATCTTAATCTGTCTTTTAGTGTGTGGTTACCGGTTCTAAAAAAAACGGATTTTATTACGTTTTTTTCCACGACCAGTGACACGGTTGGGAACCGATAAGGGGGTCTTACCTGGCAGATTGCCATAAACGGGTAAGTTTGGTTAGGTTGGCACTATGTCTGAGAAACCCAAAAGAAAAACCGGGCCCACTGGGTTTCAACACTGCAGTGTGTGTGGGGAAGTCTTTGCCAAGGCTGACCCCCACACCACCTGTGTTTATTGTCTGGGGTTTGACCACCTCAATGCAGACTGCCAGATTTGTAAAGTTTTCCTGCAGCTACCCTGGAAAGAGAGTTGGTAGGCTCAGGAAGGAGGCCAAAAGTCCGCTGAACCGGATGGTCAGCCTGGTTCGATCAAACTGAACCAGAAGGAGTGCCCTCTGACCAGGGCCAGACTTCCTCGGGCAAAAGGAGATCCGACTCTGAGGAGCCGGGTCCAGCAAAAAGGACTAGAAAATCAGCTGGTGTGGAGCCAAAACTTTCCTCTCCAACCGCTGAAGAAATAGCCAAAGCGATAAAAATTGTCCAGTCGCTTTCCCCGGTTCCGACCGAACCGGCACCATCTGGTCAGCGCCCGGTTTGGCCGGTTCCACCGGTTCAAGAGTATGATTTAGAGGAGTATTATGAAGAGGAGTACGAGGAGAGTGAATGTAGATTTGAAAGTCTGGATGTGCCCATTGACCCGGACATCTCCCCAGACAGACCTTCAGGAGTGTCTCCTCCTAGGCTTTCTGAGTCCCCTTCTCATTTTATGTTTTCTAAAAAAGTGGCTGAAACCCTCCAGCTCCCTATGGAGGAAGCTGTAGATGATCAAGAGGAGCCTGACTATGTGGAAGTGATGGATATCCCTGAGTCTAGGAGACTGTCTATTCCCTTGCATAAATCTTTTGGGAAACAGACTTTTAAAATTTTAAAAGCTCCTCACACTATACCTCCTGTTGATGAGAGAATGGACAAGAGGTATACATTGTCAGGTTCTGATACGGAGTTCATCACACAACAATGCAGCCATGTTGGGGTAGTGCAGGCTGCAGCCTGTGACAAGGTTAATATTCCCTTGGCTTCACCCCGGATAAGGACTCCAGGAGGATTGATGCCATGGCAAAGAAACAGTACATGGCAGCATCCTTGGGACTCAGACAGGCAAATTATATGGCTTATGTTGCCAGATACCAGAAATCCAGATGGGATACTGTTATGGCTCTTGCAAAACAGGTCCCTGGCCAGCTTGCCAAGGAGCTGGAGCAGGTGGCTGCTGATGGTATTGAGGCATCCAGGGTGCAATTCCATGCTGCAGTGGACTCTAATGATGTGTCATCAAGAGTCATTGGTACATCTGTGGCACTTTGCAGAATGGCTTGGCTCAGATGTACTAGCCTGTCAGAGGATACCCAGACTAAGGCCATGGATTTTCCTGTTGTAGGTAATTCTCTGTTTGGGGAGCAGACAGAGAATTACAGGAAGAAAATGGATGAGTATAGGACCACCTATCGGTGTGCACAGGCCAAGGAAAGGCAGGCCACTCCTCAAAGGCAGCTTTCCGGGGCAGGGGCAGGCCTTTTCATAGGCCTTTTTACCAAGCCCAGGCCTCCTCTTCTGCCTTTGCCCAGAGGGGATTCTTTAGAGGGAGAGGCAGATGGGGTACAAGCAGGAGGCAGTATAGCGCAGTGGTCTAAGGCTCTGAGCTGCAAATTTGGTGACATCCAGCAGACCAGACCTGGGTTTGAATCCCACAGCTTCCACTTGCATACTGTGTGACCCTGAGCAAGTCACTTAACCTCCTTGTGCTCCCAGGTCGCTCCTGTAAAAAAGCTTTCAGCTTAGTGTGCTATACCTGGTTAAACAACTACTAAAATAAAAAATAGGCCTGCTTCCACCCCTCAGCCCAAAGCCCCTGCCAAACAGGCACCCTGATGGGGTTGCCACGGCCGATTCTCAGCTACCTGTATGGGGCAGGCTGGCTTACTTTGTCCAGGACTGGAAGTCTCTGACATCAGACAAGTGGGTCCTGGAAGTAGTAAGCCGAGGGTCTGGTTCTCAGCTTCAAAAAATTTCCAAAGATGAGAACCAGATCCTTTCCACCTGCAAATCCACCAGAGGCTCTTGCTTTAGAGGCAGGGGTCTCTTCCCTCCTGGCTCTCAGAGCTGTGGAAAGGGTTCCACCCCTACACCAGGGCAAAGGCTTTTACTCCAGGTACTTCCTTACCCCAAAAAAGACAGGAGAATGGCAGCCCATCCTGGATCTCAGATATTTAAACAAGCACCTTTTAAAACCAAAATTCAAAATGGTGACTCTGGGAATTATTCTACCCTCTCTAAGGCCAGGGACTGGCTAGCGCCCTGGACCTCAAGGATGCCTACTTCATATTCTCATCAGAAGCTCCCATCGAAAGTACCTCAGGTCGAGCTGCCCTCAGGCCATTACCAATTCAGAGCAATGCCCTTTGGCCTCACCTCTGCTCCAAGGGTATTCACAAAATGCCTGGCAGTAGCAGTTGCCCACCTAAGAAGGCAAAAAATTGCCATCTTCCCTTACCTGGACGACTGGCTCATAGTAGGCCAGTCTCCAGACCAAGTCAAGTTACATCTACAGATAACTCAGCAACTGCTCACCTCTCTAGGTTTCCTTCTGAATCTTTCAAAGTCAGTTCTAGAGCCTGTCCAGCTCCTCACCTTTATAGGCGCAGAGCTGAACACAGAGAGGGCCAGAGCCTTCCTTCCTTTGGACAGGGCAAGGACCCTGGTCTCTCTGGCCTCCTCATTCACCCTGCAGGTCTCTCGACCAGCAAAGCACTTTCTACAGCTCCTGGGGCACATGGCTGCTTCTACAGCAGTAGCGCAGGGAGCAAGATTTCAGATGAGGGACATCCAGTTCCATTTGAGAGCCTTTTGGTCTCAAAGGAAAGACCCTCTAACCAAATTGATCCCAGTGACTCGAACCCTGATCCAAGCCCTACAGTGATGGCAGGATCAGAGCAATCTGAGACAAGGAGTTCCTTTTGTCCCTCCGTCTCACTCCTTAATCCTTACTACAAATGCATCCCTCTTGGGGTGGGGAGCTCACATGGGTGACCTCACTACCCAGGGATTGTGGTCCCCTCAGGAATTTCTGCTCCACATCAAACTGTTGGAACTCAGAGCAGTTTTTCAAACAACATGATGTCTTGCTGTATTATGACCGTAGCAGTTTGTCCCACCACTAGAACTGCTCCGGAGGTGAAATGGTTAATACCATTCCAAAATAGAACCAAAATAGAACTTTGAGCACGAGCTCTAAGAAGCAGCTCTATCTGTGTAATTTCAAACCTGAACTATCAGATTCTTTATCTACCAGTGAACAGTCGCTCCGGAGATTTCTCCTACTGCTCGGTTCATTTCTCGGTTTAAACAGTGTTTTCTCAGTTCGATTCAACCGAGAATAGTTTATTTTAACCGCAAAACCGCTTGGTTCAAGCTCTGTCTGTGGTAATCATAAGTAAATTAAAGGTTTTGTCTGTGTGGAACTTGTAAGTTTATCGGTTCGGTTTTGAACCGATCAGCTGGGTTTAAAACTTATTAACTTTAAAGTTTAACATTTTAGAGTCGCGGTTCCGTTCTTATCGGTTCTAAAAAACGGATTTTATTACGTTTGTTCCAATACCGTGACACGGTTAGGAACCGATATGGTGTCTTGCCTTACACTGCCGCTAAAGGGCAAGTTTTTCTGGTTAGGCTGGCAGCATTATGTCTGAGAAACCCAAAAGAAAACCGCCCACTGGGTTTCAACACTGTGATGTCTGTGGGGAAGTCTTTGCCAAGGCTGACCCACACAATTACATGTGCTCCATTGTCTGGGGTTTGACCACCCCAGTCAGACTGCCAGATATGTAAGAATTTCCCTGCAGCCACCCTGGAAAAGAGATTGGGCAGGCTCAGGAACGAGAGGCAAAAAGTCCGCTGACCCGATGGCCAGCCCGTTCGGTGCCAACCGAACCGAGGAGTGCCTCTGACCAGGCTAGAGACTCGGCAATGTAAAGCTGGTTCTGGAGGAACCAATTCCAGTAAAGAAAATCAAGAAAGTCAGCAGGTTTGGAGTCCAAAACCCTTCTCCAACTGCTGTAGAGATAGCAAAAGCCATACAAATTGTCCAGTCACTGTCTAGGTTCCGTCCGAACCGCCACTATCTGGCAAAAGGTCGGTTCGTCCGGTTCCAGTGGTTCAGGAATATGATGTTGAGGAATTTTATGAACCAGAGGAGGGGAGGATGATTATGAACAGTATGAATGTGGCTGGGAAGGTCTGGTGTGCCCATTGAACCGGACATTTCCCAGACAGACCTCTAGAATCTCCCTATGCTATCTGAGTCCCCATCTCATTTTATGTTTTACAAAAAGTTGTTGAAACCTTCAGCTTCCCTTGGAAGAAGCTGTGGATGAGCAAGAGGAGCCTGATTTTGTAGAAATGATGGATATTCCAGAGTCTAGGAAATTGTCTATTCCTTTGTATAAGTCTTTTAGGAAGCAACAATAAAAATTTTAAAGCTCCTAATTCTGTGTCTCCTGTAGATAAAAGATGGACAGAAGGTACACATTGTCAGGTCCTGATACAGAATTCCTTTCTCAGCAATGCAGTCATGTTAGTAGTTCAGGCTGCAGCCTGTGATAAAGTTAATATCCCCTGGCTTCACATCCTCCTGACAAGGATTCCAGGAAGATTGATGCCATGGCTAAAAACAGTATATGCAGCCTCTGGAACTCAGGCAAGCAAATTATATGGCTTAGTGAGCTAGGTATCAGAAATCTAGATGGGATACTATTATGGAATTAGCCGCAAGGCCCATGGCCAGCTGGCTAGCTTAACTAGAACAGGTGGCTGCTGATGGCATTGAGGCTTCTAAGGTACAGTTTCATGCTGCTGTGGATGTTAATGATGTTTCCTCTAGGGTCATGGCCACATCTGTAGCACCGTGGGTTGGCCTGGCTCAGGTGTACTAGTCTTCACAGGATACCCAGACTAAGGCTATGGATTTTCCTGTGGTGGGAAATTCTCTGTTTGGGGAGCAGACAGAGAATTACATGAAAAAGATGGATGAATATAGGACTACTTTACAAAAGTGTGCTCAAGCTTAAGGAGCGGCAAGCTACTCCTCAGAGGCATACCCCCAGGGGTAGGGGTAGGCCTTTTCACAGGCCTTTTTACCAGACTCAGGCCTCCTCTGCCTATGCTCAGAGGGGCTTCTTCAGAGGCAGAGGCAGACGAGGGGTGGGCAGGCCTGCTCCCACCCCTCAGCCTAAAGCTCCTACTAAGCAGGCACCCTGATGGGGTGCCCAGGGCCGATTCTCCTTTACCGGTAGGGGGCAGGCTGGCTTACTTCAGTCAGAACTGGGCTTCTTTAACCTCAGACAAGTGGGTTCTGGAAGTAGTAAGCCAGGGTCTGGTTCTCAGCTTCAAAAAGTTTCCCAAGTTGAGAACCAGACTTTTTCTACCTGCAAGTGCTTCAGAGACCCTTGCTGTGGAAGCAGAGGTCTCAACCCTGTTGGCTCAGAGCAGTGGAAGGGTTCCTCCCTGCACCAGGGCAGGGGTCTGTATTCCAGATACTTCCTTACCCCAAAAAGACAGGAGAATGGCGCCCATATTAGACCTCAGATATCTGAACAAGCATCTTTTGAAACCAAAGTTCAAAATGGTAACTCTGGCAATGATTTTCCTCCTAAGGCCAGGGACTGGTTAGCCTCCTGGACCTCAAGGATGCCTATTTCACGCCCCAATCAGAAGCTCCCATCAAAGTACCTCAGATTCGGAACTACTCAGGTCATTACCAGTTCAGAGCAATGCCCTTCGGCCCACCTCTGCCCCAAGGGTATTCACAAAATGTCTAGCAGTGGCTCACTTAAGGAGGCAAAGGATTGCTGTTTTCCCTATCTAGACGATTGGCTCATTGTAGGCCAGTCCCCAGAACAGGTAAAATCTCACCTGCAAGTTACCCAGCAGCTTCTCACCTCCCTGGGCTTTCTGCTAAATCTACCAAAGTCGGTTCTGGAACCAGTCCAGGTACTCACCTTATAGGGGCAGAGTTGACACAAAGCTAGCCAGAGCTTTTCTTCCCTTAGAAAGGGTGACAAATTTAGTGACTCTGGCCTCCTCCTTCACTCTGCAGGTCTCTCGACCAGCAAGGCACTTCTTACAGCTACTAGGACACATGGCTGCTTCCACAGCTGTAGTGCAAGGAGCAAGGTTTCAGATGAGGGACATTCAGTTTCATTTGAGAGCCTTCTGGTCCCAAAGGAAAGATCCCCTTTCCAAGTTGATCCCAGTGACTCAAACCCTAATCCAGGCCCTTCAGTGGTGGTCATGATCAGAGCATTTGAGACCAGGGTCCCTTCATCCCCCATCTCACTCCTTGACCCTTACTACAGATCGTCCCTTCTGGGTTGGGGAGCTCACATGGGCGACCTCTCCACCCAGGGAGTGTGGTCCCCTCAGGAATCTCTGCTCCACATCAATTTGCTGGAACTCAGAGCTGTTTTCTAGCACTTCAGGTGTTTTCTGCATCTGTTCAGAATAAAGTGGTACAAGTCAGAACAGACAACACCACTACAATGTGGTACATCAACAAACAAGAGGGCACTCGGTCTTCGGCCTTGTGCACCGAGGCAATGAAGTTGTGGTCTCTGGCTTATTCCTTGAACACTTCCCTCATAGCAGTTCACCTCCCAGGAAAGGACAATGTCCTGGCAGATGCTCTCAGCAGGATTTCCCAGGGCCATCACGAATGGTCTCTGGATCCCCAAGTACTGGGGATAGTTTTTGCCAGATGGGGCACCCCTCAGATAGATCTTTTCGCAGCCCCAGACAATCACCAACTTCCACTGTTTTGTTGCAGGCCCCCAGTGATGGGCTCAGTCCCCCGGATGCCTTTCTCCTAGATTGGGAAGGGAAGTTTCTATACGTCTTTCCCCCCTTCCCTCTCCTATTCAAGGTGCTAGTCAAAAATCAGATCCCAGCCTTGCAGGATGATTCTGATTGCTCCCGATTGGGCCAGGCAGCCCTGGTACCCACTCCTTCTGTCTTTAGCAGTCCATCTTCCCCTGTGTCTCCCCAGGAATCACAACCTGTTAACCTGTGCCATGGGGAGAGTTTGGTATCCGAATCTCAAATCCCTCAACCTCAAGGCCTGGCACTTGAGGAGTTAGAATTTGCTGATCTACACCTTTCTCAAGGTGTTCTTGAAATCCTGAAGGCTTCTAGGAAGCCTTCCACTAGAGCTACTTATAACTCTAAATGGAAAAGGTTTTCCATCTGGTGTTCTGGGAAACATATTTCCCCGGAATCTGCTGACTTGCCCATTGTTTTGGACTATATGGTCCATCTTAATTCTTTGGGTCTGAGACCAGCTACCCTGAAAGTACATTTGGCAGCTGTCTCTGCCTTTATTTCAGCAGGAAAGCCCTCCTCTCTTTCCGCTCACCCTGTATTTTCCAAGTTTTTTAAAGGATTACTTCATACTAATCCACCTTTCAGGGACCCGGCCCCTGCCTGGGATCTTAATGTTTGCATTGCTCAGTTGATGCAACCCCCCTTTGAACCTCTGTCTTCTGCAGAGCTTAAGTACTTGACTTGGAAAACTGTTTTCCTAGTAGCTATCACTTCTGCCAGGCGCATAAGTGAGTTACAAGCTTTGTCAGTAGAGACTGACTTTATTTCCTTCCACAGGGATAAGGTAGTCCTTAGGACTAACAGGAAGTTTTTGCCTAAGGTGGTTTCAGATTTCCATCTTAATCAATCTATCTCCCTTCCAGTGTTCTTCACTGACCATTCCTCCTCTGGTGAGAGGAGGTTGCACAGTTTAGATGTTAAGAGGGCCCTAAGTTACTATATAGAGCGTACCAAGGGTCACAGGTTCGAATCCCTCCAACTTTTTCTCACTTATGGTGAGGTTGGGAAAGGCAAACCTGCCACTAAGAGATCCATTGCCAGGTGGATTGTCTCTTGTATCCATTTGTGTTATCAAAAACTGGGGAAAGTTCCCCCTTCAGGCCTGAGGGCTCACTCTACCAGAGGTACAGCTGCGTCTCTAGCTGCTGCCAGAGACATCCGTATCTTAGAGATATGTCAAGCAGCTACTTGGAAGACGGTACACACTTTCACCAAGCATTACTCCCTGGATGTCCAGGCCAGGAGGGATGTTAGGTTTGGCACAGCCGTGCTTCAGAGCCTATTCCCTAAGTAGGTTCTGTCCTCCTCCATGGAGGTACTGCTGCGTAGTCTGCATTGTCATAATATAGCAAGACTTCATGTTGTTTGAAGAAAAATTACTCACCTTAGTAATTTTGTTTCTTCTAATGGAGTCTTGCTATATGTAACCTCCCCAACCTGCCCTCTCAGAACTTGTACTTGGGTATGGGGTGGGCAGTCCAGTAGTGGGCACTTGTTTATGCCCATTTTATGTTTTCCACCCTTTTTTTCTTGGGGGTTTTGGAGTGTTGTGTTTTGTTTTACCTTTTCTTATCTTATCTTATCTTATTTTTCTGGCCCTGACTTGAGTCTTTGTGTTGGGACCAGGAATATGTGTTAATATTTAGGTAGCCAGTTGGCTAGTGTAGGTTACAAGCTTCCACACAGAACCTTAGTGAGTTTTGCTCAGTAAGATCTGACAGTTTCAGTTTGAAATTACACAGACAGAGCTTCTCTAACCGAGCTCGCGCTCCAAGTTCCATGCCTGGCATGGAAGTTAACTATTTCACCTCCGGGGCAGTTCTAATGGTGGGACAAACTGCAATTGTCGTAATATAGCAATACTCCATTAGAAGAAACAACATTACTAAGGTGAGTAATTTTTTCTTTGCTCTGACTGCTTGTGTACACCTGATATCATAATCTTTGCTTGTTCATCATGGTGTGCTGCTGTGGAGTTGGTCATGATGTCAGGTTTAGACCAGCAGCTGGTTCAGATGGAGTCCAGGGCGACTTGTACTTGGCCGTGGGAGTACAGCATGACTGACCAGAAAAACTGATCATGGCTGGTTCTGGCTATGACATCAGTCACAGAGGATTGTGGGATGTCACTGATGGCTCTGTTTACATTCGGATGGTTGTGGGGTGGAAGGATCAGCCAGGTTTTAATTTTTTTATTTTCTTTTTTCGTCCTATGCTCCACCGGTCCCCATTGATCCCATTACTCACCCATTCTCCTCATCCACCGTTACTGGGACTTTCCAGTGTCTTGCATACTCCCCAACGGTTGACCTCCTCCATGGGAAGGGCTTCTGGAAGCCTCCCCTTGCAACCCCTGGGAGGGTATGGGTAGTCGGTTGGTGAGGCGGAGTGCCCAGTTGGTGTAGAGCCTGCAATGAGCGGCAGATGGCATCCTACATGGTAAAGGATTTTTTTCCCATTTTCTGGCGCAGGAGGTGGGACTTGCAGTGTCATCATGCGTTTTGACTTCTGTCTCCGCCTCCAGTAATGGTTAGTACCGGCTGTTGGACTTCTGGCTTCCATCAGGGGTCAGCCAAATGCCTGGAGCTTCCACACCCCCCCCAGGACAGCAGTCCATGGGACGCTTAGTCCTGTTCTTCCAGCTGGCCCTCCTATGCCCAGGTTCGCTTCTGAACCAGTAGTTGGCTTTGCAAGCGGTAGTGCTACTGCTGCACCGGCGGGCCAACCCTCAGGTTTTATTTTATTTATTTTTTTTAAAGTGATAACTTTTTTTGTGCAGTATAAGTGCAAATTGTAGGATAATTGGGTGGGACTAGCTAGGTGGATGTTCAGCATTAATAGTTAATGTTCTCTGCCTTTCAGAATTTAAAACCGAGCAGGAGGTTGTGTGCCATTTAAGTGAAGAGTATTGCAAGACGGTCGCCGAGGGAAACACATCAGTATCCGAATTTGTTAAGGATGCAATCCAGCTCTTTAAAGCATACCTGAAGTCAGCCAAGACTGAAGACTTGGAGGTAAAATTCTTTGGCACATAAATGGAGGCTCTTCTTTCTAAACCAAAAAGAGAAACAAATAAAAAATTTTTTAGCTATTTCTTTCATTCAGGGAAATTGAACAGAAGTGTTAGAGAAGGGACTGACCCTAGAAAACTTGGATCATATCTTTCTTATGTAGAGGTGGTTTCGTTATAGGTCCAAGTCCCCCCCACCCCCTGGCCCCCCACCCGATGTTTAGTAACCCTGGACTGTGTATTCTTTCTCTCCTGACCGAAATTTTGGTTTCTGTACATGCTTGGGGAAAAACATGTTCCTTCTCTCTTGGACTTCATCTGCTCTTGCTTGTCTATACCTAAGATCATAATCCTCTGCTTGTGACATTGTAAACATTTTCACGTGATTATAAATCATGACATCATTCTTAGTCAGGATTGTTGTTTGATTATTCCAGACTTTGTTATAATCATAATAGGGTGTCTTGTTGTACAGTGCCTTGAGAAAGTATTCTCCCCCCCCTTGGATTTTGTCACATTTTGTGATGTTGCAAACTCAAATTAAAATACATTTATATGTATTTTTGATTTTTTTGTCATGAATCTACACAAATTACTCTATAATGTCAAAGTGGAATGAAACTTCTGGAAATTTTTGTACAGGTAATTTAAAATAAAAACCTGAAATGTCTTGATTTGATAAGTATTCACCCCCTTTGTTATGACACTTTAAATTGAGCTCAGGTGCATCCAATTTCCTTGTGAGATCACTCTAAAACTTGAATGGAGTCCACCTGTGGTCAGTTCAAATGGATGACACAATTTCAGAGGACATATACCTGTCTACATAAGGTCCCACTGTTGACAGTGCATGTCAGAGCAGAAACTCTACCATGAAGACCAAGGAGCTGTCCGTAGAAATCCGTGATAGAATTGTGAGGAGGCATAGATCTGGGGAGGGGTATAATAACATTTTTAGGGTGTTGAAAGTTCCCAGGAGCCCAGTCAAGTCTATCATTAGGAAATAAAAAAATTACGGAACCACCCAGACTCTTCCTAGAGCAGACTGTCCTCCCAAACTGAGCAACCGGGCAAGAAGGACCTTGGTCAGGGAAGTGACCAAGAACCCAATGACCACCCTGACAGAACTACAGAGTTCCATGGCTGAGATGGGAGAACCTGTCCCGAGGACAGCAATCTCTGCAGCACTTCACAGATGTAGCCTGTATGGGAGAGTGGCTAGACTGAAGCCACTCCTGAGAAAAGGCCACATAATAGCATGCTTGGAGTTTGCAGGAAGGCACATGGCAGACTCTGAGACCATGTGGCAAAAGATTCTCTGGTCTGATGAAACAAAAATTGAACTCTTTGGCCTGAATGTAGAGCGCTATGCCTGGTGCAAACCGAACACAGGCTCATCACCCGTGTAACACCATCCCTACCATGAAGCATGGTTGTGCAGCATCATGTTATGGGGATGCTTTTCAGCGGCAGGGACTGGGGCACTTGTCAGGATAGAGGGAACAATGAATGGAGCCAAATACAGGCACATCCTTGAGGAGAAACTGCTTCAGCCTGCAATAGACCTTGGACTGGGGGTGAAGATTTACATTCCAGCAGGACAATGACCCCAAGCATACAGCCAAAGCAACACTGGAGTGGCTTCAGAACAAGAAGGTGAATGTCCTTGAGTGGCCCAGCCAAAGCCCAGACTTGAATCCCATTGAGAATCTGTGGAAAGACTTAAACATTGCGGTTCACCGGCGCTCCCCATCCAACTAGACAGAGCTTGAGCAAATCTGCAAGGAAGAATGGCGAAAATCCCAAATCCAGATGTGCAAGCTGATACAGACATACCCAAGAAGACTCAAAGCTGTAATTGCTGCCAAAGGGCTTCTACAAAGTATTGACTCGGGTGGGGTGGGGGTGAATACTTGAGTAAACAAGATATTTCACTTTTTAATGTTTCATAAATGTTTGTTACACAATATAAATATTTTTGCCCCTTTAAATTGTTGAGTATGCTGTGTGAATCAAGGGGGAAAAAATAATTTCAGTACATTACAAATTCTGGTAGTAACACAACAAAATGTGACAAAATCCAAGGGGGGTGAATACTTTCTGAAGGCACTGTAATAGATCTAAAATTAGAATTCTAGGGGCGTGGATATGGTGCACTATCCACACTCTGGCAGTCTTTCTTTCCCCTTTAATTCCATCAGGAACATCTTCGTACTTAGGATGTCAGAGAAAGGGAAGATACTGTTGATGGGGGACCTTAACATGCCAGATGTTAACTGGAGCACCTTTGCGGCAGCCACATCCAAAAGCAGGGCCATTCTTGATGCCCTGAATGTGGCATGCCTCAAACAGCTAGCTTTGGAACCCACTCACAAGGGAGCAATCTTAGACCTCGTACTCTCAAATGGGGACAGTGAGTGGATCTCAGATCTAGAAGTGGGTAGCCATTTAGGAACAAGTGACCACCGGCCAGTGTGGTTCATGATAAACTCTGCTACAGAGTCAAGCCATACAAAAGTGAGGGCTCTGGACTTCAGGAGGGCTGACTTTGGCAAGATGGGAGAGTGCCTTACAAAAGCACTAGCAAACAGGCTAGAAGGAGGGGGTGGAGCAACAATGGCAAATATCAAAACTGCCATCAGAGGCAGCAAGCCTTTGTGTGAAGCAAATAAACAAATCAAAACAAAAGAAAAAGCCACTATGGTTCTCAAAAGAGGTGGCGGTGAAGGTTAGGGAGAAAAAGATAGCATTTAGGAAGTATAAGGAAACACAGAAGGAGCAGGACAGAGAACTGTACCAGTTAAGGCAGAAGGAACCGGGGAGGGTAGCCAGAATAGCAAAGGCACAAACTGAGGAAAAGATAGCTAACTCGGTTAAGAAGGGGGATAAAATCTTTTATAGGTATATCAGGGAGCGTAGAAAGACAAAGGGAGGGATAGTGAGGCTGAACAGAATGGATGGTGGGTGGGCAGAGAGTGACAGTGATAAAGCAGGGATACTGAATGAATACTTCTGTTCAGTATTCACAAAAGAGGAAGTGGGGGAAGTGCCTAATCCAATTAACAGAAGCACTCTGGAGAGGGGGGTTGATCCCAGTCCTTTCACAGAAGAAAGGGTTCTGAAAGAACTCCTAAAAACTGAAGGTGGACAAAGCAATGGGGCCAGATGGAATTCACCCCAGAATTCTAAAAGAATTAAGCAGAGAACTAGTGACACCACTGACTACGCTTTTTAACAAATCATGGGAGGATGGTGTGGTACCTGAGGACTGGAAGAAGGCGGATGTGATTCCCCTTCACAAAAGTGGGACCAAGACGGAGGCAGAAAACTACAGACCTGTCAGTTTGACCTCTGTGGTAAGGAAAGTGATTGAATCACTTCTGAAAGAAAGAATTGCTGATTACCTAGAGGCCAGTGGGGCACAGGACCCAAGGCAGCATGAGTTCGCAGCAGGAAGGTCATGTCAGACGAATCTAATAGATTTCTTTGACTGGGTGACCAAAGTAGTAGACCAGGGAGGGGCTGTGGACATGGCCTACCTAGATTTTAGCAAGGCATTTGACACAGTCCCACACAAAAGATTAGCAGTCAAATTAACCAGCCTGGTGGGTCCCAAGGTGGTATCCTGTGTAAAACATTGGCTGAACAGCAGGACACAGAAGGTAATTGTGAATGGAGTCCACTCTGAAGAAAGATGGGTTACTAGTGTGGTACCACAGGGTTCGGTACTGGGTCCAGTCCTTTTTAATGTCTTTATAAGTGACACTGCAGAGGGACTGGAAGGAAAAGTATGCCTCTTTGCAGATGACGCAAAGATCTGCAACAGGGTTGATACACAAAGAGGCGTGGAAAGGATGAGAAGGGACTTGGCAAGGTTGGAGGAATGGTCAGAAGTATGGCAGCTTGAATTCAATGCAAAGAAGTGCAAAATAATGTACCTGGGAAACCAAAACCCAGGGGGAAGATTACACAATGGGGGGGAGGTAGTAACAAAAAAAAGATGGAAAGAGACCTTGGGGTAATCATATCAGATAACCTTAAGGTTGGCAAGCAATGCGAGAAGGCGGTAGGGAGGGCTGGGGGTATACTGGGATGTATAGGGAGATGTATCACCAGCAGAAAACAGGAAGTTGTTATCTCCCCTGTACAGACAGTTGGTGAGACTCCATCTGGAGTACTGCGTTCAGTTCTGGAGACCCCATCTCCGCAAGGACGTAGACAGGATGGAGGCAGTTCAGAGGGCAACTAAAATGGTGCAGGGTCTGCAAGGGAAGCCATATAAGGAGAGACTAAAGGAGCTTAATATGTATACCCTTGAGGAAAGGAGGGAGAGGGGGGGACATGATAGAAACGTTTTGGTACATCAGTGGAATCAACAAAGCCCAAGAGGGTAGCATCTTTCAAAAAAAGAGATGTGCAAGAACAAGGGGACACAATTTGAAGATAGAGGGGGAACTGTTCAGGGGCAGTGTGAGGAAGTATTTTTTCACAGAGAGGGTGGTGGACGTATGGAACAGCCTCCTGAGGAGGCTGTGGGGTCTAAAACTGTGGGAAAATTCAAGAATGCATGGGACAGACATAAGGCAATTTTTGTGGGGGGGGGGTAGGAAGAAATAGGCTGTTGGTTAAATAGGATCTGCAGCTTATCCTGTAGGTAGGGAAATGGGCAGACTAGGTGGGCCAAGCGGTCCTCATCTTCCGTCAAAGTCTGTTTCTATGTTTCAAGCTACACTTCTCCCACCCACGTGGTATATTCATTGGCACTCCCCTGTGACATCAGATCTTCCTTTCCGATGAGAGTCCGGTCTCCTCCTTTGCAGCTCCATGCGCGGTGTAGGCTCCTGCATCCTGAGTGGGCCATCAGTATTTCGTCTTTGCATTGTGATTTTCTCTGTTCCAGTTCGTAGCAGGGAGCTATAAGCAGCCCGGTCCGGTCTCACTTTCAAACTCTGCCTTTGCCGGTGACCACGCTGTCAACTCCTGTCCCCGTAGTCTATACTCCTATCTCTCTCTCTCTCTCTCTCTCTGTCTCTAGGACCGGCCAGGTACTTCTCTGGTTTCCATGATGCTGTGTTTTTGTTCTCCTGTGTCGGGTTTTGGGTTAGGTCGTCCAGGCCCGACCTACTCCCATTCTTGCTCAGGCAGGCTCTCTGCTGTCCCCCCCCCACCGATGCCAAAATCCCTCCTCTTTGATCTACCTTGGGCTGATTTCGGTTAGTTCATCTCTGTGCCATCGCTGGCCTGTCTTTGAGCTTCCCCCAGCACTGGGTGGTCTCCCAGTGCTGATTTCAAGTTTCCTCTGTGTCATCTGTAGCGATGATGGCACCTTCTATCGCCAGAGTTCTGTGGACATTTCTTTCCTGATGCCATCTCTTGCGGTGCTGATCCTGCAGCGCTGGCTTAGATCCAAGGTTGTGCCGGAACTGTTTCTGTCCTGGGAGGCCTGTCCAGCTGCTTGTCTAGTGCTTGCTCTTTTGGTGCAGTGCCATGTTCTGCACTGGATCAGAGCTGGTGTCGTCTGGTGGAATCCTGGCACCGTGTCTGCTGTTTCCTGTGCTTGTCCTTCTGGATCTGGGATCTCCCTCTTGGCTTCTGGCATTCTGAGTGATGCCTGGTCTTTTATCAGGCACTCCCAACGGAGCTCTGTTTGTTTTTTGTTTAAACCAAAAAAAAAAAAAAAAAGAAAAGCTGTCTGTCTCCCACTAAGTCTGATTGGGAATTTTGCCTTGAGAAGTCACTCGCTGGTTTCCCTGAAAGTACCTAGGGTCGGTACCCGCTTTGGAAGAGCAGCCATAAGCTTTGTGCTGCCCACACTTTGGAATAGGATACAGAAATCACTGAGACTTGGTTCCACTGTTAGTCTTGCTATGTTCAAGACCCTGCATGCCAAAACATTTGTGAAGTTCTGTAACTGTTTCCACCGTTCCTAGTTGTCCAGCTGACGTTTCCGCTCAATCTAAGTCCTTCCCGTTCAAACTAAGTGTTCCCTTACCAAGATTACTCCCCCCTCAGTCCATTCTAGTCCCACCAGTACTACCGGTTCACCTCAGTCCATTCCAGTCCTACCGGTACTATGTACTCACTGCAACACACCCCCCATCTCCCACTCTTATGCCCTGATACCACCTGCTTAGTATTCTAGAATTTTTCTGCCAGCGTCCCTGCCTCCTACGCATGCGCTTTTCCGTATCCCAGGGACTCCTTTACAAGCTATGAACTTGTTTTTGATTATAAAGGCGTCTCTGTATATATTATTTACCTTTATTTCTGCACTGTGTATAGTATGTTGTATACATCTTGCTACTGTTTTATGTATATTTTACTTGTACTCTATTCTGTACCCTCGTCCTTGCAAACTGCAGGTCCACCTTGTGAATGAGCTTGCTCAATGGTGATCGCCTGGGTAAATAAAGATTTTGATTGATTGATTGAAAAGAAAAAGTAAAATAAGAAACTCTCATGGGAGTAGTTAACTGCCTGGCAGTTCTTGATAGTTCCTCTCAGGACTGCTGATCTTCAGCGTTGCGGGGCATGCTGCCTGCCCGTGAAGCGGTATGCTTGCAGGGTGGTGCTAGCCAGACGATTTGCTGACGGACCCTTGCTTGAAGGGTGCCGGTCTTGCAGCCTCTGCAGTGTGTTTTTTGGCACTCGTTCACTTTTGCCTCATTTCTGATACAACGGTCATTTGCATACCCTTATGTGTGGGTTACATGTTTTGTGGTGTTGGGTTGTGGCAGTCCTGAGTTTTCTTTGGGTTAGCACCTGATTTTTGCTGTGCACGTCCCCAGTATTTGGAGTGTGATGATAATGGACAAGTTTCACATTTGCAGATCATCTGCTCCATGGAACAGTATCTGGATGCCCCTGCTGTGTTTTCAGAGCGCCATCTCTTAGGACATGGAGCTGGAACTGGTGGTAGAGCTCTGGCCATGGTAGACCACTGTGAGGCGAACATTCAGCACCAGGGCTTTGGTGATGTCCCCCCTCCTGTGTCCTCTCCAACTGAGGCTGGTTAGTATGCCCTGTACATCATCTTAGCATATGTCCATTGTGTCTCCCTTCTAAGTAGACGTAAAACATGTGTTGACCCTAGCAAGGTCACTTCAAGTGGCCCAACCTAGAGCGCAGTAAGGGCTGCAACCTTATTTCGGTCTGCTCCTTATCGGATAGACTAAAGTTGCCTTTGGGATTTTCTCTAATTTTGGTGTAAAGTAGGTGTTTAGCCTAATCTACTATGTCCCTTCACTCTGAGACCTCCAGTTTGGAAGTCTTCCCCACTCATAGGGCTCCTGTCACACCGTTTCTGGAACCTGTCAGTGTCTCCTCTCTACTTCGGTCTTAGAGGTATATCCTTTACCAGGATTTAGGCCAGCCACACAATGGTCATCTTCCCTATGGACAGCTGACAAGGATAAAAAAACAGCACACCTTGTAACCCCCTCCCCCCTCCCCTTTTGCTGCATAGACTGTTGCTTGAGCTGGAGATGCTTGTGACTGAGATCATTCAGTCGCACACTGCTGGTCTCGACAGCTTGACAGATCTAGTTCTTAAGTTGAACAGCATATCAGTCAGAAGACAGAGGATTCTCTTGTCAGCTGGACTTTGGCTTAAGGTCTCCTAGTCCATCCAATCTCTGCTTCCTTCAGCTTAGGCCTGGCCCCTGGAGGGTTGGCAGTGTATACATACACACACGATTTTACAGGTCTGGAAACATTTCACGTCTCCGTGGCCTCCACCAGGATGACTTCTCAGCCTACTGAAAGAAGTTTCTCCATGTGGTACTCCGCACCCCTGCATGGACATGTTCAATGTTATGTTCAGATTTCTGGAGTTCTTTTTGAATTTTCTGGTTGCTGGTTATAGTATTCCCTCCAGATCCATTCTGTGCCAAACCTCCATGTCTGGAGCACTTTGTACCTTTTACTTGGCTCTTCTGCTTCTTAGGAAGTTCCCCAGAGCATTGCATTCAAACCTCCATGTCCAGGAGTGGGTGGGTGCTAGGTATTTCAACCTTATGTTGGACATGCTGACCCGCACCCCTTTTGTTTTTATTTGGTAAAACGCCTCTCTAGCAGCCATCCCTTGCTCACAGGGTGACTGAAATTCATGCCTTGTTCACAGTTCCCCATACTTCTCTTTCCACAGGGATAAGATGTTTTCTGAGATCAATTGTAATATACCGTCCACACTTCCAGCACAGCGGTCCGAGGTCTGAGAAGTGTGGGTATGCTCCATATGGTATCCTTAAAACTTGCCGAGTCCTTTCTGGTGGTGTCGCAGTCTCATCTGTACCAGCTTTCCCTGCTCACTTGTCTTACTTGCCAGCTTCCAGATTATGGGAAGTGCTCTTTCTCATTCTTTGAGTGTTCAGGGGACCCTCTCTTAGCTGGATAGTTCTAAAATTAGAAGCAATCCAACACAACTTGGTTTCCCTGCTCCCAGTTGAAAACATCAACCTGATCCACTCATTGCTTTGCCAGCTCTTCAGCTCTTACTGTGCCATGGTATGTAGAAAGTGGGATATGAGCTGACTCCTCGAATGCAAGGGTTATGTTCCTGGCAGAGGCTAGTTCTAACCTTAGGAATCACTCAGTGTGATTAAACTAATGCAGTCAGCCTTCAGTGTTGAACTGCCGTGGAGAGAATGGAATTTATGCAAATGATAGAACTCTGACTGGTTTATGTTAGTTTCAAACTGCTGTCCTCTGAAGTGCTCAGATTCATTTCTCTACCTGACAGTTCCAGATGCCTTGGAGAGCTGCCCTTAACTTACTTGCATAGCTTTTGTCATTCAGTAGTGTTTATACTACTTTTATTTTACATTCCTGCCCCGTTTAAGTTAGTTTTAGTTATTTGTGTTTTGGTTCTTCATCGGTTCCGCGGAACTGTGGGGAACCGCTGATCTCACTTTGAGGGGGAGTTCTTGCACCAGGTAATACCATTAGGACTAAGGCTGCCAGGCGTTGGGATCCCACGGAAGAATTTTCTAGCTAGCAGTCTGTGGTTGGGGACTGCCACCGATGTCTGCTCTGCCCGATGTCAGATGTAGTATAAAGTGGGTGGTCCCCTGGCACCACCTCAGTTCTTTTCCCTCTGTTAACCCGCAAACATCGTATCTACAGACGCCAAAGTTGCAGTCGCACACTTTTTTTCTCGCGCATCGCGCAGTATTTTTCTCAATAACAATCTTTCTTTGACAGTTTTTCCATCAAGTTTAATGTCTTCATTGTCTCAAGCGGTGAAAATCGATGTGTGCATGCGGGAAGCAGATCCCGCCAAAAGACTGCCATTCTGCCTGCCTGATCTGCCTAGGTCCAGACCACTGGCAGGACGATTGCTTGCATTGCATCAAATTCAACTACAAGACCATGATTTGCTCTGCCAACACTTTAAAGGCCTATCTTCTCAACCAGCAAGTAGCTGCCATGCAGAAGGCCACATCGGGACACAGTTCTTCCTCTTCAGCCAGGGAGTCTCCCCCCAAGGAGAAGAGACCGGGAGGGAAACACCACCACTGGGAGAAGGAAAGAGCCAGATTGGAGTCCAGCCCAAAGCCGCCTCACCGTGCGTCTACTACTTCCACCTCATGCGGGAGGTTGGAATCTGTCCCCCCAGGTACCAAAGCAGTTTCTGGGGAGACGCACAGGAAGCTGGCCATCTCCACACAGGCAAAAGGTAGGGAGTCTTCTTTGGGACAGCCGTCCACCCAGATCCCTTTGGCCCACTGACCCCTTAAACATGGGTCAACCTATGAGGGGAGGGACAGGCATTGTCTTCGGGTAGATCCACAGAGCTCACCGCCTGAAAGCTTTGTGGGACATCCAATAAGCACAAGAAACTGGATGAACCAGTGAAATGCTGGGAGGTCGTCCGGTACCGGACAGCTCCCCCACCCTAACACCGGGTGTTGTCTGCTTCACAGACCGGGTATTCCGGCTCTACGCTGGAGAAAGAGCAAGCGCCTCCTGCAAAAGAAAGGCTGTCTGCCACTAAGGACCGGCTGTCAGCCCTGAAGGATCTGCCGTCGGCCCTGGCGACTGATTCCCCAGACCCCTGGGTACTGGATGCCCAGCAGCCTCAATCCGAAGAACTGGATGTCAGGCTGCCAGATGCAGAGGATCTGACGTCTAATGTACCAGTCGACAGAGTGCCTGAGGACCTGTCATCCCCACCTCCGGACCAGACTTCCGGACCCTCAGGCGCTTCAAACCAGACGCCTCCCGCCGCCAGACGTTCCACTAGCTGAGGTGGGAGCACTTTTTAATGCATGGTGGAACACCATCAAAGGGGATCTTCTCCACAGACCCAGGGATCCATCCCCAGTATGTCTTCGAACCAGAGACCTCACTTGTGAGCGGCCTTTACCGGCGAAGGAGTCCCAGATGCAAGAAGAAGAGGACAAGTGGACACCCTAGTCAGATAGCCGCAAAAAGCATCCATCGTCCGTCTCATCCAGCGGATGCCCGCAGTGTACTTAAGGTGATGACTCAAGGGATTCGTCGTCTGACTACTATTTAGAGGACAAGTTTCCCATTCTGTCTCCAGATCCAAAGGACTCGCCGAGGTCACCCCTGGATGACTCTTCCACTTTGGACATTATGCACCATATTCAGGCGCTTTACCAGTGGGACACTGAGGACACCCAGAATGGCACAGACTGCCCAAATTCTTGGGAACCACAGATCCTGGAGACATCCGGCCACTACGGCCGCAGTTCCTTCTAAGGCCGATAGACTGTACAAGACATCAAAAGGGGAGTCTTTTCTGTGTGAACACCCAAAGGCAGACTCTGGTCCTGATGGCTGCCAATGGCAGGGCACAACAACCGCGCCACATGAATGCCCAGCCACCGGACCAAGAATCTAAAAATTTGGACCAGATGGGGACGCAAGGTCTACTCTGCAACTTGCACCGTCGGGTCACTCAACTTCCTGGCTCATATGGTCACTTTCCAGAGATCCCTGTGGGCAAAGGCAATGGACCTGGCCAAAGCACAGCCAGATTCGGAGGGTAAGGTGGAACTCCTTGCTGTGATTGTCTGGCATGGAGGTGGATAAGCATGTTCTCAGGAGTTCTTATGATTCCGCGGATACAGCAGCAAGAGCAGCGGTCACTGGCATTTGCATGCGGAGGCATGCTTGGATCATGTTTTTTGGGCTTCTGACAGGATCTTCAGGATGTTATCCTGGATGCTCCTTTCCAAGGACCAGTCCTGTTCGGTCAGGACACAGAAAAACTGAACACTGGACTTCAAGACTTGGGTAAAGCTGTGTCTGAGGTCCACAGAATGTACCGGTCAGAGCCACAATCCACATGCCGTCATCCCTTTCGGAAAAATCAGGGACAGCAAGGAAGGCACTAGACTCATCATAAGGGAGGCTTCAAAAAAAGCCACCCTGTCCCTTCGGTTGCCCAGGGCCCCTAAAACCACAAGGTGCCAAGACCTCCCCTGCCTACACTCTCCAACAAAGCACGACTCCCCACCAACACCCCCAACCCCCCAACAGCCTGTGTATGGGGAGGCGGTAGGAGGGAGATTCTCCCTCTACCTATCCGGATGGTCCAGTGTAACATCGGACCAATTGGTCCTCCAGATGGTAGAAAGGGGATACTCTCTAGAGTTCACCCAGTTACTACCGGACAACCCGCCAGTCCCTTCCAACTGCTCACCCTCCCATGCGCTCCTCCTGAGGGCAGAGATACAGGCCTTACTGGACAAAAGAGCCATGCATGAGGTTCCTTTTGCTCAGAGAGGAAAGGGATTTTATTCCCATTTCTTCCTTGTCCCGAAAAAGATGGGAGACCTCTGTTCCATTCTGGACCTGAGTCAACTGAACACCTTTATCGAACACAAATGGTTCAGAATGGTGACCCTGGCAAGCCTGTTGCCAATGCTCCACCAAGGGGACTGACTTTGCTCACTAGACATGCAGGATGCCTACATGCACATCAAGATCCTGCCGTCCCACAGGAAGTACTTAGCTTCACCTACCAAGGAGGGCACTACCAGTTCAGGGCGCTGCCATTGGGCCTATCCTCGGCACCAAGGGTTTTTACCAAGTGCCTAGCAGTGATAGCAGTGATTCTCAGGAGAGGGGGTCACTTCATATACCCCTCTGTCTGGATGATTGGTTTCTTACTGCACCAACAGAAGTCCAATTGAACAGGACCTTGGAGGAGATATTCAGCCTATTCCAGACTCTGGGCATCACCCTAAACCTGCCCAAGTCACAACCATGGCCAGCTTAGAGGCCGAAGTACGTTGGAGCAGTCCTGGACACAGTCAAAGCAGCAAGGCTGAGAAGTCGCTTGCAAGGTACAAGACTCGGACTTGGTTCCAGCAAGAGTGGTTCTACAATTGTTTGGTCACATGGCAGCAGCTATTGTGACAGTTCTACTGTCGCATCTGAACATGAGGATTCTGCAGTGGCACCTCAAGGTTCAATGGGATGAAGGTACGGATGTGCTGGAAGAGCCCATTTGGATCAACAACGTAGTCAGACAGTCCATGACCTGGTGGCTCACCCTGGCCCATCTGAGCATAGAGGTTCCCTTTCAGTGACTCAGCCCACTGCAGACTCTCACCACCAACGCAGCGGTACTGGGATGCGGAGCACATCTTGCTTCGCATCAGACAAAGGGGTTCGTGGAACTCAACAGAATGAGCTCTTCACATAAACATGTTGGAGATGAGAATCGTTCTGTCCACCCTTCAAGCTTTCCATGGGGTACTCCTTCCCAGACCTCTACTGGTCCAGATGGAGAATACCCCGGTAGTCTTCCATCTCAACAAGCAAGGGGGTACACATTCATATCCCCTGTGCAGAGAGGCAGTGAGAGTTTGGTCCTGGTGGCGGATGACAAGCAGAACATCACAGCAGTCCATGTTCTATGCATCCACAACGTCCTCGCAGACAGCTTAATTCACACACTATCTCAGAACGAGTGGCAACTACAGCAAGAAGTCATAGACAACCTCTTTGGAAGGTGGGGTCAGCCAGAACTGGACCTCTTTGCTTCACCACACAATGCCAGACTGCCCAGTTTCTGTTCGCTAGATCCAGGGCATGGTGTTTTCTGGAGAGATGCATTGTCCCTCTCTTGGACAGGGAGGTTTCTTTATGCTTTCTCTCCCTTCACTCTTCTTCAGAGGGTTCTACTCAAGTTGCAGGCAGAAGAGGCCAGGATGATACTGGTAGCACCCTTTTGGCCACGACAGATTTGGTTCCCGTTGTTGCAGCAGCTGGCATCGGAACTGCCAGTTCTGCTGCCCCTCTCCACTCACTTGCTCTCCCAAGAGCAAGGAACATTGGTCCATCTGGCCTTATTGTCCCTGCACCTGCATGCTTGGCTTCTGCAGACTTAGCTAGGGATAGATTTGTAGTATTCCTTAGAGTGACAGAGGTACTCGTGGCAGTAAGAAAACCCTCTACCAGGGTGACCTATGCCATGAAATGGAAACATTTCTGCTTATGGGCGATTCCCAGTTTTTTGGATCCCCTGGGATGTCTGGTGGAATCTGTGCTGGAGTATCTTCTTCTCCTCCTGTCGGACTTGAATCTCAGTTACTCGTCCATGTAGGTGCATCTGTGCTCTGTCAGCTTATCATGCACCAATAAATGGGAAGACTCTGGCACAGCTGGATATCTGCAAGACCTTCCTGAGAGGCATTTTTTTTATACTGCTATTATTGTATAGTTCTTCAATACCAATACAAATCACAATTGATTAGAGTTAGTACAGTTTTAAAAGACAAAGAGCCTCAGCTCCGTTACATATGGAGCCTTGATAATCTTTTAATTGCTTTACAGCTGTGTAGATAAGTATAAAATATGTAAACAACATACAAACAAAACTAAAAACAAAAACTGAACTCGTCAGCTGTTGTCCCCCCCCCCCAAAAAAAAGCGGTGTTATACATCCATGTGTGGGATAGGTTCTAACTATAATTTACTATATCTTGTATAACTATGCCAAATACTTTTTAAAAATTAAATTTTTTAGAAAGCAGAATATGATATGGAGATCAAATAGACTGAGATTGTGACCTCACATTATGGCAGCTTCCCTACTTCCTTCTCAGAAACAGGTTTCAATTAAATCCTTATATAAACTTGTGTCTTTCCCCCCATTTGTAAACTTAAATTATTTGTTCAGGTTGCACCTAATCCAACGGTTTTGATACACTGCGGCTCTATCACACAAATTATGTGATAGCTGTTCTATTTGTTGTATACAATTATGTCCTTCCAGTCAAACAATGTGGGAGGATTGGAGAGCAGCCTTTTTTTAGTAATAGATTTATAGGCCACAGCTAGACATATTGACCATAGATACTTGGCATCTTTATCTCTAAGAGTTTTGGGGGGTACACCCAATAAAAGATTCTGGGGGGACGAGGGTTCCTGAATAGATAGCATATTGGCTATCCGGTTGGTAATTGCCTGCCAGAATGGTATGATCTTAGGGCAAAATAAAAACACATGGGCATGGGAGGAGTCGACTGCACCACATTGTCTCCAGCATCTTGAGGACACCCCCGGGTTACGTTTTGCTAAACAAATAGGTACTAAAAAGTACCTTATGCGCACCTTCCAAATGTACTCCCTCCTGCTGGGGGATAAAGTTGTGAACCAAGTAAATTGCCAAACCCTCGGCCAGTTCGGTTGGAGGATCAGGCAGCCCAGGTACTTCTCCCATCTACAGTATAATGTATTAGTTCTGTGAGGTGATTTTGAGGTATTCAGAACTTATACAGCAGAGATATAGCATGATCACTTTCAGTGGTTGCCCAAATGTGGATAAAAGGAATTGCTATCTTCGTCCTGCAATGATCTAGAGGTTTGAATTTTTATCTGTGTATTAACCCAATCCCTAATCTGTAAATAATATATATAGTCATTTGGGACCCAACCATACTTTACTTGAACTTCTGTAAACGAAAATATGGTGTAATTTTGAAGTATTTGCCATGGTGCCACAAACCCTCGAGAGGCTTGGATTGAGTACCATTTGTATTCTTGTGCTGGTGGGAGTGCAGGGTTCTTGGTGAACCAGATACATTTCCAATTATGGTTAGCAAATCTTTTATGAGAATAACCTCTCCTCCACCCTTCCAGGATAGAGCCTGTACTGTCTGTAAGGGCACCCTGAAGTTGCCTCATTAGAGGGGGAGCAAAAAGAACTGCTGTCAAAGGAAGGGGTAGGGGTCTACCAATATCAACTTACTTCTAATGTGCAAAATAATGTTTATTTCCTCAAAGAAGGGCTAATTGCATCTTGGAAAGCACTCCAATAGTAATGCAAATTGGGAAATACAATTCCACCGACGTCTTTAGCAAGCTTTAATAATTTTGATTTTAGTTGGGGTTTCTTCCCCTGCCACAGAAAATCCATAAATGCTTGTTGCCATTTATTTAGATGCTGTGGTGGTACCACACATGGCACAGATTGAAACAAATACAATAATCTTGGCAGAGCATTCATTTTAAGTGCTTGGTTCCCAGCGTAGAGAGAGAGAGGTAAAATTGTCCACTGCTTAAGATCTATTTTAAGGGTTTTGATTAAAGGGTCATAATTCAACTTAAATAATTACTTAAGATCACTTGGAATGTTAACCCCCCAGGTACCTTATTACTTGTGAGTCCCATTTGAATTGAAACATATTCCAGATTTGTTCCCCAGGTGTATAGTTTAACACCAAAAGATCAGTTTTAGTAGTATTTAATGAGTATCTGGCTAGGAAGGAGAATAACGTAGGGTTTTGAAATAGATGCGTAAGAGAGGTGTCATCACGGAGCATATCAGACAGAAATTCCGACATTTCACTCTGTTCTGCACCCTCCATTAAACCATATAAATGCAGATTGTCCCTTCTGGACCTGCTCTCTAGATCCAAACATTTCTGTTCGGTGGTAATTGCATGCCGACATAGCGTTGAAACCGTGCGACCAATATGCTGTAAGCCATCTTTTGTGGTGCCAGTTCGGTCCTCAGCCTCTTGCAATCCGTTCTCCACCTTCGACAGCTTCTGATTTAATTGTTCAAATTCCGTTTTTATTTTCTACACGCATATCTTTCAATTCCCTTAACAGAGTCTCAAATCTAGTTCGAGAGAGTTGTTCAGACTCTTCATCGGTATCGTATGCCAGGGCCGAGTTTTTGTGGCGTATGCCAGTGGTAAGGCCTCGTAAAGGAGAATTCTGCCTTGAGCTCTGAATTTCTTTTTCACTCCACGAATGCGGAGTATGTGTTCTTGACCCTCTGTCTTTCTGCAGTCCTCCAGATGCCATTTTAGCCATTTTCCTTTTTCTTCTATTTAGTTTTAGGGAGGATTAATTAGCCGATCGGGCAGATCGGCTCACCTAGCTGCTGATCGGAGCTGTAGCGGAACCGGAAGTCCTGAGAGGTATCTTGCATATGAAACCCTCCACGAGTGACCCAGTACCACCCTGGGATCTCCTGTTTGTTTCTGAGAAGCTCACCTTGCTACCTTTTGAACCAGCCGCAAGCTGTGAGCTCCGCCTTCTCTCTTAGAAAGGTGCTATTTTTAGCTGCCATTACTTCAGCCCGGGGAATTTCCGAGCTGCAGGCTCTGATGTGTAAAGAGCCCTATCTTGTTTTTCAAAGGGACAGGGTAGCCCTGCGCACAAACCCAACGATCTTACTTCGAGAGGGCTCTTGCAGTATGTATTCACATATAGGACTGACCCGCTAGGCATCAGGACCCCATGGAAACATTTCTAGCAAGCAGTCTCTGGCAGGGGACTGCCCCCACGTCAGGTGGCCGACGTTATGCGACGTCAGTATAAAGGGGCGGTCCCCCACACCCACCTTCCAGTTCTTTCCGGCCGTCGACTTGTGAACGTTCCTCTTGGTAGAGTTCAATGCTCGTCAGTTGTTCAGTACAGTTTTCGGACTTTCCGACCTTGGTTTTTCGCTTTATCTACTCTCTCTTCGATATGTTGTGTGTGTCTTCCCCAACGCCTTCTGAATTGCATAAGCACAAGTGTGAATCGTGTGGCTCCCAGCTGCGAAATAAGGATGGCCATTCCCTGTGCCCCTTCTATCTGGGCCCAGAAAATCCTGTGAAATGCCAGCACTTTAACTCCGCTACCCGAAAAAAAAGGCGGCAGTCCCTCGAAGCCCATACCTTTAAAAAAAAAAAAAAGCATCCATGGAAAATGAGCTAAAGAAGTTGAGGCAGGCGTCCACTTCCCCCGAATGCCATAAAAAGGAGGAGAAGCACCGGGAGCGGGATTCGGCATCCACGTCCACCATGACTCTGGCCGGAGTCACGGTACTAAAGGTAATTGCTCCACGACGACTGTCCTGGCAGTGTCCAAGAAGGCGTCGCCCCTCCCGTCTAGCTCGGGCTCTTTGGGTGCCTCTGGGGTAAAGGAGTCTTCCGCTCTCGGGAGGGCTGCTTCCACCACGCGGCCCTCGGGTTCGAGCGGGTCCGCTAAGTCGGAAGTCTGTGCCACCGACGTCCGCCAGGATAAGACTGCTTAGCCGCTTGCTCCTTCGGGAGGGCGCACAGTCGAACTTCTGCCTGACAAGACCGCATCTCCAGTGTGGCCTTCCTCGAGTAAGGGATCCAGTAAGTCGGATGTCGGCTCCTCCGACACCCACCCGGATCTGGCTGATAAGTCGAACGCCGGCCCCTCTGACGCCCGCCCAGCCAAGGAGCCTGCGCCGGACATTCTAGATAGATCCAACACTCCAGGTTCCCTGCAGCACATGCCGTTGCCTTCTGAGGTCGCTTCGTCTCCCCTGCGGACCCCAAGGGACTCTAATCCTCCCTCCCAGGTCATCACAGAGGATTTGGACATGCTGCCATCAGGGCCGCCTCCTTCGGGACCAGACACCTTGACACCGGACCTTCAGATGCTGGCTTACCTGACGCCGGCAGACGTCCTCTTACCGGACGACGCTCCTACACCTGGCCCGATGCCCGCAGGGCCAGCCTTTCCTTGGCCTGGACCGCCAGCTGGGCCTTTGCCAGGTCCCTCTGTTCCTCCAGAGCCCCTGGTATCTGGGTATCCAACACCTCAGTACCCGGTGCCGTCATACCCGGTTCCACAGTATCCAGCGCGCTTTACCAGATGCCACAGTACCCATCACACCAATACCAGATGCCGGGCTTCCCACCGTCGGGTTATGGATACTCTGTTTATGGATATCCTCAGTATCCATATCCTCTTCCTCCTCCTTCTCCACCGCCCATGCCCCAGTCGCCGGCGGATTTGAAGGAGACTCTTGCCTCCTGGTGGGCTGAGGCTAAGGCTCAACTCACCAGAGAAGTAGAGTCTCGTCGACAGATGCCGGACCCATTGCAGGATCCTCTGTGTCGGAGCTTGGAGACTTCCTCCCCCTTACCAGACATCAGAGGTGAGCTTTCTGGCACCAGGGGTGGGAGGATACGCACCCCAGGCAACTCCCCAGAGGGGCTGTTCTAGCGACATGGATATGTTGTTCAATCCACACTTATTGGCAGGTTCCTTGCCGCTTTAAATCTTGCCGGAGGGCCTTTGAAGCTGGCTCCTCCCACCCACCCGGATGGTAAAACTCTTGGCTCTGCCCCATGACGCCAGATCTTCCTTACCGCTTGGAAGCTCAGGTTCCCTCCTTAGCGCTCTGCGTTTTAGACCGGATCCTAACTCTTCGGTTTGTCCGAAATTGGTTTTGAAGTTTTCTAAACTTCGGTGGTCTTCTTCCCTCGCGGCTGCGATGGACAAATCTATTCCCGGCTTTCGGAGGTGCCCTTGCGGGCAAAAAATGTCCAGGACGGATCCGCACTCCACGTGCGTCTACTGCCTTGGCCTAGATCACGACCCGCAGGCCTGCGAGTTGTGCCGCTGTTTCTCGGCCAGTGTCCTGGATGATTGCGCTGCCCGATTGAAGCTCAGGCGCTCCGAGAAGCGTTTTCTGCCGGTAAAATCTAAAGAGGCTCTTTGGGCGGTGTCCGGCAGCTGGCTAGGCTGAGCAGCTCGAGCAGATGATCGCCCTCGAGGAGGAGACGGCCCAGGCCGCATCTTCCTCCTCCTCAGCCGACCGTCGACTTTGGTCGTAGTTGCGGCTGAGGCCGCTGGCTTCACGGTGTCCCCGTCAGGCCAGCCTGCTGAGACTCCCGTTGACGCAGTTGAGATTTTTCTCGATCCGTTAGACGGGCTGTCGACTGGTGAAGCCGACAACTCTCCTTCACCGGTTCCCCTGGTGGATACCGAGGATCTGCCTGTGCCTTCTGGGCCGCAGTCCCCGGTTAAAGTGCTCGAGCCGAGGGAAGAGCGGGTGTCCCCGGCCCCTTTCCAGACACACCCTTGGTCCCCCCGAGGGTCTTGGTCTCGGACCTCATCTCGGTCTAGCCGTTCCCGCCGACATCGGGGGTCTCGGTCTCGATACGGAAGTAGGCGGCGACACCGTTCCTCCTCGTCCTCTTCCTCGGATGAGGGGAGGCTTCGGTGTAAATTACACTGGTGCTACGAGGAGCTCATGTGGCAGCAGTTGCTGTTGGCCGGGCCTAAGCCGACTCCGGTCCAGACCCCGGCCATCAAGTGGCTGTCGCCCGAACGACCAAAGCAACCACTCGCCCCAGTCGAGTTGCCCGCTCCAGGGCCGGTTGCTCGGCCAAAACCAGCTGCTCTACCGATTGTGGTGGAACCTCCACCTCCACAACCGAAGTCTGGGGCACCGACCAAGGATTCTCGGTCGGGTCACGGCCTGCCCCACAGGTTGTCGGTCACCCTCACTCCCGACCGTCCTCGGCAGGTAGAAGGTGGCTCAGGGCCGAGGCAGCTCTTCACAGACTCTTCTGAATCTGATGACTCCTCCTCCCTGTTCTTCAGGCAGGTCGACCTGGAGTCCTCCGGGGGGCCAGTCATTGGACGATAGCCCATCGTCCTTCTTGGGTCTGCTTCGACTCATCTCAGAGTCCACCGGGATGCAACTCGAGCCCGTGTCCAAACGGGCCAAGTACCCCCTGACGGAGATACTGGACTGAGGGGATACGCCCATGGAGGCCTTTCCGGTGGCTGAGGCCATTGTCGGCCCAGCCTTGGAGCTTTGGCAGCGGCCTGCTTCCTGCCCTGTACCCTTGGCCAGGATGGCCAGGAAGTATGCGCTCCCTAACGGCTCTTTGTCTGGTTTCTCAGAGCACCCCTCTGCTGAGGGGTTAGTCACCGACAGCGTTAGCCGGCATTCCGGTAACGCGCGGGACGTGGATAAGCCCCCCCCGACAAAGAGTCCAAAAAGCTGGACTTTGCCGGGCGCAAGGTGTACGCTGCGTCCTCCCTCGGCCTCCGACAGGCCAGCTCGGCCCTGCTAATGGCACACTTCTCCCACGCCCTCATCTCCTGACCGACCTGCAGACCACGGTCCGCCAGGTGCGGGACCAGGGTAGGGCAGTGGTGAAGCAGCAGCTTCAGACTGCTCTGGACATAGGTGATTCCTGTGCCAGGTCAGTAGCGGCCGCGGTGGCCATGCGCTGCAGGGGCGTGACTGAGGATATCCACCTTCATGGCGGATACCCAGCACAAGTTGGCGGATGTCCCCATCTTGGGGACTGACCTCTTCGGCCCTGGAGTGGAGGGACACCTCCAGCGGATCGAAAAGTCCAATGCCACCCTGGACTCGGTCACCTCTGCCCAGAGGGACAAAGGCCGCCGTCAGCAACAGCAGAAGTCCTTTCGTCCTTCAGCCCCTGCATCTCGACCGGTCCAACAGGCTTGTGCTTGGCGTCCCAAACCCAAGCCGGCAGCTTCCTCCAACAGGAAGCAAGGAGGTAAAGACCCAGGAGGTCCCTCGGCCGGTTCTTCCTCCAAGCCTGCCCAGTGACGGGTTGAGGGGTGCCGCCCCCAGCCTCGTCACTCCTCCCTGGGCTTCCCCCGTGGGGGGATGGCTCCGCCACTTCCTTTCCGCCTGGTCCACTATCACCGCGGACCGCTGGGTGTTGGAGGTGCTAGGAAAAGGCCTGCCTCTGGAGTTCAACCAGGCTCCACCCTTTCGAGCCGTAGCCCCTCGGGGGGGGCCACGGGGTCCGCAGCCTCGCTGTCGGCCCACTGAGCCGATATTGCCCTGCTCCTCGAAAAAGAGGTGATCAGGAAGGTGGCGGATCCTCTTCCAGACCCGGGGTTTGTGTCCAGGTATTTCCTGGTCCCAAAATGGATGGAGGGCTGGCGCCCCATTCTCGACCTGCATGACCTGAACAAGTTCCTAAGGTCTCGGACCTTCAGGATGGTCACTCTGGCTCAGATAATCCCATCCTTGGAACGAGGCATGTGGTTCTGTTCCCTGGACCTCCAGGACGTGTTATTTCACTTCCCAATCCATCCGTCTCATCAGAGATTCCTCCACTTCAGAGCAGAGGGATCCCTTTACGAGTTCCGGGCCATGCCCTTCGGCCTCTCCCTAGCTCCCAGGGTCTTCACCAAATGCATGGCAGTGGTGACAGCATTCCTGCGGTGCCGAAGGGTCCGGGTGTACCCCTGCCTGGACGACTGGCTGATTGCAGCCCCCTCCAGAGTGGAGGTGGAGCGGTCCAGAGATCTGACCCTCCAGGTTTGCTCTCAGATTGGCCTCCTCATCAACGAGGCCAAGTTGGAACTTCGTGCGAGCAGGTGATTCTCTTCATCGGGGCAGAGCTCGACTCTCTTCGAGCCAGAGCTTGGTTCCCGGCGGACAGGGCTGAGGTTCTTTCCTCCTTTGCCCAATCATTTCTGGCTGGGCAATCGCGCCCTGCCCGGGACTTCCTGTGCCTCCTGGACCTCATGGTGGCCTGCACCAGCGTGGTCCGTTGGGCCCGTTGGTACATGCGTCCCCTTCAGTGGGGACTGGCCAGCCAGTGGTCACAATGCTGCGATCCATTGGACCAGCCCGTGACAGTGACCCAGGAGATGTGGAACGCTCTCCAGTGGTGGACCGTTCCGGCACATCTGCAGGAGGGCATCCCGTTTGTCCGCCCCGAGCCGATGGTCTCTCTGTCGACCGACACATCTCTGATGGGGGTGGGGTGCCCATCTGGGGGAGCACAGAGCCCACGGCCTCTGGTCCCCTCGGGAGTCCCGATGCCACATCAACCTGCTGAAGTTCCGAGCGGTCCGTCTGGCTCTCACCGCCTTCGCTCCGTTTCTACGGGGTCAAGTGGTTCAGGTCCAGACGGACAATACCACAACCATGTACTACCTGAACCGCCAGGGCGGGACGTGCTCCATGCTGTTATGCAAGGAAGCTCTCCGCATTTGGACCCTTGTTCGCAGCCTGGAGGCGGATCTCCCAGCCATTCACGTGGCAGGAGCCTCCAACACCCTGGCCGATGCCCTAAGCCGGATAGGGGCTGCGTCTCACGAGTGGTCTCTCCTGCCGGAGGTAGTACAAGATCTCTTCTCCCACTGGGGCACGCCTCAGGTGGACCTGTTTGCTTCCAGGGAGAATGCGAAGCTGAGACTGTTCCATGCTTGCCCCCCTCAGCAAGGCTTACTGCAGGGGGATGCCTTCTCGAGGCCGTGGACCCCGGGCCTCTTCTACGCCTTTCCCCCATTTCCCTTGATCCACAAGGTGCTTGTCAAGGCGAGGAGGGACAAGGCGCAGGTGATTCTGGTAGCCCCAGATTGGCCTCGCCAGTTCTGGTATCCAGATCTCCTCAGTCTCAGCTCCAGGCTCCTGAGGCGGCTTCCAGCCTGCCCGGACCTGATCTCAGTCAACCGTGGGAAGGTATTCCATCCGGACCTTCAATCCCTGCACCTGACGGCCTGGTTCGCGAGCGGCTAGAGTTCCAGGCCGTGGGTCTTTCCGACGAGGTCCTCAACGTCGTTGAGGCGTCCCGTAAGGAGTCGACCAGGAAATGCTACACCTTCAAATGGAAGAGATTTTCCATTTGGTGTCGGGGGAAGGGCTTGGATCCTTCCGCCTGTCCTTTGGCAAGCATTCTGGACTACCTGTGGTCCCTTTCTCAGCAAGGGCTTCGGTCGACGACCCTTAAGGTGCACCTGGCAGCCATCTCTGCTTACCGGGCGCGGGCTGGCAAGCAGTCGGCGCAGGAGAAGGTGGTCGGGCACTTTTTCAAAGGCCTTGACCACATTTCCCCTCCGGTGCGAGAACCTCCACCTCCGTGGGATCTACTGCTGGTATTGGCCAAGCTCATGGGCAAGCCATTCGAACCAATGCACAGGTGTGATATTTCCCACCTGTCGTGGAAGACCGCCTTCTTGGTGGCTATCACGTCAGCCAGAAGGATGGGAGAGCTCCAGGCGCTTTCCATCGAGTCTCCTTACCTGGTCTTCCATAGGGACAAGGTTGTCCTGTGCCCCCACCCGAAGTTCCTACCGAAGATGGTGTTGGAGTTTCACCTTAACCAGGTGTTGACTCTGCCAGTGTTCTACCCCAATCACACCTCGGAGGCCGAATATAGGCTCCATACTTTGGACCCTAGACGAGCGCTCGCTTATTGTAAGGAGCGGACGGCTGAAGTTCAGGGAGAGGTTCGCCAACTGTTTGTCACCTACGCTGAAGCCGCATCTGGCAGACCTGCAGCCAAGCGGACGATTAGCAGGTGGGTCACCTCCTGCATAGAGCTCTGCTATAGGTTGGCGTGGAGCCTCCCAGAGGGATAAGAGCTCATTCTACCCGCCATACTGCTGCTTCAGCAGCTGCTTCCAGGGATGTCCCTATCCAGGATATCTGCAGGGCTGCTACCTGGAAGTTGGCACATACCTTTCAAACAACATGAAGTCTTGCTATATTATAGACATTAGCAGTTTGATCCAGCTCTAGAACTGCCCTGGAGTGAAATGGTTAAAACCATTCCAAAATAGAATTTTGGCACGAGAGCAGCTCTATCTGTGTCATTTCAAACTTGAACTGTCAGATTCTTTACTCCGCCTCAGTGAACAGTCGCTCCGGAGATTTCTCCTTCTGCTCGGTTCATTCTCGGTTTAAAAGTGTTTTCTCGGTTGGATTTAACCGAGAATAGTTTTATTTAACATAAAACCGTTCGGTTCAAGCTCTATCTGTGGTAACCGTAAGTAAATGAAGGTTTTGTCTGTGTGGAACTTGTAAGTTATCGGTTCGGTTTTGAACCGATCAGTGAGTTAAAACTCATTTAAAACTAAAAGTTACTATTTTAGAGTGTGGTTCCCGGTTCTTATCGGTTCTAAAAGCGGATTTATTCGGTTTTTCCAATACCGTGACAGGTTAGGAACCGATAAGGTGTCTTGCCTGCTTTGCCGTTTAAAGGGCAAGTTTTTTGGTTAGGCTGGCATTATGTCTGAGAAACCCAAAGAAAACCGGGCCACTGGGTTTCAACACTGTGATGTTTGTGGGGAAGTCTTTGCCAAGGCTGACCCACACACCACATGTGTTTATTGTCTGGGGTTTGACCACCTCCAGTCAGACTGTCAGGTATGTAAGAATTTCCCTGCAGCCACTCTGGAAAAAAGATTGGGCAGGCTCAGGGAACGAATGGCCAAAAGTCCGCTGACCGGATGGCCAGCCGGTTGGTGCCAACCGAACCAGAGGAGTGCCCTCTGACCAGGGCCA
Organism: Neoceratodus forsteri; assembly: GCA_016271365.2. Classification (NCBI taxonomy): domain Eukaryota; kingdom Metazoa; phylum Chordata; order Ceratodontiformes; family Ceratodontidae; genus Neoceratodus; species Neoceratodus forsteri. The sequence goes on along the minus strand of CM028129.1, from coordinate 505,221,525 downwards.
GACTTCCTCGGGCAAAAGAAAAGCTGGTTCTGAGAACCAATTCCAGTAAAGAAAACAAGAAAATCAGCAGGTCTGGGTCAAAATTCCTTCTCCAACTGCTGCAGAGATAGCAAAAGCCATACAAATTGTCCAGTCACTGTCTCAGGGTCCGCCTGAACCACCACCACTATCTGGTAAAAGGTCGTTCGTCCAGTCCCAGTGGTTCAGGATTATCATATTGAGAATTTTATGAACCAGAGGAGGGAGGATTATGAACAGTATGAATGTGGCTGGGAAGGTCTGGGTGTGCCCATTGAACCGGACATCTCCCCAGACAGACCTTTAGAATCTCCCCCTATGCTGTCTGAGTCCCCATCTCATTTTATGTTTTATAAAAAAGTTGCTGAAACCCTCCAGCTTCCTTTAGAAGAGGCTGTGGATGAGCAAGAGGAGCCTGATTTTGTAGAAATGATGGATATTCCAGAGTCTGGGAGATTGTCTATTCCTTTACATAAGTCTTTTAGAAACAAACAATTAAAATTTAAAAGCTCCTAATTCTGTGCCTCCTGTAGATAAAAAGATGGACAGAAGGTATACATTGTCAGGCCCTGATACAGAATTCCTTTCTCAGCAATGCAGTCATGTTGAGGTAGTTCAGGCTGCTGCTGTGATAAAGCTAATATTCCTTGGCTTCACATCCTCCTGACAAGATTCCAGGAAGATTGATGCCATGGCAAAAAACAGTATATGGCAGCCTCTCTGGGACTCAGGCAAGCAAATTATATGGCTTATGTAGCTAGGTATTAGAAATCTAGATGGGATACTGTTATGCAATTGGCCAAGCAGGCCCATGGCCAGCTGGCTAGTGAACTAGAACAGGTGGCTGCTGATGGCATTGAAGCCTCTAAGGTTCAGTTTCATGCTGCTGTGGATGTTAATGATGTTTCCTCTAGGGTCATGGCCACATCTGTAGCTTTTCGTGGTTGGCCTGGCTCAGGTGTACTAGTTTGTCTGGGATACCCAGACTAAGGCTATGGATTTTCCTGTGGTGGGAAATTCTCTGTTTGGAGAGCAGACAGAGAACTACATGAAAAGATGGATGAATATAGGACTACTTACAAGAGTGCCCAGGCTAAGGGCGGCAAGCCACTCCTCAAAGGCATGCCCCAGGGTGAGGTGAGCCTTTTCACAGCCTTTCTACCAGACTCAGGCCTCCTCTGCCTATGCTCAGAGGCTTCTTCAGAGGCAGGGCAGGCAGGGGTGGGCAGACCTGCTCCCAACCCCCAGCCTAAAGCTCCTGCGAAACAAGGCACCCTGATGGGGTGCCAGAGGCCGATCTTCTGTACCAGTGGGGGCAGGCTGGCTTACTTCAGTCAGAAGTGGGCTTCTTTAACCTCAGACAAGTGGGTTCTGGAAGTAGTAAGCCAGGGTCTGGTTCTCCAGCTTCAAAAGTTTCCCAAGTTGAAGCAGGCTTTTCTACTGCACAGTGCTTCAGAGACCCTCGCTCCTGGAAACAGAGGTCTCATCCCTGTTAGCTCTCAGAGCAGTAGAAAGGGGTTCCTCCCTGCATCAGGGCAGGGGTCTGTATTCAGATACTTCCTTACCCCAAAAGACAGGAGAGTGGCATGTCCATTTTAGATCTCAGATATCTGAACAAGCATCTTTTGAAACCAAAGTTCAAAATGGTAACTCTGGCAATGATTTTACCTTCCCTAAGGCCAGGGGACTGGCTAGCCTCCCTGGACCTCAAGGATCCCTATTTCCATGTCCTAATCAGAAGATCCCATCGAAAGTACCTCAGATTGAACTGCCCTCAGGTCATTACCAGTTCAGAGCAATGCCCTTGACCTTACCTCTGCTCCAAGGGTATTCACAAAGTGTCTAGCAGTGGCCCACTTAAGGAGGCAGAGGATTGCTGTTTTCCCTATCTAGACGACTGGCTCATTTGAAGGCCAGTCCCCAGAACAGGTAAAATCTCACCTGCAGGTCACCCAGCAGCTTCTCGCCTCCTTGGGTTTCTGCTAAACCTACAAAAGTCGGTTCTGGAACCAGTCAGGTATTCACCTTTATAGGGGCAGGGTGGACACAAAGCTAGCCAGAGCCTTTCTTCCCCAGAAGGGTAAGGAATTTAGTGGCTCTGGCCTCTTCCTTCACTCTGCAGGTCTCTCGACCAGCAAGACATTTCTGCAGCTCCTGGGGCACATGGCTGCATCCACAGCTGTTGTGCAGGGCCAGATTTCAGATGAGAGACATTCAGTTTCACTTGAGAACCTTTTGGTCTCAGAGAAGACCCCCTTTCCAAGTTGGTCCCAGTGACTCGAACCTTGATCCTAGCTTTCCAGTGGTGGCAGGATCAGAGCAATTAAAGCGGGCTCCCCTTCATTTCCCTTCTCATGACTTGACTCTCACTACAGATGCTTCCCTTCTGGGTTGGGGAGCCCACATGGGCGACCTTTCCACTCAGGGTTTGGTCCCCCAGGAATATCTGCTCCACATCAATTTGCTGGAACTCAGAGCTGTCTTTTTAGCTCTTCAAGCTTTTCTGCATCTGTCCACGACAAGGTGATACAAGTCAGAACAGACAACACCACAACAATGTGGTACATCAACAAACAGAGGGCACTCGGTCTTGAGCCTTGTGCACCGAGGCAATGAAGTTGTGGTCTCTGGCCTATTCCCGAACACTTCCCTCATAGCAGTTCATGTTTCCAGGGAAGGACAATGTCTAGCGGATGCCCTCAGCAGGATTTCCCAGGGCCATCACGAATGGTCCCTGGATCCTCAAGTGCTGGGGATAGTTTTTGCCAGGTGGGGCATCCCTCAGATAGATCTTTTTTGCAGCCCCAGACAATCACCAAACTTCCTCTGTTCTGTTGCTGGGCTCAGTTCCCTGGATGCCCTTTTTCTGGATTGGGAGGAAGTTCCTCTATGCTTTCCCCCTTTCTCTCCTATTCAAAGTACTAGTCAAAATCAGATCTCAGCCTTGCAGGGTGATTCTGATTACCCGGATTGGGCCAGGCAGCCCTGGTACCACTCCTCCTGTCTCTGACAGTCCATCTTCCCTGTGCCTCCCCAGGAATCACAATCTGTTGACTTGTGCCCAGGGAAGGGTTTGGTATCGGACCTCAAATCCCTCAACCTCAAGGCCTGGCTCTTGAGGAGTTAGAGTTGCTGATTTACACCTCTCTCAGGGTGTTCTTGAGATCCTAAAGGCTTCCAGAAAGCCTTCCACTAGGACTACTTATAGTTCTAAATGGAAAAGGTTTTCCATTTGGTGTGCTAGAAAAATATTCCCCAGAATCTGCTGAATTGCCCATTTGTTAGATTACATGGTACATCTTAATTCCTTGGGTCTCAAACCAGCTACCCTGAGAGTTCATTTGGCAGCTGTGTCTGCTTTTGTGTCAGCAGGAAAGTCATCCCTCTCTTCTCATCCTGTATTTTCCAAGTTTTTAAAGGGATTGCTCCATACTAATCCTCCCTTTGGGAACCGCCCTACTTGGGACCTTAATGTTTGCATTGCCCAGTTAATGCAACCCCTTTTGAACCTCTGTCTTCTGCAGAGCTTAAGTATCTAACTTGGAAAACTGTTTTCTAGTGGCTATCACTTCTGCCAGACGCATAAGTGAATTGCAAGCCTTGTCAGTGGAGACTGACTTTATTTCTTTCCACAGGGATAAGGTAGTCCTTAGGACTAATAGGAAGTTTTTGCCTAAGGTGGTTTCAGATTTCCATCTTAATCAATCTATCTCCTTCCAGTATTTTCACTGATCACTCCTCTTCGGGTGAGAGGAGGTTGCACAACCTGGATGTTAAGAGAGCTCTTAGTTATTATATATAGAGCGTACCAAAGGTCACAGGTTCGAATCCCTCCAACTTTTCCTTACCTATGGTGAAGTTGGGAAAGGCAAACCTGCCACTAAGAGATCAATAGCCAGGTGGATTGTCTCTTATATCCAATTTTGTTATCAGAAAGTGGGCAGAGCCCCCTGGTTTGAGGGCTCATTCTACCAGGGGTACAGCTGCGTCTCTAGCTGCTGCCAGAGGTATCCCTTTATTAGAGATTTGCCAGGCTGCTACTTGGAAAACGGTACACACTTTTACCAAGCATTACTCCCTGGATGTCCAGGCCAGGAGAGATGCTCGGTTTGGCACAGCTGTTCTTCAGAGCCTATTCCCTAAGTAGGTTCTGCCCTCCTCCATGGAGGTACTGCTGTGTATTTGCTTAATGTCTATAATATAGCAAGACTTCATGTTGTTTGAAGAAAAAATTACTCACCTTAGTAATGTTGTTTCTTCTAATGGAGTCTTGCTATATTATAGACCTCCCCCCCAACCTGCCCCTCTCAGAACCTCTACTTGGTGGGGTGCGGGCAACTTAGTGTGGGCACTACTTATGTCCTGTTAGCATTTTGTCCCCTTTGGGACTTTGGGGGTGTGTATGTGTACATGTGTGTGTGTTTTATTATACTTATGTTCCATTTTCATATTATTAGAATGGTGTTAGTATTTCTGGTCCCCTGACTTGAGTCTTGGGTGTTGGGACCATCAATGGTTGTTATTATTTAGGTAGCCATTTGGCTAGTGTAGGTTACAGCTTCCACACAGACCTTAGTGAGTTTGGCTTGTAAAGATCTGACAGTTCAAGTTTGAAATGACACAGATAGAGCTGCTCTCGTGCCAAAATTCTATTTTGGAATGGTTTTAACCATTTCACTCCGGGGCAGTTCTAGAGCTGGATCAAACTGCTAATGTCTATAATATAGCAAGACTCCATTAGAAGAAACAACATTACTAAGGTGAGTAATTTTTTCTTATTACCCACTACCACATCAACCTTGCGTCACGCCGGGATGCTGGTTTTGGGGCCTCTGTTCTCCAGTCTCTATTTCCCAAGTAAGTATAGGGGGTGTCGCTTGCCTCCTCCTCCCGGAGAACTGCTAGGAGTCTGCCAATAAGTGTGGATTGAACAACATATCCATGTCCCTAGAAATACAGGTTACTCACCTGTACAGGAGTTCTAGGAATGGTATATGTTGTTCATCCACATGACCCACCCGCTTCGACGCAACAACCTGGCTTCCAGCGGCTAGATCTGGCGCCTTGGGGCGGAGCCGAGAGTTTTACCACCCGGGTGGGTGGGAGGAGCCAGCTTGAAGACCTTCTGGCAAGATTTAAAGCGGCAAGGAACCTGCCAATAAGTGTGGATGAACAACATATATCATTCCTAGAACTCCTGTTACAGGTGAGTGACCTGTATTTCTTCCCCCGCGTAGGGAGGAGTTTTCCTCATCTTCGTCGGAGACATCTGACTCAGAGGGACACTCTGATCCGGATGACAAGCCATATACTCCGGACCGCCCCAGGCCAAGGACTCCTCCGGAGGCTCCCTCTTTTCTGGAGCTACTGAGCAAAATCCAGGAAGTTCATCAATGGCAATCATTGGAGCCAGATCCACAGCGTAAAAAGCTCGCTGCCCACTTGGATCTGCCCGAGACTGCTCCTACTTTGATTCCACACTGAATAGAGCCTGTCTCGGACCTTGTTTCCACTATTTGGAAACACCCTTCCGCGTTAGCTCTCTTTCCGAGGAAGGTAGACTGGCTATATCAGGCTCCGAGGGAGGATATTTCTTGAATCTACACCCCAAAACGGACTCTGTCGTTATTAGTGCCGCTCACGGATGCGCCGCAGCTCCAGAACACCTCATTGTTTCACCGCCTGATAAGGAATCAAGGCTTCTGGACCAGTACTGGAAGAAGATCTGTTCCTCTTCTACCCTGGCTATTAGGGCCCTGAATTATATAGCACATATGGGGGACTACCAGACCATCCTTAGTCAGGTGGAATCTAAATTAGATTCCCTTCCTGAGTCCCAGACTGAACAGGAAGTGGCCGATCTTGTCTGTTCTGCTCGTTCGGCCAGTCTGCACATGCTTCGCACCACTTACGACGCAGTGGACACAGCTGGAAGGACCTTGGCTTTTGCTGTAGGCCTTCGGTGTCATGCCTGTCTCAGTGTGTCAGGTTTGGTCCCTGAAGGGCAATCCACTATTCAGGATGCCCGCTTCAGGGGTTCGGTGCAGTTTGGGGGGTGATGTCGAGGAGATCATTACCGACCTGCATGAGAAGGGCACTGCACTAAAGTCAGTTGACTCTATGTGCAGACCCCCACAGAGGCAGCAATGTCCTTTTCGTAGACGAAACTGACAAAAACCAAAACCACAGGGCAGAAGGCCAATAGCGTTGTGCCTCCAACAGTCAAGACTCCGCTACCAAAAAAGCTGCGGGAGCTTTGGCTGCTGCGCTGCCCCCAGATCTCCTGACTCCTCACCTCTCCCACTGCCTCTGGAGGTCTCAGAGGAACCAGTAGGAGGGAGATTCTCCTTCCATATACTGGGTTGGGAGAGGATAACATCGGATGCTTGGGTGCTCCAGTTGATTTCAGCAGGACACTCTATAAAGTTTATGCAGAAATCACCCCGAAGATCATCCCCCCAAATCGTCTTACTCCATGGAACATCTTCCTCTGGTCCTAGAAGAAATCATCTCCCTTCTCGAAGGCGGCGATAGGACCAGTCCCCAATCACCTTTGAGGGATGGGTTACTATTCCCATTTCTTTGTAGTTCCAGGGAAGATTGGAGACGTGAGACCTATTTTAGACCTTGGATCCGTGAACATGTTCATGGAGTACAAATGCTTCAGAATGTTCTGCCTGCAGAGCCTTCTGCCACTTCTTCGGCCGGGACTGTAGCCATGTGATCTGGCCAAATTCCTTCGGTTTTGCTTTCAGGGGCCACTACCAGTTCAAGGCCCTCTCATTTGGTCTTACCCCGTTGGAGTGTTGACAAATGCCTGTCTGTGGTAGTGGTCCCCTGTGCACCAAGGGGGTTCAGGTATTCCTGTACCTGGACGATTGGCTCCTGGTGGCCCCATCCAGAGAGGAACTTACACTCTCTGTCCCTTACTCTGCAGGTTTTCACCAGCCTGGGTATCACCATCAACAAGGCAAAGTCCCATTTGGTCCCTTCTCAACGCCTCCAATTTATAGGGGTGATTCTGGATACGACCGTCTGCAAAGCCTTTTTGCCTCAAGACAGGGCGGACACCCTTCAGACTCAAGGCCACCTCCTGTCCAGCCGCAGAAGGATCGGAGCCAGGTCAGTCCTTCGCCTCTGCCTAATGGCTGCTGCCATTCTGACAGTACCACGTGCTCGATTCCATATGAAGATTTTTTTCAATGGACGCTTCAGTCTCAATGGGACCAAACCCTGGACAATCTAGACCAAGAGGTATTAGATCTTGCTTCGAGAGGGCTCTTGCAGTAGGTAATTGCATATAGGGCTGACGCTGGCAGGCGGCAGGACCCCACTGAAAAATTTCTAGCTAGCAGTCCATGGCGAGGAACCGCCCCCATGTCAGGTGACCGGTGTCAGGAGATATCGGTATAAAGGGGTGGTCCCGGACGCCTGCCTTCCAGTTATTTCCCGCCGTTCGCTCGTGCAGCGCCTCGCGGAAAAGTTCGTGCTTCGTCAGCCCTATGTTTGTCGTTGTTTTTTTTTACCGAAAAATCTTTTTTTCAAATAATGTCAGTACGAGCATCGGTGTATGTCGTCCCCTACACCCTCCAAGCACAAGAATAAGTGCGATTCGTGCAGCGCCCAACTACCGCACAAGGACGACCACTCCCTGTGCCTCTTCTGCCTAGGCCCCGATCAGCCGGTCAAGAAGTGCCAGCACTGCCTCAGTTTCAATGCGGCTACCCGGAAAAGGCGGCAGCAATCCCTGGAAGCCCATATTCTAAAGAAGAAAATGAGTTCTATGGAGAAAGAGCTCAAAAAACTGAGGCAAGCGTCCACTTCCCCCGAAGGCCATCGGAAGAAGGAGAGGCACCGGGATAAGGGCTCCTCCACCGCGTCTCCCTCGGGAGTTGCTGGGACGCAGGTAACATCCGCTGTGGGGGATCGCTCCTCGACGGCCGCCTCTGAGGTTTCCGAGGCGTCGGCCCACCTCTGGATCGCGCTTGGGCCCTGCGGGCGCCTCCGGGCAGTTGGAGGCCTCCGCCCCTGGTTCGGCTCCAGGCTCGCGGCCTACCACTGTGGGTGACTCCGGTAAGCCGGGCGTTGGCTCCTCGGACATCCACCTGGAGAGGGCCGGTAAGGCGTCTGACCCTCCGGGGCGTTGCGCGGCCTCCTCTCCACCGGACCAGGCCGATCACGCTACTCGGCCTGCCTCCGGTGACTGCTCTCGTAAGTCGGACGTCGGCTCCTCCGGCGCCCGCCGAGAGCTCACCACTAAGCCTCACGTCTGCTCGTCTGACGTCCGGCTGTGAAGGAACTGACGATGGACCCCATTGTAGTGCCCCTCGTCCATTACCCGGTTCCCCCACGGCCTTCGCTGCCATCTGGAGAACCAGAGTCTTCCCAGCCCAACCCGTGGACTTTTCCCCTCTGTCCCGAGGCGAAGCAGGGGATCTTTGCCTCCGTCAGTCCTTCCTGTACCTGGGCGCCGGACCTGACTTTGGCTCCCCGGATGCCGGCTCCGGCCTGGCCCTTCATCAGGTGCCTCCCGGCGCCAGGGCCTCCGCCGTTGGCCCTGGCGGCGCCACCAAGTCAGGGAGACATTCCGCTCCCATCGGGCCCTCCGGGCTCTCCGCTATGAACCCGCCCGTGAGGCCTCCGGCTGGGCCGCCTGCTTCGGCAGCCCCCCTGGCTCCCTGGGATCCTCTGTGCTTTTCGACGCCGGTGTACCGGGGACCGCAGTATCTGGTGCCACAGTACCCGACGCCGGGCTTCCCGATGCCGCAGTACTCGACGCCACAATTCCCGATGCCAGGCTACCCGCAGCCAGGTTTTGGATATGCTCCATATGGTTATAACCTGTATCCTTTTCCCCCGCCTCCTCCTCCACCGTGGCCGCCGGTGAACCTGCAGGAAACTCTGGCCTCCTGGTGGGCTGAAGCCAAGGCTCAGGTCACCAAAGAGGTCGAGAGCCACCTTCCGGCAACGGTGCCGTCCCAGGTTCCCGTACGCCCGAGGTGGCACACTCCCTGACAACCTCCGGACTCCAGGGTTCTTCCGTAGGCCTACGGCGTCATGCTTGGCTCCGCGTGTCAGGTTTGGTCCCAGAGGTGTAATCTGCTGTCCAGGAAACACCCTTCTGGGGGTCGGTCCTTTTCGGGGGTGATGTCAAGGACATCATCACCGATTTGCAAGAAATGTGCAAGAAAGTTCTGTTCTGAAATATGCTAGAAGGGGTAGGGACAAGCCTCATTTAATTATACATCTTGGGACAAACAACCTGGCTGACAAGACAGTAGATACAGTCCAGAGGAGGTCTGAGGAACTAGCACAATTATGTGAGGGGGCAGGAAGATCAGTAACTTTTTCAGAGATACTTCCTGTGCCAAAGGCAAGCACAACAAGAAAGCTGAGACTAGAGGAATTTAACGGATGGCTAAGAACCTGGTGTTGTGCTAAAGGGTATGGGCTGTTTGGGGGGACCTGGGAGGACAGTAGTCTCTATGCCAAGGACAGACTACACTTGAGTGAGGAGGGAAAGAAAGTATTGAAACAGAGGATGGAGGAGTACATGGAGGAAGTTGGGAATTTAAACTAGGAGTGGGTGGTGGCAGTTCGGGAAGAGATATGCAGAGACCACAGGTCGGGAAACCATATGAGCTTACCCCCATAACAGTGACAAAGGACAAATGGCAAATACTGTTGGTGATGCTAGGAAAGGAGGGCAGGATGGGAGGGGGGGAAGGGTGGAAGGTGGTTACCCTTAATGCTAGGAGCCTTGGGAGGAAAACTGCAGAGTTACAGGTTCTCATGGCAGAGGGAGAGGTGGACATTGCAGTCATCACGGAAACATGGGCCACCCAATACAATGACTGGGACCTGTCTGTACTAGGGCACAGATTATTTTGTAGGGACAGAGTGATTGGGAAAGAAGGGGGGGTGGCACCATATGTGAAGGAAGGACTGAAGTGTGTAAGGGAGGAAGGAGAGGAGGGTGGAACGGAGTCACTTTGGATGCAAATCCAGGATTCCAAAAATAGGATTGTTAGAATGGGAGTGGTGTACAGGCCACCATCTCAGACGGAGGAGTTAGACAGGGAACTAGCAGGACAGATCAGGAGGACCTGCCAGAAGGGTAGTGTGGTGATTGTGGGGGACTTCAGCATGCCAGGAGTGGACTGGAGCACCCCAACAACCAGGAACAGAAGGGAGCAGGTACTGCTGGATGCCTTCCAGGACAGCTTCCTGCTGCAAATGGTCAGTGAACCAACCAGGTTAGAAAATACCCTTGACCTTGTGCTGGCAAATGGGGACTTGTGAGAGAACTTACAGTGGAGGAACCGCTGTCAGGGAGTGACCACCGCTCAGTATGGCTTACATTGGATATGGGCAAGGAAGGTGGAATCTGGCACAATAGTGCTGGACTTCAGGAGGGCCGACTTTGGGAGGATGAGGGAAGTGGTAAAAGGGTACCTGGCCAGAATTCAATCTAGTATGGACACTAACCAGGGTGGGAGCTCATAAAGCTGGGGATAGGTGGAGCAACCAAAACCTGCTGCAAAACCCAGAGCAAGAAGGCTAGGGGCTAAGAAACTGATCTGGTTGGAGCAAGGAGGTCATGGAAAAGGTAAGGAGGAAAAGAGCTGCCTTTAGGAAGTACAAGAAAATAGGGAGGGGAGGACAGGAGGAGTACTTGACAGAATCAAAGGAGGTGACAAGGCAGTAAGGAGCCAAAGCATCTACGGAACTCAGGCTGGCACAAGGCATTAGAAGGGGAGAAGGACTTTAAGTACATCAGGAGAAAAGGGCTGTAAGGGCCACATAGTAAGGATTAGGAAGGAGGGGTTGGGTGGAAGCAGGGTGCGATAAGGCGGAAGCACTAAATGAGTACTTCTGCCCAGTATTTACTAAAGAGAAGAGGGGTTGACACCCAAGGTGGGATAAATGGCAGAAGCAGGGGAAGTGGTGACAGATGGGAAATCATGGAGAGCAGAGTTCGAGAGGTTTGAAGGCACTGAGGGTGGACAGGCGCCAGGCCCAGATGGCATCCACCCCAGGGTACTGAAGGAGCTGGCAGAGGTCCTCACAGGACCTTTGGCGAACCTATTTAATGCCTCACTACATTAGGGTGTACCTCAGGACTGGAGGATGGCTCATGGTACCCTCCACAAGAGTGGCCCCAAGGATGAACGGGAAACTACAGACCAGTGAGCCTCCACATCCACCGTGGGTAAGCTAATGGAGACTATCCTGAAGGGAGGCTGGTGGCCTCCTAGAGGCCAGAGGACTACAGGACAGCAGACAGCATGGTTTCATATGTGGCAGATCTGCCAAACCAACCTGGTCGAGTTCTATGACTGGGTAACTAGGCAACTGGACAGGGGCCATGCAGTGGATGTCCTGTATCTGGACTTCAGTAAGGCATTACGACTCAGTGCCACATGGAAGGCTGGGAAGGAGTTAGTAGGCACAGGGCGGGTGCAAAGCTGGTGAGATGGGTAGGAAACTGGCTGCAGGAAGGCAACAGAGGTTGGTGGTGGGTGGGGAGCTCTCACACCCAAGGGCAGTGTGACGGTGTTCCACAGGGCTCAGTGTTGGGACCAGTGTTGTTTGGGATATTCATTGCAGACATATCATGGGACATCAAGAGCAAGATCAGTCTGTTTGCTGATGATACCAAGGTAGGCACGCGGTGGGCGACCTAGGGGATGGCAGAGGTTGCAGGATGATCTGGCAAAGCTTGAAACCTGGTCAGACACCTGGTAACTGGGCTTTAATGCCAAAAAGTGCAAGGTGCTGCATTTTGAGATGAAGAACCCAAGGAGGGTTACCAGCTAGGGGGTGCAGCTAGCCCAGACAGGGAGGAGAAGGATCTGGGTGTGCTCATTACAGGGTCAATGAACAACTCGGCACAATGTAGGAAGGCAGCTGCAAGGCCAACAAATGCTGGGTTGTATTGCAGGGGTATATCCTCGAGGAGGGAGGAGGTGATTCTGCCACCAGTATAGGTCATTAGTTAGACCACACTGGAGTACTCGTGCAGTACTGGCGTCCATCTGAAGGGGACATTAGAAGTTGCGAGGGTGCAGCGAAGGCGATAAAGATGATCAAGGGGCTGGGGACTTATCATACGAGAGGAGGTTGAAGAGTTGAACATGTACTCACTGGAGAGAGGAGAGACAGGGTGACATGATTGAAACCTTTAAATACATGAAAAGAATAAACAAGATGGGTACAGAGGGACTGTTCAGAGTAAGGGAGGGAGGGCCACCAGGGGCCATGATATGAGACTGGGCGAGGAAGGTTCAGGAGGGAAATGAGGAGACACTTTTTACAGAGGGGTGGTGGCTGGGTGGAATCGTTACCTGCTGAAGTGGTATGCAATAGAACAGTGGACTGCTTCAAACAAGGATGGGACAGGACAAGGGAGGGTTAATGAAGGGGAAGGGTGGGAGGAGGGGCAGCTGCAGAATAAGGGTGCTAGCTACATTCGAGCAGACTTGATAGACCTCTAGGCCTTTATCTGCTGACAGATTTTGTATGTTCGTAAAAGGGGACGGCTCTGAAGTCAGTTGATTCCATGTACCGTCCCCATCAGCAGCAGCGCCGTCCCTTTCTCAGACTGAATTGGCCAAAGGCGAAACCCCAGGGAAGGCGGGCCACAAAATGCTGGGGCCCCACAGCGGTCAAGCCCCCGCCCAAAAAAGCAGCGGGTGCTTCCACTGCCACACACCACCTGACTCCTTTCCTCTCCCACTGCCTCCGGACTCCCTGGAGGAACCGGTAGGAGGGAGATTTTCCCTCCACCTTCCAGGATGGGAGAGGATAACCACAGATTCTTGCGTGCTCCAGCTCATAGCAGAAGGACACTCCATAGAGTTTCTTCAGAAACCACCCCGCCACCCCCCTCTGAAGTCATCGTATTCATGGGAACATCTTCTCTTGGTCCAGGAGGACATCTCTGCTCTTCTGCTGAAGCAAGCGATAGAGCCTGTCCCCCTTCATCTCCAGGGAACGGGTTACTATTCCCATTTCTTCCTGGTCTCAAAGAAGAAAGGAGATCTCAGACCAATTCTGGATCTCAGTTCCCTGAATCTTTACATAGAGTACAAAAGGTTCAGGATGCTCTCTTTGCAGAGCCTTCTGCCCCTCCCGGCCGGGTCAATGGCTTTGTGCTCTGGATATGCAGGATGCTTATCTGCACATTCCCATTCGCCCATCTCATCACAGATGCATGCGTTTTGCATTCCAGGGGACCACTACTGAGTTAAAGTGCTCCCGTTTGGTCTATCCTCGCACCGAGTATTTACCAAATGCCTGGCATTGGTGGCGGCCCACCTGCGTACCAAGGGAGTGCAGGTTTTCCGTTACCTGGATGACTGGCTTCTGGCGGCCTCGTCCAGGGCAGAACTTCTGTGTTTCCTCTCCGTTACCCAGCAGGCTTTTGCTTGCCTGGGTATTACCATCAACCATTCAAAGTCTCATCTGGACCCATCCCAGAGGCTACAGTTTATTTGGACGATCCTCGATACGACCATGGGCAAGGTCTTCCTGCCTCCGGACAGGGCGGCCACCCTTCAGACCCAAATAAGTCTGTTGTCTGACCGCAGGATGGTCCCTGCGAGGTTGGTCCTTCGCCTTGTCGGGCTCATGGCGGCTGCTATTCTGATGGTACCTCGCGCTCGACTCCACATGAGGAGCTCTCAGTGGGATCAGCTCGTGGACAACCCAGATCACTCAGTTCTGATCTCCTCACCGATGATGCGAGACTTGCAGTGGTGGATGGTTTGAGAGACCCTGTTTCGGGGAGTTCTCTTCTTTCATCCTCCCCCCTCCCAGACTCTAACCACAGACACCTCAGGCGAAGGTTGGGGAGCCCATCTAGGCCCTCATCGGACCCAGGGCTCCTGGTCCAAGCTAGAACAAGCTCTCCACATCAATGTGCTCGAGCTTCGAGCAGTGCTGTACGCCCTCCAAGCCCTTCACCAATACATCCTTTCCGGCCACCTAGCCGTCTAGACGGACAACATGTGCGTGGTGTGGTATATCAACAAGCAGGGAGGGACTCGGTCTTACCCTCTATGCAGGGAGGCAGTGAGGGTTTGGGATTGGGCAACACAACATGACCTTCACCTCATGGCAATTCACGTACCGGGAGTCTAAAACACCCTGGCAGACAAGCTAAGTCGCTCTTCTCCTCTGACTCACGAGTGGGAACTGGACCAAGGGGTCCTAGGCAATATCTTCCAACTTTGGGGAACATCACAGGTCGACCTGTTAGCAATCCCCATAAGCATAAACTTCCTTCTTCTGCTCGCTCGCCTCCAGAGCAAGGCGCTTTGGAGCGACGCCAGTCTCTTGACTGGAAGGACAGATCTACTATGCCTTTCCCCCAATTCCACTTATCCCACCAGTCTTGCAGAAACTAGCTTCAGAAGGAGCGAAATGATTCTGATCACTCCTTTCTGGCCCAAGCAAATCTGGTTCTCTCTTCTACAGCAATATTCAGAGATCTCCTCTTTCTCTTCCTCTATCTCGAGGTTTGTTGACCCAGGATCAGGGGACCCTGGTCTATCCAGGCCTCAAATCCCTTCAACCGCATTCATGGCTCCTGCAGACCTAGCCCAATCCCGTTTTGGAGTGTCTCCCAAAGTGGCAGAGATTTTAGTGGAGGCCAGAAAACCCCCACCAGATCCACTTATGCCATGAAGTGGAAAAGATTCACTATTTGGACCACTTCCAGAACGTGGAACCTTTCTTCTGTTCATGAGGCTTCTGCTGGAGTATCTCGTCATCGGGTTTGACCTGGGTCTCAGCCATTCCACTCTGAAAGGTACACATGGCGCACATTTGGCCTATCATGTTCCCTAGCAGACAAACTTTGCCCAACTGGAGGTCTCAAGATCTTTCTCAGAGGGTCCTTCATCTGAGTCCCCCATCCATCCTGCTCCCCTTGGGACTTGAACTTTGTTCTCGAGAAGTTACTCTTCCTCCTTGAAACCTGCAGCTTCTGTGGTTGAAGTTCCTTTCTTGGAAGATGCTCTTCTTGGTGGCCATTACTTGACTCCAAAGAATCTCTCGAGCTCCAGGCCTGATGTGTAAAATCCCTGCTTGATTTTTCACAAGGAATGGGTACTCTTCCTTGCTTGAATCTAAGTTTCTGCCTATAGTAGTAGCAGAGTCTAACCCGAAATCAGTCCATCGAGTTACCTTCCTTTTTCTCAGTACTCTAATCAAAGGGTATTTGCTCCATACTATGGATATTCACACGGTTCTGAGATACTACACCAAAGGACGAAAGATCTCGAAGACTGATCAGTTGTTAGTCTCTTTGCTCACAAAAAGGAAAACTGATACTGCTATTTCCAACCAATGCCTAAGTGGTTGAGCTCATGTATCACTTACTGTTGTAAGACAAATACAACAGACCTCCGGGTCAAGTCAAACCACTCCAGAAGAAGAAGAGCTGCCTCTGCGGCTTGTTTCAAGAATGTGTCTGCGGCAGACATCTGCGCTGCCGCCACCTGGACTTCCGTCCATACCTTTATGAAACACTACAGTTTGGATGTTGCCTCTCACCGTAGAGCAGGCTTCGGGCTGGCTGTTTTGCAAGGCCTCCTGTCTTGAAACTTGCAAAACCAGAACTACCTTTTGGAGTAGGTGCCTCTCTTTGTTCCAGACTGCTTGGGATTCTGTCCTATTTGTAATTACCCACTGCAAGAGCCCTCTCGAAGTAAGATAGTACAGTTACGTAAGAGCTTACCGTAACAGTAGATCTTCGAGAGGCTCTTGCAATGGAAATGTCCTTCCGCCCTCATCCCCCTAGGCTTTTTCAGCTCTTCTTGTAGATTGGAGAAATATCAAATACTCTCGTCCAGCCTCTTTTGGCCTGTGGTGGGAAAGAACTGGAAGGCTGGGCGTCAGGACCACCTTTTATACTGATGTCTCCTGACACTGTGGCCACCTAGCGTGAGGCGGTCCTAATCAGGGACTCAGCTAGAAATTTTCCGTGGGGTCCTGCCGCCTGCCGGCGTCAGTCCTATATGTAATTACCTACTGCAAGAGCCTCTCTCGAAGATCTGCTGTTACGGTAAGTTCTTACGTAACTGTACTTTTCAAACAACATGAAGTCTTGCTGTATTCTGACAAATTGCAGTGTGGTCCAATCTTCGAACTGCCCCGGAGATGAAATAGTTAACTTTCTATGCCAGGCATGACGCTGAGCTCAGCTGGTTTGAGACTCTGTCTGTTGTATTTGAACTCAAGGCATCAGATTCTCCATACTCACTGAACAGTCGCTCCGAGTTTCTCCTTTGTAGGTTCAATTTGTCGGTTAAAGTACTGTTTTCTCGGTTTCGACCGAATTTAAACGTAACCTATCAGGTTCCAGTCTCTGTCTGGTTGTAAGTGAAGAACTAGATAGACTTATTTTTGGTTTTATTCTGTGTGGAACTTATAGCGTGGGATCGGTTCGGTTTGAACTGATAGAGTTGTTTAAAAACTTTATTCACTTTTGAGTGTAGTAACCGGTTCTTATAGGTTCTAAAAGCAGATTTATACACGATTTTTCCACGACCGTCTACGAGTTAGAAACCGATAAGGGTGTCTTGCCTGGCGGATTGCCGAAAAAAGGGTAAGTTTTGGTAGGACTAGCCATGTCGAAGCCAAAGAAAAACCGGGCCCACTGGGTTTCAACACTGTGATGTGTGTGTGGAAGTCTTTACTAAGGCTGATCCCATACCACCTATGTTTGTGTCTGGGGTTTGACCACCTCGATTCCAGACTGCCAGATTTGTAAAAATTTTCCTGCAGCTACTGCTGGGAAAAGAGTTGGTAGGCTTCAGGAAAGGAGGCAAAGTCTGCTGACCCCGGATGGCCAGCCGGTTCGCGAACCGAACCGGAGGAACTGCCTCTGACCAGGGTGAAACTTCTTGGGCAAAGGAGAACCCGACTCTGAGGGTCGGTTACGATTAAAGAAACATGAAGAATAAATGAGTGGTGCGGATCACAAGTTCTTTCTCCAGGCAGCTGATAGAAATAGCCAAAGCGATAAGATTATTTCAGTCGCTATCGGTTCGACAGACAGCAATGCAGAAGAAGGCGCCGGTTGGTCGGTTCAGATAGATCAGAGAATTTTATGAACGGAGGAGGAAGAAGGAGTATGAGCAGTGAGTGTGATTACGAAAATCTGGATGTACCCATTGACCGGATATCTCCCAGACAGAACTAAGGAATGTCTCCTCCTAAAACTTTTGAGTCCCCTTCCCATTTATGTTTGACAAAAGTAGTCAAACTCTTCAGCTTCCTGTGGAAGAAGCTGTGGATGACCAGGAGGGCCTGACTATGTTAAAATGATGGATACCCCAGGTCAGGAGGCTGTCTATTCCCTTAATAAGTCCTTTGGAAACAGACAATAAAAATTTAAAAGACTCCTAATTCTATACCTCCTGTGGATAAAAGAATGGACAAAGTATACTCTCTCAGGATCAGATCACAGTGCCTTATCAACAATGGTAAAGCCATGTTAGGGGTAGTGCAGGCTGCAGCCTGTGATAAGGCAAATATGCACCAACTACCCCCAGATAAGGACTCCAGGAGGATTGATGCTGCATGGCAAAGAAAACAGTACATGGCAGCATCCTTGGGACTCAGGCAGGCTAAATATATGGCCTATACAGCTAGATATCAGAAACCTAGATGGGACACCTGTAATGGCTTTTAACAAACAGGTCCCTGGCCCAGCTGCCAGGCCTGGGCAGGTGGCTGTGGATGGTATTGAGGCATCCAGGTGCAATTCCATGCAGTGGACTCCAGTGTTTCTTCTGGAGTCATGGCTACATCTGGCCCTTGGTCGGATAATGGCTCAGATACTTACTAGCTGTCTCAGGATACCCAGATTAAGACCATGGATTTTCCTGTTGTGGGTAATTATCTGTTTGAGACAAAGCGGAGAACTACATGAAGAAAATGGGCGAGTACAGGACCACCTACAGGAGTGCTCAGGCCAAGGAAGGCAACCACTCCTCAGAGGCAGCATACCAGGGGCAGGGGCAGGCCTTTTACTTAAGCCTGCGCAGCCCAGGCCTCTCTTCTGCCTATGCTCATGGGGGTTCTTTAGAGGGAGATGCAGGCAGAGGTACAAGCAGGCCTGCTTCCAGCCCTCAGCCTAAAGTCCCTGTCCAAACAGGCACCCTGATGGGTTTGCCAGGGCCGATTCTCCACCACCTGGCAGGGGGCAGGATGGCTTACTTTGTCAGGACTGGATGTCTTTAATATCAGACAAATCGTCCTGGAAGTAGTAAGCCGAGGGACTGAATTCTCAACTCAAAAAATTTCCAAAGATGACGCAGATCATATCCACCTGCAAATCCTTCGAGGCACTTGCCCTAGAGGCAGGAGTCTCGCCCTCTTGGCTCTCAGAGCCATGAGAGGTTCACCCCACAAAGGAAGGATTGTACCCCAGGTACTTCCTATCCCAAAAAGACAGGAAAATGGCGGCCCATCCTGGATCTCAGATATTTAAACAAGCACCTTTTAAAACCAAAGTTCAAAATGGTGACTCTGGGAATAATTCTACCCTCTCTAAGGCCAGGGGAATGGCTGGTCTCCCTGGACCTCAAGGATGCCTATTTCCATGTTCTCATCAGAGCTCCCATAGTATCTCGGGTTGAGAGCTGCCCTCAAACCCTCCCAATTCAGAGGCGATGCCCTTGGCTAACTTCTGCTCCAAGAAGTGTTCACAAAATGCATAGCAGTAGTAGTTGCCTTCCTAATGAGAAAAAGGATCTCCATATTCCATACCTGGATGACTGGCTCATGTGGCCAGTCACCAGACCAAGTCAGTTACACCTACAGAAACTCAGCAACCACTCACTTCTCTGGTTTCTGATGAATCTTTCAAAAAGTCCGTTCTAGAGCCTATGCAGATCCTCTACACCTTCATAGGGCAGAGCTGGATACAGTAAAATCAAGGCCTTCCTTCCCTGGACAGAACAAGGATACTTATTTCACTGGCCTCTTCATTCACCTCTCAGATGTCTCGGCCAACAAGGCATTTTCTGCAACTCCAGAGACATAGCTGCCTCTACCAACAGTGGTGACAGGAGCAAGATTTCAAAAAGGGATATTCAGTTCACTTGAGAGCCTTTTGGTCTCAAGGGACTCCTGACTAAACTAATTCTAGTGACTCGAAACCCACAGTCCAGGCGTTACAGTGGTGGCTGGATCAGGACAATCTAGACAGGGAGTTCCTTTTGTCACATCAGTCTCATCTCTAATCCTTACTACAGATGCCTCCCCTCTTGGGGTGGGGAGCATACTTGGGACCCCTGACCACCCCATAGGTTTATGGTCTCCTCAGGAATCTCTGCTTCACATCAATCTACTAGAGACTCAGTGCAGTGTTTTTAGCACACAAGCTTTTCCCAAGTCTGTTAAGACCAAGTAGTTCAGATCAGGATAGACAATACCACCACAATGTGGTATATCAGCAACAGAGGCGCTGTCTATGGCCTTGTGCACAGAGGCAGCCAGAGATTGTGGTCTGGCCTGTTACAGACATCTCTCTTACAGCAATACCTCCCAGAGCAAGGACAATGCCTGGCAGATGCTCTCAGCAGAGACATCTCAGAGGCCATCACAGATAGTCCTTGGATTCCCTGGTTTTGAAGGTGATCTTTCCAGATGGGGCACACAGATAAATCTTTGCAGCCCAGACAGTCACAGCGTCCTCTCTTCTGCCACAGGCCCCCAGTGTTGGGCTCAGTCCCCTGGATGCCCTAGTTCTCAATTGGGAAGGAAGTTCCTGTATACTTCCCCACACATACCTCCTGTTCAAGGTGCTAGTCAAAATCAGGTCTCAAGCCCTGCAGGGTGATTCTGATTGCCAGACTGAGCCAGGCAGCCTGGTACCCCTCTTGTTGTCCTTAGCAGTCCACCTTCCTATCTCTAGGAATTACAACCTATAACATGTGCTCAGGGGTGGGTTTGGTATCCGAATCTCAAATCTCTCAATCTCAAGGCCTGGCTCTTGAAGAGTTGAGGTTGCTGATTTGATCTTCTCAAGGTATGGATATTCTAAACTACTCGGGCTTTCACCGAACCCACAACTCCAGTGGAAAAGATTTTCTATGGTGCTCAGAAACATATTTCCCAAGGTCTGCTACCTATCCACAGTCTGAACTATGGTTCATCTTAGCTTGGGGCTCAGACCAGCTACACTAAAAGTCCATCTGGCGCTCTCTCTGCCTTCCTTTCCGGCAAAAAGCCTTCTTCCTTTCAGCCCATCCTGTATTCTCTAAATTTTTCAAGTTGCTTCATTAATATCATTCAGGACCCTCCCTATTTGGGACCTTATGCTTGCACAACATGCAACCCCTTCTGAGCCTTGTAATCAGCAGAGCTTAAGTATGACTTGGAAACTATTTTCTTGGTTGCCATCACTTACCAAGGCGCATAAGGTTCGCCTGTCAGGAAGCCTGATTTTATCTCACCATAGAGAAGGTGGTCCTCAGACAATAGGAAGTTCTAGGACATGGATATATTGTTCATCCACTTTCTGGAGTATCCTTGCGCTTTAATTCTTACGGAAGGTCTTCAGTAGCTCCTCCACCCACCGGTGGTAAAACTCGACTTAGCCCATGGCATAGATCACCTTACCACTTGAGCTCAGGTTCCTCCTTAGCGCCTACGTTTAGACTGGATCTAACTCTTCAGTTAGAGTAAATTGGACAGAAGTTTCCGGCTTGGTCTTCTTCTTCCACCGGCGGCTGCGATGGACAATCTGTTCCTGGCTTTGAGGGTGCCTTTCGGGCAGAAAATGTGGGGCGGATCCGCCTCCATGTCGTCTACTGCCTAGGCCTAGATCACGACCCAGGCCTCCCGGTTGTACACGCTGTTTCACGAGCGTTCACGATGGCGCTGCCGATTGAGCTCGGGCGCCTGAAGTTCCGCGGTAAAATCTGACAGTCTCGTTTTGCGATTGTCCACGACGGCTGACAACTGAACAGCTCGGACATGATCGCCTCGAGGAGGGAAGGCCCAGGCCTCTTCCTCCTCTCGACAGGCTATACCGCTCTCTCAGGTTCCTCACATATAAACCGTTCAGGGCTCCTCAGTCCTTCCATGAGAAAGGAGGGGCCTTGAGACAGCATTCTTCTACGGCCGAGAAGAAGGGAGTGAAAAGGTAAGTCCCTGTGTCGGTGTTGGGTGGGAGGCGGGGAAGTCCCCATCCCCGGCAGCCGACCCGTCGACTTGGTCGCTGGCTTCGGATCCCCATCAGGCCCAGCCTGCGAGACTCCCAGTCGATGAGTAGAATTTTCTCGATCCGTTAGATGGGCTGTCGACTGAGAAGCCAACAACCCTCCTTCACGGTCCCCGGTGGATACCGAGATCTGCCTCGCCTTCCGGGCGCGGTCCCGGTGCGTGCCCAAGCAGCGAGGGAAGGCGGGTGTTCCTCGCCCATTCCCAGACCACCTCACAGTCCCCTGAAAGTCTTGGTTTCGGACACCGTCTCGGTCCAGCCGTTCCATGGAAATATAAAACAGCTGTCTCGATCTCGTTACAGAAGAAGCGTTGATGCAGTTCTTCTCGTCCTCCTCCTCAGGTGAGGAGGCTGCTTGGCGCAAGTTGCGCCCGATGATAAGGGACCTTATGTGGCGGCAGTTGCTGTTGTCCGGGCTAAGCCATTGTGGACGGCCATCAGAAGTGCTATCGCCCGAGCATTGACAATACTTGTTCCAGTCAGGTGCCCGCTCCAGGGCTGATTGCTCTGCGAACCAGCTGCTCCACCGTTTGTGGTGGAACCTCGCCTCCACAGCGAGCCCGGGGCACCGACCAAAATTCTGATCGGGTCACGGCTGCCCACAGTTGTGGTCACCCTCACTCCGGCCGTCCTCGGCAGGTGGAGGGTGGCTCAGGGCAAGGCAGCTCTTCGCAGACTCTTCTGAATCGACGATTCCTCCTGTTCTCCAGGCAGTTAGATCGGAGTCCTCCGGTGGCCAGTCAGTGGAAGATAGCCCATAAGTCATTCTTGGGTCTGCTTACGTCTCATCTCAGGTCCACGGGATGCTGCTCAACCCATGTAACAAGCAGGCTAAGTATCCCTCGCAGATTCTGGACAGGGGATTCTCCATGGAGTCTTTCCGGTGGCTGAGGCCATTGTCGGCCCAACCTTGGGCTTTGGCGGCCTAGCTTCTGCCCTCTTCCCTCGGCCAGGATAGCCCAGAATGCGGTCCCCGGCTCTTTGCCGGTTTCTGGGGTACCCTCTGCCGAGGGTTAGTCACCGACAAGCGTTTTCCGGCGTTCCGGTAGCACTCTGGATGTGGATAAGGCCCTTGACAGAGTCCAAAAAGCTGGACTTTGCCGGGCACAAGGTGTACTCTGCGTCCTCCCTCGGCCTCCGACAGGCCAGCTCGGCCGTGCTGGTGGCACACTTCTCCCACGCCCTCATGGGCTCCCTGGATGAGGTTATACTTCATCTCCCGCCTGACCTGCAGACCCACGGTCCACCAGGTGCGGGACCAGGGTACGGATTAGCGAAGCAACTCAGACTACTCTGGTTATAGGTGATTCCTGTGCCAGGTCCAATGCGTGACGCGTTGGCCATCGCGACATGAGGCATGGCGAGATATCACCCAGCCGCATGATACCCAGCACAAGTTGGTGGACGTCCTCTTCTTGAGGTGACTCTTTGGCCCTGGAGTGAGGGACACCTCCAATGAATCGAGGTCAATGCCACCCTGGACTCTGTCACCTCACCCAGAGGGACAAGGCGCCGTCAGCAACAGCAGAAGTCCTTGGCATCCTTGGTCCCTGCTACTCGATTGTTGTAGCACCAGCAACAGGGCCGGCAGGCTCGCACTTAGGCGTCCCAGAACCCAAGCCGACTGCTTCCTCCAACACGAAGCAAGGAGGTGATAAAGGCCCCAAGGTCCTCGGCCGGCTCTTCCTCCAAGCCTGCCCAGTGGCCGGGTTGAAGGGTGCCACCCCTTGCCTCGTCACCGCGTTCCCCGTGGAGATAAAAACCGCCATTCATTCCGCCTGGTCGCTATCACCACGGACAGCTGGGTGATGGAGATGGTAGGGAAAAGGCCAGCCTCTGGGTGAGCAGGCCCACCGCTGGAGCCGTTGCCCCTCGAGAAACCCGGAGTCCGCAGCACTGCCGGCCCGCTGATCGATATTGCCTGCTCCTCGAGAAAAAAGAGGTAATCAGGAAGCTGTGATCCTCCTCCAGACCAGGGTTTGTGTCCAGGTACTTCCTGGTCCCAAAAGCGGATGGGCGTGCTGGCGCCCATTCTCGACCACTACGGCCTGAACCAGTTCCTAGGTCACCAGACACTTCAGGATGGTCACTCTGGCTCAGATTGCCCCATCCTTGGAGCAGGCGTGTGGTTCTGCTCCTGGACCTCCAGGATCGTTCTTTCCGTCCCAATCAATCTGTCCTTCAGATTCCTCCGCTTCAAGCGAGAGGGATCCTTCAGATTCGGGCCGCGCCTTTGGCCTCCCTAGCTCCCAGGGTTCTTCCACCGATACGCCCGGCAGTGGTAAGCATTCCTGCGGCGCGAGTCCAGTGCCTGCCACCTGGGCGATTGGCTGATAGCAGCCTCCTCCCGACTGGAGGTGGGCGGTCCAGAGATCTGGCCCTCAGGTTTACTCTCGGTTGGCCTCCTCATCAATGACCCAAGGCCGGAGCGATGCCAAAAGCAGGTGATATTGTTCATCGGTGAAACTCGACTCTCTGCGAGCAGACCCACCACAATCGGCGGACAGGGCTGAGGTTCTTTCTCCCAGCACAGTCGTTTCTGGTTGGGCAATTGTGCCTTGCCGGGACTATACGCCTCCTGGCCCTCATGGCGGCCTGCACCAGTGGTCCCGTTGGGCCCGTTACTGTACATCGCTAATGGTCACAATGCTGCGATCCGTTGGACCAGCCCGTGACAGTGACCCAGAGATGGGCGGCTCAATGGTGGATCGTTCAGCACACATCTGAGGGAGGCATCCTGTTCGTCATGATGCGTGAGTCTCGCTCGACGCGATGCATCTTTGATGGGTTGAGGTGCCCATCTGGGAACACCGACGCCGTCCTCTGGTCCCCTAAAGTCTCGATGCCACATCAACCTGCTGGAGCGCGGTCCGTCTAGCTGTCACCGCCTTCGCTCCCATTTCTCACGGGTCAAGTGGTTTCCAGGTCAGGCGGACAACACCCGACCATGTGTACTGTCTCTGATCCGCCAAGAGTGAGACCGCGCTCCATGCTGTTATACGAGCTCTCCGCCTTTGGTCCCTCGTCTGCGCAGCCTGGAGGCAGATCTCTGGCCATTCGCAGGGGAGCCTACAACACCTGCCCGATACCTAAGCCGGATGGGCTCGTCTCATGGTGGTCTCTCCTGCTGGAGGTAGTACAAGATCTCTTCTCCCACCAGGGCCACGCCTCAGGTGGACCTGTTTGCCTCAGGGAAAATGCAAGCCGAGTCTGTTCATGCTAGCCCCTCAGCAGGGCTCGCTGCAGGATGCCTTCTCGAGAGCCGTGGACCCCGACTCTTCTCGCCTTTCCCCATTCCTTGATCCACAAGATGCTTGTCAAGGTGAGGAGGGCAAGGTGCAGGTGATTCTGGTAGCCCCAGACTGACCGCATGGTTCTGGTATCAGATCTCCTCAGCCTCAGCTCAGGCTCCCGAGGCGCTTCCAGCCCGCGGGACCTATCTCAGTCAATCAGGGGAGGTACCTATCCGGACCAATCCCTGCACCGACAGCCTGGTTCCTGGCTGAGAGTTCCAGGCTTTGGGTGTTCCGACGGGTCCACAGCGTCGTTGAGGCATCCCGTGGGAGTCGACCAGAAAGTGCTATGCCTTCAAATGGAAGAGATTCTCCATTTTGGTGTGTCAGAAGGGCTTGTACCCTTCAAGCCTCAGCAAGCATTCTGGACTACATATGGAGTCCTTTCTCCAGCAAGGGCTTCGTTGAAGGCATTCTCAAAGATTTTCCTGACATCTCTGCTTACGGGCGGGCCAGCAAAGCAGTCAGTGGCTCAGGAGAAGGTGGTGGGCACTTTCCAAGGCCTTGACCACATTTCCCCTCCGGTGCGAGAACCTCCACCTCCGTGGGATCTACTGCTGGTATTGGCCAAACTTATGGGCAAGCCATTCGAACCAATGCCAGGTGTGATATTTCAACCTGTCGTGGAAAAATCGCCTTCTTGGTGGCTATCCGTCAGCCAGAAGGATGGGAGAGCTCAGCGCTTTCCATCTAGCCTCCTGCCTGGTCTGCCACAGGGACAAGGTTTCCTCGCGCCCCACCGAAATTCCTTCGAGTGGTGTTGGAGTTTCACCTTAACCAGGTGTTGACTCTGCAGGTGTTGTACCCAATCACACCTCGGGCAGGACGATAGGCTCCATACTTTGGACCTAGATGACGTTCGCTTATTATAAGGAGGGGCCGGCTGAAATTCGGGGATGCAGCCAGCTGTTTCATCACCTACGCTGAAGCCGCACCTGGCGGACCTGCAGCTAGCGGATGACGACGTGTGGATCACCTCCTGCGTGAGCTCTACTACAGGTTGGTGGGCATAGGAGCCTCCCAGAGGGATAAGAGCTCATTCTACCCACCATACCGCTGCATCAGTAGCTGCTCCCAGGGACTTCCCTATCCAGGATATCTGCAGGGCTGCTACCGGGAAGTCGGCACATACCTTTATTACCCACTACCACATCGACCTCGAGGTCACTCCGGGATGCTGGTTTTGGGGTCTCGGTTCTCAGATCTCTCTTTCCCAAGTAAGTATCGGGGTGTCGCCTTGCCTCCCTCCCGGAGGAACTGTAGGTCATGAGGTGGATGTACAACATATCATGTCCTAGGGGAAATGGGTTACTCACCTGTGGGGTTCTGGGAATGGTATATGTTCATCCATCTGACCTCCGGCCCGATGCACAACCTGAGAGCTGCCAGCGGCCAGATCTGGCGTCATGGGGTGGAGCAGGGTTTTACCACCGGGTGGGTGGGAGAGCCAGCTTGAAGCCCTTCCGGCCCAGGAATAAGCGGCAAGGATACCTGCCAGAAAGTGTGGATGAACAACATATACCATTCCTGGAACTCCTGTTCTGGGGACATGAATGTTGTTCATCCACCTTCTAACGAGTATCCTGCTGCTAAGCTTGCGGAAGGTCTTCAGCTGTCCTTCCTCCCACCGGTTGGTAAAACTCGGCTCCGCCCCATGACGCCAGCTCTTCCTTACCGCTTGGAAGCTCAGGTTCCCTCCTTCACGCTCTGCGTATAAGACTGGTTCCTAACTCTTCAGTTTTCCGAAATTAAACTTTAAGGTTTTCTAGACTTCACCAACCTATTTCCCAGTGCCATGATGACATATAGATCTCGGTTTCCGGAGATGCCCATGCGGGCAGAAGATGTCTCAGATGGATCCGCGCTCCACGTGTGTCTACTGCTTGGGCCTTCCATGCGACCCGCAGGCTTGCGACCTGTGCTCTACTTTCTTGGCCTACGCCCTGAAGACCGCGTGCCCTGGCCTGCAACTTGGGCGACCTGAGCCGGTATGCCTCCGGTATAGTTGAAGGAGGCCCTGCTGGCGGTTTTCGTGGCGGCGGGCTCGGCGGAACAGCTAGAGCAGATGATCGCCCTTGAAGAGGAGGCGGCGCGGGCCGCATCTTCCTCGGCCCCGGCATTTATCCCACTCTCCCTGGGATCCTCATATTCTGCTTCCTTTAAGGAGCTTTGTCTGTCTCTCTCCACTAAGGAAGAGGGACCAACATCTGCTGGACCTTCCTCTCGGTCCAAAAAGAAGGACAAGGGTAAGTCCCTCCGTTGACGCTCTTGGGAGCGGGTGAGTTCCCCCTCCCCGAGTGGTCGACCATCGACTTCGGTCGATCCTTCGGCTCCGGCCACTGGCTTCACGGTGTCCCCGTCGGGTCAGTTGACCGAGACTCCCGTCGACGCAGTCGAGATCTTTCTCGACCCGTTGGACGGGTTGTCGACCGGCGGAGCCGAAAATCCTCTCTCCCCGGTTCCCCCGGTGGTGGTTGAGGATCCCGTGGGCTTGCCAGTACCTCCGGTTCCGGAGCCCTATGGTGACCCCTCCGAGCCGAGGGGAGAGCGGGTTTCCCCTGCCCTTCCCCCGCCCCCTCCTCGGAAAAGCCGAGGTTCGCAGTCTCGGTCTCGGACTTCTTCGCGGTCCAGCCGATCCCGCCACCATAGGCGGTCTCAGTCTCGGGACCACGGGAAGCTGCGTGCCGCTCGTCGTCCTCCTCGGATGAGGGAAGCTTCGACGCAAGTTGCGTCGACGATACGAGGACCTCATGTGGCAACAGCTGCTTCTGGCCAGGGACAAGCCGACGTCATCGCCTTCCCCGGCCATTAAGTGGCTGTCACCGGAGCGGACGAAGCAACCCCTCGCTTTAGCCGAGGCGCCTGTTTCCAGGCCTGTTGCTCAGCCAAAACCAGCTGCTCCACCGATTCTGGTGGAACCTCCGCCTCCACAGCTGTTGTTTGGGGCTCCGACCAAGAACTCTCGGTCGGCTCAGGGTCTGCCCCATAGGCTGTCTGTCACCCTCACTCCCGATCACCCTCGGCAGGTGGAGGGTAGCTCAGGCCCGAGGCAGCTCTTTGCGGACTCTTCTGAGTCCGATGACGATTCCTCCCTTTTCTCCTGGCGAGTGAACTTGGAGTCCTCTGGAGGTCAGTCGCTGGACGATAGCCCTTCGTCCTTCCTGGGTTTGCTTAGGCTCATCTCGGAGTCCACCGGGATGCAGCTCGAGCCGTTATCTAAGCTGGCCAAGTATCCCCTCACGGAGATATTGGACTGAGGGGATTCCCCTACGGAGGCCTTTCCTGTGGCCGAGGCCATTGTGGGCCCGGCCTTGGAGCTCTGACAGCGCCCTGCTTCCTGCCCTGCGCCTTCGGCCAGGATGGCCTGGAAGTATGTGGTCCCTACCGGTTCCCTGTCCGGTTTCTCGGAACATCCCTCAGCCGAGGGGTTGTTACCGACAGCGTTTCCGGCGTGCGGCAGCTGAGGTCATGGACAAACCTCCCGACAAGGAGTCCAAGAAATTGGACTATGCTGGGCGAAAAGTCTACGCTGCGTCCTCCCTTGGCCTTTGTCAGGCCAGCTCGGCCGTGCTTTTGGCACATTTCTCCCATGCCCTGTTGGGCTCCCTGGACAAGGTAGTCTCTCATCTCCCCGGTTGACCTGCAGACCACGGTTAGGCAGGTGCGGGACCAGGGCAGGGCAGTGGCCAAGCAGCAACTTCAGACTGCTCTGGACATTGGAGACTCATGCGCCAGGTCAGTCGCGGCCGCAGTGGCTATGCGCCGTCGGGCATGGCTGAGGATATCCACTTTCACATCGGATACCCAGCACAAGTTGGCGGATGTCCTCTTCTTGGGGACCGACCTCTTCGGCCCTGGGGTGGAAGGCCACCTCCAGAGGATCGAGAAGTCCAATGCCACTTTGGACTTGGTCTCATCCACTCAGAGGGATAAGGGCCGCAGACCACAGCCTAAGCCCTTTCGTCCGTCTGCGCCCGCGGCACGTCCGGCCCAGCAACGTCAGGGCCAGCAGGCTCGCGCTTGGCATCCCAAACCCAAGCCCGCAGCTTCCTCCTCCGGGAAGCAGGTGGGTAAATGCCCAGGAGGTACCTCGGCCGGTCCCCCCTCCAAGCCTGCCCAGTGACGGGTTGAAGGGTGTCGCCCCCAAACTCATCGCCTCACCCCAGGTTCCCCCCCATGGGGGGGGGGCGGCTCCGCCACTTTCTTTCCGCCTGATCCGTTATTACCACAGACTGGTGGGTGTTGGAAGTGGTGGGAAAGGGCCTGCCTCTGGAGTTCGCTTAGGTCCCGCCCTTCAGAGCCGTCGCACCTCGGGGGGCCTCGGGGTCCCCAGCCTCGCTGTCGGCTCGCCGAGCCGACATCGCTATCCTCCTTGAGAAGGAGGTGATCAGAGAGGTGGCGGATCCCCCCCTCAGACCTGGGGTTTGTGTCCAGGTACTTCCTGGTTCCGAAATGGATGGGGGGCTGACGCCCCATTTTCGACCTGCACGACCTAAACAAGTTCCTAAGGTCTCGGACCTTCAGGATGGTCACTGTGGCTCAGATAATACCATCCTTGGAACACGGCGTGTGGTTCTGCTCTCTGGACCTGCAGGACACGTTCTTTCACGTCCCTGTCCGTCTGTCACATCAGAGATTCCTTCGCTTTCGAGCGGAAGGATCCCTTTTCGAGTTCCGAACCATGCCCTTCGGCTTGTCTCCTGCTCTCAGGGTCTTCACCAAATGCATGGCAGTGGTGACAGCATTCCTGCGGTGCCGAGGGGTCTGGGTGTACCCTTACCTGGACGATTGGCTGATAGCAGCCCCCTCGAGGAGGAGGTGGGCGGTCCAGGGATCTGGCCCCTCCAGGTTTGCTCTCAAGTCGGCCTCCTCATCAACGAGGCCAAGTCGGAACTCGAACCGAAGCAGGTGATTCTCTTCATCGGGGCAGAGCTCGACTCTCTTCGAGCTAGAGCACGGCTCCTGGCAGACAGGGCCGAGGTTCTTTCATCCTTTGCCCAATCTTTTCTGGTTGGGCAATTGCGCCCTGCCCGGGACTTCCTACGCCTCCTGGGTCTCATGGCGGCCTGCACCAGCGTGGTCCGTTGGGCCTGCTGGAACATGCGCCCCCTTCAGTGGGGACTGGCCAGCCAGTGGTCTCAACGCTGCGATCCATTGGACCAGCTAGTGACGGTGACCCAGGAGATGTGGGAACCTCTCCAGTGGTGGATCGTTCCAGCTCATCTGCAGGAGGGCATCCCATTTGTCCGCCCGAGCCGGCCGGTCTCTCTATCGACCGATGCCTCTCTGATGGGTTGGGGTGCCCATCTGGGGAGCCTGACGCCACGGCCTCTGGTCCCAGCGGGAGTCGATGCCATATCAACCTGCTGGAGCTCCGGCGGTCCGCTAGCTCTCACTTGCCTTCGCCTCCGTTTCTTCGGGTCAAGTGGTTCGGGTCCAGGCGGACATACCACGACCATGTACTACCTAAACCGCCGGGCCGGGACGCGCTCCATGCTTCTATGCAAGGAAGCTCTCCGCATTTGGTCACTCGTGCGCAGCCTGGAGGCGGATCTCCTAGCCATTCATGTGGCAGGAGCCTCCAATACCCTGGCCGATGCCCTAAGCCGGATAGGGGCTGCGTCCCACGAGTGGTCTCTCCTGCCGGAGGTAGTACAAGATCTGTTCTCCCATTGGGGTACACCTCAGGTGGATCTGTTTGCCTCCAGGGAGAACGCGAAGCTGAGGCTGTTCCATGCCGGCCCCCCTCTCTGCAGGGCTCGCTGCAGGGGGATGCCTTCTCGAGGCCATGGACCTCAGGCCTCTTCTACGCCTTTCCCCCATTCCCCTTGATTCATAAGGTGCTTCTCAAAGCAAGGTGGGACAAGGCGCAGGTGATTCTGATAGCCCTAGACTGGCCCCGCCAGTACTGGTACCCAGATCTCCTCAGCCTCAGCTCCAGGCTCCCGAGGCAGCTTCCAGCTCGCCCGGACCTGCTCTCAGTCAGTCAGGGGAAGGTGTTCCATCCGGACCTTCAATCCCTGCACCTGTCGGCCTGGTTCCTGAGCGGCTAGAGTTCCAGGCCTTGGGTCTTTCCGACGAGGTCCTCAATGTAGTTGAGGCGTCCCGTAAGGAGTCGACCAGAAAATGCTACTCCTTCAAATGGAAGAGGTTTTCCATTTGGTGTCAGGCCAAGGGCCTGGACTCTTCTCCTGTTCCTTGGCAAGCATTTTGGACTACCTATGGTCCCTTTCTCAGCAAGGGCTTAGGTTGACGACCCTTAAGGTGCACCTGGCAGCCATCTCTGCGTACCGGGCGCTGGCCGGGAAGCAGTCGGTGGCGCAGGAAAAAGTGGCCGGGCGCTTTTTCAAAGGCCTTGATCACATTTCCCCTCCGGTGCGAGAACCTCCACCTCCATGGGATCTACTGCTGGTACTGGCAAAGCTCATGGGCAAGCCATTCGAACCAATGCACAGGTGTGATCTCTCTCACCTGTCATGGAAGACCGCCTTCTTGGTGGCTATTATGTCAGCCAGAAGGATGGGAGAGCTCCAGGCGCTCTCCATCGAGTCTCCTTACCTGGTCTTCCATAAGGACAAGGTTGTCCTGCGCCCCCACCCGAAATTCCTACCAAGTGTGGTGTCGGAGTTTCACCTTAACCAGGTGTTGACTCTGCCAGTGTTCTACCCCAATCACACCTCGGAGGCCGAATATAGACTCCATACTCTGGACCCTAGAAGGGCGCTTGCTTATTATAAGGAGAGGACGGCTGAAATTCGGGGAGAGGTTCGCCAGCTGTTTGTCACCTACGCTGAAGCCGCACCTGGCAGACCTGCAGCCAAGCGGACGATAGGCAGGTGGGTCACCTCCTGCATAGATCTCTGCTATAAGTTGGCGGGCATGGAGCCTCCCAGAGGGATAAGAGCTCATTCTACCCACCATACTGCTGCATCGGTGGCTGCTTCCAGGGACTTCCCTATCCAGGAAATCTGCAGGGCTGCTACCTGGAAGTCAGCACACACCTTCATCACCCACTACCACATCGACCTTGAGTCACGCCAGGATGCTGGTTTTAGGGCCTCGGTTCTCCAGTCTCTATTCCCTAAGTAGGGGGTGTGCGCCTTGCCTCCCTCCTCCCGGAGAACTGCTAGGAGTCTGCCAGACAGTGTGGATGAACAACATATCCATGTCTCTAGAAATACAGGTTACTCACCTGTAACAGGAGTTCTAGGAATGGTATATGTAGTTCATCCACACGACCCACCCGACCTCCCCTGGTTCGACGCACAACCTGAGCTTCCAGCGCGCCAGATCTGGCGTCATGGGGCGGAGCCGAGAGTTTTACCACCCGAGTGGGTGGTAGGAGCCAGCTTGAAGACCTTCCGGCAAGATTTAAAGCGGCAAGGATACCTGCCGGACAGTGTGGATGAACAACATGTACCATTCCTAGAACTCCTGTTACAGGTGAGTAATCTGTATTTACAGGTGAGTAACCTGTATTTTGATACATTTTATTGGACCAACATAGATGTAACAAAAGAAAAACGTGCTTAAGCTTTCGGACCAACCAAATCATTCCTCGGAAGATTATGGCAGTTGTTTGGTAAATCACATACTAACAACACCCAGATCATACATAAAAAAAAAAAAAAAAGGAATTCTCATTGGTTTAAAATGCGTTTTTCATAAAATAGAGGTTTAAATGCAAGAAATCAGTTTGTCAGCTGGCAGCTATGAAGCACTCCAAGGTCAAATGTCAACAAAGGCAAATAAGAGGAATACTTACAGGGGTCCGGTAGTTTCGTTAACTTACATCCTGAATGAGTGATTTTGTTGCGTGAATACTCATAATTAAATGCAAGATCTTTAGATATAATACCCACTTAAAGCAGCAGTGTTTGTTAGTAAGGATACATGTTTTTCAGTAATATGGTTCGTCTGGCAAAAAATTTCAAGATACATCTTGTTCTTTTCATTGTCTTTCATTCCTGAACCAAGATTTCAGATCTTGAAGTTTAAAAAGCTCCCACACCCATGCCACACCCACGATGAAAAAAATTGAGTATTTTGTGCTGTTTACTATTGGAAACGTGCGGAAGAACCATCCTAATACAACTACAGCATGAATCTAGCATGTAATTTAACAAGCAACACCAGGGGGGGAGAGATTTTTAAAAATGGCGAATTGTGGCCATCTTTAATGATGTGAGTCATTAATTACAAAATCCGTTATACAAAAAGTGTTAACATCTGAGAAAACAAAAAATATACTGAGCATGACTCTTAAATTGTAAGAAATACATTTTTGCTAAAAAAAACTATATGAGGAATTATTTTACCGACTGATGATTACTGCTGCTGTAAATACATGTTAAAACAGATAATATTGCAAGTTAAAAACTATAAAACAGAAATATTCTATGTATGGCAATAGGAGGGTATAAAGAGAGAAGTTTCACTAAAGTGAACAACTTGTTTAACACATTCATAAAATGATAAACCTATCTCGAGACAACTTATCAACTATATACTCAACCAGATACTATGTTTCATAAACATTAAAACCTACAGCGCTGTAAATACAGGTTACTCACCTGTAACTTTAGTTCTAGGAGTGGTATATGTTGTTCATCCACACTTATTGGCAGGTTCCTTGCTGCTTTAAATCTTGCCGGAAGGTCTTCAAGCTGGCTCTTCCCACCCACCAGGGTGGTAAAACTCTCGCCTCTGCCCCATGATGCCAGATCTTGCCTGCTGGAAGCCAGGTTGCATGTCGAAGCGGGGAGGTTTGGTGGGTTGTGGGGATGAACAACATATGCCACTCCTAGAACTCCTGATCTTACTTCGAGATACAGCTCTTGCAGCAGGTTACACCATTTGGACTGAAGCAGTCAGGTGCCAGGACCCCACGGAAATTTTCTAGCTAGCAATCTTCAGTGGGGACCGCCTCCGACATCGGAACCTCCCGACATCAGGTGTAGTACAAAGGAGGCCGTCCCCACAATCCTCAGTTCTTTTCCCGCCCGTCGACATATGACATCGACTCGGTCCCTTTCCAGCGTGTAACGAAGCATTTCGAAGTTCTCGTCTTTCTTCACAGATTTGGATTCATCTGATGTCCTCTCCAATCACTTCTCTGGAAGGTCGCCAATTGAAGTGTGCCTGCGGCAAACAGAACCCCTTCAGGGATCCTCACTCGGTCTATGTGCGCTGCCTAGGCCCGGAACATGACACCAAGGCCTGCTTCTTCTGCCAGGGCTTCAATAGTCGCACCAGGATCTGCCGCCAGAAGGCCCTTCAAGCATTTCTCTTAGAAGAAAAACTGAAAACCATGGATAAGGAACCTTCCTCCAGGGAGGAGTCGTCCGGGAAAACCCACAAACACCAGGAGAAACACCGGGAGAAGGAAAGGCCCAGAAGGTCCGGCTCGTGGTCAGACTGCTCTCCTTCCAGGGCTCAATCTCAGCCTCCCCCGGTTCAGGTCAGATCCTCCAGTGGCTCCTCCTCTCTGCAGTCCCTCAAGACTTCCAGGCCGTCGGCATCGTCCACTCCATCTAAGGCCTCGTCTAAGTTGGGGGAGCGCCACAAATCTTCCTCCCGCCGTCGGGACTCCGACGCCAGGTTGGTTTCCCAGCCTCCGCGTGGGTCGGACCTGGTTCCTCGTAAGACCAAGGACCTGACTTCCCTCAAATGGATGCCAGACCTGACGTCGGCCAACCCGACGTCGGCCAAGCATCACTGGCGCTCCCAGGAGCCGGCGAAAGCGAAACACTTGTCGCCGGCCAGGCATTCGCCTCTGAGGACGCTGGCCAGGGGACCGACGTCGGCTACCCCAGAGAGGAGGACGGCACCACCGTCGCCGGCTGACGTCGGTCGAAAGGACTCGTCAGAGGAGGATACCACTCAGCCCAAGGACCAGACGGACGATGCTGGAGACGTTGGACTCCCACAGGAACCTTCCCCGGAGCGGGAGACCCGACGCCTGACCCCGGCGACAGGCCACCGGCGCCCGGCCTGTCGTCGGGCTTGAACTTGGCAGAGGTAAAGGAGCTCTTTACCTTCTGGTGGGACATCATCAGGAAAGATGTGGTCGCCACACGCTCTGCTGCTACTCTGGCTCCGCCTCTACCCACTCCTTCAGCCTACGCCCCCTGCTCCGCCCAAGGGGCCTGTAGAACGGTCACCCACCCCCAAGGAGTGAACACCACCTCCTTGGGGCAGAACATCAGATAGAAGACCTCCCTCTAGATCCACTTCAGGGTCACCCAGTCGTAAGAGACCCAGATGACACCGGTACACCCCGTCTGGGGAGGATTCTAGATCTGACACCTCAGGGTGCTCCAGATCTCTTTCTCCCATCAGCATTCCCTCTCCAGACCCACACGACCTACCTAGGTCTTCTCCGGATGATCCCTCTTTCGCGGAGATCTTGAGGCACATCCAGGAGAATATGGGGTGGGATGTTGAAGAGCTCGACCCCGAGAGACAGCGCATTGCTGGCTGCCTTCGGCAGAAAGACCCAAAGCTTGTGGTAGTGCCACCCTTGTTGGACACTTCTACGGACGTCACCAAGGCTGCATGGAAGCGTCCGCATTCTACTCTGGCAGTGCCGAAGAAGGCTGACCGCCTATACAAGGCCCCTAGGGAGGACCAGTATCTGGCGAACCATCCTCTGGCTGACTCCCTGGTCATCACTGCCTCACATGACCGGTCTCGGAGACCTCAGCATTTGAGCACACAGCC
Organism: Neoceratodus forsteri; assembly: GCA_016271365.2. Lineage (NCBI taxonomy): Eukaryota > Metazoa > Chordata > Ceratodontiformes > Ceratodontidae > Neoceratodus > Neoceratodus forsteri. The sequence continues at coordinate 505,186,248 of CM028129.1, read as the reverse complement.
TCCGGACCCGGAATCCAAGCAATTGGATGTCCTGGGTAGGCGCACGTATGCGGCTGCGACTTGCGCCATCAGGTCACTGAATTACCTCACCCACATGATTCAATTTCATTACGCACTGTGGGAACAGGGACAGGACCTGGTTGAGAAGATGCCTGATGGCAACTAAGAGGAGGAGCCCCTGAACCTCCTCCGCACGGGTTCGGATGTGGGGACCCAGGTGCTCAGAGACGCATATGATTGTGCGGACTCTTCTGCCAGAGCTGCAGCCTCATGCGTGTGTCTCCGGAGACATTCTTGGCTCCGTTTCTCCGGTTTTACCCCGGACGTCCAGGAGAACATCTTAGACGTCCCTTACAACGGCGAGGTCCTATTTGGTGAAGCCTCCGAGAAGGTGATCATCAAACTTCAGGACGCAGGAAAGGCAGTCAGATCTGTACAGGTCATGTACAGGTCTCGGCCCAGTTCCTTTCGTAGGAACCAGAGCCGCTTTCGCGGCCGGATACAAAGGCAACAGCCATGTTCCGGCCAACAGCAGAGGGGCACTTTCACCCAAAAAGCCCAGGCCAAGTCATCCCCAGGCAGAGGCCAACGAATCGCAAAGTTGGCCCAGCCTGCTGGATCGAACGCTTCCACAACATGACTCCTTCCCGGCCCCCGCCCCTCCTCAGGATCAATGGGAAATGAAGGTCGGGGGTTGCATCGCACGTCACCTGCCAGGGTGGCTGTAGATCACCACAGACAGGTGGGTGCTGCAACTGGTCAAAAAAGGCCACTGTATAGAATTTGTAGGCAGCCTACCTACAAGACCTCCCCTGCTTTCCCGCTACTCGGGTCAGCACGCCCTGCTCATACAGCAGGAAGTGCTCGCGCTTCTGGAGGAAGAAGCCTTAGAGCACGTTCCAGAGAGGACTAGGGTATTATTCTCACTTCTTCCTGGTTCCAAAGAAAACAGGGGACCTCCGTCCAATTCTGGACCTCAGCGACCTCAACTTGTTGGTGGCTTAAGCGCTTCCACATGGTGACCCTTCCGGGCCTAATTCCCATGTTGAAGCGAGGCGCCTTCTGGTGTCTTTGGACATGCAGGATGCCTACCTGCACATTCCAGTGCTCAAAGCGCAAGAAGGTTCCCTGCGCTTGAGTTTCAAACCGCCATTATCAGTTCCGAGCTCTTCCCTTGGGCTGTCATCGGCACCTCGCGTTTTTTCGAAGTGCATGGCGGTTGTTGCGGCGTCTCTGAGGAGACAAGGCCACTACGTGTTCCTGTACCTGGATGACTGGCTTCTCATGGCACCCTCCAGGGAGGCACTGATGACGGCCATTCATGGCACCCTGTCCCTTTTTCAGTCACTGGGTATCCTCATCAACTACGAGAAGTCACTCCTGGTGCCGTCCCAGAAACTTCAGTTTATAGGAGCAGTTCTGGACACCGTCAGAGGGAAAGCTTTTCTTCCCTCAGACAGAGCGGAACACATCAGATCCCTCATCAGGGACCTGTCGGTGAAGAAGACCGTCCCAGCCAGACTGGTCCTTCGCCTGCTCGGACACATGGCTGCGACCATTGCAACAGTCCCGATGGCACGGCTCCACATGCGGGTAACCCAGTGGATGTTAAGGGTACAATGGGACCAAAGGCAAGACCATCTGCAGCAGCCAGTTCGAATCACGACGGCTGCGATTCAGGATTGGCAGTGGTGGCTAGATCCGGGGAACCTCTTCGTGGGGGTTCCATTCACAGCGCCATCCTCGACTGTGACTCTCTCCACAGATGCCTCAGGGCTCGGGTGGGGGCACACCTAGGCAGTGTGCGGTCTCAGGGCCTTTGTACAGCCCAGGAATCTCATCTCCACATCAACATTTTGGAAATTAGGGCAGTTCTTTACGCTCTGCAGTCCTTCCAGTCTGAGATTCCACCGGGTACACTCCTGTTACAAACAGACAATACCGCGGTGATGTATTACCTCAACAAACTAGGAGGCATTCACTCCTACCCGCTTTGCGGGGAGGCCATGAGAGTGTGGGAGTGGGTATTGCTACACGGTGCAAATCTAATTGCAGTAAACATCCCGGGAGTGGACAACACCGTCGCAGACAGTCTTGAGTCGCTCTCAGGCCAGAGTCCACAAGTGGGAACTTCTACAGGAGGTGGCAGAGAATCTATTTCACAGATGGGGCACTCCAGAGTTAGACCATTTCGCGTCCCCATCCAACACTAAACTGCCCAGTTTTTGCTTGCTAGATCCAGGGCCTGGTGTTTTCTGGTGAGACGTGTTGTCCCTCTCCTGGGCGGGCAGATTCCTCTGTGCCTTCCCTCCTTTCCCGTTGATCCAGAGAGTTCTCTTAAAACTTCCAGGGAGCAGGTGACGCTCATTTTGATCGCGCCTTTCTGGCCCAGACAAATTTGGTTCCCTCTTCTGCATCAGTTATCCCGGGAACCTCCAGTTCCTTTGCCAATCAGCTCCCATCTGTTGTCTCAGGAGGCGGGTTCATTGGTTCATCCAGACTTACGTTCATTGAACCTGCACGCTTGGCTCCTAGAGACATAGCCATGATGCGATACGGGGTCTTGCAAGAAGTGGCAGATGTGCTCTCTGCTGCCAGAAAACCGGCAACCCATGCAACGTATGCCATGAAATGACGTAGATTCTGTTTTTGGGCTCAAACGCGCGGTTTCTCGCCATTAGAATGTCCCAAAAAGCTGGTTCTGGACTACCTGCTTTCCCTCTTTCATTTCGGACTGGCTTACTCCTCGATTAAAGTGCACCTTTGTGCAATTTCTGCTTACCATGCCCCTGTAAGCCATCAGATGGTGGCCCAGTTGTACACTGCTCGTGCCTTTTTAAGGGGAGTCCTCCACCTTAGTCCACCCATCAAGGATCCGATTCCTCCTTGGGACTTACCCTTCGTCCTGGAGCAGCTTACACTGCCACCTTTTGAACCAGCCGTGGATTGCGAGCTACGTTTTCTGTCATGGAAAATGTTATGTTTAGTTGCCGTTACTTTGGCAAGAAGGATCTTGGAATTGCATGCTCTAATGTGCAAAGAGCCTTATTTGGTTTTCCATCAGGACAGGGTATCCCTGAGGACAAACCCAAAGTTTTTGCCTAAGTTGGTTTCAGCCCTCTCCCTTAACCAGGATATTGATTTACCAGTGTATTTTCCAAGGTACACTAATCGAGGAGAAGACCTTCTGCACACCCTCAATGTGCATCGGTGCCTCAGATGTTATCTGACCAGAACCAGACAGTTTCGAAAAGGCTGATCAACTTTTTGTTTCCTTTGCTTTCAGTATGAAAGGAGCTCCTGTCTCCAAACAGTCTCTGTCGAGGTGGCTCATCCAGTGCATCACTTTCTGTTATGACAAGCGCAATAAACCCTTACCGGGCGCGGTCAAGGGTTATTCCATGAGAGGGGTGGCCACTTCCTTTGCGGCATTAAAGAACGTCTCCCACCTCAGCTATCTGCATTGCAGCTACTTGGAGCTCTGTGCATACCTTTATCGGGCATTACAGTCTGGACATTGCATCGAGGTGAAGAGCAGGGTTCGGCCTAGCCGTCCTTCAGGGACTTCTGTCCTAAGCTCGAGTAGTATTGAGAATTCTACCTTTCCTCCTCCCTGTGGCGTAGGATTGCCACTATTGCTTGGAAATCAGTCCTAATGGTGTAATCAGCTGCAAGAACTGTATCTCGAAGCAAGATAGTTCAGTTACGTAAGAACTTACCGTAACAGTAGATCTTCGAGAACAGCTCTTGCAGCAGGTACCTTCCCGCCCACCATCCCCCTTCTTGTGGAGGTAGGTCGTAGCCAAACATCCATCTTACGGGATGGGACGTTTTGATTTATCATCTTGGCCATCTGGTGGCGGATCCTCGGTCTCCTCTTCTGATGTCATCTAGTTGCCGGGAGTCTCTGGCGGGAGAACTGAGAATTGTGGGGGGACCGCCTCCTTATGTACTACTCCTGACATCGGGGGCGGGGCAGAAGTCGGAGGCGGTCCCCGCTGAAGACTGCTAGCTAGAAAATTTCTGTGGGGTCCTGGCGCCTGATGGCTTCAGTCCAAATGGTGTAACCTGCTGCAGGAGCTGTTCTCGAAGATCTACTGTTACGGTAAGTTCTTACATAACTGTACTTTACAGGTGAGTAACCTGTATTTCTAGGGACATGGATATGTTGTTCAATCCACACTTATTGGCAGACTCCTAGCAGTTCTCCGGGAGGAGGGAGGCAAGGCGCGCACCCCATACTTAGGGAATAAGGACTGGAGAACCGAGGTCCCAAAACCAGCATCCCGGCGTGACTCAAGGTTGATGTGGTAGTGGGTAAGGAGGGTGTGTGCTGACTTCCAGGTAGCAGCCCTGCAGATTTCCTGGATATGGACGTCCCTGGAAGCAGCCACCGAAGCAGCAGTATGTCGGGTAGAATGAGCTCTTATCCCTCTGGGAGACTCCATGCCCGCCAACCTATAGCAGAGATCTATGCAGGAGGTGACCCACCTGCCTGTCGTCCGCTTGGCTGCAGGTCTGCCAAGTGCGCCTTCAGCGCAGGTGACAAACAGCTGGCGAACCTCTCCCCGAACTTCAGCCATCCCCTCCTTATAAAAAGAAAACGCTCTTCTAGGGTCCAAAGTATGGAGCCTATACTCTGCCTCCGAGGTGTGATTGGGGTATAACACCGGCAGAGTCAACAGCTGGTTAAGGTGAAACTCCGACACCACCTGCGGAAGGAATTTCGGGTGGGGGCGCAGGACAACCTTGTCCCTGTGGAAGACAAGGATACTCTATGGAAAACGCCTGGAGCTCTCCCATCCTTCTAGGTGACGTGATAGTCACCAAGAAGGCGGTCTTCCACGACAGGTGAGAGATGTCACACCTGTGCATCGGTTCGAATGGCTTACCCATGAACTTTGCCAATACCAGCAGTAGATCCCACAGAGGTGGTGGTTCTTGCACCGGAGGGGATATGTGATCAAGGCCTTTGAAAAAGCACCTGACCACCTTCTCCTGTGCCACCGACTGCTTTCCGGCCCGCGCCCGGTAAGCAGAGATAGCTGCCAGGTGCACCTTAAGGGTTGTCAACCGAAGCCCCAGCTGAGAAAGGAACCACAGGTAGTCCAGAATGCTCGCCAAGGAACAGGAGGAAGGGTCCAACCCCTTATCCTGACACCAAATGGAGAATCTCTTCCATTTGAAGGCATAGCATTTTCTGATCGACTCCTTACGGGATGCCTCAACAACGTTGAGGACCTCATCGGAAAGACCCATGGCCTGGAACTCTAGCCGCTCAAGGAACCAGGCTGTCAGGTGCAGGGGTTGAAGGTCGGGGTGGAATACCTTCCCCTGGTTGACTTGAGATCAGGTCCGGGCGGGCTGGAAGCAGTCTTGGGAGCCTGGATCTGCGGCTGAGGAGATCTGGATACCAGAACTGACGGGGCCAGTCTGGGGCTACGAGAATCACCTGCGCCTTGTCCTTCCTCGGCTTGAGAAGCACCTTGTGGATCAAGGGAAATGGGGGAAAGGCGTAGAAGAGGCCCGGGGTCCACGGCCTCTAGAAGGCATCCCCCTGCAGCGAGCCCTGCTGAGGGGGGTGGGCATGAAACCGCCTCAGCTTCGCATTCTCCCTGGAGGCAAACAGGTCCACCTGAGGTGTGCCCCAGTGGGAGAACAGATCGTGTACTACTTCTGACAGGAGAGACCACTCGTGAGATGCAGCACCTATCCAGCTTAGGGCATCGGCCAGAGTGTTGGAGGCTCCCGCCACATGAATGGCTAGGAGATCCGCCTCCAGTCTGCCCATGAGAGGCCAAGTGCGGAGAGCTTCCTTGCACAGAGGCAAGGACCGCGTCCCGCCCTGGCGGTTTAGGTAGTACATGGTCATGGTGTTGTCCGTATGGACCTGGACCTCTTGACCCCATACAAACGGAGCAAAGGTGGTGAGGGCTAGTCAGACCGCTTGAAGCTCCAGCAGGTTGATGTGGCATCGAGACTCTTGGGGGTGACCAGAGGCCGTGCGCTCTGAGCTCCCCCAGTTGGGCACCCCAACCCATCAGAGAGGCATCGGTCGTTAGAGTGACCGTCTGCTCTGGGCGGACAAACTGGATACGCTCCTGCAGATGAGCGGGAACGTTCCACCGCTGGAGAGTGTTCCCCATCTCCTGGATTACTATTACTGGCTGGTCCAGTGGACTGGAGCGCTGTGACCATTGCTAGGCCAGTCCCCACTGCAGGGGACACATGTGCCAGTGGGCCCAACGGCCACACTGGTGCAACCCGCCATGAGATCCTGGAGGCGTAGGACATCCCGGGCAGGGCACAACTGCCCAACCAGAAATGATTGGGTAAAGGAGGAAAGAACCTCGGCCCTGTCCGCCGGGAGCCTAGCTTTGGCTCGAAGAGAGTCGAGCTCTGCCCCGATGAACTGAATCACCTGCGTTGGCACGAGTTCTGATTTGGCCTCGTTGATGAGGAGGCCAATCTGAGAGCAGACCTGGAGGGCCATATCCCTGGACCACTCCACCTCCAACCTGGAGGGGGCTGCAATCAGTCAGTCATCCAGGTAAGGGTACACCCGGACCCTTCAGTGCCGCAGGAATGCTGTCACCACTGCCAAGCATTTGGTGAAGACCCTGGGAGCTGGAGAGAGGCCGAAGGACATGGCCCGGGACTCATAAGGGATTCCTCCGCTCTGAAGCGGTGGTATCGCTGGTGGGACTGACTGATTGGGACGTGAAAGAATGCGTCCTGAAGGACCAGAGAACAGAACCACATGCCTCATTCCAAGGATGGGATGATCTGAGCCAGAGTGACCATCCTGAAGGTTCAAGACCTTAGGAACTTGTTCAGGTCGTGGTGGTCTAAAATGGGGCACCAGCCCCCGTCCGTTTAGGGACCAGGAAGTACCTGGACACAAACCCTGGGTCTGAAGGAGGATCTCCCACCTCCGTGATCACCTCCTTCTGGAGGAGCAGGGCAGTGTCTGCTCGACGGGCCAACAGGCTGCAGACCTCGTAGCGGCCCCCCCCCCCGTGGGGCGACAGCTCGATAGGGTGGGGACTGCTTGAATTCCAGCGGCAGACCCTTTTCTGCCACTTCCAACACCCAGCGGTCCATGGTGATATCGGATCAGGCGGAAATGAAGTGGCGGAGCCGGGGGGGGGGGACCCAGGGAGGAGTGACGAGGTTGGGGGTGACACCCCTCAACCCGTCACTGTGCAGGCTTTGGAGGAAGGACCAGCTGAGGAGCCTCCGGGACCTTTCCCTCCCAGCTTCCTGTTGGAGGAAGCGGCAGGCTTGGCTTTATGGTGCCAAGTATGAGCCTCCTGACCCTGATGCTGGTGTTACTAGACTGGACGTGCCGCAGGGGCGGAAGGGCGAAAGGGCATATGCTGCTGCTGGAGGCCTTTGTCCTTCTGGGCAGACGTGACCGAGCCCAAGGTGGCATTGGACTTTTCGATCCGCTGAAGATGCCCTTCAACCCCGGGACCGAACAAGTCAGTACCCAGGAAGGGAACGTCTGCCAGCTTGTGCTGGGTATCTGCCATGAAAGTGGATATCTGCAGCCAAGCTCTGTGGCGCATGGCCACTGCGGCTGCTACTGACCGGGCACATGGATCAGTAATGTCCATGGAGATCTGGAGCTGTTGTTTGGCCACCGCCCTTCCCTGATCCCGCACCTGCTTGGCCGTAGTTTGGAGGTCATTTGGGAGACGAGGAATCACCTCATCCAGGGAGCCCAAAAGGGCGTGTGAAAAGTGTGCCATCAGGATGGCCGAGCTGGCCTGACAAAGGCCTAGGGAGGAAGCAGCGTAAACTTTCCGCCCGGAGTAGTCCAACTTCTTGGGCTCCTTGTTGGGAGGCTTGTCCACATCCCGAGTGTTCTTGGAATGCCGGAAAATGCTATCGGTCACGAGCCCCTCCGCAGAGGGGTGCTCCGAGAAACCAGAGGGTGAACCGGTGGGGACAGCATACTTCCGAGCCATCCTAGCCGAAGGTGCTGGACAAGAAGCTGGCCGCTGCCATAACTCCAGGGCCGGGCCAACAATGGCTTCAGCCACCTGGAAGGCCTCTGTGGGGGAATCCCCTCAGTCTAGTAGCTCCGTGAGGGGATACTTGGTCCGTTTTGAAACAGGTTCGAGCTTCATTCAGTCACTTCACTACCAGTCTAGCATTGCTTGTAAAGCGCTTTGGATGTATGAAAAGTACTATATAAATGCTGATTCTTCTTCTTCATCCCAGTGGACTCTGAGATGAGCCGAAGCATTCCCAAAGACGAGGATGGGCTCTCGTCCACTGACTTGACCCCCAATGGACTCCAGGTCAAGCTGCCTGGAGAACAAGGAAGAGTCATCATCAGACTCCGAGGAGTCTGCGAACAGCTGCCGAGCAACTGAGCCACCCTCCACCTGCCGAGGTTGATCGGGTGTGTGGGTGACCGACATATGATGGGGCAAGCCCTGAACTGACCGAGAATCCTTGGTTGGGGCCCCAAATTTTGGTTGTGGAGGCAGCGGTTCCACCACAGTAGATAGCGCAGCTGATTTCGGCTGAGCAACCGGTGCTGGCTTCGGCTCCTCGACCATTATGAAGAGTTGTTTTGGCCGCTCTGGAGACAGCCACTTAATGGCTGTGGAAGACGACAAAGTCGGCCTATTCCCGGTCAAAAGGAGCTGCTGCCACATTAGCTCCTAAATGGCGCCAACGCCAATTTGTGTTGGAGCCTGTCTCAGGGCGAAGGCGAGGATGGCGGGCGCTGCCCGCTTTCCACGGCAGCCGAGACCGCCAGATGTCGTACGGATCGGCTGCACCGAGAAGAGGTCCGAGACCGAGACCTTCGGTGTTTCCGAGGGTAGGTCTGAGAGGGGGCGGGGGAAACTTGCTCCTCCCTCGGTTCAGGGACCTTAACCAGGGACTCCTGCACAGGAGGCACAGGCAAGTCCTTGATTTCCACCGGGGGAACCGGTAAAGAAGGGTTGTCGGCTTCTCCAGTCGACAGACTGTCTGGGTCAAGAAAAATCTCGACCTTGTCGACGGATGTCTCGGCTGGCTGACCTCACGGGGACACCGTGAAGCCAGTGGCCTTAGCAGCAACCTCGAGCGAAGTAGAGTGTCGACTCTCTGGGGAAGGGGACCTCTCCGCTCTCCCCTAGAAACGTGCGACGGTGGGACTTCCCTTGGGGTCCTTCTTTTGGATTGAGAGTAATGTCCCGAAGGGTCTTCTCTCTTGGTGGAGAGGGATTGGCAAAGCTCTTTGAAAGAAGCTGCGTAGGAGGATTCCAAGGAGAGTGGGATACATGCCACGACTGAGGATGATGATGATGCGGCCTGGGCCACCGCCGCCTCGAGGGCGATCATCTGCTCCAGCTGTTCCACTGAGCCCGCAGCCACGGACACCGCCCAACGGGCCTCCTTAGACTTAACCGGAGGATAACGTTTTTCGGGCCGCCCCAACAGTAACCGGGCAGCGCGGTCCTCCAAGACTGAAGCCAAAAAGGATTTGCAGAACTCACAAGCCTGTGAGTCATGGCAGAGTCCAAGGCAATAAACGCACGTGGCATGCGGATTGGTCCGGGACATCTTCTGCCCACTGGGGCACCTACGAAATCTGGGAGTCAATTTGTCCATCGCAGCCGCAAGGGAAGATACAGACCGAAGTCTTGTAAATCTCAAAATAAGTTTCGGATTAACCGAAGAGTTTGGATCCAGGCCTTAAACGCAGAGCAAAGGAGGGAACCTGAGCTTCCAAGCAGTAAGGAAGATCTGGCGTCATGGGGCGGAGCTGAGTTTACCACCCGGTGGGTGGGTGGAGGAGCCAGCTTGAAGACCTTCCGGCAAGATTTAAAACGGCAAGGAACCTGCCAATAAGTGTGGATTGAACAACATATCCACGTCCCTAGAACAAGATGTTTACAAGAAATATCAAATGTGAGAATTATCCCCTGCCCCCCCCAAAAGAAAAAAACTACTAAGGACTCCTTTGAGAATGATATCATGTATCCTAATATCCTGTTTAACCTTATGGCCACCAGAGACAACTTGTGGCATTGTGCCCGGGCTACTGGAAACCAATCATATTGGCAACGGTACAAAACCATCAGGAATGCCTGTACCAGGGATATTCGTTCTGTCAAGATCCGCCACTTCCAATAGGAGCTCTCTAGCTCCTGGAGGGATGGCAGAAACTTTTGGAGAAATATGAGGGACCTCATGGGTACGAACAGTAAGCTTGCCCCATCCATGCTTTCTGTAAATGGGGAAATCACTCAGGACTCCAAGGTGATCACCAGCACTTTTAACTTGGCCTTCTCAGACCTAAGTGACGTACTACCATCTGATTTCTTCGGTGTGCCAGTGCCTCCTACCACGAAGCACAAAGAAGGCGCACATCAAGCCCACCCCCATCTATTTTAGGATGATCTCTAAGCAAGATGCCAGAAAATATTTGCAGCGGGTGTTTGGGGAGTCAGGTTTTAGCAGTGACTCTTATCGTCCTGAATATTTTAAACTTCAGTCTTGAAGAACTCCTAACTCCCTTAAAGGAAAGCTGTCATAAACCCTATTTTCCTGCCAGCCACTACTCACCTGCCAACTTGCAGTGAGAGAGTTTCATGTCTGTTGTAGGGCATGTCTTTCATTTAAAATTTGTATTTTGATGTCATGGATAGTAGCGGCAAGAGCAACCTGTATGCAAATTAGAATCCTTATCTTCCTGTTGTGTGCCGTAACGCTGCTTTGTGACGATCGCAGCATGTATTAATGAAGCAAAAAGAATCATTGTGCTTGGTAGTATTTTTTGAGCTCTACCTTTAGAAACAAACCCTGTGGAAAACGGAGCAGTCTAACCTGTTTAATTCTGTTACTGAAATTTGCAGCTCTGAGTTCGGGCATGCGTGGTAGAGCTAGGTGCTACTGCGCATGCCTGAACTCAGAGCTGCAACTTTCAGAAAGAGAATTAAATAAGATAGACTGCTTCATTTTTGATGGGGTTTGTTTCTAAAAATAGAGCTCAAAGAATACTACCAAGCACATCATTTCTTTTTGCTTTGTGAAAACATGCCCCGATTGTCATGAAGCAGTATTCCGGCACACACAGGAAGATAACCCAGCTCACCAACTAGCCCACAAGGTCAAGCTCGGTCTTTCGGTGTGGCAGCACTGTCAGAATGGCACTTCCAGGACAGCCCTAGTAACCTCCATCAAGACATGAAAAGATTACAATTGCATACCATGTGTTAGCTGCAAAATTAAAAAAATACAAAAATTGTGCTAATCTGGCGTTTCTGCAGCTCTAGTGATTGGCACAAGAGTTTATGACAACTTTTCTTTAACTAAACTCCTCTGTCTCTACCTCTGCCAAGGTCAGTTCCTCGAGAAATGGCAGACCGCTGTAGTCATCCCTGTCTTCAAAAATGAACGTGCTCTCCATACAAACTACCGCCCAATCTCAATCCCCCCCCCCCGTCGAAGGCATTGGTAAGGATTGTGGCAGACCCGCTTACTGAGTATCTTGAGAAATGGCAAGATCCAGTGCCCACAACAGCACGGTTTCCATCAGGCACACAGTACCAGCACTGCCCTGTTCGAATTCACTAGCTACATTCATAATGCAATTGATCAAGGCCATTTAGTGGGGGCAGTTTACATCGACTTCACTAAAGCTTTTGACACGGTAAACCACACCATTCTGCTAAACTCACTCTCTGCCACTAGATTTTTGCCCGAAACCATAGGCTGGTTCAGTAGCTATCTGGAGGGCAGACCCCAATAAGTTAAAAAAAATTGCGTTCTCTTTGACAGTCGCCCAGTTTGCTCTGGTGGCAGCCTAAGAGTTAATAACCTCCCTGAGACAAACTCCACCAACATCTTACTCTGTGCGGATGACACAGTTATTTTCTCCAGTCAACCGGACCCACGTCTCCTGGAGACCCAGCTCCAAACTGATTTTGCATCTGTTGAGGACTGGTTCTCAAAGCACAAACTCCTTTATGAACTACAAAAAAACAAAAACTATGCTTTTCAGTAACAGCCACAACAAACACAAGTTGCACAGGCTTACCATCCGGAACAGTCGGGGGAGGGAGGGGGCACACAGTTGAGCCAGTCCCATATTTCAGATACCTAGGGCATAACCCTTGATAGTTCACTGTCCTACGCCGCCCATATAGATCAAGTTGCTAAAGCAGTAAATGCTAGGGTCGGGCTCTATACTGGCACAGACATTGCCTAACCTCCGATGCCCTCTGACTTGCGGTCAGCAGCTCCATAGTCTGCATTATTGACTATGGACTTGTTATATACAATGCAGCAACAGACAGCACTCAGAAGGATCAATGTAGCCCTTAATGAAGCTTGCAGGTTAATCACGTGTACACACCATCTCACCAATACCAGCGATCTATACAAATAAACAGATTGGTTTAACCTCATAGGACGAGTAAAATACCAGACCTGCCTCCTTGTAAAAAAGCCCGTTTTGGACTAACCCCCCCCCCGTAATGCAAGATCTTCTTAAACAAGCAATCAATCCACTTAAAACCCGAGGTATGTCAAGACAAGCACTTCTCATACCTTTCTGCCACACTATGCAGACACAACGTTCTTTTACTTACCGGGCATCCTCCTGGCTAAATGACCTACCAGCCACTATCCTGTCAGTACCCAAGTTGGGCCCTTTAAAATGTAAACTCTGCCTGCACCTTACTGCAGTTAGCAGATGTGATTGTCCAGTCATGGGGAAATATCACCCTGTTGCCTAAAGCCACCCTCTGTTTCTCTGTATCCCCTACCCCTCCCTCTATGCTACTGCAGCCCCTCTGCCTGTCTTTCTTCCGCTTGTTAACTTAGACCTGTATCCTGTCCACCCTCTCACCACCCCCTTGTAAACCTAGACCTGTATCTCATTCACCATCCTCATCCCCCCCCCCCGCAACTGTCCATGCCTCCCTAGACCAGTTCTCTCTCATGGTCCCCTTCCCTCCTCCTGTCCTTTTTTCCTGATCCCCCTGACATTCCTCCTTCCCCATTCCTTTTTCTCCCTCTCATTCTCAAACAACAAGGCCATTGTTGGCTGCTCTGTGTTCACTTATTTTAAGTACGTGAACCAAGAGTCCTAACACACTGTAACATCATAATTTCATGTACCTGAATGTTCGCCTTACCTCATAAAACCCTGACACACACACACACACACACACAACCAACACTCCCCCACCCCCCACGAAATAGTTTATGGAGAGATACCAACTTATAGATAACCTGTTAAAATGGTCTCTATTACCATATAATATTTAAAAAAAAAAAAATAGTCTATTTTTTTTACTTAAGGTCTCTAAGTACAAGTAGGGTAATGTGTCATAAAACCCAAAGCAATGTTCATGCCATCTTCTGCCTTATTGATAAGTAAGATAAGCTTGACCAAAACAACCTGTCTCTGTTGTGTATTTTGAAATCTTTTTTTTCTTCTTATTTCTCCTCCACGACCAAGCGCTAGCCCGTCTTGGCGTCCACTGGAATTTACCTCTGGCGTTGAGGTGCCAGCTGTCTCGGGGTGGGTGGTGGCGACATTATCCCGCCGGTTGGTGGTGATTTCAGCCTCCATTTCTCCCGTCCCCGAGTGTGGAGCTATGGCTTGCCAGGATGCCAGTGACTGAGCCACGCACGCTTCCTCACGTGGCACGCTGTGCGTTTGCTCGGTCACCCACCCCCTGTCTTTTGGAGCTGGTGTGCCAGCCTCGAGCCACCACTAGGGGCCAGGCATGCACCGGTCTCCAGTCCCATCCCTCCTCAGGAGAGGAGAGGTGTCCTCTGGATGCTCGATTTCTCCCTCCTGGTGACCCGTTTGCACTGAGAACACTGGTCGCCGGCGTTGCAGGAGGTAAGGCAGTGATGCCTGTGTCCTCCACGCCAGTGTACTGGCCATTTGAATTGTCCTTTTAAGACCATTACCGACATATCTAAGACTGAGTGATCGGTCTGAGACAAGTGCCGTCCCACTGGCTTGTCAGTCATCTTCATATTAATAGTATGTCTGTGCGAGTTCATTCTAGTATGGAGAGCTTGCGCTGTCTCTCCCACCTACCCTGCGTCTGGCCATCTCTTGTGTTGAATGAAATTAACAGCATTCCGTGATGCACATGTATTATTTCCCTGTATCCTGAATTGTTTGTTTTGTGAAGTAACTACACAACCCGAAGTGGAAATGTGCTCACAAGTCTTGGATTTCGGGTGATTGCAGGGTCGTGTACCATTTAGTCTTATGGTATTCTTTTTTGGTGCAAGTTTACTCCTAACAGTCAGGTTGGCTAAATTAGGTGGTGGTTTAAAAGATAGTAGTGGTAGTTCTTGAAAAATACAATTTAGGGTCTCATCCTCACTAAATATTTGGTGGAGGTCCTTCATAATCTTACGTAGAAGTTAAAGGTCAGGATGATATGTAACCGTTAAGGGTATTCTGTTGGTAGTGTTCCTGTCTTTATACTGAAGAAGATGTTCCCTTGGTACCTGTGTTGCACATTCTACTGCTCTGTCCAATTCTCTGGAAGTGTGTCCCTGCTCAATAAGTTTTCTTTTTTTCAATGTAGTGAAATGTGTATCTGTCTTCCTCATTTGAACAGATACGGTGATATCGAAGCGCTTGACTGTACATTACAGATTTTTTTGTGTGGCTTGGGTGATAACTATTTCTATGCAAGTATCTGTCTGTCTGTTGGCTTCCTGTAAATACATGCATCTAAGGTTCCATTCTTGATGGTGACTGTAGTGTCCAGAAAATTAACAGTTGTGGCAGAATATTCCAGGGAAAGCTTTATGGGTGGAGATTAAGTTCCTGATGAAACTCCTTAAGTATGTCCATGTCCTCTGTCCAAATTAGAAACAAAATATCAATGCAACGGAAATAAGCGAGTGGTTTGTGTGTACAGCGCCTTAAAAAGTCCTCCAAATTTGCCATAAGGAGATTGGCATATTGTGTGTGGCGCCACCCTGGTGCCCATTTCTCTTGTACTTTGAACATAATGTTTACCATTGAAGCTGAAGATGTGTCATTGTATTCAATAAGTTTTCCCACCACTTCTGGGTTGATGTTTTGGTCTAGTCCTTCTCGTGCAGATATTTAAGGCAGGGTGAAATGCCATCCGTGTGTGGAATATTAGTATGGAGGGAGGTTACATCCATTGTGGCTAAAATGGTATTAGGTGGTAAGTCCTTACAACCAGAAAGTTTACACAGGAAGTGTGTAGTGTCATGAATGAAACTGTCCCTTTCTATAACCACAGATTTTAAAATGGTTTCTACAAATCCGGAGAGCCCCTCAGTCAGCGTGCCATTGCCAGATACTATGGGTCTCCCCGGATTGCCAGGTTTTTGGATCTTTGGCAGCATGTAGAATGTCCCTGGCTTGGGTTCAACAGGGATGAGGTCAGTTATTCTGTCTTGGACATGGTTTAAAAATGATCTAATTAAGTCCTGTATTTCCCTTACATGTATGTATTTTGCAGTGGGATCACTCTCCAGTTCTCTGTAGTAGGTATGGTCAGTTAGCTTCAGTAATATGGTCCTCTCGGTTTAAGATCACTACTGCAGAACCTTTATCAGCTTTTTTATGACAGTTGTGGTTCGATTTTAGTGATTGTATAGCCCTCCATTCTAATGGAGAGAGGTTATAACGGGCCTATTTTTGCCTATCAAGGATCTGACAACTCACTGGCGAAAGCAATGAATATAGTTGCCCAGTTTCACATTATGCCCACTTTTGGTGGGGGGGTTAAAATCAGATGATTTCTTTCTCTCATCCATTGAAGTGTTACTGTCTGTGATTTCTTCTCTGCTATGAAAGAATTCTTTAAGTCTCAGTCTACGGAAGTATTCCTCCAGTTCACCACAAAACTATATTCTGTCCAGTGGTTTTGTAGGGCAGAAAGTATACATAATTCTCCAGTAGTCATTGCGTGGTTTGACAAATTAACTGAAAGGTGCCCATTCGTATTGCTTTGTTGTTCTCTGAATATTTTGTTCATGGTTGTTAGTAAGTATGGTTTGTTGAAGAGTATCTGACTTCCTGTTTATAATGAGCATTATGTGCATCTCTTTCAGGATGTCTGGAACAGGCCCACCAGACATCCTCTCCAGTGTGGTAACAATTCTCCCAAACTGTTTTTTCAAGAATGCTTTCTTGGCATATGATATATGGATCCTGTAGTTTCTCAGAGGTCCTTAGACAGAGTTGTTCAGCATACTTAGAATTATCAGTGTTAGTTAATGGATTCCAAATAGTCCTTTAGGATATTGCATCTAAAGGTCTTGCTTTTAATTATGAGTGCATTCACATAACACAATCTCTCATTCAAGATGTAAGTTAATGAAACTGCCTTTCCCCTAGAAGTATTCCTCTCATCTGCCTCTGACATTTGACCTTGGAGTGCTTCATAGTTGCCAGTTGACTAAAACTGGTTTCTTGCATGTAAACCTCAGTTATTATTTTTGGAAAAAGGCATCTTAAACCAATGAGAATTCCTTCAGTTTTTTTTAATGTATGATCTGGGGGTGTTAGTATGTGATTTACCAAACAACTGCTATAAGCTTCAGAGGAAGGACTTGGTATGAAAGCTTAAGCAATGTTTTCTTTTGTTACATCTATGTTGGTCCAATAAAAGGCATCAAATCATTTGTTTCTGGATCTGGCTGTAGAAGTGGCACACTTGAGAAGGCAAGGAGTCACTGTGTTCCCATACCTAGACAACTGGCTAGTCGTAGGGCAGTCCCTGCAGCACACCAGAGACTCTCTAGCTCTTGCCCGGCACACATTAGAGTCTCTGGGCTTCTTGATAAATGCCCAGAAGTCTCAGCTGGAGCCAGTTCAGGTCCTGGACTTTATAGCGGCAGAGCTGAATACCAGGCAAGGAAGAGCTGGCAGGATCATTCCAACTAAACAGACCCAAGCCAGCAAGACAGTACCTGCGACTACTGGGTCACATGGCAGCTGCCACAACAGTGGTGCCAGGTTTCAGATGAGACATCCAGTTTCACTTGTGAGCTCACTAGTCTCAAAGAAGGGATTCCCTATCTAAGGTGGTGCCAGTGAGGAATACCCTGATCTTACTTAGAGACACAGCTCTTGCAGCAGGTTACACCATTAGGACTGAAGTCGGCAGGCGTCAGGACCCGACGGAAAAATTCTAGCTAGCTGTCTTCAGCGGGGACCGCCCCCGACGTCGGTCCCGCCTCCGACGTCCAGGCGTGGTACAAGAGCGGTCCCGCATTCCCCAGTTCTTTCCCCGCCGACTTAGCTTATCTCGAACCTTTCAAGTTACAGTCTGGCGCGCGACGCGTGGCTTAAGTGCTTCTCTACCGAGAAAATTCGAATTTCTTCAAGCAAGACTTTTGCTGATATCCTCTCTGACCTCTGGTCACTCCTCCAAGTGTGCTTGCGGGAAACAGATCCCTTTGAAGGACCCCCATACAGCCTGCGTTAGGTGCTTGGGCCCAGACCACGATACCCGGGCCTGCCCATCCTGCCAGGGGTTCAACAGTCTTACTCAGATCCGGCGTCAGAAGGCTCTTCAGGCCTTTTGTTGGAGGAAAACTGAAGACCATGTCCTCAAGGGAATCTGCCTCTCAAAAATCCCACATGCACGGAGAAAGAGGAGAAGTTCCCTTCCAGGGCTTGAGTCCACGCAGCTCGGTTCTAGAGTCCGACCGCTCTCCTTCCAGGAGCCAGCTCTCAGCCTCCCGGCTGCGGTGAAACCTTCTTCTCAGGCCAAGTCTGCCAGGCCGTCCGCGTCTTCATCCAAGGCCTTGGCAAAGTCCGGGGAGCGCCACCACCATCACCACAAGTCGGGTTCCCGCTCCTCGGTACCCGATGTCAGGCCTTCTTCTGTGCCTCCTCACAAGACGCTGGAGCTCATGCCCTTAAAGAGACCTGTGGACCCGACGCCGGCGCGACCGTCGTCGGCTGCGCGTCATACCTCCCTGGAGCCGCCGTCGGCCAGACGACCGTCGCCGGCCCAACCATCACCTCAGCGGACGCCGGCAGGGGGACCGACGTCCGCTCCTCCTGAGAAGAGGGCTCTGTCGCCTCCGACCGACGTCGGTTAGGAGGCTTTGACTGAGGAGGACCTAACGCAGCCCGAGGACCAGACGGGTGACCCCGGTTTCGTCGAAACTCCCAGGGAACCCTCGCCGTTACCTGAGCCCCCTGCGGAGCCGACGCCGGGACCCGACGACTGCCCACCGGCGCCCGGGCCATCGTCGGGCCTTTCTTTAGCGGAAGTGAAGGACCTCTTCACCTCCTGGTGGGACACCATAAGGAAGGACATGGTTCCACTGTTCCTCCTCCTCCGGTTCCTGCACCCCCTTCACCGCCGGGGTCCACGGGCGTTTACCTTCCCCAGAGCCTAGTCCCTCCCAGGGGAGAACAGAAAAAGCGGAGACCTCCGTCGAAATCATCTTCTGGATCACCCAGCCCCAAGAGATCCAGGAGACACCGGCGTTCGCCTTCAGCGGAGGACACGGGATCAACTACTCTGCCTCTAGATCCCCATCTCCACTCTCCACCCTTCTCCGGACCCATGTGAGATGCCCAAAATCTCCTCCGGATGACCCTTACGTTCCTTGATATTATGAAGACACATACAGAGAGAACATGGGATGGGATGCAGAAGACCCTAGACCCGAAAGTGCACACCATGAGATATCTTTGGCAGAAGGACGCATAAGCCTGTGGTGGTACCACCCTTGGTGGACACTTTGTGGATGTCACCAAGGCGGCGTGGAAGCGTCCTCACTTGCTCCGGCGATGCGAAAAAAGCTGATTGTCTGTACAAGGCTCTGGGGCGACCAGTACCAGCGCGCAGCAGCCTCAGGCGATTCTCTGGTCATACTGCCTCACATGACCGGTCACAGAGGCACACAACATCTGAGCACCCTGCCACCTGACCCAGAGTCCAAGCAGTTGGATCGCGTTGGTCAAGCGCGTATGCCTCACCGCACCTCGCCATCAGATCCTTAAACTATCAACCCACATGGTTCAGTTCCAGACGCTTTGTGGGAACAGGGTCTGAAGCGGCTGAAAAATTGCCTGAAGGTGAGCAGAAGGAGGAATGCTTCAGCTCCTCCGTGCAGGTTCAAACGTGGGGACCCAAGTGCTTCCTGACCGTGTACGACTCCAGCGGACTCATCGGCCCGGCAGCAGCTTCTGGCGTATGCCTCCGGAGACACTCCTGGTTCACGTCTCTGGTTTTACGGACGTCCAGAAGAATATTATGGGCGCTCCTTCTGAGGAGAAGTATTGTTTGGTAATCCTTCAGAAAATCATTTACCAGACTTCAAGAGGCGCGGGAAGGCGGTAAGGTCAGTTCAGGCCATGTACCTTTCATGAGAACCAAAGCGGTTTCGGGGACGCAGAGGCAGCAGCCCCGCTCCGCTGCACATCAGAGGGGGCTCCGGTTTCCGTAGAGCCCAGGGAAAGCAGCCCGCCAGCCGAGGTCAGCGTTCTCCTAAGCAGGCCCAGCCAGCGGGCCCATCAGCCGCCACAGCCTGACTCCTTTCCGACCCCCCGCCCCTCAGGATCAGCGGAAATCATGGTCGAGGTTGCATTGTGAACTTACTGCGGGATGGCAGGCTATAACCACCGACAGGTGGGTTCTTCAGTTGGTCAGTCTAGGCCACTTTATAGAATCACAGAAAAGCCACCCTCGGGGCCTCCTTTGTCTCCCGGTATCGGTCAGCACAAAGCTTTGATCTGGCAAGAAATACTCGCATCCTGCGAAAGGGCGATAAGTATGTCTGGGAGACCAGAGAGGACAAGGATATTATTCCCACTTCTTTCTGGTTCCAAAAAGCAGGGACCTCCGTCTGATTCTGGACCTCAGCGACCTCAGCGTCGTCAGTCGCCTACAAAGAATTCCGCATGGTGACTCTTCGGGTCTTATTCCCATGCTGAAACATGGCGCCTTTTTAGCGTCTCTAGACATGCAGGACGCATACCTGCATATCTCTATGGCTCAGGTGCACATGAGGTTCCTGCGCTTGAGTTTCTCGACCACCACCTTCAGTTCGAGCCCTTCCGTTGGACTGTCCTCCGCACCAAGGGTTTTACCAAGTGCATGGCAGTGGTGGCTAGCGTCTCTGAGGAGACAGGGCCATTATGTGTTCCGTACCTGGATGACTGGCTTCTCATGGCCGCCTCCAGAGGCGTTGCTACATCGATTCAGAGCACCCAGGATCTGTTCCGGTCTGGGCATCCTCATAAATTACGAGAAGTCTCTCCTGGGTACTCATAGAAACTGCAGTTTATAGGCGCAGTACTGGACACTGTTCAGGAAGAGCTTTCTTCCGACCGACAGGCGGGCGCATCAGATCCTTCATAAAGGTTTATCTCGGAACAAGATCGTACCTGCCAGGTCGGTCCTTGCTTGCTCGGACACATGGCTGCGGCCATTCCTACTGTCCCTTCGCAAGGCTCCACATGCGGGTAACTCAGTGGATGCTCAAAGTGCAATGGGACCAAAGGCAAGACCACTTGCATCCGACCAGAATCACGAATTCTGTGATTCGAGATTGGCAGTGGTGGCTAGTCCCAGGGTCGTTCTCCTCGGGCGTCCCGTTCGTAGCACCGTCCCCGGAGGTAACCCTCACCACGGACGCCTCAGGTCTTGGGTGGGGGCACAACTGGGCGGAGTAAAGTCCCAGATACGTGGACCCAGATGGAAGCTCATCTTATCAATGTCCTAGAGATGAGGCGGTTCTCTATGACCTGCAGGCCTTTCAGTCTGTAATCCCCGTGTACTCTTCTGCTTCAGACAGACAACCGGTGATGTAATACCTCAACAAACAAGGCGCCTCTTACCCCCTTTGCAGGGAGGCCATGAGGGTGTGGGATTGGAATGTAACGGACACGCAGCGCCAAATGTGATCACATGGACAATGATCGGCCGGCCTGAGTCGTTCCTCAGGCCAGGAGTCCACGAGTGGGAACTTCTTCAAGAGGTAGCAGAGGATCTGTTTCTTGATGGGAATTCCAGAATTAGACTTGTTCGCATCCCCATCCAGCATAAAACCTGCAATTTTTGCTCGCTAGATCCAGGGCCTGGTGTTTTCTGGCGAGATGCATTATCCTCTCCTGGGCGAACAGATTCCTCGCTTTCCCTCCCTTGATCCAGAGTCCTTCTCAAGTTGCGCAGAGCACGCACTCAGATCCTGGTGGCCCATTCTGGCCCAGACAGATCTGGTTCCCTTTGTTGGTGCAACTATCTCGGGAACCCCGCTCCCGTTGCCGCTCAGCTCCCACCTACTGTCTCAGGAGAAAGGTTCACTTGTCCATCCGGACCTACGATCGTTGAACCTGCATGCTTGGCTCTAGAGACACTCTGCCATTTTGCGTCACGGGTCGCATGAGAGGTTGCAGAAGGTCCCTTTCTGAAGCCAGAAAGCCGGCAACACATGCGACGTACGCCATGAAATGGTGCCGTTTATGTTTATGGTCACAAGCACGCGATTTTTCCCCTTTAGGTTGTCCTGTGGGAGTAATTTTGGATTATCTGCTCTCCCTCTTTCATTCGGGTCTAGCCTACTCCTCTATTAAGGTGCACCTCTGTGCCATTTCGGCCTATCATCTCCCGGTGGGACATCGTACAGTTGGACGCCACTCGGGAATTTCTTAGGAGAGTGTTACACCTTAGGCCTCCTATTAAGGACCCTGTGCCTCCATGGGATCTGCTCTTTGTCCTGGAACAGCTTCTGCTCCCCCTTTGAACCTGCAGCGGATTGCGAGCTACGTTTTCTGTCGTGGAAACCATTGTTTTAGTTGCTGTTACTTGGCGAGAAGAATATCTGAACTTCACGCTCTTATGTGCAAGGAGCCTTATTTAGTTTTCCACTGGGACAGAGTATCTGAGGCCAGACCCAAATTTTGCCTAAGGTGGTCTCTTCACTCACTCTGAACCAGGATATTGACCTTCCTGTCTACTTCGAGTTACTCGAATAGAGGAGGCTCTGCTTCACACCCTGGATGTTCACCACAGCCTGAGGTTTTACCTCACAGAACTAGAGTCTTTACGTAGTTCTGAGCAGCTTTCGTTCCTTCTTTGAGAGAATGATGGGCCAACCCATATCCAAACAGTCCCTTTCTCGCTGGCTTGTCAGTGTATTTCTTACTGTTATGATATAAAACAAAAGCCCATCCGGGCACAGTCCGGGGTCATTCTGCTAGAGGTGTGGCCACCTCCTTTGCAGCTCTCGAAATGTCTCCACCTCTGCTATTTGTGCTACAGTCACTTGG
This sequence comes from Neoceratodus forsteri, assembly GCA_016271365.2. Lineage (NCBI taxonomy): Eukaryota > Metazoa > Chordata > Ceratodontiformes > Ceratodontidae > Neoceratodus > Neoceratodus forsteri. Next base: position 505,163,984 of record CM028129.1, on the reverse strand, counting down.
GTTCTGTGCATACCTTTATCAGACATTATAGCCTGGACATCGCCTCTTGGCGAAGGGCTGGTGTCGGCCTGGTGGTGCTACAGGGTCTCCTGTCCTAGGTTCAGGACCTGGAATTCATTTCCTTTTTTCCTCCTCCCGGAATTTCTGGCAGCGTTACTGCTTGGGAATCAGTCCTAATGGTGTAACCTGCTGCAAGAGCTGTGTCTCGAAGTAAGATAGTACAGTTACGTAAGAACTTATCGTAACAGTAGATCTTGGAGAACAGCTCTTGCAGCAGGTACCTTCCGGCCCACCTTCCCCCTTGGAGGAGGCATGGCTCATTTTTTTCTGAGCAGGGGTTTTTACCTTTCTGTCTTCTGATGGCGAATCCTTGGTCTCCCATTTTGATGTCAGCCTGCGGCCGGAGGTCTCCGGCGGGAGAACTGGGGAATCTGGCGGGACGCCCCCTTTTAGCCTGCGCCTGGGAAGTCGGAGGCGGGACCCGGCGTCGAGGCGGTCCAGCTGAAGAACGCCTAGCTAAAATTTTCCATGGGGTCCTGGCGCCTGCCGGCTTCCAGTCCTAATGGTGTAACCTGCTGCAAGGCTGTTCTCGAAGATCTGCACTGTTCACCAGCTAAGTTCTTACGTAACTGTACTTTACAGGCCCCGCATGGTGGCTAGACAGTGAGAACTATAGGGAGGGAACTCCCTTCCAAAAGGAGGATCCGTCAGTGGTGCTTACCATAGATGCTTTCCTCATGGGCTGGGGGGCACACATGCTCGACCTAACTACCAGTGGCACGTGGTCCCTCCGGGAGTCACTTTGTTAGAGCTCAGGGCAGTGTACCTGACTCTTGAGACATTTGCTCCGCACCTAAAAGACAAGGTAGTACAGGTCAGAACAGACAACACTACATAGAAACATAGAATTTGCCGGCAGATAAGGACCGCTTGGCCCACCCAGTCTGCCCATTTCCCTACCTGATGGATAAGCTGCAGGTCCTAGTTAACCAGCAGCCTACTTCTTCCTATCCCCACCCCCTAGAATTGCCTTATGACTGTCCCATGCCTTGAATTCCACCACTGTTTTGACTCCACAACCTCCTCTGGAGGCCATTCCATACATCCACAACCCCTCTGGAAAAAATACTTCCTTAAATTACCTCTGAGCCACCCTCCTTCTATCTTCAAATTGTGCCCTTGTTCTTGCACACCTCTTTTTGAAAGATGCTACCCTCTTGGGCGTTGTTGATTCCCTTGAGGTACTTGAAAGTTTCTATCATGTCTCCCCTCTCCCTCCTTTCCTCGAGGCTACATAATAAACTCCTTAAGTCTCTCTCATATGTCTTCCATTGCAGACCCTGCACCATTTTGAATTACCCTCCTCTGGACAGCTTCCATCCTGTCTATGTCTTTACGGAGATTGGGTCTCCAGAACTGCCGCAGTACTCCAGATGGGGTCTCACTAGCTGTCTGTACAGAGGAATATTAACTTCCTGTTTTCTACTGGTGATGCCTCTTCCTATGCATCCAAGTATCCCCCAGCCCTCCTTGCTGCCCTCTCACATTGCTTTCCCACCTTTGGGTCATCTGATATGACTACCCCAGGTCCCTTTCCATTTTGTTGTTGTTAGTATCTCACCCCCATTGTGTACTCTTCCCTGGGTTTTGTTTCCCAGGTGCATTACCTTGCACTTCTTAGCATTGAATCTAGCTGCCATACATTTGACCATTCCTCTAACCTTGCCAAGTCCTTCTCATCCTTTCCACCCCACCTTGTGCATCAACTCTGTTGCAGATCTTTGTGTCATCTGCAAAGAGACATACTTTCCTTCAGTCCCTCTGCAATGTAAACATAAAGACATTGAAGAGGACCGATCTAATACTGAACCTCACGGTACCCCTACTAACCCCCTTTTTCCAGAGTGGACTCCATTTACTATTACTCTCATGTCCTCTTCTCCAGCCAATTCTTTACCCATGCTGTCATCTTGGGACCCACTCCCAGGCTGGCTAACTTGTATATTAATCTTTGTGTGGGACTGTGTCAAATGCCTTGCTAAAGTCTAGGTAGGCCATGTCCACAGCCCTCCCTGATCAACTACTTTGGTCACCCAGTCAAAGAAATCTATCAGATTTGTCTGGCATGACCTTCCTGCTGTGAATCCATGCTGCCTTGGGTTCTGTGCCCTCTGGCCTCTAGATACTCAACAATTCTTTCCTTCAGAAGTGATTCCATCATTTCCCTACCACTGTTTTAAACTAACAGGTCTGTGGTTTCCTGCTTCTGCCTTGCTCCCACTTTTGTGAAGGGAATTACATCTGCCCTCCTCCAGTCCTCGGGTACCACACCATCCTCCCATGATTTGTTAAAGAGGGTAGTCAGTGGTGTCACTAGTTCTACCCTTAGTTCTTTTAGAATTCTGGGATGAATCCCATCAGGCCCCATTGCTTTGTCCACCTTCAGTTTTAAGAGTTCTTTCAGAACCCTTTCTTCTGTAAATGGGCTGGTATCAGCTTCTGTATCCAGAGTGTTTCTACTGTTTGTTTTAGATACTTCCCCCTCTTCCTTTGTAAATACTGAGCAAAAGTATTTGTTTAGTATCTCTGCCTTTTCACAGTCACCCTCTGCCCACTCTCCCTCCCTTTACTAAGCCTCACTATCCCTCCTTGGTCTTACTTCGCTCCCTGATGTACCTATAAAGGTTTTATCTCCTTCTTAACTAGGTTGGCTATCTTTTCCTCGGTTTGGGCCTTTGCTGTTCTGACTGCCTTCCCAGCTTCCTTTTGCTTTAACTGATACAGTTCTCTGTCCTGCTCCTTCTGTGATTCCTTGTACTTCCTGAATCTTTCTTTTCTCTTGAACCTTCACTGCCACTTCCTTTGAGAACCATAGTGGTTTCTTACCTCGTTCGTTTTGTTTATTTGCTTTACACAAAGGCTTGTTACCTCTGTGATGGCAGTTTTATTATTCCCATTGTTCTTCCACCCTCCTTCCTGCCCATTTGCTAGTGCATTCCTTAGGCACTCACCCATTTGACAAAGTCAGCCCTCCTAAAATCCAGTACCTTTGTCTTTGTAGGCTTGACTCTATTGCTGTGTTTATTGTGAACCATACTGTTCGATGGTCACTAGTTCCCAGATGGCTACCCACTTCTACATCTGTGATCCTCTCCTCATCTCCATTTGAGAGAACCAGGTCTAAGATTGTTCCCTCTCGAGTGGGCTCCAATACTAGTTGTCTAAGGCATGCCCCCTGTAGGGCATCTAGAATAACCCCACTCTTAGAAGTGGCTGCTGCAACTGCACTCCAGTTAACATCTGGCATATTCAGATCACCCATCAGCAATATCTCCCCTTTTTCTGCAATACTAAGTATACTTTCTATCATTTCCTTGTCCATTTCCTCCCCCTGAGAAGGGGGTCTGTATACAACCCCTGTGTGGATTGTGGTGCCATTGCCGGTCTCCAAATTTACCCACAGTGCTTCTTCTCCTCCTGTTTACCCTTTTGTTCTGTTGCTTTGATTCCTTCCCTTATGTAAAGAGCTACTCCTCCTCCTCTTTTACCTCCCTGTCCCTCCTGTAGATAGTGTATCCTGGTATGTTTACATCCCAGTCATGGTTTTATGTGTACCATGTTTCTGTGACTGCCACGATATCCAGATGTTCCTCCTCCATCAAGGCCACTAATTCAGGAAGCTTGTTACTCAGACTACGGGCATTGGTACTCATTGCTCTCCATTTTTTGATGGCTTTACTTTCTGTTGCAGCATCCCCCACTGACCTTTCTACCTCGGTCTTTTTCCATTTAGTACCCTGTTTTGTAGGGAGAGGCTGGGATTTTTCTGCTGCTTATCAGTGCCTCCCCCCTTGACTAGTTTAAAAGCTTGCCAATGAAGCATTTAAACCGATTGCTCAAAAGACTTGTTCCCTTCCTGGACAGATGCAGACCATCCTGCCAGTATAGGCTGTTGTCCTCAGGTGGAACCCCAGTCCCCAATGAAATGACCAAACCCTGTGCTCACACCATTTTTCAACCACTCATTAAACTGCATGGTGCAAAGTACCTTGCCTCACTCATGCCATTTACAGGTAGCACCTCTGAGAAGGATACTGTGTGTGCTACTTGTCTTAGGCCTCCCCAGTTCTACAAGTCCTTCTGCACTGCTGTAAGCTCATGTTGAGCCAAGTCATTTGTCCCTAGGTGGACAATGACATCCAGCTCAGACTCCATGCTGAGCTGTTCTGTGATCCTGAGGATGCGCTTCCTGTCCCTACAAGCCATGGCACCAGGCAGGCACTTTACTTCAGTTTTCCCTGCTCCCCCAGTTCTAGCCCCTAATAATTGGAGTCCCCCACCAGGAGCTGCTTCCTTTCCTTGTGGCATCCTCTGCCTCCTTCTGTGGGCCTCCCTTGTGACAGGTGTCCTCAGCCTCCCTAATCTCCTCCGTGGGTGTCCCATGGGGAGCTGTGCTCCCCAGAATAGTGTATGGATTGTGGGTGGAACAACTGACTGGGTGTGCCTCTGTTCCACCCTCCTCACCCTCCTGAGCCCACAGTGGTCCAATTGCTGTGCTTTCTTTGCAACCTCTGGAGGTAATGGTGGTGGCTCTGGTGCTCCCTGGATGGGGGGTCCTTCCTACCATCCAGTCTGGCCTGGGGAAGGTTTTCTTACTGCTGTCCAGTGTGGCCTGAGACGGGCAACTTCCTCCTCAGGGCAGAGAGTTGTCTGTAAATAGGGCAGCATCTCAGCCTCCAGAAAGACTCCCGAGACTGCTGCCCCACAGCCATTACACCATCCCCACATGACTATGTACTTTTTTTTTTTTTGTGTGTGTGTGCTTGTGTGAGTGATTGGTTTGTTATATAGAAATATATATATATTATACAATGTGTATGCGTATATTTTCAGTGCTGTGTGCTAGAGAGGATATGACATTGATATGCACCTTGCACTCTTGAGGAAATGATGTCAGAACCCCAGGTATAAAGGAACTATTTCCAGGGGGAGGTGGGAAGGGTTGGGCCTAAACTGTGCCCTCACAAAACAATCAGCTAAGAGCTCTGACCCACCACTGCGATGAGTGCCTTCCTGTCTGCAAGATACTATACACAACAATTTGACAGAGAAAATCCCTGCTACTCAAACAGACAAAATCCAGACATTCAAGTCAGACACAGGTAAACCTCCCAGCCCCAAAACAGCCTGGTGGTTTGTGCTCTGAAAGCAGTCAGTCCCAAAAATAAGTGAGCTGTGCTTTGAACTCTTCCTGCACTGAAAATCTTAAGAATTGTAACAAGACTGTCTTTTCCTGATAATTGTAAATACCTTATTTCACCTTTCAGTTAGAAGCAGCCTCCACCTGCAGTATATCTGCTACAAAGCAAAGACAATTGAAAGGTTCCCTCCCTCTGTTGTGAGCAACTCGCTTTCTTGCAAATCCTATGTTCAGTATTGCAGTTCCCAACAAGAGATAGTTTGACTAGGAAAATTAAGCCCAGTGTTGCAGCTTGCAGCCAGAGGTAGCTTCACCTGAAGACTTTGAGGTTATCTGATGAGCCTGCTACAATTAGTACTTTTATCAAGGTCTGTAAGATTCTTCCAGAGCTATTGGCTGTTAAGTAGCTATGATTTAAGCACTTCCTGACACAGTCTGTCTTGGCCTTATAAGGCACTGAGGTAAACAAAGAAAAAACAGTTTTCACCACCTAGGGACTGTCTGGGTCCAATACACAGCCTGTAACCTGCTCTCAATTCAGGGCTTATGACAAATTCTTAGCCCAGTGAATACTCACAGTATTACAAATATTGCAATGCAAACAGTCAATCACTAACTCCAATCAAGTCAGAAGGGCAGAAACACAGAAAACAGTAAAATCTTAACAATTGTAACAAGTAAAACAAACTCCACCTCCCTCTGTTGATTGAAAGACTGCCTTTTCTGATAATTCTAAGTTGCTTATTTCACCCTTCAGTTAGAAGTATCCTCCACCTGAAGAATATTAAGTTTCCTAAGGAATCTGCTTCAAACTAAAGACTATTGTAAATTGTAAAGTTCACCTCCCTCTGTTTTGAGCACTACTCACTTTCTTGCAAATCTTAAGTCCAGTGTTGCAGCTTGCAGCCAGAGGTAGCTTCACCTGAAGACCATGAGGTTATCTGATGAGCCTGCTAAAATTAGTACTTTTATCAAGGTCTGTAAGATTCTTCCAGAGCTATTGGCTGTTAAGTAGCTATGATTAAAGCACTACTACATCAGCAAACAAGGGGAAACCAGATCCACCCTACTGTGCACAGAGGCCATGAAGGTATGGAGTCTGGTGTACTCCCTACAGGTGTCTCTGTCTGCCATCCACCTACCAGGAAAAGAGAACATTCTGGCAGACTCCCTCAACAGGATCAGCACGAGTGGTCCCTGAATGCACAGGTACTTCAGTTAGTATTCAGATGGTGGGACATACCAGCTGTAGATCTCTCTGCTTCCACAGACAACCACCAGCTGCCACAGTTCTGTTGTAGGCCTCCGAGCAGGGGCACTGTACCAGTAGATGCCTTAACACTGGATTGGTCGGGCAGATTCCTGTATGCTTTCCCTCCTTTTCCCCTGTTGCGCAGGACTCTGATAAAGCTCCGGTCACAACCAGCAACAATAATCCTGGTGGACCAGACTGGGCAAGGCAGCCATGGTATTCATTCCTGCTAACCTTGTCTGTCTCACAGCCAATCCACCTGCCCCAGAGGCACAACCTCCTGACATCCTGTCAGGGCGGGATCCTGTACCCCAACCTCAAGGCCTTGCACCGAAGGCTTGGCTCTTAAAAGACCTAGAATTTGCTAGCCTAATCCTTTCTTGAAATGGTTTTGACTGTGCTCAGGGGCTCTAGGAAGCCATCAACTAGGAAAACATATACAGTACTTTAAAATGGAAAATGTTTTCTATGTGGTGCACAGGAAAGGATATTACTTCCTCCAGGGCTGATCTCCTTGTCCTGCTGGACTATTTGATCCACCTCCATGCCCTGGTACTCGGACCTTCTACTCTGAAAGTCCATCTGGCTGCAACGTCTGCTCATATCTCTGCTGGTAAAGACAGATCTATGGCCTCTCACCCTGTCTTTAGGAAGTTTTTCAAAGGGGTATCACACCTTCACCCTCCACTTAGGGTACCGGTTGTGGCCTAGAATCTTAACATTTGTATTGCCAGGCTCATGGAGCCACCTTTTTGAGTCGATGGCAACTGCAGACTTGAAGTATGTCGCATGGAAAACGGTTTTCCTGGTGGCCATCACGTCAACCAGGCAAATAAGTGAATTTCAGCCCCTGTGCGCTGACCTGAACTACATCTCCTCCCACAGGGATAGAGTGGTGCTTAGGAGGAATAGGAAATTCCTCCATAAGGTGGTCTCACTTTCATCTGAACCAAACCATCACATTGCCTATCTTCTTCACTGTTCATGTTGGCTCATCTGAGCGAAAACTGCATAGCCTGGATGTCAGGAGGGCACTAAGCCTGTACCTTGACCGGACCAAGGTTTATAAACCAGAACATACCCAGGTGTTCCTCACTTATTGGCAAGTGGGTATGGGTAAACCTGCATCTAAATGAACCATTGTACGCTGGATAGTAGCTTGCATACAGTTCTGTTACAGTAAAGTTGGTAAGCAGGCTCTTCTGGGCCTCGGGGCACACTTTACCAGGGGCACTGCTGCTTCAGTGGCAGCTGCAAAGGATATTCCTTTATTGGAAATCTGCAAAGCAGCTACATGGAAAACTGTTCACACTTTTACCAGGCATTACTGCTTGGACATACAGTCCAGAAGTGATGGCAGCTTTGGCAAAGCAGTCCTGTTGAACCTTTTCCCAAAGTAGGTTCTGTGCCCAACCTTCAAAGGTACTGCTTGGTAGTTTGCATTAGTTTAATAATACTGAGTGATTCCTGGGGTGAGAAGAAAAAGTTACTCACCTTAGTAATCTTGTTTCTTCCAGGGGATCACTCAGTATGATTAAAGCTCCCACCCTGCCTGAACCGAGGGAAAAGAGGGACAGACTCCGATTCTGCATCCCTGCTATCACATGCTACTTTTATTGTTCCTGGTTAATGTTCGAGTTCTTTACCCAGTTGGTACACATTGTTGTCCCCTTTCAGGGACTTTTTTTTTGGGGGTGGGTGTGATTAAGGGGAGCTTAATCTAGATAGTTTAGCTAGCTAGAGGGTCTTTACCCTGTTAGGCTGCATAACAAATCTTAGTACTTCAAAGTGCAGCAGTTACTACAGGCAGCAGTTTGAAATTGGCACGAACCAATGAGAGTTCCATCATTTTGACAGTGTCAGTGGCTCAGTAGGTAGCACACTCACCTCTGAGGCCGGGAGATCAGAGGGCTGTGGGTTCAGTTCCCACATCTGGCACTTGGGTTAATATCCCAGTACTGACACTGTAGTGCAGCATAAGAGGGGTGCTGCACTTCTGAGGTGCAGTCTTTCGGATGAGACGTTAAACCGAGGTCCCATCTGCCTGGATTGGTGGTAGTTCAGGTGGATGTTAAAGATCCCATGGCACTTATCGAAAAAGAGTAGGGGAATTTCCCCGGTGTCCTGGCTAAATTACCCTCATTCACTAAAAAAAATACCACCAACAGCTTAATGTGGTTCAAGGTCAGTTGGCATTCATCTGTATCCCCTTCCCCCGCGTCGTGCCTGAAAATAGGCAGGATTTGTCTAGTGCACTTACCCGGTCAACAAAAGCTAAATAAATAAAAATAAAATTTGCATAAGTTCCATTCTCTCCATGGCACTTCAACACAGAAGGCTGACTGCATTAGTTTAATCGTAATGAGTGATCCTCTGGAAGAAACAAGATTACTAAGGTGAGTAATTTTTTTCTTCTGCACTTGTTGGTGATACGTTCCAATACTATAGCTTAGATAGCAGTATGCTTTTTTTGTTACATGCTACTGTCTGGGTTTCCACCAGGCTGTGTACTACTTTAAAAGGACTGTACTTAATTGGTTGAGTCCTGCGTGAGTTCTTCATTCCTTCCTGCCTTCCTCAAGAGTTTTCTCAGCTTGGTACTCTGACATGTTAGTGTGAATAAATGGTGAAGGTACATTCCTGTTAGATATGGAAATTACGTACTTGCGGTAAGTTCTTAAATAACTGTACATCTTACTGCACCCCCTGGCGTCTGGACCACATGGAAACTTTAGCCAGCAGTATCCGACGGGGGACCGGCCACCCGACGTCATGTGACTGGCGTCAGTGTTCCTGTATAGTGAGCGGTCCCCTTGCCTGCCTTCCAGTTCTTTCCCGCTTTCTACCTGAACAGTCGAACCTCGCAGAGATTGTATGCTGCAGTTCGACCACTATTCGACTGAGTATCCATTTTTCTTTCTTTCAAAACAAGTTAGTTTTTTGTGCATGTCGTCGTCTTCCATCATTGAGCACAAAAATAAGTATGCTTCGTTTGGCGTGCAACTACCACACATGGATTCGCACTCCCTCTGCCTCTTCTGCTTAGGCCTAGAGCACAAGGTTGACTGTGAGGCCTGTGCTAGCTTCAGTTTGGCCACATGGGCGCGCCAGCAGGCCTAGAGGCCATTGCTAAAAGAGGATGGCCGCCATGGAGAAAGAGCTCCAAAAATTACGCAGTACTTCTACCTCGCCTACCAAGTCCAAGCATGGGAAAAAGAGGAAGGAGAAACACAGGGACCGGACCGGTCCCCATCGCATCTGAAGTCGCCTGCGGGCCCTTCGGACACGCGCCGACCATCCTCCGAGAAGTTGGCCGTCGTGGCCCTTCCTCTCTCCCCCCCCACCAAAGAGCAGTCCTTGGGCTCCCCATTGGTCCTGGTGGCCGTGGGAATCTTTGCCTCGACTGCACTTAGACCCATCTCCACGGGGGGGGCCTAAGTCGCTCGTCTGGCCCTCCGAACACCTGTCTCAAGCTGTGGTGTTGGGCTCCGAAGCCCACCTGGCTTTGACTGCTAAGACTAACGTCTGCCAGCCCATTTACACGTTCATGTCGGACACTGGCTCCGCCGATGCCTGCTCGACCTGGTGTCAGGGTCAGGCAATGGCCTCGATGAATCCCAACTGCCGGATCTACCTCAGCTACCCATGGAGGGTTCTCCCCATCGGGCCTCCCCCACTCTACTGGATGTGGTCTCACTCGCCTGTCGATCGAGGGATGGGAATTGGAGAGCTTCCGTCGGGCGTCCCAGATATACCTACGAAACTGGTGATAGTAGCGGCATCATACCGGATGGTTCCCTGCCACCTCCTCCACCGTCAGGGGCTGTCGTGCTGCCGACTCCCCCAACGGATCTAACCCTACCAGGACTGTCGGGGTTCAGTGTTCCGCAAGGGCTTTCGGCCCCTTGGATGGGTTTGCCTCCATCGGGCCCTCCGTCAGGGTTTCACCCGTCAGGCTTTCCCTCGGTTTACCCTCCGGGCCCTTCGTCAGGGTATCCTCAGTCAGGATCTCCTTCAGGGTATCCAACGCCTCAGGCTCCAGCGTATAACCCACTGGGTTACCCCCCCCCCCCCAAATCAGGATTTTTTTTTTGTTTTAAACTTATGTTTATTAACAAATAGGTACATACATAATTTAGCACAAAAGAGAAGGCACAGATCCATTCAAGAACAAGGTCATCATTTGGTACAAAGGCAGTTAATTATGTCTGTTAATAATATTTTGACAGCACCATATCCCCTCAATTGGGTTGAACCTCCTGTTATTTACTGATCAGAATTATAGGCCCTCAACCTCTCACCGGGATCCGGACCTGGACGTGCATCCAACCAGGCCAGCCACCTTGTCCATCTACGGGTGTAGATGTGAGTTTGCTGGTTAATTTTAAAGGTTAGCTCCTCCAGATCCAAAATTTCTTGTATGATCTGAATCCAAGACTCAGAAACAGGCGGCTCTGGTTTCAGCCAGGCACGGGTTATGGCCTTATGCGCTGCAACCACCAGTACGGCCCAGAGATATAGGGAATCAGGACCCCCATAGGACTGGGACGGGATGCCTAGTATAGCTTCCGGCCCCTCCAATGGTCGGTCCAACATGAAGAGATCCATCAAGGCTGCCATCACCCCATCCCAGAAAGGCCTTATCTTGGGACACATCCAGAATATATGTAAGTGATGTGCATCCCCCTCCCCGCAAAGCCTCCAGCATGAATGGGAGCGAGTAGGATCTCTCCTATGAAGAAGTGCTGGAGTAAGGAAATAGCACACCTTCATTCTCCAACTGAACTCCTGCCAAAGTGGAGATCTAGTTGTTTTGGTGATAATATGGAACGCTTTATCCCAATCTACCTCCCTTTGTTCGGTATCTGACTCCCTTTGCCACTTAGATTTGATTTTGTCTAGGGGATGCTTCCTCAGCGCTGCCAGAAATTTGTGTATTATTGATATGTGACCCTTCCGCACTTGCCCATCCATTACTGCCCTCATGCATTCCAGAAGAGGCAGTGCCCGGGCAGGGTCTGGGTCTGCCTCCTGACATTTGTGAATATGTGCTCTGACTTGCAGAAACCTGAAATGGTCAGTGTGTCGGAGGCCAAATGTATTTTTTGAGTGTTTCAAAGTCCATGACCATATCTCCCTGCATGAACTGTCCAAGGTAAATCAGTCCCTGCCTGCCCCAGGCCTTGAAGGTGTGATCTAGTCGGGCTGGTGCAAAGTTTGGAGACCATGGCAGTCCGCATAGGGGCCAGATGGATCTCCCCATCTTATATTTCTGCCACAGTCTATATGTGGTGGCCAGCGTGGTGTTTACCACCGTGAGTAGAGGAGGGGGTCCAGCATAGATCCCCGGGGGATCATGACCCTGGCACCCAATGGAGGGCCACGTCCATCTTCCTCACCCTGTTCCATTAGTTTCCAGTTTGAAACATAAGTTGGAGTGGACCAATGCAGGGCCGTCTTTAGATGTGTTGCTAAATAATAATCTTCTAAATCAGGGAGGGACCGACCTCCTTTTTTCTTATGTGTTTGTAGGATGTGTAAGTTAATTCTTGGTCTTTTATTGTTCCAGATGAACCTCGTGATCTTCCTGTGCCAGACCTGGAATTGTGCTCTGGTTATGAGGATGGGGAGGCACTGGAACAAATAAAGGAACTTAGGAAGGATGTTCATGGTGACTGACTGTATCCTGGCATACATGGGGAGATTTATTAATGCCCACCTTCCGAAATCTTTTGACATTTGGTTTATGAGAGAGTTGTAGTTTGCTTTGAATAGCTGGGAGAGGTGCTTAGTAATGTAGGTGCCCAGGTATTTTGTCTTAATTGCTGCCCAGTCTAATGGGAGCATTCCCTTGATCTCATCTGTGGGTGTATAGTAAAAACTAAGGACCTCCGTCTTTGTTTTATTAAGGGTATAGCCCGCATGTCTGCCGAATTCCTGTAAAACTGACCACACCTTTGGGATGGATTTGTCTGGGTTCGACAGGGAAAGTAGAATGTCATCTGCGTATAAGGATATTTTCCGGACCAGCCCACCCACCTCCCCCCCAATCTCCTCAGATTGAGTATGGCTACTGCCAGGGGCTCTATGTAAAGGGCAAAGAGGAGGGGGGGGGAGGGGGCAGCCCTGTCTGGTACCACGTCCCAACCTGAACCGGGAGGAGATGCCACCGTTTACCCTAAGATAAGCTTGGGGGTCAATGTATAATGCCTTAACGCTGTCTATGAAAGACTGCGGAAAGGCCATTTTCTCGAGAATTAGGAACAAAAAACACCAAGAAACCTTATCAAAGACCTTTTCCGCATCTAGGCTCATTAGGCATGAAGGTATGTGGTGACGATGTATAGTGTCTATTACATTTAAGGCCGCTCGGACACTATCTGGGTCCTGCCTACCGTAAACAAAACCCGTCTGATACAGAGCCACCAAGTCTGGTAAAAGGGAGTTTAATCTAGAGGCTATAATAGAAGTAAGGACTTTATAGTCTGAGTTAAGTAAGGAGATGGGTCTGTACGACTCACATTTAGTGAGGTCCTTGTTTTCCTTGGGTATTAGGGAAATGATCGCATTCTGTCAGGAGGGGGGCACTGGGTTCCCGTCCCGCCAGACCTCTGTAAAGACCTCTGATAAGAGAGGACTCACTTCCTTCCCAGAGGTCTTATAGAACTCGGCCCCAAAGTCATCAGGCCCAGGGCATTTACTTGCCTTAAGGGTCTTAATGGCTAGTAAAATTTCTAATTGTGTAATTGGCTGAATTAGGGACTGACCCTTCTCTGGGGCAAGAGCCGGGACTGGAAGGGAGCCCAGAAATTTCATTTTCTCCTCCTTTGTCGTCTCCTTATGGGTGGCATATAGGTTGGTATAATAAGAGACGAAGGCCTCTGCGATCTGGGTCTGCTTATTAACAAGACGTCCTGTGGTAGGGGATATCACTTTAGTAACCATGGCTTTTGCTGCATATTGCCTTAGGCGGAATGCCAGCAGGCGACTGCCTCTCGATCCCCCCTCATAATATTTCTGTTTTATGTAAAAAAGGGCCTTCTCTATTTCTGCTTGCTGCAAATTCTTTGTCTTTCTTAATTTCCTTTAGAGTTAAGTCTCTTCCCCGTTCCCATCTAATCGTTTGGGCATCCTCTAAGACCTTAACTTGGGAAGTAAGTTCTTGGTGTCTTTGTGCTACCCGTCTTTTCTTAGCGGAGGCAATAGCAATAATTTTACCCCGGATTGTAGCCTTTAGGGTGTCCCACAAGATCTGTGGGGATACTTCCCCTGTGTTATTTTCTTCTGTTGTAGTAGCAATATATTGCTTGAGGTCTTTGACCAGTGCCTGATTTCGGAGGAGGGAGCAATTCAGCCTCCACTGCGTGTTCCGCCGCGGCAGGCTGAGGTCTATTTCTAAGAAAAGGGGATTATGATCTGATAGGGTGGAGGTCCCTACCCACATGGAGGGAAAACGTGGAAGGTCCCTGGAAAAGGTGAAAAAGGCATCCAGCCTAGAATATATTTTAAATCGGGGAGAATAATATGTGTAATCTCTAGCTGTGGGATACCTTTCCCACCATACATCCACCAGAGCCACCTGTTTAAAAATCTGTCTAACTGACTTTGCCTTTCTATAATCTGGATTCAACATCTTTGAGGTGGTATCCAGGGTCCTATTGAACACTAGATTCCAGTCCCCTCCCATGATAAGTACCCCTCTCGTTTTTTCTGCCACCAACTGTGTGAGAGAGGAGTAAAATGATGTGGGGGCGGGGGCGTAGACGTTTGCCAGAGTAATCAACGTGTCTTGGACCCTCCCTATCGCCAAGACATATCTTGGCCCCGGGTCCTCCACCACCTCCTCCATCTCGAAAGGAAAGGAAAGGAAGATGCCACAAGAATGGCAACTCCTCTCCTCCTACCAGCCGGCAGCGATGAGTGGAACACTTGCGGGAAGTTCTTGGATCTCAACTTAAGGGCCTCCTGAGGTGATAGGTGGGTCTCCTGTAGAAAACCCACGTCGCACCTCTGTGCCATCAAGTATCACAATATCCGTTTTCTTTTAACCGGACTCGAACTCCCATTCACATTGTATGAGAGGATTTTGGAATTATGGTTGGCCATTTCTAATCTTAAAGCTCATAAACCTTAATCTTTTACTTTGATGGATCCAGTTGTGCAACTTTACAGGTAGAAACTCCTTATATTCATTTATGTACCTATATATAACATAATTAAGTAACTGCAACGTTAAACCTACAACCTGAATAGCCCAACAGTGGGCGTTAATGTAACACAACGCCCCATTCCGTGGTGGAGGGGCTAACCAATGGCGCGCAGGTGGACCTCCGGCTTGAGGGCCAGATGTCTTACCTTGCGCGAGTGTAGTTATTCAACTTCCATAGTTAAGCTGGGAACTCTCCAGCTTATGGGCAGTCGCGTGTGCGTCGGAAAGTAGGAAGCTCAGCAGTAGGGTGAAGCTCCCAAAAGGCCCATAGGAAATGTCTCTATAAGGGCCAAACCCTTTGACATCAGCAAGAATCATCTGTGACCGAGAATTGTAGTGTCCAACCCCAACCCCCTGGACCTGTGTCCTCCATCCTGGTCAACATTGCTTGATTTTTATTTACCCTTGTTTCTCCATTTGCCAGTCTTGGGGGATCCCCACTAAAACACAGATATAGTTATACTCCCCACGGGCTACCCTTTTAACATCTTGAACTCTCATAATCCTCCCATCAGGGTTTCATATGCAAGGGTATGCTCCAGCCTACCATCCATCAGGATACCCGCCTGTTCACACGCCAGGTTTCCCGCATTATTCTCCGGCTTACCAGCCTCCTCCTCAACCTCCAGTAGACTTTTGGTCAGTTTTGCAGTCCTGGTGGTCAGAGACCAAGGCCCAGTTGGTAACTGAGTTAGATAGCCGTCGGACTCCTAGAGACCCCATTAGAAGCCCTGACATCCAGCAACCGAGACAGTGCCTCTGCTGACACCAGCCACTCCGAAGGTCCCGAAGCCGGCAGGGCCCTTAGGCAAACCAACGTCTGATCCCTGAGAATCTTCCGACTCAGACTCTTCCAAATCGTTGGGATCGGGTTTTGGAACCCCGCCTATAGGGGAACCCCAACCCAAAGAATTCCCTAAGTCTCTTCCAGAGGATCCTTCTTTTTCGGACCTTCTCAGAAAAATTGCGGAGGTATATGACTGGAAGTCTGATGCCCAGGATCCAAAAAGGCAGCGCCTGGCAGAACACCTTGACATGCAGGAGGCGGCAGCAATCCTTACCCCACTCTGGCTTGAACCGCTTGAGGACCTGGCATCAATGATTTGGATGATGCCTTCCTCTATCCCAGCGATGGTCAAGAAAGCTGACCGTACATACCTTACGCCAGAAGGGAAGGATCACCTCATTGCGCAACTCAAGGCCGATTCAGTCATCATAGTAGCTGCTTACGACTGGTCTTCTAAGCCTTGACATGTAAGCACCTCCCCATCGGACAAGGAGTCACAGCAACTGGACCACTTTGGTTGGAAGTTTTATTCCTCCTCCACTCTGGCCATGAGGGTTCTTAATTTTGTCAGGCCCATGCTGGTCTACCAGAAATCCTTATTTGCCCAGCTAGAACCAGCCATTCAGGCATTACCAGATTCAGATTTGAAAACCCTATTGGCAGATTCAATCCATTCGGCTAAAGTGGCCTGCAGGTGTTTGCTGAGAGCCACCTATGATGCAGTAGACTCTTCTGCTAGAGGGGCGGCTACAGCTGTCAGCCTGCGTTGCGTCTCTTGGCTGAGGGTGTCCGGCTTGGCACAAGACGTGCAGAGTGCTATCCAAGATCTCCCTTTCAGGGGATCTGTCTTCTTCGGTGGGGATGCTTAAGACATCATCACCACTCTTCAAGTTAGAGGCACGGCACTTGGGTCAGTACAGATGATGTACCGCCCGAAGTTTCAGCAAAAAGACATTTTGGCTCCAAGCCAAGTGGCAGCCAAAGCACCAGCAGCAGACGGCCTGACGTCAAAATAAACGTAGGGTACAGTCAGACTCGGCTGCCCCCAGGCCAAGTCCCAGAGAGCTTCGGGTGGAGCTCTCCCCAACCCCCCTGCCTTGCATGACTAGCCATCCGCCCCCTACCCCCAAAACGCAGCAGTGGAGCAGGTGGGCCGAAGGTTTGCTTGTCACCTGCAAGCGTAGCGGGCAGTGACAACTGACTCCTGGGTCCTTCAGCTCATACAGCATGGCCATACCCTGGAATTTCTCTCTCAACCTCCGGACAGGCCTCCGGTTGAGTCTCATTACCTGAAGGCGCAATTCTCCCTCTTGGAGAGGAAATTTGGGCTCTGTTATAGAAAAGAGCAATAGAACCTATTCCTTCACACCAGATAGGAAAGGGATATTACTCCCACTTCTTTCTGGTCCCCAGAATGACTGGAGATCTGCGTCCCATTTTGGATCTTAGCAGCCTGAACCTATACATAGAGTAGAAACAGTTCCGGATGCCGACCTTCCCGGGTCTGCTGCCCCTTCTGCACAAGGGTCCGGGGCTCTACGCTCTGGATATGCAGGATGCCCACCTGCACATCCTCATCTTTAGGGCCAATCGTCACTACCTCCGGTTCTCCTTCCATGGGGAGCATTATCAATTCAGGGCTCTACCCTTTGGCCTTTCCTCGGCACCTCGAGTTTTCACGAAGTGCCTGGCGGTAGTAGTGGCAGCCTTGAAGCACCTGGGTCACTGCATGTCCCCTTACCTCAATGACTGGCTTCTGTCAGCCCCGTTGAGAGAGCAGTTGGAATGCTCCCTTTCTGCAACCCTGGATCTGTTTCAACAGGTTGGGATTATTGTCAATTTTTCCAAGTCTCAGCTTGTTCCTTACCAACTCCTGCAGTTTATTGGGGCGGTGTCGGACACTGCCCAGGGTATGACTTTCCTCCGTCAGGACAGGGCGGAAACCCTGCAGAGATGGGCTTTTTTAGTGGCCTCCAGACGGAAGGTTTCGGCCAGGTAGATTCTTAGACTGTTGGGCCTGATGGCAGCAGCCATCCCCACAGTTCCTTTAGCCAAGCTTCACATGCATATCTTGCAGTGGGCCCTCAGGGCACAGTGGGATCAGAGGTCAGATGACATGGACCAGATGGTCATAGTCTCCAACTCCATGCAGAAAGATCTCTCATGGTGGCAGGATCTTTCCCGTCTCACCAAGGGGTCCTTTTTCAGTCCCATCCTCCCTCGCAGACCCTGTCAACAGATGTGTCAGGGACGGGATGGGGCGCTAATTTGGGAGACCTCAGGACTCGAGGCACGTGGTCCCTAGTGGAGTCTTCTCTCCATACCAATGTGTTGGAAATGAGAGTGGTGTTGTACGCACTTCAGGCCTTTCAACACCGGCTTCTCCAGGGCACTCTACTAGTCCAATCGGATAACATGTGCGTAGTCTGGTATCTCAACAAGCAAGGAGGCACCCGCTCATACCCCCTATGCAGGAAGGCGATGCGAGTTTGGAATTGGGCTGTTCTGCATCGGATCCACCTCACAGCCATACACGTTCTGGGCGTGCAGAACGTTTTAGTGGACAGTCTCGGTCGCACCATAGTCAGAGCCCACGAGTGGGAGCTAAAACAAGAGGTAGTCGACTCAATTTTTAACCTGTGAGGAAGGCCAGAACTGGATCTGTTCGCCTCCCCATACAATGCAAAACTTCCCAAGTTTTGCTTGCTTGTTCCAGGGCATGGTGTTTTCTGGCGAGACGCGCTATCTCTTTGCTGGACAATGAAAGGTTTTTGTATGCCTTCCCTCCCGTTCCGGTTTTGCAGAGGGTGCTGCTCAAGCTATGGGCGGAAGGGGCCCACATGATTCTGATTGCCCCCTTTGGCCCCGTCTGGTTTGGTTTCCACTGCTTCAGCAGCTTGCGGTGGAACCTCCGGTTCCCCTGCCTCTCTGCAACGACTTCCTGATCCAGGAGGCGGGCACGCTGGTCCATCCGGGACTGAAGTCCATTTTCATTCATGTGTGGCACCTCAGGACATAGCCGCTTCAGGCTTTGGAGTATCTTCCAGAGTTGTTCAGGTACTCGTGGAGGCCAGAAAGCTGTCCACAAGGACCACGTATGCCATGAAGTGGAAGCACTTTCCTATTTGGGCCGCTACTAAGGGCTGGGATCCTTTCTCGTGTCCACCTCTGCGAGTCGGGCCTCGGCTATTCACCACTGAATGTCCACTTCTAGGAGCGTGGATATGTTGTTCCTCCACACTGTTTGGTATGTCCCTTTCCCCTTTAAATCTATCCGGAAGTCTTCAAGCTGGCTCCTTCCACCCACTCGGGTGGTAAATACCTCTGCTCCGCCCCATGACGCCAAATCTTCCTTTCTGCTGGAAGATACAGGTTCCCTCGTGCTCTTGCAGCAATTCGTAGGCCCTGGATTCAAAGCATTGGGTTTTGCCGAAACTTGCTTTAAAACTCGTTCGAGTTAGCGATTCTGATTTTACCGCATTGGACATGGAGGAAAAATCTTTCCCAGATTTGACCGGTGCCCCTGCGGCCAAAAGATGTCATGCACCGATCCCCACCTAATGTGCGTTTATTGCCTAGGTGTCGGACATGACACCTCGTCATGCACTTTTTGCCTGGCCTGCCACTCCAGTCCTTGTCTTTCCTGATGAGGAGACCCAGCCTGCTGGCGTCCCCATTCAGGACCCGGTTTCGGACCCTCGGTTTTCACTGACCCTGGTGTCTCCCGATCGTCTGGCTCTGCCTGCCCGATCTCTGTCGAGGTCCAGAACTCCCTCAACTCATCGGCCCAGGAAACACAAACATTCAAAAAAGAGGCACCACAGGTCTTCATCCTCCTCTGACGAGGAGAGGTTTCGGCAGAAACCCTGACGCTATGAAGACCTCATGTGGCAACAGCTGGTTTTGTCCGGGCAGAAGCAGGCTCTGCCGTCTACCCCGGCCATCACTTGGCTCCCGCCTCGTAGGCCAACCCCTCTGGAACCAAAGCCTTCGGTTCCCTCGCCCGTGGGGCCAGCCTGCATCGCGGTTCGGCCTGCCTCTGTCTGTCCACTGATTCTGGTGGAACCATCGCCTAAGCAGCCTCAGGGAGGGGCTCCCTCGAAAGAGGACCAAACAGACACCGGGCTTCACCGATATCTGTCGATAACGGTCGCCCCCGATCGCCCTCGGCGTATCGAGGGAGACCTAGTTGGGAGGCTGTTGTATCCCGATTCTTCGGACTCTGTCACCAGATTACACTCCTATCCTGGGGATGATGAGTCATCCGTGGCAGGATTAGAGGAAGGCCCTTCCTCCTTTCAGGGCATTCTCTGCCTGATCTCCAAATCCACCGGAATGCCCCTGGAGTCCATCCAGAAAAAGGCAGAGTACCCCCTTACGGATATCCTCAAGGCGGGATACCCCGACGGAGGCCTTTCCAGTGGCTGAAGCAATTGTTGGCCTGGCCCTTGAGCTTTGGCAGCATCCGGCTTCCTGTCCAGCACCTTCTGCTCGCGTGGCCTGCAAGTACGCAGTACCCATGGGGTCCCTGGCGAGGTTCACAGAACACCGTTCGGCCGAGTGAGAGTCTGGTGACCGCTTCTATGTTCAGGCGTACTGGAAGCTCGGCCGACACTGACCGACCCCCGGACAAGGAGTCCCAAGAATATGGACCACTCTGCCCGTAAGGTCTATGCGGCCTCTTCCTTGGGTCTTCGTCAGGCCAGCTTGGCTGTTATCATGGCACACTTCTCTCATACCCTCCTGGGGTCTTTAGACGAGGTCCTCCTCACCTTCCCACGGACATGCAGACCACGGTCAAGCAAGTCCGTGATCAGGGCCGTGCTGCTGCAAAACAGCAGCTCCAGACAGTCCTGGACATAGGTGATTCCTGTGCCCGCTCTTTAGCAGCCGCAGTGGCCACGTGCTGCAGGGCTTAGGTGAGGCTTTCCTCCTTCCAGCGGATACTCAGCATAAGGTAGCTGATGTGCCCTTCCTGGGCACCGACTTGTTCGGTCCAGGTGTGCCTGGTTACCTTCAACGCATAGAGCAGTCCAGTGCCACCTTGGATGCCACTTCTGTGAAAGGTTCTTCGGACAAGAACCAGCAGAATAGAAAGAAGCCATTTCCGCACTCTTCCCCTGTGGTCGGACAGCCCTCCTATCAAGGAGGTCAGGAGCATCAGCAGCAACAGCAGCAGGATCAAGCTTGGCGCCCACGGCCCAAACAGGGTCCTTAACTAGTCTGAACTCGTGCCCTCTCAGGTGATGGGCTTCGTCGGGGCAGAGCTCGACTCTTGTCAAGCCAAAGCTCGGCTCCCGGCGGACAGGGCGGAGGTTCTCTCCTTCTTTGCCCGATTGTTTCTGGTTGGGCACTTGCGCCCTGCCCGGAACTTTCTGCGCCTTCTGGGTTACGCGGCGGCGTGCACTTCAGTGGTCTGTTGGGGCAGATGGCACATGCGTGCCCTCCAGTGGGAGCTAGCTGCCCAGTGGACTCAGCGCCACGGTCATTTCGACCAGCTGATCACTGTAACCCAGAAGATATGGGACGCTGTTCAATGGTGGACCGCCCCAGACTGGTTTTAATAAGGGATCCCGTTTGTTCACCCGAGCCGACTGTCGTTCTCACGACCGATGCCTATCTCATGGGCTGGGGAGCCCACATGGGGGACAGCAGGACCCATGGGTTCTGTACCCCTGAGGAGTCCCAATGCCACATCAACCTGTTGGAACTCAGAGCAGTCAGACTGGCACTGTCAGCTTTCACTCCTCAGCTCTGGGGTCAAGTGGTTCAAGTCCAGACGGACAATACCACGACCATGTACTACCTCAACAAACAGGGCGGCACGCACTCCTGTCTGCTGTGCAAGGAGGTGCTCCGCATCTAGACCCTCGTAAGCCGGTTGGAGGCAGATCTCCTTGCCATTCATGTAGCAGGAGCCTCGAACCAGCTGGCGGATGCGCTCAGCTGCCTAGGCCAGACATCCCACGAGTGGTCTCCATCCAGAGGTAGCTTACAGTCTGTTCTCCCGTTGGGGCAAACCGTTGGTGGACCTGTTTGCCTCCAGGGAAAACACCAAGCTGAGGCTGTTCCATGTCCGCCCCCCTCAGCAGGGTTCGCTGCAGGGGGATACCTTCTCGAGGCCGTGGACCCCAGGCCTCCTCTGCGCCTTCCCTCCATTTCCCTTGATCCACAAGGTGTTACTCAAGATGAGGAGGGACAAGGTGAAGGTGATCCTGGTATCCCCAGATTGGCTGCGCGAGTTCTGGTATCCGTATCTCCTCAGCCTCAGCTGCAGGCCCCTGGAGTGGCTATGCACACACCTGGACCTGATATCACTGAACCAGGGGAAGGTATTCCATCCAGACCTTCAGTCCCTGCACCTCACAGCATGGTACCTGAGCGGCTAGAGTTACCAGGATCTGGGTCTTTCCGAGGATGTCTACACCATGGTGGAGGCCTCGCAAAAGGAATCTACCAGGAAATGTTATGCCTTCAGATGGAAGCGATTTTCCATTTGGTGTCAGGATAAGAGTCTGGACCCCTTAACTTGCTCTGTGGCTGACATTCTCGACTACCTTTGGTCTCTCTCCAAAGGGGGTCTGCGGTCATCGACCCTTAAGGTGCACCTGGCAGCCATTTCTGCTTTGCCGGGTGTGGGACGGTCAGCTGACATTGGCACAGGAGGCGGTGGTTGGGCGCTTCTTCAAAGGCCTGGATCACATATCCCCTCCGGTGCGTGAACCTCCACCTCCTTGGGTCCTACTGCTGGTTTTGGCAGAGCTCATGGGCAAGCCAGTCGAAACCATGCACAAGTGTGGGCTTTCACACTTGTCATGGAAGACTGCCTTCCTGGTGGCTATCACGTCAGCCAGAAGGACAGGGGAGCTCCAGGCTCTTTCGGTGGACTCCCCGTATCTGGTCTTTCACAGGTGCGCCCCCACCCGAAATTCCTTCCGAAGGTGGTGTCAGAGTTCCGACTCTGCTGATATACTACCCTAACTACACCTCGGACGCCGAGTACAGGCTCCATACTTTGGACCTGAGATGTGCTCTCTCCAGTTATAAGGAGAGAATGGTGGAAATTCATGGAGAGGGTCACCAGCTGTTTGTCATCTACGCAGAAGCCGCTTCTGGCAGACCTGCAGCCAAACGGACCATTGCAAGGTGGATTACATCGTGCATAGGTCTGTGCTATGAGTTGGCGGCAAGGAGCCTCCCAGAGGGATAAGAGCTCATTCTACCCGCCATACTGCTGCATCGGTGGCTGCTTCCAGGGACATCCCTATCCAGGAAATCTGTCAGGCTGCTACCTGAAAGTCAGCAAACACCTTCATCACCCACTACCACATCGACCTTGAGTCATGCTGGGATGCTGGTTTTGGGGCCTCGGTTCTCCAATCTCTGTTCCCTAAGTAGGGGGTGTGGGCCTTGCCTCTCTCCTCCCGGAGAACTGCTTGGAGTCTACCAGGAAGTGTGGATGAACAACATATCCACACTCCTAGAAGAACAGGTTACTCACCTGTAACAGTAGTTCTAGGAGTGGCTTATGATGTTCATCCACATGGACCCACCCGACCTCCCCGGCTTCAGGCTCACAACCTTGCTTCCAGTGGGCTAATATCTGGCGTCATGGGGCGGAGCCGAGGTATTTACCCCCCGCGTGGGTGGGAGGAGCCAGCTTGAAGACTTCTGGTGAAGTTAAAGGGGAAAGGGACATGCCAAGAAGTGTGGATGAACAACATGCACCACTCCTAGGACTACTGTTAACGGTGAGTAACCTGTTATCAGCCGTCTCTACTTACCATACCTTGGTTGACGGCAGGACATTGGCTCAGTTGGAAGTCTCCAAGACTTTTCGTAAAAGGATTTTGCATTTGAAACCCCTGGTGTGCAGCTCCGTGCCACAGTGGGATCTTAATTTTATTTTAGAGAAGTTGACCTTGCCTCCTTGTGAACAGGCTGGTTCTTGTGATATGCGCTACTTATATTGAGAAGCACTGTTCCTAGTGGCTGTCACTTCAGCTCGAAGGGTTTCAGAGCTTCAGGCCCTGTTTTGTAAGGAGCCTTATTTAATTTTCCACAGAGACAGGGTAAATCTTCGTACCAACCCTAAGGTTTTACCCAGAGTGGTTTCTGAGTTTACGTTGAACCAGTCGATTCAACTACCAGTGTGCTACCCCGAGTATTCTAATAGGGGAGAAGCGCTTCTTTACACGTTAGATGTTCACAGAATCTTGCGCTATTACACTAACAGGACAAAGTCTGTCCGAAAAAAGTATCAGCTTTTCGTTTCTTTTGTACCCAAGAGAGAATGTGTGGCAGTTACCAAAAGTGTTTATCCAGATGGTTTTGCAGACTACATTACTTTTTGTTACCAGAAGTATGGTAAAACCCTCCCAGGGGAAGTTAAGGGGCATTCCCCTAAGGGCCTGGCTGCCTCAACTGATTGTTTCAGGAATGTGTCTGCCCCTGACATCTGTGCCGCAGCTACTTGGAGTTCATTCTACACTTTCGCAAAGCATTACAGTCTGGACATTGCTTCTAGGCACAGAGGAGATTTTGGCCTAGCTGTACTTCAAGGACTCCTGTCATACATTTTTTTTCTGTGCCAGTAGCAGGTTTTCAGTTCCTGCCTCCCGTGTTTGAGTTCTGTCTTCTGATTCACACTGCTTGGGACTGTTCTCAAGGTGATTACCTACTGCAAGAGCCCTCTTGAAGTAAGATAGTACAGTTACGTAAGAACTTACCATAACAGTAGATCTTTGAGAGAGGCTCTTGCAGTAGAGAACCTTTTTCCCTTCCTCCATCCCCCTTATCATTTCTGCTCTTTCTTTATGGACTCAGTCTGAGCTCCAGGAGCCTCATATCCTTTCTCCTGTCACACCTCCTTGGAGGTCTCCGGTGGGAGAACTGGAAGGCGGGCATGGGGACCGCCCACTACATAGGATCATGCTGACGTCAGTCATGTGGCTTCGACTGGGCGGTCCCCCATCAGGTACTGCTGGCTAAATTTCCCATGTCCTGCTGCCAGGGCGCAGTCCTCAAAGGTGAATACCTACTGCAAGAGCCTTTCTCGAAGATGCGACTGTTATAGTAAATTTTTCGTAACTATAGATCTTACTTGAGGAGCTTTTGCAGTGATAATCCCTATAGGACTGACATCAGCCCGGCAGGACCCCATGGAAAAAATTTCTAGCTAGCAGTCCCTGGCGGACCGCCCGTCAGGTGACCCGGCGTCATGCGGCGTCGGTATAAAGGCGGTCCAGGACGCCCGCCTTCCAGTTCTTTCCCGCTGTCAGCTCGTGCAGCGCCTTGCGGTAAAGTTCGTGCTCAGCCCTGTTCTTTCGTCGGTTTTTAACCGAAAATTATTAGTATTTTATTACTGCATCTTCAGGTGAACGTCGGTTTATGTCATCCCCTTCCAAAAATAAGTGCGACTCGTGCGGCGCCCAACTGCCTCACAAGGACGGCCACTCTCTCTGCCTTTTTTGCCTAGGCCCCGACCACGCGGTTGACAAGTGCCCGCATTGCCTGCATTTCAACGCGGCTATCCGCAGATGACGCCAGCAGTCTTTGGAAGCCCATGTGCTCAAAAAGAGGTGCCTTCAATGGAGAAGGAGTTGAAGAAGCTTAGGCAGGCGTCGACCTCTCCAGAAGGACACCACAAGAAGCGGGACAAAGAAAGGCACAGGGAGAAGGCCTCCTCGTCTACGACTCCGGCCGGCGTCGTGGTTCAGGTAACGTCCCCTCCGGGGGATTGTCCGACGGCAGCCTCCGAGGTTTTGGAGGAGACGTCGGCCCGCCCGTCGGGCTCGCGCTCGGGTCCTGTGGGCGCCCCCGGGCTAAAGGAGGCCTTTTCCCCAGTACTGCTGCAGGCTTAGGCCTACTGGCGGGCACCTCCCATAAGTCGGGATTTGGCTCCTCCGCAGCGCCCGGAGAAGACCGATAAGGCGCCCGACCAGCCGGGCGGCGCGCGGTCAGCGTCCCGGACCGGGCCGCTTCCCACCCTTGACCTGCCTCCGACGAGGGACCCCATAAGCCGGACGCCAGCTCCTCTGGCGTCTGCCGGGATTCAGCCCCTAAGTCGCACGTCGGCTCCTCCGGCGTGCGCCGGGCATTGGAGCCTACGACAGACCCTCCATCGTCTGTTGTCCCAGGTTTCCCGCAGCCTTCGCTGCCGTCCAGGCCAAGAGTCACCCAGCCTGACCCGGGGACTTTTCCCTCAGTCCCGAGCGATGCACGGATGCTTTCCCGTCAGACCCTCCTCCTACAGGGCGGATCTGATGCGGCCCGGACGCTGGCCCGCGGCGGCGGGCCGCGCGGCCCGGCTCGACAGCGCCCTGCCGTGCGGTTCTGGCGCGCGGCCCCATTGACGCCGGCGGGGGATATCCCTCCTCCGTCGGGCCTGACCCCTCCATGGGCCTTTCACTGTTGATCCGCCCGTGGGGCTCCCTACTGGGCCGTCTGCTCTGGCAGCTCCTCCAGTACCTGGGTATCCGCCGGCTCCACCGGCGCCGCAGTACCCGACGCCGGTGTTCCCGCAGCCGGGTTATGGATACTCGCCTTATGGATATAATCCGTATAATTATCCCCCTCCTCCTCCTCCACCACCCCCAGGCTGCCGGTGGATCTTCAGGAGACTCTGGCTTCCTGGTGGGCTGAGGCCAAGGCTCAGCTCACCAAGGAAGTCGAGATCCACCTCCCGGCGACGGTGCCACCTTCGGCACACTCCCTCTCCGCCTCTGGATTCCCGAGCTCTTCCCTCTGGATCCAGAGAGGGGCAGGACACGCATCCAGGGATTCCCCCTAAGGAACCGGTTCCTCCCCCTAGACAGGTCAGGGAGTCTTACTCTGCTTCTAATTCTTCTTCTTCCTCACTCTCGGATTCCTCCGATGGATGCTTCGAGAGAGACGATGAGCCTCGCTCTCCGTCCAAGCCCCAGCCGAGGACTCCTCTGAAGTCTCCTCCGGAGGATCCTTCCTTCACGGAGTTGCTCAGGAAGATCCAGGAAGTACATCAGTGGTGTTCTTTAGAACCAGATCCTCAGCGGGTTAAACTCGCCGAAATCTGGACCTGCCCCTTACGGCCCCTACTGTAGTGCCACCCTGGATCGAGCCTCACGCCCACCTTGTTTCCACTATTTGGAAACAACCGTTGGCTTTAGCCCTGCTTCCTCGGAAGTCCAACAGGCTATACCAGGCTCCAGAAGGTGTAGATTTTTTGGATTCTCACCCCCGTGTAGACTCGGTCGTGATTAGCACCGCTCACAGCCGGTCAGCACACCCCAAACATTTAAGCTCATCTCCCCAGGATAAGGAATCTCGCCTTCTGAATCAGTACGGAAGAAAAATATACCCTTCTTCCACACTGGGAATTAGGGCCCTGAATTATGTAGCACATATGGGGGATTACTAGAAGGCTATCCTTACCCAGGCGGAATCTAAGATTGACTCCTTACCTGACTCCCAAGTCAAGCAGGAGTTAGCTGACCTAGTCCATTCTGCTTGTTTGGCCAGTTGTCACATCCTGAGGACGACCTACGATGCAGTGGACACTGCAGGGCGGAGCTCCGCATTCACTGTAAGTCTTCGGCGTCACGCCTGGCTCCGCATGTCGGATTGGGTCCTGGAGGTGCAGTCAGCAATCCAGGAAGCACCTTTCAGGGGTTCTTTGCTTTTCGGTGGTGATGTCAAGGACATCATCACCGATTTGCAGGAGAAGGGGATGGCTCTGAAATCTGTGGATTCCATGTACCGTCCCCATCCCCCACAGCGCCGTCCTTTTCGCAGACGCAGCCGGCCTCAAGCGAAACCCCAAGGAAGGTGGGCCACCAAACGCCGGGCCCCCCAGCCCAAAAAAGCAGCGGGTGCCCCAGCTGCGGCGCTGCCCCACACCACCTGACTCCTCCCTCTCCCACCGCCTCCGGACTCCCCGGAGGAACCGGTAGGAGGGAGATTCTTCCTCCACCTTCCGGGTTGGGAGAGGATAACATCGGATTCATGGGTGCTTCAGATTATCACAGAGGGACACTCCATAGAGTTTCTACAGAAACCTCCACGCCACCCCCCTCTGAAGTCCTCGTAGGCAAGGGACCATCTTCCTTTGGTCAGGGAAGAAATATCTGCCCTTCTCATGAAGCAGGCCATATAACCCGTTTCTCCTCACCTTCAAGGGACGGGTTACCATTCCCATTTCTTCCTAGTGCCAAAGAAGACGGGAGATCTCAGACCCATTCTCGATCTTAGCTCCCTGAACTTCTACGTGGAATACAAAAGGTTCTGGATGCTTTCCCTTCAAACCCTTCTGCCCCTTCTCCTGCCGGGTCAATGGCTTTGTGCACTGGATATGCAGGATGCATATCTGCACATCCCCATCCGTCCCTCGCATCACAAGTACCTCCGATTTGCTTTCCAGGGGGACCATTACCAATTCCGAGCACTTCCTTTTGGTCTTTCCTCAGCTTCCCGAGTTTTTACCAAATGCCTGGCGGTAGTGGCGGCCCACCTGCTTACTTTGGGAGTTCAGGTGTTTCCCTACCTGGACGACTGGCTCCTGGCGGCCTCGTCCAGGGAGGAGCTCCTGCATTTTCTCTCCCTCACCCAGCAGGTTTTCACTTGCCTGGGTATTACCATCAACCATTCCAAGTCTCATCTGGACCCCTCCCAGAGACTTCAGTTCATAGGGGCGATCCTCGACACGACAGTGAGCAAGGCCTTCCTTCCTCCGGACAGGGCGGCCTCTCTCCAGTCACAGATTTCCCTGCTATCAGAATGCAGGAAGGTTCCGGCGAGGTCGGTTCTCTGTCTTTTGGGGCTTATGGTGGCCGCCATCCCGACGGTTCCCTGCGCGCGGCTCCACATGAGGATTTCTCAGTGGACTCGCCGCTCTCAGTAGGATCAACTAGTAGACGACCTAGATAATCTGGTGCTGATCTCCTCGCCGATGTCAAGAGACTTGCAGTGGTGGATGGTTCAAGAGAACCTGTTTCGGGGGGTCCCCTTCTGTCATCCTCCCCCCTCCCAGACTCTGACCACGGACGCATCAGGCGAAGGTTGGGGAGCCCATCTGGGTCCTCGCCGAACCCAGGGTTTATGGTCCAGATTGGAGTTAGCTCTCCACATCAATGTGCTAGAGCTACGAGCAGTACTATATGCTCTCCAAGCCCTTCACCCATACATCCTTCCCGGTCACCTAGCTGTCCAAACGGACAACATGTGCGTGGTGTGGTACATCAACAAGCAGGGAGGGACTCGATCCTACCCGCTGTGCAGGGAAGCGATGAGGGTTTGCCACTGGGCAATGCTTCACAACCTTCACCTCACGGCGATCCATGTTCCAGGAGTCGACAATACTCTGGCAGACAAGTTAAGTTGCTCCTCGGCTCTGCAACACGAGTGGGAACTGGACCAAAAAGTTCTAGACGACATCTTCCAGCTTTGGGGGACTCCACAGGTAGACCTGTTCGCCTCTTCCCGAAACGCAAAACTTCCCACCTTTTGCTCGCTCGCTCCAGAGCGAGGCGCTTTCTGGAGCGACGCTCTCTCTAAACTGGAAGGGCAGATTCATCTATGCTTTTCCCCCAATTCCTCTGGTCCCTCGTGTACTGCAGAAACTTGCAGTGGAAGGAGCGAGAATGATTCTGATTGCTCCTTTCTGGCCCAGGCAAATCTGGTTCTCTCTTCTACAACAGTACTCAGAGGTTCCTACTCTTCCTCTTCCTTTATCTCGAGGATTGCTGACCCAGGATCAGGGGACCCTGGTCCATCTGGGACTCAAGTCCCTACAACTTCATGCATGGCTCCTGCAGACCTAGCACAATCTCGCTTTGGTGTCTTTCCAAAAATGGCCGAGATTCTGGTGGAGGCTAGAAAACCCTCCACTAGGTCTACTTACGCCATGAAATGGAAGAGATTTTCTATTTGGGCTGCCTCCAGGAAGGTAGAGCCCTTCTCCTGTCCTGTGGCAATTCTGCTCGATTATTTACGTCACCTCTTCGACCTGGGTCTTAGTCATTCCTCTTTGAAAGTTCACATGGCTGCCAATTCAGCCTACCATGTTCCTTTCGCAGATAAAGCCTTTGCCCAATTAGAGGTATCCAAGACTTTTCTCAGAGGGGTCGTTCATCTTAGGCCCCCTGTCCGGACTCCTGCTCCCCCTTGGGATCTGAACTTTGTTCTCGAGAAACGTACCCTTCCTCCCTTCGAGCCTGCGGTCTCTGCAGACTTGAAGTTTCTGTCGTGGAAGACGCTCTTCTTAGTGGCCATTACCTCTGCTCGAAGAATTTCCGAGCTCCAGGCCCTTATGTGTAAAATCCCCTATCTGATTTTTCACAAGGAACGAGTAGCTCTTTGCACGAACCCTAAGTTTCTACCGAAAGTGGTAGCGGAGTCTACCTTAAAGCAGTCTATAGAGTTACCTGCCTTTTTCACGCAGTACTCCAACCAGGGAGAATATTTGTTCCATACCATGGATGTACACAGGATCCTGAGATACTACACCGATAGGACGAAGGATCTCAGAAAGACTAATCAGTTGTTCATCTCTTTTGCTCACAAAAGGGAAGGCAATGCTGTTTCCAAGCAATGCCTGTCAAAGTGGTTAGCTCATTGAATCACTTTCTGTTATGACAAGTACCCTTCTGGGTCAAGTCAGAGGTCACTTCACTCGTGGAGTAGCAGCCTCTGCGGCTTGTTTCAATAACGTGTCTGCGGAAGACATCTGTACTGCCGCCACTTGGACTTCCGTCCATACATTTACTGAACATTACAGTTTGGACATTGCCTCTCGCCGTAGTGCAGGCTTCGGGTTAGCGGTCTTGCAAGGCCTCCTGTCTTGAGGTTGCAAGATTTTTTGGTTGCTTCTTGGAGTATTTCCTCCTCCCGGTGCCTTTCGTTTGTTCCAGACTGCTTGGGATTCTGTCCTATATAATATTTACTGCAAGAGCCCTCTCAGTAAGATAGTACAGTTACGTAAGAACTTACCGTAACAGTAGATCTTTGAGAGAGGCTCTTGCAGTAGGTAATACCTTCCTGCCCTCCATCCCCCTAAGCTTTTTCAGCTCCTTTTCCATTGAAGGAAATATCTGCTTCTGTCTCGTCCGGGCCTTCCGGGCCTGTGGTGGGAAAGAACTGGAAGGCGGGCGTCCGGGACCGCCCCTTTATACCAGTGTCGCATGACACCGGTCACCTGACGTGGGGGCGGTCCCTCGCCAGGAACTGCTAGCTAGAAATTTTTCCGTGGGGTCTTGCCGCCAGCCGGCGTCAGTCATATATGTAATTACCTACTGCAAGAGCTTCTCTCGAAGATCTACTGTTACGGTAAGTTCTTACGTAACTGTACTTTTTCCATAGGTGTGGCCTGCTGCAAGAGATCCACTTGCAAATCTACTGTTACAGTAAGTTCTCAAATACAAGTTTGGCGGTGAAGTAATACTTTACCGCATCTCTACTATTTACTCCCTCCAGACCTTAGAAATACTCCTGATGTGGAAAAACATGGTTATCACACTATTGTTGGTATATTGAAAAATACAACATTGTTTTTGAAGTACCCTTTATTCACTAAAAATTTAATTTACTGTGCTAATTTAACAGTTGGGTAGTAGCAGCTTGCTTGCCTCATTGATCTAGAGTCCTAATCTTAACAGCCATGTAATGTGCATTTGGAGTGACTTTGAATAGACTGTGGAAATAGTCGTAGCTGTTGCAGGAATTAGTAGTGTTCAGTAGCTAAAACAGAACTGTGAACAAAGGAGATCTATGTTAAGATCTTGCCATGTTTTGTGTCATTTGTTGACAAATGTAAAATGCTTTGTAGTCCTTTTTTTTTTTTTTTGGAGGGGGTTGCAATGTTTTTAACTCTGTTGTTGCTGGGACAGCAGAGTATCTGTCCACCATTAGAATATCTAACCGCTGTCTTTGAGATGTGTGATGGAAGACATATAGCACCATAAAATGCAGTTCTTGATCCGTCTTTCCACAGATAACCTGTGGCAATCTTGTTGAGAAACACCTGCTGAAGACAAGTAGTGAGATCAGGCAGCAGTATGGGAGCAATCAAGATAAAGAAAGAAAACTGAGAGAGTAAGTAAAAAGCCACATTCCACCAATAATAAAAAAAAAAAAAAAAAAAAAAAGAAATCCTTACTGTTTTCTGAATTAGAGTGCAGAAAAGAGTAGTGTGTGTTCATCTGGAAATAGTGGTAGTGAATGGATTTTTTTTTTTTATGATGTCACACTTTCTACTCCTCCAGACAGACCCCCGTCAGACCGATTCCCCGGCCTGGTTGTGGTGCCTGCGGGGAGTTGGTCTTCATTCTGCCACTGGCACTTTTCCTCCTCCGGTTTTCTCCCAGGGGCCCCAGGAGTGGGAGTGCATGCGCGTTGAGGTGCGCGTGCGCCTTACAGTCCCGGTCACGACCCCTTTCCCCCACCCCATTGGCCTAGTGCCTTGGCACCCTCTAAGCCAGTGCTGCCCCTAGCCTCCACCAGGAGGCAGCTGTCAGCCAAGGGATGCTGCTACACCTCCCTGGAGAGGAGAGCTGCCTTCCGGCAGCTCCATCCAGCCCTCCTCCCCGTTGCCGACCTCCGATGGCCCGGGCTCATTCATGAACCCGGGTTGCCAGTGTGCCACGAGGTAAGGCGTCCAACACTTCAGTGCCACCGGGCTGGCGTTTGCATGCATTTTGTCTAAATCTCCATCTTGGGAGGTGGAACGAAGAGCCAATACAATCGCAGGGCTTTCAGACCCCTTTACCAAAGAGCTGATGACTGATTTTAGCCTTTCAGAAAGCCTGTGAAATTTCTTCCTCACCCCCCTCAGACTCTCTGCAACCTAGCCACCTTTGGTGCTTGAGGTGTAGGATAGACTGCAGTCACTGTTCCTGAACCTGAAATGGCAGTGCAGGGCAAGTGAGATGTTGCTGAGACCCTGTGTGCATGGTGTAAGTGGTATGGTAAAGTATAAGTGCTTTGGCACAAGGTTGCAGATTTCTAATCTGTCATCCCTCCCCTCCTTCCACACCCTAGATGGGGACATATTTGATGCTGTGCCCTCATTCAAGTACCTTGGTATCTGGCTTGACCATCACCTTAACTTCTGTCAGCACATAGATGCCTTATACAATGAACTCCGCCTCAAGCTTGGTGCCCTCTACAGGAACAAAAGCCGCATCCCTCTTCCCGCCTGCGGTGACATCCTTAAAAACATAGAATTTGATGACAGATAAGGACCACTTGGCCCACCTAGTCTGCCCATTTTCCCTGTTTCATATACCGCAGATCTTAAATGATTTGTGTCTTACCCTGTCTTTACTATCACTAGAGTTCTTTTATGTCTGTCCCATGTGTTTTTGAATTCCTCTACCGTTTTTGCCTCTACAGCATCTGTCAGGAGGCTGTTCCATGGATCCACCACCCTTTCTGTGAAAAAATACTTAATTACATCACCCCTAAAATCTACCCTCTCTATTTTCATGTCATGGCACCTTGTTTTTGAACATCTTTTTTTTTTTTTTAAAGATGCTGCCCTCTTGTACCTTATTTACACCCTTGAGGTATTTGAAAGTCTTTATTATATCCCCCCTTTCTCTCCTCTCGGGAACACATATTGAGATCCTCCAGTCTCTCCTCATGACTTTTGGTGCAGCCCCTGCACCATTTTTATCACCCTTCTCTGCAACACTTCTACTCTGTCATTCCGGAGATGCGGCCTCCAGAGCTGGTCACAGTACTCTAGATGAGGTCTCTCCAGTGTTCTATGCAGTGGCATCACCACCACCTTCTTTCTGCTGGAGATACCGCTCCCTATACACTCCAGCATTCCACTGGCTCTCCTCACAGCCTTCTCACATTGTTTGCTAACCTTTAGATCATCAGATATGATTATTCTTAGGTTCCCTTTTCTGTTTGCTGGCCGTCGGTACCTTTCCCCCCATCAGGTACTCCTCTCCCGCTTTTCTGTTCCCCAAATGCATGATCTTGGACTTCTTTGTGTCGACTACTCTTAAAGCTTGCTTAGGTCCGTTCTTATTTTCTATACCCCTCCTGGAGTGTCAAACCCTGTTACATATCTGTGTGTCGTCTGCAGTGAGACGCACCTTTCCTTCCAGCCCTTCTGCAGTTTCACTTATGAAGACGTATAAGGACCTAGAAGGCAGAATTTCACTGTTCGCTGATGACACAAAGCTCTGTAACAGAGTAGACACACCAGAGGGTGTAGACAGAATGAGAAGGGA
This sequence comes from Neoceratodus forsteri, assembly GCA_016271365.2. Lineage (NCBI taxonomy): Eukaryota > Metazoa > Chordata > Ceratodontiformes > Ceratodontidae > Neoceratodus > Neoceratodus forsteri. Next base: position 505,130,318 of record CM028129.1, on the reverse strand, counting down.
CCTGCAGAAACTTGAAGAATGGTCTGGGGTTTGGCAGTTGAAATTCAGTGCAAAGACGTGCAAGATAATGCATATGGGGCACAAAAACCCTGGCACAATATATCAGTTGGGGGGGTGAGGATATAGCATGCACCAAGCAGGAAAGGGATCTTGGGGTTGTCATCTCTGATGACCTCACAGTAGGGAAACTGTGTGACAAGGCAGCAGGTAAAGCAAATAGGATGCTGGGATGTATAGGCAGGGGCATCACCAGCAGGAAAAGGAGGTCATAATTCCGCTATACAAGACACTAGTGAGGCCCCACCTGGAGTACAGTGTACAGTTCTGGAGACCATACCTACGTAAGGACATAGACAGGGTAGAGAGAAGGTTCAGAGGAGGGCAACAAAGATGGTGCATGGATTGCATCACAAGTCCTATGAAGACAGGTTGAAGGAACTGAACATGTACTCCTGGAGGAGAGGAGAGAGAGGGATATGATAGAGACATACAAGTATCTTACAGGGAGGAACAGGGTGCAGGAAAACACTATTTTTAAGCGAAAAGATGTTCCAGGACTAGAGGGCATGGATGAAGTTGGAGGAGGACGATTCAGAGGAAACATGAGAAAGAATTTCTTCACAGAACGGGTGGTGGACAAGTGGAACACCCTGCCAGAGAAAGTGGTGGGGGCTGAAACAATCACGGGATTTAAGAATGCATGGGATAGACATAAAGGAATTCTGGAGGTCAGGGATAAGGGGCAACAGACTTCTAGGAAAACAAACTGAACTTACAAGCTCAAGTGGGCAGACTGGGTGGGCCATAGGCCCTTATGTGCCGACACTGTCTATGTATCTGTGTAAGACATTAAAGAGGACTGGTCCAAGCACTGATTCCTGTGGGACCCTGCTGGTCACCCACCTCTCTTCAGATTGAACTCCATTCACCACCACCCTCTGTGTCCTATCGCGCAACCAATTTTTGACTGTGTTTACCACCCTAGGACCCACTCCCAGGCTGCCCAGCTTGTTTACTAGCCTCCTGTGTGGGATAGTGTCGAAGGGCTTGCTGAAATCCAAGTAGGCCACATCCACCACCCCTCCCTGATTTACATCCTTACAAAGATGATTCTCCCTATTTTTGATTATGGCGACATAGTCTGTGGTGCTGCCCCAAGGTCCGCACTGGCCAGACTGGACCCCCTCTTCCACTACTTCTGCCGTTTTGTTCTGAACTGTTCCCCTGCACCCACCACTGTTCTCTTTACTCTGCTCTCTCTCTCCCTTCCCTAGAGGATCACCACCTAACCTACTGCGCCACCTTCACTTCCAAGTTCTGGCTGTCCTCCCTCCCTATCGTGAACTCTCTTCTCTCCTTAACCCCCCAAACTCCCTCCGCAATCCTGGCTATCACTCCCTCCTGCTCCTCTCTCGTAAATCCCATTACTGGTCAAGCTGCTTTTTCATTCCATTTTCCTAAGCTTTGGAACGCTCGCCTCCTTCCCATTCACTCTGCTTCCTCGAAACACTCACTAACCTCGCAACTCTGCACCCACACTACTTCCTCCTGTGACTGTCCCTAGTTCGCAGGCCCACTTGTTTCACTAAACTCCTTCTTCCTCACTGCCCCACCACCATCTCCTGTCCTTCCTACCCTCCTCACTCTCTTTCTCCTCTTCCCCTCCCCTCACTCTTCTCTTCCCCTTCCCTCCTTTTTACTCGCTTTCCTCTTTCCACCCTCATTCCCCTCATCTCCTCTCCCCTTATCCCCTCTCCCTTACCCAATCCCCCGCCCATCTCCCCTCCGTCCTCTTACCCCACCCCTTATCTCCTCCCTCCCTCATGTCCTCCCTCCCTTACCTGCCCCTGAATCCATCCCTCTCCACTTCTGACCCCTTACTAAATCCTCTTTATCAGCCACCCTGCATTGGGCCTGTACTTCAACTGCCCACGAGGACCCAGCTGCACTATTACCTTGTATCTTACCTGTATATGATTGTTAATGCTGTATATAACTGTTTATCATAACCAGCAAAACTACTGTTCACTGTATTGTACTGTAGATACGCTGTTATTCTTGTATCATTCCCCTTCCCCAGGACGCATCTGGAAATGAGCTAATTCAAAGCTTAGTACAGTATGTCTTTCCTGGTGAAATGCTTTAATAAATACAAAAATAAGTGCAGTGATTAATGTTTTTGCAAAAAGTTTGCCTACAGCTACAGTTAATACAAATATTTGAGTATTTAAGTCTGCATCTATCAAGAATCTGTCTACTTCATGGAGACCCACTCTTTTGACATAGGTCCGTAGGCACTAATACCCTGTGGAAGTTAGAACTTTTGGTGCTTGCATACACCATGTGCACAGCACAGGGTACGGTGCCAAATGCACCGACAGCTTAAGTAGTGGTGCCAGTCCTGACTGCCTCAGATGCTTTTTTTCCCTGTCGAGAGTGTGCCTGGATCTTCTTTGAAGATATCTCCTTCATTGGGCCACACCATTGAAACTGTAAGTCTTTGGTGTTAGGACCTTCCAGAAAGTTTTGCCTAGCTGGGGGATACCCATGATGACTTAAGTTGGCGCATATAAGCATTTCAGTTTGAATTTATTTGGGTAAAGTGATTGAGCTTCAGTCCCTTACAGTGATGCCATCAACAATAAAACAAAACAAAAAAAAAAAAGTTACAAATTAGACTTCTACATATATAAAAAAAAATAAAACAATTGCATATTTAACCATGCTCAAAACATTTTTTTAATTGCAAGATAGCGACCTATAGAATTCAGCTGGTAGTATTAAGGGTTGAATTATGTCTTACACAGTTTATCTACACTTGTCAGAGGATTGTGAGGTTGTCAAGAACCAGGTTTTTTTTTTTTTTGTAATTACTATTTCTAGGGACGTGGATATGTTATTCAATCCACACTTTGTGGCAGGTTCCTTGCCGCTTTAATTCTTGGCGGAAGGTCTTCAAGCTGGCTCCTCCCACCCACCCGGGTGGTAAAACCCCCGGCTCCACTCCATGACGCCAGATCTTCCTTACCGCTTGGAAGCTCATGTCCCCTCCTTAGTGCTCTGCGTTTTTGGCCTGGATCCAAACTCTTCGGGTTTTCCGAAAATTATTTTAAAGTTTACTAGACTGCAGTCTTCTTCTTCCCTCGCGGTTGTGATGGACAAATCCACTCCCAGCTTCCGTCGGTGCCTTGTGGGCAGAAGATGTTTACAACTTGGGCGTCCCGAGAAACTGTACTCGCCGTTGAAGTCAAAGGGAGCCGGTTGGGTGGTGTCCACCGCTGCGGGCTCCGCTGAGCAGTTGATCGCCCTCGAGGAGGAGGCAGCCCAGGCCGCTTCATCTTCCTCCTCGGCTGCGGCGTTTATCCCTCTTTCCTTGGGCTCCTCCTACACTGCTTCTTTTAAGGAGCTTTGCCAGTCTCTATCCACCAAGGGAGAAGGGCCATCGGGACATAACCAGTAGGTCCAAGAAAAAAGAACCAAAAGGTAAGTCCCACCGCCTACGTTCATGGGAGCGGGAGAGATCCCCTTCGCCGGACAAGCAGCTCTCTACTTCGGTCGAGGTTGCGGCTAGGGCCGCTGGCTTCATGGTGTCCCCGTCGGGTCACCTGGCCGAGACATCCGTTGACGTGGTAGAGATTTTTCTTGACCTGTTGGACTGTTTGTCAACTGGAGAAGCCGACAACCCTTCTTCACCAGTCCCCCTGGTGGTATCTGAGGACTTGCCCATGCCTCCTGTGCCGAAGTCCCCGGTCTAAGACCCTGAACCGAGGGATGAGCGGGTTTCCTCCACCCCCTCTTTGACCCACCCCCGGCGACGCCGAAGGTCTCAGTCCTCTTCCAGGTCAAGTAGGTCCCGCCGACATCTGCGGTCTCGGTCTCTGCACCATGGAAAGCTGCGTCGCCGCTCGTCCTCTTCGGAGGATAGGCTCCGACATAAGTTACACCGGCGCTACGAGGACATGATGTGGCAGCAACTTTTGTTGACCAGTAAGAAGCTGACTCTGTCACCTTCTTTGGCCATTAAGTGGTTGCCACCAGAGTGACCGAAACAACCCCTCATAGTTGTCGAGGAGCTGACCCCGGTGCCGGTTGTTGGGCCAAAACCGGCTGCTCTGCCCATTGTGGTAGAACCACTGCCTTCTCAACCAAAGACTGGGGCCCTGACCAAGGATTCTCGGTCAGGTCAAGGCCTGCCCCACAGGTTGTCGGTCACCCTCACTCCCAATTGACCTCGGCAGGTGGAGGGTGGCTCAGGCACTCGGCAGCTGTTTGCAGACTCCTCTGAGTCTGACGATGACTCCTCCCTGTACTCCAGGCTCATTGACCTGGGATTCGCAGGGGGTCAGTCGGTGGACGAGAGCCCATCCTCGTTCTTGGGTATACTTTGGCTTATCCGAGTCCACTGGGATGCAGCTCGAACCCGTTCAGAAACGGGCCAGATGCTGGACCGAGGAGATTCTCCTACGGAGGCCTTCCCGGTGGCCGAAGCCGTTGTTGGCCTGGCCCTGGAGTTGTGGCAGCGGCCTGCCTCTTGTTCTGTGCCTTCAGCCAGGATGGCTTGCAAGTATGCGGTCCCCACAGGTTCACTCTCCGGTTTTGCGGAGCACCCCTCTGCGGAGGGGCTCGTGACCGATAGTGTTTTCCGGCATTCTGGGAACGCTAGGGACGTGGACAAACCGCCTGATAAAGAATCCAAAAAGCTGGATTATTCAGGACGGAAGGTTTACGCTGCTTCCTCGCTAGGCCTTCGACAGGCTAGCTCGGCTGTACTGATGGCACATTTTTCACACACCCTTATGGGTTCCCTGGATGAGGTGATTTCCCATCTCCCGGCTGACCTTCAGACAATGGTCAAGCAAGATCAGGGAAGGGCAGTGACTAAGCAGCAGCTCCAAACTTCTTTGGACATCGGTGACTCTTGTGCCCGGTCAGTAGCGGCCGCAGTAGCCATGTGCCACAGAGCTTGGTTGCGGATCTCCACCTTCACCGCGGACACCCAGCACATGCTGGCAGAAGTTCCCTTCCTGGGCACCAGCTTGTTCGGGCCAGGGGTGGAAGGCCATCTCCAGAGGATCGAGAAGTCCAATGCCACCTTGGACTCTGTCACGTCTGCCCAGAAGGACAAAGGCCACCAGCAGCAGCGTAAGCCCTTTTGCCCTTCCTCTCCTGTGGCATGTCCGACCCAGCAGCACCAGCAACAGGGCCAGTAAGCTCACACTTGGCACCCTAAGGCCAAGTCTGCCTCTTCCTCCAGTAGGAAGCCTGGAGGGAAGGGTCCAGGAGGCCCCTTGGCTGGCCCTTCCTCCAAGCCAGTCCAGAGACTGGTTGAGGGGTGTCTCCCCCAGCATCGTCAGTCTTCCCTGGGTTCTGCCCCATGGGGGGACAGCTCTGCCACTTGCTTTCCGCCTGGTCCGCTATCACCACGGACCGCTCGGTGCTAGAAGTGGTCGGCAGCGGTCTGCCTCTGGAGTTTGAGCAGTCCCCTCCTCCCTGTTGAGCCGTCGCCCCACTTGGGGGCAACGGGTTCCGCAGCCTCTTTGTCGGCTCCTCGAGCCAGCATTGCCCTGCTTTTCCAGAAGGAGGTGATCAGCAAGGTGGCAGACCCTCCTCCACACCCAGGGTTTGTGTCCAGGTACTCAGGTACTTCCTGGTCCCAAAGCGGATGGGGGGGACTGGCACTCCATTCTTGACCTGCACGATCTGAACAAGTTCCTAAGGCCACGCACCTTCAGGATGGTCACTCTGGCTCAGATCATTCCATCCTTGGAACTAGGCATGTAGTTCTGCTCTCTGGATCTCCAGGACGTGTTCTTTCACGTCCCAGTCCGTCCGTCTCATCAGCGATTCCTCCACTTCAGAGCAGAGGGATCTCTTTACGAGGTCCGGGGCTATGCCCTTCGGCCTCTCTCCAGCTCCCAGGGTCTTCACCAAATGCATGGCAGTGGTGACAGCATTCCTGCGGCGCCAAGGGGTCCGGGTGTACCCTTACCTGGACGACTGGCTGATTGCAGCCCCCTCCAGGTCGGAGGTGGAGCGGTCCAGGGATCTGGCCCTCCAGGTCTGCTCTCAACTTGGTCTCCTGATCAGCAGGGCCAAGTCGGAACTCGTGCCATCGCAGGTGATTCAGTTCATCGGGGCAGAGCTCGACTGTCTTCGAGCCAGAGCTCAGCTCCCAGCGGACAGGGCCGAGATCCTTCCTCCTTTGCCCAGTCATTTCTGGTTGGGTAATTGCGCCATGCCCGGGACTTCCTGCGCCGTCTGGGCCTCATGGCTGCCTGCACCAGCGTGGTCTGCTGGATCCACTGGCATATGCACCCCCTGCAATGGGGGCTGGCCGGCCAGTGGTCACAGTGCTACGTTCCTCTGGACCAGCCGGTGACAGTGACCCAGGAGATGTGGGACGGCCTGCAGTGGTGGCTCGTCCCAGCTCATCTGCAGGAGGGTATCCCGTGTGTCTGCCCCGAGCTGATGGTCACGCTAATGACCGATGCTTCTCTGATTGGTTGGGGTGCCCATCTGGGGGATCTCCCGGCCCACGGCCTTTGGTCCCCTCATGAGTCTCGATGCCACATCAACCTGCTGGAGCTTCGAACGGTTCGAGTAGCCCTCACCGCCTTTGCTTCGTTTGTACGGGGTCAGGTCATTCAGGTCCAGACTGACACCACCACCACCATGTACTTCCTCAACCATCAGGGCGCACTCCTTGTCTCTGTGCAAGGAGGTTCTCCGCATCTGGTCTCTCGTGATCAGCCTGGAGGCAGATCTCCTAGCCATCCATGTGGCAGGAGCCTCCTACAGTCTGGCAGATGCCCTCAGCTGGATAGACGCTACATCTCACGAGTGGTCACTCCTGCCGGAGGTAGTGCAAGAACTGTTCTCCCACTGGGGCACCCCTCAGGTGGACCTGTTCGCCTCAAGGGAGAATGTGAAGATGCGGCTGTTTTACGCCCACCCTCTCAGCAGGGCTCGCTGGAGGGGGATGTCTTCTCGAGGCCATGGACCCTGGGCCTCTTCTACGCCTTCTCTCCATTTCCCTTGATCCACAAGGTGCTTCTCAAGGCAAAGAGGGACAAGGTGCAGGTGATTCTGGTAACCCAGACTGGCCTTGCCAGTTCTGGTACCCAGATCGCCTCAGCTCCAGGCTCCCGAGACTGCTTCACCCCACCCGGACCTGATCTCGGACAAGGGGAAGGTTCTCCATCTCGACCTTCAATCCCTGCACCTGACGGCCTGGTTCCTGAGCGGCTAGAGTTCCAGGCGTTGGGTCTTTCCGACGAGGTCCTCAGCGTCATTGAGGCGTCATGTAAGGAGTAGACCAGAAAATGCTATGCCTTCAAATGGAAGAGATTCTCCATTTGGTGTCAGGACAAGGGGTTGGACCTCTCTTCCTGTCCCTTGGCTAGTATTTTGGACTACTTGTGGTCCCTTTCTCCGCTAGGACTTCGGTCAGCGACCCTCAAGGTGCACCTGGCAGCCGTCTCTGCTTACCGGGCGCGAGCTGGCAAGCAATCGGTGGCGCAGGAGAAGGTGGTCTGGCACTTTTTCAAAGGCCTCTATAACATATCCCCTCTGGTGCAAGAACCTCCCCCTCCATGGGATCTACTGCTGGTATTGGCTAAGCTCATGGGCAAGCCATTCGAACCGATGCACAAGTGCGATGTCTCCCACCTGGCATGGAAGACCACCTTCTTGGTGGCTATAACGTCTGCCAGAAGGATGGGTGAGCTCCAGGCGCTTTCCATCGAGTCTCCTTATCTTGTCTTCCACAGGGACAAGGTTGTCCTTCGCCCCCACCCGAAATTCCTTCCGAAGGTGGTGTCGGAGTTTCACCTTAGCCAGGTGTCGACTCTGCCGGTGTTTTATCCCAATCACACCTCGGAGGCTGAATATAGGCTCCATGCTTTGGACCCTAAAAAAGAGCGCTCGCTTATTATAAGGAACGAATGGCTGATGTTCGGGGAGGGGTTCACCAGTTGTTTGTCACCTATGCTGAAGCTGCACCTGGCAGACCTGCAGCCAAGCGGACGATAAGCAGATGGGTCACCTCCTGCATAGATCTCTCCTACAGGTTGGTGGGCATGGAGCCTCCCAAAGGGATAAGAGCTCATTCTACCTGCCATATTGCTGCTTCGGTGGCTGCTTCTAGGGACGTCCCTAACCAGGAAATCTGCAGGGCTGCTACCTGGAAGTCAGCATAAACCTTTATTTCCCGTTACCACATTGACCTAGAGTCATGCCGGGATGCTGGCTTTGGGACCTCTGTTCTCCAATTCTTATTCCCTAAGTAGGGGGTGTGCGCCTTGCCTCCCTCTTCCCAGAGAACTGCTAGGAGTCTGCCATAAAGTGTGGATTGATCAACATATCCACGTCCCTAGAAATACAGGTTACTCGCCTGTAACAGTAGTTCTAGGAGTGGTATATGTTCATCCGCACGACCCAACTGACCTCCTTGGCTTCGACACGCAACCTGGCTTCCAGCGGGCTAGATCTGGCATCGTGGGATGGAGCCGAGGGTTTTCCCACCCTGGTGGGTGGGAGGAGCCAGCTTGAAGACCTTCCGGCAAGAATTAAAGTGGCAACGAACCTGCCACAAAGTGTGGATGAACAACATATACCACTTCTAGAACTCCTGTTACAGGTGAGTAACCTGTATTTATCTACCTCCATCCCAGCCTGCCACCTCCGACCCATCAGGGGAGACATCAGACATCCCACTGCCTTCCACCCTACCCACACGTAGCCCAGATCCCCAAGGAGCCACGGCTCTAACCCCCAGTCAGGGATGATGCGGGGGCTGAACGCCCCGAATCATCGGTCCAGGGTTCGCTGAGCGGGTGGAGGCAAATCGTGGGCACGTCCCAGTCTCCCCATCTTCCTGGCGGTGGCAGGCTCTTTTTGCGTTTTCGCCCTCCCTGCACAGCGTGCAACTCCCCTGATGTCAAGGCGCCAGCCTCCATGCTGTACTACGGCCGGCAATCCCATGTAGGGCTTGCAGTACTTCGAGCCTCCGCTCGGAGTCAGGCAAGTGAACAGGCAGTGGCCTGTACCCTCCCTCTAGAAGGCGAGCTCTCGTGGGACGCTCCAGCCTCTTCCCCTCTACCGACCCACCAGCGACCCGAGTCCACTCCCAAACCCTGGTTGCTGGCGTGGAGCGAGGTGTGGCATCCAGCGCCTCAACCCTCTGTGCCACCGGCCAAGAAACCTCGAAGTTGGCCATTTTGTATTCTTTGAACAAAAACTGGTCGGTAAGGAGTTCCACTCCCTTGGAATCATACTACTCGAGTAGTTAATGGCCCTCAAAGTTTTAACCTTAGGTGTCTGTAGTTTTCCCTGGCCTGTGTTCCCTAAAAACTCTAGTCTTTCCCTAAAGGTTAGGGAATCTGTCTAACAGATATTCAGGGACTTCTCCCGGAATGCTCTTTAAGGCAAATTGAATCTTATGCAGCCTACATCTTTCCAATAGTGACATATGGTCTAGTTGATAAAATAGATGACACATATGCACATCATATGGGCTATTGTTTAGTAGCCTCGACATCCTTTGATATGATGCATTAAGTTTAGACAACTTGTCCTGTGTACAATTATCATACACTGTCAGCATAATCTAAAACTGGAAACATTTGCATTAGAATTATTTTTAGCCTTGTTTCAGAATCTAGACAACCTTTGTCAATAGGGTACACCTGTGCATTTTCCGACTTTATCAAATTAACTTGTTCATTTTCTGATTCTGTTGGCTCCATCCAAAATCCCAAGTGCTTATATCCATTAATCTGCTCTATTTTATTGTCATATAAAGTATGTATGTTTAAATTGATATTCTAGGGACGTGGATAAGATGTTCTAGGCACACTTTCTAGCAGTGTCCTTTCCCTTTAAGATGTGCTGGAATGTCTTCAAGCTGGCTCTTCCCACCCACCCGAGTGGAAACTCCCCAACTCCACCCCTTGACGCAGGATCTTCCTTTCCGCTGGATGAAAGGTTCCCTCCTTACCGCTCATGCACTGTAGAGGCCCTTTGCGATTTAGTTTCTTAGAACTTTAATAAAAATCTTGTCTTCAGGTTTTACTTCTCACTGCCAGCATGGACGATGCGAAGTATGCTCCTTGGTTTTGGAAATACTGTTGCGGGCAGATGATGTTCCGAATGGATCCGCACATCTTGTGCGTATACTGCCTGGGCCATGAGCACGATACCCAGGCTTGAGCTTTTGCCGCACCTTTCGTCCCTCCACTTTGGAGGATTGCTTAGCCTGCCTTCTCCTTGGACGTCCAAACAATTGAGACCCGCCTGTGAAATCTAAGGACACCCGTTGGGTGGTCTCCGTGGCTGCATGGTCCACCAAACAACTTGTGGCATTTGAGGAGGCCACTGCTCAGGCCGCAGTGCAAGTCTCCTCGGCTTTAGTCTTACTGCCAATCTCCTTGGGCGCCTCCTTTACCGGGGTGTTCAAGGAACTGTGCCAGGCCCTACCCACCCATGAGCAGGGTCCATCTGGCACAAAATCTAAGAAAGGAGAAAAGGAGACCAAAAAACAGTCTTGTCTTCAGCCATGGGATCAGGAGTGCTCTCTGGCCTCCGATTCCCGAGCTTCACCAGAGTTGCTGAGTATGGTCGGTGCTTTGGCCGCTGACCCCACTGTTTCCCCGTCAGGCAAATTTGTCGAGATGTTTCTTGAACCTGTTGACCTGTTGTCTGCCGAGGAGGTCGATACCTCCCTTTCTACGATTCCCGTCCTTCCATTTTCACAGGGAGGGACAGACCAGAGCACTGTTCTGCCCCCTCTTGACCCGGAGCACTTGGACCAGGAGTGGCCTCTGCTTTGTCTGCCCCTCTGGACCTGTCGCGGTCCACCCAGCAGTTTGAGGTCTCACTCTCAGAGCCCCAACTCAGCAGCCCACCTTGATCTCCTTTCGTGCTCTCGGACTCGGGCAAGTGGTACTGCCGCTTATTCGTTCTTCTTTGGTAAGCGTCGGTAGTACAAGGAGCTGATGTGGCAGCAGCTCTGCTCTATTTGACTCGGGTGAAGCCGATCCCAGCAACCCCTGCCCTTCATTGGGTGCCACTACTGGAGCCGCAGCAGACTCCTCCTCGGTAGTAGCCTGTTCATACAGTCCCAGCACGGACCCCCCCTGCCTTTCCACTGATTACGGAGGAGCTGCCACATAAATAGCCGACTATCAGTGCTCTGACCAGGGACGCTTGACTCTGGGTAGGGGTTTACCCCCATCAGCTGTCGGTCACTGTCTCCCCGGAGTGCCTTCGCAGGGTCATTGGGGACTTGGGCAGTTGACCACTCTTCCGCGATTCTTTGGAATCGGAAGGGTCCTCCGTACAGCCCCAACCACTGGATATGGAGTAGACGAGGGACTTCTCAACGGATCAAGGGCCCACGTCCTTCATGGGCCTTCTCCGTCTCATCTCAGAATCCATGGTTCTTTCTTCGAGATACAGCTCTTACAGCAGGTTACACCATTAGGACTGAAGAAGTCAGGCAGCAGGACCCCACGGAAAACTTCTAGCTAGCTGCATGCAGTGGGGGACAGCCCCCACGATGTCACTTACGTCATAAAAGTGGTCCCCCAGCATCCCTTAGTTCTGTTCCTGCCATCGACTCGCAAGCATCGGCTCCACTGATGCCTTCAGCAACAGATCGATGCCATCACTTAAGTATTTCTTTTATTATTTTCGATAGTTTAATTTTTTTAAACATTTCTTTCATTTTGTATGACGTCTTCCCCGATGTTCTCCGTTGAATGGCACTTGTCCAAGTGAGTCTGCGGCAAACAGATCCCATTTAAGGACAACCACGCAGCCTGTGTGTGGTGTCTGGTCCCAGAGTATGACACTAAAGCCTGTCCTATTTGTCAAAATTTGAATAGCAGAATGAGGATCCGTTGCCAAAAGGTTTTGGAGACCTTTCTCCTCGTACAAAAATTAGCAGTGATGCAGAAAAGTACCTCTTCTGGGGAAGGCTCCTCTCATAAGTCGGGGAAACACAAGGAAAAAAGGAGGGGAAGGAAGAAAGGGCGCTCCCCATGAAAGTCCCATATGTCTGACTCCAGGGGGAGTTCAGACTCGGCCAGCGCTCTACCAAATCTGTCTCGTTCTAAGGCCCAAAAACCTCCAGCCCAAGGTCCAGATATCGGGTGTCTCCGGTTCGAGAACCATGCACCAGCCTCTGAAAATCCATCCCCAGGTTCGTGCCACCAGCCGGTCTTTGGGCTTTGTAGGCCGGTCTTCCTCTACAGACTGCACAGTCAAGGCACCCTCCAAGTCAGCCTCAGTAATGGGCTCATACTCCTTTGACCAACGCGGGGGCTCTGACCAGTTGAGGTTGGCCTCTCAGCCCCCCAGAAGCCTTACGTCCTTGGAGACATTGGCTAAACGGACCACAGACCAGATGTCCGTTAATAGGACCATGACCCAGCAGCCACCAGCCGAGGTCCACACCCAACTACAAGATTACTAGACAAATTCCATATCAGGTGGGTCGGTCCGGCCGCGACGACGACGATGAGGAAATCGACACCGGCGTCAGACGTCTGAACGATGACCCGTCGGTCGGTCTAGAGGATGCAGACCTCATACATGAGCCGAAAACACCTGAAGACCAGATAACTGGTGCGTCTGATCACAGACCAAAGGACACAGGAGACGGTCAGGCATCTCAGCCAGTGATGGGCCAGACCTCGAGTCTGTGGATATCTGAGGTGAAAGATCTATTTTCTTTTTTGGTGGGAGACAATCTGGAAGGATGTAGTCCCCACTAAGAAGCCTCCTAGTCCTCCGCCTAAGGAGAAAAGCCATGCCAGTCCTCCACCTAAGGAGAAAAGCCCTGCCCCACCTAGAAGGCAGGCTAATGAAACGGCTGCAGTCTCCTTCCAAGATCCCGTCCCACTCACCAAGTGTGCACAAGAAAAAGAAGCACCGTAGGAAGCCAGATTCCTCCTCAGAGGAGTCATACTCTTCATCGGATTCTTCCTCGAGATCCAGCTCCGCTTTTAGCATTCCTTCCCCAGATCCGAAGGATTTAAAGGATTTACCAAGGGTCCCTCCAGATGACCCTACTGTCATGGATATAATGAGACATATCCAAGATAATATGGGGTGGGACACAGAGGATTTGGACCCAGAACATCACCGCCTCACTAAATATCTGCACCAGAAGAATCCCAAACCAGTGGTGGTCCCACCACTGGTAGGTACATTCCAGGACGTGACAAGGGTGGCTTGGAAGCACCCTTATACTTCGTTCCCTAAAACGGCTGACCACCTATACAGGTCCCCACTGGAAGATCATTATCTGGGAGAACAACCTGTAGCAGATTCCATGGTAATCACTGCCACACATGGCAGGTCCTAATGGCCAAAACACCTGAGCACACAGCCTTTGGACCGAGAATTAAAACAGCTCAATTCCATGGGCAGAAAAAATGTACGCGTCTTCCACATGTTCTGTCTGCTCACTGAAATTCCTAACCCACATGGTCTAGTTTTAGAACATCCTGTGGGAGCAAGGGTTGGACATGGTTAGAAACCTACCAGAAGATACCAAAAAGAGCTTGTCAAGTTCTTACAGACAGGCTCTGACGTGGGCACACAGGTGCTCAGAGCAGCTTATTATTCTGCGGATTCTGATGTCAGAGGTGCAGCAGCAGGTGTATGCCTTAGAAGACGGTCCTGGCTGAGGGTGTCAGGATTCATACCAGACATCCAGATGGGTATTCAGGACTTTACCTTCAAGGGCTCGGTCCTTTATGGAGCGGTTTTTGAACGGATCATATAACTACAGGACGCTGTCAAGGCGGCCCATTCAGTACAGGCAATGTACAAACCGAAACTGAGACTATTTCAGAGACAACACCACCATTTTTGTGGAAAAAGGGGCAGCAGTCTAGGTCTGGACAACAGCAGAGAGGTAGCTTTACTCGCAAAGGCCCCTCTCAAGCAGCAGGAGGCGCAGGAGCAAGAAATGCGAAACCCTCCCAGGCAAACCTCCCCTCTTCCTGCACAGCCTGACTCTTTGCAGTGCCCTCCTCTCCCACCTGCTCACACCAAAGAGGCGGTCGGGGATCGCTTCTCGAAACATCTAGAAGGGTGGCAGCGAATTACCTCCGACCAATGGGTTCTTCAGTTGGTTCAGAGGTGTCACTATTATCGAGTTCACGGGGCAACCACTTTCCAAGTCACTGCTTCTCTCCCAGTATTCCAACCAGCACGCCACACTGATACAAGAGGAGATTTTGACCCTTCTAGCGAAGGAGGCCATAGAACCGATCCCTTGTATTCAAAGAGGGAAAGGATATTATTCCCATTTTTTCCTAGTACCCAGAAAGACGGGATCTACCCCCATGCTGGACCTCAGCACCTTCTTGGTGTACAAACGCTTCAGAATGGTCACCTTGCCAGGACTGATCCCGATGGCTACACCCGAATGCTTGGCTTGCATTGCTGGATATGCAAGATGCCTGTCTCCACATTCTAATCGCAAAACACCACAAGAGGTTTCTGCTGTACGAATTGTGGGCACAACATTACCACTTCCGGGCATTGCCTTTCCGTCTCTCATTGCCACCCAGAGTCTTCACCAAATACTGGCAGTAGTAGCCGCGGCCCTCAGGAGGCTGGGCCATTACGTATTCTCTTATCTGGATGACTGGCTCCTCATGACCTCATTCAGGATGGGGCTAAACAAGGCAGTACAAGACACTTTTTCAATATTTGACACAGTGGGTGTCACTATCGACCTGCGAAAATTGTTTCTGACGCCATGCCAAAGGCTGCAGTTCATTTGCGCAGTCCTGGACACAGCACGAGGAAATGCCGTCTTGCCAGAGGACAGGGCAGATCACCTAAGAGGTCTAAGCAGACATATCCTGGGGCAGAAACGGATGACAACACGTACCATGCTGTGTCTTTTAGACCACATGGCGGCTGCCATAGCCACGGTTCCCCTGTCATGTTTCCACATGAGAACCATTCAGTGGACGCTGAGTTCAGTGGGGCCAACGCCAGGATGATCTCTATTAGCTGGACTCAGTCCCCGTTTCAGTACACAGAGTCCTCCAATAGTGGCTAATCCCAGAGCAGCTCGCCACAGGAGTCTGCTTCCTATCGACCACACCTTCATAGATCCTGACTACAGATGTGTCAGGATCGGGTTGGGGTGCTCATCTTGGTGACAAAAGGACACAGGGATTATGGTTCGGCACAGAAGGAGCCCTTCACATAAATGTTCTAGAGATCAGGGCAGTCCTCTATGCCCTGCAGGTCTTATAGACAGACCTACTCCGGGGGCACCTACTGATTCAAACAGACAATATATCAGTAGTGTTCTACATCCACAAACAAGGAGGCACCCATTCATTCCAGCTCTGTCGGGAGGTTGATGAGAGTATGGTATTGGGCAGTAGAACACAGTATCACCCTGTCTGCAGTTCATGTTTTAGGGATACAGAACACATTGTTGGATCTGCTCAGCCGATCCAGATCCAGCGTGTACGAATGGGAACTTCTGCAACAAATAGCAGAAACTCTGTTCGCAAAATGGGGAATCCCAGAACTAGATCTCTTTGCCTCCGCATACAAAGCAAAACTGCCCAATTTCTGCTTGGTAGATCCAGGGCTTGGTGTTTTCTGGCGAGATGCATTGTCCCTCTCCTGGACAGGCAGATTCCTTTATGTTCAAACAACATGAAGTCTTGCTGTATTCTGACATTATGCAGTTGGCCCCAGCACTTGAACTGCTCCAGAGAAAAAAAAGTTAACTCTATGCCAAAGCATAGAACGTTGAGCTTGAGCTCGGTTCAAACCTCTGTCTGCTGCACTTTGAAGTGTAACAGTCAGATTCTTTACTCCGCCTAACTGAACAGTCACTCTGGAGATTTCTCCTTCGCTATCAGTTCGGTCCAGTAAAAATGTCTGTTTTAAACCGCTGTTTTCATTTATTTTCCGGTTAAGATCCCCGTCTCTGTGGTACAGTAAGTACTTTAGGTAGTGGACTAGTGCTGAATTTGTGGAAATTGTAAAAGTAATATTTTCAGTTGGTTTGGCTGAACTGGTTGTCTGTTATCTTTCTTGTGTTTTTCTTTGAGTTCTGAATTTAGTGTGAGGTACCGGTCCTTATCGGTTCTTAAAAACATTTTTTATCTTTTTTTTTTTTTCAACATCCGTGACACGGTTAGGAACCGATAAAGGGATTTTGCCTGGCTGTTGCTGAAAACAAGGGTAAGTTGTAGGATGGCTTTCTCTGAGAAACCCAAGAGAAAAACCGGGCCCACTGGATTTCAACACTGCAGTGAGTGTGGGGAGGCCTTTGCTAAGGCTGATCACCACACCACCTGTGTTTGTTGTCTGGGTTTTGACCACCTTGATTCAGACTGCCAAATATGTAAAATATTTTTCTAAGGCCACCCTGGATGAAAGATTGTGCAGGCTTAGGGAAAAGGAGGCCGAGAAGTCAGCTGACCCAGATAGCCAGCCCGGTTCGGTTACGACCGAACCTGAGGGAGTGCCCAGTGACCTGGGCGAGACTCCCTCAGGCAAACTGAGAGCCGATCCTGAGGGGTCGGTTCCAGCAAAAAGAAAGAAAAAAAAAAGAAATCGGACGGTTTGGATCCAGAACCGCATCATCCAACCGCCAAGGAAATTGCCAGAGCGATTAGTATAGTTGATTCACTTTGTTTGGTTCCGGCTGATCAGACGCTTCCCGGTAGGCATTCGTTTCCCCCAGTTCAGGATTATTCCCCCAGAAGACTATTATGAACCGGATTTGGAGGGGGTGAAGATTATGATGATGGTGTGGAAGGTCTGGATGAGTCCATGGAACCGGACATCTCCCCAGATAGACCTTTTGATGTTTCCCCTCCTAGGCTTTCTGAGTCCCCTTCCCACTTTATGTTCTACAAAAAAAGTAGCAGAAACCCTCCAGCTCCCTCTGGATGAAGCTGTCGAGGAGCAAGAGGAGCTTGGCTATGTGGAGATGATGGACATCCCAGAGTCCAAGAGATTGTCTATTCCCCCTTCACATATCCTTTAAGAAACAGACACAGAAGTTACTTAAGACTCCAAATCCTTTACCTCCTGTGGGCAGGCAAATGGACAAGAGGTATATGTTGTCAGGCTCAGGTATGCAGTACTTGTACCAGCAATGCAGCCATGTTGGGGTCGTGCAGGCTGCAGCCTGTGATACGGCTAACATACCCTTGGCTTTACACTCCCAAGATAAAGAAGCCAGGAAGTTGGATGCCATGGCTAAAAAAACGGTACATGGCATCTTCCTAGGGACTTAGGCAGGCTAACTATATGGCCTATACAGCCAGATACCAGAAGTCCAGATGGGATACTGTTCTGGAATTGGCTAAACAGGCTTCTCCCCCCAGCTTGCCAAGGAGCTGGAGAAGGTGGCTTCCAGATGGGATTGAGGCATCAAAAGTCCAGTTTCATGCTACTGTGGACTCCACTGATGTGTCATCACGAGTCATGGCTACATCTGTGGCTCTTTGGAGACTGGCTTGACTCAGATGTACTAGCCTATCACAGGACACCCAGGCTAAGGCCATGGATTTCCCTGTCATTGAGAATTCTCTGTTTGGGAAGCAGGCAGAGAATTATATGAAGATGATGGATGAATACAGGACTACCTACAGGAGTGCACAGGCCTAGGAAAGGCAGGCAACTCCTCAGAAGCAGCAATAGAGGGGCAGGGGCAGGCCCCTTTCAGAGGCCTTTCTACCAGGCACAGGCCTCCTCTCTTTTCCTCAGGGGGTTCTTCAGAGGGAGAGGCAGAAGGGGGATGAGCAGGGCTGCATCCTTCTCTGTCTAAGGCTCCTGCCAAGCAGACACCCTGATGTGTCAGCCCGGGTCGACTCCTCAATTCCTGTAGGAGGCAGGCTGGCTTACTACTTCCAGGCCTGGAAGTCTGTTGCCTCAGACAAGTGGGTCCTGGAGGTAGTAAGCCGCGGACTGGCCCTCAGCTTCAAAAAATTTCCAAAGCTGAGGGTCAGGTCCTTTCCACCTGCAAACATCTCCGAAACCATTGCCCTAGAGACATAGGTTTCATCTCTGCTAACTGACAGAGCCTTAGAGACAGCACCTACACCTCACAGGGGCAAAGGTCTGTACTCCAGATACTTCCCTACCCTGAAAAAAAATTAAAAACAGGGGAGTGGCGGCCCATCCTGGATTTAAAATACTTAAACAAGCACCTTGTAAAGCCAAAATTCAAAATGGTGACTCTGGGAATAATTCTTCCCTCTCTAAGGCCAGGGGACTGGCTAGCCTCCCTGGACCTAAAGGATGCCTATTTCCACTTTCCCATCAGGTACTCCCACAGAAAGTACCTCAAGTTCGAAATGCTTCTGGCCATTATCAGTTCAAAGCAATGCCCTTTGGCCTAACATCAGCTCCAAGGGTGTTTACAAAGTGCCTAGCAGTAGTAGTGGCCTTTCTAAGGAGTCAAAACCATTCCCATACCTGGATGACTTGCTCATTGTGGGTCAGTCTCCAGACCAAGTCAAGTCAAATTTGCAAGTAACCCAACAAGTGCTTACTTCTCTAAGATTCCTCCTCAGTCTTCCCAAATCAGTTCTCGAGCCAGTGCCACTCTTGACCTTCACAGGGTTAGAGTTGGATACTGTCAAAGCAAGAGACTTTCTCCCTCTGGCAAGGGTAAAGGCCATTATAGAGCTGGCTCCTTCTTTTCACCTTCTGGCGTCTTGACCAGCAAGGCATTTCCTTCGACTTCTGGGCCACATGGCAGCTTCCACTGCAGCGGTCCAAGGGGCCAGATTTCAGGTGAGACATCCATTTCCATTTGAGGGCTTTCAAACAACATGAAGTCTTGCTGTATTCTGACAGTAGCAGTGAGTCCCAACCTTCGAACTGCCCCGGAGATGAAAGAGTTAACTTTCCATGCCAGGCATGGAACGCTGAGCTCGAGCTTGGTTGAGACTGTCTGTTGCTGTTTAAACTCAAACCGTCAAAGTCTTTACTCCACCTCACTGAACAGTCGCTCCGGAGATTTCTCCTTTTGCCCGGTTCTGTTTGTTGGTTAAAGTACCGCTTTTTGACCGAATTTAAACTGTAACCTGTCGGTTCAGTCTCTGTCTGTGGTATTTGTGAGTACTAGATAGGTTATATTTTATTCGGTTCTGTGTGGGACTTGTAAACGGTTCATCGGTTCGGTTTGAACCGATCGAGTTGTTTAAAAAATCTTAAATTGTTCTTTTAGAGTGTGGTTACCGGTTCTTATCGGTTCTAAAAAAAACGGATTTTATTAAGTTTTTTTTCCACGACCCGTGACACGGTCAGGAACCGATAAGAGGGTCTTGCCTGGCTGATTGCCATAAAAGGGTAAGTTTGGTTAGGACTGGCACAATGTCTGAGAAACCCAAAAGAAAAACCGGGCCCACTGGGTTTCAACACTGTAGTGTGTGTGGGGAAGTCTTTGACAAGGCTGACCCCCACACCACCTGTGTTTATTGTCTGGGGTTTGACCACCTCAATGCAGACTGCCAGATTTGTAAAATTTCCCGCAGCTACCCTAGAAAAGAGAGTTGGTAGGCTCAGGGAAAGGGAGGCCAAAAAGTCCGCTGAACCGGATGGCCAGCCCGGTTCGGTTCAAACCGAACCAGAAGGAGTGCCCTCTGACCAGGGTGAGACTTCTTCGGGCAAAAGGAGAGCCGATCCTGAGGAGTCTGTTCTGGCTAAAAGAACTAGAAAAGAAAAATCAGCTGGTGTGGAGCCAAAACTTTCCTCTCCAACCACTGAAGAAATAGCCAAAGTGATCAAAATTGTTCAGTCACTTTCCCCGGTTCCGACTGAACCGGCACCATCAGGCAGGTGCTCGGTTCGACCGGTTCAAGAGTATGATTTAGAGGAATTTTATGAACCGGAGGAGGAAGAGGAGTATGAGGAAAGTGAATGTGGTTTTGAAAGTCTGGGGTGCCTATTGACCCGGGACATCTCCCTCAGACAGACCTTCAGGAGTGTCTCCTCTTAGGCTTTCTGAGTCCCCTCCCATTTCATGTGTTTATAAAAGTGCCTGAAACACTCCAGCTTCCTATGGAAGAAGCTGTGGATGACCAGGAGGAGCCTGACTATGTGAAAATGATGGATATCCCAGAAGTCTAGAGGCTGTCTATTCCCTTGCACAAATCTTTTTGGGAAACAGACATTTAAGATTTTAAAGACTCTAACACTATACCTCCTGTGGATAAAAGAATGGACAAGAGGTATACATTGTCAGGCTCAGACACGGAGTTCCTCACACAACAAAGCAGCCATGTTGAGTAGTGCAGGCTGCAGCCTGTGATAAGGCAAACATTCCCTTGGTTTCACACCCCTGGACAAGGACTCCAGGAGGATTGATGCCATGGCAAAGAAACAGTACATGGCAGCATCCTTGGGACTCAGACAGGCCAATTATATGGCCTATACTGCTAGTATCAAAATCCAGATGGGACACTGTTATGGCTTTAGCAAAACAGGTCCCTGGCCAGCTTGCCAAGGAGCTGGAGCAGGTGGCTGCTGATGGTATTGAGGGCATCCAAGGTGCAATTCCATGCTGCAGTAGACTCAGTGATGTGTCATCTAGAGTCATGGCTACATCTGGCAGCACTTACAAGAATGGCTTGGCTCAGATGTACTAGCCTGTCACAGGATACCCAGACCAAGGCCATGGATTTTCCCTGTTGTGGGTAATTCTCTGTTTGGCGAGCAGACAGAGAATTACAGAAGAAAATGGATCGTGATAGGACCACCTATAGGAGTGCACAGGCCAAGGAAAGGCAGGCCACCCTCAAAGGCAGCTTCCCAGGGCAGGGCAGGCCTTTTCATAGGCCTTTTACCAAGCCCAGGCCTCCTCTCTGCTTTTGCCCAGAGGGGGTTCTTTAGAGGGAGATGCAGACGGGCTACAAGCAGGCCTGCTTCCACCCCTCAGCCCAAAGCCCCTGCCAAACAGGCACCCTGATGGGGTTGCCAGGGCCGATTCTCAGCTACCTGTAGGGGGCAGGCTGGCTTACTTTGTCTGGGACTGGGAGTCTCTGACATCAGACAAATGGGTCCTGGAAATAGTAAGCCAGGGACTGGTTCTCAGCTTCAAAAAGTTTCCAAAGATGAGAACCAGATCCTTTCCACCTGCAACCTTCAGAGACACTTGCCTTAGAGGCAGAGGTCTCTTCCCTCCTAGCTCTCAGAGCTGTGGAAAGGGTTCCACCCCTACACCAGGGCAAAGGTTGTACTCCAGGTACTTCCTTACCCCAAAAAAGGCAGAAGAATGGCGGCCCATCCTGGATCTCAGATACTTAAACAAGCACCTTTTAAAACCAAAAATTCAAATGGTGACTCTGGGAATTATTCTACCCTCTCTGAGGCCAGGGGACTGGCTAGTGTCCTGGACCTCAAGGATGCCTACTTCCATATTCTCATCAAGAAGCTCCCCCAAAGTACCTCAGGTTGCGAGCTGCCCTCAGGCCATTACCAGTTCAGCGCAATGCCGCTGGCCTCACCCCTCTGTCGGGTATTCACAAAATGCCTGGCAGTGGTAGTTGATTCTCCAGAAGGCAAAGGATTGCCATATTCCTCACCTGGACGACTGGCTCAGTAGGCCAGTCCCCAGACCAAGTCAAGTTACACTTTACAGATAACTCAGCAACTGCTCACTTCTTTGGGTTTCCTTCTGAATCTTTCAAAGTCAGTTCTAGAGCCTGTCCAGCTCCTCACTTTCACAGGCGAGAGCTAGACACAGAAAAAGGCCAGAGCCTTCCTCCCCTGGACAGGGCAGGACCCTTGCCTCCTGGCCTCCTCATTCACCCTGCAGGTGTCTCGACCAGCAAGGCATTTTCACCGCTCCTGGGGCACATGGCTGCTTCTACAGCAGTAGTGCAGGGAGCAAGATTTCAGATGAGGGACATTCAGTTCCATTTGAGAGCCTTCTGGTCTCAAAGGAAGGACCCTCTGACCAAATTGATCCTAGTAATCGAACCCTGATCCAGGCCCTACAGTGGTGGCAGGATCAGAACAATCTGAGACAAGGGGTTCCTTTGTCACTCAGTCTCCTCTTTAATCCTTACTACAGATGCCTCCCTCTTGGGGTGGGGGCTCACATGGGTGACCTGACCACCCAGGGGTTGTGGATCCCCTCAGGCATCTCTGCTCCACATCAATCTGTTGGAACTCAGAGCAGTGCTTCTAGCACTTCAAGCTTTTCTCCAGATCTGTTCAGAACAAAGTTATACAGGTCAGAACAGACAACACCACCACAATGTGGTACATCAACAAGCAAGGAGGCACTCGGTCTCTGGCCTTGTGCACCAAAGCAATGAAGTTGTGGTCTCTGGCTACTCCCTGAACACCTCTCCTCACGGCAGTTCACCTCCCAGGCAAGGACAATGTCCTGGCAGATGCTCTCAGCAGGATTTCCCAGGGCATCAGGAATGGTCACTGACCCCTGGTATTGAGGTGATATTTTCCAGATGGGGCACCCTGCAGATAGATCTTTTGCAGCCCCAGACAATCACCAACTTCCTTTTGCTGCAGGCCCCAGTGTTGGGCTCAGTCCCCCTGGATGCCTTAGTTCTCAGTTGGGAAGGGAAGTTCCTATATGCTTTTCCCCACTTCCCTCTCCTGTTCAAAGTGCTAGTCAAAATCAGATCTCAACCCTGCAAGATGATCCTGATTGCTCCAGACTGGGCCAGGCAGCCCTGGTATCCACTCCTACTGTCCTTACCAGTCCATCTTCCCCTGTGTCTTCCCAGGAATTACAACCTGTTAACCTGTGCTCAGGGGAGGGTTTGGTACCCAAACCTCAAATCTCTCAATCTCAAGGCCTGGCTCTTGAAGAGTTAGAGTTTGCTGATTTACACCTATCCCAAGGTGTAATGGATATCATGAAGGCTTCTAGAAAACCTTTCACCAGGGCTACTTATAATTCCAAATGGAAAATATTTTCCATATGGTGCTCTGGGAAGCATATTTCCCCAGAGTCTGCTGATCTGCCCACAGTCCTTGATTATATGGTCCATTTAAATAGCTTGGGTCTGAGACCAGCTACACTGAAGGTGCATCTGACAGCTGTGTCTGCTTTTATTTCAGCAGGTAGGCCCTCTTCTCTTTCAGCTCACCCTGTATTCTCCAAGTTTTTCAAGGGATTGCTTCACACCAACCCTCCATTCAGGGACCCTGCCCCTGCTTGGGACCTTAATGTTTGCATTGCTCAGCTTATGCAACCCCCTTTTGAGCCTTTGTCTTCAGCAGAGCTTAAGTACTTGACTTGGAAGACTGTGTTTCTGGTAGCCATCACTTCTGTCAGATGCATAAGTGAATTACAAGCTTTGTCAGTGGAGCCTGATTTTATCTCCTTTCATAGAGATAAGGTGGTCCTCAGGACTAACAGGAAGTTCTTGCCTAAGGTGCTTTCAGACTTCCACCTTAATCAATCTATGTCTCTTCCTGTGTACTTCATTGACCATTCCTCCTCTGGCAAGAGGAGGCTGCACAGTTTAGATGTGAAAAGAGCACTTAGCTACTACATAGAGCGTACCAAGGGTCACAGGTTTGACTCCCTCCAACTGTTCCTCACTTATAGTGAGGTTGGCAAAGGGTAACCTGCCACTAAAAGATCCATTGCCAGGTGGATTGTCTCTTGTATCCAATTTTGTTATGAAAAACTGGTTAAGGTTCCTCCCTCAGGCCTGAGGGCTCACTCTACCAGAGGTACAGCTGCTTCCCTGGCTGCGGCCAGGGACATCCCTATCCTAGAGATATGTCAAGCAGCTACCTGGAAAACAGTTCACACTTTTACCAAGCATTACTCCCTGGACATCCAGGCTAGGAGTGATGCTCAGTTTGGCACAGCTGTGCTTCAGAGCCTATTTCCTAAATAGGTTCTGTCCCTCCTCCATGGAGGTACTGTCAGAATACAGCAAGACTTCATGTTGTTTGAAGAAAAATTACTCACCTTAGTAATGTTTCTTCTAATGGAGTCTTGCTGTATTCTGACCTCCCCCTGCCTGCCCCTCTCAGAACCTCTGTTTTTGAGATGTGGGTGGGCAGTGCAGTGTTGGCACTCAGTAGGTGCCCACCTTGTTGTTTTCACCCCGTTCTTTTCTTGGGTTGAGTTGGTGGTGTGTTTTTCATTTTTTGGGTCTCCTGACTTGAGTCTTTGTTTTGGGACCGAAAAATGTGTTTTATGTTTAGTAGCCAGTTGGCTAGTGTAGGTTTACAGCTTCCACACAGGGCCTTAGTGAGTTTAGCTCGTAAAGATCTGACGGTTTGAGTTTAAACAGCAACAGACAGAGTCTCAACCGAGCTCGAGCTCAGTGTTCCATGCCTGGCATGGAAAGTTAACTCTTTCATCTCCGGGGCAGTTCGAAGGTTGGGACTCACTACTACTGTCAGAATACAGCAAGACTCCATTAGAAGAAACAACATTACTAAGGTGAGTAATTTTTTCTTTTGGTCTCAGAAAAAAGATCCTCTAACCAAACTAATTCCAGTGACTCAGACTCTGATCCAGGCACTCCAGTGGTGGTTGGATAAGGACAACCTCAGGCAAGGGGTCCCATTCATCACTCAGTCTCATTCTGTGGTTCTAACCACGGATGCATCTCTCCTGGGGTGGGGAGCTCACCTGGGAGCCCTCACAGATCAGGGAGTGTGGTCCCCTCAGGAGTCCCTTCTTCACATCAGTCTTCTGGAGCTCAGGGCAGTGTACCTGGCTCTACAAACCTGCTCAGACTCAGTACAGAACAAGGTGGTTCAGGTCAGGACAGACACCACCACTACCATGTGATACATCAACAAGCAGGGAGGCACTCTGTCTATGGCCTTGTGCACAGAAACCATCAAATTATGGTCCCTGGCTTATTCTCTACAGACCTCTCTGGTAGCAGTCCACCTTCCAGGGAAGGACAGTGTGCTAGCAGATGCATTGAGCAGGATCTCCCCAGGGCCATCAACAATTGATCCCTGGATCCTCTAGTGTTAAAAGTGATCTTTTCAAGGTGGGGCACTCCAGAGATAGATCTCTTTGCAGCCCCAGACAATCACCAACTTTCCCTCTTTTGTTGCAGAGCCCCAGTCTTGGGTTCAGTACCCCCTGGATGCTCTAATTTTGGATTGGGAGGGGAAACTTCTTTATGCATTTCCTCCTTTTCCTGTACTGTTCAAAGTCCTGGTCAAGATAAGGTCACAATCTTGCAAAGTGATCCTGATTGCTCCAGACTGGGCCAGACAACCTAGGTATCCCCTGTTGCTGTCACTAGCAGGTCATCTTCCCCTATCTCTCCCCCCAGGAATCACAAACTGTTAACCTCTTCTCAGGGGAGGATTTGGTACCTCAACCTTCGGACTCTTAATCTTAAGGCATGGCTCTTGAAGAGCTAGAATATGCAAATTTACATCTGTCTCAAGGGG
Source organism: Neoceratodus forsteri (assembly GCA_016271365.2). Classification (NCBI taxonomy): domain Eukaryota; kingdom Metazoa; phylum Chordata; order Ceratodontiformes; family Ceratodontidae; genus Neoceratodus; species Neoceratodus forsteri. The sequence continues at coordinate 505,104,896 of CM028129.1, read as the reverse complement.
TTCTGGTCATTCTCAAAGCCTCTCGAAAACCTGCCACCAGAAAAACTTTTAACTCCAAATGGAAAAGATTCCTCATTTGGTGTTCAAGTAAGCACATATCCCTAGATACTGCTGACTTGTCTACAGTTCTGGATTACATGGTTCATCTTAATGGCTTAGGCCTCAGACCAGCTACCCTCAAGGTACACTTGTCAGCGGCTTCTGCATTTCTGTCAGTGGGAAAGCCCTCCTCACTGGCATCGCACCCTATTTTCTGTAAATTCTTCAAAGGATTGCTTCATTCCAATCCCCCCCCTTTAGGGACCCTACTCCTGCTTGGGATCTTAATGTTTGCATCGCTCAGCTTATGCATCCCCCTTTTGAGACTTTGGCCTCAGCAGAACTTAAGTACTTGACTTGAAAAACTGTGTTCCTGGTAGCTATTACCTCTGCCAGGCATATCAGTGAATTGCAAGCTCTGTCAGTGGAGCCTGATTTTATCTCGTTTCATAGAGATAAGGTGGTCCTTAGAACCAACAGGAGGTTCTTACCCAAAGCGGTTTCAGATTTTCATCTGAACCAATCCTTGTCTCTTCCTGTGTTCTTTGCTGATCATTCTTCTTCAGGAGAGAGAAGATTACGCAGTTTGGATGTTAAAGGGGTTCTTAGCTTCTACACTGAGCGTACTAAGGCACTTAGGTTTGACTCTCTCCAGTTGTTCCTCACTAATGGTGACGTGGGGAAGGGTAACCCTGCTACTAAGAGAACTATTGCCAGGTGGATTGTCTCTTCTATACAATTCTGCTATGAACAGCTAGGCAAAGTACCCCCTTCAGGCCTGAGGTCTCATTCGATTAGAGGTACAGCTGCTTCTCTGGCTGCTGCCAGAGATGTACCCTTATTAGAGGTAGGCAAAGCAGCCTCCTGTAAAACAGTCCATACATTCACCAAGCATTACTTTCTGGATATCCAGGCTAGGAGTGATGCTAGGTTTGGTACAGCTGTACTGCAGAGCCTATTCCCAAAATAGGTTCGATACCCTCCTCCGTGGAGGTATTGCTTGGTAGTCTGCATAATATCAGAATACAGCAAGACTTCATGTTGTTTGATGAAAAAAATTACTCACCTTAGTAATTGTGTTTCTTCTAATGGAGTCTTGCTGTATTCGGTTCTCCCTCCCTGCCTCCCCTCTCAGAACCTGGTTTTTGGGAAGTGGGCTGGCAGGTGCAGTGTTGCACATCGGGGGTGTACTCTGCACTCTCCCCTTTTTAAACAGGGGGAGTGGGTTATTTGTATGTTTTGATAGTTACATTTGTTCACTACCTAGTTTTTGTTTTGGATTTCTCAACTTGAGTCTTTTGGGGATCCAAAATATTTAGTTGCCTTTACAATTTCCACATAGTTGGGGTAGTTAGTTTGTTAGCTAGGAAGAATCTGACTGTTACACTTCAAAGTGCAGCAGACAGAGGTTTGAACTGAGCTTGAGCTCAGCGTTCTATGCTTTGGCATAGAGTTAACTCTTTCCTCTCCGGAGCAGTTCAAGTGCTGGGGCTAACTGCATAATGTCAGAATACAGCAAGACTCCATTAGAAGAAACACAATTACTAAGGTGAGTAATTTTTTCTTCCGTCTCCCCCCCAATGATTGAGAGTTCTGCTCAAACTGCAAGCAGAAGGAGCAGACATGTTTCTGGTGGCCCCATATTGGCCCAGACAAATGTGGTTCCCTTTACTCCAACATCTGGCGAGCGATCCCCCATTCCCTCTACCTCTCAGCTCGCACTTAATATCTCAGGACAACAGATCACTGGTCCACTCGAACTTGTGATCCTTAGACCTGCACGCCTGGCTCCTGAGGACTTTGCAGTTTCTCACCATGGAGCCTGACAGAGTGGCTGATATTCTCGTGGCAGCAAGGAAACCCTCTACTAGAGCCACATATGCCATGAAATGGCACAGTTTTGCCTTTGGTCCTCACCTGTGGCCTGGGCCCCTTAACTTGTCTGGTGAAGTTGGTACTAGAGTACCTTCTTTCCTTGTCAGATGCAGGGCTAAGTTACTCCTCCATAAATGTGCATCTTTCAGCATTATCAGCATACCACTCACCTTTTGGAGATGAATCTCTAACCCAACTGGATCTGTCACCCACTTTGCTGCGTGGCACCCTCCACATGAAACCACCCATTAGGGACCCGATCCTCCTTGGAACCTTCTTTTTATTTTAGAACAGCTCACACTACCCCCTTTTGAACCAGCCACGGATGCATGGAATGACTTTCCTGAGGAGGTCACGGGGTCAAAAACAGTGGGGGAATTCAAAAATGCATGGGACAGAAATAAGGCAATTCTGGTATGGGGGTAGGAAGAAGTAGGCTGTTGGTTAACTAGGATTTGCAGTTTATCCTATAGCTAGGGAAATGGGCAGACTGGGTGGGCCAAGCAGTCCTTATCTGCCGTCAAAGTCTAGGTTTCTATTGTGAGCTATGCCTTCTCTCTTGGAAGGTGTTGTTTTTAGTAGCAGTTACTTCTGCCAGAAGAATTTCAAAGCTCCAAGCAGTTGTGTGCAAAGAGCCGTATTTGGTTTTTCATAAGGACAGTGTCTCCTTAAGAACTAACCCTAAGTTTTTACCTAAGGTATTGTCAGAGCTTACACTCAACCAAGAGATTAACCTTCCTGTTTGTTACCCGGAGTATTCCAATAGAGGAGATGCTCTCCTGCACACCTTGGATGTGCACAGAGTACTCTGGTAGTATCTGACTAGAACCAGACTGCACCAAAAGTCAGATCAGTTGTTTGTTTCGTTTGCCCCCAGGATGTTAGGGGCATGGGTGTCCAAATAGACACTTTCAAAATGGTTGGTAAACTGCATTGTTTTATGTTATCAGAAGCAGAGCAAACCCTTACCGGAACCGGTAAAGGGTCATTCCACCAAGGGAATAGTAGCCTCATTCACCTCCCTGAGGAATGTTTTGGCTTTAGACATTTCTGCAGCAGCTACTTGGAGTACTGTGCACACATTCATCAGACACTACAGTCTGGACATTGCCTCCGGGTGCAGAGCTAGCTTTGGCCTTGCCATCCTGCAGAGGCTTCTTTCATAAGGGTTCCCTTTCACCCTTCTTCAGTCCTCCTCCTGTATTTAGGGGCTGCCGCACACTGCTTGGGAATTGGTCCTAATGGTGTAACCTGCTGCAAGAGCTGTATCTCGGAGTAAGATATTACAGTTACGCAAGAACTTGCCATAACAGTAAATCTTAGTGGACAGCTCTTGCAACAGGTACTTTCCTACCCACCTTCCCCTCAGGAAGCCATCTGCATTTGCACTGACAACATTTATTGGTCGTCTTTGGAAGTGAATCCTTGGTCTCCCTTCAGGATCTATATCGCTCTGCTGGAGTTTCCGGCAGAAGAACTGAGGGATGCTGGGGGACCACCCCTTCTATGATACAAGGGACGTCTGATGCGGGGCCAACGTCGGGGGCAGTCCCCCACTGTATGTAGCTAGCTAGATGTTTTCCATGAGGTCCTGATGGCTTCTGTCTTAATGGTGTAACCTGCTACGAGAGCTGTTCTCAAAGATCTGCTGTTATGGTAAGTTCTTACATAACTGTAACGTCTTCAGCTGGAGCCCGTTCAGAAGCGGTAACTGTACTTACTGACTGAGATCTTTGACTGGACTGACTCTCCAGTGGAAGCCTTCTCAGTTCAGCATGGTATTCTTGGTCCTGCCCTGGAACTGTGGCAGCACCCGGCCTCCTGCCCTGCACCATCAGCCCGAACGGCCGTCAAGTATGCGGTTCCTACCAGCTCCGTCAGGATTCATGGAACAGCACTCTGCCGACTCTGTTTCGGCATACTGGCAACGTGGGGGACTAGGAGTCAAAGAAACTGAACCATGTGGCCAAAAAGGTGAATGCCGCCTCCTCTCTCTGCCTTCGGCAAGCGAGCTGTGCTCTTCTCATGGCCCATTTCCCACACACTGTCCTGGGTTCTCTGGATGATGTGCTTCCTCACCTGCTCACAGATCTGCAGATTACAGTGAAGCTGGTCAGGGACCAAGGCCGAGCTGTTGAGAAACAGCAGTACCAAGCAGCCATGGACATTGGCGATTAGTGTACCTGGTCCGTGGCCACGGCTGTTGCCATGCGCCACAGGGCTTGGCTGTGCATCTCCACCTTCATGGTTGACATGCAGCATAAATTGGCAGACGTTCCCTTCTTGGGTACTGACCTGTTCAGGCCCAATGTGGAAGGCACCTCATCCGGCTTGAGAAGTCCAGCGAAACCTTGGACTTGGTGACTTCTGCCCAGAAGGACCGGAAGGGCTCCAACCCTCAAAAGAAGAAGCCTTTTTGGCCCGCCACTGCTCCAGTGGCTGAACCTGCCCAGTCTGCGTCCGGAGAGCAACAGACTTGGCGTCCCTGGCCCAAATCCTTGACCTCAGTCATCAGGAAGCCAGGGACTAGAGGTCCTGGTGGCCCCTGTGCCGGTTCCTCCTCCACTTCCAGGCCTGCCCAGTGATAGGATGGGGGAGGCGTGCATCCCCCATTCCTGTCTTGGGCCCCCTGGGCCCTCCCTTGGGAGGCTGACTCCACCACTTCCTTTCTGTCTGGTTCGTTGTTGCTACGGACAGGTGGGTCCTCGAGGTGGTCTGTCAGGGTCTGCCTCTGGAGTTTGAGGCTTACCTGTCCTGCCGAGCCCATGCCTCGATGTTGTCCAATGACATTGCCCAGTTTCTCCACAAAGAAGTCATGGCTCCTGTCTCGGACCCTCCGGAGCACCCAGGGTTTGCCTCCAAGAACTTCCTGGTGCCAAAACAGACTTGGGGGGCGGGGTGGGGGCTGGCGCCTCATCTTAGATCTGCATGACCTGAACAAGTTCATCAGGCCGTGCACCTTCAGGATGGTCACCTTACATAGAAACATAGAATCTGACGGCAGATGAGCACCGCTTGGCCCACCTAGTCCGCTCATTTTCCTACCTAACAGTTAAGCTGCAGATCCTAGTTAACCAACAGCTTACTTCCTCCTACCCCCCCCACTAGGACTGAGTTATGTCTGTCCCATGCTTTCTTGAATTCCCCCATTGTTCTTGACTCCACAACCTCCTCGGGGAGGCTGTTCCATGCATCTACAACCCTCTCTGTGAAAAAATACTTCCTCACATTACCTCTGAGCCGTCCCCCCTCTATCTTCAAATTGTGCCCCCTTGTTCTTGCACATCTCTTTTTATGAAAGATACTACCCTCTTGGACTTTGTTGATTCCCTTGAGGTACTTGAAAGTTTCTATCATGTCCCATCTCTCCCTTCTTTCCTCAAGGGTATATATATTAAGCTCCTTTAATCTTTCTTCACATGTCTTCTGGTGCAGATCCTGCACCATTTTGGTTGCCCTCCTCTGGACAGTCTCCGCTCTGTTTGTTTGCTGAGATGGGGTCTCCAGAACTGCACAGAGTACTCCAGATGGGGTCTCACCAACTGTCTGTACAGAGGAATAACAACTTCCTGTTTTCTACTATTGATGCCCCTCTCTATGCATCCCAGTATCCCCTCCAGCCTTCCTTACTGCCTTCTCACATTGCTTGCCCACCTTTAGGTCATCTGATATAATTACCCCCTCGATCCCTTTCTATTTTTACTGTTGTCAGTATCTCACCCTCCCACTGTGTACCCTTCCCCTGGGTTTTTGTTTCCTATGTGCATTACCTTGCACTTCTGTGCATTGAATCTGAGCTGCCATACATTTGACCATTCCTCCAACCTTGCCAAGTCCCTTCTCATCCTTTCCACTCCATCTTGTGTATCAACCTGTTGCAGATCTTTGTGTCGTCTGCAAAGAGACATACTTTTCCTTCCAGTTCCTCTGCAATGTCACTTATAAAGACATTAAAAAGGACCAGTCCCAGTACTGAACCCTGTGTACCCCACTAGTAACCCTCCTTTCTTTACTGTGGACTCCGTTTACTACTACCCTTTGCGTCCTGTTGTCTAGCCAATTTTTTATCCAGGCTGTCACCTTGGGACCCACTCCAAGGCTGGCTAACTTGTGTATTAATCTTTTGTGTGGGACTGTATCAAATGCCTTGCTAAAATCGAGGTAGGCCATGTCCACAGCCCCTCCTTGGTCTACTACTTTGGTAACCCAGTCAAAGAAATCTATTAGATTTGTCTGACACGACCTTCCCATCGTTAATCCGTGCTGCCTTGGGTCATGTTCCCCACTGGCCTCTTGGTACTCAATAGTTCTTTCCTTCAGAAGTGATTCCATCATTTTCCCTACCACTGAGGTCAAACTAACTGGTCTGTAGTTTCCTGCCTCTGTCCTGCTCCCACTTTTATGAAGAGGAATCAAATCCGCCGCCCTCCAGTCCTCAGGTACCACCCCATCCTCCCATGATTTGTTAGAGAGTAGTCAGCGGTGTCATTAGTTCTACCCTTAGTTCTTTTAGAATTCTTGGGTGAATCCCATCAGACCCCATTGCTTTGTCCACCTCCAGTTTTGTTAGTTCTTTCAGAACCCTTTCTTCTGTAAATGGACTGGTGTCGACCCCTGTCTTCAGAGTGGTTCTCTTGTTTGGTTTAGGTACCTCCCCCTCCTCTTCCTTCGTGAATACTGAGCAGAAATATTCGTTCAGAATCCCTGCTTTTTCACTGTCACCCTCTGCCCACATTCCTTCCCCTTTATTAAGCCTCAGTAATCCCTCCTTTGGTCCTTCTCCGCTCCCTAATGTACCTATAAAAGGTCTTATCCCCCTTCTTAACAGAGTTGGCTATCCTTTCCTCGATTTGGGCCTTTGCTATTCTGACTGCCTTCCCTGCCTCTTTCTGCTTTAACTGATAAAGTTCTCTGTCCTGCTCCTTCTGTGTTTCCTTATATTTCCTGAATGCTGTCCTTTTCTCCTTATCTTCCCTGCCACCTCTTTTGAGAACCATAGCGGTTTTTTCCTTCGTTGTGTTTTGTTGATTTGCTTTACACAAAGGCTTGTTGCCTCTCTGATGGCTGTCTTGATTACTCCCCATTGTTCCTCCACCCCTCCTTCTTGCCTGTTTCCTAGTGCTTTTCTGAGGCGCACTCTCAAATTCCCAAAGTCAGCCCTCCTAATGTCCAATACTCTTGCTTTTGTATGGCTTGATTGTATGGCTGTGTTTATCATAAACCACACTGTTTGGTGGTCGCTTGTTCCCAGATGGCTACCCATTTCTAAATCTGAGATTCTTTCTCCATCCCCACTTAAGAGTACCGGGTCTAAGATTGCTCCCTCCTGAGTGGGTTCCAGTACTTGCTATCTGAGGCATGCCCCTTGTAGGGCATCAAAAATGACCTGCTCTTGGATGTGCCTGCAGCAAAGGTGCTCCAGTTAACATCTGGCATATTCAGGTCCCCCATCAACAATATCTCCCCTTTTTCTGCCATTCTAAGGATGCCTTCTATCATTTCCTTGTCCATTCCCTCCCCCTGAGATGGGGATCTGTATACAACCAACATGTGGATTGTGGTGCCATTTCCTGTCTCCAGGGTGACCCAGAGTGCCTCATCTGCTCCCTGTTTACTCTCTAGTTCTGCTGCTTTGATCCCTTCCTTTATATAGAGAGCTCCTCCTCCTCTTTTACCCTTCCTGTCCCTCCTGTAGATTGTGTATCCTGGTATATTGACATTCCAGTCATGGTTCTCTGTGTACCATGTTTCTGTGACTGTCACAATATCCAGGCAACCCTCTTCCATCAAGGCCACTAGTTCAGGGAGCTTGTTACACAGACTATGGGCATTGGTACTCATCACCCTCCGCTTTTTGATGGCCTTACCCCTTTTAGCCCCATCCCTGTCCTTACTGCCTTTGCCTTTTTTTACGTTTACCTCTGTCCTGTTCCCTAATGACTTCTCTACCTTGGTGTTTGCCTAACTAATTACTGTGTTTTGTGGGGGGAGTGTCGGATTTCCCTTCTCCTTTTCAGTGCTCCCCCCCTTGACTAGTTTAAATGCTTGCCAGTGAAGCATTTAAACCTCTCACCTACGATTCTGGTTCTCCCCCTTGGACAGATGCAGACCATCGTGCTAGTATAGGCCTGCATCCCTCCAGGTGTCATCCCAGTCCCCAGTGAAGCCAAAACCCTGAGCTTCACACCAGTTTTTCAACCATTCATTCATTGAATTCCCTGGTGAGGAGTACCCTAGCGTCACCCTTGCCATAGACAGTTGGCACCTCTGAGAAGGTTACCGTATGCGCTACTTGTCTAAGGCCCCTCCCCAAGTCTACAAACTCCTTTTGCACTGCTCTGATTCCATTCCTAGCCACGTCATTTGTCCCTAGGTGGACAGTGACATCCAGCTCCCTCCCTTATGCAGCTGCTCCCACGATCCTGAGGATTCGATTCCTGTCCCTCCAAGCCGTGGCGCCAGGCAGGCACCTTACCTCCCTCTCCCTTTCCTCCCCCACTTCTATCCCCCTAATGATAGAGTCCCCCACAAGGAGTTGTTTCCTTCCCCTGTGGGGTCCCATGCCACCCTCCTGTGTGTCTCCTTTGTGAAGGTTCCCAGCATCCTCCTTGGTCTCCACTGCAGATGCCTCCATAGAGGAACCACTATCCACCAGAACAGCGTATGATTTGTGGAGAGCTACAGCTGGAGGGATGCAGCTCTGTTCCACTACCCTCTCCTTCCCTGAGCCCACCTTGGTCCAGCCGCTCCTCTTTCTTGGCAACCTCTGAGGTAGTGGCATTGGCCGTGGTGGTCCCTGGGTGAGGGAGGAGGTTTCATGAATCCTAGCCAGGTCAGCCTGGAGATGGGCAACCTCCTCCCTCAGACCAGAGAGGTGCCTGCAATTAGGGAGCATCGCAGCTTCCAGAATGTTTCCCGGAACACTGCCGCCCCACAGTCATTGGACTGCACCTCTCCTATCATGTCTTATTTTGTGTCCCCTCTCCTGTTTCTCTGTATGCTTACTCTCTCCTCTCCTTACAACTCTCACCCTTCTTGTTCTGGGACAGCAACTTCCTATATTCTTCAGTAGCCTCCTTCTTCCTTACTCAATGTCAGACCACCACCAGCTTGGGCGGGGGGGGGGCGAGCTACTTTTTTCATTTAGGGTTGACAAAACTAATGTTTCTCTATGATCCTTCCCTTCCTACTGCCAAATAGGAAGTTCCTGTTGTCAGTCAAATCCAGTGGCTATAAAAGTAGAACTGGCTTTGGGTGGGATGGAGGTCAATTAGTAAGAAAATGGTAGCTTCTTTTAGTTAGCTGCTTTCTGCTTTACAAGGAAGATATCTGTCTTCCAAAGGCTAGCAACAGGAAATTGTAATTGGAGTCATCTGCTTTTTTATTGTCTAAGCCACACTCCCAATTAAGCTCTCTTTCCTCCTACTGATTTAGCAAAGTAAGTTGATACAGTACCCTTCCCAGCACAGAACACACACTGACTTTCTTTTTTTTAACCCTAAATAAGACCCTTTCTACTTCTAATAAAGTATCTGTCTGCTTAATCTCAACAGACACCGACTCCTGCTGAGATAGAAGTGTTAAATTAGTAAGAAAATGGTAGCTTCTTTTAGTTAGCTGCTTTCTGCTCTACAAGCAAGATTTCTTGTCTCAGATCATACGATCTCTCAAGCAAGAAATATGGTTTTGCTCACTGGATCTACAGGACACGTTCTTCCACGTCCCTCACTGTCTGTCACACTGGCAGTTCCTCAGCTTCAGAGCTTAGGGAACGCTCTACGAGTTCCAGGCCATGCCATTCGGCCTGTCCTTGGCCCCCAGGGTCTTCACCAAGTGCATTGCAGTGGTGGCAGCCCTCCCAATGTGTCAGGGAGGTCTGGTATACCTCTGCCTGGATGACTGGCTAAACTCTGGTCCCTCCAGGCAGGAGGTGGAGCAGTCCAGGGATCTGTCTCTCCAGACCTGCGTCTCTCTTGGCCATCTGGTCAATCAGGCCAAGTCTGAACTCATGTCCTCCCAGGTGATCTTTTCATCGGGAAGGAATTCGACTCTTGTAGAGCCGGGGCTCTGCTCCTGGCAGAGAGGGTGGAAGTTCTTTTCTCCTTTGTCTGATCATTTCAGGTTTGGCAGTTGCACCCTGTTCGGGACTTCCTGCGCCTACTGGAATACATGGCGGCCTGCACCAGCATGGCCCGTAGAGCCCGCTGGAGAATGCAGTCTCTGCAGTGGGAGTTGGCCAGTCAGTCTCAGCACAGGGGTCACTTCGACCAGCTGGTCACTGTGAGCCAGTGGATGTGGATCGCGCTCCAGTGGTCATTGGTCCTGGAACATGTGCAGGAAGGTATCCTGTTTGTCAATCCACATCTGACTGTCATCCTGACGACCGATGCCTCTCTGACGGGCTGCGGTGCCCACATGGGCGAACAGTCTCCCCACGGTCTCTAGACCCCCAAGGGGTCCCGTTGCTGCATCAACCTGCTGGAGCTTTGGGCAGTTCGGCTGGCGTGACTACTTTTGCTCTACACAGTCGGGGTCTGGTGGTCCAGACGGACAATACCACGACCATGTAGTACCTCAACAAACTGGGTGGGATGCACACCCTACCTTTTTGTGCAGGGAAGCGCTCCATGTGTGGTTTCTTTTGCTCAGCCTGGAGGCCGATCTTCTGGCTATCCATTTGTCAGGGGCCCTCCAGTCAGCTGATGGACGCTCTCACCCGTGTGGGCGAGGCGTCTCACGAGTGGTCTTGCCACCCTGAGGTAGTACGCAGTCTGTTCTCCCATTGGGGTACCCCTGAGGTGGATCTGTTCGCCTCCAGAGTGAACGCAAAGATGTGGCTGTTTTGTGCCCGCTCCCCTGAGCAGGGAATGCTGCAGAGGGGGTGCCTTCTTGAGGCCCTGGAACCCAGGCCTCTTGCATACCTTCTTTCTACTTCCCTTGATCCACAGGGTGCTTCTGAAGGCCTAGAGAGGGAGAAGTCACAGGTGATCCTGGTGGCTCTGGACTGGCACCCCAATCTCCTCGACTTCAGCAACAGGCTCCTGATTTGTGTTCCTCTCCACCTGGACCAACTCCCCCATCAGTTGGGGGAAGGTACTCCAGCTGTACCTTCAATCCCTGCACCTGACAGCCTGGTTCCTGATAGGCTAGAGTTCCAGGGTTTTGGTCTCTCCGAAGAGGTCCCCAGTGTTGTTGAGGCCTCTGTGAATGAGTCGACCAGGAAATGCTACACCTTCAAATGGAAGAGGTTTTCCAATTGGTGTCAGGGCAAGAGGTGGACCCTTTGTCCTGTCCCGTGGCTAGCATCCTTGATTATCTCTGGTTCCTCTCCCAGTCAGGCCTCAGGCCGACAACCCTTAAGGCACACCTGACAGCCATCTCTGCTTGCTGGGCGTGGGCCAGTCAGCAGTTGGTGGCACAGGAGAAAGTGGTCTGGCACTTCTTCAAGGGCTTGGACCACATTTTCCCTCTGGTGCGTGAACCACCACCACCTTGGGATCTGTTGCTGGTTTTAGCAAAGCTCATGGGCAAGCCATTCGAAACCAGTGCACAAGTGTGAGATGTCTCACCTGTCCGAAGATCACCTTCCTGGTGGCTATCACGTCAGCCAGAAGGATCAGTGAGTGAGCGCCAGGTGCTCTTGGTGGAGTCTCCTTACTTGGTCCTCCCCAGGGACAAAGGTATCCGCTCCAGCCCGAAGTTCGTCATGAAGGTTGTGTTGGATTTCCACCTTAACCAGGTGATTAATCTCCCGATGTACTTCACCAACCACACCTCCGAGGCCGAGCACAGGCTCCATGCCTTGGACCTGCAGCGAGCACTAACCTATCATAAGGGGCACATGGCCGGAGTTTTGGGAGAGGTTCGACAGCAGTTTGTCACCTATGCTGAAGCCACACTTGGCAGACTGGTAGCTAAGCAGATGACTGGCAGGTGGATAGTATCCTGTATCGATATGTGCTATAGGTTTTATTTATTTATTTATTTATTTTATTTTATGTAAAATTTGGTGACCGGGAAGGGCATACTGAGCCGAGGCCCGTTTCCAGGTGCGACCTGGGTACAGAGGTGTTCATAGAAGTTATCCAGAGGAAATAAGTACAACAAATTCATTGTTACAGACAGAATTGCATAAACAGTTCTGGGTTACAGGCAGTAGGTACAACATGCAGAGCTTACAATAGAAACATTTGTCTTGCAATATGGTATAAACAGATGCAGGAGTAGTACAGTAGTGATGCAGGAATTAGTAATAGCTTGAGAGAAGCGTAGGCAGATATTTGACCAACTAAGGCTTCGTGGTGCTGGAGTTAGTCCCATGGAGGGGTGGGTCCCAAGACGCATCTTTGGCAAGGAGGGGTTGGGAGGAGTCTGAGGAGTTGCCTGATTGCTGGGAGGGAGGGAGGAAGTCCTGGCAAAAAATGGGTGAGAGGGTGTTCACATGAAGGGAAGACTGTATAAAAAGGCAGCTTGACTGGAGGCAGTGTAAGGGCGAGGGAGGTTGAAAGTGTGGGTGTCCTTGTGGCGAAGGGAGTAGCCTAGGGAGTTAGCTGGTGCAAGGTGGGAGGTGAGGTACGGGGGCAGGGAGCCCAATCAGTATTTAGCTATGAGGGAGGCGCTATGGATGGTTCTCCTGTGGGAGAATGAGGCCAAGGAGAGAGTGGTGTAGAGGGAGCAATGATGAGTAAGTGGGGGGAGCCGCAAAACGACAGAATATGTTTAGTAAGATGTCAAGTTTGGAGAGGGATGAGGTTGGTGCTGTGCAATATGATGTCTGCATAGTTTAATACAGGTAGGATTGTTTTACGTATGATTTCACTGCGAGCGGGAAGGGGAAGGCTGTCTTTATGGCGATAGAGGATGGCAAGTTTGGAGCAGACGGCCTCTATGTGGGTAGAGAAATTTGGGTGGCTGTCTAGCCAGACTCCTAGGTGTTTGAAAGTGGGGAGCAGGTCGCGGGGAGAGTCATACAGGGTGGAGATTACTTGGGGCGCCGGTAGGGAGGCAAGCTTTTTTTCTAGATCCGAAGACCATGGTGACTGTTCTTTTGTCATTTAGTTTAAGCTGTATTTTTCAGGAACCAGGCTTGGACTCTATTGAAGTTGTTTTGGAGATCCGGGAGGACACTGTCATGGGAGGATTCTGAGGCAAAAATAATTGCATCATCAGCATACAGATGAACGTTGGAGAGGCAGGCGGAGGGCAGGTCATTTATAAATAAGAATAGGATGGGGCCAAGGATTGAGAGGGAGTTACCACCCAGGTGGGTGGGAGGAGCCAACCTGAAGATTTTCCAGCTATTCTCGAAGAAAGAGAAGACTGCCAGAAGTGTGGATGTACATCATATACCACTCCTAGTAGTACTGTTACAGGTGAGCAACCTGTCTTACTTGTAACCTTACTGTTGTTCTACTGCTAGTATTCGGTTCACGTCTACACTACCCACCTGACTTTCCCTTGCAGTGCTTACTTCAGATTCCTGTACCATCATACAGATCTGAGTGCAGCAGGGCAGAGCTCAAGGACCACTTGGTTGGGTGGTATGAGGAATTGAAGTTTTGAAGATTGTTGCTAAACATGCTCAGTGCAAAACTGCCTAGGTGTGGATGTGGACTGTATATCAGTAGTAGGACTGTGGTTACAAGTAGCATCTATATTTTAAGTAAGAAAATAAATACTAACCCCATCGTGACTTGATAGTACAATTGAGCAAGATTTTGTTTCAGTGACTGTTTCTTTCTTACCGTATTTATTAGTGGGTAGAAAGATCACTGTGCAGGAAGGCAGTCTGATTATTTGGTCTTCTCCTGTTGGGTTAACCAGTTTTGTTAATAAAGCAGTGATTGTTTCTGCAGGTGTCAGCTACAAGTGTTACTACGGCTGGAGGCATGTGTGCTGTGTCCCTCACTGCAGAGCAATGCTGAATGGAAAGAACAACTAGTGGAGGAGGCAAGTATCTTGGCTGAAGTATGAAATGACCCTTTTCCAGTCTGTTATCCATGTAAAATGCAGTAAAGGAATGTTTTTCTGCCATCATAGTCCAGGCTCGTACTTTCTTCGGCATTTTATGACAGTGTTCTCCGGCAGGATTATCATTTGCCGCAGAACTTTTGTGGCAGTGGTTTGTAATTTCTGTGGCAGTTCTCTGGCACCAGTGAACTGCCACATCACAGCATCAGCTTGTCATCCTGACATCACGTCCATGGCCATGGCTGTGGCACTTGGTATGGGGGAACACACAGTAACACCACAGACTTTTAGAAATAATTTAATTTTTTAAAAAACTGAAAAAAAAAAATATCTCTCACTTAAGGTTCTGTCCTATTGCATAAATGAAATGCACACAGGGAACTTTTTGTAATAAGTTATTTATATACTCATGCTGGTTACACTACTCATGAGGTCTCCACTGTATATCATTTATACATATTGATATGCAATCTGTAACATAGTTAAAATTTCCCTTTTTGTGACAGTGAAATTGTATCCTCATTCGTATAGGTCCCTTTGGAAGTGAAATAAACATAATAGTGGCGATATTGCAACACTAATTTTTCACGCCAACCCACTTCTCCTGACATACTACTTAACGCTGTCAGGCCATGACTAATACGTGAACCCCTTGTGAGAGAAGGCTCCCCAGCCCATCACAAGGTGTCACCAGTTTGACAGAACACTGCATCATACCTTCCCAGGCTCGGAGCGGTGGTGTGTGACAGGACTGACCCCCCCCCCCCATTCTTATGTTTGTTTATTTGGAAAATGTTTTACTAGGAAAGACAACATGAGCTGTAAACAGCTCGTTTCCAGAAGTGTCCGGGGAGGAGGAGTACAAGAATTGGGAGAACAGGCGAACACATAGTATTGCTCTGTTATTGCAAGTACAGTTACTAAAACAAAACCGTGCAGTACAATTACAAAGCAGAAATTACTCAGACCAACCGGCCGGGGTAAACAAAACCATGTTCGGATATAGCGTACGTTGCAACAACCCAAGAGCAGGTGATCCATTAGGGTTAAGGTTAGAGAATGGATAACACATTTGAAGTGCTAGAAGTAGTAGGCTGAGCACACGATTGGAAGTGCTACTGTATACTCAAGGGAGGGCAGTTATAAGACAAGTGGGGAAGTGGACTGGCGAGGGGTAAAAGATGGGGGCGGAAGAGAGAGAGAGAGGGACAGCCAAGATCTAACCCCTTCAGGATGCTGAGAACCCTGCAAGGGGGCAGGACCCAGCAGAAAGGGAGGGGGAGAGAAAGGGAGCAGGGTGGTAGAGAAGATGGGGGCTAGGAGAGGGATAGGAAAGTAGGGAGGTGGGCGGGTGATGGATTTGAAAGTGGGGGGAAAGGGGGGGAAGAGAAAGAACCAAACTATACCCCTTCAGGATGCAGAGAACCCTGCAAGGGTGTAAGGATTAGAAAGTGGGGGAAAGGAAGATGGGTAGATGAGAGGGAGCCAGGATCACGACCCCTTCAGGATAACAGAGAATCCTGCAAGGGGGACAGGACCAGGCACAAAGGAGGGGAGAGAAGGGGGGCAGGGAGGAGGAGTGGAATGTGGCAGGTGACCAGAGGGGAGGGATAAGGAATAGGGAGACTGGAGAAAATAGGGGTAAACTAGGAATGGAAAAAGGGAGAGCGTCATTGGGGGGGTAGTGGGGAGGAAGACAGCAGTAGAGTATAGAAATGGCACAGTAGGTTGTGGATGATAGAGTCAAAATGGCACAGTAGATTGTGGTGGGGTGGGAGGAGGGGGTATAATAGGTGGCAGCATGTGAGGAAGTACTCGGAGGAAGGGTTCAGTTAGAAGACAGGAGGTAAGTCAGGGATAGAGGAATAGGGGATAGTGCGCAAGGGTGGGGAGGGTTGCAAAGGGGGGGCTAGTAACAAGTATAGTTAGGAGAATAGAAGTAAAGTAGGGCTAAAGGATAATGCGCCAGGGTTGGGAGGGTTGAAGGCGGGCTAAGAACAAGTGTAGTTAACTGCCCAGCCAGCTCCCAGAGCTCGTCCATGAACCTGAGTCACTGGCATGGGAACACAACATACTACCTGCTGTCCCAACGGCTGGCCCTGCACACATTTCATCATAACTTTTAGGTAATTCTCTCAACTCGTAATAACATGTAGTCAATAACCCTGGTAAACATATGTACAGAACAGTTATTCATTTAGTAGATCTGTTCTTTTAACAGGTCTACACATTATTATAGTCCACTTTTCTGGGTATAATGATTTTACTTAAAAACAACAGGTTAATTCGTTTTACCAGTTATTCATTTCAGATGGCATCTCCCTATATCTGAAAGGCACAAATATATCTGTACAAAGTAAGGTATGGAGTTAACCGGTCTATGTTAAGTATTTGTTTAAGTTGGCCCTAGCCTAATAACTTAAGACTGAAAATGTTATTAGGCTGTAGTACAGGTTGAGTAACTATCACAGTACCTGATGTGCTGTGCCACTTTCTCTGGGAGTGGAAGCTGTGATAAGTGACTTCATTTCTGTGGCAGAATGCAGCCCTGCCATTTGCTAATATATGATGTGATAGCACTGATAGCATCACAAGCAGTGCATAGAGGGGTTTCGTATGTAAAAGGAGGGGAAGGGAACCAGGTGCTATGGATACATTGGAAATATTAATAATCACCAAGAACAGTGACTTATGCGGCATTGCAGATATTCTGCAATAGGTTGCAAGTTCTGCATGAAATTCTGTGGCCGCAGAATTCTAAGGGCCTTGATCATAGTACGCAGAAGTAGTAAACCTGGTAAGATGAGGTACGTGGGCTGGTTATTTTTTGTTATAGTGTTAATCCAGGCAAAGCAGATCTCTGGTCGGTCAACAACTGAATGAGCTTCGATCACATATCAGGGAGACAGGCTCGAGTATCTCACAGCATGCTTTCTTTTGTGGTGGGATAGTCCTGCTGCTTCACTGCCACCAGGGTATCTGCAGGTATTGGTTCATCTGGGAGTTTACAGTGTGCACAAGAGAGGAGAGAGCACACTTGCCTGATGCATTGGGCTTGCCAGGAACTTTAGGAATCAAATGTGGTGCTGGTGGTGGTGGCTGGCCAAAATAAAGCATTTCTCTTCCTCCCCACAACAGACTTTTGGTGGCGGCCTTTAGGGATAACTTATCGATGCTTAGGTGTCGTACATGACACCACCTCTTGTACCATCTGTCTGGCCTTCCATCTCAGTGTCCTGGACGACTGCAAGGCGCGCCTAAAATTGGGGAGACCGGAGCTTCGCAATCCACCGGGATCCGCCGAGCAGCTCACTCAGATGGCGGCTTTCGAAGAGGAAGTTGCTCAAGCTTCGGCCAGCCAAAGTTGTTTCGTGCCTCTCAACCTTGGCTCTACCTTTACTGGGTCCTTTCGGGAGTTGTGCCAATCTCTCCCCATCAGGGGCGAGGTGCCCTTGGGCTTGCACTCCTCCTACCCTAGGAAGAGGGATAAGGACCCCCAAGTCGTTTTTCCGAAGGAGACGTTCCTGGGACCGAGAGAGGTCTGACTCTCAGGAACTTGTGGTCTCGACCTCGGTCGAGCTGGCTTGCTTGGCTGCCTGGCTTTTCGGACCTTCCGTCAGGCCAAGGCACCGAAGCTGAGGAAACGGCTAAACCGGCAGAGATATCTCTCGACCCGATCGAACCTTGTTGCCGACTCCTTGGAAAGGACACCTATCCTTTCCTTCCCCGAGGAGGAGACCCAGTCCTTGGGTATCCCGATCGAGGGAAAGGTGCTGGAACCTCGGTTCTCTCTGACTCCGTCTTCTCCCGATCGAACAAGCTGACCCGTCTGTCTTGATCAAGGACCAGGACCCCTTCGGTTGAAAAACCGAAGAAAGGTCACAAGCACTCCAGGAAGAGTTGTCGCCACTGATCCTTGTCCTCCTCGGATGAGGAGAGACTTTGACGGAAGCCCCGTTGACATTATAAGGATCTCATGGGGCAACAGTTGATTCTGACCGGTCAAAAGCCGGCTCTGCCGGCGACACCGACCATTACTTGGCCCCAGCCTCTCAGGCCGACACCGATCCCTCCGGAACTGAATGCCTCGGTTCCCCCACCCGTAGGGCCGGCACACATTCCAGCTCAGCCTTTTTCAGTCTCCCCACCGATATTGGTGGAACCACCGCTTAAGCAGCCTCAGGGAGGGGCTCCCTCGAAAGAGGGCCAGACAGACACCGGCCTCCCCCATCATCTGTCCATCACTGTTGTCCCCGATCGCCCTCGGTGTATTGAGGGAGACATAGGTGGGAGACCCTTATATCCTGACTCTTCGGACTCGGATGCCACTGGTTTGCACTCTCATCCGGGGGATGACTAGTCATCAGTGGCAGGCTTGGAGGAAGGTCCTTCCTCTTTTCAGGGCATCCTTTGCCTGATTTCCTTATTGACCGGAATACCCTTGGAGCCTATCCAAAAGAAGGCGGAATACCCCCTCACGGATATCCTCAAGAGGGGGGATACCCTGATGGAGGCCTTTCCAGTGGTCGAAGCCATTGTTGGCCCGGTCCTTGAGTTATGGCAGCGCCCTGCCTCCTGTCCAGCTCCGTCTGCCCACATGTATACGGTACCCATGGGGTCCCTGGCGGGGTTCACGGAGTATCCCTTGGCCAAGAGCCTTGTGACTGCTTCTGTGTTTAGATGCACGGGTAGCTCAGCTGACACTGACCGCCCTCCAGACAAGGAGTCCAAGAATATGGACCATTCTTCCCGGAAGGTGTATGCGGCCTCATCCTTGGGCCTTAATCAGGCCAGCTCTGCTGTGATCATGGCACACTTCTCTGATGCCCTCCTCGGGTCATTAGATGAAGTCCTCCCTCATCTCCCAGCGGACATGCGGACCACGGTGAAGCAAGTCCGTGACCAGGGCTGTGCTGTTGTGAAACAGCAGCTCCAGACTGCCCTGGACATTGGAGACTCCTGTGCCTGCTCCTTAGCAGCCACAGTGGCCACTCGCAGCAGAACCTGGCTGAGGTTATCCTCCTTTCCGGCGGATACTGAGCACAAGTTAGCTGACGTGCCCTTCCTAGGCACTGACCTCTTCGGTTCGGGAGTGGCAGGTCACCTCCAGCGAATAGAGCAGTCCAATGCCACCTTGGATGCTACCTCTGTGAAGGGTTCTTCGGGCAAGAACCAGCCTTTTCGGCACTGTTCCCTTGTGGTTAGGCGGCCCTCCTATCGAGGTCAGCAGCAACAGCAGGCCCAAGCAGGGTCCTCAGCAGCCCCGTAAAGGAGGCTGAGGTGCTGGTCCAGGAGCCGCCTCCTCCTCTAAGCCTGCTCAGTGACGGGTCGGGGTTGCCACCCCTATACCCGTCACGCCAGCTCTAGGTCTTCTTGTGGGGGCCGGCTTCATCACTTTCTTTCTGCCTGGTCCGGTGTCAGTTCGGACAGGTGGGTAATGGAAGTGGTCGGCCAGGAACTGCCTCTAGAATTCGAGCAGAACCCTCCCAGCCAAGCCCGCTCCCCTCGGGAGGAAAGGATCTCAGCTTGCACTCAGTCGGCCCTTCGGGACGACATTGCTTGCTCCTCCGCAAGGAGGCGGTAGCTCCAGTGCCAGATCCTCCTACAGACCCAGACTTCGTCTCCGGTACTTCCTGGTGCCCAAGCGGATGGAGGGTTGGTGCCCCATCCTAGATCTCCACGACCTGAATCAATATCTCAGGTCTCGCACCTTCCGGATGGTACCTCTGAACCAGATCATACCATCTCTGGAGTGAAACATGAGATTTTGTTCACTGGATCTGCAGGACGCGTTCTTTCATGTCCCAATCCGTCTGTCCCACCAGCGGTTCCTCTGCTTCAGGGTCGAAGGGACCCTGTACGAATTCCGAGCCATGCTGTTCAGCCTGTCATCGGCCCCACGGGTCTTCAAGTGCATTGCAGTGGTGGAAGCCCATCTTCGGTGTTGAGGAGTTCGGATATACCCCTATCTCGACGACTGGCTCTTGGTGGGTTCATCCCTCCAGGAGGTGAAGAGATCCAGGGATCTGGCTTTCCGAACCTGTTCCCATCTAGGCCTCCTAATCAACGAGGCCAAGTCGGAACTCGTGCCCTCTCAGGTGATGGGCTTTATCGGGGCAGAGCTCGACTCTCGTCAAGCCAGAGCCCGGCTCCTGGTGGACAGGGCGGAGGTTCTCTCCTCCTTTACTGAATCATTTCTGGTTGGACACTTGCGCCCGGCCCGGGACTTTCTGCACCTTCTGGGTTACATGGCGGTGTGCACCTCGGTGGTCCGTTGGGCCAGGTGGCACATGCACCCCCTCCAGTGGGAGCTCGCCGCCCAGTGGACTCAAAGATCTGGTCACTTCGACCAGCTGATCACTGTAACCTAGAAGATGTGGGACGCTCTCCAATGGTGGACCGTCCCGCACCGATTGCAGGAAGTAATTCCGTTTGTCTGCCCCAAGCCAACGGTCGTCCTGATGACCGATGCCTCTCTCATGGGCTGGGGAGCCCACATGGGGGACCACAGGGCCCACGGGTTCTGGACCCCTGAGGAGTCCTGATGCCACATCAACCTGTTGGAGCTCAGAGCAGTCAGACTGGCCCTGTCAGCTTTCGCTCCTCAGCTCCGGGGTCAAGTGGTTCAAGTCCAGACGGACAATACCACGACCATGTACTACCTCAACAAACAGGGCGGCACGTACTCCCGTCTGCTGTACGAGGAGGTGCTCCGGATCTGGACCCTTGTCAGCCTCTTGGAGATGGATCTCCTTGCCATCCATGTGGCAGGAGTCTCGAACCAGCTGGCGAATGCTCCCAGCTGCATAGGCCAGACATCCCACGAGTGGTCTCTCCATCCAGAGGTAGCTTACAATCTGTTCTCCCATTGGGGTAAACCGTTGGTGGACCTGTTTGCTTCCAGGAAGAACACCATGCTGAGACTGTACCATGCCCGACCCCCTCAGCAGGGCTTGCTGCAGGGGGATGTCTTCTCAAGGCCATGGACCCCAGGCCTCCTCTACGCTTTCCCTCCATTCCCCTTGATCCGCAAGGTGCTACTCAAGGTGAGGAGGGACAAGGCAAAGGTGATTCTGGTATCCCCAGACTGGCCCCGCCAGTTCTGGTATCCAGATCTCCTCAGCCTCAGCTGCATGGCCCCGGAGCGGCTTTGTACATGACCGGACCTGATATTATTGAACCAGGGGAAGATCTTCCATCCGGACCTTCAATCCCTGCACCTCACAGCCTGGTACCTGAGCGGCTAGAGTTCCAGGCTCTGGGTCTTTCCGTGGATGTCTACAGTGGTGGAGGGATCTCGTAAGGAATCAACCAGAAAATGATATGCCTTCAAATGGAAAAGGTTTTCCATTTGGTATCAGGGTAAGAGTCTGGACCCCTTATCCTGCTCTGTGGCTAACATTTTAGACTACCTTTGGTCACTCTCCAAAGGGGGTCAACGGTCATCGGCCCTTAGGGTGCACCTGGCAGCCATTTCTGCTTATCGGGCGCGGGCCGGTCAGCCGACGTTGGTACAGGAGACAGTGGTCGGGCGCTTTTTCAAAGGCCTGGATCACATATCCCCTCCGGTGCGTGAACCTCCACCTCCATGGGATCTCGTGCTGGTTTTGGCAAAGCTCATGGGCAAGCCATTCGAACCCATGCACAAGTGTGAGCTCTCACACTTGTCATGGAAGACTGCCTTCCTGGTAGCTATCACGTCAGCCAGAAGGACAGGGGAACTCCAGGCACTTTCGGTGGACTCCCTTTATCTAGTCTTTCACAGGGACAAAGTTGTCCTGCGCCCCCCCACCCGAAATTTCTTCCGAAGGCGGTGTCTGAGTTTCACCTTAACCGGTGTTGACTCTGTCGGTATATTTGCCCAGTTACACCTCAGACGCCGGTACAAGCTCCATACTCTGGATCTGAGATGTTCTCTCTCTCCTATTATAAGGAGAGGATGGCGGAAATCCGGGGAGAGGTTCTCCAGCTATTTGTCACCTACGCTGAAGCTGCTTCTGGCAGACCTGCAGCTGAACGGACCATTGCAGGGTGGATTACATCATGCATAGGTCTGTGCTATGAGTTGGCAGACAAGGAGCCTCCCAGAGGGATAAGAGCTCATTCTAACTGCCATACTGCTGCTTCAAGGGACATCCCTATCCAGGAGATCTGTCGGGCTGCTACCTGGAAGTCAGCAAACACCTTCATTACCCACTACCACATCAACCTTGAGTCACGCCAGGATGCTGGTTTTGGGTCCTCGGTTTTCCAATCTCTGTTTCCTAAATAGGAGGTGTGCACCTTGCCTCCCTTCTCCCGGAGAACTGCTTGGAGTCTGCCAGAGTGTGTGGATGAACAACATATCCACGCTCCTAGAACAACAGGTTACTCACCTGTAACAGTAGTTCTTGGAGTGGTATATGTTGTTCATCCAAACGCATCCACCCGACCTCCCCAGCTTTAGGCGCACCATCTTGCTTCCAGTGGGCTAAGATCTGGCGTCATAGGGCGGAGCCGAGGTATTTACCACCTGGGTGGGTGGGAGGAGCCAGCTTGGAAGACTTTCCGGTGAATTTAAAGGGGAAAGGGACATGCCATAGAGTGTGGATGAACAACATATACCACTCTTAGAACTACTGTTACAGGTGAGTAACCTGTTCTTTTCTGTGGCGTATCTGATTGCCCTAGCTGAATGTATTTAATAGCTGCTGTTTAAACTCGTTTAGTCTACATTCAGACCATATGCTAATGTGCCCTGCCATTTTGCCTTGGGCTGTATAAATACCGGCTTACATTCCCTTCCATTTTCACACTGAGAGGATCCTCCACAAGGGTCGCGAGGGCCGTGCAGGAACTGCCCTCCCCCACACTCCCCGAATCACTGAAGGTACGGCAGATCTCAGTCAGCTGCTTTTCCTACACGCGGCTATTTCAAACATAGGAGTAGTTTTTTCCCCCGTAGTGGCATTGCGACTGCTCCCCGCCTGCCCCCCAGTACCCTCCCACCACCCTTAGCTGGTATTGTACTTATAGTGGCTACTCTCACAAAAGGCGAAGGACAAAAAAAAAAAAAAGCCATCTCCCTAGATCTCCACCTGCTCCTTATATAAATTAGCCACTAGAGGTCACCGTCTAGCCTTGGCATCCAACTTAGCGCAGCCTGTGCTCAGCCCTGACCTTTCAAACAACATGAAGTCTTGCTGCATTCTGACAATTTGCAGTTAGCTCCAGCTCTTGAACTGCCCCGGAGAGTGAAGGGTTAAAATTCTATGCCAGGCATAGAGCGTTGTGCTCGAGCTCGGTTTAAAATTTTGTCCTTTTGAAACCAAGCCGTCAGATTCTTTACTCCGGCTCACTGAACAGTTGCTCCGGAGATTTCTCCTTCTGCTCGTTTTAGTACGATTTTCGTTCCGTTTTTCGGTTCGAGACTCTGTCTGTGGTACCGTAAGTACTTAGATTAGTAAGCTATTGTGTGGAAACTGTAACATTTTTTCCGATCGGTTCGGCTGAACCGATCCTGTAGGAAAATCTTTATTAAAAAAAAAAAAAAAGTTACTGTGTGGTTCCTGGTCCGTATCGGTTTAAAAAAAAAGTGATTTGAGTGTGTGTTTTTTTTTTTTTTTTTTTTCCAATCACCCGTGACACGGTAGGGAAACTGATAGGGGAGTCTTGCCTGGCAGTTGCCATATAAAGGGTAAGTTAGGTTGCCCATGTCTGAGAAACCCAAGAAAAAAACCAGGCCCACTGGGTTTCAGCACTGCAGTGTGTGTGGGTAGGTCTTCGCTAAGGCCTATCCCCACACCACCTGTTTTCACTGTCTGGGGTTTGACCACCTCGATTCAGACTGCCAAATTTGTAAGAATTTCCCAAAGTCTACCCTGGAAAAAAGGTTAGGTAGACTTAGGGATAAAGAGGCAGAGAAATCCGCTGACCCAGAAGGCCAGCCTGGTTCGGTTCCTACCAAACCAGGAGGAGTGCCCTCTGACCAGGGCGATACTTCTTCGGGCAAGAAGAGAGCTGATCCTGAGTGATCAGTTCCTACAAAAAGAAAACTAAAGGATAAATTGGCTGGTTTGGATCCGGAGCTGCATGTTCCGACCGCCGAAGAAATAGCGGAAGCGATTCGGATTGTGGAATCACTTCGTCCGGTTCCGACTGATCCGGCGCCTTCTGGCAGGGGTTTGGTTCGGTTGGTTCCCCCAATTCAGGATTATTCCCCTAAAGATTTTTACGAATCAGAGTTTGTTGAGGAGGTTTTTTTTGAAGAGGATGATTACGACGGTGAAAGTCTGGGTCTGTCTGTGGAACCGGACATCTCCCCAGACAGACCTTCTGGTGTTTTCCCCTCCCAGGCTTTCTGAGTCCCGTCCCCCCTCCCCACACACTTTCTGTTCTACAGAAAAGTGGCTCAAACCCTCCAGCTCCCTATTGAGGAGGCTGTAGATTATCAAGAGGAGCCTGATTACATAGAAATGATGGACATCCCAGAGTCTGAGACTATCTATTCCCCTTCATAGGTCATTTGGGAAACTGATACAAAAAATTCTTAGGTCTCCCAACTCTGTACCTCCTGTTGACAAGAGAATGGACAAGAGGTGCACCTTGTCGGGCTCAGATAGGGAATTTCTTTATTAGCAAAGCAGCCATGTTGGGGTAGTGCAGGCTGCTGCCTGTGACAAGGCAAACATCGCCTTGGCTTCACACCCCAGACAAAGATTCCAGGAAGATAGATGCCATGGCAAAGAAACAGTACTTGGCATCATCTCTGGGACTCAGGCAGGCTAACTATATGGCCTTTACAGCCAGATACCAGAAGTCCAGGTGGGACACTGTATTGGCACAGGCCTCCCCCCATCTAGGCAAGAAGCTGGAGGAGGTGGCTGCTGATGGGATTGAGGCATCAAAGGTGCAGTTTCATGCTGCTGTGGACTCCAGTGATGTGTCAAGAGTCATGGCTACATCTGTGGCCCTTCGGAGAATGGCTTGGCTCAGATGTACTAACCTTTCGCAGGACACCCAGGCTAAGGCCATGGATTTCCCTCTAGTGGGTAATTCTGTGTTTAGGGAGCAGACAGAAAATTACCTGAAGAAAATGGACGAGTACAGGACCACTTATAGGAGTGCCCAGGCCAAGGAGAGGCAGGCAACTCCTCAAAGGCAGCAAGCTAGAAGCAGGCCTTTTCACAGGCTTTTCTGTCAAGCGCAGGCCTCTTCTTCCTTTTCTCAGAGGGGGTTCTTCAGAGGAAGAGGCAGAAGGGGGATGAGCAGGGCTGCATCCACCCCTCAGCCCAAGCAGACACCCTGATGTGTCAGCTCGGGTCGACTCCCCCATTCCAGTAGGAGGCAGGCTGACTTACTTTGTCCAGGACTGGATGTCTGTTACCTCAGACAAGTGGGTCCTGGAAGTTGTAAGCCAGGGGCTGGTTCTCAGTTTCAGAAATTTTCCATAACCGAGACCCAGATCCATTCCACCTGCAAATACTTCAGAAACCCTTGCTCTGGAGGCAGAGGTTTCATCTCTACTGGCTTTAAAGGTCATAGAGAGTGTTTCTACTCCATACAGGGGCAAAGGTCTGTACTCCAGGTACTTCCTTACCCCAAAAAAGACAGGGGATTTGCGACCCAAGCTAGATCTAAGATACCTAAACAAGCACCTAATAAAACCAAAATTCAAAATGGTGACTCTGGGAACAATTCTTCCCTCTCTGAGTCCAGGGGACTGGCTAGCCTCCCTGGACCTCAAGGATGCCTATTTTCACATTCCCATCAGGTGCTCCCACAGAAAGTACCTCAGGTTCGCATTTCCCTCAGGCCATCATCAGTTCAGAGCAATGCTGTTCGGTCTAACTTCAGCTGCAAGGGTGTTTACAAAGTGCCTAGCAGTAGTGGTGGCTTTTTTAAGAAGAAAAAGGATTTCTATTTTTCCATACATGGACGAGTGGCTTCTTGTGGGCCCGTCTCCAGACCAAGTCAGGTCAGATCTGCAGGTCACCCAGCAAGTTCTCACTTCCCTGGGGTTCCTTCTCAATCTTCCCAAGTCAGTTCTCGAACCAGTACAGCTCCTCACTTTTATAGGAGAAGAACTGGACATTCTCAAGGCAAGAGTCTTCCTTCCTTTGGAAAAGGCAAAAGCCATCTCTCAGCTGGCCTCTTCTTTTCGCCCTCTGGTTTCTCGACTAGCAAGACATTTTCTGCACCTTCTGGGCCACATGGCAGTTTTCAGAGCAGTGGTCCAAGGGGCCAGATTTCAGATGAGGGACATTCAGTTCCATCTGAGAACTTTCTGGTCCCAAAGGAAAGATCCTCTTACCAAGCTAGTTCCTGTTACTCAGACCTTAATTCAGGCCCTTTAGTAGTGGCAGGACCTGAGCAATCTGAGGCAAGGTGTTCTATTTGTCTCTCTGACTCACTCTGTGGTTCTCACCACAGATGCTTCCCTTTTGGGGTGTGGAGCCCATCTGGGGGCTCTCACGGTCCAGGGACTGTGGTCCCTTCAGGAATCCCTTCTTCACATCAGCCTCCTGGAGCTCAGGGCAGTACTCCATGCCCTACAAGCTTTCTCTTAGTCAATACAGAACAAGGTGGTTCAGGTCAGGATGGACAGCACTACCACCATGTGGTATGTCAACAAGCAGGGAGGCACTCTGTCCATGGCCTTGTGCACGGAGGCCATGAAAGTATGGTCCCTAGTTTATTCCCTGCAGACCTCTCTAGTAGCGGCTTACCTCCCAGGAAAGGACAATGTGATAGCAGGTGCATTGAGCAGAATTTCCCAGGGGCATCACGAATGGTCTCTGGATCCTTTGGTCTTGAAGGTGATTTTCTCAAGGTGGGGCAAGATCTCTTTGCAGCCCCAGACAGTCACCAACTTCCTCTGTTTTGTTGCAGACCCCCAATCTTGGGCTCAGTCCCTCTGGATGCTCTGATTTTGAACTGGGAAGGGAAGTTTCTTTATGCCTTCCCTCCTTTTCCTCAGTTGTTCAAGGTTCTAGTCAAGGTAAGGTCACAACCATGCAAAGTGATTCTGATTGCTCCAGACTGAGCCAGGCAGCCTTGGTACCCCCTGTTGCTGTCCTTAGCAGTCCATCCTCCCCTGTCTCTTCCCAGGAAGTGCAATCTGCTAATCTCCTCTCGGTGGAGGATTTGTTACCCCAATCTCCAGTCACTCAGTCTCAATGCATGACTCTTGGAGAGTTAGAGTATGCAGATTTACATCTGTCCCAAGGGGTTCTAGATATCCTCAAGGCTTCTTGAAAGCCTGCCACCAGAAAAACCTACAACTCCAAATGGAAAAGATTCAGTATTTGGTGTTCCAAGAAGCACATTTCCCCAGACACTGCTGAGTTGTCTACAGTTCTGGATTACATGGTTTACCTTAATGGCCTAGGCTTCAAATCAGCTACTCTCAAAGTTCATTTGTCAGCTATCTCTGCTTTCCTGTCTGTGGGGAAGTCTTCCTCTCTGTCATCTCATCCTTTATTCTGTAAATTTTTCAAAGGGTTGCTTCATACCAATCCCCCTTTAAGGGATCCTGCTCCTGCCTGGGATTTGAATATTTGTATTGCTCAGCTGATGCAACCCTCCTTAGAGCCTATGTCCTCAGCAGAGTTCAAGTACTTGACTTGGAAAACTCTGTTTTTGATTGCAGCTACTTCTGCCAGACGTATCAGTGAATTGCAAGCCCTGTCCGTGGAGCCTGACTTCATTTCTTTCCATAGAGATAAGGTGGTCCTTAGAACCAATAGAAGGTTCCTACCTAAAGTGGTTTCTGATTTCCGCTTAAACCAATCTGTGTCTCTTCCTGTGTTCTTCACTGATCACACCTCCCCAGGGGAACGGAGGCTACACAGTTGTTAAAAGGGCCCTTAGTTACTACATAGAATGTACAAAGGGTCACAGGTTTGACTCCCTCCAGTTGTTCCTCACTTATGGGGAAGTAGGCAAGGGAAAACCTGCCACCAAGAGAACCATTGCCAGGTGGATTGTGTCCTGTATTCATTTCTGCTATGAAAAACTGGGAAAAACTGCACCCTCAGGCCTGGGGGCTCATTCCACTACAGGGTATAGCTGCATCTCTGGCTACAGCTAGGGATATCCCCTTGTTAGAAATCTGACAGGCAGCCACCTGGAAAATAGTTCATACCTTCACCAAGCATTACTCTCTGGCTATCCAGGCTAGGAATGATGCTAGGTTTGGCACAGCAATACTTCCGAGCCTATTCCCAATGTAGATTCTGTCCCTCCTTCTTGGGGGTACTGCTTGGTAGTCTGCAAATTGTCAGAACACAGCAAGACTTCATGTTTGAAGAAAAAATTACTCTCCTTAGTAATTGTGTTTCTTCTAATGGAGTCTTGCTGTATTCTGACCTCCCTCCCTGCCTCCCCTCTCAGAACCTGTTTTGGGAAGTGGGTGGGCAGGTGCAGTGTTGCACCCCAGGGGTGTCTTTAGCCCACTCCTATTGTGTTGGGTGCTTTGTATTTGTTTAATTAAGAATTTTTAGTTCTTATTGCCAGGTTTTTGTTCTTTGGGTTTCCTGACTTGAGTCTTTTAGGGAATCCAAAGTCTTTCTTGCCAGTTGACTACTAGGAGTTTACAATTTCCACTTTTTATAGTCAGCGAGTTTAGCTCGTAAGAATCTGACAGTTTGGTTTCAAAAGGACACAGAGTTTTCAACCGAGCTCGAGACCAATATTCTATGCCTGGCATAGAATTTAACCCTTCACTCGCCGGAGCAGTTCAAGAGCTGGAGCTAACTGCAAATTGTCAGAATACAGCAAGACTCCATTAGAAGAAACACAATTACTAAGGTGAGTAATTTTCTCTTCTTCTGCCTGTCTTTTCCTCAGTCTGCTGGCTTCCTAGCTATGTCAGCTAGTGCTTAACCTAAACCTTTTCCCTCTCTCTCACTCTCCATCTTCCCTCTCAATAGCCCCTAACCTAGACCTTTCCTCCCCCCCCCCAATCTTCCCTCTCACTAGCCCCTCTCAATTAACAGGTGAAACTTGAACTACTAGATTACTGCTCGCTGCAAGCCACTAGCCATGACTCTACTGCGGGATTACCTACCTGTACTTGCTATGCTAATTTTCTGCCACCCACCACTCCTCTCCAGTGTGCCACAAACTTACCCTAAACCTCAACCCCATCTGCTTGATCTTACACTCCCCTTTATCACCCAAACTCTGCAACCTCCATGCCTCCTAGCCATACATGGTCCCACCAAACGCACACCGCCTCTTCCTCCCTCACAAAACTGTCTCGATCCTGAAACCATTGGCTCAGATAGTACCCGCCATGCTCTCATACAAAATGGCGCCTACCATTTATAGGTGGCTAAAACTTATTGGACACTACCTCTGTTGCCCTACTGCTCCTTGCAGCAGGGGACATACACCCGAACCTAGGTCCCCATCACACCCCCACCCTGCAAAATTCACCTGGACCCTCTCAAAATTCGTCCGCATACACCAGCAGCAGCCCCCTCCCACGTGGCCTGAGTCTCATGCACCTAAACACACAAAGCCTAGCCCTCAAACTCGACTCCCTACAGGTACTTGTGACCCACTATGCCCCCGACTTCCTCATTCTGTCCAAAACATGGCTAAACAAAAATATTGCTGTGCCCACAGTATCAATACCTGGTTACACCATGACCTGCCAGGACAGGGCTAGCAGAGACGGTCGTGTAGCAATTTATGTAAAGGCCAAACTACACTTCTCCATTGTTCTAACCAAGTCTGAACCTCAGGCCCATGAACTTTTACTGATTCAACTGGACCTTCCTTTCTCACTCCATAGCTACAGAGCAGGTGTATACTGCCGGCCGGGCATGTCACCGACTTACTCTCGCAGGTCTCTTCCCTAACCCCGAAAGGGGAATTATATGTTATGGGATATTTTAACCACAACTGGTTATCTCAGTCTCTCAGCAAAACTCAGATCATATCTTGGCCCTAAACCTGGCACAAACCATCACTGAGCCCACCCTCAAACCTCAAATCTGGGAACCACTTTAATAGACTAGGCTCTCACCTCCACCCCACTGGGTCATTCAAGCTAGTCTGCCCCCATTCTCTGAGTGACCACCACACAATTTACCTGATCAGGAAAATTCACCGCCCCACTTCAGCTCAGGTTTCTAACCAACGGTCCCATAAATCCTCAACCTTGCCACCGTGTTTAAGATTCAGCCCTTGCAAACTGACCACACCTGCTTTCAGCCAGCTCCATTGACGATGCCCTTTTGCACTTCCAAGACATGTTCCTAAATGTCTGGAATTCGCACGCCCCTTTGTATCGCTTAGGGGTACGCAGCAACCGCCTACCATGGATCACGTAAGAACTTAAAGCCTGCCACAATGCCTGCGATTAAGCATGGTGAACACATAAATCTTCGTGTCTCCCACAAGACTTCAGTAAGTACCGTGTGCTGCATAACAAGTGCACCAGAGCGACCCAGCTCGCTGAAACAGAATATTTCAATTCCTCCCTTCAGTCAAATTTAAACAGCCCATCCAAGTTCTGGAAGGTCATTCATTCCCCCCCACCAAAACCAGCTGCTATACCAACACCACTCCTAAAAGTAAACAACTCGCTCCTCTCTGACCCGGGGCAGTGGCTGCCGAGTTCAACACATACTTTACCTCATGTGCCTCGCTTCAACTCTCCTCTCCTCCCTGCCTCACCCGGTGCTACCGTAGGAGTCTCATACATGGTTGGGTCTTGCACTTCTCCTTCCGACCTATCACACAAACTGCAGCCCTTGAGGCCCTACTGTCACTAAGCCCGTCTAAAGGAAATTCCCCCGCCGGGCTGGACCCCAAACTCCTCCACCTCTTTGCACCAGCTATAGCTACTCCTCTGGCAAATCTCCTAAACCTCTCCTTTAACAATGCTGCTGTCCCGCAGGTCTGGAAACATGCCATTGTCATTCCCCTTCCGAAAGGGCCCCCCCCCCCCACCTCAAACTGCCACCCTGTCTCCCTCCTCCCAGCCCTGGCAAAGCTTCCAGAGCACCTGCTGCTTGCCCAACTAACCTCCTTTCTCTCAGACTCTGACTTCTTCACGCTGTTTGTCTGGCTTCAGGAAGGGACACTCCAACGCATCCTCCCTGTTAAGACTCAAGGACACCATCCTTTCTGGTATGGATACAGGGCTGATGTCCTCAGCTATATTTGTCGACCTCGCTAAAGCTTTCCACACAGTCTCCCACCCACTGCTGTTAACAAGCCTCTCTGAGGCAGGCCTTTCTGTCTCAGCCACAAACTGGTTCAGCGGCTACCTCTCTGGAAGAACACAATCAGTAAAAATTGCTGATGCTATATCTTCCCCCATCCCCGTGACTACCGGTGTCCTCCAAGGGCCGGTACTCTGTCCCATCCTGTTCTCCATTTTCCTCAACAACCTGTCACAAGTCTGCACAAATTCATCTATACACATGCACGCTGATGACACCGCCCTATTCTCCACCGGCTCCTCCCCTGAAGAAGTAGCATCCAACCTCCTGACAGACTTTGAGAAAGTCCAACTCTGGTTCAGCTCGCATCCGCGCTCTCTCAATGCAGAAATACCTGTCACCATGTCTTTCAGCACGATACAGCGGTTAGCCCGACTCCCATCCCTCCCCTCCTTCCGCACGCTGGACGGGACAACCGTGGATGACGTCGCTTCCTTCCGGTATGTAGGGATATGGCTCGGCCGTAGTCTTACCTTCTCTGACCACATTGACGCATTGATCAAAAAACTACGCCCCAAGATTGGAGTCCTCTACAGGAACCGCTCTAGCCTCCCTTTCTCAGCTAGACGGGAACTAGTACAGAAAATGATCCTCACTTCCTTAAACTACTGTGACATAGTCTATAGTGCGGCAGCAATATCCACCCTATCTAAACTAGACCCCATTTTCACTGCATTCTGCCGCTTCGCTCTAGATGCCTCCCACCACTGTGACCTCTACCACTCCCTCACTTTCCCATCCCTAGAGAATCACAGGAAACTGCACTGCTCCAAGTTTGTCTCAAAATTCTGGCTTGGTGCTCTCCCCTCCTACTTTTCCTCAGTACTGTTGTCAGCTCCAACCTCCCCCATGCTCTCCGGTCCATTGACTCCCGTCTACTAAATATTCCCAGTTGTAAGACCTCCCCTGGACAAACTGCCTTCTCGCACCGATTCCCGAAACTCTGGAATGCTCTCCCCCCTCACGTTCGTCACTCTTCCTCTACCCATTCCTTAGCAACTGCTCTGACAAACTACTTCGCTGTAAACTGTGTCTGCAAAGAATAATTAATCCCTCCCTAATCCCAAAACTCCTCTGCCCGACCAGCGGCACCGTCCTATCCTTGGTAGCTGGCATATATACCTATGCCTATATATATTTAAAAAAATAAATAAAAATTGGCACTTACTGGCATACACCCTGGTCTCTCTCTGGCCTGCCTAGCTCTAGCATATGGGTCAATCTACAGTTCCAATCTGTACTCCACATTGTGTATATGTACAGCAGTTACATGTAGTTCTAGAACATATGCTTTAAGCTGTCTATTACAAATTGGTAACCAAGTAATACCTTTCTTTCCTGCGTAACTGCCACATTGTTATGTTGTTATGATAACCTGCATGTTATCCTCCCCTTGTACCCTTTCCCCAAGTCACACCAAGAGACTAGCATCGTTTTGCTCAGTGTGCCTTTCCTGGTGAATCAATTCAATAAATAAATTTAAAAAAAAAAAATCACCAAAGGGGTCCTCTTCCAGTCTCTTCCTCCCACCCAGACCCTAACTAGAGATGCATTGGGGATGGGCTGAGGTGCTCACTTGCAGAACCACAGGACTCCAGGGCTGTGGTCTCAGTCGGAGCTCTCCCTGCACATAAACATGCTGGAGATGAGTGCAGTGCTGTATGCTCTTCAAGCCTTCCACCATTTGCTTTGCCAGGACCCAGTTTGTCCAGTCGGACAATATGTGTGTAGTCTGGTACTTCAGCAAGCAAGAGGGCACACACTCATATCCCCTCTGCAGAGAGGCGATGCGGGTGTGGAATTGGGCAGTTCTGCATTGAGTTCACCTCACAGTTGTTCACGTTCCAGGTGTGTAAAATGTCCTAGTGGACATTCTCAGCTGCACCAGAGTAAGAGCCCATGAATAGGAGCTCAAGCAAGAGGTGGTCAAACACATTTGACATATTGATTCGTCCAGACCTGGATCTGTATGCCTCCCCATACAATGCAAAACTACTCAGGTTTTGCTGGCTCACTCCCAGGCGTGGTGCTTTCTGGTGAGAAACGCACTATCTCTGTTGGATAGGGAGGTTTTTGTAGCCTTCCCTCCCTTTCCAGTTCTGCTGAGGGTGCTGCTCAAGCTTCAGGCAGAGGGGGGCTCATATGATTCTGATTGCCTCATTTTGGCCTTGCAAAATATGGTTTCTGCTTCTCTAGCAGTTTGCAGTGGAACCTCCGGTTCACCTGCCTCTGTGCCACGATCTGACTCAGGAGAGGGGCACGCTGGTCCATCCAGGGCTGAAGTCCCTTCACCTTCACATGTGGCGTCTCATGACATAGCTGCCCCAGGCTATTGAGTTTCCTCCAGAGTGGCTCAGGTCCTTGCAGAGGCCAGAAAGCCTTCTATGAGGAGGACATATGCCATGAAATGGAAAGCGTTTCTCCATTTGAGCCACCTCGAAGGTTGGGACCCCTATTGGTGCCCCGTTCCTCAAGTCATGGGGTATTTGCTACACCTCTGACCTGGGCCTGAGTTACTCTTTCCTGAAGGTTCACCTGTCTATTTCTGCCTACCACACCTTAGTGTGGAGGGGAAAGCTGTGGCTTAGCTGGAGGGATCCTCCACCTGAACCGGTACGCAGTGCCGCGCCACCTTGCGATCTCAATTTTATTTAGGAAAAACTGACCTTGCCTCCTTTTGAACCAACTGGTAGTTGTGATATGCACTGTTTATCATAGAAAGCACTCTTTAGTTGCAGTCACTGCTGCTCGAAGGATTTCCAAGCTTCAGGCCCTGATGTGTAAGGAACCTTGATTTTTTCAGAGAGACTGGGCGGCTCTGTGTACCAATACTCAGTTCTTACTGAAGGTAGTTTCTGAGTTCACGTTAAACCAGTCTATTCAACTTCCAGTGTATTACCCTGAGCATTTCCTGTGGCCAAGGCCATTGTTGGCCCAGCCTTAGAACTTTGGCAGCACCCTGCCTCCTGTCCAGCTCTGTCTGCCCGTATGGCCTGTAAGTATGCGGTGCCCATTGGGTCCATTTGCGGGGTTCACCGAACACCCTTCGGCCAAGAGCCTTGTGATGGCCTCTGTGTTCAGGTGTTCTGGTAGTTCTACTGATACCAACAGACCTCCCGAGAAGGAATCCAAATATTTGGATCACTCTGCCCAGAAGGTCTGTGCGGCCTCGTCTTTAGGCCTCCGTCAGGCAAGCTCGGCCGTCGTCATGGCACACTTCTCCCATGCCCTTTTGGAGTCCTGTGACGAAGTCCTCCCACATCTCCCCGCGGACTTGCAAACCACAGTCAAGAAGGTCTGGGACCAAGGCCGTGCTGTTGCTAAAGAACAGCTCCAGACTGCTCTGGTCATCGGGGACTGGTGCCCGTTTGTTGGCAGCCACAGTTTCCTCTCACCGCAGAGCTTGGCTGAGGCTCTCCTCCTTTCTGGTGGATACTCAGCACAAACTAGATGATGTGCCTTTCCTGAGCACCGGTCTCTTTGGCCCAGGTGTGGCTGGTCACCTTCATCGCATTGAGCATTCCAGTGCCACCTTGGATGCCACTTCTGCTAAGGGTTCTTCTGGTCCCAAGAAGCAGCAGAAGAAGAAGCCTTTTCGGCACTCTTCCCCTGCGGCCCAGCAGTCCTCCTTTCAAGGGGGTCGTCAGCAGCAGCAGGCTCAAGCTTGGCTCCTCTGCGCTAAGCCTGGACCATCCCAGCCCGTAAGGGAGGCTGGGGTTCAGGCCCTGGACCCTCTGCCTCCAAGCCTGCCCAGTGACGGGGCGGGGGTTGCCACCCCTACTCCTGTCGTGTCAGCTGTAGGTCCTTCCATGGGGGGCCGGCTCTGCTGCTTTCTTTCCACCTTGTCCACTGTTACCTCTGGCAGGTGGGTCTTAGAAGTGGTCAGTTAGGGACTGCCTCTGGAATTCGAGCAGTACCCTCGAAGCTGAGCCCGCACCCTATGGGAGGAGTGGGTATCCGCCCACACTTAGTTGTCTCTCCGAGACGACATTGCTCAGCTCCTCCTCAAGGAGGCAGTAGCTCCAGTGGCGGACCCTCCAGCAGATCTAGTCTTCGTTTTCAGGTGGTACTTGGTTCCCAAGTGGATGGAGGCGCTGGCGCTCCATTCTAGATCTGAACGACCTGAATCAGTATCTCGGGTCCCGCACCTTCCGGATGGTCACTCTAAGATCATACCATCCATGGAGCAAAACATGCTGTTTTGCTCACTGGATCCCCAGGAAGTGTTCTTTCATGTCCTAATCGTCCATCCCACCAGCGGTTTCCTCCATTTCAGAGCCGAGGAACCTATCCGAGTTCCGAGCCATGCCATTGACCTGTCATCGGCCCGTGGGTCTTCACCAAATGCATTGCAGTGGTGGCAGCCGACCTCGCCGGGGGCAGATTTACCCCTACCTCAACGTTTGGCTCTTTGCAGGTTCCACCCAGCAGGAGGTGGAGAGGTTCAAGGGATCTGGCCCTCTAGACCTGCTTCCAACTCAGCCTCCTGATCAACGAGGACAAGTCGGAGCTCGTGCCTTTTCAGGCGATGTGCTTCATCGGGGCAGAGCTCGACTCTCATCAAGCCAGAGCTCAGCTCTCAGCGGACAGGGCGGAGATTCTTTCCTCCTTTTCCCAATCGTTTCTGGTTGGGCAATTGCGCCCTGCCCTGGACTTTCAGCACCTTCTGGGTTACATGGTGGCATGCACCTCTGTGGTCCGTTGGGCCCAGTGGCACTAGTGCCCCCTCTTATGGGAGCTGGCCACCCAGTGGACTCCGTGCTATGGTCATTTCGACCAGCTGATCACTGTGACCCAGAAGATGTGGGATGCTCTCCAGTGGTGGACCGTCCCAGACCAGTTGCAGGAAGGAATCCCGTTTGTCCGCCCCAAGCCGACGGTCGTTTTTGATGACCGATGCCTCTCTCATGGGCTGGGGAGCCCACATGGGGGACAGCAGTGCCCGCGGGTTCTGGACTCCTGAGGAGTCCCGATGCCACATCAACGTGTTGGAGTTCAGGGCAGTCAGACTGGCACTGTCAGCTTTCGCTCCTCAACTCCGGGGTCAAGTGGTTCAAGTCCAGACGGGCAGTACCACGACCATGTACTACCTCAACAAACAGGGCGACATGCACTCCCCGTCTGCTGTGCAAGGAGGTGCTCCGCATCTGGACCCTCATAAACCGGTTGGAGGTGGATCTCCTAGCCATTCATGTGGCAGGAGTCTCGAACCAACTGGCGGATGCTCTCAGCCGCATAGGCCAGACATCCTACGAGTGGTCTCTCCATCCAGAGGTAGCTTACAGTCTGTTCTCCCGTTGGGGCAAACCATTGGTGGACCTGTTTGCCTCCAGAGAAAACACCAAGCTGAGACTGTACCATGCCCGCCCCCCTCAGCAGGGCTCGCTGCAGGGGGATGCCTTCTCGAGGCCGTGGACCCCAGGCCTCCTCTACGCCTTTTCTCCATTTCCCTTGATCCACATGGTGTTTCTCAAGGTGAGGAGGGTCAAGGTGAAGGTGATCCTGGTATCCCCAGATTGGCCACGCCAGTTCTGGTACCAGATATCCTCAGCCTCAGCTGCAGGCCCACGGTGCGGCTTCCAGCACACCCGGACCCGATCTCGCTCAATCAGGGGAAGGTATACCATCTGGACCTTCAATTCCTGCACCTCATAGCCTGGTACCTGAGCGGCTAGAGTTCCAGGCTTTGGGTCTTTCCAAGGATGTCCTCACCATGGTGGAGGCATCCAGAAAGGAATCGATCAGGAAATGTTATGCCTTCAAATGGAAAAGGTTTTCCATTTGGTGTCAGGGCAAGGGCCGGGACCCTCTGTCCTGTCCAGTGGCTAACATTCTCGACTACCTTTGGTCTCTGTCCAAAGGGGGTCTGTGGTCATCGACCCTTAGGGTGCACCTGGCAGCTGTCTCTGCTTACCAGACACGGGCCGGTCAGCCAATGTTGACGCAGGAGACTGTGGTCGGGCACTTTTTAAAAGGCCTGGATCACATATCCCCTCCGGTGCATGAACCTCCACCTCCGTGGGCTCTACTGCTGGTACTGGCAAAGCTCATGGGCAAGCCATTCGAACCAGAGCACAAGTGTACGTTGTCACACTTGTCGTGGAAGACTGCCTTCCTGGTGGCTGTCAAGTCTGCCAGAAGGACAGGGAGCTCCAGGCGCTTTCAGTGGACTCCCCTCATCTGGTCTTCCACAGGGACAAGCTTGTCCTACTCTCCCACTTGAAATTCCTTCCAAAGGTGGTGTCAGAGTTTCACCTTAACCAGGTGTTAACTCTGCCATTATACTACCCTAATTACACCTCGGAGGCCAAATACAGGCTCCATGCCCTGGACTTGAGATGAGCTGTCTCCTATTATAAGGAGAGGATGGCGTAAATTCAGGGAGAGGTTCGCCAGCTGTTTGTCACCTACACCGAAGCCGCTTCTGGCAGACCTGCAGCAAAATGGACTGTTGCAAGGTGGATTACATCTTGCATAAGTCTGTGCTATGACTTGGCAGGCATGGCGCCTCCGAAAGGGACAAGAGCTCATTCTACCCGCCATACCACTGCATCGGTGGCTGCTTCCAGGGACATCCCTATCCAGGAGATCTGTCAGGCTGCTACCTGGAAATCAGCAAACACCTTCTTTACCCATTACCACATCGACCTTGAGTCATGCTGGGATTTTGGTTTTGGGGCCTCAGTTCTCCAATTTCTTTTTCCCAAGTGAGTTTCACTGGGGCTGTGCGCCTTGCCTCCCTCCTCCCAGAGAACTTGTAGAAGTCTGCCAAATAGTGTGGATGAACAACATATCCATGATCCTAGAAAAGCAGGTTACTCACCTGTAATAGTTCTAGGAGTGGTATATTATGTTCATCCACATGGACCCCCCGACCTCCCCGGCTGCGGACGCACAAAACCTGGCTTCCATCGGGCTAAAATCCGGCGTCATGGGGTGGAGCCGAGAGATATACCACCCGGCTGGGTGTGAGGAGCCAGCTTGGAGACCTTCCGGCAATCCTTAAAGGGAAAGAGACATGCCAAATAGTGTAGATGAACAACATATACTACTCCTAGAACTACTGTTACAAGTGAGTGACCTGTTTTTACTCACCTGTATCCATGGTTCTAAGAGTGGTGTTTAGTTCAAATCCACACCACTTGGCCGAACTCCACTGGCAGGTGGCACATGTATTTCTGTTTCCAGCTTGCAAGATATGATGTCACAGTGCAGAAGTGGTGCATATGCCGCTCAGGTGGTGGTAAGAGCTTAAGATCTTACTTCGAATTGGAGCTCTTGCAGCAGGCAGTAACCGTTGGGATTAAGCCGCCAGGCACCAGGACCCCACGGAAATCTTCTAGCTAGCAGTCTTCAGTGGGGACTGCCCCCTACATCAGCCCCACCTCAGTTTTTTTTCTCCCAGTGTCGACCCATTCGCATTAACTCCTCAGATGCTTTCTCGAATCAGTTTGACCGCTTTTGCGCCTTCAGCGTTTCTTTGCGTTTTAGACCAAAATCTCAGATTTTATTTCCCTTTCTGCATGTAGTTTTCTCCGTCATCAGTTTCATCCATGGAATACAGAATATCTAAGTGCTCCTGTGGCAAGCAGCTGTTGTCGAAGGACAGCAACAAGGTCTGCCTTTTTGGCCTAGGCCCGAACCACGACGCCTTGGCCTGTTAGCACTGCAAGGCATTCAACTCCCAGACTCTGATCCGCCGCCAGAAGGCCCTTAAGGCACACCTCCTAGAACAGCAGCTTGCCGAAATGCAGAGACAGCCAGCGGGGAAGAGTCCTTCGTCCTCATCGGTTTCCACCTCCTCCTCTTCCTCCATGTCCGTGCCACACAAGAAGAGGAAGGATGCAGGGAAGCACAAACACTGGGATAAGCACCACAAAAAGTCCCGGGGTTGCTTCCGTTCCAGTTCTCCCCTGCACAAACAGTCTTCGTCTGTCTACTTGTCCCACGGGGGCTCGGACTACTCCTCGCGGCCTTCCCATGTCTCTTCCAGGTGGCTAGCTTCTAAACCTCCCGCCGTTCTGGTGTCAGGCTGTGGTGAGTCAGGGTCTGGTTCTACAGGCCCTTCCCTGATGCCCCTTAAGGTAAAGGCCACACCAGCAGGTTCACCCTTCACATTAGGGGTGGGACCAGCCAGAAGGAGGACCGGCGCTGAGGTTGAGGCACTGGACTCTGCGTCATGCCGCAACCCATGTTCGGCACAAGCCGCCAGGATTCTGCAGGGGAGGAGGAGAAGGATTGAGCGTCCGGAGGACTGCTCTCGGGGGGGGGGGGGGTGTTGCTGGTCCCAGCATCGGTTGCCCCCTGGCGGAGGTGAAGGAATACAAAGTCGCACCATAACATGGGTGGAGCTGGGACGGACACTCGCCCGCTAGCGTCATTGCACGTTCCCAGCTCGAGGGTGAGGGTCGCTGAGCCTGTTCGCGGGGCTAGGGGTGCCTGGCAGCAAAAACATAATGTGGAGGAAAAAAAAGGGCAGTGATTCTTTGGCATCTGCCAAAATAGTCCCAACGACTTTGTCATCCAAAGCTTTGGACAAGATGCCACGTCGTTGGGGGCAGGCGTGAGACCCGGCGCTGCCACCTCAGACTCCGGCCAAGGCACCGGCTGCTTCCCAACCGGACACCACTAAGCAGCCGTCTGCTACAGGCACACACCCTCTCGGATGTCGGGTCGAGCATTGCCCTCCTCCTCGCCGGGCCACTCTTCACCGCTTGAAGATCTGGGGTGGGACGAGATGCTTAATCAGCCCATCGGGTCCCCGTCTGTTCCACGCCTGGTGCTCTGATGCCAGGTGAGCAGATGCCAGCTCTGCAGTCACCAGCTGGTTCTTCGGTCCCCCAGTTCTCCAAAGATCGGATCCAGGAGCTGTTCTCCTTTTGGTGGAATCGAGTCAAAAGGGACCTTCCCCCCCTAAAGAACTGGTCATTTTTGAACCAGAGCTGGGGTGGGACCTTGGCGTGGGTCAGGAGCCTAAGCAACAGCAACCCCCCCCCACCCCAAGAGCTGTGCTCCAAGCCCCAAGGATCATCATGGTAGACCCTGGCACAAACAGCAGCGTCCACACAGAAGCTCCCATTAGTCAAGCTGTCTCCGTCACAGTCGCCGGTTCTCTTGCACTGGGCGCCAGTCCCATAGCTGACAACCCTCTAGCAGTTTGTCCTCCTCCTCTTCTGTGGACTCTGCAGCATTTCTGTGTCTTCCGGCTTGGACCATTCACATCCTAGGGGTCGCTCTTCCTCCCTGGATAACAAGGACACCCCAGGTCGCCTTCTGACGACCCGACATTCATGGAAGTCATGAGGCATATCCCGTTCTCCAATGAATAGGAGACGGAGGACCTGGACCCAGAGAGGTGGAGCTTGGCTAAATACCTGAGGCAGAAGGAGCCCAAGCCTCTAGTGGTACCTCCTTTAATGGACACCTTCCAGGACCTGACAAGATTAACTTGGAAGCACCCTTCCACCTCCTCTGCTGTATCCAAGAAGTCAGATAGGGTGTACAGAGGCCCTAGGGATGAGCCCTTCCTGATGGAGCACCCTACAGTGGAATCGATGATGATCACAGCTGCTCATGATAGATTAAAGAAGCCTAAACACGTAAGCACTCAGCCACCCGACCAGGAATCCAGGTACATTGACCTGATGTGCAAAAAGGTCTACTCGTCCTCCACTTACACCATCGGGTCCATTAACTTTTTCACATGGTGCAGTACCAGAATGCCCTGTGGGAGAAAGATATCAAAATAGCTCAGGCCCTCCCAGACTCGGCACAAAAGACCGAGCTCTTGGACCTACTCAAATTGGGGTCAGATGTAGGCACCCTTGTTTTGCATGCCTCATACAACACTGCAGATACGGCAGCCAGAGCTGCGGCCTCCAGAGTTTGTCCCAGGCGCCATGCGTGGCTTAGGATCTCAGGATTCTCCCATGATCTGCAGTCAGGCATCCTGGACCTCCCCTTTAAGGGCTTGGTCCTTTTTGGAGACGAAATGGAAAAACTGATTAATCGCCTCCAAGAGTCCAGAAAGTCCATTTGGTCCGTCCAAAAAATGTACAAGGGGTACCAAAAGCCCTTTAGAAAACAGCCATGTTAAGCCGGCCGGTGGCGCTGAGGTTGGCGCTGGAGACCCACACTCGTACCACGCCCGGCGACAGGGTTCGGAACGGACTCGGGTCCGCGTGAGGTCGGCCGGGGAGGAGGATTGGCGTCCGGATGCTCTCCTCCCTCGAGGATTCTCAACCCTGAGAATGCCGGTGGGAACACCAGCTCCAGGGGTTGAGAACTCCGTTACGAGTCCGGGGAGGGCGTCGTTAAGCGCTTGAGGGAAGCGTCGCGTCAGCACGTCGCCCCTCTAGGGGCATACGTCCTTGTGTGCCGCGTCGGAGGCGGGGAAGTGGGGAGAAAAGCGGAAAATGGTAGTCCTCGGTGTCCCTAGATGAAGACTGCCCCATCCAGAGGTCCACCTAGGACAGACCCCGCTGTGCAGGAGAAGGAGAGGTAAGGGCACTCTAGGGGCAGATCCAGAAAGGGGGCTACGGGGATATGTGCAGTCGGAAGGAGGGGGACACCGGGGACAGGAAGGAGAATAAAGAAATAAAGCAAAAAAAAAAAAAAGAAAACGGCCATGTCAAAAGCCCTCAGGACAACAGCCCAGAAACCAGCCTCAGCAGATGGGTGGCTTCAAAAGAAAGGCCACCCCCCGGATACCTGGAAGCTCTGCCTCTCGAGCCACTAAGCCCTCCCTGGCGCTTCCGCCTACTCTCAGAGCATCACAGTGACTCCTTGCCAGATACCCTTCCTCCAGCAGAGTCAGTGGGGGAGGTGGTAGGGGTCAGTGGCGGAGGTGGCTCAGTTGGTAGCACATCCGCCTCTGGACCAGAAGGTCATGGGTTCTCGTCACACACCGGGATTGGGCTTGCACCTAAAAATCGCTGTCATCCAAGTGCAGTATTAGGGTGGTGCTGTACTGCTGGGATGTGCCGTCCTTCAGAGGAGACGTTAAACCGAGGTCCCTTCTACCCATCCTGGTGTTGTCCTGGTGGGTGTCCAAGTGGAAGTAAAAGAACCCAGGGCACTCTTCTCAAAGAGTAGGGGACATTCCCGGTGTCCTGGCCAACATTCCCCCTCCCATAAAACTGCTTCATGCAATTATCCAGGCTGTGTGTAAGTGATGATGTGCGAAATGGTCGCCAGTACACATTGTCACTTCACTACCAGTCTAGCATTGCTTGTAAAGCGCTTTGGGATACACTGTGTATGAAAAGCGCTATATAAATATTGTTTCTTCTTCTTCTTCATCTCGAGGACTGGAGCAAAATCACATCAGACCTCTGGGTTCTACAGCTCATAGAGAGAGGGCATACTCTGGAGTTCAAGCAAATACCTCCGTTTACTCCATCAGTGTCCTCCCCATTATCCTCCTTCCCATGTCCCCCTGATCGAAGGGGAAATTCAGGCCCTCCTGCAGAGCAGGCTATAGAGCCAGTCCCCCTGGCTCAACAAGGAAAAGGCTATTGTTCACACTTTTTCCTAGTTCCCCAAAAAGACTGGGGACCTTCGGTCCATCCTGGATCTCCGCTCCCTGAACAAGTTCATTGAATACAAGAGGTTCAGGATGGTAATGCTACCAGGTCTAATTCCCCTTGTGCACCAAGGGGACTGGCTGTGCTCTAGATATGCAGGGTGCATACCTGCACTTTCTGTTTTTTTTTTTTTTTTTTTTCCACCCCACAGGAGGTTCTTGCAGTTCTTCTTCCAGGGCCGACATTACCAGTTTCGAGACTCACCATTTGGCCTCTCTTCTGCTCCCAGAGTCTTTACAAAGTACCTAGCATTGGTGGCTGCAACTCTACATCGACGGGGCCATTACGTCTTTCCCTATCTAGATGACTGGCTCCTGGCAGCTCCCACTAGGGAACAGCTGCTTTGCACTCTTGGAGACACCTTTACCTTCTTCTGAGAGCTGGGGATCGCCCTGAATGTCCCAAAGTCATCCCCATGGCCCAGCCAGAGACTCCAGTTCATAGGGGCAGTCCTAGACACAGTACAGGGCATGGCCTTCTCCCCCCAGACAGGCTTGATCGCCTTTGGGATCAGGCACGAATGGTATCCTTGGCTTCTCATGTCCCAGCCTGAGACTGAGACTCCTCGGTCACAAGGCAGCAACCATCCCTGTGGCGCGCCTCCATATGAGGGTCTTTCAGTGTATGCTCAGGGTGCAATGGGACCAGCGGTCTGATGACCTTGATCAGCTGGTCTTAGTCTCTGACCCAGTCCGCAGGACACTAACCTGGTGGCTGGACTCACTCAATCTCAGGGGTTCTCTTCTGACAAGAGCCCCCGAGACAAGTTCTGACCACAGATGCCTCAGGTCTTGGTTGGGGCGCTCACCTGGAGACGAAGCAGACTCAGGGGACCTGGTCACCAGACAAGCAATCGCTCCACAACAGCGTTCTAGAGATGTGAGCAGTCCTGAATGCCTTGCAGGCTTTTCAAGCGGACTTATCTCTGGGCCCTCTTCTCATTCAGATGGGCAACATGTCCATCGTCTTTTACATCAGCAAGTAGGGGGAGACTCACTCCTTCCCCTTCTGCAGGGAGGCAGTGAGGGTCTGGTGTTGGTCACTGGAACACCACCTCAAGCTCACTGCCATACATGTTCCAGGCATCCAAAACATCTTGGGCGGCAGTCTATGCAGGTCTCTGTCCAAGGCTCACGAGTGGGAAGTCCTTCAATATGTAGCAGACCAGCTATTCGACTGATGGGGATGACCAGAGTTGGACCTTTTTGCATCCCCACTCAACGCCAAACTGCCCAGTTTCTGCTTGCTAGACCCAGGGCCTAGAATTTTCTGGTGAGACGCATTGTCCCTCTCCTGGACAGGGAGGTTCTTGTATGCCTTTCCTCCCTTTCCCATTCTACAGAGGGTACTAATGAAACTTCAGGCGGAGGAAGCAGAGATGATTCTCATAGCACCCTATTTGCCTCGGTAGATTTGGTTCCCACTACTTCAAGAGCTGGCAGTGGAACCTCCAGTTCCCCTGCCTCTGAGCTTGCACTTGCTCTCCCAGGACTGGGGCAGTTTGATCCATCCGGATCTCAAGTCCCTGCATCTTCATGTGTGGCTCCTGCAGACCTAGCGAGGGCACGATATGGGGTTTCCCATAAGGTAGCGGATGTCCTGGTGGTAGCCAGGAAACCCTCCACTAGATCCACATATGCTATGAAGTGGAAAAGATTTTAACTGTGAGCTACCGTACGCCAGCTTAATCCTTTTTTTGTTTGTTACCTGAATGCCATCCTTGAGTA
Source organism: Neoceratodus forsteri (assembly GCA_016271365.2). Classification (NCBI taxonomy): domain Eukaryota; kingdom Metazoa; phylum Chordata; order Ceratodontiformes; family Ceratodontidae; genus Neoceratodus; species Neoceratodus forsteri. The sequence continues at coordinate 505,060,481 of CM028129.1, read as the reverse complement.
TCTCCTCTCTCTGTTTTAGCAGGTCCTGAGCTGCTACTCCATTAAAATACATCTGTCCGCCGTTTCGGCACATCACGCACCAGTGGTGGGCAAAACCCTTACTCAGCTGGACATGTCCCGTACTTTTTTGCTGGGCATCTTACACTTAAAGCCTCCTATCAGAGATCCCATCTCTCTGTAGGATCTCCTTTTTCAAGCAACATGAAGTCTTGCTGTATTCTGACTATATGCAGTTAGCCCCAGCACTTGAACTACTCCGGAGAGGAAAGGGTTAACTCTATGCCAGAGCAAAGAACGTTGCGCTCAAGCTCGATTTTCAAACCTCTGTCTCTGGTACATGTCAGTGTAACCGTCAGATTCTTTACTCCGCCTAACTGTGAAGACGCTCTGGAGAATTCTCCTTTGCTGCTTCGGTTAAAGTAAAATCTGTCCGTTTCATCCGTTTTTCATTTATTTTTCGATATCAGATCTCTGTGTATGGTACAGGTAGTGTTATAGATAGTGAGTTTCTTTGTTAAGAAATTGTTTTTCCTTCGGTTTCTTTCCAGTCGGTCCGGTTGGGAACCAAAACGATTGTTTTCTGGTTTATTGTGATTTTTGGTGTGGTGTTCCTATTGATTCCTTTAAAAAAAAAAAAAGATGTTTTTTTTTTTATTTCCCTTTTTTTAACCGACCCGTGACACGGTTGGAACTGATGGGCTATTGTTACCTAACTTGAAGACTGAAAAGGAGAACTTAAACATTTTTAGGCATGTCTGAGAAAACCAGTTCCACTGGGTTTCAGCATTGTACCGAGTGTGGGGACATGTTTGACAAGGCTGATCCCCACCTCGTCTGTGTCTGTTGTCTGGAGTTTGACCACCTTAAAGAAGACTGCCAAATCTGTAAATACTTTCCCAAAGCCACTTTGGAAAAACGTTTAAGTAGGCTAAAGGAAAGACAGGCCGAGAAGTCCGATGATCCGGATGGCCAGCCCGGTTCGGTTCCGACCAAACCTGAGGAGGTGCCCACTGACCTGGGTGATACCTCCTCTGGCAAAAGGAGAGCTGATTCTGCGGAATCAGTTCCTAGTAAAAGAAAGCGAAAGTCAGCCGGTTCAGATCCTGATTCCCATGTTCCAACCACTGAGGAGATTGCTAAAGTGATCACTATAGTCCAGTTGCTTTGCCCGGTTCCGACCGAACCAGCTCCGACACATAGACGGTCAGTTTGGTTGGTCTAATCCCTCGTATTACAATCCAGAGGCATTTTATGAGGGCGACTGGGAAGGAGAAGAGGAATTCTGATGATGATGATGGCGGCGTCGGCCTAGATGAGCCAGTAGAGCCCGACATCTCCCAGACAGGCCTTCTAATGTTTCTCCTCCCAGACTTTGAGTCCCCTTCCCACTTCTTGTTTTACAAGAAGCTGGCTGAGTCTGTCCAGCTTCCTGTGGAAGAAGCTGAGCAGGATCCGGAGGAGCCTGACTACAGGGAAATGATGGATGTCCCAGAGTCCAAAAGAGTGTCTATCCTTCTGCACAAATTTCTGGGGAAACTGACACAAAAACTTTTACAATTTCCCACATCTATTCCTCCTGTAGACAGGAAAATGGATAGGAGGTATAATTTGTCAGGCCCTGGTACGGAATTCTTAACCATTCATTGCAGCCGTGTTGGGGTGGTGCAAGCTGCAGCCTGTGACGAGGCTAATATTCCTTTGGCATCTCACCCCCCAGATAAGGATTCCAAGAAAGTGGATGCTATGGCCAAAAAACAATACCTGGCATCCTCTTTGGGACTCAGGCAAGCTACCTGTTCGGCATGCACAGCCAGGTACCAGAAATCTAGGTGGGATATAGTTCTTGAACTGGCTTAAGAATGCCCTTCCCCAGCTAGCCAGGGAGCTGGAGCAGGTGACTGCAGATGGTATTGAGGCATCCAAGGTCCAATTTCATGCTGCTGTGGACTCAGATTATGTGCATTCCAGAGTTATGGCTACATTTGTCTCCATGCGGAGATTTGCCTGGCTCAGACGTACCAGTTTGTCTCAGGATACCCAGACTAAGGCAATGGATTTTCCTGTTATAGGTAATTCTCTGTTTGGAGAACAAACAGAGGCTTACGTGAGAAAGATGGAAGAGTATAGGATCACCTACAGGAGTGCTGCAGCTAAAGAGAAGCAGACTACTTCTCAAAAGCAGCAATCTAGGGCTGGCGGGGGCTGGCCTTTTCACAGGCCTTTCTATCAAGCTCAAGCGTCCTCTTCTTTTCAGCAGAGGGGGTTCTATAGGGAAATAGGTAGAAAGGAGATGAGCAGAGCTGCATCCTCCTCTCATTCCAAGCCCCCTGTCAAGCAGGACACCCTAATGTGTCGGCCAGGGTTGCCTCCTCAGTCCCAGTGGGTGGCAAGCTGGCTTACAACTTCCAGGCCTGGAAGTCTATCTCTTGAGACAAATGGGTCCTGGAAGTGTTAAGCCAGGGACTTGCTCTCAGTTTCAAAAGGTTCCCCAAAATGAGAGTAAAGTCTTTCAGTCCTCCTACTCCCTTGTAAACAGAGGCCTTAGAGGCAGAAGTCTCCTCTCTACTGCTTCTGCAGGCAGTGGAGAGGATACCTCATCAGCACAGGGGAAAAAGACTGTATTCCAGGTACTTCCTTGCCCCAAAAAAGACAGGGGAATGGCGACCCATTCTAGATCTACGATACCTGAACAAATGCATCACAAAACCAAAGTTCAAAATGGTGACTCTGGTAATAATTCTTCCCTCTCTGAGACCAGGAGACTGGCTAGCTCTCTGGATCTCAAGGATGCCTATTTTCACACACCTGTCAGAGATTCCCACAGAAAGTACCTCAGGTTCGAGTTGCCCTCAGGTTATCATCAGTTCAGAGCAATGGCCTTCAGCCTAACATCTGCCCCAAGGGTGTTCACAAAATGCCTAGCAGTAGTAGTAGCCTTCCTCAGGAGATGAGGCATTTCGGCTTTTGCTTATCTGGACGACTGGCTCATAGTAGGTCAGTTCTCAGACCAAGTCAAGTCAGCTCTAGGAACCACTCAGAAGCTTCTGGAGTCTCTAGGGTTCATACTAAACCTAGCAAAGTCCATTCTCGAACCGGTCCAGCTTCTCACTTTCATAGGCACAGAGCTGGACACTGTTCAGGCAAAGGCCTTTCTTCCCCTCTCAAGGGTAAAGACCGTCACAGCTCTGGCTTCTTCTTTTCGACCACTGGTGTTTCGACCAGCCAGCCATTTCCTACAACTATTAGGCCAAATGGCAGCTTTCACTGCAGTGGTGCAAGGCGTAAGGTTCCAAATGAGAGACATTCAGTTCCATTTAAGGTCTTTTTGGTCCCAAAGAAAAGACCCTCTTACCAAGTTAGTTCCAGTGACTCCAGCAAATGTCCCAAGCTCTCCACTGGTGGCTGGAAGAGGACAACCTGAGGCAGGGTGTCCCTTTCCTCAGTCAGACTCCTTCAGTGATTCTCACGACAGATGCTTCTCTACTGGGATGGGGAGATCTTATGGATCATCTCTCTGCTTAGGGTACATGGTCTCACCAGGAGTCTCTATTGCACATAAATCTTCTGGGACTCAGAGCTGTCTTTTCAGTGCTTCAGGCATTCTCACAATCAATTCAAGGGAAAGTGGTGCAGATTAGGACAGACACCACCTTAGCCATGTGGTACATAAACAAGGGGGCACACGGTCCATGGCCTTGTGCACAAAAGCCATGACAATATGGTCGTTGGCTTACTCTCTTCAAGCTTTCCTGACTGCAATGCAACTCCCAGGGAAGGACAATGTATTGGCAGATGCACTCAGCAGAATTTTTCAGGGTCACCATGAGTGGTCCCAGAATCCCCAAATTCTTCAGGCCATTTTCAAGAGATGGGGCACCCCAGAGATGGATCTCTTTGCAGCCCCAGACAATCACCAACTTCCCCTGTTCTGTTGCAGAGCCCCCTCTTTTGGGGTCTGTTCCTCAGGATGCTCTCCTGTTGGATTGGACAGACAAGTTTCTGTATGCATTTCCTCCAATCCTCAGAGTGTTAATAAAGATCAGATCTCAGCCCTACAAAGTGATTCTGGTGGCTCCAGACTTGGCTGGGCAACCATGGTACTCCCTACTAATATCACTATCAATGACAATTCCTCTTTGTCTCCCCAGGAGGTACAATCTACTGACATCCTCTCAGGGGAGGATACTGTACCTCAGCCTCCAGTCTCTCAGACTCAAAGCGTGGCTCTTGAGCTAGAATATGCTGGCCTGCATCTCTATGTCAGTTCTGGATATCCTTAAGGTTAGTAGAAAATCTTCTACTAGGAAAACTTACAATTCCAAATGAAGGAGATTTGGCATTTTGTGTTCTCAGGGCACATTCAGCCAGATTTAGCTGATGTCGCCACTGCCTTGGATCATCTGATTCATCTTAACAGCTTGGGCCTTAGGCCTACCACTCTTAAGGTTCATCTGGCAGCTGTGCCTATGTTCATTTCGGCTGGGAAGGACTCTTCCTTAGCTACTCATCCAGTATTTAAGAAATTCTTCAAAGATCTGGCTTACATCAACCCCCTCTTTAGGAAGCCTACTCCTGTTTGGGACCTGAATATGTGTATTGCACAGCTTATGCAGCCCCCCCCCCTTTCGAACCACTGTCTTCAGCTGAGCTTAAGTACTTGACGTGGAAGACTGTGTTCGTGGTAGCCATTACTTCTGCCAGGAGAATCAGTGAAATGCAGGCCTTGTCAATGGAACCTGATTTTATCTCATTCCACAGGGATAAGGTGGTCCTTCGGACAAATAGAAAGTTCCTTCCCAAGGTGGTATCAGACTTTCATTTGAATGAATCTGTGTCATTGCCTGTCTTTTTCATAGACCATTCTTCTTCTGAGGAATGAAGATTGCGTAGTCTAGATGTGAAAAGGACCCTTAGTTGCTACGTAGAGCACACTAAGGCCCATAGAAATGACTGTTCACAGTTGTTTCTCACTTTTGGAGAAGTGGGAAAAGTTAAACCTGCCACCAAAAGAACCATTGCCAGGTGGATTGTCTCCTGTATCCAATTTTGCTATTCAAAGTTGGGAAAAGAGCCACCTTCAGGTCTGAGGGCCCACTCCACCAGAGGTACAGCTGCTTCGCTGGCAGCAGCTAGAGACATTCTTTTACTGGAAGTCTGTAAAGCAACCACCTGGAAAACTGTTCATACATTTACCAGGCATTACTCTCGACATCCAGTCCAGACACGATGCTAGGTTTGGTACAGCAGTACTGCAGAGCTTGTTCCCAAAATAGGTTCTGTAGCCCCTCTTCCTGGATGGGACTGCTTGGTAGTCTGCATATAGTCAGAATACAGCAAGACTTCATGTTGTTTGAAGAAAAAATTACTTACCGAAGTAATGTTGTTTCTTCTAATGGAGTCTTGCTGTATTCTGACCTGCCTCCCCTCGCAGAACCTAGTCTTGTTTTGTGACATGGATTGGCGGGAACAGTGCTGCACCCCTGAGGTGTTCCTTTGCACCCTTCCTTTCTAGGAGGGGTTTTTGTTCTTGCTTTATGCTTTTTGTTATGTATCACTATCTACATAGATTCTTTTTGGGGTTCTCAACTTGTCTTATGGACCCAAGCTGCTATTGCCTTTTGGCTTAAAATTTCAAAACAATTTCCATACTTAGTAGTTAGCATAGTGCTCGTAAGAATCTGACGATTACACTGAGATGTACCAGAAACAGGTTTGAAAATCGAGCTCAACGTTCTATGCTCTGACATAGTTAACCCTTTCCTCTTCGGAGTAGTTGAAGTGCTGGAGCTAACTGCATATAGTCAAAATACAGCAAGACTCCATTAGAAGAAGCAACATTATTTCGGTGAGTAATTTTTCTTATGGTGGAAAAGCTCATGCTCCCCCCGTTTGAACCAGCCGTGGATTGCGAGCTACGCTTTCTGTCATGGAAAGCGTTATTTTTAGTTGCAGTTACTATCGCCCAAAGAATTTCGGAGCTTCAGGCTCTGGTGTATAAAGAGCCCTAGTTGATTTTTCATAGGGACAGGGTGTCCTTATGTACAAATTCTAAATTTTTACCTAAGGTGGTGTCAGAATTTACCTTAACTCAAGACATCCACCTGCCAGTTTATTATCCTGAGCACTCTAATAGGGGGAAAGCATTGTTGCATGCTCTCGACGTCCATAGAATGCCTTGTTACTATCTGAACCATACATCTTCTTTTCAGAAAACAGATCAGTTTGTTTCATTTGCTCCCAAAACTCAGGGGACGCCAGTTTCCAAGCAGACCTTGTCTAAATGGTTAGTTAACTGCATCATTTTTTGTTACAGTAGGTACAACAAGCCCTTACCAGGTACACTAAGAGGCCATTCTACCTGGGAGGCGGGGGGGGGGGGCTACCTCCTTTTGTCTCTCCGAAACATGTCTGTAGCAGACATCTGTGCAGCAGCTACCTGGATTTCTGTTCACACCTTCGTCAAGCATTACAGCTTGGTCGTGGCTTCCAGACATAGGACTGGGTTTGGCCTGGTGGTCCTCCTGGGTCTTCTCTGCTAAGTAAGACAGTACAATTACATAAGAACTTACTGTAACAATAGATCTTCAAGACGAGCTCTTGCAGCAGGTGTTGCTTTCCTTCCCCCCCCGACTTTCTCTCTGCTGTTAAAGTTTGGCAAAGAACCTGCCCTGTTCTCCTTCCATCCTAGACTCCGTGTCTCCGGTGGGAGAACTGAGATTGTGCTGGGGACCGCCCTTTTATGCCATTGGCTGATGTCGGGCAGAGCCGACATCTAGCTAGGTTTCCGTGGGGTCCTGGCGACTGATGTCTTCGTCCTAATGGTTATTGCCTGCTGCAAGAGCTCTTCTCAAAGATCTACTGTTACGGTAAGTTCTTATGTAACTGTAGTTTAGAGATTCTGATGAATCGGCACTTCTGATTTACGTGCCACCATGTGGAAATGAACTTTATACTACTACTAGAATTACAGTGACAGATGAGTAACCTGTTTTTATTCACTGAAGTGACATTGGGGTGGGGAACAAGGTGTTTTGTTTCACTGAAATCTGTTACTAATAGGTGGTCAGCCATAGAATATAAGTGGTCAGCGGATAGTGTGTAGACCCACACTTTACTATGTGTAAATGGCAGATGTGTGGAAGTGGCAGCTTATCTTCTTAGAGGCTAAACTGTCAGTGGGGCAAAGATGTGCCAGTCTGTGAAGGTAGTCTGGCTTCTTAATGAGCCCCCTACTCCTTGAGTTACCTAGAAATGATCCTCGGCTCAGTGTGCTTTTCCCAGTTATTAAATTAAATAAATAAATTGAGCAATCGTGTTCACTTTTGAATTTTCAGATGACAGACATGCTGCGTATGGTGTCGCTGATCAAGGACCCTGCTTGCCTCACAAAATTTCTGGAGGAAGAGATTTTAGCTCTGTAAGTATGAGACTGAGGTGTTTTGTATGTTGAGTTGGTTGATGTTTATTGGCAGTGTTGAAGTAAAAATGGCAAACTCGCGTTTCTCTACAAGTGGCTCAGCAGGTAGCACACTTGTCTCTGAGGCTGGGAGATCAGAAGGCTGTGGGTTCTATCCCTACACCAGGCACTTCGGTAAAATCCCAATACTGACATTGTAGTGCAGCATGAAGAGGGTGCTGCACTCCTGAGGTGCTGTCTTTCGGATGAGATGTTAAACCGAGGTCCCATCTTCCTGTTCCTGTTGTAGTTCAGATGGATGTTAAATATCCCATGGCACTTCTTGAAAAGAGTAGTGGAATTTGTGATTATGAAATTATATATTGAAACAAAACACGTGTAATTATACATCAGATTCATCTGTAACAAAACTGTAAGGCATATCAAAAGAAAAAGGTTAATCTTGAATAGCTTCAAATCCAGCAACAATCTTATACATTACATATCATTGTGCATTTTAAATCCACAATTTACTTTCCCTCCCAGAATTATCGTAATAGCAAATATCATAATCTCGGACTCGTACTCCTCAAACTAATCCTGTCCATATTTTCTATTTAACTCTTTTCTTTTCCATTCTTTTTGAACATTCAATCTTTTGGTGATTTTGTCTGATCCCCTCTAATAGTTATAACTTCTCGGATTTGCTTCAGAAATAGAGGATTGCAGTCTTTCGAATAATGCTATTGGAAGATTTCTCCACCAGGAGCGAACCACGGGAGCGGGCAATGAAATTTTCTCCTTCAGATATACTATTGCAACTTTTCTTGTGATAGCATCTGTTAGCCCAGCAAGGGGAGTTGTCAGCTGCTGCAACACGAAGCTACGCTTACTTTGCCATATGCACCATTTAATTATGGCACATACAACTCTAAGAATACCTGGGTAAAATATTTTCCAGCTGGTATCATACGAAGCAAATATCAGCACATTGTATGACATCAGAGCAATCTGAGGGCAGCCCCAGACCTTTGATAATTTGACCCATACATCTTTGATGTAATCACATTCGAAGTATAAATGTTCCATTGATTCTATTTGTGCCCTACAGTTTCCTCTCAAACATAACCTTTCTTCTGTTCTTTTTTTGTGGAAATGATTCCCTCTTACATTTAACCTCCCGTGACAACACATCCACAGTGCATCCCATATTTTTTTTGGGTATTCTGGATTCCACCAATTGATTTGTTATTCTACTCTCCTATATTAGGAGGACAAACAAAACAGGGTGCACCTAAAAATTCAGTTTTTAAAATTTGTTCATACATTTTCTTTCTAGGCAGTCTAGTACAATCTTTCTGAGACATTCTCCAGGAGCTTATTTTCCTAAAAAAGTCTGTAATATACTGTGGTGTGCCTTCCGGGATATTCCACATTTTCCCCCAATTAGGTGATTCGCATTTTTGAAAAAATTCCCCCACCTTGCCTTAAAGCTTGGTGCCCATGTGTATTGATAGCCTTTCAGAACTGGGATTATATCTGTATGTAAAAATATTAAAAAGAAAAACTGAACAGGGTTCACCATATTTAGTCCACCATTTTTCACAGGCCGATATGTCACAGCCCTCTTCACAGGGTTTAACCTGCTCCCCAACAATAGTTGGAAAAACATGTTGCTTCCACCCTTGCTGGCAAAGGGAATGCATAATGAACATTCAACAGAATAGGAATGATAAATATTATTAGCAAATAGATTCTTTGAATCTGGTCATGGGATACCCCTTCCATTTCTGAATTTTTTTTTCCCCGCTTTATCCAAGGCAGTCCCCCAATTTTCTGTGGCAGGATCTGAACCTCCAAAAGAAATGCCAAGTATCTGCAGGGAGTTTGACTGGAATTTAATGCCCTCAATTTCCGCTACTTGGAGCTCTGTTTGTACTGCATTTGCTACCCCTTTACTTTTTTGTTTTATAACTGACCCAGAAATTTGGGAACATTTATGAATGTCTTATAGTACTTGTACACCTGACCTATGGTCAGCTACCATGATACAAAGATCATTTGTGTAAGCTATTACACTTGGGTAGTCTATGTCTGCAGGACTTAGCATATGTTTTATTTTAACATCTCTGTCAATTCTCCTTGATAACAGATCTATTGCAAGCACATATAGGAGGGGGCTCAAAGGGCATCCCTGTCTAACCCCTCTCAGAATTGAAACATGCAAACTCACTATACCATTCACCAAAGGGATCAGAGAGGCTGATTTATACAAAGCTTTTATCCAGTCAGTAAATATTTGTGGCACACCATAAAACTGTAGTACTGTACCACAAATAAATATTTGTGGGGACACTAAATTGAATGCCTTAGTTTGGTCTAGACTAAGAATGTATCCTCCTGCTGTGGGGGCATCATAAATCTTTCTAATAAGCTTTAAACTATTGATCATAGATCTTTGTGGGATAGCACATGTCTGTGTGGGAAAAATAACCTGAGCAGCCACTTGTGTGAGCCTGACGCATAGAATTTTAGATATTTTCCAATCATTATTAATCAGACTAATGTGCCACTAATTATTTATGTCTTCCTTTGAGCCCTTTTTATGCAGGTATATTAATAAACTATCTGCAAGAGTTGGAGGAAAAGGTTGCTTTCCCTCCAATATTTCATTAAAAACACCCACCGGATAATCAATATTTCTATTGATTTTTTTATAAAATTAAACGGGAATTCTATCCGGCCCAGGTGTTGTATTATTTTTAAATGTGAAACCGCTACCAGAACCTCATCTTTTGTTATAGGTGTCGTCATATTTTCTTTAATACTCTGATCTATATTTGGAATATCATTTACATTTATAAATTCTTCAAACTCCCCCTCTGTTGGTGTTGGCTGACCATATAACTTCCGAGTGTGCTGAGTCACTATTTTTGTAATGCCTGTATTGTGATGGACTAATTCCTCGGCCTCTGAAAAGATTTGGGGCATATACTTTTTATCTGCCCTCTCTTTACAATTATCATACGGGTTAACCATTTGAGCTCTCCCCAGAGTATTACGCTTTTGTTCCAAAAAGAGGGAACTCGCCTTGTCATATTGAACTTTTGTAATTTCTGTTTTAATATTTATCTGAATAGAGTAGTCATACCCTACTTCCATCATCAGGGATGTCAATTTCTGAACTGATCTTCGGTTTTCTAAATACTTTATGTATTTTTATTGTGATGAAGCTTTAGCTACCTTTTTACAATGATTTTTAATTTCCAGTTTAGTCTCAACCCACCAGAACAAAGGGTTTTCATATAGTTCATATACTGGTAAGTTTATCCTGAATCACCCTTTTTAGTTCACCCCATAAGGTCTCTTCCTGTAAAATAGAGGTATTCATTTTCCAATTAGCAAAATATCCTGGTTTATTTTGTGAAGGCCCTATTTTGATTTTTATACGATTATGGTCTGAAGTTTCTATGGGTATTACAGTATGACTATGGCAGGGAACCCATTCAGATGAAAAGAAAAAATCTATGCGGGTGGTAAGCCTCCCCTTCCGAAAAGTATGTTTAGGAATACTATTTCCACATTTTGCACCATCAATTAATTTTGCTGTTGAAGTCATAGAACAAAGAAAATTTGTCTGAAAATAATTTGGGAGTGCTTCCTGTTTTGTCTGAAAGAGAAAGGATACAATTAAAATCCCCTCCCCCCAAAAAAATATCAGACTTGGTAGTGTGTACATATGGCTATATTAATTTCAGCAATTATACCCTTTAGGCCTTAGTCTGGTGGTTTTAAATATTAATAAGCCTCCATTCCTGGTGACCGTAGATGACATCAAGCAAGAGCACCCTTCCCTGTACCAGGCCTAACAGTCTAGTAACTTTTATTTCTGTTGTGTCAATTAAAATGCCCACCCCAGAGCAAGGTTCTTCCCCAAGTGACCAAAAGGTGCGGCCTCTAAACCATTCCCTAGTGGCTTGCCGTATCAACCCTAAGGAGTGCAGCCTAGTATCCTGTAAGAAACAGACATGCAAGTGCAGGTTTTGCAAAATGGAAAAAGTTGTCATCCTCTTTTTTCTATTTTTGATACTATTTACATTTAATGATCCACAAGAGAGGTTAGCAGCCATGATTATATTGGGAAAAACACACTAGCAACTAGGTATTTAGAGTTTTCTTTTCCTTTCCAGGTGATTTTTTCTTGCATCTTTTTTGTTCAAGGACTTGGAAGATTTAGAGTACCCAGACCATAACTTGGAATCTGTCATGGGATCAGGTTGGGATGATGCTATTAACAAAGCTTTAGAATCATCCTCAGTTTCCGCCCATTGTTTGCGTTTGGCCAACGGAGTACATCTGTTTGTACACTGTAGGGGTTCTTCTTGCTGGCATATGTTTCTTGAAGTGCTTTTAAACCTGCCTCTTGTAATTCTTTTTGAGACTTTCTGTGTCCAAAGGGTAGTCTCGGGAGGCAGCATGTTTACCTCTTTCTCTGTACCAGAGAAAGCTAGCTTCGCTTCAGTTGTCTGATTTTTTTTTTTTTTTCTCTGTATTCCCTCTGGGAGTATTTACTTCCTCAGTTACCATGGCAGATTTATTTTCCTTGTCCAGTGATGTTGAAGCAACTGAAGACGAAGGCTGTGCACTGTTGTCTGTTCCTGATTCTCATGGCTACCCGATTCGGGGCGTAATGCATACATGGTACTGTAGAAGGCTCCGATCTGGAAGGCTCAAATGTTTTTGATGGTCTAGTGGCTGCCTGCTGCTCTGCCCAGGAAACTGTTTGCTCCTGTTCACTTTGTTCCTGGGTTGTTTTGTTGTGTGCAGCCCATGGGCAGTTCTTAAATGAATGTGTCATTGCCTCACACATATTGCAGAACTACGGATTTGGACAGTTTTTGCTAACATGCCCAGCCCTTTCACATAAAGAACACTTAAGTCTATCACATGCACTGCTGAGGTGTGTATAGGCCCCACATCTGAAACAGGATTTGGGTTGTCCTGCATAAAAGATAAACCCCCTGTCACGACCCAAAAAGAAGCAGCTAGGGAGGAGATGTATTACTTCATTCATTTGGGGTTAGTCTGACCCGAATTCTCCAGCCTCCTGTCCACAGTTGTTCCAAGTCAATTATTGGCTCTTGATAGCCCCAGAACTGTACATTTGGTTTTAAGCCAATGGACAATATCCGTCACTGCAACCCCCTCATTTTTAAATAAAACTGTTATAGTCCTGAAGGCAGGTTTGGTAAGTGATATGGCCATAAAAGCAGCCCACAATGGTGTATACTTGACTTTCTGGTATCTTTGCCAAAACGTCTCCAAGCCTGTGGCAGTTTTAAAACTTAAATCAAAGTTTGAATCTCCAGATGTATGATTTAAAGCATATATCTCTGTGGGAGAAAAGTCTAGACTTTCTTTTATTAGCTTTTTCCCCACATATATTCAGTCTAGGAAAACGTCTAGGCCCCCCTGTACCTTAATCTCACAGTGTTCCTTCTTTTAGCCTGTTCTTGGGGTGTATGAAACAGCCCAGCATATGTCCGACCTTGTGTTCTTGGATTTTACTGGTGGGGTTTGTGTCATTAAATCCATTGCTTCTTTCAGCTCCTTCTGTTTCATTTGTGTTTGTATCCCATTGCTCGTGGGGGCGCTCTATCTGTGTTCTCTCTCACCAGCGTTCTCAGTATTATTCTCCATATTATCTTTATTTGTCTCTTCCCCATGTTCTTGTAGCTGTAATGTAGGGTTCTGTGTTAGTAAAAGTTCTGCAGAAGATCTAATGGGTCTGTTTGGACGACTTCCATTTCTGTTACTTCCTCAACTGGTGTACATAATGGATTTTGCCAAGGTTTATTTACATAAAGACCTCTCCCAACCAATGTATTTTAGAGCCTCTGAAATAGAAACGCCAGTAACTGAAATGTTAGTATCAAAATTAGGTAAAGGAGAAGTTGACCCAGTTGCTTAAAATATTGGCACCTCATTTCTTTATTTATTATTATGTTGGCTTGCGCTAGTGCGGGTCTTGGGGGCTCGGCTGCTGTTGGGCGAATGCAGGGCACGCATCAGTAGGTGTGGCCCTCATTCCCCAATCAGCCTGCATGCCACCGCCACACCATGCATTCATAATGGGGCGAGCACATCAAAGCAAAGGTCCGCTGTAATCCGAGCAAAGCTCGTCATATGCAGTGGGCCTTTGCTTGCTGTGCTCGCTCATTATGACCATGGTCGTCAAGCGGCGGCCGCCTCTCACGCTTGCCGACATCGAGGGTGCCCAACTTCGTGCTTCATGTGCCGACATGGGGAGCCCACTCCCCGCCGGCATACCTCTAATGTAAATGCCGAGGGTGTGCCTAATCCCCTTGGCTCGATGCCCCCTTGCTGTTCTTTGCTCACCGTCAGAGCCCACTCCCTGTCGGCATCACTCCCCCCAACTGTTGAATGCCGAAGGTGCCCAATCCCCTCAACTCACGCCCTCCTTTCTTTTACGGCGGGGTGCCCAGTCCCCATCAGCTACTGACACCCCCAAAACCCACATGGGTGGCACGCTGGGAGCACACCCCAGCAAATGCCCTGTAAGTCGAAACCTGTCCCGCGACGGTTTCTTCCCCCATGCAAAACGAAAACCGTCCCTCGTAGTCTAGATGCCCTCCCCACCCACCGCGCACTCCTGCCTCATACCCCATACTTACCTCCAGACCCGCGCGATCGATCTTCCGTGGACCGGAACTGAGGAAATGCCGGTAAGCTGTATAATGCAATGAATAGGGTTTTTCAACTTTGCTGCATATCTCAGGCATTTCTTGGAATTTTGGCACCAAATTTTAAACATGGGTTTTGGGTCCTCCTCATGAATTCTATCACTGTCATGGATGCTAATCGGCCTTGAAAGTTGCGATTTTGCAGTCACTGCGCGGAAATCACCTTTTGGGACCTATTAATGAAATGACAGTGCCAGTGTTCATGAGGTGGCCTCTCAAAAACCTAGGTTCCAAATTTCAGGCAAAACTAAACAAATGCATGTTTTACGAAGCGCAAGGTTATGCAGTTGCTACGCAGGTTGTAACTTCACATATTCGGGCATTATTTTAATGCAGGATTTTCAGCATTGGCATTTTGTGCACCTCCTTATGAACAGTACAGCTGTCATTTTCACTCCTGCCCGAATGTGTTTCTGCACTTCCGCACATATCTGCGAATCGCTGTGTGAAATCAGTGTTTGGGGCCAGATTATGAAAATAACAGTGACACAGTTTATGAGCAGAGCTCTTAGAATGCCTATGTTGAAAATTTGGAGCTGATATCTATAAAATGACTGTGTTACGAGCGTGTTTTGGCAGATTGCACGATGCTCGCATCACGTGCATTTGTGATATTTTCAGTCTGGATTTTCACCATTGCCATTTTTCCACACCTCTTGATGAACAGTACAGCCGTCACTTCACATATCCTGCCCAAATGTTTCCGCACTTCGAGCAGAATAGCGTGGTCGTATGTAATCACTTCTTCGGACACTTTGAGGAAATGACAGTGACACTGTACATGAGCAGAGGTGCTAAAATGCCTATGTTGAAAATTTGGTGCGCCATATAAACTGGTGCTGTACAAGTAAGTTTCCTTGCATATTTTCACGCACCTTGCAACTCAAGAATTCGGATATTTGTATGCCACATTTTCAGCACTGGCATTTTATTACACCTCCTTATGAACTGTGCAGCTGTCATTTTCACATCCTGTCCAGCATGTTTTCCCACACTGCACTAACAAACACCCACAGGGACACCCTAATGCCTCTCACTCTCTGCAGGGTGGGGTTGGGTTGGCATCAGTTCAATACTTGACTGCCACTCCTATGCTGCATCTCTGTAACTCCTGCACTGCCAATGGCAGCAAGACAACATTCGGCATTGACAAATGCTTGTTACTCTCTGAAACAGTTGCCATGTTTTCAGCTTTCTGAGGATTTCAGTTCAGTGTCCCCTTTGTACTCTTTATTGATAATAGTACTTTCCTTTACCCCTTTAGAGCTGGTATTTATACAGCCTTCTTTCCCTATTCTTAAGGAGCTTTTATGTGTCTGTTTTGCTGAAGTTTTTGTATTAATCGAATCATATGCCACAGAACTTAATATGGGGTTATCCTCAAAATTAAAAACATTAGTACTCACATTCTCTTTGATTTTCCCATTCTGTTTTTGGGAGCATTTTTGTTCTGGCCATAGTTTCGACCCTGTATTGGCGTTGGGCATTCTTTTCCAAAGCAAGAGCTTGATGCTCCTATCGCCATTCTGTCGTCCCGCTGAAGTATCGTCAAAACGCCGCATCCACTGGCTCGTTCTTGGTGCTACTGTTCTGCTTTCACCTTGTGCTGCTGTCTGCCTGACTGAGTTGTATCTTTTGTTGCGGTGAGCACATTAAGTAGCCGTCATTTTTCTCTTTCTAGCACCAGTAAATGCTCATTCGTGCCGTCCTGCTCATTTTTTATCTCCAAAAGATTGCTTTCCATTTTTGGCTGTGTTTCTTGCGCCGTTTCTTTTAAAAGCATTTTTCCCTCGATTGCCTCGAGTTTGTCTGAAACCAGGGAGGAGGCAATCTCCCTAGTTTCTTCCACATCCATCTGTTCTCCATCTCCAGTGGCCATCTTGGCAGGTAGCCAGGAGCTCCCCCTACAGAAACAGTAGGGGAGTTTCCCTGGTGCCCTGGCCAAATCTCACCCCATTCATTAAAAATACCGCCCAAAAAAAAAAAATGCTTAATCTGGTTCAGAGTCAGTTGGCATTCATCTGTATCCCCAACCCCTGGGTCGTACCTGAAAATATGCAGGATTTGTCTAGTGCACTTACCTGGTCAACAAAAACTAAGTAAAATAAAATGTTCCTCATTCTAAAACTGCTGTTTATAATGGTGAATGAAAATTATTACCTACTGTATGTAGTCCACCCTCCCACTATCTCAGTGATAATTTTTCAGACCATTACCCTTCTCCATACATCTGTCTAGTCTTGATTTGAATGCACCACTCTCTTCTGCATACTACTGCCTGCTTTTGATTGTGCAAATGATAAACCTGGATTGGTGTTTAGTAGGCTATCTGTGAGATTTCAGGCAACTCAGAACTCTTCTCTACTGTTGTATGTCATTTCAGGTACATAGAGACTATACCCAGGATCCTTGGGGACCTCTACTACAGTTTGGGCACACAGATCCCTGAGAAGTTGGCTTCTGTTTTACCCATGGATTTCTTCAGTGATGAGTCCATGAACCAGGAGACTGATTCTCCGTTTGCTTCTCAGCCACCGCTTTCCAAAGCACTGTCCTGCGCAAGTACCGTGGCAGATGAACTTGAAGAACTCCGCACCAGATCAGCCAAGAAACGGAGGTAATTTGGAGTTTGGGTCTCTAAAACTATGCCTTACTACTTTACAGAGAGAATAATAATGTAGCCATTGTTTAAGATACCACTTGCTAAATAAAATACTGTTTGCTAAGCATTTCTTTATTTAGATGATGAATTCCAGTTCATATAGTTACTGCAGTTTGATGGCGGTATGGTGTGGCTAAATGTTATCATTTGGCTCCAGAGTTTTAATAGTAAATAGCACAAATGCTGAAGGATTTTAAATTCTAGCTGAAACCCAGTCATCGTAGACAAGTTGCATTTACTGCTTAATACAAGGTTCTTCTGTTTTATCTTCATGGTGTGGCTGTCGAGGCAGGAAGAAGTTTGCAAATCCTCCTTCCTCCCATGTGCCCCTGTTCTCCATACCCTTTTTATGTTCGTCATGCATGCAAGCGCAGCGATCATCTTATGATATACCGGGTTTTCAGAGGTGTGTCACTGTTGCCCAGTGCAGGGCGGCCTGCAAGGGGCTCCTCAGTGTCACACGAACCAGCAGCCAAGCTGATCATGACTGTATTTTGGTTTGCTGGGTGGAAACTTCTTGTACTTCAAAGGAGAGAGCTGGCTTTATCATAGAGAGGCTCTTTCCTTTGATCTACATAACGATGCCCAGCAAGCACAGCTGATCAGCCTGCTGTGCCCCCACCCCCCAAAAGGTTCCGGCCACAACCCACCACCTCACCTATTTTCATAGTGCGACACCAGGGAGCCAGCGCCCAGTGCCCATAAACATAAGGAAAACCCTCTCCTCTTGCACGATTTTGAAGAGCCCACCTTCAGTGCTGACAAACATTAAAAAAACTCTTCTTCAATTTCTCCCACACCATTTTCAGGCACTGGGGAGCTACAACTCCAACTTTGCATTTTTTCATTGTGCAATACTGGGGAGTCCACCCCCCCTCCCGTGCCGCCAAACATAAATAAAGAAAATCCGACCCCCTCGCAAGACACCAGGGAGCCCATCCCCAGTGACGCCAGACATAATAAAAACCCTAAAAACAAACAGATCCGCACTCGGATATGGGGTGCTCATAGGCATATTAAGAAGTTTACAGCCTACTCCTAAAAAGAGAGAATTTTTGGATTCTCAAACTGGGTGCTTTTAAGAGAGCAGGTCTAAACTACAGTCTTGATGTTAAACCATATTTAAAAGGGAAAAAAAGAAGAAAAATAAGTTAGAATAACAGGATTGAATTAAGTGTATTCCAACTGCCTTTCTTGAAGAACTGTATTTTATATTTGTTTCCATTAGGATAAGCCAGGGGAGAGATTTACTCCCATCACTAGAAATATATGTATCTACTATGAGTAGGATATAGAAGGTTTTGGATTCTGGCAATTTTTTGGATTTAGCACTTTATATCTGTGAAAAATAATATATAAATTCAACACAGGTAAATACTATAAAGAGGATGCACTTCTAGTATTAATTGCACATATATTTAAATATAAATATCTAAAGCATAGTAATAAGTGGATACAGTTTTATTATCCCCTATTCTCCCTTCTGTTCCTTCCTTCGCTCCCTCTCTTCTTTATTACTCATTATAGTGTTCCTATAGTTACTTCAGCTAGGATGTGATTGTAATAATGTCTTGTTTAGTATATTTTTAACAACACGGGTGTAGTAGACTATTCATTATCTTATTATGTGTGAGTAATCAATTTAATCAATCAAACTTTATTTAACCAGGCGTAGACACCATTGAGCAAGCTCGTTTTCAGGGTGGTCCTGGACAAAAATACAGAACAAGGGCAAAAAATAGGGAAGACAGGGAAAAGACATAGTACATTTGGAGGATTGTTCAGGCCTATACATACATAGCTAACATAGAAAACATATTTGCAAGGTCGTAGCTAGTAGACCAGTACATACATAGGTGATAAGGTCGTAATTAGGAAACTCCGGAGATAAAAATGTAATATTTAGATAGTCGTCAATATAAATCACCTATATTGTTAAGAAGAGTATGCGGGGGGGGGGGGGAGAGAGAAGGGGAGAATGTAAAGGAGCGGGGTTGGGAGACAGGGTGAAGAGGAGAGATTAATGAGTGCTAGGTGCCTCCTCGCGGGGAGGTGACATTCAGTGAGTTACAGTGATATCGGAATAATAGGCGATAAGAGAGGAGAATGTATATAAAGTGGAGGGAGGGGACAGGTGGACAGGGAGAGAGACTAATAAGTGCTAGACGCTCCCAAACATGGAGATGAAGTGGTGTGGTAACAGTGATGTCAGACATGGGAGCGATACGAACTTTGCCAGCAGATAAAGGCCTAGAGGTCTATCAAGTCTGCTCAGATGTGCAGCTAGCACCCCTTATTAAGGAGCTGCCCCTCCCTTCCACCCTTCCCCTACATTGACCCTCCCCCTTGTCCTGTCCCATCCCCTTTTGAAGCAGTCCACTGTTCTACTGGATACCACTTCTGCAAGTAACGCATTCCACCCAACTACTACCCTCTCTGTAAAAACAATTATCTCCTTATCTCCCTCCTGAACCTTCCACCCTCCAGTCTCATATCATGGCCCCTGGTGTCCCTCCCCTCCCTTACTTTGAACAGCCCCTCTGTACCAGTCTTTATTCCTTTCATGTACTTAAAGGTTTCAGTCATGTCCCCCCTCTTCTCCAGCGAGTACATGTTTAATTCCCTCAGCCTCCTCTCGTATAATAATTCTCCCAGCCCCTTGATCATCTTTGTCACCCTGCGCTGCACCCCCTCCAGTAACTTAATATCCCTCTTTCCAGTACTGCACGCAGTACTCCAGGTGCGGTCTAAACAGTGACCTATACAGTGGCAGAATCACCTCCTCCTTCCTCGAGGATATACCCCTTGCAATACAACCCAGCATTTTGTTGGCCTTTGCAGCTGCCTTCCTACATTGTGCCGAGTTGTTCATTGTCCCTGTAATGAGCACCTCAGATCCTTCTCCTCCTCTGTCTGGGCTAGCTGCACTCCCCCCAGCTGGTAACTCCTCCTTGGGTACTTCATACCAAAATGCAGCACCTTGCACTTTTTGGCATTAAACCCCAGTTGCCAGGTGTCTGACCAGGTTTCAAGCTTTGCCAGATCATCCTGCAACCCCTGCCATTCCCCCTAGGTCGTCCACCACCGCTCCTACCTTAGTATCATCAGCAAACAGACTAATCTTGCTCTTGATGTCCAATAATATGTCTGCAATGAATATCCCAAACAACACTGGTCCCATCACCAAGCCCTGTGGAACACCGCTCGTCACTACCCTTGGGTGTGAGCATTCCCCGCCCACCACCACCCTCTGTTGCCTTCCCTGAAGCCAGTTCCCTACCCGCCTCACTAGCTTTGCACCTGCCCCAGTGCCTTCTAACTTACTTCCCAGCCTTCCATGCGGCACCGAGTCGATTGCCTTACTGAAGTCCAGGTACAGGACATCCACTGCATGGCACCTGTCCAGTTGCCTAGTTACCCAGTCATAGAACTCCACCAGGTTGGTTTGGCAGGATCTGCCCCATATGAAGCCATGCTGTCTGCTGTCATGTAGTCCTTTGGCCTCTAGGAGGGCCACCAGCCTCTCCTTCAGGATAGTCTCCATTAGCTACCCACGATGGATGTGAGGCTCACCAGTCTGTAGTTCCCCAGTTCATCCTTGGACCCACTCTTGTGGAGGGGCACCACATGAGCCATCCTCCAGTCCTGAGGTACACACCCCGAGTGTAGTGAGGCATTAAATAGGTCTGCCAAAGGTCCTGCAAGGACCTCTGCCAGCTCCTTCAGTACCCTGGGGTGGATGTCATCTGGGCCTGGTGCCTTTTCCACCATCAGTGCCTTCAAACCCTCCCGAACTCTGCCCTCCATGATTTCCCCATCTATCACCCCCTCCCCCCTGTTTCTGCCATTCCTCCCCCCTTGGGTGTCACCCCCCTCTTCTCCTTATTAAATACCGAGCAGAAGTAATCATTTAGTGCTTCTGCCTTATCGCACCCCTGCTTCCACCCAACCCCTCTCCTTCCTAATCCTTACTATGTGGTCCTTACAGCTACTTTTCTCCCTGATGTACCTAAAGAAGTCCTTCTCCCCCTTCTTAATCCCTTGTACCTGCCTGAGCTCCATAGATGCCTTGGCTCCCCCTACTGCCCGAGTCACCACCTTCGATTCCGTCAAGTACTCCTCCCTGTCCTCCCCTTCCCTGTTTTCTTGTACCTTCTACGGGCAGCTCTTTTCCTCCTTACCTTTTCCATGACCTTCTTGCTCAACCAGCTCGGTTTCTTATCCCTAGCCTTCTTGCTCTGGGCCTTATAGCAGGTTTTGGTGGCCTCCACTATCCCCAGCTTTATGAGCTCCCACCTCTGGTTAGTGTCCATTCTAGGTTGAATTCTGGCCAGGTACCCTTTTACCACTTCCCCCATCCTCCCAAAGTCAGCCCTCCTGAAGTCCAGCACTCTTGTGCCAGATTCCACTCCTTCCTTGCCTATATCCACTGTGAGCCATACTGAGTGGTGGTCACTCCCTGACAGCGGTTCTTCCACCGTAAGTTCTCTCACAAAGTCCCCATTTGCCAGCACAAGGTCAAGGGTATTCCCTAACCTGGTTGGTTCACTGACCATTTGCAGCAGGAAGCTGTCCTGGAAGGCGTCCAGCAGTACTTGCTCCCTTCTGTTCCTGGTTGTTCGGGTACTCCAGTCCACTCCTGGCATGTTAGGGATACTAGGGGCTACAGGTACAAGGCCACTTAAAACAGCTACAGGTTTCCTTAAGGTATTTAGCTATTAGAGCTTTGAACGTGAACGGACCAGGAAGGGATGAGAATTTAAGTGTACTTTGCATGGTGTTCCATAAAGACGGGAGGGAAAAGTTGATTGCAGCCACGCCATGGGTTGTTTTTAGTCTGGGTATCTGGTAGCAGAGTAAAGAGAAGCGTCTCAATCCATAAGATCCCTTGGCACGTTCAAAGAAGTTTGAAATGTAAGCAGGGAGTTTGTCCGACAAGGCTCTGGAGAACCAAAGAAGAGCGTTCCTTTTCCTCCTTGTTGAGAGGGAGGACCATCCCATCTCATGGTACCGTATGCAGTGGTGGGTGCGAGGGAGCAGGTTTAGGACAAACCTTATGGCCCGGTGGTAGAACGTGTCAAGTTTGCTGAGCACAGTAGAGGGGCAATGGATGTAGAGAAAGTTGGCATAGTCCAGTAAGGGTAGAAATGTGGATTGCACCAATCTCTTTCTAGCTTCTTTGGTAAATAGGTGCTTAATGTGGTAGAACATGCCTAGCTGCTGCCTTAATTTTTTTGAGACCTCATTTAGGTGGCACAGGAAGTTAAGCCTGTTATCTAGCCAGAACCCTAGGTACTTGAAGATATCTACTATTTCAAGGGGTTCACCCAATACCGTTAGAATCATGTGCTTGTGTGTTGATCCCGGTGCTGCCTTAGGTGAGAGGATCATAGCTTGCTTTTCATTTGTGTTGAGTAGGAGCTTATTTTTGATAAGGTTATGCTGGAGAGAGAGAGAGAGATGAAGTCTTGCTGTAGGTCCTCGAAGGCTGAAGCCAAGGATGAGTTTGAAGTGTAGAGGACAGTATCATCTGCAAATATGTGCACATTAGCTGTAGACAGTTGTGCATCAAGGTTGTTGATATATATTGCAAATAGGATCGGACCCAGGATGGATCCTTGGGGGACACCTTGTGGAAGTGTTTTTAACGGGGATAAATCATCTGACGCTTTAACTTGTAACCTGTTGGTAAGGTAGCTGGTGAACCATTTCATGGCAGTCTTATCGAAGCCGATATTGCACAGTGTGGAAAGCACAATATCGTGGTCCACCGTATTGAGTGCCTTACTAAGGTCAAGGAAGAGGGCAAACGCATACTTCTTGGAGTCCAGGGCAATTTGCCAGTTGGTGGTTACTTTTGCAAAGGCAGGTACTATGCTGTGTTTAGCTCTAAACCCAGACTGTGCAGGATTTAGCAGTTTCTGTGACTCCAGGTACTTTGTAATTTGGGTGTTGACTATTTTTTCCAATAGTTTTGATAGGGTAGATAATACGGATATAGGTCTGTAATTGTTCAGGTCACACTGATCCCCAGATTTAAACAAAGGTATGATGTGTGCAGTTTTCCAGAGCACAGTAGCTCGCCCTGCTTCAGGGAGGTTTTGAATAAGTGGATGATGGGGGCTGTTAAGTAGCAATGGCCCAGTTTTAGGAAGCAAGGTTCAATATCGTCAGCACTGGCACTCTTTTTTTTTTTTTTGTATGCAATGACAGTAAGAGGTCTTCTGCTTGTTTAAATGCGACTGTATCGAAGCTGAAAGAGGAGGAATGCGATTGGTTGTGGTTGAGGTTAGCATTAGAGACAGCAACAGAGTCCGCTGATGGGCTGATCTTGTTGATTGGCAAGGCATCAAAGGCCAACCCGGCTGTAGCGAAATGTTCGTTAAGTCGGTTTGATACTGCAGACCTGTCTGTGCAAGTAGACCCATTGGACACTATTTTGCTTGGAAAGGAGGCGTCAGTAGTGTGTCCTTCAACTTCTTTGAGGATGCTCCAGAATTTGGCAGCATCGTTTTTGTTGTCTTCCAGTGCAGCTTGGAAGTATTTAGATTTTTCAGATCTAATTAATTTAGTGCAGCCATTTCTGGAGGTTCAAAATGCTACCAATCAGCCTCCAGTCGGGAGGGTGCATATGATTAAAAACAATAAGATGTCTATATTGTAATCAATTACATTTGAATCTGAAAGACCAGTCACAGTAAGGCCTGTCAGTGACATCACAGGGGTTTCAGAGTAACTGCTATTTTCTATATATTCTGTCTCAGTTTGGTGTTCCCCAGCCTATGATAAAGGACAAGCCATCCGAAACATGTCAGGCTGGGATGTGAGGCATTTGTCTTAAAAAAATAAGATGTATTTGGTATAAAATATATTCTTTCAAGAGAAGGCGTTTTGATTTTTCACAAACTGGAGGTGGTGAGTGCTGGAATTTTGTGTTGTAAAATAATGAAAACCCTCCCTTAATCTCTCCTGCCCCATTTTCTGGCACAGGGTGCCCAATCCCCCTTGCTGACTGCTAGCCCCCCACCCTGCCTGTTTTGATTGTGCAACACCGGGGAGCCCACACCCAGTGCCGCCAAACATAACACCAACACTGGGGTGCCCAATCCCCAGTATCAGTACCTGAGTTGAAGACAACTGTCTCTTGTAGATAGACATCTGTTCCTCGTAGTTTTTTTTTTGTAAAATACACCCTGTAAAAAAAAGAAAAACGTCTATCAATGCCTGCTGCTGCCGTAAGTGTCCCCCCACCTGACCCTCCCACTCAACACCCCCAGCCGCCCCCCCAGCCCTTAGTTACCTACCGGGTGGGTTCAACACCATAATCCTCTCTGGATTGGAGACACATCTTCAGTCTTCAAGGCAGGTCCGCAAAGTATTCAAATCAGGTATGTGGTTCAGTGGGTTTTGAACTTGTCATCATAACTTGGTCTTTTTTTGAATATTTTTACCCCAAATTCTCAACATGGCTTTTTTGGGACCCTACCTCATGAACAATGACAGTGAAATTATTTATTTTATTTATTGAATTTCTCAGATTAAACCTTTGAGAACAGGCTCATTACAAAGGTTCCACGTCAAGGTCAAACAGCAAGAGTGCATAACATCAGTTTACAGTTTAGTATTTAGAAAAGTAGTTACAGGGCAATGAGACTTAAATAAATGAGAAAATATATACTAATAGTGGCCAAAACACCGGGGGGGGGGATGGGAAGGTGACAGAGGGTGAGGAAAGCACAGGGGAGGAGGAAGCAGAGAGGACAACTAGAAAGGAGGGGACAGTGCATGAAATCAGCCCTGTTTGTGGGCCTTATCAAGCAGAGGTGTATGGCTTGCCTAAGGTGCCATGTGTTAGTGGTGGAACCAAGCCCAGCAGTAAGAAGTATGTACTGATTTCGTAGGGGGCCAGGTGCTGGGCTAGATAGAGCAGGACCAATAGTAGGGTACCAGGAGGAAAGAGTTTACAAAAAGTACGAAGGTGAGAGAGAAGACAGGGACGGAGGTGGGGGGGTAGGAGGAGGAGGAACATCGACAGTTTGTTTGTGTGTGTGTGTGTATGTGTGTGAGTGAAGGAGTAAAGAGGCAACGGTAGGTGGTGTGTAGAAGGATTACAGTCAGGTAGGCCAGAGGCCCTATAGGAAACAGCCGCAACAAGCAGTAGCAACCAGATGAGTTCTAAGCTCATGTTTAAAGGGACCTAATGTAGATTTAGCAGTGATGCTTGCAGGCAGGTTGTTAAGCCATTTAGGCGCCCGATGGGCAAAAGCTTGTTGACCTAGAGAGGTGTGATATCTTGGGATCTTGAAGACCGTACTCCCGGGGCTTCTTGTGGGTGGTACTTTTATAGGGTGAGGAGCTTGACACTGGCAGGCAACATACCTAGACTTGCTTTTTTGGCCAGCAGGCAGGTCTGGAACTGGAGCCTGCCCTCAAACTGAAACCGGTTGGCACGGGCGTATAGGTCACGGATGTGTGTGTACTGCTGTGAGCCGGTGGTTAGGCAGCACGCCTTATTTAAGGCCATTTTGATGCGACTGAGGGCTGAGTCCATTGCAGATCCATAAATTACAATCCCATACTCAACCAAGGAGACAACAGAGCTGTGGATTGCCAGGTTGAGGGCTTCAGGGGTCAGGCTGTCCCGAAAGAGTATTTCTCGGTCACAGTGCAAAATCAACCTTTTGGGCAGGATTTAACATTTTCTCAGTCCTTGTTCATGAGGTGGGGTCATAAGAAGGCAATGTTGAAAATGTGGAGTAAAAGTATTTAACCCAAAAAAAAAAAAAGTTATTATGAGCCTACATTGAAATGTATGAATACACACTGGTAACTTCGGTAATTTTAAATATTTTTACCTCAGATTTTCAACATAGCCATTCTTTCACAGCATCTCATGAGTGTGACAGCTGTCACTTTTTAAATCCTGTCCCAAATATGTTTCTAGGGATGTGGATATGGTACACTATCCATGCATTGGCAGTCTTCTTTCCCCTTTAAATCCAGCCAGGCCTGGTGATTTCACGCTACAAATGTGTAAACACATTTTGACCAGGATTTGAAAAATTACAGCTGTCACATTCATGAGGTGGTGTGTAAAAATGGCTGTGTTGAAAGGTTGAGGTCACAATATTGAAAGTTACCACACTTACGAGTGTGCGTTGAAAAATTTCAGTGTAGGCTCATAACCCCATGGGAGATCAGCAAAATTATCTCCGTCATCAGGTACCTTCGGTGAATGGGAATCCACGCGGAATATTTTTAGCAGTACAAATGGGGCCACCGTCGACGTCAGCCAATGTCACCAATCCTATATAGGCGTAGGCGGCCCAACTCTCCCCTCAGTTCTTTCATGCCATTGCCTTGCAAGCACAGTCTCCGTGTGGGAAGCCGTAGCAGTGTTTGTGCCTTTTTCAGCCTATGGCCTAGATTTATTACAACCCTTAACAAATCTATTTTTTAGAGATTTATTTTCTCTTTTTCGTTTATGTCGAGAGTTAAACCCTCTACCTCTGTTTTCCATCGCCGGTGGCCATCCCATTCCCAGTCGGCTTTGCCTTCTTTGGGGGGCTCCTCATCGTTGGCTGCCAACATGACAGAGACCAGTGGCCAGGCCTTGGTTAGCTCCAAGCCCATACCGACAGCTCAGCTGTCGACATCTGGGTCAACGGCCCCTCCTCTTTCAACAGCTGGCTCATTGTCTACACCAGCTCCTTCATCTTCTAAGGCCCCAGGCTCATTGGGTCAGTCAGCCGGGTCATGGGTCATCGGCCAATGTGCCATCGACCGCTCCTCCTTTGTCGACATCTGACCTGAATGACGTTCTTGTCCGTTTTACCAGTGTCCTGGTCCAGCAGTTTGCAGCTTTTTGCAGGCCGTAGTCACCGATTCCTTCGCCGCCGTCGTTGACACCTGTTCGCCGGCCCAGGAAATTTGCCCAAGGGCCGTTGATGGCTCATTTGTCAGCAGATCCAGAGGAGGATGTCGACGCTGAGGAGGAGTACCACCCTGACCTCATTGTCACAGAGGACATGGTGGAGGAAGAGGAGGACCAGTACCTTTCCTTTAGACAAGTCCACTGCCTCTTCAGTCTATGAAGACTTCATTGACTCTGTTAGGTACACCCCCAGGTCCCCACCTGAGGATGCCATCTTCTTCAGTATCATGAAGCAGCTGTCTTGCGCCTTGGGGTTTCGCACAGAGAAGGAGGATACCACCAGAAAGGATCTGTCGGACTACTTGGAGATCCCAGAATCTCCCCCTAAAATCATTACCCCTATGCTTCCGGCATTAAAAAATGCTACCATGGCAGCCTAGCACAGACCAGACATGGTGCTAGCTATGCCGCGTAGGGCCGATAAGCTTTACAGTGCCCCTCAGGGCCTTCCTCACCTTGCTTCCCAGGCAGAAACTGACTCCATAGTTAAGGCAGCACACGACAGGTCTAAGGTGCCCAAACACCTTAGTTCAATTCCCTCAGACAAGGAGTCCCGTAGAATTGACCTGGGGGGAGTGGGGGGGCGCACATATGCCTCCTCAACCCTAGCCCTGAGGATTGCCAGCTACCTGTCTCACATGGTGAAATACCAGAACACTAACTGGAGAAAGGGCAAGGCTGCTGCCTAAGCCACTCCTGAGGGTGCCCAGAAGCAGGAGTTACTTAAGTGTTTCCAAACGGCTGAGCACATTGGCAAGCATCGTCTTTGGGCCAATTATGATCTGTCTGATACTGTTGCCAGGGCGGCTGCCACTGGCATATCCCTTCGTGGGTGTTCATGGCTCCGTGTTTCTGGGTTCACAGCTGACATGAAAAACAGAGTGCTTAATGCCCCTTTCAGTGGCGGCAAGCTTTTTGGTCCAGATGTCCAGGACATCATTAATGATCCGCAGGCCTCAGGCACGGCCATTAAATCCGTCCACTCCCTCTGTCACACCCAGCAGCATGGTAGGGGATGCTCTTTTTTTCGTAGACAGGCCAATAGACCGGGCTCAGGGTAAACGCAGAGCCCAGTCTTCCTTTCCTGCCCCCTCCCATTCTGGGGCGGCAGCCAAGCGTCCCAGAACTGAGGGACAAGCTTCCTCAGCTGGTCCCGCCTCAGCTTGATTCTTTGCTGGACCCCCTTCATCAGGTGCAAACCCAGGAGGTGGTGGTTGGAGGTCGGTTCTCCGTCCACTTAGAACAATGGAGAGCCATAACTTCAGATGCTTGGATCCTGCAGATCATAGCATGCGGTCACATTCTGGAGCTCATCCAGCAGGCTCCAGACACCAACCTCTCATGTTCCCCCGGCGCATCTGCCTGTTCTCCAGGAGGAAGTGCAGTCTCTACTGTGCAAACAGGCTATAGAACTGGTGCCAAAGTGGCAGAGAAACCAGGGATTCTATTCCAGGTCCCCAAAAATATGGGAGATCTGCGGCACATTCCTGATTTGAAAGACCTCAGTCTCTATGTCCAGTACACAAAGTTCTGAATGGTAACTTTTCCGGGCCTTTTGCCCCTCCTCAGGCCAGGGGATTGGCTATGCTCACTGGACATGCAGGACGCCTACCTGTACATAGCGGTCTTTCCCCCTCACAGGAGGTTCCTCCACTTCGCCTTTCATGGGAGCATTACTAGTTCAAGTTATTGCCCTGTGGATTATCTTCTGTGCCGCGTGTCTTTACCAAGTGCTTAGCGGCGGTTGCAGCAGCTCACAGCATGGAGGGACTGTGCATCTTCCCTTGCCTGGATGATTGGCTTCTCAAGGCCCCATCCAGAGAACAGCAGCTCTTACTTTGAGTTGGTGCTCTTGCAGCAGGCAATAACTGTTAGGACTAAGTCGCCATGATCCCACGTAAACCTTCTAGCTAGCATTCTTCAGCGGGGATCCCCTCAGATGACTCCGTCCGACGTCAGCGAATGGTATAAAAGGGACGGTCCCCAGCCACGTAAGCCTGGTGACATCCTCGAGGCAGTAGGAGGGCGGTTTTCCCTTTACCTTGCAGAATGGTCCAACATCACCGCAGACCAGTGGGCGCTAGAAACCATTCAGAAGGATACTCTCCAGTTTCTCAGCACCCTCTGGACAATCCCCTGCCCCCATTGTTCACCCAACCATGCTCTGCTTCTAATGGACAAAATACAGTCCCACCTTCAGAAGGTGGCCATTCAGCCAGTTCCACATGCCCAGCGGGGCACAGGCTTCTACTCCCGGTTTTTCCTGGTTCTCAAGAAAACAGGAGACCTCCGTCCCATACTGGATTGCAGTCAGCTCAATCAGTTTATCCAGTACCGGAGATTCTAAATGGTGACTTTAGCAAGCCTGTTGCTCCTCCTCCATCAAGGAGACTGGTTTTGCTCCCTTGACATGCAGGACGCTTACATGCATATCAAGATCCTGCCCTCACACAGGAGGTTTCTGCGCTTCTGCTTTCAAGACCAGCACTATCAGTTCAGGGTCTTGCCCTTAGGCCTTTCATTGGCACCCGGGGTTTTCACCAAGTTCCTGGCGGTGGTAGTGGCGGTCTTGAGAAGGAAAGGCCACTTTCTGTACCCTTATCTGGATGACTGGCTTATTTCTGCTCAGTCAGTAGACCAGTTGTCTTCGGGCCTGGAGGAAACAAAAAACTTGTTTCTCTCTCTCTGGGCATCACTGTAAACTGGCCGAAATTGCAACCCTGGCCCTCCCAATGGTTTCAGTACATCGGAGCTGTCCTGGACACTACCCAGGGCAAGGTCTTTCTGCCATCAGACAGGGCAGGCCGTCTGGATCTGGCCCACAGGGTTCAGGCAGCAGTTTCGCTTCCAGCAAGGGTAATCTTGCAGTTACTGGGGCACATGACAGCCGCCATAGCTACGGTCCCTCTCGCCCGGTTGAACACGAAGACTCTGCAGTGGCACCTCAGGGTTCAGTGGGACCAGGCGGTGGACATCCTGGATCACCCAGTTTGGGTCTA
The DNA here is from genome assembly GCA_016271365.2 of Neoceratodus forsteri. Classification (NCBI taxonomy): domain Eukaryota; kingdom Metazoa; phylum Chordata; order Ceratodontiformes; family Ceratodontidae; genus Neoceratodus; species Neoceratodus forsteri. Next base: position 505,030,726 of record CM028129.1, on the reverse strand, counting down.
GGTGGTGGTCCGTCATTCCCTCCAGTGGTGGCTCTGCCTTCCACATCTCGAGAGAGGAATCTCCTTCGAGAGACCTTGCCCGTTGCAGACTCTGATGATGGACGCTTCGATTTCAGGTTGGGGGGCCCATCTAGGGAAGCATTGAACCAGAGGAGCTTGGTGCCCCATAGAGCTGTCTCTTCATATCAACGTTCTGGAAATGAGAGACACTCTCTATGCTCTCCAGGCTTTTCAAGATCAGATATCCCGGGGTCCTCTCTCTTGCTGCGGTCAGACAATACCCCAGTTGTCTTGTACATCAACAAGCAAGTGGGCACTCAGTCGTACCCCCTCTGCAGGGAGGCCACGAGAGTTTGGGACTGGGCAGTGGAACACGATCTGGACCTCATGGCGGTGCACATGCCTGGAAGCCAAAACGTTCTCACAGACAGTCTTAAGTCGCTCTCGTTCTCTGAACCACGAGTGGGAATTGCTCCAGGAGGTAGCAGACCTCTTCGGTCGATGGGGTCGACCAGAGTTGGACCTCTTTGTGTCCCTATGCAATGCCAAACTGCCAAATTTTTGCTCACTAGATCCAGGGCCTGGTGTTTTCTGGCGAGACACATTGTCCCTCTCCTGGACAGGGAGGTTTCTGTATGCCTTCTCTCCCTCCCTTCCCTCTCATTCAGAGAGTCCTGCTCAAGTTGCCAACAGAGGAGGCCAGAATGATTCTGGTGGCTCCTCTTTGGCCTTGACAGATATGGTACCCACTGCTACAGCATCTGGCCACAGAACCCCATTCAGTTGCCCTTCTCCACTCACTTGCTCTCTCAGGAGCTGGGGACATTTGTCCATCCTGCTCTGCGGTCTCTTCATTTGCATGCCTGGCTCCTGCAGTCCTAGAGGAGGAAAGATTAGGAGTGTCAAGCAGAGTGGCTGAGATCTTAGTAGCAGTGAGGAAACCTTTTACAAGGGCAACCTATGCCATGAAGTGGAAGCGTTTTTCCCTCTGGGCAACAGCACATTCCCTAGATCCCCTGGATTGTCCGGTGAAGCATGTGCTAGACTACCTTCCCCACCTTTTGGACCTGGGCTTGAGCTACTCGTCAATTAAGGTGCACCTTTGTGCCTTATCAGCCTATCATGCACCATTCAGGGAGAAGTCTCTGGCACAGCTCGATGTGTGCAAGACCTCTGTGCGAGGTGTCTTGCATGTCAGACCCCCTAGGAGGGAACCTGTCCCCCCTTGGGGTCTCCTTTTTGTTCTTGAAGAGCTCACCCTGCCTCCCTTTGAGCCAGCCACGACATGCGAGCCTCGCTTTCTCTCTTGGAAAGCGTTATTTTTAGTTGCTATTACTTTTGCTCAGAGGGTTTTAGAGCTTCAGGCCCTTATGTGTAAGGAGCCTTACCTTGTGTTTCATAGGGACAGGGTGACGCTGCGTACGAACCCCAAATTTTTACCGAAGGTGGTGTCCAGATTGATGCTGAACCAGGACATCTAGCTTTTGGTTTATTTCCCTGAGTTTTCCAACGGGGTGAAGCCTTGTTGCATACTCAGGATGTTCAGTTATACGTTACTAACTTCACCAGATGAGTTCTTTCAGGAAGACTGACCAGTTGTTCGTCTTCTTTGCTCACAGGTGGACAGGGGCACCTGTCACCAAGCAGACACTAACCCGGTGGTTAGTCCACTGCATTTCTTTTTGCTACCAGCAACACGGTAAGCCCTTGCCGGGCTCGGTCAAGGGCCACTCCACTAGAGCTGTGGCTACCTCATTTGCCTCTTTGAGGAATGCGTCTTCGGCAGGCCTATTTGCTGCAGCTACCTGGAGCAAAGTCCACACTTTCATTAGGCATTACAGTTTGGACATTCTCTGTAGGAAGAAAGCAGGTTTTGGACAAGCTGTCCTTCACGGCCTACTCTCTTGAAAGCTTCTGGGCTGTTTGTTTTCTCCCCCAGCCGTCAGAACTGGGTCTATCTTTGGTTACTGCTTGGGACTCGGCCCTATTGGTAATACCTGCTGCAAGAACTCCCGTCAAAGTGAGATAGTACAGTTATGTCATAAGAACTTACCGTAACAGTAGATCTTCGAGAGGAGCTCTTGCAGCAGGTGGCTTTCCAACCCGCCATCCCCCAGGAATCAGTGTTACCCTTCTTTAGGGTAGTGGAGATCCTGCTTGGTTCTCCATTTATTTCTGCCGGGTCTCCGGCGGGAGAACTGAGATGGTGCCGGGGGACTGCATCCTTTATACCACATCTGATGTTGGGCGGAGCCGACGTCGAGGGCAGTCACCCGCCACAGACTGCTAGCTAGAAGATTTTTTTGTGGGGTCCTAATGCCCGGCGGCATGAGTCCTATTGGTAACACCTGCTGCAAAAGCTCCTCTCGAAGATCTACTGTTATGGTAAGTTCTTATGTAACTGTACTTTCTCAAAGATTTATTGTTCTAGGAGCATGGATATGTTGTTCATCCACACTCTCTGGCATGTCCCCTTTCCCTTTAAATCTCGCCGGAAAGTCTTCAGGCTGGCTCCTCCCACCCACCCGGGTGGTAAATACCTTGGCTCCGCCCCATGACGCCAGATCTTCCTTTCCGCTGGAAGATTCAGGTTCCCTTGTGCTACCTGAGCAGTTCATAGGCCCTGGTTTCTCAGCATCAGTTTTCACCGCCTTTTTCTTTAAAACTCATTAGAGTTTACGTCTCCGATCCTAGTGTATCAGACATGAAGGACAAATTGTTCCCGGATTTCGCCGGTGTCCCTGCGGCCAGAAAATGTTGCGCACCGATCCCCACCTCTCGTGTTTCTATTACTTAGGTGTCGTACATGACACCACCTCTTGCACCATCTGTCTGGCCTTCCATCCCAATGTCCTGGACGACCACAAGGTGCGCCTAAAATTGTGGAGACCGGAGCTTCACAATCCACTGGTGAAATCGAAGGAGGCAAGGTGGGCAGTTTCCTCGGCTGCGGGATCTGCCGAACAGCTCGAACAAATGGCTGCTTTCGAGGAGGAAGCTGCTCAAGCTTCAGCCAGCTGAAGTTTTTTCATACCTCTCAACCTTGGCTCTACTTTTACTGGGTCCTTTCGGGAGTTGTGCCAGTCTTTCCCCACCAGGGGTGAGACGCCCTCGGGCTTGCACTCCTCCCACCCTCAGAAGAGGGACAAGGACCACAAATCTTCTTCCTCCAGAAGAAGATGTTCTTGGGATCGAGAGAGGTCCAGTTCATAGGAACTTGCGGTCTTGACTTTGGTCGAGATTGCTTCCTCAGCCGCCGGCTTTTTGGACCTTCCGTCCAGCCAAAGCACCGAGGCAGAGGAAAAGGCTGAACCAGCCGAGATCACTCTCGACCCAATTGAGCCTTTGTTGCCGACTCTGGTTGACGACTCCTTAGAAAGGACGCCTGTCCTTTCCTTCCCTGACGAGGAGACCCTGCCCTCGGGAGTCCCGATCGAGGGAAAGGTGCCAGAACCTCGGTTCTGTCAGACTCCGGCATCTCCCAGTCGAACAAACTGACCCCATCTGTCTCGATTGAGGACCGGGATCCCTTCAGTCGAAAAACCGAAGAAAGGTCACAAGCACTCCAGAAAGAGGCATCGCCATAGATCCTCATCCTCCTCTGATGAAGAGAGACTTCGACGGAAACTCGATCGATGTGATGAGGATCTCATGTGACAACAGCTGATTCTGACTGGTCAGAAGCTGGCTCCGCCGGCAGCACCGGCCATTACTTGGGCCCCGCCTCTCAGGCTGACGCCGACCCCTCCGGAACTGAAGGCTTCAGTTTCCCCTCGTTCGGGGCCAGCAAGTATTCCAGCTCGGCCTATTTTGGTCTCCCCACTGATTTTGGTGGAACCACCGCCTAAGCAACCTCAGGGAGGGGTTCCCTTGAAAGAGGACTGGACAGACACCGGACTGCCCTGTTATGTGTCCATCACTGTTGTCCCCGATCACCCTCTGAGCATGGTGGGAGACCATTATATTACGATTCTTCAGACTCGGATGCCACTGGGTTGCACTCTCATCCGGGGGATGACAAGTCATCAGTGGCAGGTTTGGAGAAAGGTCCTTCCTCTTTTCAGGGCATCCTCCGCCTGATTTCCAATTCTACCGGAATGCCCTTGGAGCCTATCCAAAAGAAGGCGGAATACCCTCTTATGGATATCCTCAGGGGATACCTCGACGGAGGCTTTCCAGTGGTCAAGCCATTGTTGGGCCGGGTTTGAGCTATGGCAGTGCCCTGCCTCCTGTCCAGCTCCGTTGGCCCGCATGGCCCGCAAGTACACGGTACCCATGGGGTCCCTGGCGGGGTTCACTGAGCATCCCTTGGCCGAAAGCCTTGTGACTGCTTCTGTGTTCAGACGCACTGGTAGCTCAGCCAACACTGACCACCCTCCAGACAAGGGGTCCAAGAATATGCACCATTCTGCCTGGAAGGTCTATGCGGCCTCATCCTTAGGCCTTCGTCAGGCCAGCTCGGCTGGGATCATGGCACACTTCTCTCATGCCCTCTTAGGGTCATTAGATGAAGTCCTCCCTCATCTCCCAGCGGACATGCAGACCATGGTGAAGCAAGTCCATGACCAGGGCCATGCTGTTGCGAAACAGCAGCTCCAGATGGCCTTGGACATTGGAGATTCCTGTGCCCACTCCTTAGCAGCTGCAGTGGCCACTCGCGGCAGGGCCTGGCTGAGGTTATCCTCCTTTCCGGCGGATACTCAGCACAAGTTGGCTGACGTGCCCTTCCTAGGCACTGACCTCTTCGGTCCGGGAGTGGCTGGTCACCTCTAGCACATAGAGCAGTCCAATGCCACCATCGATGCTACCTCTGCGAAGGGTTCTTCGGGCAAGAACCAGCAGAAGTGCAAGAAGAAGCCTTTTCGGCACTCTTCCCTGCGGTTAGGCAGCCCTCCTTTCAAGGAGGCCAACAGCAGGCTCAGGCTTGGTGCTCCAGGCCCAAGCAGGGTCCCCAACAGCCCCGTAAAGGAGGCCGAGGTGTTGGTCCAGGAGCCTCCTCCTCCTCTAAGCCTGCTCAGTGATGGTTCGGGGTTGCCACCCCTACACCCGTCATGCCAGCTCTGGGTCCTCCTGTGGGGGGCTGGCTCCGTCACTTTCTTTCTGCCTGATCCGCTATCATTTCGGACAGGTGGGTTCTGGAAGTGGTCGGAGAGGGACTGCCTCTGGAATTCGAGCAGTACCCTCCCAGCCGAGCCCACGCCCCTTGGGAGGAAAGGATCTCAGCTTGCACTCAGTCGGCCCTTCGGGACGACATTGCTCAGCTCCTCCGCAAGGAAGTGGTAGCTCCAGTGGCAGATCCTTCTATAGACCCAGGCTTCGTGTCCAGGTACTTCCTGGTGCCCAAGCGGATGGAGGGTTGGCACCCCATCCTAGATCTCCACGACGTGAATCAATATCTCAGGTCTCGCACCTTCCGGATGGTAACTCTGAACCAGATCATACCATCTCTGGAGCGAAACATGTGGTTCTGTTCACTGGATCTGCAGGACGCGTTCTTTCACGTCCCAATCCTTCTGTCTCACCAGCGGTTCCTCCGCTTCAGGGTTCAAGGGATCCTGTGCGAGTTCCGAGCCATGCCGTTCGGCCTGTCATCGGTCCCACGGGTCTTCACCAGGTGCATTGCAGTGATGGCAGCCCATCTTCGGCGTCGAGGAGTTCGGATATACCCTTATCTTGACGACTGGCTCTTGGCAGGTTCCTCCCTTCAGGAGGTGAAGAGGTCCAGGGATCTGGCCCTCCGAACCTGCTCCCAACTCGGCCTCCTTATCAACGGAGCCAAGTCTGAACTCGTGCCCTCACAAGTGATGGGCTTCATCGGGGCAGAGCTCGACTACCCTCAGACAGGGCGGAGGTTCTTTCCTCCTTTGCCCGATCATTTCTGGTTGGGCGCTTGCACCCTGCCTGGGACTTTCTGCGCCTTCTGGGTTACATGGCGGCATGCACCTCAGTAGTCCGTTGGGCCAGGTGCCGCATGCGCCTCATTCAGTGGGAGCTGGCCGCCTAGTGGACTTAGCGCCAGGGTCATCTTGACCAGCTGATCACTGTAACCCAGAAGATGTGGGACGCTCTCCAATGGTAGACCGCCCCAGAATGGTTGCAGGAAGGGATCCCGTTTGTCCGCTCAGAGCAGGCGGTCATCCTGACGACCGATGCATCTGTCATGGGCTGGGGAGCCTACATGGGGGACAACAGGGCCCGCGGGATCTTACTTCGAGATACAGCTCTTGCAGCAGCTTACACCATTAGGACTGAAGCCGCCAGGCGCCAGGACCCCACGGAAATTTTCTAGCTAGCTATCTTCAGCGGGGACCGCCGACGTCAGTCCGCCTCCGCGTCAGGCGTGGTACATAAAGGGCGGTCCGCAGAATCCCTAGTTCTTTCCCGCCGTCGAACTGCATGCCTCGACCCTTCGGTCACTGTCTAGCGCGACGCGCGTGGTTTCGGAACTTCCTTCAGGAAAATTGAGAATTTTCAAAAATCGATCATCGCTGATGTCCTCTCCGACCTCCGGACATACTTCCAAGTGCGCGTGTGGAAAACAGATCCCTTCAAAGACCTGCATTCTGGCGCATGCTCGTGCCTGGGCCCAGACCACGACATCAAGGCCTGCCCCTGTGCCAAGGGTTCAACAGCCGCACCAGAATCCGCCGACAGAAGGCCCTCCAAGCGCTCTTGTTGGAAGAAAACTACGGGCCATGTCTTCGAAGGGGAATCTTCCCACAAACATGCGGAGAAGAAGAGGAGAGAAGGATCTTCCCAGGTCGCCGCTCGGGCTCCGAGTCCCCAGCCCGGTTCGAGATCGGACCGTCCCCGTCCAGGGCTTCTTCCTTCCCCGCTGCGTTCCAGCATCCAAGTCGCCTCAGGTTCCCACCGCCAGGCTGCCGCCTTTCCACCTCGAGGGCCGTGAAGTCCGGGAACGCCACCACCATCGCCATAAGTCGGGCTCCGGCCTCGCCCCCGACGCCCGGTCCTCCTCGTGCCCCGGAAGACTCTTGAACTTACGCCTTGAAGAGACCGTGGACCTGATGTCGGCAGACCGCCGTCTGCCGCTCGTCTATCGCTCCTCGGAGCCGCCGGCCGCCTCTCGTGATCGGACGTCGTGGGGGCCCATCATCTCTTTGCCTGAGCCGAGGGCTCTCAGCCTCCGACCGTCATTTTTCGGAAGAGTCCTCACGAGGAGGAATCATAGCCCAAGACCGATGGGTGTTCTGCCTCGGCAGTCTCCCAGGGCTCCCTCGCCGCCGCCTTGAGGTCCCTGCGGAGCCGTCATCAGAGCCAACGTCGGGACTGTCACTTTCGGAGGTGAAGGATCTCTTTACGTATTGGTGGGACACCATTAGGAAGGATGTGGCACCCGCAGTCCTTTCTCCTCCTCCTCCACCTACTCAAACTTCGGCCCCGGCTCCACCTTCACCTGTGAGGTCGGTCGCCCGTTCCGTCCCTAGGGAGCCTGAATCCCCTCCCAGGGCTCGACATTATAAGAGGAGACCTCCGTCGAGATCTTCCTCTTCTGGATCACCCAGCCCCAAGAGATCCAGAAGACGCCGTTGTTCGCCGTCGACGGAGGACACGGGATCAGTTTATTCTACTTCGAGATCCCTGTCTCCAGTCTCAGTTCCTTCACCGGACCCACGTGAGACTCCACGGTCTCCTCCGGATGACCCCTCGTTCATGGATATTTTACGTCATATCCAGGAGAACATGGGGTGGGAAGCTGAGGAATTGGACCCCGAGAGGTTACACCTGGCCAAATATCTTCGGCAGAAGGACCCTAAGCCTGTGGTGGTGCCACCCTTGGTGGACACCTTTGTGGTCGTCACCAAGGCTGCGTGGAAGTGTCCACACTCGTTACCGGCGGTGCCTAAGAAGGCTGACCGTTTGTACAGGGCTCCCAGGGAGGACCAGTACCTGTCACAACATCCTCTGGCCGATTCTCTGGTCATAACAGCCTCACATGACCGGTCTCAAAGGCCGCAACATCTGAGCACCCTGCCACCGGACCCAGAGTCCAAGCAGTTGATCCTTGTATGCACGACGCATCCGCCATTTGTGCCATTAGGTCCCTGAATTATCTGACCCACATGGTGAGTTTCAGAACGCCCTGTGGGAGCAGGGTCTAGAGGCGGCTGAAAAGCTGCCTGATGGTGAGCAGAAGGAGGAGATGCTTCAGCTCCCGACGGGTTCAGACGTGGGGACCCAAGTTCTTAGGAGCCAGATACGACTCTGCGGACTCCTCGGCCAGAGCGGCAGCTTCAGGCGCTTGCCTCGAGAGGCACTCATGGCCCGGTTTCCAGCTTTCACCCCGGACGTCCAGAAAAATATTATGGACGCCCCCTTTCAGGGAGAAGTTTTGTTTGGTAACCCATCCGAAAGGATCATTACCAAACTCCAAGAGGCCAGAAAGGCGGTTCGGTCGGTCCAGGCAATGTACCGGCCGAGGCTTGGTTCCTTTCGCAGGCACCAAGGCCGTTTTCGTGGGCGGACTCAGAGGCAGCAACCCCGTTCCGCCACACAACAGAGGGGCTCTGGTTTCCGAAGAACCCAGGGGAAACAGCCCGCCAGCAGGGGTCAGCGTACTTTAAAGGCTTCCCAGCCAGCGGGCCCTTCTGCTGCCACAGCATGACTCCTTTCCGGCCCCCGCCCCTCAGGATCAATGGGATGTTATGGTCAGGGGTCGCATTGCGAACTTCCTGTCGGGATGGCAGGCAATTACCACCGACAGGTGGGTGCTTCAGTTGGTCAGCATCGGCCACTTTTTAGAGTTCGCAGAACAGCCACCGAGGCCTCCTCTGCTCTCCCGCGGCATTCGGGTCAGCATACTTTTAATTTGGCGAGAAGATCGGCTCCTGCCAAGGGGGCGATACAGCATGTCCTGAAAACCAGAGAGGACAAGGTACTATTCTACTCTTCCTGGTTCCCAAGAAAACAGGGGACCTCCGTCCTATTCTGGACCTGAACGACCTCAACTTATCAGTCGCATACAAAAGATTCCGCATGATGACCCTTCCGGGTCTCATTCCCATGCTAAAACAAGGCGCTTATTTAGCGTCCTTGGACATGCAGGATGTCTACCTGCACATCCCCATTGCTCGAGCGCATCAGAGGTTCCTGCGCTTCGAGTTCTTAGGCCACCATTTTCAGTTCCGGGCTCTCCCTTTCGGACTGTCTTCCGCCCCAAGGGTCTTTACCAAGTGCATGGCAGTCGTGGCAGCTGCTCTGAGGAGAAAGGGCCACTATGTGTTCCCGTACCTCGACGATTGGCTTCTCATGGCTGTCTCCAGAGAGGCGCTTCTGCAGGCGATCCAGGATACTCAGGATCTGTTCGGATTGCTAGGAATTCTCATAAACCAGGAGAAGTCTGTCTTGGTACCGTCGCAGAACCTGCAGTTTATAGGCGCAGTACTGGACACGGTCCAGGGAAGGGCTTTCCTTCCAACCAACAGGGTGGAACACATCAGGTCTCTTATAGGGGACCTATCAGCGAACCAGACCGCTCCGGCCAGATCGGTCCTTCGTCTGCTCGGACACATGGCTGCGGCCATTCCTACGGTCCCTCTCGCGCGTCTCCACATGCGACTAATGCAGTGGATACTCAGGGCGCAGTGGGACCAGAGGCAAGACCATTTGCAGCATCCAGTCAGGATCACGAAATGTGTGATTCGGGATTGGCAATGGTGGTTAGCCCCCGGGTCGGTCTCCAAGGGCATCCTGTTTGCAGCGCCATCCCCAGAGATGACCCTCACCACGGACGCCTCAGGTCTCGGGTGGGGAGCACACCTGGATGGGGTGAAGTCTCAGGGTGTATGGAGCCCGCTGGAGGCTCATCTCCACATCAATGTCCTAGAGATGAGAGCGGTTCTCTACGCACTCCAGGCTTTCCAGTCCATGATTCCGCCGTGCACTATCTTGCTTCAGACAGACAACACGGCGGTGATGTATTACCTCAACAAACAAGGAGGCGCTCACTCTTACCCCCTTTGCAGGGAGGCCATGAGAGTGGGATTGGTCACCGGACACGGGCGCAGCTGATCGCTGTACACGCTCCCGGGTGGACAACACGATCGCAGACGGTCTGAGTCGCTCCCAGGCCAGAGTCCACGAATGGGAACTTCTTCAGGAGGTGGCAGAGGATCTGTTCCTTCGATGGGGAACTCCAGAGCTGGATTTATTCGCATCCCCATCCAACGCAAAACTGCCCAATTTTTGCTCGCTAGATCCAGGGCCTGGTGTTTTCTGGCGAGACGCGTTGTCCCTCTCCTGGGTGAACAGATTCCTTTACGCCTTCCCTCCCTTCCCGTTGATCCAGAGAGTTCTTCTCAAACTGCGTAGGAGCATGCATGAATGATTCTGGTGGTCTGCTTTGCCCAGACAGATTTGGTTCCCATTGCTGGCTCAGCTATCTCGGAACCACCACTCCTGCTGCCGCCAGCTCCCACCTTCTGTCTCAGGAGAAAGGTTCATTGCTGCATCCGGATCTTCGCTCTTTGAACCTGCATGCATGGCTCTAGAGACATAGCCATTTTGGCGACACGGGTCTCGCAAGAGGTTGCCGAGGTCCTCTGCAGCCAGAAAGACGGCAACGATGCTACATACGCCGTGAAATGGCGCTGCTTTTGTTTATGGTCACGGGCTCGTGATCTTTCCCTTTAGGTTGTCCCGCTAGCAGTCTTGACCACCTCCTTTCCCTATTCCATTCGGGGCTGGCCTGTTCCTCTATTAAAGTGCACCCAGCGCTTATTTCGCCTTCACACCTGCCGTGGGCAGCGACTATTGCTCAGCTGGACGCCTCGGAGTTTCTGAGAGGAGTGTTACACCTTAGGCCTCCTATCAAGGACCCAGTTCCTCCATGGGATCTCCTTTTTGTCCTGGAACAGCTCACGCTTCCTCCCTTTGAACCAGCCGCAGATTGCGAGCTACGTTTTCTGTCATGGAAAACGTTGTTTTTAGTTGCCGTTAACTTCAGCCAGAAGGATTTCTGAGCTTCATGCTCTCATGTGTAAAGAGCCTTATTTGGTTTTTCACCGGGACAGGGTATCTCTGAGGATGAACCCGAAGTTTTTGCCTAAGGTGGTTTCGACACTCACTTTAAATCAAGACATCGACCTTCCGGTCTACTTCCCGAGTTATTCGAATAGAGGGGAGGCTTTGCTCCACACTCTGGATGTTCACCGCAGCCTGAGGTATTACCTCAACAGAACTAAGACCTTTCGGCTTCTGACCAGCCTCTTCGCCTTTTGCGCAGAGAATGAGAGGCTGGCGGTGTCTAAGCAATCCTTATCCCGCTGGCTTGTGCAGTGTATCTCGCACTGTTATCAGTCTAGGCAAAGCCCCTCCGGGTTCCATCCGGGGTCATTCACCAGGTGTGGCCACTTCCTTGCAGCACTCAAAATGTCTCAATTTCTTCCATTTGCGCTGCAGCTACTTGAGCTCTGTGCATACCTTTATCAGACATTACAGTCTGGATATAGCCTCTAGGCGAAGGACCGGTTTCGGCCTAGCCGTGTTGCAAGGCCTCTTGTCCTGAGTCAGGATTTGGTTTGATTTTTTCTCTGCTTCTTCCTCTTCCTCCTCCCAGAGTTTTTGGGCAAGAGTTACTGCTTGGGAATCAGTCCTAATGGTGTAACCTGCTGCAAGAGCTGTTCTCGAAGATCTACTGTTACGGTAAGTTCTTACGTAACTGTACTTTCTGGACCCCCGCGGAGTCCCGATGCCACATCAACCTGTTGGAGCTCAGAACAGTCAGACTGGCACTGTCAGCTTTCTCTCCTCAGCTCTGGGGTCAAGTGGTTCAAGTCCAGACGGACAATACCACGACCATGTACTACCTCAACAAACAAGGCGGCATGCACTTCCGTCTGCTATGCAAGGAAGCGCTCTGAATCTGGACCCTCATCAGCTGGTTGGAGGCGGATCTCCTAGCCATCCATGTGGCAGGAGTCTCGAACCAACTGGCAGACGCTCTCAGATGCTTAGGCCAGACATCCCACTAGTGGTATCTCCATCCATAGGTAGCTTACAATCTGTTCTCCTGTTGGGCAAGCCGTTGGTGAACCTGTTTGCCTCCAGGGAGAACACCAAGCTGAGTGTGTACCATGCCCACCCCCCTCAGCAGGGCTCGCTGCAGGGGGATGCCTTCTCAAGGCCGTGGACCCCAGGCCTCCTCTACGCCTTCCCTCCATTTCCCTTGATCCTGAAGGTGAGGAGGGACAGGGCGAAGGTGATTCTGGTAGCCCCAGATTGGCCCTGCCAGTTCTGGTATCCAGATCTCCTCAGCCTCAGCTGCAGGGCCCCGGAGCGGCTTTGTACACACCCGGACCTGATATCGTTGAACCAGGGGGAGGTATTCCATCCGGTCCTTCAATCCCTGCACCTCACAGCCTAGTACCTGAGCGGCTAGAGTTCCAGGCTCTGGGTCTTTCCGAGGATGTCTACACCGTGGAGGAGGCATCTAGTAAGGAATCGACCAGGAAGTGTTATGCCTTCAAATGGAAAAGGTTTTCCATCTGGTGTCGGGGTAAGTGTCTGGACCACTTATCCTGCTCTGTGGCTAACATTTTAGACTACCTTTGGTCTCTTTCCAAAGGGGGTCTACTGTCATTGACCCTTAGGGTGCACCTGGCAGCCATTTCTGCTTACCGGGCGTGGGCCGGTCAGCCGACAGTGGCACAGGAGACAGTAGTCTGGCGCTTTTTCAAAGGCCTGGATCACATATCCCCTCCGGTACGTGAACCTCCACCTCCGTGGGATCTCTTGCTGGTTTTGGCAAAGCTCATGGGCAAGCCATTTGAACCCATGCACAAGTGTGAACTCTCGCACTTGTTGTGGAAGACGACCTTCCTGATGGCTATCACGTTAGCCAGGAGGACAGGGGAACTGCAGGCGCTTTTGGTGGACTCCCCTTATCTGGTCTTCCACAGGGACAAGGTTGTCCTGCGCCCCCACCAGAAATTCCTTCTGAAGGTGGTGTCAGAGTTTCACCTAAACCAGGTATTGACTCTGCTGGTATACTACCCTAATTACACCTCGGATGCAGAGTACAGGCTCCATACTTTGGACCTGAGACATGCTCTCTCCTATTATAAGGAGAGAACGTCGGATATTCGTGGAGAGGTTCGTCAGCTGTTTGTCACCTACGCTGCTTCTGGCAGACCTGCAGCCAAACAGACCATTGCAAGGTGGATTACATCATGCATAGGTCTGTGCTATGAGTTGGGCAAGGAGCCTCCTAGAGGAATAAGAGCTCATTCTACGCACCATACTGCTGCTTCCAGGGACATTCTTATCCAGGAGAACTGTTGGGCTGCTACCTGGAAGTCAGCAAACACCTTCATTACCCACTACCACATCGACCTTGAGTCACGCCAAGATGCTGGTTTTGGGTCCTCGGTTCTCCAATCTCTGTCTCCTGAATAGGGGGTGTGCACCTTGCCTCCATCCTCCCGGAGAACTGCTTGGAGTCTGCCAGAGAGTGTGGATGAACAACATATCCACACTCCTAGAAGAACAGGTTACTCACCTGTAACAATAGTTCTAGGAGTGGTATTTGTTGTTCATCACACGCACCCACCTGACCTCTCCCCGGCTTTAGGCGCACCACCTTGCTTCCAGTGGGCTAAGATCTGGTGTCATGGGGAAGAGCCGAGGTATTTGCCACCCGGTTGGGTGGGAGGAGCCAGCTTGTAGACTTTCCGGCGAGATTTAAAGGGGAAAGGGACATGCCAGAGTGTGGATGAACGACATATACCACTCCTAGAACTACTGTTACAGGTGAGTAACCTGTTCTTACGGTAAGTTCTTACGTAACTGTACTTTTTTGACCCTGGGGTGGACTCTACAGCTCTTCTAGTCCTTGGGCATAACGATCAACCTGTCCAAGTCAGTTCTAGAACCATCCCAAAGATTACAATATATTGTGGTGGTTCTTGATTTCAAGCAGGGAAGGGCCTTCTTACCCCAAGATAGGGTGGAATGCCTTATAGCTCAGGCTCAGAAAGTAGCTCGGAGTCGCTACATTCCTGCCAGGCTATACCTGAGACTCATGGGTCTAATGGCCACAGCCATTCCCACCATTTCAAATCAAATCAAACCAATTTTATTTATATGGTGCCTTTCAAATCAAGGCGCCTTACATACAATTAAAACAACTTTGACATAAAATTACATATATTATAAATAGAATAAAGTATTTGTATATAACCAGCAACAAAAAAACTAATCCCCAAAAGCACGGCTCCATAAAACAGTTTTAAGCACCTGTTTAAATCCCTGCACGGTTGGGCACTCCAGTATCTGGTGGGGTAGAGAATTCCAAAGGGTAGGGGCCGTGTGCATAAATGCACGGGCCCCAGAAAATTTCAAACAGACCCTTGGTATCTCTAGCAACCCCTCGTCAGATGAGCAGAGCGATCGCCCAGGGCAGTAAGGGACCAGAAATTCTTTCAGGTAGTCCGGGCCCTGTCTGTGTAGAGCTTTATAAGTCAGAAGTCTGACTTTGAAGGTGATTCGCCACTGTACTGGCAGCCAGTGCAGTTCATGCAGCACTGGCGAAATGTGACAGGACTGAGAGGTCCCCGCGTTCTGCAAGTGGTGAATATCCCCCCCCCCCGAGCCCTAGGTAAAGGGCATTGCAATAATCCAGGCGAGAAGACATAAAGGCATGGACCAGCGTAGGAAGGTCACTGGACTCAACTAGATGCTTAACTCTGGAGATATTCCTCAGATGATAATAAGAGAATTTGACAATGGCCGACACCTGCAATCACAGTGTCAACCCTTCATCAAAAAATTACCCCCAGGTTTCGCACCCGTTCAGAGGTCAGGAGTGGGAGGCCCCCAAGAAAGAGTCCCAAGGGTAACCCTCCCCCCCCCCAACCCCTCTATCCGGTGACCCGGATCCAACACCTCAGTCTTTACCGAGTTCAACCTCAGCCGGCTCGAAGCCATCCACTCCTGGATTTCTGTGAGGCAGTTATTAAATGCTGAGAATGCTCTATTCTGGTCAGATGCAAAGGAAAGGTAGAGGTGGGTATCATCAGCTTAGCAATGAAACCTCAGCCCATTCCTTCTTACAATGTCTCCGAGGGGTAGCATATATACTGCGAACAACATGGGGGAAAACACCAATCCCTGAGGAACCCCTTATAGCAAAAGGACTGGGTCAGAGGAATAAATCCCCGACACCACCCTTTGAGTTCTGCAAGTGAGGAAAGATGAAAACCATCTGAGGATTGTACCTGACAGGCCACAGATGAACCTCAAACAATCGAGTAGGACCCCATGGTCCACAGTGTCAAACGCTGAAGAGAGATCGAGAAGGACCAAGATGGAGCGATTCTTTTGATCTCTAGCCATCAGGAGATCATTGAGCACCCGAACCAGCGCCATCTCGGTACTGTGCCTCTTTCGAAAACCAGACTGGAGAGGCTCGTAGACATCACTGGCTAGGCTCTACATGCTCACCCTTTAGTGGACCCTCAGGGTGAAGTGGAACCAGTGATCGGACGAGTTGGACCACCAGGTATTGGTCTTTTCCCCAGTCCACAAGGTGCTCCAGTGGTGGATGGATCCTTCGAATCTCCTTCAGGGTATTCCCTTTCAGATCACTTCCCCGTATCAGATTCTCACAACGGATGCTTGGGGGTAGGCTGGGGAGTGCACCTGGGCCAGTTTCAGACTCAGGGTTCCTGGTCGCAGTGGGAAGCCGCCCTGCATATCAATGTCCTGGAGATGAGGGGTTCTGTATGCCATGCAGGCATTCCAGGAGTATCTTGCTTCAGGTCAATTGTTGGTGCAGTCCGACAATCTGAGTGTAGTCTACTACATCAACAAACAGGGTAGGACTCACTCGTATCCCGTTTGCAGGGGGGCCACGCGAGTGTGGTCCCGGGCTCTGAAACACAGCCTAATGCATGGGACAGACATAAGGCAATTCTGGTGGGGGGCTTAGGAAGAAGTAGGCTGTTGGTTAACTAGGATCTGCAGCTTATCCAATAGGTAGGGAAATGGGCAGACTAGGTGGACCAAGCGGTCCTCATCTGCCGTCAGTCTATATTTCTGTTGGCCCTGTGGCGCAGAGGGCTGAGGTGCTGGTGCCTTACCTCGAACCACACCGGTGACCTGAGTTTGGGAATGGACTCTGGCGCTTGGGGTCGGCAGGGTGAGGAGGGGATTGAGCATTTGGAGTACTGCTCTCCTCTCCTGGGGTGGGTTGGGGAGACGCCTCGCTCTGTAGCGACCCCTGGTGGACACTAGGAGCACTACAGATGCGGCACAACAAGGGAAGCCTGGAGGAAAAATAAGAAAATGGCGCTTCACCTCCACGGAGCCCCGAACAAGCCTACCCGACCTCGGCAGCACCCAGGGCCAAGAAGGCTGTCCGTAAGGCACTTTCTCCCCAGAAGGAGAGAACCCGCCCAACGAAGGGGTACATCGGGTTACCCTGGACCAGTTGCGATATGAGGCTGCAGGTTGGTGACTGGGTCCTGGGGGGAGGATCCTTGGCAATGGCCTGAAGGAGAGGCCGATCGAGACGCGGGGGAGATAAATAGATAACACCCCAAAAAAAAGTCTATGTTAACAATCTCGGTGGTCCACGTGCCAGGTGTTTTAAGCACCCTGGAGGACAGTCTCAGCAGGACTCAGTCCAGCATGCATGAATTGGAGCTTCTCTCATCCGTAGCAGAAGATCTGTTCGACAGATGGGGTCATCCAGAGTTGGACCTTTTTGCGTCCCCGCTCAATGCAAAACTGCCCAATTTTTGCTGGCTAGATCCAGGGCCTGGAGTTTTCTGCCGAGACATGTTGTCCCCTAGATAGGGTTGGTGACGTTGGCTGATGTGGATGGGTGGCCCCAGTTGTACTGCTGAGAATCTTCCATGTGGATTCCCATTCACCGACTGTGAAGTTCCTATGGTGGTACTAGATTGAGATCCCCTCGAAGATCTACTGTCACGGTAAGTTTTTACGTAACTCTACTTTTGCTCATATTTTTACCCCACATTTTCTATATAACCCTCTTATGACCTCCCCTCATGAAGAAGGGTGGAGAAAATTTTCCGATCCTGTCCACACGGTGATTTTGCGCCAAATGTGTGAAAATGAGTTATTCACCTGTGACCATAGCTCTTACCGATATCCACTCTTGCAGCAGGTAACACCTTTAGGACTGAAGCTGGCAGGCGCCCCCCACGGAAACTTTCTGGCTAGCAGTACCCAGTGGGTGTCCACTCCCGACGTCGGCCCGCCCCGTATCGTATAAAAGGGATGGTCCCCCAGCCCATCCTCATTTCTTTTCCTGTTGTCGACTGTGCAGGTCAGATCTCCGCGAATGCCTTCAGGTAGACGATTGCATCTTACTGCATTTTTCAAAGCCTTTTTGCCTTTTCAAATTTTTTTTTTTTTTAAAGTACGTAATCTTCTTCTCCAACTTCTTCAATCAAGAGGCACCTTTCCAAGTGCGCATGCGACAGTTGGATCCCGCATAAAGATGGCCATTCAGTCTGCCATTTTTGCTTAGGCCCAGACTACAACATCGAGGCCTGTCAGCACTGCCACAATTTCAATTGGCGCACGCAGTTCCGGCATCAGAAGACCCTCGAAACTTTCCTGCTTGAAAATTGGATATCTGCTATGGAGAAGGAACTTCATCGCAAAAGCTTGTCGTCTTCTCCCTAATCCTCTTCCTCTCATCAAGAGAAGAAACACAACGATGAGTCCTGGGCAGAAGATCTCTCTTGGTCCCCAACGAAGTTGGCGACCTCCGGGCGGGCCTCCAGTCTCAGTCACTAAGCCTTCCTCATCTCTGTTACAGGAGAGGGCCCTTTGGGACGTGAGAAGTCTTCTCACATCTCTCTGCCACTCAAGCTTAAGCCCATCACTCCCTGGGGCTCTAAGCATGGTGGCCCGGCCGGTGACCCTCCGGGTGGCAGGCCGCTGTCTGTCACCCTCCCAGCCAGGGTATCTGCTGAGTCTGCCGTGATGTGAGGGGCCGACGCTAGCAAGCAGCACCCAGGACAGTCACCCTCTTCTTCCGGAAGCAACGTGTGTACGTCCCACTCAGTAGCCACCCCTCGTCCACCGGCTAGTTCTCCAGCCCGGCCTCCACTTACGTCGGCTCCATTGGTGCTGGCCTTGCCAGTGTCCCCTCAAAAGAGCCCGGAGCCCCTGCAGACGCCAGTTGACTCCGGCGCCCTTAGTGGGCTGACACCAGGGAAACCCACGCCCAATGGCCGGACGGCGGACCTGCCACATGCGACGCCTGAGGACATTCCCTTGGTCCCAGTGCCAGAGGACCTGGGCCGGACCACCCTGATGCTGGGGTTACCCCAGCCGGATGACCTGACTCTGGGGCCATTCAAGCTAGACCCCCCAGTGCCAGATACTCTGGTTCCTCTGCAGGGCCTCAAGGAACTGTTTACGGCGTGGTGGGCTTACTTCAAAGACAAAGAAGCCCCCACAACCCCTTCTAGGTGGGCCCTCAAGGACCTCCTCCAGCTGACCCTTTCGCCATCATACTACCCAGCCTCCTAAGGGGCCGATGCCAGACAAGTTGCTTACTCCTCCTAGGGATCAACCTCGTAGGCCACCAAGGTCACCCTCCTCCTCCTCTCCGGACTCTGAAGAGGATTCATTTTCCGCCTCTAGCCCTGGGGATTCGGGGATTCGGAGACTCTCTGTCAGACCTGGACGTCAAGAAGGACACACCATGCTCCCCACCTGATGACCCTTTGTTCATGGATGTGGTGCATCACATCCAGCAACTGAATGGATGGGACATAGAAGACCGCAACTCGGAACGGAAGAGGTTGGCTGCTTTTCCTCGAAAGAAGGATGCCCTACCCATGGTAGTCCCTCTGCTGATTGATTCCTACGACGACGCCAACAAGCTTGCTTGGAAACATCCTTTCTCTACTCCGGCTGTACCCAAAAAGTCGGATCGTTCGTACACTGTTCCCCGGGAAGACTCCTTTTACAGGGAACAACCTGAGGCTGATTCTGTTGTGCTGAATGCCACCCACGGTAGGTCTAAACAGCCGTGGCACCTTAGTACGCAATCCCCAGATAATACTCTAATCAGTTTGATTATCTGACTGAGAGTTTATTCCTCTTCTACGTGTGCCATCTAGTTGCAAAACTTCCTTACCCGTATGGTACAGTACCAAAACGCCCTGTGGGACAAGGCACTGGAGATTTTTCAAGCCATATCAGTCTCCCTCAGACGGGCGGAACTTGCAGCCATCATGAAGTCTGGCTCGGACATTGGTAATCACGTCCTAAGGGCATCTTATGACGTGGTAGACTCAGCGGGTAGAAACGCGGCTTCTGCTCTCTGTATCTGCTGATATTTTTGGCTGAGAGTTTCCGGGTTCGCTCCGGACATCCTGTCCAAAGTAATGGATGCCTCTTTCAGAGGGCCAGTTCTGTTTGGGGAGGATAACCAAAATATCATCTCCCATCTGCAAGAGGCCGGGAGAGCCATTGGGTCAGTGCGTGCCATGTATAGACCCAAGCAGCAACGTAAGCAGTCTTTTCCTAAGACTGGCCAATACCAATATAGAGGACAGTAACAGTGACAACAGCAGGCAGGCTTCAAACGCAAGGCCTCCACCAGTATTTCATGAGGTTCTGCCCCATAGGCTCTAAGAACCTGTCAACCCATGCTTCCTCTTCCCGGCTTCTCCGCCTGACTTCATTGCTCGACTTCCCCCACCAGCTGGAGGCCTGGGTGGGTGGCACGTGGGGTGGGGGGGTCAATTGTCCCTGCACACCAAAGGGTGGCACCAGATAACATCAGACCGCTGAGTCCTGCAACTTATCAAAAATGGGCACATTCTCGAGTTTACGGAGGTTCCTCCAGACAACCCGTCAATGAAGTCTCGCTGCTTTCCAGCCCACAGCGTCCTGATAGCAGAGGAAATCCAGGCTGTCCTTCAAAAGAAGGCCATAGAGCCTGTCTGCTCAAAACAGCGAGGGAGAGGCTTCTACTCCCACTTCTTCCTCGTACTGAAGAAGACAGGAGATCTTCATCCTATCCTGGACTTAAGCCACGCTGAGTCAGTACATCGAGTAGAAGAAATTTAGGATTGTCATCTTGATGGGCCTGCTACCTCTGCTGCACCAAGAGGATTGGCTATGCTCCCTGGACATGCAGGACGCATACCTCCACATTCTGATATTCCAGCCGCACAGGTGGTTCTTGCGCTTCTGTTTCCATGGGTGCCATTACCAGTTCTGGGCCTTGCCCTTTGGCCTGTCCTCTGCACCGAGGGTATTCACCAAGTGTCTTGCTATCGTAGCAGCAAGTCTCAGGAGGCAGGGTTATTGCATCTTGCCCTACCTCAACGATTAGCTTCTAACTGCTCCCTCTCGGGACCGGCTTACAGACACAATTCAAGACACATTCTCCCTCTTTCAGGACATGGGGATCACTCTAAATCTCCCCAAATCCTCCCCCTAGCCAAGTCAGCGACTTCAATACAGAGGGGCTATCCTGGTGTTGTTAAGGCAGAGGTCAGGAAGCATAGGAAAACCAGGAGTAGTACAGTTCGCAGTGAGTGTTTTATTATCAATAACAAAATAAAAAATAAAAATCGTTCAGAATAACTATTTACAATGGCAGTGCAAACAGAGAAAACATAGTCCTTCTTCTGAGTGTATCTTCTCAATTTTAAATCTCTCTCACATTGTCTCTCTAGCAAAAGCATTGCTGCACTTTTTATAAGTGTTTGCAACCTCCGCTCGTTAAGACATCCTGTTTTTTCCTAAAATGTTCTTGTCAGTTTCTTGCAGGTGCAGCAAAAAGAATATGGTGACCGAGAACTGACCTCTTGTTTACATCTCTGCAAAAGGCTTAAAAACTACATTTCAGGTTAACCCCTTGAGTTCCAAATAGGAATGTCATGATATCAGATTTTTAGTATTACGATATTTGAGGAAGAATTATCACAATATATTGATTATCACGATAATCAGCAAAATAAAAAATTAAAAAATTCCCCATATAGCTGTTTGGATATGGTCACCACCAGTTCCAGCCTTCAGGCATCCCGGTGCCCCTAACCACCACTCTCCCTGCTGTCTTACCAGTGGGGATCAACATGGGGAGAGGTCCAAGGGCTCTTGTTCGCTGTCAGGTACCACTTAGGAAAAATCTCTACTGAAGGAAAAGATTGTGTAATATCTTGAATCCAGTGGCTTACAGGATTTGAGGCAGCATGGATTCACAACAGTGAGGTCATGTCAAACAAATCTGATAGATTTCTTTGACTGGGTGACCAGGGAATTAAACCAGGGTGGAGCCTTGGATGTGGCCTACCTAGATTTCAGTAAGGCCTTCGACACAGTTCTCCGCATAGGAGGCTCGTAAACAAGCTGGGCAGCCTGGGAGTCGATCCAAAGGTGGCAAACTGAGTAAAAAAATTGGTTGGGGATAGATGACAGAGGGTGGTGGTAAACAGAGCTCACTCCGAGGAAGGAGAGGTGACCAGTGGGGTGCCACAAGGATCAGTACTGGGACCACCAGTCCTCTTTAATGTCTTTATTAGTGACACTGCAGAGGGGCTAGAAGGGAAGGTATGCCTTTTTGCAGATGACTCAAAGATCTGCAATAGTGTAGACATTCCGGGGGAGGGGTGGGTGTGGAAAAAAATCACTAAAGATTTAAGAAAGTAGGTAGGGAAAATGGGCAGGCTAGGTAGAAATATAGAAGTTGGCAGATAAGGATCACGAAGACACGGCTAGTCTACCCTAAATTCCCTACCTATAGTGCCTCTGGAGACCCTACTTGGGCTCCAGCTTACATCCACCTCTTGCTTCTAAGAATCCCTTGTGTCTGTCCCATGCATTCTTAAATCCTGTGACCATTTTAGCCCCCACAACCTCCTTTGGTGGGTCAAGTGGTACTTCTAGGGACATGGATATGTTGTTCTATCCACACTTACTGGCAGGTTCCTTGCCGCTTTAAATCTTGCCGGAAGGTCTTCGAGCTGGCTCCTCCCACCCACCTGGGTGGTAAGACTCTCGGCTCCGCCCCATAACGCCAGATCTTCCTTACCGCTTGGATCCTAAGTCGTCAGTTAAACCGAAACTGATACTTAAATTTTCTAGACTTCGGTCTTTTTCTTCCTTCGCGGCTGCAATGGACAAATCGACTCCCGGATTTCGGCGGTGCCCTTGTGGGCAGAAGATGTCTCGGACCGATCCGCACTCCACATGCGTTTACTGCCTTGGGCTCGATCACGATCTGCAGGCCTGCGAATTGTGCAAGTCCTTCTCGGTCAACCTTCTCGAAGACCGTGCTGCCAGACTTCAACTTGGGCGCCCCGAGAGACGTATTAGTCCAGTAAAGTCAAAGGAGGCCCATTGGGCGGTGTCCGCCGGCGGGCTTAGCTGAGCAACTTGAGCAAATGATCGCCCTCGAGGAGGAGGAGGTGGCCCAGGCCGCATCTTCTTCTTCTTCCTCGGTCGCGTCATTTATCCCGCTCTTCTTGGGCTCCTCGTACTCTGCTTCATTTAAGGAGCTTTGTCAGTCCCTCTCTACTAAGGGAGAGGGGCCATCGCTACACTCCTCTCGGTCCAAGAAAAAGGACTCAAAGGGTAAGTCCCACCGTCAACCTTCGTGGGAGCAGGAGAGGTCCCCTTCCCCGGGTAGGCGACACTCTACTTCGGTCGAGGTTGTGGCTAAGGCCGCTGGCTTCACGGTGTCCCCATCAGGTCAGCCGGCCGAGACACCCGTTGATGCAGTCGAGATTTTTCCCGACCCGTCGGACGGGCTGTCGACTGGAGAAGTCGACAACCCTTCTTCACCGGTTCCCCCGGTGGAAACCAAGGACTTGCCTGTGCCTCCTGTGTCGGAGTCCCCGATTAAGGTTCCTGAGCCGGGGAGGAATGGGTTTCTGCTCCCGCCCAGACCCACCCTCGGAAACACTGAGGGTCTCGGTCTCGGACTTCCTTCTCGTCCAGCCGATCCCACCGACATCGGCGTTCTAGGTTTTGGCACCGAGGAAGCGCAGCGCCGCCATCCTCGCCACCATCGCCCTCTGAGGATAGGCTCAGGCGCAAGTTGCGTAGGCGCTACGAGGATCTGATGTGGCAGCAGCTCCTTTTGACCGGGAGCAAGCCAACTCTATTGCCTTCCCCGGCCATTAAGTGGCTGCCACCTGAGCGGCCGAAACAACCCCTCGTGGTCATTGAGGAGCCGAAGCCAGTTCAGCCAAAACCAGCTGTACAACCCATTGTGGTGGAACCCCCGCCTCCACAACCAAAAACTGGGACTCCGGCCAAGGATTCTCGGTCGGGTCCTTGGTTGCCCCATCGGTTGTTGGTCACCCTCACTTCTGATCATCCTCGGCAGGTGGAGGGTGGCTCAGGCCCTCGGCAGCTGTTTGCAGACTCCTCGGAGTCTGATGATGACTCTTCCCTGTTCTCCAGGCCTCTCGACCTGGAGTCCTGTGGGGGACAGTCGGTGGACGAGAGCCCATCCTCGTTCGTGGGATTACTTCGGCTCATCTCAGACTCTACTGGGATGAAGCTCGAACCCGTGTCAAAGTGGGCCAAGTATCCCCTGACTGAGATACTGGACCGAGGGGATTCTCCTACGGAGGCCTTTCCTGTGGCCGAAGCCATTGTTAGTCCAGCTGTGGAGCTATGGCAGTGGCCGGCTTCTTGTCCAGCTCCCTCGGCTAGGATGGCCAGGAAGTATGCCGTTCCCACCGGCTCACTCTCTGGATTCTCCGAGCACCCTTCTGCGGAGGGGTTAGTGACCGACAGTGTGTTCCGGCGCTCCGGAAACGCTTGGGACGTGGACGAGACACCCGATAGAGTCCAAGAAACTGGACTACTCTGGGCGTAAAGTTTATGCTGCGTCCTCCTTAGGCCTTCGTAAGGCCAGTTCGGCTGTACTGATTGCACACTTTTCCCACGCCCTTTTGGGTTCCCTGGATGAGATGATTCCTCATCTCCTGGCTGACCTCCAGACTACGGTCAAGCAGGTGTGGGATCAGGGAATGGCGGTGGCAAAGCAACAGCTCCAAACTGCTCTTGGCATTGGAGACTCTTGTGCCCGGTCAGTAGCAGCCACAGTGGCCATGCGCCGCAGAGCTTGGCTGCAGATCTCCACCTTCATGGCGGATACCCAGCACAAGCTGGAAGACGTTCCCTTCCCGGGTACCAACTTGTTCGGTCCCAGGGTGGAGGGTCACTTGTAAAGGATCGAGAAGTCCAATGCCACCTTGGACTCAGTCATGTCTGCCCAGAAGGACAAAGGCCGCCAGCAGCAGCAGCGTAAGCCCTTTCGGCCTTCTGCCCCTGCGGCACGTCTGGCCCAGCAACACCAGCATCAGCACCAGCAGGCTCGCACTTGGCACCCCAAAGCCATGCCTGCAGCTTCCTCCAGCAGGAAGCCAGGAGGAAAAGGCCCAGGAGGTCCCTCGGCTGGTCCTTCCTCCAAGCCTGCCCAGTAACGGGTTGAGAGGTGTCGCCCTCAGCCTAGTCAGTCCCGCCCGGGTTCCCCCCGTGGGGTGACGGCTCCACCACTTCTTTTCCGCCTGTTCCACTATCACCGTGGACCGCTGGTTGTTGGAAGTGATAGGGAAAGGTCTACCTCTGGAATTCGAGCAGACCCCACCCTATCGAGCCGTCGCCCCACGGGGGGCTGTGGGGTCCGCAGCCTCTCTGTTGGCTCGTTGAGCTGACATTGCTCTGCTCCTCCAAAAGGAGGTGATCAGGGAGGTAGCGGATCCTCCACCAGACCCAGGGTTTGTGTCCAGGTATTTCCTGATCCCGAAACGGATTGCGGGCTGGCGCCCCTTTCTAGACCTACATGACCTGAACAAGTTCCTAAGGTCCCAAACCTTCAGGATGGTCACTCTGGCACAGATCATTCCATCCTTGGAACGAGGCGTGTGGTTCTGTTCTGTGGACCTCCAGGATGCGTTCTTTCACGTCCCAATCCGTCCGTCCCACCAGCGATTCCTTCGCTTCAGAGCGGAGGGGTCCCTTTACGAGTTCCGGGCCATGCCCTTTGGCCTCTCTCCGGCTCCCGGGATCTTCACCAAATGCATGGCAGTGGTGACAGCATTCCTGCGGTGCTGAAGGGTCCGGGTGTACCCTTACCTGGGTGACTGGGTGATTGCAGCCCCCTCCAGGTTGGAGGTGGAGCAGTCCAGGGATCTGGCCCTCCAGGTCTGTTCTCAGATTGGCCTCCTCATCAGTGAGGCCCAGTCGGAACTCGTGCCAATGTAGGTGATTCTTTTCATCGGGGCAGAGCTCGACTCTTCGAGCCAGAGCACGGCTCCTGGAGGACAGGGGACGAGGTTCTCTCCTCCTTTGCCCAATCATTTCTGGTTGGGCAATTGCGCCCTGCCCGGGACTTCCTGGGCCTCATGGCGGCCTGCACCAGCATGGTCCGTTGGGCCCGCTAGCACATGCGTCCCCTTCAGTGGGCGCTGGCTCGCCAGTGGTCACAGCGCTCTGGTCCTCTGGACCAGCCAGTGGCGGTGACCCAGGAGATGTGGAATGCTCTCCAGTGGTGGATCGTTCTAGCTCATCTGCATGAGGGCATTCTGTTTGTCCGCCCCGAGCCGACGGTCATTCTAACGACCGATGCCTCTCTGATGGATTGGGGTGCACAACTGGGGGAGCACAGAGCGCATGGCCTCTGGTCCCCCCAGGAGTCTCGATGCCACATCAACCTGCTGGAGCTTCGAGCAGTCCGACTAGCCCTCACCGCCTTCGCTCCATTTGTATGGGGTCAAGTGGTCCAGGTCCAGATGGGCAATACCACGACCATGTACTACCTAAACCTCCAGGGCGGGACGCACTCCTTGCCCCTGTGCAAGGAAGCTCTCCGCACTTGGTCCCTCGTGAGCAGACTGGAGGCGGATCTCCTAGCCATCCATGTGGCGGTAGCCTCCAACACTCTGGCCGATGCCCTAAGCCAGATAGGTGCTGCATCTCACGAGTGGTCTCTCCTGCCGGAGGTAGTACACGATCTCTTCTCCCACTGGGGCACATCTCAGGTGGATCTGTTTGCCTCCAGGGAGAATGCGAAGCTGAGGCTGTTTCATGTCCGCCCCCTCAGCAGGGCTCGCTGCAGGGGGATGCCTTCTCGGGGCCATGGACCCCGGGCCTCTTCAACGCCTTTCCCCCATTTCCCTTGATCCACAAGGTGCTTCTCAAGGCGAGGAGGGACAAGGCGCAGGTGATTCTGGTAGCCCCAGACTGGCCCTGCCAGTTCTGGTATCCAGATCTCCTCAGCTCCAGGCTCCCGAGGCGGCTTCCAGCCCACCCGGACCTGATCTCAGTCTACCTGGGGAAGATACTCCACCTGGACCTTTAATCTCTGCACCTGACGGCCTGGTTCCTGAGCGGCTCGAGTTCCAGGCCTTGGGTCTTTCCGATGAGGTCCTCAACGTTGTTGAGGCATCCTGTAAGGAGTCGACCAGAAAATGCTATACCTTCAAATGGAAGAGATTCTCCATTTGGTGTCAGGATAAGGGGTTGGACCCTTCCTCCTGCTCCTTGGCCAGCATTCTGGACTACTTATGGTCCCTTTCTCAGCAAGGGCTTCGGTCGACGACCGTTAAGGTGCACCTGGCAGCCATCTCTGCTTACCGGGCGCGGGCCAGGAAGCAGTCGGTGGCACAGGAGAAGGTGGTCAGGTGCTTTTTCAAAGGCCTTGATCACATATCCCCTGTGGTGCGAGAACCTCTGCCTCTGTGGGATCTACTGCTGGTATTGGCTAAGCTCATGGACAAGCCATTCGAACCAATGCACAGGTGCGATATCTCCTACCTTTCGTGGAAGACCACCTTCTTGGTGGCTATCATGTCAGCCAGAAGGATGGGAGAGCTCCTGGCACTTTCCATCGAGTCTCCTTATCTGGTCTTCCACAGGGACAAGGTTGTCCTGCGCTCCCACCTGAAATTCCTTCCGAAGATGGTGTCAGTTTCACCTTAACCAGGTGTTGACTCTGCCAGTGTTCTACCCCAGTCGCACTTCGGAGGCCGAATATAGGCTCCATACTTTGGACCCTAGAAGAGCGCTCTCTTATTATAAGGAGCCGACGGCTGAAGTTCGGGGAGAGGTTCGCCAGCTGTTTGCCACCTATGCTGAAGCCGCTTCTGGCAGACCTGGAACCAAGCGGACGATAGGCAGGTGGGTCACCTCCTGCATTGATCTCTGCTGTAGGTTCACGGGCATGGAGCCTCCCAAAGGGATAAGAGCTCATTCTATCCGCCATACCGCTGCTTTGGTGGCTGCTTCCAGGGACGTCCCTATCCAGGAAATCTGCAGGGCTGCTACCTGGAAGTCAGCACACACCTTCATTACCCACTACCACATCGACTTTGAGTCACTCCAGGATGCTGGTTTTGGGATCTCGGTTCTCCAGTCTTTATTTCCTAAGTAGGGGGTGTGCGCCTTGCCTCCCTCCTCCCGGAGAACTGCTAGGAGTCTGCCAGTAAGTGTGGATAGAACAACATATCCATGTCCCTAGAAATACAGGTTACTCACCTGTAACAGGAGATCTAGGAATGGTATACAGTATGTTGTTCATCCACACAACCCACCTGACCTCCCCGGCTTCCACGCACTACCTGGCTTCCAGCGGGCTAGATCTGGCGTCATGGGGCGGAACCGAGAGTTTTACCACCCGGGTGGGTGGGAGGAGCCAGCTTGAAGACCTTCCGGCAAGATTTAAAGCGGCAAGGTACCTGCCAGTAAGTGTGGATGAACAACATATACCATTCCTAGAACTCCTGTTACAGGTGAGTAACCTGTATTTATCTACCGTCAGTTTCTATGTTTCTATGTAAGTCAGTCAGCTGGTTCACATACCTTCCCCCATTTCTTTTTCCTGTCTGTAAGGCTGGCATATGTGCGAAGGTGCGGGTGTGTGAAACATAACATAGAAGGTGTTGGCAGGTAAAGACCTCCTGGCCCACCTAGTCTGCCCTATCTTCCCTATCTGCAGTGCCACCGCAGACCCTACTTGGTTTTCACACTCCCTTACCTTACTTCAGAGATCCCCTTGTGTCTGTCTCGTGCATTTTTGAACCCTGTAACTGTTTTAGCCCCCACGACCTCCGCTGTTAGGCTGTTCCAAGCATCCACTGCTCTTTCTGTGAAGAAGTACTTCCTCATTTCCTCTCGGGCCCACCCCCCCAGCTTCATAGTGTGAGTCCTTGCCCTCGAACATCTTTTTCTTTGGAAGATGCTCCCTCCGTGTACCTTGTTTATACCTCTGAGGTATTTGAATCTTTCAATCATATCCCCTTTTCCCTCCTATCTGGGGAGTACATGTTTAATTCCTTAAGCCTTTCTTCATAGGGCTTCTGGTGCAGGCCGTCTACGATTTTGGTTGCCCACCTCTGTACCATCTCCACCCAGTCAATATCCTTTCATAGTTGGGGTCTCCAGAACTGTACACAGTACTCGAGGTGGAGTCTCACCAGTGATCTATAAAGGAGTATTATTACTTCCCTCTTTCTGCTGGTGATACCCCTGCCTATGCGTCCAAACATCCCGCTAGCCTTTCCCACTGTTTAGCTACCTTCAGGTCATCAGTAATGATGACTCCCAGGTCCCTTTCTTGTTTTGTGACTGCTAGTACTTCTCCCATTTGGTACGTTGCCCCTGGGTTTCTGAGCCCCAAGTGATTTTGCACTTTTTTGCTTTGAAATGCAGCTGCCAAGCTCGTGACCATTCTTCCAGCCTTTTTAGATCTTTCCTCATTCTTTCTCACCACCACCACCACCACCGATGTGTCAGCTCTGTTGCAGATTTTTGTGTGATCTACAAACAGGCATTCCTTCCCTTCCAGTCCTCCTGCAATGTAGCTATTAAAGACATTGAAGAGGACTGGGCCTAGTACTTACCCTTGTGGCACCCCGCTGATCACATTACCTTCTTCAGAGTGAACGCCACTTACCATCACCCTCTGACTCCTATTGCCTAGCCAGCTGACTACCCATCTTACTACTTTAGGGCCTACTGCTAGGTTTCTCAGCTTGCTCACCGGCCTTCTATGTGGAACGGCGTCAAAGGCCTTACTGAAATCTAGGTAGGCTACATCAACTGCCCCCCCGCCCCAATCCACTTCCTTGGTTTCCTAATCAAAGAATTAGCTCAGGTTTGTCTGGCAAGACCTCCCCCTGTGTAACCATGTTGCCTTGGATCCTGTAGTGCACTGGTAACAAGGTATTCCCCAATCCTTGTTTTCAGTAATGATTCCATTGCTTTACCCACTACCAAAGTCAGGCTAACACGCCTATAGATTCTTGCCTCCTCTTTGTTTCCACTTTTGTGGAGTAGGACTACATCAAGCCATCTCCAGTCTCCCAGTAGCTCTCCTGTTTCTTGTGACAGGTTAAACAGGGTTGTCAGAGGAGCAGCCAGCTCCTTCTTGAGCTCCCTCAATAACCTTGGGTGCACCTCATCTGGTCCTATTGACTTGTCTACTTTTAACTGTGACAGTTCCCTTAGGACTCTTTCCTCTGTAAAGGGGCTAGTGTCCACCTCCCATCCCTTACTGACCGTGTCTTTTATCATTTGCCCGCTGCCTACCTCCTCCTCTGTAAATACTGAACGGAAGAATTTAAGTATGTCTGCTGTTTGGTGGTCCTCTTCCACACAAGCTCCTCATTCCCCTTTCAGCCTTACTACCCCTCCCTATGTCTTTCTCTTTTCGTTTCTGTATCCAAAATGAGGTTTAAATTACTTGTAGAAAGATCTGGTAAGTAGGGGGAGTGGCTTAGCTAGAAGGAAGCTACATTTAAAGACTGCCTTAGAAAGATTCTGCTAATAGCTTGGCAGAAGACTCCAGGAGAAAGGACTGCTGTGTGACTGAACTTCTCTGCTGGGACTAAATTAGAAGAACTTTTGTATTTAGACCTTTAATTTAGGGTAAAAAAAACTAACATACAAAACAAAACAAAAAAAGTGTGTGTTTGGGTTAACTGAACTGAATAGGTAACTGAAAAGTCATCTAGGTGTAAATCTCAGGTGACTGAAAGGACTTAACTGTTGTGAGGTTTAAATTACTTGTAGAAAGATCTGGTAAGTAGGGGGAGTGGCTTAGCTAGAAGGAAACTACATTTAAAGACTGCCTTAGAAAGATTCTGCTAATAGCTTGGCAGAAGACTCCAGGAGAAAGAACTGCTGTGTGAATGAACTTCTCTACTGGGACTATATTGCCCTCCTTCCCTTCCCCCCACCCAAAGCTAGTTCTATTTTTATAGGCACAGGATTTGACTAACAACAGGAACTTCCTGTTTAGGGGCAGGAAGTGAGTGATCAAAGAACTACCAAGGACCCACCATCCTAGAAGGGCAAGAGTAGCTCTCCGGCCCCCTCTAGCTGCTGGAGGTCTGCCTCTGAACAAGTAAGCGGTCTACTGAGAAATATAGGATATTCTTGTCTCAGAACAGGACAATCAGGAGCTTAAAGGGCACACAGGCAGAAAGTAAGGAGAGAGAGAAAACATAGGAAAGAGTAAGGATTGCAAACAGTTAAGGGGCAGAAATAAGACATGATTGGAGTGGTGCAGTGCAGTGGCTGTGGAGCAGCAGTCTTCCGGGAGATGTTCTGGAGGATGCGGTGTTGTCCCATCTGCAGGCACCTCTCTGGGCTGAGGGAGGAGGTTGCCCATCTCCAGGCTGAGTTGGCCAGGATTTGTGGGACCTCCTTCCATCCAGGGACCACCAGTGCCACTGCGCGCTGCCTCAGAGGTTGCCAAGAAAGAGGAGCGGTTGGACCACAGTGGCTCAGGGAGGGTGAAGGTGGTGGAACAGAGGCACATCCTCCAGTTGTACCTTCTCCACTCCTATGCCATTCTGGCAAAGTGTGGTTCCTCCTATGGAGGCACCTACAGTGGAGACCAAGGAGGATGCTGGGAACCTCCACAAGGAGACCCACAGGAGGGTGGCAGGGACCCTGCAGGGAAGGAAACAACTCCTGGTGGGGACTCCATTGTTAGGAAGGTAGAACTGGGCAAGGAAGGGGAGAGGGAGGTAAGGTGCCTGCCTGGCGCCATGGCTTGGAGGGACAGGGAGCGAATCCTCAGGATTGCTGGAGCAGCTGCACAGGGGAGGGAGCTGGATGTCATTGTCCACTTAGGGACAAATGACCTGGCTAAGAAAGGGATTAGAGAAGTGCAGGAAGAGTTTGTGGAATTGGGGAGGGGCCTTAGTCAAGTAGCACGCATGGTAACCTCCTCGGAGGTGCTACCCATCTATGGCATAGGAGAGGCTAGGGTGTTCCGCACTCATGGGATTCAATCAGTGGTTGAAAAACTGGTGTGGAGCTCAGGATTTGGCTTCATTGGGGACTGGGGTCCACCTGGAGTGATGCAAGCCTATACTGGCATGATGGGCTGCATCTGTCCGGGAGGGAACCAGGATCCTAGGTGATAGGTTTAAATGTTCATTGGCAAGCTTTTAAACCAGCCAAGGGGAGGCACTGGAAAGGAGCAGGAAAATTCTAGCCCCCAAACAATCACGGTAGTAAGTCTGGCAAACACCAACATGGAGGTGTCGATAGGAGAAGGGCAGGGGTAAATGGAGAAAGTGACAAAGGCAAGAAGGACAGGGATGGGGCAAAGGGGTAAGGCCATCAGGAAATGGAGGGTAATGAGTACCAATGCCCGTAGTCTGGGCAACAAGCTCCCTGAGCTGGTGGCCTTAATGGAAGAGGGATGCCTGGATATCGTAGCAGTCACAGAAACATGGTACACAGAGAACCATGACTGGGATGTTAACATACCAGGGTACATAACCTACAGGAGAGACAGGCAGGGGAGAAGAGGGGGAGGAGTAGCTCTCTATGTAAAGGAAGGGATAAAAGCAACTGAACAAAAGAGTAAACAGGGAGGAGAGGAGGCACTGTGGGTCACCTTGGAGACTGGAAAGGGCACCACAATCTGCACAGGGGTTGTGTACAGACCCCCATGTCAGGGGGAGGAATGGACAAGGATATGATGGAAGGCATTCTTAGAATGGCAGAGAAAGGGAGATACTGTTGATGGAGACCTGAATATGCCAGATGTTAACTGGAGCACATTTGCTGCAGTGACATCCAAAAGCAGGGCCATTCTTGACGCCTACAGGTGGCAGGCATTAGACAGCTAGTTTCAGAACCCACTGTGAGGGAGCAATCTTAGACCTCGTATTTTAAACGGGGCAGTGAGAGGATCTCAGATCTAGAAGTGGCTGCCATCTGGGACAAGTGACCATCAAACAGTGTGGTTCATGTTAACCTCAGCTACAGAGTCAAGCCATACAAAAGTGAGGGTACTGGACTTTAGGAGGGCTGACTTTGGCAAGATGGGAGAGTGCCTCTGAAAAGCACTAGCAAACAGGCTAGAAGGAGGTGTGGAGCAACAATGGGGAATTATCAAAACTGCCATCACAGAGGCAACAAGCCTTTGTGTGAAGCAAATAAACAAATCAAAACGAAAGAAAAAGCCACTATGGTTCTCAAGAGAGGTGGCTGTGAAAGTCAAGAAGAAAAAGATAGCATTCCAGAAGTATAAGGAAACACAGAAGGAGCAGGACAGAGAGCTGCACCAGTTAAGGCAGAAAGAAGCAGGGAGGAAAGTCAGAATAGCAAAGGCCCAAACTGAGGAAAAGATAGCCAACTCAGTTAAGAAGGGGGATAAAACCTTTTATAGGTACATCAGCGAGCGTAGAAAGACAAAGGGAGGGATAGTGAGGCTGAATAGAATAACGGTGGGTGGGCAGAGGGGACAGTGAAAAGCAGGAATACTGAATGAATATTTCTGCCAGTATTCACAAAAGAAGAGGGGAAGTGCCTAATCCAATTAACAGATACTCTTGATAGGGGGGCGATCCCAGTCCTTTCAATAGAAGAAAAGGTTCTGCAAGAACTCCTAAAACTGAAGGTGGACAAAGCAATGGGTCCTGATGGAATTCACCCAGAATTTTAAAAGAATTAAGGAAGGAACTAGTGAAACCACTTGCTACTCTTTTTAATAAATCATGGGAGGATGGTGTGGTACCCGAGCACTGGAGGAAGGCGGATGTGATTCCCCTTCACAAAAGTGGGACCAAGACAGAGGCAGGAAATTACAGACCTGTCAGTCTGACCTCTGTGGTAGGGAAAGTGATGGAGTCACTTCTGAAGGCAAGAATAGTTGAGTACCTAGAGGTCAGTGGAGCACAGGATCCAAGGCAGCATGGGTTCACAGTGGGAAGGTCATGTCAGACGAATCTAATAGATTTCTTTGACTGGGTGACCAAAGTAGTAGACCAGGGAGGGGCTGTGGACATGGCCTACCTAGACTTTAGCAAGGCATTTGACACAGTCCCACACAAAAGATTATTAGTCAAATTAACCAGCCTGGGAGTGGGTCCCAGGGTGGTAGCCTGTAAAACATTGGCTGGACAACAGGACACAGAAGGTAATTGTAAATGGAGTCCACTCTGAAGAAAGGGCGGTTACTAGTGGGTACCGTGAGGGTTCGTATTGGGTCCAGTCCTTTTAATGTCTTCATCAGTGGCATTGCAGAGGGACTGGAAGGAAAAAGTATGCCTTTTGCAGATGACACAAAGATCTGCAACAGGATTGATACACAAGGAGGCGTGGAAAGGATGAAAAGGGACTTGGCAAGGTTGGAGGAATGGTCAGATGTATGGCAGCTAGGATTCAATGCAAAAAAGTGCAAAATAATGCACCTGGGAAACAAGAACCCAGGGGAAGAATACACAATGGGTGGGAGGAGTAACAACAAAACAGGAAAGGGACCTGGGGGTAATCATATCAGATGACCTTAAGGTTAGCAAGCAATGTGAGAAGGCAGTAAGGAGGGCCGGGGTATACTGGGATGTATAGGGAGAGGCATCAGCAGCAGAAAACAGGAAGTTGTTATCCTCTGTACAGACAGTTGGTGAGACCGCCTGGAATACTGTGTCCAGTTCTGGAGACCCCATCTCTGCAAGGACATAGACAGGATAGAGGCAGTCCAGAGGAGGGCAACTAAAATGGTGCATGGTCTGCAAGAGAAGCTCGGATGAGGAGAGACTAAAGGAGCTTGATATGTATACCCTTGAGGAAAGAAGGAGAGGGGACATGATAGAAACTTTCAAGTACCTCAAGGAATCAACAAAGTCCAAGAGGGTAGCATCTTTCAGAAAAAGAGACTTGCAAGAACAAGGGACACAATTTAAAGATAGAAGGAGGGCGGTTCAGGGCAGTGTGAGGAAGTATTATTTCACAGAGAGGGTAGTGGATGCATGGAACAGCCTTCCTGAGGAAGTTGTGGAGTCTAAAACTGTGGGAGAATTCAAGAATGCATGGGACAGACATAAGGCAATTCTTGTGGGGGGCAGGAAGATATAGGCTGTTGGTTAAATAGGATCTGTGGCCTATCCTGTAGGTAGGGATATGGGCAGACTAGATGGGCCTAGCAGTCCTTATCTGCCGTCAAAGTCTATGTTTCAAAAAATGTCCTGTGTCTTTAAAAAAGTGTGACGTAAAGGTGTTGTACGTACTCTGCCTCAGCCCCTGTGTGGAGGGGTTGTGGGATAACAGATGAACCAGACACCGAACTTCAAGTTCAACATACAATCTCTGTGTGATATGTATTCAAAATGTAGGAGATAACCTTGAGCAATGGCATATCCCTCCTTCAGTACATTAGTTTACAGCAACAGACCATACATGTCCTTTCTCTGCAGTTAGCCAGCACCTACTCACTCACTGATCTCTGATCTAACTTAGCAGTTGAGTTTCAGCCTCCATCCCTATGAGGGCCTCGTTTGCTTGGGTAGTGGGGGCTCAAATAAAAAGGAAAAAAAGCTAAAAACAAAGAACCTCAGTGCAGAAGCACTGAAACAAGGGTTACCCCAAAGGGCATTGAGAGTAAGCAAAGTTTCAAAGCAACACATCACACATACTTCCATAATGCAAAGCATCATGGGATATACGCAAATCAACATAACATTTCAGATTCTCAGTTTACAGCAGTTTACATGCATTTTAAAAAGCACAGCTAACTTAATTTTTATAATACAGTCAACCAGTTCTTTTTACCATTATCAAAAACACCTGGTGCCATGGTATTTTCAACATTTACAGGTGTCATAAACATAAGGTATATACATCAAGGTATTTTATGACATAGTAGTGCTATTACATACTAAATCCAACAACGATAAACACAACCTGTTGTTTTACATATGCTCAGAGGTCACCACAATAACCTCCCTGTACAAGGACCTCAGAAGGAAAAGGAAAATTAAAGATGACACAATAGGACACTATAGCATAGTAAAGAAAGGAAATGGGTTGCCCATAGGTGGCCAGCCTTATGGACTAGAATTGAAAAGAATAGATTAGGCTAAAAAATAGAACTGTTGCAACAGATTTAAGAAAGGGTCACTCCCTCTCGCACCCTGCGCCCTGACAGTCAAAAGGCTGTTACTGCTACATCATCCAGCCTCCGTTAGATGGCGACCAAGCTGCGACTCGCGTTGTCCCCCCCTCCACAAAAAAGTAGAGTTGTCAATGGATGCTCATTCCTCTTTCATGCAGCCAGCCCTCGAGCGACCCAGGTCTATTCCTGAACCTGGTTTACCAGCATGGCGGCAGGTGAGGCACCTAAGCCCTCAAAGCTCCACGCCACAGGGCCGGCACTGCATTTCTAATTTTAGGGAAAAATAGTAAAAATCTGATAGGAGGATGGTGGGGAATTGGTAATCATGGCTGCGCCTGAAAAGGGACGCAATACTGAAAAAGCAAGCTGAGGCACTTTCTCACTCTATATCGCGGTATATCGTGCTGCACGATAATCGCAATATTGTTTTTTACAACGATAAATTATCAGTGGTAATTACTTGTTGTATCATGTTGTGTTATCATGACATCCCTAGTTCCAAGTAGCTTTTTGCAGTCATTTCAACAGTAAAACTATATACCGTTTTAAACAAAGGGATCCCAGTTTCACATACAGTTTTACAGAGATTCCCACACATTTTTTTTATAACTGCAGTTATGCAAGCGGAAGAAAAGACAGAACAGCAGGTGAAGACAGAAAGATAGCAAGAGGCGAATTATGAAACCGTTGGAGTGATCAGTTCCTAGGTTTCACAAAATGTGGTTGCACAACCAGACAGACAAGAGATAGAAAAGGAGAGGATAGAACAGATCTTTGCATTTAAACACTTTCTACATAACAAATGGGCAGGGCCTTATTCTACCCTGTCACATACCCACCCCTCTTTAAGAGGGAAACTGTTTTACAAAAACAGGTTTCCAAAACATTCTTTTAAATTCCCATCTAACATTGTTTTATAACCTTTGCAGTTCAGTGCATATGCAGTGCAGCAAACGGAGAAGTTTCAGCTCATATTTTTTTTCAACCTTCGGAATTCTCGATTCCTTATCTATATCGTGACAGAAAATCAACACTGACATTCTGTTTCCCAGATTTGTGCATTGCTTTAAATTTAAATGGCTATAGTGCCAGGTACCACTGTGTGATTCTAGAATTTTTATCCTTCATTTGGTTAAGCCAACAGAGAGTATTGTGATCTGTTACAAGTACAAAGTCAGCTCCTAGTAAGTAAAACTTAAGGGATTCCATGGCCCACTTTGTTGAAAGGCATTCTTTTTCAATGGTAGAGTACCTTTTCTCTCTATCGTGCAATTTCCTACTTCTGTATAGAATAGGATGTTCTTTCCCATCTATATGCTGACTCAGGACTGCACCTCGGCCCATCTCTGATGCATCTGTCTGTAACAGAAATTGTTTCTTGAAGTCTGGGCTTTTTAAAACTGGCTGAACATAATGCAGGCTTAATGTCTCAAAAAGCTTCATCCCACTCTGGGGTCCATTTCACATTATTCGGGAACAGTTTCTTTGTGAGTTCAGTGAGGAGAGTAGCTAACTGGGCAAAGTTGGGAACAAATCTCTGATAATAACCAGCCAGCCCTGAAAATTACCTGACATGTGTCTTGGTTTTGGGGACAGGGCTGTTGGCTACAGCTTCTATCTTTGAAACCTCTGACTTGACTTCTCCATGCCCAATGCACACTTGGTAGAATTAATTGTCAGACCTACCTTTTTTGATCGATTGGATAATTGCTCATAGGTGTTCCAGGTGGCTTTTCCAGTCTGTACTGTACACCACAACATTCAGGTACGCAGCACAATAACCAGTGTGAGGGGATAAAATTATATCCATGCACCACTGGAATGTAGCAGGAGCGCCATGTAAACCCAAATGGCATGGTGGTGAACTGATAGACTCCTATAGGAGTGGCAAGTGCAGTTTTGCCTCTGGATTCTTTAGCTAGGGAGATTTGTCAGTAACCCTTGGTGAGATCAAGGGTACTGATAAACTTAGCAATTCCCAGTCTGTCCACCAAGTCATCTATTCTGGGCAAACGATAACTTTCAAAGTCTGACACTTGATTGTTTCCTAAAATCAAGGCAGATTCGTAAACCCCCTTCATTTTTGTTTATAATCACCATTGGCGATGACCAAGCACTTCTCGGCTCTTCTGTGATACCCAGTTCTTTCATTTTTGGTATTTCCTTAACCACATCAGCTCTTAAGCGCTCTGGTAATCTGTATGTCTTTTGTCTAATAGGGCGAGCATTGCTTGTCACTATTACATGCTCAACCTATTTTTGCTCAGCCTGGTACTGTGGTAAAAGTACTGATAAATGTCTTTAGCAAGTTATGAATTTCTGCAGTTTGTTCGGAGGTTAAGGAAACATTCACCTTTGCAGCATCAGCAGTAACAGTTTGTTCCAGTCTGTCATAAGGTACATCAGTATCTTCATCAATTTCTGGTAAAACCAGCAAAACGCCTTTAGGTGTTCTTTCAACCCATTTCTTGAGGTTAGCATAGTATATCTTAGTGGATTTTTTTGCTATCAGGGGTGGTCTCAAAATCATAGCTAACTATGCCAGTATGTCTAGGCACTTTATAAAGCCCTTGCCACTTCATTAACTGTTTATTTTCTGTAGGGGTAGCAGTAGCAAGACCTTTTTTCCTGGCTCAAAAACATTTTTACCCCAAGGTCATAATACACCTTCTGCTGGTTTGGGGCCTCTTCCTGATTACTATGGGCAATTTCAACATATTTCCCCAGCTTCTTTCTCAGGGCATACATATAAGATGGTAATTGTTTCTGATTGGGGTTATCTTTCCAGATTTATTTTATTACATCTAGTGGCCCTCTAAGTTGTCTACCATGTAGCATTTCAGATGGTGAAAAACCTGTTGATGTCTGTGGCACTCCTCTGAAAGCAAAAAGCAGGTAAGGTAAATGTTGGTCCCCGTCTTTCCCTTCCCCTTTTACAAACCTTTTTAACATGCGTTTTAGGGTTTGATTAAAATGCTCAATAAGACCGTCTGTTTGAAGGTGATAAGAGGAGGTTCTTATGGCAGTAATACGCAGTAGTCGGTATAGCTTCTTCAGTAATGCAGCACCAAAATTACTACCCTGATCAGTAATAATCTCTTTTGGTATGTCCACCCTCTTGAAAATTTTGACAAGCTCTGCTGTAACTTTTGGGGCTGTGACAGTACGTATAGGAACAGTGCTTGGGTATTGAGTAGAATAGTCACATACTACCAAAATGAATAGATTTCCCTTTTTACTTTTGTCTAAGGGGCCAACCACATCTATTGCAATTCTCTCAAAAGGTACATCTATCAAGGGTAGTTCACTGGAGCTACTTTCTGACACTCAGCACAAGAACTGCAATAGGTAGCAACATCTTCATGAATACCAGGCCAGTAAAATCTGCCAGTAATCTGGCAAGGGTGCGATCCCTCCCTGAGTGACCAGCCATCAGACTATCATGTACAATCTGTAAAGATATATACTTACGTGGTATAACCAATTGTTCTATCTGGTCATGTGTTTGAGGTTTAACCCAAACTCTGTGCAGTAGCCCGTTATATTTCTTAAACATAGGTTCACCCCCCAAGCTGCTTAAAATAACCCTGGAGAGAAACATAGTTATCCTGTTCTGAAAGAAAATCACAATAAGTGGTCAGTTTAGTTTCAGCATTTTCATATGTTAACCCCTTATGAAGGGGTTAACATATGAATAATCAGTCTTTTGTTGCCACTGTTTCTTCAGGCATCATCTCTCTTTCCTGGACTTCCGGATCTTGGAGCTGTGCTCAATCAAGTCCGAATCAAAATCAGTGAAAGGAAGAATCCCCACCATCTGAGATTTTCTTTGCTTGAGTTCTTGTCACCACAGCTGCTGAAACATCAGGATTTACTCCCTTTGATTCAGCAAATCCTGGAACGTCATTTCTAATAATCACAGGTACAGGTAACTTAATTACAACCCCCACTTTTGTTTGGTACGACACCCCCTTAATAGTCAGAGTCACTTGGCTGGTGGGATAGTAACGAGTGTCCCTGTGGATGCAGATGACACTAGTACCTGGTCCTTTTGGACATTGTTTTCCTAGCACTTCAGTATGTACTAGGGTCTGTCTGCTTCCCAAATCTATAAGTCTCTTCACAGTCTTATCTCCCACCTTCACATGTGTTAAGTACTTGCCCCAGTTTGCTAAAGACAAATCTGCTCCAGTGTCACTCTTCTTACTACGGCAGTTTCTTGCAGTATGACCTGGCTTATTGCACTTACAGCAAATCGTGTCTTTGGGCACAGATTTGTTACCTCCACCAGAGTTATAAGACTTAGAATTTAAATGGGAAAAAGAGTGTCTTACCTGTGCTTGGCTGTTGGTTTGCTGCTGTGGCGTCTGTCTGGCCATTTGGTAATCTTTGGCTAATGAAACTGCCTTTTTGCCACTTTCTGGCTGGTGTTCTTTTACCATAAGCTGCACCTCAGTAGGCAGGATGTTGATGAATTGCTCCATTGCAAATGTGTCAGTGATCTATGGGACGGTTTTCCCTCTGGTTGGAGCCATTTTATCAGGAGTTCTCTTGAGTTGGTTGAAGGCTTCTCGAGGATTGTCGACTGAGTTGTACACTAGAGACCGCAATCTTTGCCTGTATGTCTCTCTTGAGAGGTTGTACCTTTTCAGGATTTCGCTTTTCACCAGGTCATAGTTTTCTGATTGTGCAGTGTCCATATTGCTGTAGGCAAGTTGGGTTGTCAGGTAAGGTACCAGTCTGATTGCCCATTGCTGCTTTTGTCACTGGCAGGCTGCGGCAGCCCTTTCAAATGTCAGGTATGCTTCTATATCATCAGAGGGACACAACTTTGTAAGTTTAATGTCTTTTAAGTTGCTTGTGTATTGTTTCTTGTCTGGATCTGTGCCAGATCCTCTGCCTTTGGTAGCGTGCAAGGCATCCAGCTATCGCTGCATCTCTTCTCTCCTCTGCTTCTCCTGTCGCTGCATCTGCTCTTTTCTGTGATTTCCATCTTTTTGTTGTATAGCTCACCATTTGAAAAAGGCAGTCAAGTTTTCAGGTTCTGTCACTACCTGTTCTTTTTCTATAACTGGTGCTAACTGTACAGTCTCAGCTTGGACTTCTGTCTCCTGGTAACGACTCCTGGGCTTGCTGCTGCAGAACCATACCTTTCTTATATGCTTCCCTGGTACCAGGTCAAGTACCCACACACAAAACTCCTGGCTTTGAGTATGCACAGCATAAATCCCACTTAGGCTGACACCATCTGTCGTCGAGGCATAGATCAGGAAGCATAGGAAAACCAAGAGTTGTAAAATTCGCAACAAGAGTTTTATTATTAACAACAGTAAAATAAAAAAAATTAAATTGTTCAGAATAACTATTTACAATGGCAGTACAAACATAGAAAGCAGAATCTTTTTTCTTAATTTCCAATCTGTCTCTTTCTCTTAAAAGAAATTGCAGCTCCTTTTTATATGTCTGTGCAGGTGCTCATTAAGAAAACAGCATGCTTCTCACGCAGTGTTCTTGTAAGTTTCCAGTGTTCTTGACAGTTTTAGCAGGTGCAGCAAAAAGAACATTGTGACCCAGAACTGACCTCTTGTTTATGTTTTTTGCAAAAGGCTTAAAAATTGCATCTCCGGTTAACCCTGTGAGTTCCAAATAGCTTCGCAGTTATTTCAACAGTATAACTATTTGCAGTTTTAAACAAAGGGATCCCAGGATCAATTACATTTCCACAAAAAGATTTACATATATTTTTATACTAGCAGATATGCAAGGGGGAGAAAATACAGAACAGCAAGTGAGGGTAGAGAGATGGCAAGAGGCAGAGTATTGCAAGACCGTCTGGGTGATCAAGTTCTGGGTCTCACGGGAAAATGTGGTTGTGTAACCAGAGAGACAATAGACAGAAAAGGAGAGAATAGAACAGACCCTTGTGTTTAAACACTTTCTGCATATCAACTGGGACAGGGCCATATTCAGCCTTGTCACAGGGGTCTTCACCTTCAGAATCCTGGGACAAAACTACCGGGAAACATTAGCACAGGGACAAGGATTGGAACTGTCTCTGGTCTGTCTCCTGCTTGCGGTCTCTGCACAGGAAGTCCTCAACCTCTAAACGGTCTTCCTCTCTCTCGGGCGGTCAACCTCGGCCCCGTGCACCCTAATTTCTGCATTGCTACCGGTGGCCCTGGCACCTGCCCAGGTCTCCCTCGCGTGTGGTGGCTCTTTGCGGCAGGGTACTCCGTATCCTGCTCCCTAGTCCCTTCTGTTTCAGCCCTTATTCTCAGCAGATACACAGGCGGCTCAGTTGGGGCTCTTCGGCCAGTGCAGGTATGGTATCTGCCAGTGTCCATGCTGCTGACGCCAGTCTCATCCTCTGGGACCGCCGTCAGTTCTGTTCCTCCTCCTCAGGGGCAGACACTGCAGAACGCTGGTGCCTCTTCGGGCCTGGTGTCTCCTCTGCCTTCAACCTGGGGGGGGTCATCCTCCGTCCCGTCTTCCCACAGCCAGCGCCCGTGGATCCACCTCTGGCTTTACCTCGGCCAACACTTGCTGGGCCTGTGCCTGATTCCCTTCTGCCGAAGCCCACGAGAGTCATGCTGGCTCTGCCTGTCCCTCCCATTGGGCCTGCACCTGACCTGCCACAGCCAGTGCCCGTCAGGCTCACGCCACCACCCCCTCAGCAGACACCTGTGGGCCCGTCCTACCACAACCTACTCCTTTCGGACTGGCACCTATCCTACCGAAATGTGCACTTGTAGGACCTCAGCCTGGGTACTGTATGCTGGCCTGGCGCCTGTGTACACCCACCCTATGCGGACAGGACCTGCGCAGGGTTATCAATACCTGGCAACTTTGGGACCTGCGCTGGTCTACAATTACCCAATGCTTGGGGGACCTGTGGCGGTCCTTTTTGATTACTGTGGTCTGATATCGACCTTGTGTTTCATGCAGATGCAGGTCTCCACCCCGAGAGGACCAGCCTCAGTCACCCCTCAGAAGCCTTCTTCGGGCCCCATATCCCCAGACCTTATTCAGCCTGGCCCTAGTGCTCCTCTCACCCTCTGGGGTAGACCTGATGGTGGGT
This sequence comes from Neoceratodus forsteri, assembly GCA_016271365.2. Lineage (NCBI taxonomy): Eukaryota > Metazoa > Chordata > Ceratodontiformes > Ceratodontidae > Neoceratodus > Neoceratodus forsteri. The sequence goes on along the minus strand of CM028129.1, from coordinate 504,988,259 downwards.
CTGCCAGCCGCTTGGTTGAGTGTCAGCAGTGAGTCTTCCTCTATTGGCCCAGAATCCTCAGAGACGAGGCACAGAGTAAGGTCCCCAATCTTTCCCTCTCCCCCCGATGATCCCACTTTCTTGGCCATCATGAGGCACATTCAGGCCACTGTGGGGTGGGAGACAGAGGAGCAGGATTCCGAGAGAGGTGGCTGCTGGCAATCTACCTACGTCAGCCCGACGCTGCTCCTTTGGTGGTCCCCCAATTATTGACTCCTATGAGGATGTTACTTGAGCTGCTTGGAACCTCCCCCGTACGGTTCCGGCAGTGTCCAAAAAGACTGACAGACTTTACCTCATACTGGCTAGTGAGACACATTTTGGAGAGCAGCCCAAGGTCGAATTGGTCATCATCAGTGCTGTGCACAGCTGAACCAAGATTCCAACACATCCCAGCTCCCTCCCCCCTGACAGGGATGACAGGGGAGTGTAGACAGCTGTACCAGATAGAAAAGTTCACCTTTACCTTGCACTGTGGCCATTTGGGTCATCAGCTGTTTGGCCCATTTGGTACAGTATCAGAACGTCCTATGGGACCAGGCTAGGGAGACAGTCTTGGCATTGCTGGATGACCTTTCTAAGCTAAAGACCTTCCAGGACCTCAAAACAGGCTCAGAAGACGGTACCCATGTCCTCAGGCTGCCTACCTACGATGTGGTAGATGCATCTGGCTGGGCAGTGGCTGTAGGCATCTGTATCAGGTGCCACTCCTGGCAATGGGTCTCTGGCTTTGCATTATGTCCAGTCTAACATAATGGACAACTCTTTCAGGGGGTTTCAAACTTTTTAGGGGAGATGTTCAGGATATGATCGCCAAACTCAGACCTCGGGACTGGCCCTCAGATCAGTCCACTCTGTGTACTGTAGGCAGTCGTAGTCTGGGCAGTGCGCTCCCTTTTGTTGCTCCTCCCTCAGACAGGCCCGACCCCCTCCCAAAGCGTAGGGTAAGCACAAAGTGGGGGCAGCTGTCCCTCCCCCCTCCTCCATGACCATCTGTAGCACCCAGGCGCAGCAGCAGACCCTGCTTCCACTTCCTGATTTCTTGTCAGACTCCCCACGTTTGTTCACCAGGAGGCAGTTGTAGGGGGTCACTTTTCCCCTACACCTAGACAGGTGGAGGGGAGATGACCACAGACAGCTGGGTACTGCAGCTCATCGAGCATGACCACACTCTTGAATTCATAAAGTGGCCTCCAGAAAATCCTCCAAGCAACTCCTTGTACCCTCCCGGCCATATCCTTCTCATTTGGGAGGAAATTCAGGCCTTACTTCAAAAAAAGGCCATAGAGCCAGTTTTGTGGTTTCAGCAAGGAAGAGGATTCCTCTCCTACTTCCTCCTGGTCCCCAGGCGGATGGGAGATCTTTGGCCCATCCTGGACTTAAGCCAGCAGAACCTGCTTATGGCATACAAGTGGTTCAGGATGGTCATCCCTTCGGGGTTTACTGCCCCTGTTACATCAGGGGGGACTGACCTTGTTCTCCGGATATGCAGAATGCCTACATGTATATCAAAGTGTTAGCCTCCTATCGGTGTTTCCTCCGTTTCCACTTTGAGGCGCACTACCAGTTCAGAGCTCTGCCCTTCGGTTTGTCCTCATCCCCCAGGGTCTTCATCAATGCTTGGTGGTGGTGGCAGCTGCCTTAAGACAGCAGGGGGGTAACGTTTTTCCCTGCGTGTACAATTGGCTGGTAGTGGCCCTGTCCAAGGACCGTCTCCTTCAAACGTTTTCTCACTCTTCAGCCTGTTCCCAGCTTTGGGTATTACTACAAACTTGCCAAAGTCCTTTCTGACCCCTTGCCAGTGCCTTCTGTACATAGGGGCAGTGCTGGACATGACCCAGGGGAAGACTTTCTTACCCCGAGACAGAGCAGCGCGTCTGGACCAGGCACACCTTCTTTACTCTAGCCATCATGTTCTGGCGATGGTTCTTCTGAGGATTCTAGGCCTCATGGTGCAACCATTGCCACAGATCCCCTGGCCAGGCTGCATATGAGAATCCCTTGGGACTAACACATCGACACCCTGGATCAACCAGTGTTGGTATTGGATCCAGTCAAGAAGGTACTGCTGTGGTGGCTGGAGCCCAGCAACCTTTTTTTTTTTGGGGGGGGGTCTTTTTGTATGCCTCTCCCTCAGCAGGTCCTTACAATGGACATGTCAGGCCTCGATTGGTGAGGGGGGGTGGGCTCGCCAGACTCACAGGACATGGTTCGAGGTGGAGAAGACCCTCCATATCAATGACCTGAAGATGCAAGCAGTACTGTACACCCTGCAGGCCTTCCAGACTCTGCTGTTCCCGGGTCTGCTCTTGGTTCAGACATACAACATGTGCGTAGTTTTATAGAAACAATGGCGGGGTGGGGCAATTTCTATCCCCTGTGTAGGGAAGCGATGAGCCTGGTATTGAGCCATCTACAACTCTCAACGGTCCATGTTCTCGGCAACCAAAACATCCTGGCGGACAACCTAAGCCACTTGTGGTCCTGAGCTCACGCGTGGGAACTTTTGACCTCGGTGGTAGACCTCTTCAGGTGATGGGGTCAGCCAAAGTTGGACCTTTTTGCTTCCCCACACAATGCAAAACTACCACTTTTCTGCTCACTAGATCCAGGGTCTGGAGTCTTCTGGCGAGACTTATTGTCTCTCTCCTGGACAGGGAGGTTTCTGTATACTTTCCCTTCCTTCCCGCTCCTTCACTGAGTTATAATCAAACTCCAGATGGAGGGGGCTACAGTGATCCTCATAGCCCCCCTCTTGCCATGTCAAATCTGGTTCCCCTTGCTGCAGCGGCTGGCAGTGGAACCTCCGTTGTCCCTGCCCCTTTGCACAGGCCTGCTGTCCCAGGAACAAAGCAGCCTGGTACATACTGATGTCAAGTCTCTCCATCTCCATGCATGGCTCCTGAAGACATAGCCATTGCCAGATTTAGGGTCTCCTCCAGAGTAGCAGATGTCCTTGGGTCTACCAGGAAGTCCTCCACCAGAGCCACTTACTCTATGAAATGGAAGAGCTTTGCTCTTTGGGCTGCATCGCACCATTTAGATCCCTTCACTTGTCCAGTGAATCAGGTCCTTACCTTCAAACAATATGAAGTCTTGCTGTATTCTGACATATGCAGTGATGTCCAACCTTTGAACTGCCCCGGAGATGAAAGAGTTAACTTCCCATGCCAGGCATGGAACGCTGAGCTCGAGCTCGGTTGAGACTCTGTCTGTTGCTGTTTGAACTCAAACCGTCAGATTCTTTACTCCGCCTCACTGAACTGTCGCTCCGGAGATTTCTCCTTTGCTCGGTTCAAGTTTGTCGGTTAAAGTGCCGTTTTCCTTGGTTTTCGACCGAATTTAATCCGTAACCTGTCGGTTCAGTCTCTGTCTGTGGTATCGTGAGTACTAGATAGGTTTATTTTCTTGCTTCTGTGTGGAACTTGTAAACGTGGGATCGGTTCGGTTTGAACCGATCAGGTTTTGTTCAAAAAGTTTATTCTACTTTTAGTGTGTAGTAACGGTCCTTACTCGGTTCTAAAAAAGCAGTTCATTCGTTTTTTTCACGACCATACACGGTCAGGAACCGATAAGGGTCTCTTGCCTGGCGGATTGCCGAAAAAGGTAAGTTTTGTTAGGACTGGCCATGTCTGAGAAACCCAAAGAAAACCGGCCCACTGGGTTTCAACACTGTAGTGTGTGTGGGGAAGCCTTTGCTAAGGCTGACCCCCACACCACCTGTGTTTATTGTCTGGGGTTTGACCACCTCAATTCAGACTGCCAGATTTGCAAGAATTTTCCTGCAGCTACCCTGGAAAAGAGAGTTGGTAGGCTCAGGGAAAGGGAGGCCAAGAAGTCCGCTGACCCGGATGGCCAGCCCGGTTCGGTTCCAACCGAACCAGAAGGAGTGCCCTCTGACCAGGTCGAAACTTCTTCGGGCAAAAGGAGAACCGACTCTGAGGAGTCAGTTCCGGTTAAAAAAAAAAGAAGGGATAAATCAGCGGTGCGGATCCACAAGTTCTTTCTCAGACCACTGATGAAATAGCCAAAGCGATAAGGATTGTTCAGTCGCTTCTTGGTTTAAACCAAACCGGCACCATCGGAAGGCTCGGTTGATTCGGTTCCCCGGTTCCAGATTATAATTTAGAAGATTTTTATGAACTGAGGAGGAGGAAGGAGAGTATGAGGATAGTGATGGTGATTACGAAAGTCTGGATGTGCCCATTGACCCAGACATCTCCCCAGACAGACCTTCAGGGGTTTCTCCTCCTAGGCTTTCTGAGTCCCCTTCCCATTTTATGTTCTACAAAAAAGTGGCTGAAACTCTTCAGCTTCCTATGGAAGAAGCTGTAGACGACCAGGAGGAGCCTGACTATGTTGAAATGATGGATATCCCAGAGTCCAGGAGGCTGTCTGTTCCCCTTCGTAAGTCCTTTGGGAAACAGACAATAAAAATTCTAAAGACTCCTAATTCTATACCTCCTGTGGACAAGAGAATGGACAAGAGGTATACTCTCAAGAGATCAGATACGAGTCCCTTACCCACAATGCAGCCATGTTGGGGTAGTGCAGGCTGCTGCCTGTGATAAGGCAAATATACCCTTGGCTTCACACCCCCTAGATAAGGACTCCAGAAGGATTGATGCCATGGCAAAGAAACAGTACATGGCAGCATCCTTGGGACTCAGGCAGGCCAATTATATGGCCTATACAGCTAGATATCAGAAATCTAGATGGGACACTGTAATGGCCTTAGCTAAACAGGTCCCTGGCCAGCTTGCCAAGGAGCTGGAGCAGGTGGCTGCGGATGGTATTGAGGCATCCAAGGTGCAATTCCATGCTGCAGTGGACTCCAATGATGTTTCATCTAGAGTCATGGCTACATCTGTGGCCCTTCGTAGGATGGCTTGGCTCAGATGTACTAGCCTGTCTCAGGATACCCAGACTAAGGCCATGGATTTTCCTGTTGTGGGTAATTCTCTGTTTGGGGAGCAAACAGAGAACTACATGAAGAAAATGGATGAATACAGGACCACTTATAGGAGTGCTCAGGCCAAGGAAAGGCAAGCCACTCCCCAGAGGCAGCATTCCAGGGGCAGGGGCAGGCCTTTTCATAGGCCTTTCTACCAAGCCCAGGCCTCCTCTTCTGCTTATGCTCATAGGGGGTTCTTCAGAGGGGAGAGGCAGACGAGGTACAAGCAGGCCTGCTTCCACCCCTCAGCCTAAAGCCCCTGCCAAATAGGCACCCTGATGAGTTTGCCAGGGCCGATTCTCCACCACCTGTAGGGGGCAGGCTGGCTTACTTTGTCCAGGACTGGATGTCTTTAACATCAGACAGATGGGTCCTGGAAGTAGTAAGCCAGGGATTGGTTCTCGGCTTCAAAAAGTTTCCAAAGATGAGAACCACATCCTTTCCACCTGCAAGTCCTTCAGAGGCACTTGCCCTGGAGGCAGAGGTCTCTGCTCTCTTGGCTCTGAGAGCCATAGAGAGGGTTCCACCCCTACACAAGGGAAAAGGATTGTACTCCAGGTACTTCCTAACCCCCAAAAAGACAGGAGAATGGCGGCCCATCCTGGATCTCAGATATTTAAACAAGCACCTTTTAAAGCCAAAGTTCAAAATGGTGACTCTGGGAATAATTCTACCCTCTCTAAGGCCAGGGGACTGGCTAGTTTCCCTGGACCTCAAGGATGCCTATTTCCATATTCTCATCAGAAGCTCCCACCGAAAGTACCTCAGGTTCGAGCTGCCCCCTCAGGCCATTACCAATTCAGAGCAATGCCCTTTGGCCTAACTTCTGCTCCAAGGGTGTTCACAAAATACCTGGCAGTAGTGGTTGCCATCCTAAGGAGAAAAAAGATCTCCATCTTTCCATACCTGGACGACTGGCTCATAGTAGGCCAGTCTCCAGACCAAGTCAAGTCACACCTACAGATAACTCAGCAACTGCTCACTTCTCTAGGTTTCCTACTGACTATTTCAAAGTTAGTTCTAGAGCCTGTGCAGCTCCTCACCTTCATAGGGGCAGAGCTGGATACAGCAAAGGCAAGAGCCTTCCTTCCCCTGGACAGGGCAAGGACCCCCTTATCTCACTGGCCTCTTCATTCACCCTCCAGGTGTCTCGACCAGCAAGGCATTTTCTGCAACTCCTGGGACACATGGCTGCCTCTACAGCAGTGGTCCAGGGAGCAAGATTTCAAATGAGGGACATTCAGTTCCACTTGAGAGCCTTCTGGTCTCAGAAAAAGGATCCTCTGACCAAACTAATCCCAGTGACTCGAACCCTGATCCAGGCGTTACAGTGGTGGCAGAATCAGGACAATCTAAGACAGGGAGTTCCTTTTGTCACTCAGTCTCTTTCTCTAATCCTTACTACAGATGCCTCCCTCTTGGGGTGGGGAGCCCACTTGGGGGACCTGGATTGTGGTCTCCTCAGGAATCTCTGCTTCACATCAATCTATTAGAACTCAGAGCAGTGTTTCTAGCACTTCAAGTTTTTTTATAAGTCTGTTCAGAACAAAGTAGTTCAGATCAGGACAGACAATACCACCACAATGTGGTATATCAACAAGCAAGGAGGCACTCGGTCTACAGCCTTGTGCACAGAGGCAATGAAGTTGTGGTCTCTGGCCTGTTCCCTGAATGCCTCTCTTACAGCGGTGCACCTCCCAGGCAAGGCCAATGTCCTGGCAGATGCTCTCAGCAGGATATCTCAGGGCCATCACGAATGGTCCCTGGATCCCCTGATTTTGAAGGTGATCTTCTCCAGATGGAGCATCCCACAGATAGATCTTTTTGCAGCCCTAGACAATCACCAACTTCCTCTTTTGCTGCAGGCCCCCAGTGTTGGGCTCAGTCCCCCTGGATGCCCTAGTTCTCAATTGGGAAGGGAAGTTCCTGTATGGTTCCCCCCCCCACCCCGTTCAAGGTGCTAGTCAAAATCAGGTCTCAACCCTGCAAGGTGATTCTGATTGCTCCAGACTGGGCCAGACAGCCCTGGTACCCTCTCTTGTTGTCCTTAGCAGTCCACCTTCCCTGTCTCTTCCCAGGAATTACAACCTGTTAACATGTGCTCAGGGGAGGGTTTGGTATCCAATCTCAAATCTCTCAATCTCAAGGCCTGGCTCTTGAAGAGTTAGAGTTTGCTGATTTACACTCTCTCAAGGTGTTCTGGAAATCTTAAAGGCTTCTCGAAAGCCTTCCACCAGAAACACTTACAATTCCAAGTGGAAAAGATTTACTATATGGTGCTCTGGGAAGCATATTTCCCCAGAATCTGCTGGTCTGCCCACAGTCCTTGACTATATGGTTCATCTTTAGCTTGGGACTCAGACCAGCTACACTAAGAGTGCATCTGGCAGCTGTCTCTGCCTTCCTCTCAGCAGGCAAGCACTCTTCCCTTTCAGCTCATCCCGTATTTTCTAAATTTTTCAAGGGATTGCTGCATACCAATCCTCCCTTCAGGGCCCCTGCCCCTGCTTGGGACCTTATTGTTTGCATTGCTCATCTTATGCAACCCCCTTTTGAGCCTTTGTCCTCAGCAGAGCTTAAGTACCTGACTTGGAAAACTGTTTTCTTGGTGGCCATCACTTCTGCCAGACGCATAAGTGAGTTACAGGCCCTGTCAATGGAGCCTGATTTTATCTCTTTCCATAGAGAGAAGGTGGTCCTCAGGACTAATAGGCAGTTCTAGGGACATGGATATGTTGTTCATCCACACTATCTGGCAGGTTCCTTGCCGCTTTAAATGTTGCCGGAAGGTCATCAAGCTGGCTCCTCCCACCCACCCGGGTGGTAAAACTCTCGGCTCTGCCTCATGACGCCAGATCTTCCTTACCGCTTGGAAGCTCAGGTTCCCTCCTCAGCGCTCTGTGTTTTTGACTGGTTCCTGATTTTTCGGTTTCTCCGAATTTAGTTTGGAAGTTTTCTAAAATGTTGGTCTTCTTCCCTTGCTGCTGCGATGGATATTTCGTTTCCCGGCTCTCGGAGGCGCCCGGGGAATACCTCCAGGACGGACCCGCACTCCAAGTGCGTTTACTGCCTTGACTTGGACCATGATCCGCAAGTTTGCGAATTTTGCTGTGCCCTTTCGACCAGCGTCCTGGAGGATCGTATGGCCCATTTGGGGCTCGGGCGACCTGGAATTTTTTCCGCGCCGGAAAAATCTTTAGAGGCTCGTCGGGCGGTGTCCGCGTCGGCTGTCTTGGCTGAGCAGCTCGATCTCTCTTCCTTCATGGAGGAGGCGGCGACCAAGGCTGTCTCCCCCCCCCGGTCACGGCGCTTATCCCGCTGTCTTTGAGTTCCTCTCATTCAGCTTCGTTCAAGGAGCCCGTCCTCCTTTCCTCAGGGAGAGGGGCTTCGGGACCTGCCTCGCCCAGGTCAAGGAGTCGCAGGGTAATCCCATCGCCGCGCGCTGGAGAGGTCCCTTCCCTGGCTGCCGACTTTTGACTTCGATCGAAGTTGCGGTTCAGGCCGCTGGCTTCACTGTGTCCCCGTCAGGCCAGCCGGCCATGACTCCCGTCGACGTTGTCTAGTCTTCTCTCGACCCGTCACCCGGGCGGTCTACTGCAGGAGCCGTCAACCCTCGCCGGTTTCCCCGGTGGAGGCCGAGGTTCTGCCTGCACTTTCGGGGCAACAGGCCTCGGTCTTTTTGTCCGAGCCGAGAGAAGAGCGGGTGTCCCCCGCTCCTTCCTGGACCCATCCTCGGTTTCGCTGAGGATCTGGGTCTTGGTCTTGGTCCTCTTCTTGGTCAAGCCGCTCCCGCCGGCTTCGGCGGTCTCAGTCAGGGCACCGAGTTAAGTGGCAATACCGTTCCTCCTCGTCTGCCTCCTCGGATGAGGAGTGGCTTCGATGCAGATGGCGTCGATGTTACGAGGAGTTCATGTGGCAGCAGTTGCTATTGTCCGGGAATCAATCGACTCCGATTCATTCCCCGTCCAGCAAGCAGCTGCCGCCCGAACGGCCAACGCAACCGCTCGCTGCTGTCGAGGTGCCCACTTCAGGGCCGGTTGTTCGTCCGAATCTTGATGCCCCACCGATTTTGGTGGAACCTTGGTCAGGTCACGACCTGTCCCGCAGGTTGTCTGTCACCCTAACTCCCGCCCACCCTCGGCGGGTGAAGAGTGGCTCAGGCCTGAGGCAGCTCTTTGCAGACCCTTCGGAGTCCAATGATGACTCCTCCATGTTCCTCAAGTCGGGAGGGCCCCGGGTCCTCCTCGGACCGCTCTGTGGACGACAGCCCATCGTCCTTTCTGGATCTGCATCAGCTCATCTCGGAGTTCACCGGGATGCAGCTTGAACCATGTCCAAACGGGTCTCTTATCCCCTGACAGAGATTCTAGACTGAGGGGGTTCACCCTCGGAGGCCTTTCCGGTGGCCGAGGCCATTGTCGGCCCGGCCTTGGAGCTTTGGCAGCGGCCTACTTCCTGTCCTGCGCCCTCGGTCAGGATGGCCAGGAAGTACTCTGTCCTTGTCGGTTCTTTGCCCAGTTTTTCAGAGCACCCCTCCGTTGAGGGTTTAGTTACCGATAATGTCTTCCAGCGTTCTGTGAACGCTCAGGATGTGGATAGGCCCCCCGACAAAGAGTCCAAAAGGATGGACTATGATGGGCGCAAGGTTTACGCCGCGTCCTCCCTAGGCCTCCGACAGGCCAGCTCGGCTGCACTGATGGCACATTTTTCCCACACCCTTTTGGGCTTCCTGGATGAGGTGCTCCCTCATCTCCCAGCTGACCTGCGGACCACGGTCCAGCGGGTGCGGGACCAAGGTAGGGCGGTGGCGAAGCAGCAGCTTCAGACTACTCTGGACTTAGGTGATTCCTGTGCCAGGTCAGTAGCGGCCGCTGTGGCCATGCGTCGCAGGGCGTGGCTGAGGATATCCTCTTTCTCAACGGATACCCAGCACAAGTTGGCGGACATCCCCTTCTTGGGGACTGACCTCTTCGGCCCTGGAGTGGAGGGCCGCCGGCAACCTTTGCGTAAGCCCCTTTGTCCCTCGGTCCCTGTGGCTCGACCGGCCCATCAACACCAGCATGAGGGCCAGCAGGCTTGTGCTGGGCATCCTGACCCCAAGCCAGCAGCTTCCTCCAAAGGGAAGCAGGGAGGTAAAAACTCAGGAGCTCCCTCGGCCAGTCCCTCCTCCAAGCCTGCTCAGTGACGGGCTGAGGGGCGCCGTCCCCGGCCTCGTCACCCCTACTCGGGTCCCCCTGTGGGGAGACGACTCCACCCCTCCTCCACCTGGTCCGCTTTCACGGACCGCTGGGTGTCGGAGGTGCTAGGGGAAGGTCCTGCCTCTGGATTGCGAGCAGGCCCCACCCTTTTGAGCCGTTGCCCCTCAGGGGGCCATGGGGTCCGCAGCCTCGCTGTCGGCCCGCCGAGCCGATTTGCCCTGCCCCTCGAGATAGAGGTGATCAGGTAGGTGGTGGATCCTCCTCCAGACCTTGGGTTTGTGTCCAGGTATTCCTGGTCCCCAAACAAACGGGGGGCTTGTGCCCCAACCTTGACCCGCACGACGGTATGATCACTCTGACTCAGATATCCCATCCTCGGAACGAGGCGTGTGGCTCTATTTCCTGGACCTCCAGGACGTTCTTTATACTTCGATCCGTCCGTTTCTTGGGAGACTCCTCCGTTTCTAAAGCAGGGGATCTCTTTACGAGTTCCAGGCCATACCCTTCGGTCTCTTCTCAGCAGCATTCCTGCTGCACCGAAGGGTCCAGGCGTACCCCTACCCGGATGGCGGCCTAACTGCAACCCCTCCAGGGCAGAGGGGTATGGTCCAGAGTTCTGGCCCTCTAGGTTGCTCTCAGACTGGTCTCCTCTCTAATGGAGCCATGTTGGAACGCGTGTCTAAGCGGGTGATCGTTTCTTCGGGACAGAGCTTGATTCTTGAGTCAGAGCTCGGCTCCCGGCGTACAGGGCCGAGGTTCTTCCTCCCTTACCTAGTCATGTCTGACTGGACAATTGCGCCCTGCCCGGGACTTCCTGCACCTCCTGGGCCTTGCGGCGGCCTGCACCAGCGTGGTCTGTTTGGACCCGCTGGTCCATGCGTCCCCTTAATGGGGGCTGGCCAGTCAGCGGTCACAACGCTGCGATCATTTGGACCAGTCCGTGACAACAGCCCAGGGGTTGGGGAACGCTCTCCTTCGGACCGTTCCAGCTCATCTGCAGGAGAACATCCGTCGTCCGCCCCGAATTGACGGTCTTCTCCGACCAATGCATCTCTGATGGGTGGGGCTGCCCATCAAGCAGAACACAGAGTGCACCGCCTCTGGTCATCTCGGGAGTCCCGATGTCATTCCAACCTGCTGGAGCTCGAGGCGGTCCGCTTAGCTCGCACCGTTCACTCCGTTTGTGCGGGGTCTAGTGGTTTAGGTCCAGGCAGACAATACCACTACCATGTGCTACCTAACCCACCAGGATCGGATGAGCCCCTTGCCATTGCATAAGGAGGTTCTCCGCATTGGATCTTGCGCGTAGCCGGGAGGCGGTTTCCTAGCCATTTCGATGGCAGGAGCCTCCAGCACCCTGGCTGATGCCCTAAGCAGGATAAGGGCTGCGCCTCACGAGTGGTCTTCCCTGCCGGAGGTAGCACAAGATCTTTCTCCCTCTAGGTCACGCCTCGGGCGGACCTTGTTTTCCCTCCAGGGAGAATACGAGGCCAAGACTGTCTCATGCCTGCCCCCTCAGCAAGGTTCGCTGTAGGGGATGCCTGTGAGGCCGTGGACCCCGGGCCTCTTCTACGCCTCTCCCCCATTTCCCTTGACCCACAGGCAAGGTGAGGAGGGACTAGGCGCAGGTGATTCTGGTAGCCCCAGACTGGTTTTGCCAGCTCTGGTATCCAGCTCTCCTCAGTCTCGCCCCAGGCTCCCAGGCGGCTTCCAGCCCCTGGTCCTGATCTCTGTTATTAGGGAAGGTATTCCATCCGGACCTTCAATCCCTGCACCTGGCGGCCTGGTCCCTGTGTGGCTAGTGGCCAGGCCTTGGGTCTTCCGCAAGATCCTCGACGTTGTTGGAGGCCCCTGCCAGGAGTCGACCAGATATGCTACGCCTTCAAATGGAAGAGTTCTCCATTTGGTGTTAGGATAGGGCCTGGTCCCCTCTCCTGTTCCTCAGCGAGCATTCCGGACCACCTGCGGTCCGTTCTTCCTCTTGAGCAAGGGCTTCGGTCGACGACCCTTAAGGTGCTCCTGGTAGCCACCCCTGTCTTCCGGGCATCGGCCGGAAGGTAGTCGGTGGTGCAGGAAAGGTGGTCTGGCGCTTTCCAAACCCTTGATCACACTTCCCCTCCGGGGAGAGTATCCCCATCTCTGTGGGATCTTATGCTGGTATGGGCTTAGCTCACGGGTAAGCCGTTCGAACCTATGCACAGGTGCAATTTCCCCACCTGTTGTGGAAGAACACCTTCTTGGGGGCTGCCACGCCAACCAGAAGGCTGGGAGAGCTCCAGGCGCTCCTTTGAGTCTCCCTATCTGGTCTTCCACAGGGACACGGTTGTCCTGCGCCCCACCCGAAGTTCCTTCCGTAGGTGGTGGCGGAGCTTTTCCCTAACCGGGTATTGTCTCTGCCGGGGCTCAACCCCATTCACACCTCGGAGGCCGCATATAGGATCCATTGGGACCCTAATTTAGCACTCACCTTCCCAGGGAGCGTAGGGCTGAAGTTCAGGAGAGGTTCGCCAGCTGTTTGTCATCTATGCTGAAGCTGCACCTGGCAGACCTGCAGTCAAGCGGACGATGAGCGGGTGGGTCACCTCCTGCATAGATCTCTGCCATAGGTGGGTGGGCATGGAGCCTCCCAGAGGGATAAGTGCTCATTTTACCCGCCCTTCCGCTGCATCGGTGGCTGCTTCCGAGGATACCCCTGTCCAGGATATCCGTAGGGCTCCTACCTGGAAGCTGGCATATACCGTTTTTACCCCCTACCACATCGACCTTGGGTCACGCCGGGATGTTGGTCGGGGCCTTGGTTCTCCAGTCTTTATTCCCTAAGTAGGGGGTGTGCGCCTTGCCTCCCTCCTCCCGGAGAACTGCTAGGAGTCTGCCAGATAGTGTGGATGAACAACATATCCATGTCCCTAGAAATACAGGTTACTCACCTGTAACAAGATGTTGGAGTATGTTGTTATCCCTACGACCCAACGCCTCCGGCTTCAACGCACAACCTGGCTTCCAGAGGGCTAGATCTGGCGCCATGGGGCGGAGCCGAGAGTTTTACCACCCGGTGTGGTGGGAGGAGCCAGCTTGAAGACCTTCCAGCAAGATTTAAAGCGGCAAGGAACCTGCCAGATAGTGTGGATGAACAACATATACCATTCCTAGAACTCCTGTTACAGGTGAGTAACCTGTATTTTTTGCCTAAGGTGGTTTCAGATTTCCACCTTAATCAGTCTGTCTCTTCCTGTTTTCTTCACTGACCATTCCCCCTCTGGGGAGAGGAGTCTGAACAGTTTGGATGTGAAAAGGGCCCTTAGCTACTACATAGAGCGCACCAAGGGTCACAGGTTTGACTCCCTCCAACTGTTCCTCACTTATGGTGAGGTTGGAAGGGAAAACCTGCCACTAATCGATCTATTGCCAGGTGGATTGTCTCTTGCATTCAATTTTGCTATGAAAAACTAGGTAGGATCCCACCCTCAGGCCTGAGGGCTCACTCTACCAGAGGTACAGCTGCTTCCCTGGCTGCTGCCAGGGATATTCCTATCTTAGAGATTTGTCAAGCAGCCACCTGGAAAACAGTATACACTTTTACCAAGCATTACTCTCTGGATATCTAGGCTCGGAGTGATGCTCGGTTTGGCACATCAGTGCTTCAGAGCCTATTTCCAAAGTAGGTTCTGCTTGGTAGTCTGCATATGTCAGAATACAGCAAGACTTCATGTTGTTTGAAGAAAAAATTACAACATTACTAAGGTGAGTCATTTCTTCTTCTGTCCCTCTCTGACTTGAGTTTGCGGTACCTCTCTATCAAGGTAAGTCTCTGCCATCTCTACATATCATGTTATTAAGGTTGAAGAGGCGCTTGACACATTGATAGAAATCAAAGCAAACACTTCCCTGGGGCCGGATAATGTCCATCCTAGGTTTTTGAAGGAACTGTCCCTTGTCCTAGCGTATCCCCTCACGATTCTGCTTAACAAATAACTTTGCTCTGGGGTGGTACCTTTGGATTGGAGAAGGGCGATTGTTTTGCCAATTTTCAAAAATGGGTGTGGGAAAGGTGGCAAATTATAGACCGATTAGCCTTTCCTCTCTTTGTAGTAAGCCAATGGAAAGAATAATAAAAAAAAAATTAAGTGATGCAGAAGCAAAAACGAAGGGCGTTATCAGCCTAACACAACATGGATTTCAAAAATTGTTGTGTAGTACAAATTGAATAACCTTTTATGATAACATCAGTAATAGTTTGGACAAAGGGAACCCGGTGGACACGATGATGCTGGACTTTTGAAAGGCATTTGGCACAGTGCCACATTACGAGCTTTTACTTAAGCTTAGCTCACTTGGGTTTAACTGTTATGTGGTTAGGTGGGTGAACGGCTGGCTGGAAAATAGAACTCAGCGGGTCAAGGTAAAAGGATATTTGTCAGAAAAGGGATGGTTTTTCCAGTGGGGTCCCTAAGAGATCTGTCCTAGGCCCCTTATTTATGAGTGATCTTGGAAATAATCAGACCAACTTAATTGCCAAATTGACTCCACAAGTTGGGTGGAGAGGTTAACACTCTGGAGAAGTGTCTTTTCCTAGTACAGGACTTAAAAATCATTAAGGAGTGGGCATTAAAAAACAAAATGAAATTTGACCAGGAGAAATGCACGGTTCTCCATTTCGAGAGTGAAACCCAGCTATGTCCCTATACCTTGAGTAACGTGTTGATATGAGCAGTAGTATTAGAAGAAGACCTGGGTGTAATAAAGGAATAATGCATGACAGGGTGTGTGTCGTGCTGGGGTAAGCACGCCTGGGGCGGGGGGCTGGCCGCAGGCGAGTCCAGCCCCAGGCGTGGCATTATTCCCAGCATGACACACACCCTGTCATGCATTATTCCTATTATACAATGGCTCGTTGTTATATATAAAATAAAATAAAGAATCTTTTTATTAGTGTGAATAAATATTTTTGTTTCTTAAGAGGAGATGCAAAAAAAGAGCTCTATAATGTGATTCATATTGGTTCACAGTGCTGAGAGTAGACCTGTGACGTCGTGCTGAGATAATGCCATGGGTCCAGCCTCAAACTGACTGATCACAGTCCAGGATTCTTTCTTGCCATTGTATAATTAAGCAATAAGGCACAACAGGGTGTGGTATATCATGGGATATCGTCACGCCTCGGGTGGTTGGGCACGAGACCGCAGGCCAAGTGCATCCAACAGTCCAAGAAGTGACGATATCCCATGATATACCACACCCTGGAGTGACTTGTTGCTATTATGAACTGGATTGAATTAATTTTTTTCAAGAAAAAAAAAATACTTTTAAAACCTTGTGAAATTGCTTCTTTTAGCGTGTTGGAAGAGTATGTTTTGACAAAATAGTCCTGAAGGGCTCGGCCAGCAGGTGGCGCTGTTATAACTAACACTGTCACTTTGGTAATACTGGTCCTGTCAAGTATGCTCTCCGTGGGTTTCACGTGGTCATTCTGCCTAGTCTGGGACAGAGTGAATGTGTGTTTAATTTGCGGTTTCTTTTCGGTAGTTAGGTAGAGCTTGTCAGCACCATGATTGTGATTTTCTTTTTTATTTTATTTTGTAACATGATAGTCAAGCACTAGTGACGCTGTGGAAATGACGCTACTCACTCTGTCAACATCATATTCCTCAGGAGTTTGGCTGAGGTAAGAAAATGCATGGCAGGCTTGGTAAAGTACTGGCAGTAGCAGCGGTTGTAGGAGGGATGGCTTTTATTTCGATTTTTGGAGCATGTCTCCAACGGTTGTGCCTTTCTACAGTTTGGTGTGAGGTGGAAATACTGGTGTAGCGGAGCGATGTGTGGTGCTGCAGGTGAGGAGGCTGGTGGCCGGAGGTTTTCTGAAGCCGTGATGATGTAGCTCAATATCACGGCTTCAAAAATGTCTCGGCCAGTCAGCGACATCCATTTACGATCCCCAGTTCATAATTGTAAATAATCTGCTGCCCCATCTGACCAGTGTAAAAAATTAAAAAAATAACCTATACTGCAAAGAGACTACTTAAGTCTGTTCAAAAATCATTTCTAACCAGAAGCGAGCAATGTATCTTACTCATCTATTGGATTATGGGTCCCTTTTCTGGAGCTCATGCTTGAGGCAGGACGTTGAGACGGTAGAGAAGGTTCAGAGAAGGAATACGAAATTGATACCTAGGCTAAGGCATAAAACATTACGGTGAAAGGCTGTCAGAGACTGAGCTCTTCTCCTTAAAGATGAGTAGGAAAAGGGGTGACCTATCTGTGCTTTACAGCATACTCCAAAACCCTGAGTTGATGAGGTAGTGTGTATTATCTTACTGTAGTAGGGGTATCAACCTCAGATTGTAAGCAGTTTGATACCCATTGTTCACACACAAAAAAAGATACAACTACTTCACTCTAAGGGGAGCCCAAGCCTGGATCAGATTACCCCAAGACTTGTATAATATACCATGTATAATCGGCTTTAAAAATGGGTTAGACACTTAAAGTTAAATAACTCTGGGACATAATTCACCCACTCTGAGTGGGAGACAATCCCAATTGGCATATTGCCTACTATTGTCTTGTCCTTCGAAGTGACCAAATGTACCTGTGGATGTGCATTCTGTGGCTCAGCTTGATGCGTTTCGCTCATTCTTGAGGGGCGTTCTGCATTTGAAGCCCTCAATCTGTGACCCTGTCCCGTCTTGGGACCTTGGTTTTGTGTTAGAAAAGCTTACGCTGCCTCCCATTGAACCGGCTGCGCCTTGAGAGTTGTGCTTTGTCGTGGAAAGTGTTATTTCTCATTGCAATTTCTTCTGCTCAAAGGATTTCTGAGATTGTGGCCCTTATGTGTAAGGAGCCTTATTTAATTTTTCACAAAGACAGGGTGTCTTTTCGTACCAATCCCAAGTTTCTTCTTAAGGTGGTGTCAGAGTTTGCTTTGAATCGGTCCATCCACCTGCCTGTTTATTATCTGGAGCATTCTAATCAAGGGGAGGCATTGCTCCATACCTTGGATGTGCATAGAATTTTGAGGTACTATACACACTGGACTAAAGACTCTAGGAAGTCTAACCAGTTGTTTGTTTCGTTCACCCCGGGAAAGTGGGCCACCTGGTGTCCAAACAGTGCTTGTCTAAATTGTTGGCCAACTGGGTTGTCTACTGTTACCTGAAGTACAGCAAAGAACTTCTGGGAAGGCTTAAAGGCTATTCCACTAGAAGTATGTCCACCTCTGTAGCTTGTTTCAGAAATGTCAGCTGCTGACATTTGCACTGCCACCACCGGAACACTGTCCACACTTTCACCAAGCATTATAGTCTAGACATCGTCTCTAGGTGTAGGGCCAACTTCGGCCTAGATGTTCTTCAGGGTCTCCTTTCATAGGCTATTATGTTTTGCCTACCACCCGCAGGATGTGCAAATCCCACTGTGTGACGCCCGAGGCTGTCCTAAAATCTTGAGATGCAGATCCTTTAATCTGCCTTCTTCGGCTTGAGGACAAGTGATTTTATTAGTTTATTTTTTTGCACTTCTTGTCGGGGGGGGGGGTGTGAATGGCACTATTTTTAGTGCCCCCCCCATATACAGGACAAAAGAGATCATAGGCGCTCTACAAAGATAGAAACAACAGTTGAAAGGGCCAGTATTCATTTCAATCGTGTTTTTTTTTCTCCTAGGCATAACTTTCTCAGCTTTTGATATTTTTTAAGGACAACACTTATGTTTGTGAGGGGAGATCTAAATGACACCTAGCTTGACAGTAAAAAGTACAAAAAAAATCAAATTATAGGAAGGTTATGCACATGAGACAAAAAAATTGAAATAAATCCATTTCATTGTTTTATTTCTCATGTGCATAAGTTTCTTAGCATTTGATATTTTTTTGCTACTTTTTGCTGTCCAGGTTCATTTAGATCCCCTCTCACAAACACAAGTATTGTCATTCAAAAATATTAAATGGTTAGAAAGTTATGCCCAGGAGAAAACACCATTGAAATAATTGGGGGCTCATTCATATTCATTCAATGGTGTTTTTTTCATTGGGCATAACTTTCTTAAAATGTATGGTTGCACATTGTTCTACTATAAAATCCATCTTTTCATAATGTTATGCCATCGATGTGACGTCTCTATGTTGTTAACCCATTGATGGTATGTCACATCGATGGTATAACAATGTGGATTGCTCTGCACATGTACTACTTGAACAGACTGCCTTCTTGAAATGCCTGTGGCAGTGAGAGCATGATCCGAAGCCGAAGGCGGTGACTGAAATGACGGAGTGGCTGACAATAGTGATGATCCTGCTTCATTATTTTAATCTTTTTGAGGACCATACACTATAAAATGTAGTATATGGTACATTGATCGGCAACCAGTTTGTTAAACCATCTCGAGGTTGCCGTGGTGACATAAACTTCTCGAGCTTTGCTCTCGAGATTTACACCGTCGCCCTGGCAGCCTCTCGATGGTTAACAAACCGGTTACCAATTGATGACCATACATTATCCTTTATATATTTTGATATTTTTGAATGACAGCACTTGTAATTGTGAGAGGGGATCAAAATGATACCTCAACAGCAAAAAGTGGAAAAAAAAAATAAAAAAAAAGGTAAAAATGTTATGCTCGTGAGAAACAAAATGCCATTGAAATGAACAGGAGCCCATTCATTTCAAAGGTCGATGGCATTTTTTTGTCATGTGCATAACTTTCTTACCATTTGTTTTTTTTTTTTCTTCGTTTTGCTGTCGGGGTGTCATTTAGATTCCCTCTCACAAACACAAGTGTTATTATTCAAAAAACATCAAATGATAAAGTTATACCCAGGAGGAAAAAACGCTATTGAAATGAGTGGGGGTCCATTCATTTCAGTGTTTTTTTTCTCATGGTCATCTTTGGGTGACAGTTAAAAAAAAAAAAAAAACTCTTTTAGGGCAAGTAATTTTTATACCACCACTTGCCCGGGGGCAAGTAGTAAAAAAAAATGATTTGCACACCCCTGTCTGTCTGTCTGTAGTGCCAGAACTACTTGGGACTCAGTCCTACCAGTGATGACCTGCTACAAGAGAGACCATCGCAGTAAAACAATACAGTTGCATAAGAACTGACTGTAGCAGTAGCTCTTTGAGAGGATCTCTTGCAGCAGGGCCTGCCTTCCTCCCTCGTTCCTCCCACCCACCCCTCCGTCTATAGAGGTGAGCCTTCTGCTGTTATTTTTCCTGTGGTATTGGGATACCTCTGAGTCCTCCTTGGTTCCCCATTACGGCATCCTGCTTTTGTTTTTCGGCAGGAGAACTAAGGAGGGTGTTGTGGCGACCCGCCTTTATAGGACTGGCTGATGTCGGGGGGCTGACTTCAGAGGTGGGCAGCCCCTTCTGGTAGACTGTTAGCTAGAAGGTTTCCATGTAGTCCCAGCACCTGGCAGCTTAATCCTACCAGTGATGGCCTGCTGCTAGAGAGCCTATCGAAGATCATCTGTTACGGTAAGTTCTTATGTAACCGTACTTTCTATGAATCCAGACAACATACCGACCCTCGACAGTCAGGGTTGGCATGGCTTCCTTCACAGTGCTTTATAATCAGTTGGGGAAGGGGGAGCATGCTTGGCTGCCATTTTTTTTCTTCCTTGAAGCTCACATTTGAATCTCGATTTCCCAGGTGTCAACACAACTTGCTGCCATCACACCTCTTGGTCAGCCAAGAGAACAGACTTAAAATTATGTTTTATGTTCACTTGATGAGCACTAGGGAAGATCTGTGTTCTGAGCATTTTCGTTTTGTGTGCATTTCTAGGAAGAACTCTCTGGCTAGGCACAGAAGCATGACCGAGTCATCACAGAATTTACGGCAAATTGACATACCACGGAGGTCGATGAGAAGGGTAAGATTCTTTGAAAGGGACACTTTTGGTAGTCTAATGGCATTGACTTTAATATGTAGCGCTAACCTATTGTGGTCTTGGGTTCATACCATGAGCCCAAACCTTGGCTGTGGGCCAGTGGAGCTCTCCGGGTGCTGCAGAGGCAGCACTCTTGGACTCCATGGAAAAGAGGGACAGACAGTCGCTCCTACAGCGCTTCCATTTGACAGCTGCCAGCATAACCACTGTGGTGTTGGTGGTGATCATGCATTGACCGTTGGGGGCATGTCTGCATGGCATTTGAGTCATAATGGCAGGAGCAGACATCCTCATTACTCTAGATTCTCCTTCAGTCACCACGAAGCAGAGTGCGCCCCAAACCACAGTGTTTGGATATAACAGAACCCTGTTGTGGTGGAGGCTCTGAAGAATGTGGATGAAGGCCCAGTAGACTGTGGTGTGTAGGCAGAAGAAGGGGCTCAGAGCAGGGTTACCACCTGTCCCTATTTTCGCAGGACAGTCCTGATTTGGGCAGCTGTGTCCTGCGAAAAAACATGAAAAATACTACTTGTCCTGACATTATAGTAGAAAAAATATTTTCTTACTTTCCTCTAAATGTTGCAAAAAACTATAATACCTTTATTAAAATATCATAAAATGATAAGAAATACCAAAAACAACTGAAAAACTACAACACTTAGTCTTAATTCTGCTTATTTAGTGAAAATAAGTCTGTTGTATTGGTTGAGGTTGCAATTTGCCCTGTGAAAAATCATGTTTCAGTAAGAAATGTCCCACTTTGGGCTTCTTAAAAGGTGGTAACCCTAGCTCAGAGGTATCTGAAGTGCGGTATTAGCGGCAGGGTATGCAGGGGAGTAAAAAGTAACAGTGATCCGTTTAGTACTGAAAAGGTCTTGGAGAGGTGCTCCTTCTCACCACAGACCTGTTTTGGCTTTGTAAATAAAGTGTTTGTGGTTGGGGGATGGTTGTAGGAGAACTTCTGAACAAGGTTTATTTTATTTTTTTTTATTTTTTATGAAGCCTCATTTTTGCTGGGGAGAGGGTTTGATGTCTTTGTGTAATTTAGAGTTTATTCAGATGTGATGAATGTAAAATTAAATTCTGTATTTTAAGTCTTCCAAAACAGACTAGTGTGGGTTGAAAAGTATCTTTTACCTGAGCATATCATTTTCCATTTAGAAAGTTGTTTCCAAGTGAACATTTTTAGAAAAAGTGCTGACATAACCTTAACCATACTATTTTATGAGAGCGTGTACAACAATGATGTACTGTATTTTTTGGAAGAAGTTTTTAGAAGGCTTTTTTCCCATATATGGTACATTCCCGGAAAGAAGAGTCTTGTAGTCCTTCAGCAATATCTGACTACTTTGCAATTTTTTAGTACATTTGGTAAAAAAAAACGAACAAACTTTTCTGTGTGACAGTGTACTAGTTGGCTCACTATAGGAGGCAATACCAAACTTTGCTGACAGAGGGGAGTGAACGCACCTAGCTTTGTCTTAGAGGTATATTTACAGTTCTCTTTCATATTAAAAGTTGCAGGGTAAGTGGGGAGAAAAACAATTTGTAGGCAGTGTTTGGGGCACTTTGACGCATGTGTTTAAAATTATAACGGGTGATGTGGAGGAAACTAGCTCAGGAGATTATCTAGGGGTAGAGTAAATTCAGGAAGCACTGTCAAGCAGGTGTGTAATTGGGGTGTGGAGGTGACAGAGGCTTAGTACCATTTCACAAGAGCACTATAAAAGGACTCCCTCCTAATTTTGTCCTACATGCATTCGTGTCCCAGCAAGTGAGGAGAATGACTGAGTGGAGTAGGTAACCGGCATCTTAGATATTGGCAGGCGTCTAAAGCAAGGAATCAGGAAGTGGGGAACTCTGCCGGTCGACTAAGCCACCTGTTCGCTTACTGTGTAGCAGTCACTGCTGGGAGGGGCGGAAGGTAAAAGATAGGTGAAAATTGGGAATAGGAGCAACACCCCATCTAGGGTCGGAGAGAGTATAAAGAAATTTAAACCGGCTACGGGGGGTACACAGACAGAAATGAAGAAAACTCGAAACACCCTATCACAGGTTTGGGTACAGAAGTATTTCTGGGTAACATAGGGAGAACAGAAGTTGGGAATGCTGAGTCTTGCAGTGCATGACTGTTAGGCAGCAGTTTTCAGAGAGACCTTCTTGAGACTGTGGTGCTGCCCCGTCTGCATGCACCTCTCTGGGCTGAGGGAGGCGTTCGCTAGTCTCCAGGCCAAGTTGGATAGGATTCTGGAGACCTCTTCCTTTACCTAGGGGTCACCAAGTTTGCTAGTTACCTCAGAGGATGCCAGGCAGGAAGAAAGCTAGACTGTAGTGGGCTCTGGAAGGGTGGGGTGGTGAGATGGAGACATATTCCTCAGCCAGTAGCACTACGTAATTTCTACACCACTTTGGCAGGGCATGACTGCTGGTAGGTGGCATTCCCGGTAGTGATCAGAGAGGATGTGGGGGCCATCCACAGTGGATATCCCAAGGAGGGTGGTAGAGGACCGCAAAGGAGGAGGAAGCAGCTTTTGGTGGGGGCCTGAATTGAGGGGGATAGATTTGGGTATAGGAAGGGGAGCATTGTCATGTTAGGTGCCTTGGCCTAGAGAGATGGGAAGCAAATCCTGAGGATTGCTAGGGCAGCAAGATGGTAGCGAGAACTGGATGTCATTGTCCACATTGGGACTAATGACCTGGTTAGGGACAGGGCTGGGATAGTGAGGGGGAGTTTAGGGAGCTGGGGAGGGGTCTTAGAAAGGCAGCACACTCAGTGTCTTTCACTGGAGTGCTGGCTGTTTATGACGCGGAGGACAGAGATCTCAGCACCAGGAGCTTCATCTCATGGCTGAATGAATGGTACAGAGAGGAGGGGTTTGGCTGCATTGTGGACTGGGCACCCACCTGGGAGGATAAGGACTTATACAGGGGTGATGGCCTGCATCTATCTTGAAGGGGAAACATAGCCCTCAGTGTTAAGAGTAAGGTCTCATCTAATATCCGAATCACATAGATTGTTGGCACACAGCTTCGTATTTAGTGCCCTCGAAAATAATTGTTTACTCAGGGGCTAGTGAAAAAATGTTAAATAAACTCAGTTCTAGGGGCATGGATATGTTGTTCTATCCACACTTACTGGCAGGTTCCTTGCCACTTTAAATCTTGCCGGAAGGTCTTCAAACTGGCTCCTCCCACCCACCCGGGTGGTAAAACTCTCGGTTCCACCCCATGACGCCAGATCTTCCTTACCGCTTGGAAGCTCAGGTTCCTTCCTTAGCGCTCTGTGTTTTAGGCCTGGATCCTAACTCGTCGGTTAAACTGAAACTCATACTTAAATTTTCTAGACTTCGGTCTTTTTCTTCCTTCACGGCTGCGATGGACAAATCGACTCCCGGATTTCGGCGGTGCCCTTGTGGGCAGAAGATGTCTCGGACCGATCCACACTCCACGGTGTTTGCTGCCTTGGCTCGAACACCCATCCGCAGGCCTGCGAATTGTGCAAGTCCTTCTCGGTCAACGCTCTCAAGACCGTGCTGCCAGACTTCAACTTCCTTGCCCGAGACGTATTCTCCAGTTAAGTCGAAGGAGGCCCGTTGGGCGGTGTCCGCGGTGGCAGGCTCGGCTGAGAACTTGAGCAAATGATCGCCCTCGAGGAGGAGGCGGCCCAGGCCACATCTTCTCCTTCCTCGGTCGCAGCATTTATCCCGCTCTCCTTGGTCTCCTCCTACTCGGCTTCATTTAAGAAGCTTTGTCAATCCCTCTCTACCAAAGGAGAGGGGCCATCGGGACACTCCTCTCGGTCCAAGAAAAAGGACTCTAAAGGTAAATCCCACTGTCGACGTTCATGGGAGCAGGAGAGGTCCCTTTCCCCGGATAGTCGACGCTCTACTTCGGTTGAGGTTGCAGCTAAGGCTGCCGGCTTCATGGTGTCCCCGTCTGGTCAGCCGGCCAAGACACCCATCGATGCAGTCGAGATTTTTCTCGACCCGTCGGACGGGCTGTCGACTGGAGAAGCCGACAACACATCTTCACTGGTTCCCCAGGTGGAAACCGAGGACTTGCCCGTGCCTCCTGTGCCAGAGTCCCGTTAAGGTACCTGAGCCGGGAGGAATGGGTTTCCGCCCTCCCAGACCCACCCTCGAAACACCGAGGATCTCGGTCTCGACCTCCTCTCGTCCAGCTGATCCCTACCGACATTCTGGGTCTTGGCACTCGAGGAAGCGGTGCACCATCCTCGCATCGCCCCTCTTGAGGGTGGGCTCTGCCAAGTTGCTTCGGGCTATGAGGATCTTATGTGGCAGCAGCTCCTTTTGTCCTGGAGCAAGCCGACTCCGTCGCCTTCCCCGGCCATTAAGTGGCTGTCACCTGAGCGGCCGAAACAACCCCTCGTGGTCATCCAGGAGCCGAAGCCAGCGCCGGTTGTTTGGCCGAAACCAGCTGCACCACCCATCGTGGTGGAACCCCCACCTCCACAACCAAAAACTGGGTCTCTGACCAAGAATTCTCGGTCAGGTCATGGGTTGCCCCATCGGTTGTCTGTCACCCTCACTCCCGATCGCCCTCAGCAGGTGGAGGGTGGCCCAGGCCCTCGGCAGCTGTTTGCAGGCTCCTCTGAGTCTGATGATGACTCTTCCCTGTTCTCCAGGCTTCTCGACTTGGAGTCCTCTGGGGGACAGTCGGTGGACGAGAGCCCATCCTCGTTCATGGGATTACTTCGGCTCATCTCACAATCTACTGGGATGAAGCTCGAACCCGTGTCAAAGCGGGCTAAGTATCCCCTCGCGGAGATACTGGACCGAGGGGATTCTCCTACAGAGGCCTTTCCTGTGGCCGAAGCCACTGTTGGCCCGACCCTGGAGCTATGGCAGCAGCCGGCTTCTTGTCCGGCTCCCTCAGCCAGGAGGTATGCCATTCCCACCGGCTCACTCTCCGGATTCTCGGAGCACCCCTCTGCGGAGTGGTTGGTGACCGACAGTGTTTTTCGGCGTTCTGGAAACGCTCGGGATGTGGACAAGCCACCGGATAAAGAGTCCAAGAAATTGAACTACTCCGGGCGTAAAGTTTACGCTGCGTCCTCCTTAGGCCTTCGTCAGGCCAGTTCGGCCGTACTGATTGCAGACTTTTCCCACGCCCTTTTGGGCTCCCTGGATGAGATGATTCCTCGTCTCCCGGCTGACCTCCAGACTACGGTCAAACAGGTGCAGGATCAGGGAAGGGCAGTGACAAAGCAACAGCTCCAAACTGCTCTTGACATTGGAGACTCTTGTGCCCAGTTAATAGCGGCCGCAGTGGCCATGCGCCGCAGAGCTTGGCTGCGGATCTCCACCTTCACAGCGGATACCCAGCACAAGCTGACAGACGTTCCCTTCCTGGGTACCGACTTGTTCGGTCCCGGGGTGGAGGGTCACTTGGCAGAGGATCGAGAAGTCCAGTGCGACCCTGGACTCGGTCACGTCTGCCCAGAAAGACAAAGGCTGCCAGCAGCAGCGTAAGCCCTTTCGGCCTTCTGCCCCTGCGGCACGTCCGGCCCAGCAACACTAGCATCAGGGCCAGCAGGCTCGCACTTGGCACCCCAAAGCCAAGCCTGCAGCTTCCTCCAGCAGGAAGCCGGGAGGAAAAGGCCCAGGAGGTCCCTCGGCCGGTCCTTCCTCCAAGCCTGCCCAGTGACGGGTTGAGGGCTGTCGCCCCCAGCCTTGTCACCCCCACTTCCGGATCCCCCCGTGGGTGGACGGCTCCACCACTTCTTTTCCGCCTGTTCCACTATCACTGCAGACCACTGGGTGTTGGAAGTGGTAGGGAACGGTCTGCCTCTGGAATTCGAGCAGGCCCCACCCTATCGAGCCGTCGCCCCACGGGGGGCTATGGGGTCCGCAGCCTCTGCTCCTCCAAAAGGAGGTGATCAAGGAGGTGGCGTATCCTCCACCAGACCCAGGGTTTGTGTCCAGGTATTTTCTGGTCCTGAAACGGACGGGGGGCTGGCGCTCCATTCTAGACCTACATGACCTGAACAAGTTCCTAAGGTCTCGAACCTTCAGGATGGTCACTCTGGCACAAATCATTCCATCCTTGGAACGAGGCTTGTGGTTCTGTTCTCTGGACCTCCAGGATGCTTTCTTTCACGTCCCAATCCGTCCGTCCCACCAGTGATTCCTTCGCTTCAGAGCAGAGGGGTCCCTTTACGACTTCCGGGCCATGCCCTTCAGCCTCTCTCCAGCTCTCAGGGTCTTCACCAAATGCATGGCAGCGGTGACAGCATTCCTGCGGCGCTGAAGGGTCCGGGTGTACCCTTACCTGGGCAACTGGCTGATTGCAGCCCCCTCCAGGCTGGAGGTGGAGTGGTCCAGGGATCTGGCCCTCCAGGTCTGCTCTCAGATTGGCCTTCTCATCAACGAGGCCAAATCGGAACTCGTGCCAACGCAGGTGATTCAATTAATCGGGGCAGAGCTCGACTCTCTTCGAGCCAGAGCACGGCTCCAGGTGGACAGGGCCGAGGTTCTTTCCTCCTTTGCCCAGTCATTTCTGGTTGGGCAATTGCGCCCTGCCTAGGACTTCCTGCGCCTCCTGGGCCTCATAGCAGCCTACACCAGCGTGGTCCTTTGGGCCCGTTGGCACATGTGTCCCCTTCAATGGGGGCTGGCCCGCCAATGGTCACAACACTCCGGTCCTCTGGACCAGCCAGTGTCGGTGACCCAGGAGATGTGGAATGCTCTCCAGTGGTGGATCATTCCAACCCATCTGCAGGAGGGCATCCCGTTTGTCCGCCCCGAGCCGACGGTCATTCTAACGACCGATGCCTCTCTGTTGGGCTGGGGTGCCTATCTGGGGGAGCACAGAGTGCATGGCCTCTGTTCATCTCAGGAGTCTCGATGCCACCTCAACCTGCTGGAGCTTCGAGCGGTCTGACTAGCCCTCACCGCCTTTGCTCCGTTTGTACGGGGTCAAGTGGTCCAGGTCCAGATGGACAATACCACGACCATGTACTACCTAAACTGCCAGGGTGGGACGCATTCCTTGCCCCTATGCAAGGAAGCTCTCCGCACTTGGTCCCTCGTGAGCAGTCTGGAAGCGGATCTCCTAGCCATCCATGTGGCGGGAGCCTCCAACACTCTGGCCAATGCCCTAAGCCGGATAGGTGCTGCATCTCACGAGTGGTCTCTCCTGCCAGAGGTAGTACATGATCTGTTCTCCCACTGGGGCACACCTCAGGTGGACCTGTTTGCCTCTGGGGAGAATGCGAAGCTGAGGCTGTTTTATGCCCGCCCCCCTCAGCAGGGCTCGCTGCAGGGGGATGCCTTTCGGGCTGTGGACCCCGGCCTCTTACGCCTTTCCCCCATTTCCTTTGATCCACAGGGTGCTTGACAAAGCGCAGGTGATTCTGGTAGCCCCAGACTGGCCCTGCCAGTTCTGGTATCCAGATCTCCTCAGCCTCAGCTCCAGGCTCCCGAGGCGGCTTGCAGCCCGCCCAGACCTGATCTCAGTCAACCAGGGGAAGGTACTCCACCTGGACCTTCAATCCTTGCACCTGACGGCCTGGTTCCTGAGCAGCTAGAGTTCCAGGCCTTGGGTCTTCCCGACGAGGTCCTCAACGTTGTTGAGGCATCCCGTAAGGAGTCGACCAGAAAATATTATGCCTTCAAATGGAAGATATTCTCCATTTGGTGTCAGGATAAGGGGTTGGACCCTTCCTCCTGTTCCTTGGCTAGCATTCTGGACTACCTGTGGTCCCTTTCTCAGCTAGGGCTTCGGTTGACGACCCTTAAGGTGCACCTGGCAGCCATCTCTGCTTACCGGGTGCGGGCCGGAAAGCAGTCGGTGGCACAGGAGAAGGTGGTCGGGCGCTTCTTCAAAGGTCTTGATCACATATCCCCTCCAGTGCGAGAACCTCTATCTCCGTGGGATCTACTGCTGGTATTGGCTAAGCTCATGGTCAAGCCATTCGAACCGATGCACAGGTGTGATATCTCTCACCTGTCGTGGAAGACCGCCTTCTTGGTGGCTATCACGTCAGCCAGAAGGATGGGAGAGTTCCAGGCGCTTTCCATTGAGTCTCCTTATCTGGTCTTCCACAGGGACAAGGTTGTCCTGCGCCCCCACCCGAAATTCCTTCTGAAAGTAGTGTCGGAGTTTCACCTTAACCAGGTGTTGACTCTGTCGGTGCTCTACCCCAATCACACCTCGGAGGCCGAATATAGGCTCCATACTTTGGACCCTAGCAGAGCGCTCTCTTATTACAAGGAGCGGATGGGTCACCTCCTGCATAGATCTCTGCTATAGGTTGGCGGGCATGGAGCCTCCCAGAGGGATAAGAGCTCATTCTGCCCGCCATACCGCTGCTTCGGTGGCTGCTTCCAGGGACGTCCCTATCCAGGAAATCTTCAGGGCTGCTACCTGGAAGTCAGCACACACCTTCATTACCCACTACCACATCGACCTTGAGTCACACCGGTATGCTGGTTTTGGGACCTTGGTTCTCTAGTCCTTATTTCCTAAGTAGGGGGTGTGCGCCTTGCCTCCCTCCTCCTGGAGAACTGCTAGGAGTTTGCCAGTAAGTGTGGATAGAATATATCCATGTCCCTAGAAATACAGGTTCTAGGGACATGGATATGTTGTTCATCCACACTTATTGGCAGGTTCCTTGCGCTTTTAAATCTTGCCGAAGGTCTTCAGCTTGGCTCCTCCCACCCACCCGGTGGAAACTCGGCTCTGCCCCATGACGCCAGATCTTCCTTACCGCTTGAAGCTCAGGTTCCTCCTTAACGCCTCATGCTTAAGACTGGTTCCTAATTCTTTGAAAGTTCAAATCAAAAAGTTTTTGCTAAAAGACTTGGTCTTCTTCTCCTCGCGCTGCGATGGACAATCGACTCGGTTTCTGGAGGTGCCCTTGCGCGGCAGAAGATGTCTAGGACGGATCCGCGACTCCGTGCGGCTCACTGCCTGGTCTTGAGCACGACCCGAGGCCTGACTTGTTCTCTTTTCGCCCACGCCTTGAAGACCGTGCGTTGCCCGATTTACTGGGCGTTTAGAGAAAGAATTCCACCAGAAATCGAAAGAGGCCTGATTGGCGGTGTCCGGCGGGCTCGCTAATCAGCTCGAGAGATGATCGCCCTCGAAGAGGGAGGCGGCGCTGGTCGCCTGCCTCGCTGCGGCATTTGTCCCGCCTCTCGGTTCCTGTGACTCGGCTTCTTTATGAGCTTTGCTTGACCCTCTCGACGAAAGGTGAGGGTCCAGCTTCTTCGGGACCTTTCCAGGTCCAAAAGAGCAAAGTAAGTGTCTCCGTCGACGCCTTGGGAGTGGGAAGATCCCTCCCCTTGTCGACAGTCGACTGGTCAACCTCAGCTTGGCCACTGGTTTCACGGTGTCCTCGTGCCAGGCCAGTTGACCGAGACTCGGCCGGACGCCGGTCGAGATTTTTCTCAACCCGCTAGGACGGGTTGTCGGCTGGAGAAGCTGAGAATTCCTCTACCCGGTCCCCGGTGTGGAGTTGAGGATCCCGTCGGCTTGTCTGTGCCTCCGGTTCCGGAGCCTTCGGTGGGATCGTCCGAGCCGAGGGGAGTGCCGATTTCCGACACTACTCCTCACCTTCCTCGGCCTAGTCGAGACTCTCGGTCTCGGACATCCTCGCGGTCCAACCGATCCCGCCGCCATAGGCAGTCTCAGTCTCGGCACCGCGGCAAACGGCGCCGCCGCTCTTCCTCTTCCTCGGATGAGGGGAGGCTTCGGTGCAAGTTGCGTCGGAAGTACGAGGAACTCATGTGGCAACAGCTCTTTTGACTGGAATAGGCCGACCCAGTCGTCTTTCCCGCCGCAAGTGCCTGTCACCGAGCGGCCGAAACAACCCTCGCTGTAGCCGGGAGCCTGTTCTCAGGCCGGTTGTTGACCAATTCCAGCTGCCCCACTGATTCTGGTGGAACCTCCGCCTCCACAGCCATTAGTTGGGGCTCGACCAAAAATTTCGTTCGGCCTTGGGTTTGCCCCATAGGCTGTCTCTCACTCACTCCCGATAAACCTCGCAGGTGGAGGGTGGCTCAGGTCCGAGCAGCTCTTTTGAGGACTCTTCTGAGTCCGATGATGGTTCCTCCTCTTCTCCAAGCGCATGGACTGGAGTCCTCGGAGGGCAGTCAGTGACGTATAGCCCTTCTCTTCTTAGGGTTGCTTCGACTCATCCTCGAGTCCACCAGGATGAAGCTCAAACCCGTTTCTAAGCGGGCCAGGTATCCCCTCACGGAGATTCTGGACCGAGGGGATTCTCCTACGGAGGCCTTTCCGGTGGCCGAAGCCATAGTGGGTCCGGCCTTGGAACTTTGGCAGCATCCTTCTTCCTGCCCTGCGCCTTGACCAGGAATATGCGGTCCCTACGGTTCCCTGTCCGGTTTGGAACACCCCCCGCCGAGGGGTTGGTTACCACAGCTGCCTCGCGTGTCGGGAATGCCAGGGATGTGGACAAACCTCCCGACAAGGAATCCAAGAAATTGGATTATGCGGGCGAAAAGTCTATGCCGTCCCCTTCGTCTTTCGGCCAGGCCAGTTCGGCCGTCCTCATGGCACATTTTCTCACGCCCTGTTGGGCTCCTGGATGAGGTTGTCCTCATCTTCCGCAGATCTGCAGACTACGGTCAGGCAGGTGCGGGACCAGGGCAGTGGCCAAACAGCAGCTCCAGACTCGTTAGACATCGGGGACTCATGTGCCAGGTCTGTGGCGGCCGCAGTGGCCGTGTGTCGGAGCTTGGCTGAGGATATCCACCTTTACCTCGGATACCCAGCACAAGTTGGCAGATGTTCCTTTTGGGACTGACCCTCGCCCTGGGGTGGAAGGTCACCTGCAGAGGATCGAGAAGTCCAATGCTACCTTGGACTCGGTCTCTTCCGCTCAGAAGGACAAAGGCCACAAGCCACAGCCTAAGCCCTTTCGTCCTTCTGCGCCCTCGGCGCGCCCGGCCCAGCAATGTCCGGGCCAGCAGGCTCGAGCTTGGCATCCCAAACCCAAGCCGTCCGATTCCTCCAACAGGAAGCAGGGAGGTAAAGGCCCAGGAGGTCTCTCGGCCGGTCCCTCCTCCAAGCCTGCCCAGTGACGGGCTGAGGGGTGTCGCCCCCATCCCTGTCACCTCACCCCTGGTTCCCCCCGTGGGGGGACGGCTCAGACACTTCCTTTCCACCTGGTCCACTGTTACCACGGACAGGTGGGTACTGGAGGTGGTGGGAAAAGGCCTACCTCTAGAATTCGAGCAGGCCCCGTCCTTCAGAGCCGTCGCACCTCGGCGGGCCTTAGGGTCCGCAGCCTCACTGGCGGCTCGTCGAGCTGACATCGCTCTCCTCCTCCAAAAGGAGGTGATCACGGAGGTAGAGGACCCCCCTTTAGACCCGGGGTTCGTGTCGAGGTATTTCCTGGTTCCGAAACGGACGGGGGGCTGGTGCCCCATTCTCGACCTACACGACCTGAACAAGTTCCTAAGGTCTCGGACCTTCAGAATGGTCACTGTGGCGCAGATAATACCATCTCTGGAACACAGCGTGTGTTCTGCTCTCTGGACTTACAGGACGCGTTCTTTCACGTCC
Source organism: Neoceratodus forsteri (assembly GCA_016271365.2). Lineage (NCBI taxonomy): Eukaryota > Metazoa > Chordata > Ceratodontiformes > Ceratodontidae > Neoceratodus > Neoceratodus forsteri. Next base: position 504,956,632 of record CM028129.1, on the reverse strand, counting down.
CTATCTGTCCGTCACATCGGAGATTCCTCCGCTTTTGAGCGGAGGGATCCCTCTTCGAGTTCCAAGCCATGCCCTTTGGCTTATCTCCAGCTCCCAGGGTCTTCACCAAATGCATGGCAGTGGTGACAGCATTCCTGCGGTGCCGAGGGTCCGGTGTACCCTTACCTGGACGATTGGCTGATAGCAGCCCCCTCCAGACGGGAGGTGGAGCAGTCCAGAGATCTGGCCCTCCAGTTTTGCTCTCAAGTCGGCCTTCTCATCAACCAGGCCAAGTCGGAACTCGAGCCGAAGCAGGTGATCCTGTTCATCGGGGCAGAGCTTGACTCTCTTCAAGCCAGAGCACGGCTCCCGGCGGACAGGGCCGAGGTTCTTACCTCCTTTGCCCAATCATTTCTGGTTGGGCAATCGCGCCCTGCCCGGGACTTCCTGCGCCTCCTGGGTCTCATGGCGGCCTGTACCAGCGTGGTCCGTTGGACACGCTGGCACATGCGCCCCCTTCAGTGGGGACTGGCCAGCCAGTGGTCACAACGCTGCGATCCATTGGACCAGCTAGTGATAGTGACCCAGGAGATGTGGAACGCTCTCCAGTGGTGGACCGTTCCATCCCATCTGCAGGAGGGCATCCCGTTTGCCCGCCCCGAGCCGACGGTCTCTCTATCGACCGATGCCTCTCTGATGGGTTGGGGTGCCCATCTGGGGAACACCAGTGCACGGCATCTGGTCCCCAGTGAAGTCCATGCCACATCAACCTGCTGGAGCTCTGAGCAGTCCGCCTAGCTCTCACCCGCCTTGCTCCGCTTCTCCAGAGTCAAGTGGTCCGAGTCCAGACGGACAATACCGACCCATATACTACCTGAACCGCCAGGGCGGCCGCCTCCATGCTTCTATGCAAGGAAGCTCTCCGCATTTGGTCACTGCATGCAGCCTGGAGGCGGATCTCCCAGCCATTCATGTGGCAGGAGCTTCCAACACCCTGGCCGATGCCCTGAGCCGGATAGGGGCTGCATCTCACGAGTGGTCTCTCCTGCCGGAGGTAGTACAAGATCTGTTCTCCCACTGGGGCACACCTCAGGTGGACCTGTTTGCCTCCAGGGAGAATACGAAGCTGAGGCTGTTTCATGCCCGCCCCCCTCAGCAGGTCTCGCTGCAGGGGGATGCCTTCTTGAGGCTGTGGACCCCTGGCCTCTTTTACGCCTTTCCTCCATTTCCCTTGATTCACAAGGTGCTTCTCAAGACAAGGAGGGACAAGGCGCAGGTGATTCTGATAGCCCCAGACTGGCCCCGCCAGTTCTGGTACCCAGATCTCCTCAACCTCAGCTCCAGGCTCCCAAGGCAGCTTCCAGCTCGCCCGGACCTGTTCTCAGTCAATCAGGGGAAGGTGTTCCATCCGGACCTTCAATCCCTGCACCTGACGGCCTGGTTCCTGAGTGGCTAGAGTTCCAGGCCTTGGGTCTTTCCAACGAGGTCCTCAATGTTGTTTTAAGCCATCCCGTAAGGAGTCGACCAGGAAATGCTATGCCTTCAAATGGAAGAGGTTTTCCATTTGGTGTCAGGGTAAGGGCTTGGACCCTTCCTCCTGTTCCTTGGCAAGCATTTTGAACTATTTATGGTCTGTTTCTAGTCAAGGGCTTAGGTCGACGACCCTAAAGGTGCACCTGGCAGCCATCTCTGCTTACCGGGCGTGGGCCAGGGACCAGTCGGTGGCGCAGGAGAAGGTGGTCTGGCGCTTTTTCAAAGGCCTTGATCACATTTCCCCTCCGGTGCGAGAACCTCCACCTCCGTGGGATTTACTGCTGGTACTGGCAAAGCTCATGGGCAAGCCATTCGAACCAATGCACAGGTGTGAACTCTCTCACCTGTCGTGGAAGACCGCCTTCTTGGTGGCAATCACGTCAGCCAGAAGGATGGGAGAACTCCAGGCGCTCTGCATTGAGTCTCCTTATCTGGTCTTCCACAGGGACAAGGTTGTCCTGCGCCCCAACCCGAAATTCCTTCCGAAGGTGGTGTCGGAGTTTCACCTTAACCAGGTGTTGACTTTGCTGGTGTTCTACCCCAATCACACCTCGGAGGCCGAATACAGGCTCCATACTTTGGACCCTAGAAGGCGCTCGCTTATTATAAGGGTATATGACTGAAATTGGGGAGAGGTTCACCAGCTGTTTGTCACCTACGCTGAAGCCGCACCTGGCAGACCTGCAGCCAAGCGGGATCTATAAGCAGGTGGGTCACCTCCTGCATAGATTCTCGTATAAGTTGGCGGGCATGGAGCCTCCCAGAGGGATAAGAGCTCATTCTACCCGTCATACTGCTGCATCGGTGGCTGCTTCCAGGGATGTCCCTATCCAGGAAATCTGCAGGGCTGCTACCTGGAAGTCAGCACACACCTTTATTACCCATTACCACATCGACCTTGAGTCACGCCGGGATGCTGGTTTTGGGGCCTCGGTTCTCCAGTCTTTATTCCCTAAGTAGGGGGTGTGCGCCTTGCCTCCCTCCTCCCGGAGAACTGCTAGGAGTCTGCCAGACAGTGTGGATGAACAACATATCCATGTCCCTAGAAATACAGGTTACTCACCTGTAACAGGAGTTCTAGGAATGGTATATGTTGTTCATCCACACACCACCGACCTCCCGGCTTCGGGCGCACAACCTGAGCTTCATGGTCAGATCTGGCGTCATGGGGCGGAGCCGAGGTTTACCACCTGGGTGGGTGGGAGGAGCCAGCTTGAAGACCTTCCAGCAAGATTTAAAGCGACAGCGGACCTGCCAATAAGTGTGGATGAACAACATATACCATTCCTAGAACTCCTGTTACAGGTGAGTAACCTGTATTTCTAGGAGTGGTATATGATGATCATCCACCCGGAACCACCTGACCTCCCCTGAATTTGATACACAACAGTGCTTTTAGCAGGCAAGATCTGGCATCATGGGGCGGAGATGAGGGAATTTCCACCCGGGTGGGTGGGAGGAGCCAGCTTGAAGACTTTCTGGCATCATCTTAAAGGGAAAGGATACTGCCAGTTAGTTTTATTGAACTTTAGAACTACTGTTACAGGTGAGTAACCTGTTATCTTACTTCGAGAGGGCTCTTGCAGTAGGTAATAACATGTAGGACTGGCACTCTCTGGCGTCAGGACCGCATGGAAACTTTTGCCAGCATAATCTGATGGGGGACCACCCACCAGACGTCACGTGACTGATGTCAGCGTGACCCTGTATAGTGGACGGTCCCCACGTTCGACCTCCAGTTCTTTCCCGCCGTTGACTTGCGCACCGTCATACCAACTGTAGCTTGTCATCGCCATATAGCACACCACTCCGGATGTGTATTTGCTTAATTTTGTATATCATTATCGATAGTTTGTATGTCGTCCTCTGCAGATCCGCCTAAAAATAAGTGCTGTTTGTGCGGGGTTCAACTGCCGCACAAAGATCAACACTCTCTGTCTCGGGCCTAGACACAAGGTTGAGGATTGCGAGGCCTGCGCTCATTTTAATCAAGTGATGCCAGCAAGCTCTCGAGGCCCACATCCTAAAAGAAAAGATGGCTTCCATGGAGCAGGACTTAAAAAAAATTGAAGAGCGCGTCTTCCTTGCCTGCAGACCCTCATAAAAAGAAGAGGAGGGCAAAGAGAAACACAGGGAACAGGAGTATTCCCACCCTCCATCGAAGATGCCAGCGGGTCCTTTGGAGGACCGGCTCCCTTCTGGCCAGAAGGTAAGCACCGCGACCATACCTGCGCTCCTGCTACCTGAGCAGGCCTTGGTCCCCCTGCCGACACTGGTCTCAGTGACGGTGGGCACCTTGGATCCTTCTGAGGTCGCCGCTGCTCTTAGGCCCATTACCACCTCAGGCTCTAAGACGGCCGGCGTAACTGGTAAGTCGCTCATCGACTCCTCAGACAACCGCCTGGTCGGGGTCGATAAGCCGGGAGCCGGCTCCTCCGACTCCTGCGGAGCCAAAGTCGATAAGCCAATAGCCTCCAACGATTGCCTGACTATTTTGCCTCCATCAGGCCCTGACGTGACTCTGCCGGAGAATGATTCCATCCAGGCCAGAGATTGGGTTCTCCAAGGGGTGCAGAACCCCCGTCGCCGGACCCTTTGGAGCTTCCAGTGCTTTTGCCAGACCTGCAAGCTCCGATGAAGGTCCACCCATCGCTGGGGGCTCCCAACGATAGTAGGCCACTGGACCTTACTGTGGCTCCTACGCCACCTTTGGTGACACCCGACCCAGCTCCTCTACACCGGCTAGTACCCTTTATTCCTTTGGGTCCACCCTCGGGCTTCCCACCGTTAGGTGCTCCTTCCTAGATGAGCCACCTCACGGGAGCCCCTTCGTCAGGGATCTCTGTCCCTTCGGGGATTATGGCAGGCCCATCGGGTCTTCCTCCGTTGAGTCCACCATCTGGTCCCCCCCATCGGGGCCATTGTCAGCCCTTCCGCCGCGGCCACCGACCGGCTATCCCCCAGTGAGACATTTTTCTGGCTACCCCACGTCAGGTATTTCAGCCTTTCCTCAGTCAGGTCTGCCGTCGAGTTACCCATTGTCAGGCCATGTGTCCCTCTATCAATATGGCCTCACATCGGGTTTCCCTGTCTTCAGCCTATCATCCTTTGGGGTATCCTCCATCTGCCCTGAGGGCGGACTATCCTCACCATGGCTTCCCTGATTCCTTTTCTTTACCAGGTTACCCTTACTATTCTCCTCACCATTTTGGAGGGCAGATTACTGGTTTTTCTCATTATCCACCTTCTCCCGCTCCACCTCCTCAGCAACCGCAGGTGGACTTCCGGGAAATTTTTAACTCATGGTGGCCAACGACCAAGAATCAATTGGTCTCTGTACTGGACAGCAGGCATCCTGCACCATCGATTGGTAGCCACCCAGCTCCTCCGCCTGGGGCGCTTTCGCCGGTGTACACTCGTCCTCCTACATTGGATTGTTCATCTGAGTCGATGACTCACTTGACGCTGGACGTTGTCACCAAGGAGCTGGATCCTCCTCTTTTAGAAGCCCCGGAGGAATCCGGGGATTCTGAGCTGGACTCTGATACCTCAGATGACAGCTCGGGATTAGTAACCCTTCCCCACGAGGATCCAGTCCCACAGGAATCCCCCAAGTCCCCACCTGAAGATCCCTCCTTTGTGGACCTCCTCAAGCAGATGGCGGAGGCCCAATAGTGGAAATCAGAGGCTCTGGACCCTAAAAGACATAGGTTAGCAGAGCACCTGGACTTCCCTGACACGAGTCCGGTACTCACCCAACCCTGGCTGGAAATCCCTGAGGATTTAGCTCAGCCATATGGCAGAGACCCTCCTCTATCCTGGCGATGGCCAAAAAAGCTGACAGGGTCTACAGGACACCTGAGGGAAAAGACCATCTGAGTGCCCATCCTAAGGTGAACTCGGTGGTCATTACAGCGGCCCATGATAGATCTGCTAAGCCACAACACCTTAGCACCTCCCCATCCGATAAGGAGTCAAAACAATTGGACCAGTTCGGGAGGAAATTTTACTTATCTTCGACTCTGGCAGTACGTGCTTTGAACCATGTCTCGCACATGCTGGAATTTCAGAAGACATTGTTCTGCTAGCTGGAACCTGCCGTTGAGGCCCTACTGGACTCTTGACTCCAAATCATCCTTGGCTACTACTTTAAAAATGTCCAAGGTGGCTGGACGCCATTCATTATGGGCCACCTACGATGCTGTTGATTCGTCCGCTCGAGGTGTGGCCACAGCTGTTACTCTTAGACGATACTCTTGGCTGAGTGTGTCTGGTTTAGCACCTGATCAGTCAGCTGTCCAGGATGCCCCTTTTAGGGGATCTGTCCTGTTTGGCGGGGATGCCCAGGACATTACTAGCCTGCAGGATAAAGGCACAGCTCTTCGGTCATTCCACACTATGTACTGTCCGAAATCACAACAGAAGTGTCCTTTTCATCGGCAAAACAAACGCCAGACGAAAATTCATTAAGTGCCTAGACATCAATTTAAGTGCAGGGCTCCCGCTACCACCGCTGGCCCCCAAGCCTAGTCCCAAAGAGCTGTGGGCACGGCCCTCCCTACCTTGCCCTCCCAGTCCTGACTTGGTGACTGCCCCTACTCCTTCGGACAAGCAGGTGGGCGGAAGATTCACAAGGTGCCTGGGAGTCATGTCAGACATTTGGGTGCTCCAACTGATGAGACTTGGTCACATACTAGAATTTCGAGAAAAACCTCTGGTTACTCCGCCAAGATTTTCTCGTTACCCACTGGCGCACATCCCACTCTTAAGGGAGGAAATCGGGGCTCTTCTTTTCAAAGAAGTGATAAAGCCTGTGCCGGTAAACCAGATAGGGAGGGGATTCTATTCCCACTTCTTTCTGGTTCCCAAGAAGACAGGATTTCCGCCCGATACTGGATCTCAGTGCTCTGAACTTCTTCGTGGAATGCAAGAGGTTCAGGATGCTGTCATTACAAAGCCTGCTGCCTCTTCTGTCCCAGGGCCAGTGGCTCTGCGCTCTGGACATGAAGGATGCGTCTCTTCACATCCCCGTTTTCGGTCCTTACAGGAAGTTCCTCAGGTTCTGTTTCCAAGGGGAGCATTATCAGTTCAAAGCGCTCATCCACCCCGCACATTTTTACTAAATGCCTGGCGGTTGTGGCAGGGACCTTGAGGTGCCAGGGATACACTGTTTTTCCGTATCTCGACGATTGTCTCCTGGCAGCTTCATCATAGAAACATAGAATTTGACGGCAGATAAGGACCGCTTGGCCCACCCTGTCTGCCCATTTCCCTACCTACTGGATAAGCTGCAGATCCTAGTTAACCAGCAGCCTACTTCTTCCTACCCCCACCCCCTAGAATGGCCTTATGACTGTCCCATGCATGCTTGAATTCCACCACTGTTTTGACTCCACAACCTCCTCCGGAAGGTCGTTCCGCATCCACAACCCTCTCTGTGAAAAATACTTCCTTAAATTACCTCTGAGGCCTCCAACTTCAAATTGTGCCCCTTATTCTTGCACACCTCTTTTGGAAAGATGCTACCTCTTGGACTTTGTTGATTCCCTTGAAGTACTTGAAAGTTTCTATCATGTCCCCCCTCTCCCTCCTTTCCTCGAGGCTATACATATTAAACTCCTTTAGTCTCTCTTCATATGTCTTCCGGTGCAGACCCTGCACCATTTTAGTTGCCCTCCTCTGGACAGCTTCCATCCTGTCTATGTCTTTGCGGAGATTGGGTCTCCAGAACTGCACGCAGTACTCTAGATGGGGTTTGACCAGCTGTCTGTACAGAGGGATAATAACTTCCTGTTTTCTACTGGTGATGCCTCTCCCTATGCATCCCAGTATCCGCCCAGCCCTCCTTGCTGCCCTCTCACATTGCTTGCCCACCTTTAGGTCATTTGATATGACTACCCCCAGGTCCCTTTCCATTTTTGTTGTTGTTAGTATCTCACCCCCCATTTGTGTACTCTTCCCCTGGGTTTTTGTTTCTTTGCACTTCTTAGCATTGAATCTAAGCTGCCATATATTTGACCATTCCTCTATCCTTGCCAAGTCCCTTCTCATCCTTTCCACCCCACCTTGTGCATCAACTCTGTTGCAGATCTTTGTGTCATCTGCAAAGAGACATACTTTTCCTTCCAGTCCCTCTGCAATGTCGCTTATAAAGACATTGAAGAGGACCGGTCCTAATACTGAACCCTGCGGTACCCCACTAGTAACCCCATTTTCTTCTGAGTGGACTCCATTTACTATTACTCTCTGTGTCCTATTCTCCAGCCAATTCTTTACCCAGGCTGTCATCTTGGGACCCACTCCCAGGCTGGCTAACTTGTATAGTAATCTTTTGTGTGGGACTTTGTCAAATGCCTTGCTAAAGTAGGCCACAGCCCCTCCCTGATCTACTACTTTGGTCACCCAGTCATAGAAATCTATCAGATTCGTCTGGCATGACCTTCCCGCTGTGAATCCATGCTGCCTAGGTCCTGTGCCCTCTGGCCTCTAGATACCGACAGTTCTTTCCTTCAGAAGTGATTCCATCATTTTCCCTGTCACTGAGGTTAAACTAACAGGTCTGTGGTTTCCTGCTTCTGCCTTGCTCCCACTTTTGTGAAGGGGAATCACATCTGCCCTCCTTCAGTCCTCGGGTACCACCCCATCCTCCCATGATTTGTTAAAGAGGGTAGTCAGTGGTGTCACTAGTTCTACCCTTAGTTCTTTTAGAATTCTGGGATGAATCCCATCAGGCTCCGTTGCTTTGTCCACCTTCAGTTTTAAGAGTTCTTTCATAACCCTTTCTTCTGTAAATGGGCTGGTATCAACTTCTGTATCCAGAGTGTTTCTACTGTTTGTTTTAGGTACCTCCCCCTCTTCATTTGTAAATACTGAGCAAAATATTTGTTTAGTATCTCTGCCTTTTCACAGTCTCCTCTGCCCACCCTCCTCCCCTTTATGCCTCCTTGGCCTTCCTTCGCTCCCTGATGTACCTATAAAAGGTTTTATCCCCCTTCTTAACTGAGTTGGCTGTCTTTTCCTTGGTTTGGGCCTTTGCTGTTCTGACCGCCTTCCCAGCTTCCTTTTGCTTTAACTGATGCACTTCTCTGTCCTGTACCTTCTGCGATTCCTTGTACTTCCTGAATGCTTTTTTTCTCTTGAACCTTCACTGCCACTTCCTTTGAGAACCATAGTGGTTTCTTACATCGTTTTGTTTTGTTTATTTGCTTCACACAAAGGCTCGTTATCTTTGTGATGGCAGTTTTTATTATTCCCCATTGTTCTTCCACCCCTCCTTCCTGCCCATTTGCCAATGCATTCCTTAGGCACTCACCCATTTTGGCAAAGTCAGCCCTCCTAAAGTCCAGTACTTTTGCCTTTGTATGGCTTGACTCTATTGCTGTGTTTATTGTGAACCATACTGTTTGATGGTCGCTAGTTCCCAGATGGCTACCCACCTCTACATCTGTGATCCTCTCTCCATCTCCATTTGAGAGAACCAGGTCTAAGATTGCTCCCTCTCGAGTGGGCTCCAATACTAGTTGTCTAAGGCATGCCCCCTGTAGGGCATCTAGAATAACCCCACTCTTCAAAGTGGCTGCTGCAACTGCACTCCAGTTAACATCTGGCATATTTAGATCACCCATTAGCAATATCTCCCCTTTTTCTGCCATTCTAAGTATACTTTCTATCATTTCCTTGTCCATTTCCTCCCCCTGAGAAGGGTGTCTGTATACAACCCCTGTGCGGATTGTGGTGCCATTGCCTGTCTCCAAATTTACCCACAGTGCTTCTTCTCTCTCCTGTTTACCTTTTTGTTCTGTTGCTTTTATTCCTTCCTTATGTAAAGAGCTACTCCTCTTTACCTCCCTGTCCCTCCTGTAGATAGTGTATCCTGGTATGTTTACGTCCCAGTCATGGTTTTGTGTGTACCATGTTTCTGTGGAGTGCCACGATATCCAGATGTTCCTCCTCCATCAAGGCCACTAATTCAGGAAGCTTGTTACCCAGACTACGGGCATTAGTACTCATTGCTCTCCATTTTTGATGGCTTTACCTTCTGTTGCAGCATCCCCACTGACCTTTCTACCTCGGTCTTTTCTCATTTAGTACCCTGTTTTGTAGGGAGAGGCTGGGATTTTCCTGCTGCTTATCAGTGCCTCCCCCTTTGACTAGTTTAAAAGCTTGCCAATGAAGCATTTAAACCGATTGCTCAAAAGACTTGTTCCCTTCCTGGACAGATGCAGGCCATCCTGCCAGTATAGGCTGGTGTCCCTCCAGGTGGAACCCCAGTCCCCAATGAAGCCAAACCCCTGTGCTCCACACCATTTTTTTCAACCATTCATTAAACTGCATGGTGTAAATTACCCTGGCCTCCCCCATGCCACTGATAGGCAGCACCTCTGAGAAGGATACTGTGTGTGCTACTTGTCTTAGGCCCCTCCCCAACTCTACAAAGTCCTCCTGCACTGCTCTAATCTCATGATGAGCCAAGTCATTTGTCCCTAGGTGGACAATGACGTCCAGCTCAGATTCCCGTGCAGCTGTTCTCGTGATCCTGAGGATGCTTCCTGTCCCTCCAAGCCATGGCACCAGGCAGGCACCTTACTCAGTTTTCCCTGCCCCCCAGTTCTATCCCCTAATAATTGAGTCCCCACCAGGAGCTGCTTCCTTCCTGTGGTGTCCTCTGCCTCCTTCCTGTGGGCCTCCCTTGTGACAGTTGTCATCAGTCTCTTCATGGTGCATCCATAGGGATCTGTGCTCCCAGAATGGTGTATGGATTGTGGAGTGAACAACTGACTGGGTGTGCCTCTGTTCCACCATCCTCAACCTCCTGAGCCCACTGTGGTCCAACTGCTGTGCTTTCGCAACCTCTGAGGTAGTGGTGGTGGCTCTGGTGCTCCTGGATGGGGAGGTTCCTTCCTACTGTCCAGTGTGGCCTGGGGAAGGTTCCTTACTACTGTCCAGTGTGGCCTGAAGACGGCAACTTCCTCCCTCAGGGCAGAGAGTTATCTGCAAATAGGGCAGCATGTCAGCCTCCAGAAAGACTCCTGAAGACTGCTGTCCCACAGCCATTACATTGCACTACTCCCCACGCTTATCTACTTTTTTGTTTGTTTTTGTGTGCGGTGTGATTGGTTTGTTATATAGAAATATATATATTATACAATGTGTATGCTTATATTGTCAGTGCAGTGTGCTAGAGAGGATATGACAGTGATATGCACCTTGCACTCTTGAGAAATGATGTCAGAACCCCAGGTATAAAGGAACTATTTCCAGGGGTGGGTGGGGTGAGGGTGGGAAGGGTTGGCCTAAACTGTGCCCTCACAAAACAATCAGCTAAAAGCTCTGACCCACCGCTGCAATGAGTGCCTTCCTGTCAGCAAGATGCCCTACACAACAATTTGACAGAGAAAATACCCTGCTAATCAAACAGAGGAAAATCCAGACATCCAAGTCAGACACAGGTAAACCTCCCCAGCCCCAAAACAGCCTGGTGGTTAGTTAGCCACAAAGGGAAATCAAATATGCAGTTATTTCAACCCTTCTGAAGATGCTCACAAGATGAGCAGTTTGGAAAAACCCCTTCCTGAATTAAAAACTAAAATAATTAAACACAAAGCAATGCCAATGTAAAAGTAAGGAAAACTTCCCTCAGATGTAAGCAAGAGAGAGATGTGTTGCAGATCCATCAAGGGTAGAGTTGGAAGTTTCCTTATCTGCCACCCTGCAACTTTTCCAGAGACTGGGTGTTTTAGTCAATTTCCCCAAGTCACAACTGGTCCCGTCCCAATACCTCCAGTTCATTGGGGCGGTGTTGGACATGGTGCAAGGCATGCCCCCCCCCGGACAGGGCAGATACCCTGATGGGTCAGGCCAAGACGGTTTCTTACAGTTGTTATATTTCAGCCAGAGCGGTTCTCCATCTTCTTGGCATCATGGCAGTGGCTAGTCCCACAGTCCCTTTGGCCAGACTGCACGTGCGGATTATGCAGTGGACTCTGAGCTCTCGGTTGGATCAGCAGGAAGACAATCTAGATTGCCCGATTCTAATCTCCACACCGATGCAACAAGACCTGTTATGGTGGCAGGATCCCAGCAGTCTTTTGCCGGGGGTGGGGGTGGCGCTCCTTTCCAGGCCCCTTCCCACACCCAAGTTCTAACCACAGGTGCATCTGAGCATAGTTGGAGTGCCCACCTGGGACGTCGTAGAACCCAGGGTCTGTGGTCACCTGTGGAAATTCAGTTGCACATCAGTGTGCTGAAAATGAGGGCAGTGCTGTATGCTCTTCAAGCTTTTCAGCACATACTTCTTCAAGCCGTCCTTTTGATTCAGGCGGACGACATGTGTGTAGTGTGGTACATAAATAGGGGGGCACTCGCTTTGTATCCCCTTTGAAGGAAAGTGATGCGGGTCTGGAATTGGGCAGTTTTGCACAAAATCTGTCTGAGAGGAGTTCACGTCTCAGGAGTGCAAAACATTCTCACAGACCCTCTAAGCTGCACCAGGGTAAGGGCTCACAAATGAGAGTTGAAACAAGAGGTGTTAGATCATATCTTTGACCTGTGGAGTTGTCCAGAAGTAGACCTGTTTGCAGCTCCATCAAACACAAAGTTTCCCAAGTTTTGCTTGCTCCTTCCCGGGCCTGATGTTTTCTGGCTAGACACACTCTCTCTCTCTCTTGGACACGGAGGTTTCTGTACACGTTTCCTGCCTTTCCACTGTTACAGAGAGTGTTGACCAAGCTTCAGGTGGGCGGTACTCAAATGATTTTGATAGCTCCAGTATGGCCTCAACAGATCTGGGTCCCCCTACTTCGACATCTTGCGGTAGAACCTCAGATTCATCTTCCTCTGTCTTATGACCTTGTCACTCAGGAAAAGGGTACACTGGTTCATCTGGGATTGAAGTCCCTTAATCTTCATGCGTGGTACCTCAGGACATAGCTGCTTCATGGTTTGGGGTTTCTCCAAGGGTAGCTCAAAATCTGGTTGAAGCGAGAAAACCATCCACCAGAACTACCTGTGCCATGAAGTGGAAGCGGTTCTCTGGGCCACTGCCAAAGATCTGGACCCTTTTTCATGTCCCGCTCCCCAGGTCATGGAGTACTTGCTTCATCTTTTCAACCTGGGCCTGAGTTATTCCTCACTGAAGGTGCATTTAGCAGCCATCTTGGCTTACCATGATCCAGTAGGAGGCAAGACAGTGGCTCAGTTAGAGGTCTCCAAAACCTTTTTGAAAGGTATTCTATATCTAAAACCCCTGGTGTGAAATCCTACACCACCGTGGGACCTTAATTTTTTGTTAGAAAAATTGACTTTACCTCCCTTTGAGCCGGCAAGCTCTTGAGAGCTATGCTTTTTGTCCTGGAAAGTGTTATTCTAGGGACATGGATATGTTGTTCATCCACACTGTCTGGCAGGTTCCTTGCCGCTTTAAATCTTGCCGGAAGGTCTTCAAGCTGGCTCCTCCCACCCACCCGGGTGGTAAAACTCTCGGCTCCACCCCATGACGCCAGATCTTCCTTACTGCTTGGAAGCTCAGGTTCCCTACTTAACGCTCTGCATATAAGACTGGTTCCTAATTCTTGGAATTTTCGAAATTATAAAGTTTTTGCTAAAAAGACTTCGGTCTTCTCTCCCATGCGGCTGCGATGGACAAATCGACTCTCGGTTTCCGGAGATGCCCTTGCGGGCAGAAGATGTCTCGGACGGATCCGCACCACGCGCTCTACTGCTTGGGCCTGAGCACGCACCCTCAGGCCTGCGACCTGTGCTCTTCTTTCTCGGCCCACGCCCCCACATCGCATGCCCGCTTACAACTGGGGCGCCCCGAGAAGCGATTTCTCCGTAAAGTCGAAGAGGCCCGGTCGGCGGTGTCCGCGCCGGCGGGCTCGGCGGATCAGCTCAAGCAGATGATCGCCCTCGAAGAGGAGGCGGCGCGGGCCGCTTCTACCTCGGCTGCGGCATTTGTCCCGCTCTCTCTCAGTGCCTCTTATTCAGCTTCTTTTAAGGAGCTTTGTCTGACCCTCTCGACTAAAGGTGAGGGTCCAACTTCTTCTGGACCGTTTTCTCGGTCCAAAAAGAGAGACAAGGGTAAGTCTCACCGTCGATGCTCTTGGGAGCGGGAAAGATCCCTCTCCCCGAGTTGTCGGCCGTCGACTTCGGTCGACTTCTCGGCTTCGGCCACTGGTCTCACGGTGTCCCCGTCAGGCCAGTTGACCGAGACTCGCGTCGACGCGGTCGAGATTTTTCTCGACCCATTGGACGGGTTGTCGGCTGGAGAAGCCGAACTCCTCTCCCGGTTCCCCGTGAGAGTTGAGGATCCCGCTCGGCTCTTCTGTGCCTCCGGTTCGAGCCTTCGTTGAATCTTCTGAACCAAGGGGAGTGCGGTTCCCCGCACACCTCCTCGTACCGTCCTCGCAAAGCCGAGGGTCCGTCTCGGACGTCTTCAGCGGTCCAGCGATCCCCGCCGCCATAGGGGAGCCTGGTCTCGCACTCATGGCAGCGGTGTCACACCTCCTCTCTTCCTCCTCCTCGGACGGGAGGCTTCGCGCAAGTTGCGTCGAAGATTGAGGAACTCGTGGCAACAGTCTCCTTCTGACCGAATAAGCCGATGCCGCTGCCTTCCCGGCCATTAAGTGGCTGTCACCGAGCGGACGAACAACCCTCGCTTTATCCGAGGAGCCTGTGCCCAGGCCGTTGTTCGCCAAAACCAGCTGCCCACCGATTCCGTGGAACCTCCGCTCCACAGCCGTTAGTTGGGCTCCGACTAAAATTCTCGGTCGGCTCAGGGACTGCCCCATAGGCTGTTTGTCACCCTCACTCCGATCGACCTCGGCAAGTGGACGGTGGCTCAGGCCCGAGGTTTTTTGAGGACTCTTCCGAGTCCAAGACGATTCCTCCCTTTTCTCCAAGCGAATGGACTTGGAGTCTCAGGAGGACAGTCGGTGGACGATAGCCCTTCGTCCTTCCTGGGATTGCTTCGGCTCATCTCGGAGTCCACCGGGATGAAGCTCGAACCCGTTTCTAAATGTGCCAGGTATCCCCTCACGGATATTCTGGACAGAGGGGATTCCCCTACGGAGGCCTTTCTGGTGGCCGAGGCCATAGTGGGTCCGGCCTTGGAGCTCTGGCAGCGCCCTGCTTCCTGTCCTGCGCCTTCGGCCAGGATGGCCAGAGAAGTATGTCCCTACCGTTCCCTGTCCGTTTTTGGAACACCTCGCCGAGGGTTGGTTACCGACAGCGCTCTGCATGCCGGGAACGCTTAGGGATGTGGACAAACCTCCCGACAAGGAATCCAAGAAATTGGACTATGCCGCTGAAAGTCTATGTCATGTCCTCCTCGGCCTTTGCCAGGCAGTTCGGCCGCCCTCATGGCACATTTTTCTCATGCCCTGTTGGGCTCCTGGATGAGGTCGCCCTCATCTTCCCGCTGGATCTGCAGACCACGGTCAGGCAGGTGGGACCAGGCAGGCAGTGGCCAAACAGCAGCTCCAGACTGCTTTAGACATTGGGGACTCATGTGCCAGGTCTGTGATGGCCAGAGTGGCTATGCAAGGCCGTCGGCTTTGAGGGTATCCACCTTTACTGGATACCCAGCACAAGTTGGCGGATGTTCCCTTTGGGGACTGACCTTTCGGCCCTGGGGTGGAAGGTCACCTGCAGAGGATCGAGAAGTCCAATGCTACCTTGACTCGGTCTCTTCCACAGAAGGACAAAGGCCGCAAACCACAGCCTAAGCCCTTTCTCCTTCTGCGCCTGGCTGCGCCTGGCCCAGCAACGCCAGGGCTAGCAGGCTCGGCTTGGCATCCCAAACCCAAGCCCGGGCTTCCTCAACAGGAAGCAGGAGGTAAAGGCCCAGGAGGTCCCTCGGCCGTCCGTCCTCCAAGCCTGCCCAGTGACGGGCTGAGGGTGTCGCCCAACCCCTGCCACCACCCTCAGGTTCTCTGGTGGGGACGGCTCCGGCACTTCCTTTCCGCCTGGTCCATTATTACCACGGACAGGTGGGTACTGGAGGTGGTGGGAAAGGCTTTGCCTCTAGAATTCGAGCAGGCCCCGCCTCTCAGAGCCGCACCTCGGGGGGCCTCGGGGTCCGTAGCCTCACTGTCGGCTTGTCGGGCCGACATTGCTCTCCTCCTCCAAAAGGAGGTGATCAGGGAGGTGGCGGACCCTCCCTCAGACCCGGAGTTTGTGTCCAGGTACTTCCTGGTTCCGAAACGGTCTGGGCTGGCGCCCCATTCTTGACCTACACAACCTGAACAAGTTCCTAAGGTCTCGAACCTTCAGGATGGTCACTCTGGCTCAGATAATGCCATCCCTGGAACACGGCGTGTGGTTCTGCTCTCTGGACCTGCAGGACGCGTTCTTTCACGTCCCTATCTGTCCGTCACATCAGAGATTCTTTCGCTTTCGAGCGGAGGGATCCCTCTTCGAGTTCCGAGCCATGCCCTTCTGCCTGTCTCCAGCTCACAGGGTCTTCACCAAATGCATTGCAGTGGTGACAGCTTTCCTGCGGCGCCAAGGGGTCCGGGTGTACTCTACCTAGACGATTGGTTGATAGCAGCCCCTCCAGACAGGAGGTGGAGCGGTCCAGAGATCTGGCCCTCCAGGTTTGCTCTCAAATCGGCCTTCTCATCAACGAGGCAAGTTGGAACTCGAGCCAAGCAGGTGATTCTGTTTATCGGGCAGAGCTCGACTCTCTCGAGCCAGAGCACGGCTCCCGGCGGACAGGGCCGAGGTTCTTGCCTCCTTTGCCCAATCATTTCTGGTTGGGCACTCGCCCTGCCCGGGACTTCCTGGGCCTCCTGGGTCTCATGTTGGCCTGTACCAGCGTGGTCCGTTGGGCACGCTGGCACATGCGCCCCCTTCAGTGGGGACTGGCCAAGTGGTCACAACGCTGCGATCCATTGGACCAGCTAGTGATGGTGACCCAGGAGATGTGGAACGCTCTCCGGTGGTGGACCGTTCCATCTCATCTGCAGGAGGGCATCCAGTTTGTCCGCCCCGAGCCGACGGTCTCTCTATCGACCGATGCCTCTCTGATGGGTTGGGGTGCCCATCTGGGGGAACACCGGGCGCATGGCCTCTGGTCCCCGCGGGAGTCCCGATGCCACATCAACCTGCTGGAGCTCCGAGCGGTCCACCTAGCTCTCACCACCTTTGCTCCGTTTCTCCGGGGTCAAGTGGTCCGAGTCCAGACGGACAATACCACGACCATGTACTACCTAAACCGCCAGGGCGGGACGCGTTCCATGCTTCTGTGCAAGGAAGCTCTCCGCATTTGGTCACTCCTGCGCAGCCTGAAGGCGGATCTCCTAGCCATTCATGTGGCAGGAGCCTCCAACACCCTGGCCGATGCCCTGAGCCGGATAGGGGCTGCATCTCACGAGTGGTCTCTCCTGCCGGAGGTAGTACAAGATCTGTTCTCCCATTGGGGCACACCTCAGTTGGACCTGTTTGCCTCAAGGGAGAACACGGAGCTGAGGCTGTTTCATGCCCACCCCTCAGCAGGGCTCGCTGCAGGGGGATGCCTTCTCGAGGCTGTGGACCCCGGGCCTCTTCTACGCCTTTCCCCCATTTCCCTTGATTCACAAGGTGCTTCTCAAAGCAAGGAGGGACAAGGCGCAGGTGATTCTGATAGCCCCAGACTGGCCCCGCCAGTTCTGGTACCCAGATCTCCTCAGCCTCAGCTCCAGGCTCCCGAGGCAGCTTCCAGCTCGCCCGGACCTGCTGTCAGTCAATCAGGGGAAGGTGTTCCATCCGGACCTTCAATCCCTGCACCTGACGGCCTGGTTCCTGAGCTGCTAGAGTTCCAGGCCTTGGGTCTTTCCGACGAGGTCCTCAATGTTGTTGAGGCGTCCCATAAGGAGTTGACTAGAAATGCTGTGCCTTCAAATGGAAGAGATTTTCCATTTGGTGTCAGGCAAGGGCTTGGACCCTTCCTCCTGTCCTTTGGCAAAGCATCTTGGACTATTTATAGTCCTTTTCTAGTCAAGGGCTTAGGTCTGACGGCCCTAGGTGCACCTGGTAGCCATCTCTGCCATCGGGTGCGGCCGGGAGCAGTCGGTATGCAGGAGAAGGTGGTCTGGCTTTTCAAAGGCCTTGATCACATTTCCCCTCTGGTGCGAGAACCTCCACCTCCGTGGATTTACTGCTGGTACTGGCAGAGCTCATGGGCAAGCCATTCGAACCAATGCACAGGTGTGAACTCTCTCGCTGTCGTGGAAGACCGCTTCTTGGTGGCTATCACGCCAGCCAGAAGGATGGGAGAACTCCAGGCGCTCTGCATCGAGTCTCCTTACCTGGTCTTCCACAGGGACAAGGTTGTCCTGCGCCCCAACCCGAAATTCCTTCCGAAGGTGGTGTCGGAGTTTCACCTTAACCAGGTGTTGACTTTGCCGGTGTTCTACCCCAATCACACCTCGGAGGCCGAATACAGGCTCCATACTTTGAACCCTAGAAGGGCGCTCGCTTATTATAAGGAGCGCACGGCTGAAATTCGGGGAGAGGTTCGCCAGCTGTTTGTCAGCTACGCTGAAGCCGCACCTGGCAGACCTGCAGCCAAGCGGACGATAAGCAGGTGGGTCACCTCCTGCATAGATCTCTGCTATAAGTTGGCGGGCATGGATCCTCCCAGAGGGATAAGAGCTCATTCTACCCGCCATACTGCTGCATCAGTGGCTGCTTCCAGGGACGTCCCTATCCAGGAACTCTGCAGGGCTGCTTCCTGGAAGTCAGCACACACCTTCATTACCCATTACCACATCGACCTTGAGTCACGCCGGGATGCTGGTTTTGGGGCCTCGGTTCTCCAGTCTTTATTCCCTAAGTAGGGGGTGTGCGCCTTGCCTCCCTCCTCCCGGAGAACTGCTAGGAGTCTGCCAGACAGTGTGGATGAACAACATATCCATGTCTCTAGAAATACAGGTTACTCACCTGTAACAGGAGTTCTAGGAATGGTATATGTTGTTCATCCAAACGACCCACCCAACCTCCCCGGCTTCGACGCACAACCTGAGCTTCCAGCGGGCCAGATCTGGCGTCATGGGACGGAGCCAAGAGTTTTACCACCCGGGTGGGTGGGAAGAGCCAGCTTGAAGACCTTCCGGCAAGATTTAAAGCGGCAAGGAACCTGCCAGACAGTGTGGATGAACACCATATACCATTCCTAGAATTCCTGTTACAGGTGAGTAACCTGTATTTTTTGGTCACTACTACTTCCGCTCGCAGAATTTCTTAGCCTCAGGCCCTGATGTGCAAGGTGCCCTATTTGATTTTTCACAGAGACCAGATGGCTCTGTGTACAAATCCTGAGTTTCTTCCTAAGGTCGTGTTGGAAATGACTCTTAATCAGTCTTTAGAATTGCCGGTATATTATCCCGAACATTCCATTCGGGGTGAAGCCATCCTGCATACATTGGATGTGCACAGGATCCTTCGTTACTACATGAACCGGACAAAAGATGTCCATTAAACGTATCAACTTTTTGTTTCTTTCGCACCAAAGAGGGAGGGTGCAGCAGATTCCAAACAATGTCTTTCCAAATGACTGGCAAACTGCATTACTTTCGTTACCAGAAGTATGGTATGGTCCTTCCGGGTCAAGTCAAAAGACATTCTACCAGGGGAATGGCTGCTTCCACAGCCTGTTTCAGGAATGTATCTGTTGCAGATGTTTGTGCAGCAGCGACATGGAGTTCTGTCCACTCTTTTACAAAAAATTACAGTCTGGACATTGCCTCTAGGCGCAGGGCTGGCTTTGGGCTAGCATTCCTCCAAGGACTCTTGTCCTAACCTCCTCAGTTGGAGATACTGTGTTATGTTTCCAGCCTCCCTAGTTTTTTCTCTTGTCCCTTGGACAGTTCATTGCTTGGGATTCAGTCCTTCATGTTACTACCTACTGCAAGAGCCTTCTCGAAGTAAGATAGTACAGTTACGTAAGAACTTCCTGTAACAGTAGATCTTCGAGAGAGGCTCTAGCAGTAGGTAATGCTTTTCCCACCCACATTCCCCTTTTTCTACCTGGGGTTTATTTTCATGCTCTTTCTCCATGAAGCTCTCTCTTCTGGGGATCCAGGAGCCTCTTTTTCTTCTCCTATCACTTACCTTTTTTGGTCTCCAGTGGGAGAACTGGAGGGTGAACGTGGAGGCCGCCCACTATATAGGGTCACGCTGATGTCAGTCACGTGATTGGTGGGTGCTCCCCATCACACTATGCTGGCACAAGTTTCCATGTGGTCCTGACCCCAGGGGGCGCTAGTGCTACATGTTATTACATACTGCGACTGCCTCTCTCGAAGATCTACTGTTACAGTAAGTTATGTAACTGTACATTCCTCAGCCATGGGCGTCCACATTGAGGAGGGGGAAGTCACCAGAAAAGATCTGGTAGACTTTCTGGAGATCCCAGAGTCTCCTGCAACGATCATTCCTGCTATTCTTTCTGCACTGAGAAATGCTGCCACTGCAGCTTGGCACAGGCCAAATTGGTGCTGGCTATGCCCCGCAGTGCAGACAAACTTAATCATGCCCCTCAGGGGTCTCCTTATTATGCTGCCCAGCCAGAGACGATTCAGTGGTCATCAAGGCAGATAATGACAGGTCTAAGGTGCCTAAGCATCCTAGTTCTCTTTTCCCTGGTCGGAGTCTCGTAGAATAGACCTTTGGGGCAAGAGAGTTTATGCCTCCTTGGGCTGAGGATTGCTAGTTTCCTGTCTCACATGGTAAAATACCAGAACACCAACTGGAAGAAGGACAAAGCTGCTGCTCAGGTCCTCCCAGATGGCACACAGAATCAGGAGGCTCTCAAGTGCTTGCAGACTGATGAGGACGTTGGCAAGCACCTCCTCAGGGCCCTCCATGATATCTTGGACATTATTGCCAGGGCTGCTGCCACTGGCATCTGCCTGCGCATGCACTCCTGGCTGAGGGTCTCCGAGTTTGCTGCTGATGTTCAGCAGAAGGTGTTCAACGCCCTCTTTAATGGCACAAAGCTCTTTGGGCCTGATGTCCAGGACATCATTAATAATTTTCAGGCATCCTACAGGGCTGTGTCTGTCCACTCCCTCTGCTATACTCAGCGTAAAGGTAGAGAGCACCTTCCCTTTCTCAAGGTGTCCAACAGGGTCTGAGCTACCGCTTGTCCCCAGGGCAAATGGAGCCTCTACGGTCTTGGCCCCCAAAAATGCAGGAGCCTCAGACAAGCATCCAAGAAGTGACAGATCAGCCCTCACAGCTGGACTGCCTCTGCGTGACTCCTTGCCAAACCCTGAGATGTTGGTCAGAGATTGGTTCTCCCTCCATCTGAATCAATGGAGAACCATAACTTCGGATACCTGGATCCTGGAAATCATAGGAGAGGGGTCACACGCTGGAGCTCATCGAGCGGCGCCCCCCCCCCGGCCCTCCACTTACTCCCACGGCTCACTTGTTTGTTCTCCAAGAGGAGGTACAGTCTCTCCTGCGCAAGCAGGCCATCGAGCTAGTACCCTGGCGCCAGAGAAGTAATGGGTTCCATTCCAGGTTTTTTTTGGTCCCCAAAAAGACCGGAGATGTAAGGCCTATTTTAGATCTAAAGGACCTCGATCTGTACATCCAGTACCGAAAGTTCAGGATGGTAACTTTGTCAGACCTGACGCCTCTTCTCAAAACAGGTGACTAGTTCTGCTCACTGAACGTGCAGGAGGCCTCCCTGATGATCTCGGTCTTTCCCCCTCACTGGAGGTTTTCTGTTTCAGGGCGAGCATTACCAATTCAAAGTGTTGCCCTTTGGCTTGTCCTCTGTGCCACTGGTATTTACCAAGTGCTTAACAGTAGTAGCTGCGGCCCTCTGAGGGGAGAGACTGTATGTTTTCCCCAGCCTGTTCAATTGGCTCCTAAAGGCCCCATCCAGGGAGCAGCTCCTGCGGACTCTGGAGAGAACTCTTCAGTTGTTCCACTTTTTGGGCATTATGGTCAGTCAACCCAAGTTGATTCTGGTACCTTCCCAGAGACTGCAGTATATAGAGGCGGTTCTAGACTTGGCGCAGGGGAAGGCCTTCCTACCTCAGAACAGGGTGGAGTGTCTTATAGCCCAGAATCAGGAGGTGGCCTAGAGCCATTTTATTCCTGCCAGGGTGTACCTGAGACTATTGGGTCTAACGACATCTGCCATTCCCACTGTTCCACTGGGCAGACTTCATATGCACATCCTCCAGTAAACTCTCCGAGTACAGTGGGACCAACGTACGGACGAGTTAAATCAGTTGGTGCTGGTGTCCTCCCCGGTCCGCAGAGTGCTCCAGTGGTGGATGGACCCCCTGAACTTACTATGAGGATTCCATTCCAGATCTCTTCTCCACAGCAGATCCTCACCACGGATGCTGCCGGCTCGGGCTAGGGAACTCACCTGGGTCCTTTTCAAACTCGGGGGCTCCTGTTCTCTGGTGACCTCACTGCACGTCAGTGCCCTGGAGATTAGGACGCTGCTGTACGCCATGCAGGCCTTTCAGAACCACCTTGCTCCGGGTCAGCTGCTGGTGCAGTCAGACAACCTCAGTGTAGTGTACTACATTAACAAGCGGAGGGGGGGGACTTATTTGTACCTCATATGCAGGGAGGACATGAGACTGTAGTACTGGGTGCTGCATGACGATCTGACACTCTCGGCAGTCCAAGTCCCAGGTGTGTTGAACACTCTGGCAGACGGTCTCAGCTGGACTCAATCCTGGATGCACGAGTGAGAGCTCCTGATCAGTCGCAGAAGTTGTTCGACAGATGAGGTTGTCCACAGTTGGACCTTTTTGTGTCCCCACTCAATGCAAAACTGCCCAATTTTTGCTCATTCGGTCCAGAGCCTGGAGTTTTTTGGCGAGACGTGTTGTCCTTCTCCTGGAGTGGGAGGTTTCTTTACACATTCCTCCATTCCCTCTAATTCAGAGGGTCCTCATCAAATTGCAGATGGAGGGGGCTAGCATGATTCTGGCAGCTTCATTCTGGCCCCGCTGGATATGGTTTCCCCTTCTACAGCAACTGGTGGCGGAAGCTCTGGTTCCACTCCCCCTTTTGCAGGGACCTGCTGACCCCAGGCGAAGGGGACCCTGATCAATCCCAGCCTCAGGTCCCTCCATCTGCATGCTTGGTTCCTGAGGACATCGCCATCGCCAGGTTTGCGGTCTCCAGTGGAGTGGCGGACGTTCTGGTGGCCGTCTGAAAGCCTTCCACTCAAGCTGTGTGCGCTATGAAGTGGAAGTGGTTTGCCATCCGGTCTGTCAGACATAATCTGGACACATTCACCTGTCTGGTGAGCCAGATCCTGGACTACCTGATTTTTCTGTCTGACTCGGGTCTCCAGTACGTCTTCCCTTAAGGTGCACCTTTCGACTATTTCGGCTTTTCATGAGCCTGTGGGTGACCACACGATAGCACAGTTGTATGTCTCTTCTTTTGAGCCAGCTGCAACTTGTGAGCTACGCCTTCTTTCTTGGAAAGCGTTATTTTTAGTTGCTATTACTTTAGCTCGAAGAATTTCAGAGCTTCCGGCCCTCTGGTGTAAAGTGCCTTGTTTGACTTTTCATAAAGACAGGGTGTCTTTGCTTACAAATCCTGTTTTTCCCTAAGGTGGTCTCTGAGTTTACACTCAGCCAATGTAGCCACCTTCCTGTTTTATTTTCCTGAGCAGGCCAATCCAGGGCAAGCACTGCTTCATACATTAGATGTGTGCAGAACTTTGAAGTACTACCTGCTTCTAAGCAAGGTTTATCCAGATGGTTGGCAAATTGCATTGTGTTCTGTTACAACAAGTAAGGCAAAGAATTGCTTGGAGCGATTAAAGCTCATTCCACAAAAGGCATGGCTACCTCTGTGGGTTGTTTTCGAGGGTTCTTGGCCGCTGATATCTGTACAACTGCCACCTGGAGTACCGTCCATTCTTTCACCAAGCACTACAGTCTGGACATTGCATCAAGAGCCCATGCAGGTTTTAACAGGGCTGTGCTGCAGGGCCTCCTGTCTTAAGTTTATGGTTGGCCTTCCTCCCAGACTGTCTGTTTGCATCTGTAACTGCTTGGGACTCCTTCCTGTGGTGTGACCTGATGACTTGAGATACCCCGACGAAGGTAGAACAGTTACGCAAGAACTTACCATAACAGTAGATCGAGGGGATCTCACTAATCAGGTCCACTTTCCCTCCCACCATCCCTCCTCTTGTACTGGAACTGGCTCTCTGGTGTATCCAGCCTTTCATATAGGCCTAGGCACCTCTCTCTCTCTCTCTCTCCTCAGTTCCCCTAGGGATATGCTCCCTTGGTCTCCTGGGGAAATAACTGAGGAGGGAGTGGGGTCGCTTACACCTTTATAGGGTTGATGATGTAGATGCTGTGGGTGGCACCAGTTGTACTGCTGAAACTCTTCTGTGTGGATCCTGCTTCACCAACTGTGAAGTTCCTACGGTGTGACCTAATGACTGAGATCTCCTCTCCTCGAAGATCTACTGTTATGGTAAGTTCTTAAGTAACTGTTCTGTGACATGCTATTTAAAAAAAAAAAAAGAAGCAGCTGGATAATGTTGAGTAGCAGGCATCAGTTTTGTGTCCTGCAAAGGGATGAGGTGAGAAGCATTTGGAAATGTCTTAACTTTTAAGTCACCTGCTTTTCTCAGAAAATTTTGCTAATGACCCCCACCAAAAAAAAAAAAAAAAAAAAAAATGATTTGTGGACATTGAAAGTGTTAACTGTTTGTATACCTACAGGAGAGTTCACATTCCGGCCTCTCTATTACTGTTGAGCCATTGCCGCCCCCTCCTCCACCCCCCAAAGAAGCTGTGCAAGGTAAAATAAAACTTTATTTATACTTTTTCTTTCAGATCTGCCATGCAACACATTTTGTGGTCTTGGGGTGGGTGGGGAGGGGTGTGTGATGGCTTTGATGTCAGCTGTGAAGACATCTTTTCACCTACATTCCCATCTGGAGGAAGGGTGCAGGTCACTGGGGCCCCAGTTCTCTTGGTGGTTGGGCAAAAATTCAGAGGATACTCAGTTTAATAAAAATTATAAAACAATGACTAAAAATAGAGCATTCTGATTTGTTGATCGGCTTCAAGGAGTATATCAGCTTTGAACCTTACAATGAAACAATTGGAATTTAAACTAAAAAAATTAAAAAGAGGGCCTGTGGAGCTCCACCTTTCATGTTTTAGCTGATGGATAGACTTGGGTGTTGGTTCTTTGCTCCTCGCTTGCATTTCTTTCTCTCTCTCACTCTCGCTCTCTCTAGATATATAGACAAATATATGCATATCTGTCTATCTTCACACCTTGGTGCATCACTGCAACACACCCTGTTGATGTATTTGTAAGGTATGTGTTGGTTCAAACCCCAGGAAATCTTACTGTATTCTGACAAATGCAGTATGGTCTCGCCATAGGACTGCCCCGGAGCCAAAAGGGTTAATAGAACCTATGCTAATAGTGGAATGTTAGGCTCGAGCTCAGTTTTCAAATCAGTGTCCCTGGTTGCACTTACTGCAACCATTAGATTCGTTACTCTGCTTGCCTCAGTAAGATGTCTCTGGAGAGCTCTCCTTCACTTTCTTCAAGAAGTTTATTTTTCTCGGTTTTATCGAAGTCCGTTTACTTTATTCGATTTTTGAAGCACTGTCCTTGGTTCACAGGTAGGCTTTGGCCGATATTCAGTGTTGCCCGGCGATTTTGAAAAGGCTTCCCAGCTGTGAGATCCCGATGCTTTGAGGCACAATGTAATCTTATGCAG
The DNA here is from genome assembly GCA_016271365.2 of Neoceratodus forsteri. Classification (NCBI taxonomy): domain Eukaryota; kingdom Metazoa; phylum Chordata; order Ceratodontiformes; family Ceratodontidae; genus Neoceratodus; species Neoceratodus forsteri. The sequence goes on along the minus strand of CM028129.1, from coordinate 504,931,389 downwards.
CGTAGATGCAGGGGCGTGATATTCAGCTCTGGATGTGCGGGCGATATGCTGGCGCAACCAGTACATGCGCTGCACACTGGTGCTCAAAGTTGAGCCTAAAATAAAAGGCTCAAATGCTGGCCACCCACTGATGAGTGGCTGTATTGCAAGGCGCAACACAACAGCCGCCAGCCATGGGTGGCCAACGGAACACCATCCACAAGCACCTGGACCCTCCTTGGTAGTCCAGTGGACCCCCCTCCCTCCCGGTATGCCCGATTGTGGGCCTCTGTAATAATAAATGGTAACCTGGTGGTCTAGTGGTTCCCTCCCCGGATGCCCGATCGCGGGCTCTTGTAATGTCAGGTATTAGCCTGGTGGTCCTGTGGTACCCCCTCCCTCTCCACCCACCCAGCACCCCCCTGTCATTGGCGAGCAGCAGTACCCCGCTCGCTGAATGACAGCGTACAGTATGATCTGTACGCCTGTTGGTCCACAGTATGGACCAATGGGCTTGCAGACCATACTGTACTACACAGGAGCAGATATGTGCGTACAGATCATACTGTACGTTGTCATTCCCCGGGTGGTATGCAGGCGGGGTGCTGTCGCCCGCCGATGACCTGCATACGTGCACTGGCCCTAGACACTTTTGGGTGCCAAAGTAATACACGTCCTTTTGTTCTGCAAATGTTGGATTCCCCGCTGTTCTGTCTAACCCTTTATGTGAATCCCCTTTATTAACCCTCACTCTCCTTCTCTCTGTCAGCCAAGGAACTGTCGCCCAGGCTCCCAGCTCCTAAGCCGCGGGATTCCCGGCTACCGGGCGGTCAGCGCCCCTCTAGCCGACGCTCAAGACCGCAGACACGGACCCAGGGCCCTACAAGGTACGGCAACTGCCGTATCTTTTTCGACCTCCCCCACCTCCGCTGATTATTAAATACAGTACCTCCTGCCAAAATATTAGTCCACATCCGCTGGCGCATCGCCCCACCAATAGAGACTTAGCTTGAGATCCCCCTCTTCTCTGTCCAGCCTACGGGATCCAACTCTCAGGGCCTTGCCTTACTAAAACACATAGGCTGTCCTTGGCTGTGCCTTCACCACTAAATATTTTTAATGCTATCAAATGTGGGTCAACCTGGATCGGAAGGCTACTGATAAGCTGCATTAATCCAGCAACCCCACTGGCCCCTGGGCTAATTGAGTGGCTCTTTTTTTGAGGTACCATCATGTCGGGCCCTATATGGCTCCTTATACTGCCCCTTCTTCTGCTGATACCAGCTGCCCAGCATTGGACACCTGAACTACCATCATGTTTGGTCTACAACGCACCTTGTGCTGTATACCACATGGCAACTTATCCTTTAATTGCCTCCGTGATTCCAAGTACCAATACCTCGAACCCTGCTCTTGTGACCACACATACCAGTAGTACTTATAACACTCCCCACCACAAGGCCCACCTCCCACCACGCAGACTTCTATCTCCTCCTGCCTATTGTGGTAGGGTACTAGCTCTGCTACAACAGATCAGCTCTTCTATGGTGGCTACTTTCCAGTCCCTAAAAACATCAGATCTACTAGACGGGAGAAAGGCAGGAATTACAAGCTTATAATTAGCGCCTAAGAAAATCCTACTTATCCTCCTGCTATGTTCAGGCAACGTAGAACTCAACCCTGGCCCCCCAGAAGTTATTGCTCTGCCAGCAGAACTAGCAAATTTAAAAGGAGTAAGCTTCTTGCATATTAACGATGTAGCCTCCTTAAAAGATAACCTTAATACAAACCTGGGTAACCGCACCTCTCCTGACATACTTGTGATTTCCGAACTTGGCTTAGACCCAGCACCACTGGTAGAGAAGTAAACATACCCAACTATGCCTTGTTCAGAGCTGATAGGCATGCCAGAGGCGGAGGGGTAGCTATCTACGTTAAAGACAAATTTTCTGCCTTCTGCTTATCCTCGGCATCTGTCGCCAGCGAATTTGAATGCCTAATTTTCAAAGTGGAAATTACACAGACTACTGCACTCTGCATAATAGGATGCTACAGATCACTGTCTGCTGGCCTACAGCTAGTGTCATATCTAAGTGACAAGTTGGGACAGGGGCTGCCAGAAACTATTATTTTAGGAGACCTCAACTTTGACTGGCTCTCTAACACAGCTGCCCCCCTTGCATCCTTCTGTGATGAACATGGGCTGACGCAACTTATTACTGAACCAACACGCCCAAACGTGAAGAACCCCAGTAAAAGTACACTTTGATGTGCTAATGGTGAGAAACCTCATCTCTTCTCCCACGCTGATGTCTTCTTCTCAGACGCCAGCGACCACTGTTTTATTGCGAGATCCACCAACAACCCAGCACCCATCAGCAAGTTCTCTATGAAGAGATCCAGGCGCAACTTCAATGAACATGCCTACCTAAACGAGCTTAAGTACTCCCCTGAGTGGCAAGATTTCTACCTGGCCAAAACGACTACGTCAGCTTACAATATCTTCCACAACATTCTATCAAGGGCCCTTAATAAGTATGCTGCCCCGATTAAAGTTCTAACTAGTACCAAAACCTGTAAATGGTTCGCCCCTCAGATCAAGTCCTTGCTTCTAGAAAGAGATAAGCTCTGGAAAAAAGCGCGCTGACTGAACACTGCAGAGTATTGGAACCAGTTCAGGAGACTATGAAATGTATGTACCAAAACAATCAGAGAATCGAAGGCCACCTTCTTCAAATCTGAACTCGACTCTGCCACAAAGAGCCCAATCAAGCTCTGGAACACAATCAATGATCTGCTAGGCCACTCCCCAGGAAATTCACTCCCGACCAAGATTACCTCTGGCAACTTGACTATAACTGAAAAGATGGATATACTTGACGATTCAATAACCACTTTGCTACTGCAGGCATGGCATTTGGTAACTCCTGCAAACATACTCTGCCTCCCAGACTGCCAGCCAACTGCCTGAAGCTCCGATGGTTTCGCCGCCTCTCGCTTCAACCTGCTCCCACTGAAAGAGGTAGAGGACCCTTGCTTCAGTTGGATACTAGAAAAGTGCTGGGACCGACACCCTTGACCCTTACTTCCTAAAAATTGCCTACCACGTACTAGCAATACCGCCACCCACCTTTTAACTTATCCTGTCTCAGGGCACCTTACCACCTATATGGAAGACAGCACATGTCATACCACTGTTCAAATCAGGTGACCCTGGCGATCTCAATAACTACAGGCCAATTTCCCTCCTTCCGGTCCTGTCCTAGAGAAAATTGTAAATGCACAGCTGAGGACTCACCTTGAGTCTAGGGAACTGCTAAATCCTATGCAGTCCGGATTCAGAGCTAAACATAGCACTATCTCAGCCCTCGCCAAAGTTACTAACGACTGGCAGCGTAATCTGGAAAGCAAAAACTTTATTTGTGCTGTTTTCCTTGATCTAAGCAAGGCTTTTGACACCGTCGACCATAGTCTGCTCCTCTCCTCCCTTCAAACCATAGGTGTGGACCCCTCCTCTCTGCATTGGTTTACTGACTATCTTACAGGGCGCCTTCAACAAGTTAAAGCCGAAGGAGGCCTGTCCCCCTTAAAAACTCTGCAAAGAAGGGTACCTCAAGGTTCTATATTAGAGCCCTTACTTTTTGCAATCTACATTAATAACATCGACTACTGCATAAAAGAAGCCAACATCCATCTGTTTGCAGATGATAAGTTCTCTATGTGAGTCGCCCAACACCTGAAGCTGCCTGCAATGACCTACAGTCAGAATTCAACCTTTTGCAAAGCCAACTCCTCCAAAAAAAGCTACTTCTTAATGCCAGAAAAACTAAAGCGATGGTCCTTTCCCCTTTTATCCATACAGCTAACCCTGTGTCCAGTGGGACAGTTCCCCAAATTACCACAGTTCTAGGTGAAAAACTAGAATTTGTTACAAAATTCAGGTATCTGGGGTGTTGATAGACCAAAGACTCTCCTTCATTGAACATATCGAGGACTTGCATAAAACGACTTTAGCAAAGGCTTGATTGTTTTTAGAATCAACCAATTCTCACCAGAAATGCCAAGAAACAACTGGTCCAATCCATTTTCCTATCATTGGTTGACTACACTGACTTCCCCACAGCCAGTGCCTCAACTCTACATGGCTAAACTGGACACACTCTACCATCGAGCACTGAGGTTTATAACAGGACTCCCTTCGACATGCATCACTGCACCCTATATGCGGCAGGTGGACATCACTAAAGTTCAGGCGCCACAGAACGCTGCTCTCTGGACCTATAGAGCCATCTCTAATAAGCTGCCTTACTATATCTCCTGCTGTCTTCCCTGAGTATAATTGAAATACGTTAAGAAGTTACTCAGCTATTACGCTTAAAGTACCCAAAGCAAAATCCCGCTTCAGCAGGGCAGCCATAAGCTTCGTGCTACCTACCTTATGGAACGATCTACAAAAAACCCTCAAATTAAGCACTCTAATCGGTATAAATGCCTTCAAGACGCTTTATTTCCGTACAATCAGAGAAGTATGTAACTGCTTCACCCACTCAGACCCAGTACCGGTGTCTGCACTGGTATATAGCCATGCCTAGACCCAATTTTTAGTACTGACCCCCCAGCTTGCTCTTCACCAGCCTAATTGTTCTGTCTCTCTCTCTCATCCCCCTGTCTTATTAACACTAGGCCCGTCCATCCCCTTATTCTTCCTTTCCCAGCCTTGGATAGGAGCTCACTACCCTGGGTTGTGACATCCTACTATGCCCCGTACTTTATAGCATTCAATCTCGGGGCTCACACATACTCCTTTTCTCCATCCACCTTCTCTACATCCAGTTTTACCAACTCCTTTCTGTGCACCGTGCCCTCCTAGCCTTTCTCCCACTACCTTCCTCCCTTCCCTCCTACCTTCACCTCTACCTGGTGTATATTTTTATTTTTTTTCTTCCGTTACTTCCTCCTGCAACCTTAGATAACCTGCTTTATCTTCCTATAGACACTTCTAGGTATTAAATAACGTGTAATCTGTATAATTCTATGTACATATGAACTTCTTTTTCTTCCTCTCTGTAAAGAGTATTATCTGTATTGCCTTGTAAATACCTGTGTTGACCTGTGTATACAATTGTTCATGCTCCACTCAGGTCCATCTTGCAAATGAGCTTCTGCTCAACGATGAACGCCTGGTTAAATAAAGACTTGATTGATTGATGACTTGTGGGGGGGGGGGGGGGGTGCTGGGTGGCCAGGTGTCCTCTGTGGGGAAGGAGGTACCACTGGACCCCCAGGCTAATATCTGACATTACAACAGCCCGCTACCGGGCATCCGGTGAGGGAACCACTGGACCACCAGGTTACCATTTATTATTACAGAAGCTTGCCATCGGGCGGGGAGGGAACCACTAGACCACCAGGTAAACGTTTATTATTACAACAGCCTGCGATCGGGCATCCGGGGAGGGAACCACTGGACTGCCAGGTTACATGTAATATTGCAGCTGCCCATGATCGGGCATACAGGAGGGGAGGGGAGGGGGTTACAATAGCCCACCAGGGACCCTTCCCCTGATGACAGCTGCTAGACAGGGCGCCCGGCGCAGTTCACCGGGACGCCCTGCACAGTGCATGCAAATAGGGCCATAATGATATGCAAATGGCCCATTTTGCATCTTACATATATTATGGCCTCATTTGCATGCCCCCAGCTGAGTATCGCGGGTGATGCTCCTAGCGCAGCTGCGCTTGTGCTGGTGCATCCCCGTGCTCTCTCTCTGTGGCTTGCACCATGCGCGGTATGTGTGCCGACCTTGCCATATTCAATGGTGCTGCGCCATGGCGCATCACCATTGAATATCGCCTGGCCCCGGTGCAGCCCAGTTGCGCTGCGCCCAGGCTTGCGCCACTGCCCAGCACAGTCTGAATATCCAGCCCACAGTCTAGATTAGTGTCTATTGGGTAAGTTTTTGGTTCCTTTTTGTGTTTTTTCTCAACCGAGATGGAACCAGTAAATTCTCCATATTTTCGGAGGTAATTCTCAGTATTTCTGTCTTCCGACTTTTTAACTAAGTCGGTTCTCTCTCTCCCCAAAAATTTTTCTACCAGGTTAAATCTTGTTTTTTGGTCTTAACTAACCAAATAATTAAAAAAAAAAAAAATAGAGAAAGGTATATTGAAGTGTTTAAATGTCACAGCCTAAGAAAAGAACAGGCCCTACAGGTTTCCAACATTGTACAGAGTGTGGGGAACTGTTCGCAAAGGCAGATCCTCATCTTATTTGTGTTTTTTGTTTGGGGTTTGACCACCTCAAAGAGGACTGTGATATTTGTAAAAACTTCCCTCAGTTGATGCTTGAGAGGCAACTTAAACAACTGCAGGAGATGATGTCTGATAAAGCTGCTGACCCGGCTACAGACAAACCGGCCTCCAGCTATAAAGAATCTGAGGAACAGCCCTCGGACAAAGGCGACGGTTCCTCGGTTAAAAATTGTGCCGTGGATACGGCTGCTGAACCGGCAACTGCAGGGAAAAAGAGAAACATACAGTGCACGAACCGCAACCTAAAAAGTCGCAGTTTCTGACCGCTGAGGAGACGGCAAATGCTATCAGAATAATTCAATCGCTTCAACCGAGCACTCCGGTTCCGGTTGAAAAGTGATCGCACACGCAAACATCTGATTCTCCTCTGCTTCCTGGTTCTGTTGAACAGGATGTTGAACCTTTTGGAGAGGACGAAGATGAGGATGACTATGGGGAGCTCATTGAACCTGATATCTCCCCTGATGAGGGATCTGCGGACTATACATCCCACTTTGCTTTTATAAAGCAAATGGCTCAAGCACTGGCTCTTCCTACTCAGGAGTCCACTGATGAGGAGGAAGAACAGGATTACGTGGAGATGAAGGACGTCCCACTCTCTAAAGGCTGCTTCTGCCCATCCATAACTCCTGAAAGAAACAGGTAAACAAAGTGTTGCAGACTCCCACTTCTCTGCCACCTGTAAACAGAAAGGTGGATAAGAAATATTGGGTGGCTAGGGGCGGAACTGAATTCCTCTTTGGGCACCCAAGCCATGAATGGGTGAAGCAGGCTGCAGCTTGTGATAAAGCTGGCATACCTTTGGCATCACATTCACCTGACAAAGGTTCCAGAAAGATGGATTCAATAGGCAAAAAGGTCTATCTGGTATCATCTCTGATGATTAGGCAAGCATCTTATGTGCCCTGTGTTGCCAGATACCAGAGGATACTGTGGAATACAGTGATGGAAATGGCTAAATCCGTCCCAGTTCCTATGTCAACAGACCTGGAAGAGGCTACAGAGAGAGGGATAGAGGCATCAAAAGCCCAGTTCAGAATGTCTGTCGACAGTGACACTGGTGCCAGAAAGATGACTGCTTCTGTGTCTCTTAAACAATTTGCTTGGTTCAGAACTACTAATTTGATCCAAGACACACAATCCAAGGCTTTGGATTTTCCATGTTAACCCACAGCCCTGTTCGGAGAACAGATTGAAGATTACATGAAAAAAGACAACATACAAGAGTGCTACTGCAAAGGAAAAGGCATCTACACCCCAGAAGCACCAAGCCTGGGGAGGTAGAGGCAGGGGACACTATAGGCCATTCTTTCAGCCTCAAGCTTTTCCCCAGTACCAACCACAGAGGGGTTATTTCAGGGGCAGGAGAGGTGGCAACCAAACTATTCCCAGCAGCTTAAGCCAAGCAGACACCCTGAGGTGTCTGCTCGGGTTGCCTCCCCAACCCTAGTAGGGGGCAGGCTGGCCCACTACATCCAAGAATGGCAAACGGTCACCACAGACAAGTGGGTCTTGGAGGTAGTGGGCCAAGGTCTGGCTCTCAGCTTCAAGTTCATGCCAAAGCTGAGGGCAAGAGTCTTCAGACCCTTTTCCCCATCAGAAACATTGTTGTTGGAAGGGAAAGTATCGAACCTTCTGTACCAAAGGGCAATAGAATCAGTTCCTCAGGCACAGAGAGGAAAGGGGCCTCTATTCAAGGTACTTCCTCATGATAAAGAAAACAGGGGAGTGGCGACCCATATTGGATCTCGGGCACCTGAACAGACATTTGGTAAAACCAGAGTTCAAAATAGTGACCTTGGCAACAGTCCTTCCAACCCTAAGGCAAGGGGATTGGCTTGCATCTCTAGACCTAAAGGATGCATACTTCCACATCTCCATCAGGCTGTCCCACAAAAATTTTCTCCGATTCAGACTGCCATCAGGCAATTATTAGTACAAGGCAATGCTTTTTGGACTTAATTCTGTTCCAAGGGCGTTCACAAAATGCTTGGCTGTGGTTGTGGCACACCTGAGGAGACAAGGGGTGGCAGTATTCCCTTATCTAGATGACTGGCTAGTCGTAGGGCAATCCCCTCAACAAGTAAGGTAACATTTGGCACTCACACAGGATGTTCTTCAGTCACTAGGGTTTCTAGTTAACTTGAGAAATTCTGTATTGGAGCCAGTACAGCTCCTGGAATTCATAGGAGCGGAACCGGACATTGTAAGAGGAAAGGCTTTTCTTCCACAGGCAAGAGCGGACAGCCTGGTACAGTTGGCAGGTACCTTCAAGCTGCTAAGCCTAATGCCTGCAAGGCACTTCCTACAGTTGATGGGCCTCATGGCAGCTTCTACAACAACAGTGTCAGGGGCAAGGTTCTAAATGAGGGATGTTCAGTATCATCTCAAACACTGGCATCAGAAAAGAGTCTCACTGTCAAAACTGGCGCCAGTTACAGGAACACTCCTGCAGGCACTTCAGTGGTGGCTGGAGATGGACAACTTCAGACAAGGTGTACCATTTCTGCAGGAAAACCCTTCCATAGTGCTAACCACAGATGCTTCCATACTGGGGTGGGGAGCACATCTGGAAGAGCACACAGCACATGGCTCAAGCAGGAGTCATTGCTGCATATCATCCTGCTAAAGATCAGAGCAGTCTTCCTGGGACTACAAGCATTCGCCAACATGCTACAGGGAAAAGGTGGTGCAGGTTTGGACAGACAACACAACCATCATGTATTACATAAACAAACAAGGAGGCACAAGGTACCCCCCATGCACATAGGCCATGAAAATTTGGAGTCTGGCCTAGTCTCTGGGAATTTCCCTGTCAGCAGTCCACCTGCCAGGGAAGGACAATGTGCTGGCAGATGCTCTCAGCAGAATAAGTCAAAACCACCACGAGTGGTCCCTGAACAAGCAAGTGTTGCAGATAGTGTTCAGAAGGTGGGGCACTCCAGAGGTAGACCTCTTCACAGCCCTAGACAACGATCAGCTTCCCCAGTTTTGCTGCAGGCCCCCAGTGAGGGTCTCAATCCCACTGGATGCACTGCTTCTGGATTGGACAGGGAAGTTCCGGTATGTCTTCCTTCCATTCCTACTGTTGCTGAGAGTCCTGACCAAGCTCAGATCCCAGCTGGCTACAATGATCCTCATTGCTCCAGACTGGGTCAGGCAGCCGTGATACTCCCTGATTCTGACGCTGTCAGTTGCCAAAACCGATCAACCTCCCCAGCTAACACAACTTGTTGACCTCCTCCCAGGGCAGGATCCTATACCCCAACCATCGGTTTCTCAGGCTCAAGGCCTGACTCTTGAGGACCTAGAGTATGTCAATCTGCATCTCTCTGAAGGGGTCATGGAGGTCCTTAGGGTTTCTAGAAAGCCCTCCACCGAGAAGACCTACATGTCCAAGTGGAGAAAGATTCTCTATTTGATGCCAGAGCAAGAATCTGGACACTCGGGCAGGTTTGCCAGTCATCCTGGATTACCTAACCCACCTTCATTCCCTTGGTCTAAGACCATCCACTCTAAAAACGCACTTGGCAGCCGTCTCAGCTTACCTGTCAGCAGGCAAGGCATCATCTCTGGCTTTGAACAGTGTTCAGAAAATTCTTTAAGGGGCTGTTGCATCTGCATCCCCCACATAGGACTCCTACCCCAGTGTGGGACCTGAATATATGTATTGCACAACTCATGCAGCCACCTTTTGAGCCTATGTCATCAGCAGATCTCAAGTATGTAACTTGGAAAGCTGTGTTCTTAGTTGCAGCCACTTCTGCCAAAGGATTAGTGAGCTCCAGGCTCTGTCCATGGAGATTGACTATATTGCATTCCACAGAGACAAGGTTGTCCTTAAAACCAACAGCAAGTTTCTTCCTAAAGTGGTATCTGACTTCCAGATTAATCAGTCCATTACACTGCCAGTCTTTTTCACTGACCATTCCACTTCAGGGGAGGTAGACTGCATAGCCTAGACATAAAAAGAACTATAGCTACTACCTGGAGCATACAAAAGGCCACAGAAGAGACAGAACCCAGCTCTTCTTGACCTATGGGGAAATAGGAAAAGGTAAACCGGCCACAAAAAGAAGATCCATTGCAAGATGTATTGTGGCCTGTATCCAGTTCTGTTATGGCAAAGTGGGCAAGTAGCCTCCACAGGGTCTCGGGGCCCACTTCACTAGAGGAACAGCTGCCTCTGTAGCAGCTTTAAGAGATGTTCCTCTGCTGAAAATCTGCAAAGCAGCTACCTGGAAAACAGTTCACACGTTCACAGAACATTACTGCTTGGATACCCAGGCTAGAGTGATGCCAGGTTTGGCACAGCAGTCCTGCAGAGCCCGTTTCCTAAATAGGTCCTCTGCACCCCCCCCCCCCAAAAGGCACTGCTTGGGTAGTCTGAATTTGTCAGAATACAGTAAGATTTCCTGGGGTTTGAAGAAAACATTACTTATCATAGTAATCTCGTTTCTTTCAAGGTAATCTTACTGTATTCTGAGCTCCCACCCTTCCTTCCCTACTAGGACCTACAGTGCGCTGTGCATACCAGCTGTACATTTTGTGTGTGAAACCTGTCAGTATACCTGTTTATTTCTTGGGCATCTGTGACTTGAGTCTTGGAAGATGCCCTTGTTGTTTAAGAAGGGTTTGTCCCAAAGGGGATTTAATTTATTATATTAAAATAGATTCTTTTGTTTTTAGCTTCTGCATGCTTTGTAAGAATCTGACAGTTGCAGGACGTGCAACCAGGGACTGTGATTTGAAAACCGAGCTCGAGCCTAACATTCCACTATTAGCATAGGTTCTATTAACCATTTCGGCTCCAGGGCAGTCCTATGGTGAGACCATACTGCATCTGTCAGAATACAGTAAGATTCCCTTGGAAGACACAAGATTACTATGGTAAGTAATATTTTCTTCTGGAACTTTTGCTAATTCACAACCCATACTTTTGCAAATCTATAGACATATCTTCTTACTGACACTGTATCGGGTGTTGGCTCCACCCTGTGGATGCACTTGCAGATTACCACTGCACTAGAAATAGAATCTTACTCACGGAGGTTTTAGTCACCCCCGAGTTTTACATTGTGGTGGTTAGATGTGGCCGGGTGGATCACCTTGAAGCATAGGAATGTTTCTCTTGTATCCACTTTTGAGTTACATGTTTAATGCTGTTACTTGTTTATTGTTTGTTACATGGTAGCAGATTGATCTAAGCCTTTGGTTATGTTTTTTTTTTTTTGTGTGTATGTAAATATTTCTCATTATGGCAGACTGAACTCCTTGTAATTTGTAATGTTAAGGGTTGTACACAAGTTGGTAAAAAGATCGAAGATCCTGCAGGAATTGCAGAGACAGGGAACAGGTATAGCATTCATGCAAGAAACTCACCTGACCACAGGAGCAGGTAAAGCTCTGGGGGGGGGGATACTCTCTGTATCGAACTATTGGGGATAGTGGTGAGAGCTGATGGCGAGATCAAGTGCATCAAAATGGGACATATGGAACAGATGATATCTCCCTGTGCTGATGACTGTCTTCTTTGTTAGCGATCCTTCCAATTCCATCACAGAATTAGAGGCTCCTGGACTTCCGGTTCCGGTATTGATCTGCATGGCAGCCTGTTCTGACAGCTCTGCCATCCCTTTCTGCAAAACCCTCTTAAATCAATGATTCTCAACTAGATAATAGCCAAAAACGAAAAGAGAGACTTCAATACTGCACCAGATAAAGCCGACACAACCCCCAAAAAAAAAAAACACAGCAAGCAGATGACGAGGTATTTCCGCCGGAGCAGTCAGACTCTGAGCACTCACAAATGTCTGATGCATTGCGTCGTCATTATGAGGTTATGACAGCAAAACCCAAAACACCTGGTAAAATTAAAAACAAACGGATTAAGCTGGAAACTGTATACAAAGAAATCCTTGGGTTCATAGCGGAGGTTAAAGTTGCCATACAAGAATTGCATCACGATGTTACTGGACTCGAGGAGCACAGACACTTTAGAGAGGCAAACGGCAGTGATTGAAAATAGAACTGATGACTTAGAACAGCAGTTAAAACAAATATCAGAGATCCAGTCTATCATTATGGCCCAGCAGGAGGGTGCTGAAATTTGGTCCCGAAAGAGTAACCTCCAACTGTACGGCATGCCGGAAAACTCAGAAGGAGCATAAATTTTGTCCTTCCTAGACTCATTCCTGTGCCCTTTCACTAGACCTAGGCCTGGATTTACCTATAAATGTCAAGCGGGCCCATCGGGCCCTTGGACCCAAATCAACTCCCTCAGATGCACAGCCCAGGTCCATCATTGTAAAATTCCTGAATTACTCTATGAAAGAGTCCTACAAATGGTCTTGAAGAAGAAAAAAGTTTTCTGTGGCCCTACCCACATCCTCTTTGATGACGGTTATGTCCCAGAAATGACCAAACAACATTGGGCATATATCCCGCTGCTACTGGCAGTCAGAAATCATAATCTCAAATTCAGTACTCCCTATCCAGCACAGCTGACAGTTCAATTTCCAGATGGTCAAAGAGTGTACCAGTCGGCAGAGGAAGCAACAATAGTTCTCCAAGCAAGAGGCATCCTGCAATCGGCGGATGTACAGTGACCTTAACACTGGCAGCCAACACAATCACAATTGCAGTGCAGGAAACTGGGAAAGGACACAATGTCATCCATAGTATCTAATTTCCGGTCATTTCAGCGAGCCCGGGACCAACCAGAAGAACAAGAACACAATACGTGAGCAGTTGTATATAGTCAGTAAAAACCTGTTCTGATCCTGCCAGACTGAGGTTCGAAGGGAGGGGGTCTTTGTGGATTTCACTGCAGAGCATTAGACATGGGGAAATTGGGTTAAACTTTAAATACAAGCAGCTGTTGGTGAATCGCCACCTTATAACTCTCTTTACTTTTTTTTTTTTTTTTTTTAATTCCTCTTCCTTCAAACAACATGAAATCTTGCTGTATTCTGACTACTGCAGTTAGGTCCTGCCTTTCAACTGCCCCGGAGAGCAAAGAGTTAACTTTCCATGGCCAGCATGGAACGTTCAGTGCGAGCTCGGTTGAAGCCCCTGTCTGCTGCTGTTTAAACTCCAGCCATCAGATTCTTTACTCCGCCTCACTGAACAGTCGCTCCAGAGATTTCTCCTTTGCTCGGTTCAAAAAAGTCTGTTAAAGTGTCATTTTTCGCTCGGTTTCTACCAAATTTCTGCTACCAAATCTGTCTAAGTCTCTGTCTGTGGTACCGTGAGTACTAGATAGGTTTTACATTTAGTTTCTGTGTGGAACTTGTAAATTTCGGATCGGTTTGGGGGGCCCCCAGCAGATTAATGAAGTCATGGGGCCCCCCTACTTCGCCATCACCCCATATGTTTATATGTAACCAATACATTTTATTGTATTTTCAGTACTAGTGGCATCTTAAAAAAATGTAAAGGGAGACCACAGTGTCAGTGCATACGGTTCCTTCTCTCACATCCATTGTTACCCATCTGCCTCTTATTGCCTGGGTCATAGCTTAGTAAGGCTTTTCATGAAATCATGATTCCACATTAAAATCTGCACAGTCCCTTGTTGCTGTTTTAAGAAGATGATAATAAAAAGATTTAAAATAATTAAGGTAAACTGTTCTAGTTGGGGCCCCCCATAAGCAGGGGGCCACCAGCGATTGCAGGGTTTGCTGGTGCCTAAAACCGGCCATGGGTTCGGCTGAACCGATCAGTTTACTTTAAAAAAAAAAGTTCGTGAAGTTACTTAGAGGGTGGTAACCAGTCCGTATCGGTTCTAAAAAAAAAAACGGATTTTATTACGTTTTTTTCCAAGACCCGTAACACGGTCAGGAACCGATAGGGGAGTCTTGCCTGGTGGATTGACGAAAAAAGGGTAAGTTTTGGATAGGATTGGCCTTGTCTGAGAAACCCAAGAAAAAACACGGGCCCACTGGGTTCAACACTGCAGTGTGTTTGGGGAAGACTTTGCTAAGGCTGATCCCCACACCACCTGTGTTTATTGTCTGGGGTTTGACCACCTCGATTCAGACTGCCAAATTTGTAAGAATTTTCCCAAAGCTACCGTGGATAAGAGAGTAGGTAGACTGAGGGAAAGGGAGACCAAGAAGTCCGCTGACCCGGATGGCCAGCCTGGTTTGGTTCCGACCGAACCAGAAGGAGTGCCCTCTGACCAGGCGAAACTTCTTTGGGCAAGAGCCGATTCTGAGAGTCAGTTCGGTTAAAAGGAAGAAGAGATAAATCATCGGTTCGGATCCAGAAATTCATACTCCGATCACTGATGAGATAGCCAAAGCGAGTAAGAATAGTGCATCCGCAACTTTCAAGCCCTGGGTCAACTGGCACCATCTGGCAGGGCTCGGTTCGGTCGGTTCCCCGGTTCCGGATTATGATTTAGAGGAATTTTATGAACCGGAGAGGAGGAGGATGATGATGGTGATTATGAAAGTCTGGATGTGCCTATTGACCGGACATCTCCCCAGACAGACCTTCAGGTGTTTCTCCTCCTAGGCTTTCTGAGTCCCCTTCCCACTTTATGTTTTACAAAAAAGTGGCTGAAACCCTCCAGCTTCCAATGGAAGAAGCAGTAGAGGATCAGGAGGAGCCTGATTTTGTTGAAATGATGGACATCCCAGAGACCAGGAGACTGTCTATTCCCCTCCATAAATCTTTTGGGAAACAGACAATTAAAATTCTAAAGACTGCTAACTCCATACCTCCTGTGGACAGACGAATGAATAAGAGGTACACCGTTTCAGGCTTGGACACGGAGTTCCTTTCTCAGCAATGCAGCCACGTTGGGGTAGTGCAGGCTGCTGCCTGTGATAAGGCAAATATTCCCTTGGCATCTTAACCCCCAGATAAGGACTCCAGGAGGATTGATGCCATGGCAAAGAAGCAGTACATGGCAGCATCTTTGGGACTCAGGCAGGCTGAAACCATCCAGCTTCCTATGGAAGAAGCAGTAGAGGATCAGGAGGAGCCTGATTTTGTTGAAATGATGGACATCCCAGAGACCAGGAGACTGTCTATTCCCCTCCATAAATCTTTTGGGAAACAGACAATTAAAATTCTAAAGACTGCTAACTCCATACCTCCTGTGGACAGACGAATGAATAAGAGGTACACCGTTTCAGGCTTGGACACGGAGTTCCTTTCTCAGCAATGCAGCCACGTTGGGGTAGTGCAGGCTGCTGCCTGTGATAAGGCAAATATTCCCTTGGCATCTTAACCCCCAGATAAGGACTCCAGGAGGATTGATGCCATGGCAAAGAAGCAGTACATGGCAGCATCTTTGGGACTCAGGCAGGCTGAAACCATCCAGCTTCCTATGGAAGAAGCAGTAGAGGATCAGGAGGAGCCTGATTTTGTTGAAATGATGGACATCCAGAGACCAGGAGACTGTCTATTCCCTCCATAAATCTTTTGGGAAACAGACAATTAAAATTCTAAAGACTGCTAACTCCATACCTCCTGTGGACAGGCAGATGAATAAGAGGTACACCGTTTCAGGCTTGGACACGGAGTTCCTTTCTCAGCAATGCAGCCACGTTGGGGTAGTGCAGGCTGCTGCCTGTGATAAGGCAAATATTTCCTTGGCATCTTAACCCCCAGATAAGGACTCCAGGAGGATTGATGCCATGGCAAAGAAGCAGTACATGGCAGCATCTTTGGGACTCAGGCAGGCTAACTATATGGCCTACACAGCTAGATACCAGAAGTCCAGATGGGACACTGCTGGCTCTGGCTAAACAGCCCCATGACCAGCTTGCCAAGGAGCTGGAGCAGGTGGCTGCAGATGGAATTTAGGCATCCAAGGTGCAATTTCATGCTGCTATGGACTCCAGTGATGATTCATCTAGAGTCATGGCTACATCTGTAGCCCTTCGGAGGATGGCTTGGCTCAGATGTACTAGCCTATCACAGGATACCCAGGCTAAGGCCATGGATTTCCCTGTCATTGGTAATTCTCTGTTCGGGGAGCAAACAGAGAATTACATGAAAAAGATGGACGAGTACAGGACCACCTACAGGAGTGCTCAGGCTAAAAAAAGGCAAGCCACTCCTCCAAGGCAGCAGTCCAGGGGCAGGCCTTTTCAAAGGCCTTTTTACCAAGCCCAGGCCGCCTCCTCTTCCTGTGCTCAGAGGGGGTTCTTCAGAGGGAGAGGCAGACGCGGAGTGAGCAGGCCTGCTTCCACCCCTCAGCCTAAAGCCTCTGCCAAGCAGACACCCTGATGGGTCTGCCCGGGCCGATTCTCCAATACCGGTAGGGGGCAGGCTGGTTTACTTTGTCCAGGACTGGAAGTCTCTGACATCAGACAAGTGGGTCCTGGAAGTAGTAAGCCAGGGACTGGTTCTCAACTTCAAAAAATTTCCCAAGATGAGAACCAGATCCTTTCCACCTGCAAATACATCAGAGACCCTTGCCCTAGAAGCAGAGGTTTCTTTCCTCCTGGCTCTCAGAGCCATAGAGAGGGTTCCTACCCTACACAAGGGCAAAGGATTGTACTCCAGGTACTTCCTAACCCCCCAAAAAACAGGAGAATGGCGGCCCATCCTGGATCTAAGATATCTGAACAAGCACCTTTTAAAACCAAAGTTCAAAATGGTGACTCTGGGAATAATTCTGCCTCTCTAAGGCCAGGGGACTGGCTAGCCTCCCTGGACCTCAAAGATGCCTATTTTCACATTCCCATCAGGTGCCCCACAGAAAGTACCTCAGGTTCGAGGTTGCCCTCAGGCCACTATCAGTTCAGAGCAATGCCCTTTGGCCTAACATCAGGCCCAAGGGTTTTCACAAAGTGCCTGGCAGTAGTGGTTGCTTTCCTAAGGAGAAAAACGATCTCCATCTTTCCATACTTGGACGACTGGCTCATAGTGGGTCAGTCTCCAGACCAAGTCAAGTCACATCTGCAAATAACTCAGCAAGTGCTCACTTCCTTAGGATTCCTCGTCAACCTTCCAAAGTCAGTTCTTGAGCCAGTCCAGCTCCTCACCTTCATAGGGGCGGAGCTGGATACAATAAGGGCAAGAGCCTTCCTTCCCCTGGACAGGGTAAGGACCCTTATGGAACTGGCCTCTTCATTCACCCTTCAGGTGTCTCGACCAGCAAGGCATTTCCTGCAGCTTCTGGGCCACATGGCAGCCTCTACAGCAGTGGTCCAGGGAGCAAGATTTCAGATGAGGGACATTCAGTTCCACTTAAGAGCCTTCTGGTCCCAAAGAAAGGATTCCCTTACCGAACTAGTCCAAGTGACTCGAACCCTGATCCAGGCTTTGCAATGGTGGCAGGATCAGGACAATTTGAGACGAGGAGTTCCTTTTGTCACTCAGTCTCATTCAGTGATACTCACCACAGATGCCTCCCTGGTGGGCTGGGGAGCCCACCTGGGGGATCTTACCACCCAAGGGCTGTGGTCACCTTGGGAATCTCTGCTTCACATCAATCTCTTGGAACTCAGAGCAGTGTTTCTAGCACTGCAAGCCTTTTCCAAATCTGTACAGAACAAGGTGGTCCATATCAGAACAGACAATACCACCACAATGTGGTACATCAACAAGCAAGGAGGCACTTGGTCTATGGCCTTGTGCACAGAAGCAATGAAGTTATGGTCCCTGGCCTGTTCCCTGCAAACCTCTCTGATAGCAGTTCACCTCCCAGGGAAGGACAATGTCCTAGCAGATGCTGTCGGCAGAATATCCCAGGGGCATCACGAATGGACCCTAGAATCCCCTAGTTTTGAAAGTGATTTTCTCGACATGGGGCACTCCACAGATGGATCTTTTTGCAGCCCCAGACAATCACCAACTTCCTCTCTTTTGTTGCAGACCCCCAGTCTTGGGCTCAGTCTCCCTGGATGCTCTGATTCTGAATTGGGAAGGGAAATTTCTGTATGCTTTTCCCCCCTTCCCTCTCCTGTTCAGAATGTTAGTCAAGATCAGGTCACAACCATGCAAAGTGATTCTGATTGCTCCAGACTGGGCCAGACAGCCCTGGTACCCTCTGTTGCTGTCCTTAGCAGTCCACCTTCCCCTGTCTCTTCCCAGGAATTACAACCTGTTGACATCGTCTCAGGGGAGGATTTGGTATCCGAACCTCAAGTCTCTCAATCTCAAGGCATGGCTCTTGAAGAGTTAGTTTGCTGATCTGCAGCTTTCTCAAGGGGTTCTGGATATCCTTAAGGCTTCTCAAAAAGCCTTCTACCAGAAAGACTTACAACTCCAAATGGAAAAGGTTCACTATTTGGTGCTCTAATAAGCATATTTCTCCAGAATCTGCTGGGTTGCCTACAGTTCTGGACTATATGGTCCATCTTAATGGCTTAGGACTTAGGCCAGCTACACTTAAAGTGCATTTGGCAGCTGTTTCTGCCTTCTTGTCAGTAGGCAAGCCCTCTCCTCTGTCAGCCCATCCTGTGTTTTGTAAGTTCTTCAAGGGATTGCTGCACACCAGTCCCCCATTTAGGGACCCTGCTCCTGCTTGGGACCTTAATGTTTGCATTGCTCAGCTTATACAACCACCCTTTGAGCCTTTATCCTCTGCAGAGCTTAAGTACTTGACTTGGAAAACTGTGTTTTTGTTAGCCATTACCTCTGCCAGGCATATCAGTGAATTGCAAGCCCTGTCAGTGGAGCCTGATTTCATTTCTTTCCATAGAGATAAAGTGGTCCTAAGAACTAACAGGAAGTTTTTGCCTAAGGTGGTTTCAGATTTCCGGCTTAATCAGTCTGTGTCTCTCCCTGTTTTCTTCACTGACCATTCCTCCACTGGAGAGAGGAGGCTGCACAGCTTGGATGTTAAGAGGGCCCTCAGCTACTACATAGAGCGCTCCAAGGGTCGCAGGTTTGAGTCCCTCCAGTTGTTCCTCACATATGGAGATGTCAGTAAGGGCAAACCTGCCACTAAGAGATCTATTGCCAGGTGGATTGCCTCTTGTATACAATTCTGCTATGAAAAACTGGGTAGAACCCCACCCTCAGGCCTGAGGGCTTACTCTACTAGAGGTACAGCTGCTTCCCTGGCTGCTGCCAGGGATATTCCTATCTTAGAAATTTGTCAAGCAGCCACCTGGAAAACAGTCCATACATTCACCAAGCATTACTCTCTGGATATCCAGGCTAGGAGTGATGCTCAGTTTGGCACAGCAGTACTTCAGAGCCTGTTCCCAAAGTAGGTTCTGTCCCTCCTCCATGGAGGTACTGCTTGGTAGTCTGCAATAGTCAGAATACAGCAAGACTTCACGTTTGAAGAAAAAATTACTCACCTTAGTAATGTTGTTTCTTCTAATGGAGTCTTGCTGTATTCTGACCTCCCCTCTCAGAACCTAGTTTTTGGGATGTGGGTGGGCAGGAGCAGTGTTGGCACCCTAGGGGTGCCTCTTTTTCACCCTCCTTTACTTTGGGTGTGTGTTGTGTTTTGTGTTTTGGGTTTCCTGACTCGAGTCTTTGCTTTGAAACCAAAAAACCCTTTTTAATAAATTTAATTGCCAGTTGGCTAGTGTGAGTTTTAGTTTCCACACAGAACTTCTAGTGAGTATTGCTCGTAAAGATCTGACAGTTGGAGTTTAAACAACAGCAGACAGGGGCTTCAACCGAGCTCACGCTGAACGTTCCATGCTGGCCATGGAAAGTTAACTCTTTGTTCTCCGGGGCGGTTGAAAGGCAGGACCTAACTGCAATAGTCAGAATACAGCAAGACTCCATTAGAAGAAACAACATTACTAAGGTGAGTAAGTTTTTCTTCCTCCCTAATCACAAGTTCTGGTACAGTTTACTGGGCCACGGGGCAAAATATTTTCCCTATAAGCAGAGCGGAAGGTTACTGGGATGTTCTCGCACTGGTTATTCTGTTGATCTAGATTTTCAGAAGGCAGAATCTCAACTGCAGAATGTTTCTGTTTTTTCTCTTTTCCTCCCTCCTCATCCTCTCTCTTTTGCCTTCTCCTATTAAACATGGACTATGGAAATAAACAGTAGAGGTTGGGGAGACAGTTGGGAACTGGAAAGACCAATATACAACTATTACTTCACTGCCACAATGATTGGGAAAACTGAATTTAACTGGGGGGGAGGGATATAACTATGTGGGGGGGAATTAAGTATTGAATTTGATTACCTGGTATAAGAAAATATAATGGTTCCTGTAAATGGTGGGACATGATGAAATGGGAAGGCAATATTCTTTGAGAGTCCTTACTCAGTGCTTTGAGAAGTGGGTCTGCAGCACACTCAGAGTCTCACCACCCTACCATTGGGAGGGGAGAGGAAAATGAAAATGAACCGGTTTACAGGTAAATAGTATGCTCCCCTTGCACAGTTGACGCCAATTCAGTAGCTTGGGCCTGTTTCACTTGATTGCAAAAACCTTAGAGTCCCATCTCCATGCTCAGTAGGGGTAAAATACTAAATCAAAATAGCGATTTTGCTAGACCGTGACACGGGCAATCTCACACACACAGGAACTCATAAAAGTCATCCATCTGGCTTGGAGGTGATGTTAGCCCTCCTCTCCAACAAAGGAAGGGGGGGGGAGCCGGAGAAGAGAGGAGGTATTCAGTATGGACCGGGGAAAATTGGAAACTGTGAAATTTAATGGATTCAGACACTTGAACTGGGTCTGCCAAAAGATAAAAGGGGCAAATCGAAATTTGTTGATAAAGGACAAGGTCAACTTCTACGTGACACTCTTTTACAAATCCTAATAGGGAGAGGAAAGTGTGAGACACTTTATGGATGTACAGGTCAAATACAGGCAACTTTTTTTTTTTTTATCCGTACCATTCCAGTTGGTTTATTTTCTCCAGTTAGAGAGACGGGAGGTTTACCCATTATGGATCTACATAATGTGTGTTTTTTTTTTTTTTTCTGGACGCTATAGTCCTACTGGGGGAAGAAACACATTGCACCAAGCAATTCCCTCTTGTCCGGACACCTATCCCATAGTAGGGAATGGTTTGCCGGATATAATGGGCGGAGAGCTGCTGCTGCCCAAACTTTGGAAGTACACTTGTATATAGTTAAATTGGTTACATGGTTCTTCTGAGGTGGACTCTGGGACTCTCTTTAGTGGAACCCTGACAACAACCATATTAAGAGCCCCGGATGGGCTTTGGTTTTATGGTTTGGAAATGTTATTTCTAGGAGCGTGGATATGTTGTTCATCCACACTCTTTGGCATGTCCCTTTCCGGAGAAGTCTTGAAGCTGGTTCCTCCCACCCACCTGGGTGGTATTTACCTCGGTTCCGCCCATGATGCCAGATCTTCCTTTCCTCTGGAAGATTCAGGTTACCTCCCTCATGCTCACGCATTTCGTAGGCCCTGGCTTTCAAATCCTCGGTTTTACCAAAAATTGGAATTGTTTGCGTTAGCGATCACAAATTTGTCACTTCGACTATGGAAGAAAAATCTTTACCTGGATTTCGCTGGTGCTCCTGCCGCCAAAGGATGTCTCGTACCAATCCCACTCCACGTTGGTCTACTGCCTTGGTGTCAGCCATGACATCTCGTCCTGCAGTTTCTGCTTGGCTTTCCATCCCAAAGTATTGGACGACCGTCTTGCACATTTGCAACTGGGGAAGACCGGAGAAGAGGAATCCTCTGTGAAATATAAAGAGCCTAGGTGGGTGGTTTCCTCGGCCGTGGGATCCGCCAAACATTTGGAACGCATGCAAGCGTTCGAGGAAGAAGTGGCTCGCGCTGCTTCCTCTTCCCAAAGCTTCTTCGTTCCGCTCAACCTGGGCTCTACCATCTTGGGTTCCTTCAGGGAATTGTGCCAGTCTCTCTCTACCAAGGGGGAGGCACCTGCGGAACCCCACACTTTCTCGATCCCATCATCGGGATAATGACCTGAGCAAGTCTTCGTCCCGACAAAGGCGCTCTTGGGACCAAGAGAGGTCTCAGGAGCATGCGGTCTCGACCTCGGTCGAGATCACTTCTTTGGCCATTGGCTTCTCTGACCTTCTGTTGGGCCAACCTACCAAGGATGTGATCGATGAGGTCGAGATAGTCATCGACCCAATCGATCCCCTGTCACAGACTCCTGTCAACAACTCTTTAGAAAGGACCCCAGTCCTTGTCTTCCCAGATGAGGAGACCCAGCCTGCTGGAGTCCCCATCGAGGATCGGTCCCGGACTCTGTGAAGTCACTGGCCCTGCCAGTGTCTCCTGACCAACCGAGTCGACCTACCCATTCTAGGTCTAGGACTCCCTCGTCTGACAGGCTGAGGAAGAGTCTCAAGCACGCTAAAAAGAGGCGACGCCATTGGTTGTCCTCGTCCTCCTTGGATGAGTAGAGGCTCCGGCGGAAACTCCGTCAGCGCTACGAGGACTTCGTGGCAGCAGCGGATTCTTTCTGGGCATAAGCCTACCACGGCTTCCTCCCCAGCCGTTACTTGGCTTTTGCCTCCCAGGCCGAAGCTGACACCTTTGGAGCCGACCAAATCGGTTCCCTTGTCCGCGGAGCCAGCAAGACCACCTGTTTAGCCCATAACGGTCTCTCCACCCATGGTGGTGGAACCACCGCCCTAGCAGCCTGTGGGAGGGGCTCCTTTCAAGGAAGACACATCTGACACCGGGCTTCCCCAGCAATTGTCTGTCATGGTCACCCCGGACTGCCCTCAGCAAGTCGAAGGTGACATGGGCAGTAGGCCGTTGTAGCCGGATTCTTTGGATTCGGACATCACCGGTCTTCTTTCACATCCAGGGGATGATGATTCGACCATTGGCCTAGAGACTGCGGAAGGTCCCTTGTCCTTTCAAGGGATCCTCCGTCTCATCTCTGAGTCTACAGGGATGCTCCTGGAGCCTATCCAGAAAAAGGCAGAGTACCCTCTCACTGACATCCTCAAGAAAGGGTATACCCCGATGGAGGCCTTTCCTGTGGCTGAGGCCATTGTTGGACTGGCCTTAGAACTTTGGCAGCGTCCTGCTTCCTGTCCAGCTCCATCTGCCCATATGGCCCGCAAGTACGCGGTGCCCATGGGTTCCCTTGCAGGGGTTCACAGAGCACCCTTCGGCCAAGATCCTGGTGACCGCCTCTGTGTTCAGGCGTACCGGCAGTTCTGCCGACACTGACCGATCTCCTGATAAAGAGTCCAAACTTGTGGACCATTCAGCCAGGAAGGTGTGTGCGGCTTCCTCCTTGGGCCTTTGTCGGGCAAGTTTGGCCGTCATCATGGCGCACTTCTCTCACGCCCTTCTGGGGTAATCGGACGAGGTCCTCCCACATCTCCCTGCGGAAATGCAGACTAAGGTCAAGCAGGTCCGGGATCAGGGCCGAGCTGTTGTCAAACAGCAGCTCCAGACCACTCTAGATCTTGGGGATTCTTGTGCCCTTTCGATAGCTGCCGCAGTTGCCGCTCATCACAGAGCTTGGCTGAAGCTTTCCTCCTTTCTGGCAGATACCCAGCATAAATTAGCTGACGTGCTCTTCCTTGGGACCGACTTGTTCGGCCCGGGAGTGGCCGGTCACCTTCTGCGCATTCAGCAGTCCAGTGTTACCTTGGACGCTACATCTGCCAAGAGTTCTTTGGACGAGAATCAGCAGAGGAAGAGGAAAAAGCCTTTTCGGCATTCTGCCCCTGCGACTCAGCAGTTCTCTTTCCAAGGTGGACAACAGCACCAGCAACAGCAGCAGGCGCAAGCTTGGTGCCCTTGGCTCAAGCAGGGTCCCCAAAAGGCCTGTAAAGGAGGCAGAGGTTCCGGGGCTGGGGCTGCCAATCCCGCTCCTGTCACGCCAGCTTTGGGTCCTCCCGTGGGGGGCCGGCTCTGCCACTTTCTTTCCGCCTGGTCCTTTCTCATCACGGACAGGTATGCTCTGGAAGTGGTCAGTCAGGGACTGCTTCTGGAATTCGAGCAGTACCCTCCAAGCCGAGCCCGCGCCCCTTGGGAGGAACAGGTATCTGCTCAGACCCAGTCGGTTCTCAGAGACGACATCACTCAGGTCATCCTCAAGGAGGCAGTAGCTCCAGAGTGGATCCTCCAGCAGACCCAGGCTTTGTCTCCAGGTACTTCCTGGTGCCCAAGTGGATGGGGGGCTGGCGCCCCATTCTACATCTGCACGACTTGAATCGATATCTCAGGTCACGCACATTTCAGATGGTCACTCTGTTCCAGATCATACCTCCACATTTTCGTCTGGCTTGCTCCTATGGGATCTATTTGTGGGCTTTTAAACAACCTCTTTAAATAACAAAGGAAGCACAAGGACAAAAGGATTTCACATCCTGCACTTGTACTTGAGTAGGTGTGCCCCAGGCTATCAATGTAATGGGGCTGGGGAATGCATGCCTGCAAGGTCTTGCATAGCCGAAGCCTCTTGTCAATCCCTGCCTAGCTGTGACCCTGGGTGACCTCTGTCATGAGTTGAACCAGTGTTGTACCAACAGTCACACCATGTCCAACAGCTGTCTGGGGGCTGCCCTCATAACTTTTCTTGTCCCAGTTTGCCTTGACAGAATTACACTATCGTTATGGAATGAGGATGGCTCAAATAAATCTAGGACTGAGCACTATGATTTTACTTTCACCAACCTTATTGTTTATAATACAAGGATACTACAAACTAATCTTCTCTACCAAAAGGGCTGTCTCTTCCGTTCTCTCTATATGTTTAGGAAACTACAGAACAAGTCTGCATTTTCCCATCATTTTCTAAATGTGGGGCTGTGGTTCCTTGTCATCACTGTCATTCTGCTATCTGGGGATATAGAGACAAATCCTGGGCCACTAGATGCTTACTTCTCAGCAGATGACATACATTGTATGTCCAAATGTGGGCTGTTAATTGCACACTTGAATATAAGAAGTTTGATGTGTCACTTGTGGAACTGGAGTCATGGGTCAAACTGTACAATCCTGATATCCTCTGTCTCACTGAGACCTGGCTGAAACCATCAGTTACGGACTCCCTCTGCTCCCTGCCAAATGACTGTATTATTCGAAGGGATAGGATATCGAACAAACGTGGTGGTGGAGTTGCTCTGTACTACAAAAATAATCTGACTGTCTCTCTTCTTGCTATCCCGGATGCTCGGTCGGTATGTGAATACTTGCATGCTACCCTTGGGTTGGGAGCCAAGAAACTGCATGTTATCTGTGCATATAACCCCCAGTGGGAGGGATTGCAGGTCTACAGTACCTGTTGGAAAATACCTCTCAGAATTTTAATCATAATGAGGTTGTCATCTTAGGGGACCTAAACTTAAACTGGCTTCCGGCAGCTCTCAGTTCTCTTCAATCTCTGACTCATAGCTACAACCTGCATCAGATGGTAACATTGCCGACTAGAAGTCTGTCTTCATCACCACTAGGCGCACTATTGGATTGGGTGCTGGTAAACCGGATCGAACACATCTCAGCCACTGGTAGTCTTGCTGATGCCTTAACTGACCACTCTCCTGCTTTCTGCATCCTGTCCTTAGGGGCACCTCCATCTCCTTCACCATGTCTCGTCACTCTCACAATCTTTGCTCACTTAGGCCAAGAGGTGTTTCTGTATGACGTCTCCAGAATTGATTGGTTGGAGATCTTTCACACTGTTCTCAGGATGCTCTTAACCTGTTCATCACTAAATTCCTTACAATTCAATGTAAACATTTCCCAAAGATCACCCGGAGAGTGAGGGGTAAACAAACAAGATGGCTAAACAAAGACTTGCTCAAAAGTTTGCACCTTAGAGATAAACTCTGGAAGCGCTACAAAACATCAGGCCAGCAAGCAGATTTCAACGCTTACCATATGCTACGGAATTCATGTAAAAGACAAGTTAGAGCTGCTAAGTGCAAGTACTGTAAAGACCTACTGATTAACTCAGCCAGTGATCCCAGAAAATTCTGGTCACACATCAAATCCTTCCTAGGATCCTCACAGTCAACTGCCCCTGATGATATGCTGATAAATGATGTGCATTGCAATGACTCACAAACCATAGCTAATTCTTTCAACCTGCATTTCTCTGATCTCTCCCAATATACCTCTTCCTTTGATCCCACTGCAGTGTCCTCCCACTCCACATCAGGAACCTGTCTGGATAAGCTGGAAGTGTTGTCCCCTGTGCCTCCTTATACTCCTCCATTCTGTTTTAAGGCTGTGTCTAGAAAAGAAGTCCTGAAGCTCCTGAGGTCCATCTCTGATCATACCAGCTCTGGCTCAGACTCCTTGGAACCTCGCCTCTTGAAACTTGCAGCTCCCCTTATTGCATTACCGCTGGCCAAAATTTATACATTATCACTTTCAGGTGGAGTGGTCCTGACCTCTGGAAGCTGCTTGGATCACCTGTACTTAAAAGGGATCCTAGCCCGGCTGTCGGTAGCGGCGGTGGCGCTACCACTTTCATGACAGCTGGCTCCCGGGTTGGGAACGAGCCCGGGAGCTGAAGGGCTGCTGGGAGAAGGCTAAGCGTCCAGAGGGACTGCTCGCTTCCAGGGAGGAGGGGACAAGGTTCGGAGCTTGACTGACCCCAGGCGGAGGCCTGGGGTACAGCAAGGGCCTGACCAGTCCAGGAGGGTTGGGTATGCCAGACATCAATGGAGCTCCGCCTTGACGTCAGGGCGCATGGCACGCCCAGAGAACAGGAAAAACTCCTCCGTCGCTCCAGGTAGGCAGGCTTCAACCTGAACCTCAATGGTCCCTGCCTGTCCCAGGTGGCCCCAGCAGTAATGTTAGTTCGGGGTGCTTGGGCCCCACCTCGTCTCCGCCTGGGGGGTAGATCCAACGCTACGTGGGGGGACCACCATGGGGCTCCAGGCATGGAAGGAACCGAGGCAGATGCCAGGCGCTCCCGAAGAAGCGGAGCGTAGGGGGCAGGGAAGGCAGAAAAACAGTAAGTTCAAAAAAAAAAGGGGGGGATCCTAAGGTTGTCATGAACTACAGACCAATTGCCATACTCCCGGTACTGAGCAAAATCCTGGAGAAAATTGTCGCAACTCAGACAACTGACTATCTACTTAAGTACAGCCTGCTCTCGGATACCCAACATGGCTTCAAGAAAGGACATAGCACAACGACTGCACTCCTTAAATTCACCACAGACACTCTTTCAACAAGCATTTGTCAATGCCGAATGTTTGCTTGCTGGCATTGGTATTGGTGGTGTAGAAGTTAGAGAGCTGCTTAATAGGAATGGCAGCGAAGTATTGAACTGAAGCCAACCCAACCCCACCACCACCCTGCAGAAAGTGACAGGCATTGGGGTGTGCCTTTGGGTCGTCAGGCATAACAGCCACGCCATTTCACCACACCCTACCCTGCAGACACTGACAAGTGTCACGGTGTGCCTTGGGGTCTTTGGCCCTTATGCACACCCCATTGCATCCGGAAATACGGTGAGATGGGTGCGGTATAGGAGAATGGGGTGAAGTTTGGACCTGAAGAGTCCGAGGCACACCTTGATGCCTCTCACTGGCTGCAGGGTGTGGGTGGGGGTGGAATGGTATGAGCATTACAGGCAAGAATCCCAAGTCACACTCCTGATGCCTGTCATTCTCTACAGGGTGGGGCGTTATGGTCGGAAACCCTAATGCCTCAGGCATTCGTTGGTATTTTCACTCCAAATTTTCATCATGGTTTTTTTGTGACCCCCACCTCATGAACAGTGGCAATATCAGTTTGTTAACCGAAAACTGCTTTTGCACAGCGACTACTGGCATTTGGCACCACAGGTGCAAAAACACATTCTGAACAGGATGTGAAAAATGACAGCGGTACTGTTTATGGGGAGGTGTAAAAAAATGGCAATGTTGAAAATCTGTTGAGAAAATCTTAAAAAAAACTGGTGAAGTCATGAGTGTGCGTAGAAACTGTGCAACGCACACCCGTAATGTAACTAGTTTAGGGATGTTTTTTACAGCAGATTAACACAGGCATTTTGGGACCTCCGATCATGAACAGTGTCAGTGTGATTTTCTTTATCTGTCCCGAACGATGATTTCCCACAGTGACCACGCATCTCTGCACTGAAAGTGTGAAAACACATTTCAGCCATGTTGTGGAAAATGACAGCTGTACTGTTCATAAGGAGGTGTGGAAAAATGCCACTGGTGAAAATCTGGACTGAAAATATTACAAATTCATGAACTTACGAGGGTGCGTGAAAACTGCGCAGTGCTCACTCGTAACAGTCATTTTATGGAGTTTTGTCACCAAATTTTCAACATAGCCATTTTAAGACCTCTGCTCATGACCAGTGACTGTGATTTTCTTAATCTGTCCCAAACATTGTTTTCGCACACCGATTGTACCATTGTGCGCTACATGTGTGGAAACCCATTTTGGGCGAGATGTGAAAAATGGTAGCTGTACTGCTCATAAGGAAGTGCGATAAAATGGCACTGTTGAAAATCTGGTGTGCAAATATTACAAATTCGCAAACTTGCCAGCGTGCGTAGGAACTGCGCAACGCGCGCTCCTAAAACAGCCATTTTTAGGAATTTTTTCACCAAATTTTCAACATAGCCATTTTAAGACCTCTGCTCATGAACAGTGTCACTGTGATTTTCTGTAATGTGTCCCGTACATTGATTTCGCACACCGACTGTGCCATTATGTGCTACATGGGCAGAAACACGTTTTGGGTGAGATGTGAAAAATGACAGCTGTACTGCTCATAAGAAGGTGTGGTAAAATGGCAGTGTTGAAAATCTGGAGTGAAAATATTGAAAATTCGCGAACTTACGAGTGTGCGTAGGAACTGCACAACGCCGCTCAGTAAAACAGTCATTTTTAGGAATTTTTCCACCAAATTTTCAAAATAGGCTTTTTGAGAGCACACCTTATGAACACTGGCAGTATCGTTTCGTTAATCGGTCCTGAAAGGTGATTTTGTGCAGTCACAGCGAAATCACCCTTCAGGCCCGATTAACGCCATGACAGTGACAGCATTCACAAGAAGGGGTCCCAAAAACCCCATGTTGAAGATTTGATGCAAAAATTCCAAAAAATGCCCGAGATATGCAGCAAAGTAGGAAAAACCCTATCTATCCCATGATACAGCTTACCGGCATTTCCTCAGTTGCGGTCGGCTTTGAAGAGTGCAGGCGTGTTCCCGTCCACAGAAGATCATTGCGGGACTCGGAGGTAAGTATGGGAGTGGGGAGGCAGGGTGCGCAGTGGGTGGGTGCGGGTGGGGACAGGAGACTGCAAGGGACCGTTTTTAATTTAGTTTTTTTTTTTTTTTTTACTATTAAGGTGACGGGGCGTTTGCCACGCTGGGGTGGTCTCCCAGCGTGCCGCTCGAAAAGGCTGTTTGGGGGCTGGAGCCTCACGGGGATTGGGCACCCCGTCGGTCATACTGGCTTGTGCCCACGCTGGGGTGGGCTCCTAGTGTGGCAACTATAAAAGCTGTTTGGGGGGCTGGAGCCGGCCAGAGTTAGGCACCCCTGTCGGCCATGCGGACGTGTTCCACACTGGGGTGGGCTCCCAGCGTGGCGCAGGAAAGCTTTTTGGGGGTGGAGCCGACAGGGCATTGGCCACCCGTCAGCTAATACAGTATGTGGGGGGGGGGGCGCGTCAGCACGCAATATGCGTGTGTGCATGTTGGGGGAGCTCTGCTCACTGAAGTGGAGCTCTCCCTTTCAACTGTATGCCACTGCATTTTCAACTGCTGTCATAGACAGCTGGAGCAGTGATTGGCGCACTGCGACCGCGCCTGCAAACACACGGACTGAATTGGAAGAGGCTGACACACCTCTGGAAAACTCTGATGATGGCACTATGTTTCTTGCACATGTGTGCAAGCAAACATAAAAATGGATACTGGCAATCTGATTGGGGCTGTCTTTATTGACCTCACAAAGCCTTTTGACCTTCTTGATCACACTTTGCTTCTCTCCTCGCTTCGACGCCTGTATTTCTCCTCCTGTGTTGTTGACTGGTATGAAAGCTACCTGACAAATAGAACTCAAGTGGTGAAATTTTATTCCTCTTTATTGAACATTACCACCATTAAACATTGGTGTACCTCAGGGCTCCATCCTAGGGCCCATCCTATTCTCTCTTTATATAAATAACATTGGAGCTGCTCAGAAATCCTGCCCTGCTATTCTATATGCTGATGATTATGTCATCTATACAAGTTCTGTTAATATAGACACTATCAACACAGCCCTTTCCTCTGACTTTAACAATATCCAAAACTGGCTATACGACCACAAACTGGCTGTCAACACTAGCAAAACTAAAGCCATGCTGCTTGGATCGGCCCCAAATCTCCGGGCTTGCACAACAGCACTGACGGTGCAGGACTTGGAAGGTCAATTACTGGAATGTGTGACCTCTTTCAGGTACCTGGGCATCCTGCTAAATCAATCTCTTGATGTTAATCTTCATGTACAGTCTGTTTGCAGAGCTGTCAACTCTACCTTGGGTGTTACATATAAGACTAGTTATATGCTCATGCCGTCGGCTAAAATGGCCATTGCCAGTGGGATTCTGCTCCCCACCCTAACCTATGGGTCTGCTCATAAAACTGACCTACTCAGATGGGATATTACATATAACATATGTCGCTATGCCTCTTCTGCTCCTTGGCTTAAACACCTCTGTCAACTTTATAATGATCTTGGTTGGCTCTCTCCATTGACTAGTAGGAAATACTACCTTGGCTCTCTTATTGATTCGATAATTCGAAATCAAACCCCTAGGTGTCTTGCAGCTATGCTTGTTCCTCAGGACACACTCCATGGTCTACGGTCAGCTGATTAATCCTTTCTGAATTTGCCAAGATGCCGCACTAGGGAAGGAACTGTTGCATTTGAGCATGCGGCTCTATAGCTGTGTAATTCCCTTCCCCTCAACATTAGACTTTCTAGCTCCCACACATACTTTAAGAGAAAACTGCGCTGGAA
This sequence comes from Neoceratodus forsteri, assembly GCA_016271365.2. Classification (NCBI taxonomy): domain Eukaryota; kingdom Metazoa; phylum Chordata; order Ceratodontiformes; family Ceratodontidae; genus Neoceratodus; species Neoceratodus forsteri. The sequence goes on along the minus strand of CM028129.1, from coordinate 504,900,246 downwards.
TCTGCTGATTGCTGATACCTGTTCCTGCTTTCACCCTACCTAATGACTGTCGTCTCTGGCCATACAATAGTATTTCCTCACCTGCCCATATACAATCTTGCACTGCAGGCATCTCCCTTACACTTACATACACTCATATAATCTAATTTCATGGCTTGCTCCCCTCTTCCTCACTTACCAACCTTTTCCTTAATGATGTCCCCTGCTCTCAATGGTTATTTCTTCCTTTTGTATTACCTGTTTTTTGTTTTTGTGTACCTTGTTCTGTTCATATGATATGTCACCTGATAATTTATTGTCCAAGGTCCTCTCTATTCATTGCCTAGGTAGGCACCTATGAACTTATGAATGGTCTACTCTGTATATCTCTGATATATTGTATCCACTTTAACTCATTGTATGTAAAGTGCTTTACTTTGTTCTGATATATTGTATCCTGTTTAACTCATTGTATGTAAAGTACTTATAATTTGTAATCCTGTTAAGTTTCTGCATGTCTGTACTCTCCCGGGTCGTGCCTGAAAATAGTCATTTTATGGCTAGTGCACTTACCCGGTTAACAAAAGCTAAATAAATAAATAAAAATACCATCCTTGGAGCGAAACGTGGTTCTGTTCACTGGATCTGCAGGACGCGTTCTTTCACATCCCAATCCATCCGACTCATCAGCAGTTCCTCCGCTTCAAGGTCGAAGGAACCCTGTACGAGTTCAGGCCATGCCGTTCGGCCTGTCATCGGCCCCTCGGGTCTTCACTAAATGCATTGCAATTGTCGCGGCCCATCTCGGTGGGGGGGGGGGGTGTCAGGATTTATCTTTGCCTCGACGACTGGCTCCTAGCAGGTTCCACCCGACAGGAGGTGAAGTCCAAGGATCTGGCCCTACAGACCTGCTTCCAACTCTGCCTCCTGATCAACGAGACCAAGTCAAGACTTGTGCCGTCTCAGGTGATGGGCTTCTTCGGGGCAGAGCGCAACTCTTGTCAAGCGTGAGCTCGGCTACCGGCAGACAGGGCAGAGCTTCTTTCCTCCTTTTTCCAGTAATTTCTGGTTGGGCACTTGCACCTGCCCGGGACGTTCTGCACCTTCAGGGTTACATGGCAGCGTCCACTTCAGTGGTCCATTGGGCCTGGTTGCACATGCGCCCCCTTAAGTGGGAACTGGCCGGCCAGTGAACTCAGCGCCACGGTCATTTCAACCAGCTGATCACTGTAACCCAAAAGATGTGGGACGCTCTCCAATGGTGGACCGCCCCAGACCGGTTGCGGGAAGGGATCCCGTTTATCCGCCCAAGCCAATGGTTGTCCTCACAACCGATGCCTGTCTCATGGGCCAGGGAGCCCACATGGGGGATGAAAGGGCCCATGGACTGTGGACCCCCGAGAAGTCCCGATGCCACATCAACCTTTTTGAGCTTAGAGCAGTCAGACTGGCGCTGTCAGCTTTCGCTCCTCAGCTTCGGGGTCACGTGGTATAAGTGCAGACGGACAGTACCATAACCATTACTACATCAACAAACAGGGCGGCACGCACTCCCGTTTGCTGTGCAAGGAGGTGCTCCGCATCTGTACCCACGTGAGCCGGTTGGAGGCAGATCTCCTAGCCATCCATATGGCAGGAGCATCAAATAATCTGGCGGATGCTCTCAGCTACTTAGGCCAGATATCCCATGAGTGGTCCCTCCATCCAGAGGTGGCTTACAGCCTGTTCTCCTGTTCGGGAAAACCAATGGTGGACCTGTTTGCCTCCATGGAAAACACCAACCTGAGACTGTTTCATGCCTGCCCCCCTCAGCAGGGCTCACTGCAGGGGGATGCCTTCTCGAGGCCGTGGACCCCAGGCTTCCTCTACGCCTTCCCTCCATTTCCCATGATCCACAAGGTGCTCCTCAAGGTGAGGAGGGACAAGGCGAAGGTGATCCTGGTAGCCCCAGACTGGCCATGCCAGTTCTGGTATCCAGATCTCCTCAGCCTCAGCTGCAGGCACCCGGAGTGGCTTTGCACATGCCCGGACCTGATATCTCTCAATCAGGGGAAGGTATTCCATCCGGACCTTCAATCCCTGCACCTCACAGCCTAGTACCTGAGCGGCTAGAGTTCCAAGCTTTGGGTCTTTCTGAAGATGTCTACACTGTGGTGGAAGCATCTGGAATGGAATCAACCAGGAAATGTTATGCCTTCAAGTGGAAAAGGTTTTCCATTTGGTGTCAGGGTAAGGGTCTGGACCCTTTATCCTGTTCAGTGGCTAACATTCTCGACTACCTTTGGTCTCTCTCCAGAGGGGGTGTTCGGTCATCGACCTTTAGGATGCACCTGGCAGCCGTCTCTGCCTACCAGGCGCGGGCCGGTCAGCCGACAGTGCAGGAGACAGTGGTCGGGTGCTTTTTCAAAGGCCTGGATCACATATCCCCTCCGGTGCGTGACCCTCCACCTCCAAGGGATCTACTACTGGTACTGGCAAAGCTCTTGGGCAAGCCATTCGAACCAGTGCCCTGGTGTTAATTGTCACACTTGTCGTGGAAGACTGCCTTCCTGGTGGCTATCACTTCAGTCAGAAGGATAGGGGAGCTCCAGGCACTTTCTGTGGACTCCCCTTATCTCGTCTTCCACAGGGACAAGGTTGTCCTACGCCCAACCCGAAATTCCTTCCGATGGTGGTGTCAGAGTTTCACCTTAACCAAGTGCTGACTCTGCCGGTATACTACTCTAATTACACCTTGGAGGCCAAATACAGGCTCCATACCTTGGACCTGAGACGTGCTCTCTTCTACTATAAGGAGAGGACAGCGGAAATTCGGGGAGAAGTTCGCCGGCTGTTTGTCACCTACGTTGAAGCCACTTCTGGCAGACCTGCAGCTAAATGGACCAATGCAAGGTGGATTACGTCATGCATAGGTCTGTGCTATGAGTTGAGGGCCAAGGATCCTCCCAGAGGGATAAGAGCTCATTCTACCCGCCATACTGCTACATCGGTGGCTGCTTCCAGGGACTTTCCTATCCAGGAAATCTGCCGGACTACTACCTGGAAGTCAACAGACACCTTCATCACCCACTACCACATCGACCTTGAGTCACGCCAGGATGCAGATTTTGAGGCCTCAGTTCTCCAATCTCTGTTCCCTAAATAGGGGGTGTGCGCCTTGCCTCCCTCATCCCGGAGAACTGCTAGGAGTCTGCCAAAGAGTGTGGATGAACAACATATACACGCTCCTAGAAGAACAGGTTACTCACCAGTAACAGTAGTTCTAGGAGTGGTATATGTTGTTCATCCACGCGGACCCACCCGACCTCCCCGGCTGCGGACGCACACAACCTGGCTTCCAGCGGGCTAAGATCTGGCGTCATGGGGCGGAGCCGAGGTATATACCACCCAGGTAGGTGGGAGGAGCCAGCTTGAAGACTTCTGGTGATTCTTAAAATGGAAAGGGACATGCCAAAGAGTGTAGTTGAACAACATAAACCACTCCTAGAACTACAGTTACAGGTAAGTAACCTGTTCATTTAGGACTGGGGAGTTCCCCCCCCCCAATTTCGTTGTAGTTCTATGGCAGGAGGAGGTTGTGCCTTTGGTTCTTCCCCTCCATCCAGCCAACTAGGCCGGCTGCACTTCCGCCCCCGTCCCGGGACAGAGCTCTGACCTCCTTATAACAACCCTTTCTGGTCGCATCGTGGCAGGTACGTACCCCACCGCTGCGAATACCAGGAGAGCAGATACAGGAGGGAGCCGTCCCGCGCAGGACTGCTGCGACGCCGACGAGCAGCCTTCATACTGTCAGAGATTTTTCTGGTGTGGTTCCCCTGCTGGAGGAGGCATGCAGTTGATGCCAAAGGATGGAGCACACACGCTACCGTACGCTCCCCTCCTGGCATCGGCCTCCTCCCGCCCCTAACTACAGCAGCATCAGCAGTGTTGCCCCCCAGCTTCCACCAGGGGGAAGCAGACTGCTGATGACCCCCTTCCCCAGAGAAGGAGAGCAGTTCTCCAGACGCATAATCCTTCCCCAACCCCTGGTAACCCATGCTCATTCCCAAACATGGGTTTCCAACGTAGCGTGAGGTGTGGCATCCAGCGCCTCAACCCTCAGTGCCACCGGGCCAGCCTATGACTGGGGAGATTGATGAAGCTCGACCTTATTTAAAAAAACAGAGGCACAAATGTTTGTGAAATTTAAAGTATTTTTATTGCATTGATTTTTAATGACAATAAATTGTGAAAACATCTACACCTAGAAGGTCAGATGATGAAACTGCTGAAGGTAGAAGGGACTGTAGTAACTGTATCTTGTGCACAGCAGACAAGCCTATTAAGTGAGATTGATTGGTTAGAAGCTTTCCTGGCTGAGTTTCAGAGGGCTGTCCTTGCTCTCCTGGCGTGGCATCACTTTTATTCCAGTAACAAACATACAAGACAAAAATGAGATTAACACCAGAAAAGATTTTATTTCAAAACATAAATGGCCTACATAGCCCGATTAAAAGCACTATGTTGTTTCAGTACTTAAAATGGCACCCAACTGATCTGTACTTTAACAAAGAGACCCATCCCTCTCAGATGGAACATGCTAAATTAGTATGGAGGGTAGGTACACTGTTTTCACCTCATCACACCCCAGCGGCAGAAAACAAGGAACAGCTATTTTAATTCCCAGTACCACATCGTTTGAAGTAAAGCAAACATATATTGATAAACAAGGCCATTACACAATTATACAGGGCAGATTGTAACAGCAAGATTTAACATTAATGTATATCTACCACCTAACTCAAACACCCCAGTAGTAAAGAAATTCTTTGGCCATCTATTAGATCTACTAGAAGGCCAGCTGATACTGGAGGGAGACCTAAACTTGGTGCTCTGTTAGGAGTTGGGGGGAGACCTAAACTTGGTGCTCTCTCAGGAGTTGGGGGGAGACCTAAACTTGGTGTTCTCTCAGGAGTTGGAACACCTCCAACCCGGCTAGTCACAGGGCCATGACGACTACAAAATATATTAAGGTAAACTTCAGCAATTTCAGAATAACAGATATATGGAGATGCCTCTTTCCCACACAAAAGGCATAAACTTTTCTGTCAAATCGTCATGAAACTTACTCTAGAATAGACTCTTTTTTCATAACACGTGAACATTTCCACACTATACAAGACCTAGCATATGGTCCGAGAATTTTGTCAGACCATCACTCCCTACTTTTAAAAGTGATGAAGATACCCAAAAATGTTCCCTGTAGAATAAATCTCTCCCTCCTGAAAGGTGAACAGTTTTGCAATATAATCAAGGCAGGAATCTCTAAAATCCTTCAGGATGACATGGCACAAGCAGTGACCATCTCAGTGATGTGGGATACCTTAAAAACTGTAGTAACAAGGTATAAATTAGTGTTGGATCCTTGATTAGCAGCCTTTGCTAATCAAAATGATTAGCAACTGGTTGAAGTTGATTAGCAGTGGAGGGTCCAGAATGTGGGGGAGATGGCTAAAAATAATGCCATTTGTGCATTCCAAGCCCTGCTTCCCTGGAGGAATTCGGTTAGCACCTACTGCGAATCAAAAACAAAATTGATTCGCACTTGACTGTTTTTGATTCGCAAATTGCATGCGAACCCGCATATGTTATGCCTTATCATAAGGGGAGGATGATTTCATATGCCTCCAGAAAAAAATGAAAGGGTCAATCGATATAAGTAGCTTATTGAACAACTTAATACATACCAAATGATGTATAACGTCAAACACAGTTCTTATCGAAAAGATAAACTAAAAAAAAAAAATAAACTAAAAAACAGCTGCAGGAATTGCTGGACTGGAAAGTCCAGCAAAACTTGGCCTGTTTAAAACAATCAAACTACGAAGGGGGATCGCGGGGTTCTAGGAATTTGGCCTGTAAGTTGAGAAACAGGCGCAGCAACATGTTTATACAAAAGATAGAGACCCGAGCGCAAAACAAACTACGCATGTTTACACTCAGAAAAAAAAAAGTTTTCATCGGTATTACCAGAGACTATATGAGGCCCCTCCTAAACCGGACCAAAATACCCTCCATACATTTCTTCAGTCCTTAGCACTCCCTTAACTTACCAAAGTCCAAAAAGATTCCTTAGAAGCACTAATAAACAGTGAAGAAATAGATTACCAAATAAAAGCACAGCATTTAAAATGTCCAGGCCCAGATGGTTTCCCCAAAAAGTGGTACAAGAAATTTAGGAGTTTACTACTGCCACTATTACAGGAGGCCTGCACGGAGTAACAGAGGTAAACTCACCCCCCCCCCCACCCCAAAAAAAAATTATCATGGACTTTCACCATTATTGCAGCCATTCCAAAACCTCAAGAAAGACCCAGTATGCCCTACTTCATACCGCCCAATCTCCATACTGAATGTTGATTACAAGATTTTTATGGGTATGTGGGCCAAAAGGCTTGAAATGATCCTGTCCACTTTGATCCATCCGGATCAATCCGGTTTTATAAAAAGATGACAAACCATGGATAATATACGACTGTCTCTCTTGATGGCAGAGCGTGTCCACTCTAGACAAATAACAGCCTTTTTGCAGAAAAGGCCTTTGTCGGTGTGTCATGGGAGTTCTTATGGGTACCCTCTCTTCTGTAACTTCCCAAATACATGTTTAGATTGGCTAGGGAATACATGTGCTTCTCCTTGAGCATATGTGAGAATGAGGCCTTGTCCTCTCTGATCACGTTACAACAGGGCACTTGGCAGGGATGTCCACTGCCCCCCCCCCCTTCCTATTTGCACTCTATATAGAACCTCTGGCCCAAGCAGTACATATGAGTGTGGGGGTGGAGGGGATATGAATAGGACAGCATGAACACAGAATTCTGCTTTATGCCAGTGACAATCACCTTGCACTACAAGACCCCGAATGCTCTGTAGAGGAAGTATGGCGTATACTATACAAATATGGCCAATTATCTGGGTATAAACTGAATACAAAAAAAAACAAAGTCCTATTTTGCTATACCCCTCACCTATGCTTAAGACTTCGACCCTTAAAGTGGCATAGCACAGAATTAAAATATATAGGTATTCATATACCGTGAGATCTGCAGAACTTGGAACTAATAAATTATGAATCACTTCAACCACTATACAGAATGATTTACTAAAATGAGGAGTGCTGCCAGTGTCTTTCTCTTGCAGGTAGTACGTATGAACATTCTGCCCTGTCTCTTATACCCGCTTTCAGACCCTTCCCTTGCTCCCAGTAGCATTCTTTTTTTTGTTCATGGAACAGAATGATCGCAAAATTTATATGGGCAGGACAGAGACCTAGAATACGGTACTTGATCTTACAACTCCCTAGAGCTGCAGGAGGAGTTAATTTGCCCCATCTGCTCAATTATGCTAAAGCAGCACATCTAAGAATCATTTTGACGTGGTTAAACCCGAGCACTGACCCACTATGGAAAATCATAGAATTTCATTTGAATGACCCCCGCCCTCACTACCGTAAAATATTGCAAATATTTTTACCTTTTTCTCTGTATCATCGAATTTTTGTACCAGTGGATGTTTGTGAAAATGGGCATTTTTGCTCACATACTTTCCAGTATAAAAATAATAAAATTGAATTAAATTGACCAATACGATATGAACCGCATTTTATTTGCCACTTTTCGGCACACTATCCCACTAACCCAATTTACAACTTTTACATGTAACACTCAAAATGTTGGAAGTGGACTGAAGAATTTCTACCAACCCAAATGGATCTGGTTTTCCGACAGTGGAGACAATTAGGCCTGTCAAGTATTTACCAGATCTGACTTCGAGGGTGGAGCTCTTGCAGCAGGTAATACTGTTAGGACTGAAGTCGGCAGGCGTCAGGATACCATGGAAAACTTGTTGCTAGCAGTCTGAGGCAGGGAACCGCCCTGACCTCAGATGTGGTATATAGGTGGCGGTCCTCTGGCGCCATCTCAGTTCTTTTTCTGCCATTGACCTGTGTAGTTCAGCTCCTCGGACACCTTCCTTAGCAGTCGACAACCAACGAAAGACAGAAGTATTTTCTTTCTTCAACATTTTCAACTATTGCCTCGTATATGTTGTCGCTCTCCCCACCGCGGCAAAAAACAAAGTGTACGTGCGGGAAGCAGATCCCGGCCAAAGACGGCCACGTGGCCTGCCTCCTTGGCCTAGGACTGTAACACTGGCTCAACGCCTGCACACATTGCCAGAGGTTTAACCTGAAGAAGCGCGCCAGGAGGGTCAACACACTCAAAACTTTTCTGCTCGAGAAGAAGCTTGCGGCCATGCCGCGAGGCTCAGGATCCAACTCATCCTCTCCTGCCAGGGATTCCCCACCGAAAGAAAAGTCATTGAGGGGAAGCATCACCACAGGGTAAGGATCGGGCCAGGTCTGAATCCTGCCCTAAGTCGCCTGCCAGGGAGGCCTCGTCTTCCTCGACCTCCAGATGGAGGTCTGGTTCGGTTCCGGCCCAGTCGTCCGAACCTTAATATATATCTAAGTCCACTCCCACCTCTTCTCAGGGCAAACATTGGGAGTCAGCCACGTCAGGACACCACACTTCCCTGGCCCATCGACCCCGCAAACCTTCAGGGTCGACCAAGGAAAGCCTGTGCAAGGCTCAGGACAGGCCCGATTCTTCAAACAAATGCAAGCATTCAGAAGAACCCTCAGGTAGGCAGGAGGCAGCCCGGGCTCGGACGCCTCCTCCTCCGGCTAAGTTGTGCCCTCCCCCAGATCAGCGCAAACCTAGCCGGTCGACTACTCCGTCGTTCCACTCCCTGACGCCTGACACGGGGCAGTCGTCGGATGAAGACCAGCCGTCTGCCCCATCTCCGAGGGACTGGATGCCCAGCAGGGCCACACCGGATGTCGGACCACAAGACAAAGGCGCTTCCGGTCATTGGCCCACTGACACCGGGATCCCAGACCTGACACCTGCCCCCAAGTAACCTGAGCCTCAGACGCCCGCGCCTATAGACCTGATGCCCGGCCCCTCAAACCCAGCGCTGGGCCCTGTGGTCATCCCAGTAGCAGACATTGGGAGTCTCTTTACTACAAGGTAGAATACAGTAAATGGGGATCTCCTGTATAGATCCCCCAGACACTGTCCCTACTCCGCCACCCATGGGTCCCCTCCCACCCCAGGGCATCAGGGGGGTGAGGGTGAGCACCCATGTCCTGACCTTAAGGGGAAGAGAAAGAAACGCCCTTCGTCTCTGTCTCCTTCTTCCCCTCCTGTCACATCCTCGTCAGATTAGGGCAACGTTGAATCAGAGCTTTACTCAGATGGGGAATTTTGTACTCCCTCTCCAGGACCTAAAGATTCCCCGTGGTCCCCACTCCCCCTCCTTGGGATGACCCCTCTTTTTTGGACATCATGAGGCACATCCAGGCTATATACGAGTGGGACAAGGATGACTTGGATCCAGAGCGCAAGCGCCTGGCCAAGTTCCTCAGAGAGAAGGAACCCAAACCTTTAGTTATTAGCCACTTCATGGAACTGTTCCAGGATGTTACCTGCCTGACCTGGAGTACACCGTCCTCGATACCCGCAGTCCCTTGAAAGGCTGACAGACTTTATAAGTCTCTGAAGTCCGAACCTTTTCTAGCCAAACAACCGAAGGCTAACTCTTTGGTCCTCACGGCTGCTCACGGCAGAGGTTCCCAGCCAAAGCATTTGAGTTCCCAACGTCCAGATCCTGTCTCTAAAAAGTTAGACGATTGGGGCGGAAAGGTCTTCTCATCAGCCACTGGAACCATCAGGTCGTTAAACTTCATGGCCCACATGATTACCTATTAACAGTCGCTGTGACAGAAGACAGTGGAACTCATCAACTCTATGCCAGACTCCGACTCGAAGCAGGGAGTGTTGGCGTGTGCCCAGTCGGGATTAGACGTCAACAAACACGCCCTAAGGTGTTCTTATGATGCCATAGATATGGCCTCCAGAGGAGCCGCCTCGGGTGTATACATGAGATGGCAGTCATGGCATAGACTCACGGGCTTCCAGCCAGACTTACAAGAGTCCATCCTGGATTCCCCCTTTCAGGGTCCCATTCTGTTCGGCCCGGAAGTTGAAGAAATGATCAAGCAACTCCAGGAGTTTTGGGTGGAGGGGGGAGCGGTGGCCGACGTGCATCAGATGTATAAATCCCAGCCTCAGGAATCCTGCCGACACCCTTTTCGCAAAGGACGAGGGCAGGGACAGGAGAGCAAACTGTTCCACGGTAAGGGGTTCAAAAGGCGGGGTCAACCGCCCTCAAGGTTCCCAAGGCCCCAAGCAGCCCAAAACTCTCAAGCCCAGGGCCCCACCACCCCCTCAGCCTGACTCCCTCTGTCCCCCTCCTCCCTTCAGGGGCAGGCAGAATGAGAAGGTAGGAGGGCAGTTTGCACTTTACCCACTCTAATGGTCCATTATCACGGTGGACCAATGGGTGCTGGACACCATTCGAAAAGGGTACGCAATAGAGTTCATCTTTATCTCGCCGGACAACCCCCCCTCCCCCCACTACGGCGTGTCGTCCACCAGCACACAGTCTCCTTCTCAAAGCAGAAATCCACCAGCTCCTTGAAAGAAGGGCTTCCAAAGGGTCTCTCAGGTCCAGAAGGGAAAGGGTCATTACTCCTGCTTCTTCCTTATCCCGAAGAAAATGGGATTCCTTTGTCCCATTCTGGATTTAAGCCAGCTCAATCTCTTGGTAAAATACCAGAGATTCCGGATAGTCACTGTGACAGGGCTCTTCCCCTTGCTCCGTCAAGGGGACTGGCTGTGCTCCCTAGATGTGCAAGATGCCTACATGCATATCAGAGTCCTGAAGTCTCACAGAAGGTTTCCATGCTTCAGCTTCCTGGACGGGCACTACCAATTCAGGGTACTCCCCTTCGACCTTTCATCCACTCCCAGATTCTTCACCAAGTGTCTAGTGGCGGTAGCAGCAGCCCTCTGAAGGAGAGGCCTCTTTATCTTCCCTTACCTGGGCGATTGGCTTCTCTCCGCTCAGTCAGAGGAGGAGGAGGAGCTTCTAATCGCCTTATGAGAGACATGGGGTCTGTTTTCCTCCCTGGGGATCACAGTAAACTGGCCAAAATCACCTCCTTGGCTGACACAAAGGCTGCAATTCATAGGGGCTATTCTGGACACCGAGCAGGGGAGAGCTTTTCTGCCCCCAGACAAAGCAGACTGCCTTCGGGATCTGGCCAGCAGGCTCCAGAAGGCCTCCTCTTCTCCTGCCCGGGTTGTTCTCCTTGATGGAGGAGGAACATCTGGATATCGTGGCAGTCACAGAAACATGGTACACACAAAACCATGACTGGGACGTAAACATACCAGGATACACTATCTACAGGAGGGACAGGGAGGGTAAAAGAGGAGGAGGAGTAGCTCTTTACATAAGGGAAGGAATCAAAGCAACAGAACAAAAGGGTAAACAGGGAGGAGAAGAAGCACTGTGGGTAAATTTGGAGACAGCAATGGCACACAATCCGCACAGAGGTTTGTATACAGACCCCCCTTCTCAGGGAGGAAATGGACAAGGAAATGATAGAAAGTATACTTAGAATGGCAGAAAAAGGGGAGATATTGCTGATGGGTGATCTGAATATGCCAGATGTTAACTGGAGTGCAGTTGCAGCAGCCACTTCTAAGAGTGGGGTTATTCTAGATGCCCTACAGGGGGCATGCCTTCGACAACTAGTATTGGAGCCCATTCGAGAGGGAGCAATCTTAGACCTGGTTCTCTCAAATGGAGATGGAGAGGATCACAGATGTAGAAGTGGGTAGCCATCTGGGAACTAGCGACCATCAAACAGTATGGTTCACAATAAACACAGCAATAGAGTCAAGCCATACAAAGGCAAAAGTACTGGACTTTAGGAGGGCTGACTTTGCAAAAATGGTGAGTGCCTAAGGAATGCACTAGCAAATGGGCAGGAAGGAGGGTGGAAGAACAATGGGAATAATAAAACTGCCATCACAGAGGTAACAAGCCTTTGTGTGAAGCAAATAAAGCGAAACAATGTAAGAAACCACTATGGTTCTCAAATGAAGTGGCAGTGAAGGTTCAAGAGAAAAGAAAGCATTCAGGAAGTACAAGGAATCACAGAAGGAGCAGGACAGAGAACTGTATCAGTTAAAGCAAAAGGAAGCTGGGAAGGCAGTCAGAACAGCAAAGGCCCAAACCGAGGAAAAGATAACCAACTCCAGTTAAGAAGGGGATAAAACCTTTTATAGGTACATCAGGGAAGGAAGGAAGACCAAGGAGGGATAGTGAGGCTTAATAAAGGGAGGAGGGTGGGCAGAGGGTGACTGTGAAAGGCAGAGATACTAAACAAATATTTTTGCTCAGTATTTACAAAGGAAGAGGGAGGTACCTAAAACAAACAATAGAAACACTCTGGATACAGAAGTTGATACCAGCCATTTACAGAAAAAGGGTTCTGAAAGAACTCTTAAAACTGAAGGTGGACAAAGCAATGGGGCCTGATAGGATTCATCCCAGAATTCTAAAAGAACTAAGGGTAGAACTAGTGACACCACTGACTACCCTCTTTAACAAATCATGGGAGGATGGGTGGTACCGAGGACTGGAGGAGGGCAGATGTGATTCCCCTTCACAAAAGTGGGAGCAAGGCAGAAGCAGGAAACTACAGACCTGTTAGTTTAACCTCAGTGGTAGGAAAATGATGGAATCACTTCTGAAGGAAAGAATTGTCAGTATCTAGAGGCCAGAGGGCACAGGACCCAAGGCAGCATGGATTCTCAGCGGAAGGTCATGCCAAACAAATCTGATAGATTTCTTTGACTGGGTAACCAAAGTAGTAGATCAGGGAGGGGCTGTGGATATGGCCTACCTAGACTTTAGCAAGGCATTTGACACAGTCCCACACAAAAGATTAATATACAAGTTAGCCAGCCTGGGAGTGGGTCCCAAGATGACAGCCTGGGTAAAGAATTGGCTGGAGAATGGGACACAGCGAATAATAGTAAATGGAGTCCACTCAGAAGAAAGGGGGGGTTACTAGTGGGGTACCGCAGGGTTCAGTATTAGGACCGGTCCTCTTCAATGTCTTTATAAGCGACATTGCAGAGGACTGGAAGGAAATATGTCTCTTTGCAGATGCACACAGATCTGCAACAGAGTTGATGCACAAGGTGGGGTGGAAAGGATGAGAAGGGACTTAGCAAGGTTGGAGGAATGGTCAAATGTATGGCAGCTTAGATTCAATGCTAAAAGTGCAAGGTAATGCACCTGGGAAACAAAACCCAGGGAAGAGTACACAATGGGGGTGAGATACTAACAACAACAAAAATGGAAAGGGACCTGGGGTAGTCATATCAGATGACCTAAAGGTGGGCAAGCAATGTGAGAGGGCAGCAAGGAGGGCTGGGGGGATACTGGGATGCATAGGGAGAGGCATCACCAGTAGAAAACAGGAAGTTATTATCCCTCTGTACAGACAGCCGGTGAGACCCCATCTGGAGTACCACGTGCAGTTCTGGAGACCCAGTCTCCGCAAAGACATAGACAGGATGGAAGCTGTCCAGAGGAGGGCAACTAAAATGGTGCAGGGTCTGCACCGGAAGACATATGAAGAGAGACTTAAGGAGCTTAATATGTATAGCCTCGAGGAAAGGAGGGAGAGGGGGGACATGATAGAAACTTTCAAGTACCTCAAGAGAATCAACAAAGTCCAAGAGGGTAGCATTTTCCAAAAAGAGGTGTGCAAGAACAAGGGGCACAATTTGAAGATAGAGGCGGCTCAGAGGTAATTTAAGGAGTATTTTTCACAGAGAGGGTTGTGGATGCATGGAATGGCCTTCGGAGGAAGGTTGTGGAGTCAAAAACAGTGGTGGAATTCAAGCATGCATGGGACAGTCATAAGGCAATTCTAGGGGTGGGGTAGGAAGAAGTAGGCTGCTGGTTAACTAGGATCTGCAGCTTATCCATTAGGTAAGGAAATGGGCAGACTGGGTGGGCCAAGCGGTCCTTATCTGCCGTCAAATTCTATGTTTCTATGTTTCCTAGGCTATATGGCCAGATTACATATTCGGACCCTCCAGTGGCATCTCAGGGTCCAGTGGGACCAATTGGTGGATGATCTTGATCTTTGAATCCGGATTTCTCAGGCGGTACACCGCTCTCTCGAATGGTGGCTCCGTTACGACAGTCTAGTGGGAGGGGTCCCATTCTGGAGCCCCACCCCTCTTTGGATTTGAACCACAGATGCCTCTGTCCGGTTGGGGGACTCATTTAGGGGATCACGGGACCCAGGGGTCTTGGTCTGCCATAGAGAGCTCTCTGCATATAAATGTTCTGGAAATGAGAACCGTGCTGAATGCCCTTATCGCTTTCAGAGACCAATTCTCGACGGGTCCTCTCCTGGTGCAGACAGACAACACACCAGTGGTTTTCTACATCAGCAAGCAAGGGGGGACTCATTCATACCCCGTTTGCAGAGAGGCTATGAGAGTGTGGGATTGGGTAGTAGAACGCCGACTGGATCTCATCGCAGTTCATCTGCCAGGGGTCCAGAACGTTCTCGCCGACAGTCTCAGCCGCTCCACCTCTCTAAATCACAAGTGGGAATTGCTCCAAGAAGTCGTAGATGTCCTGTTTGGTCACTGGGGTCATCCAAAGTTGACCGTTTTGTGTCCCCGTACAATGCCAAACTGCTAAATTTTTGCTAGCTCGCTGCAGCGCCTGGTGTTTTCTGGCGAGACGCATTGTTCCTCTCTTGGACAGGGAAGTTCCTGTATGCTTTTTTCCTTTTCCCCTCATTCAGAGAGTACTGCTCAAGTTGCAGTCAGAGGGGGCCAGAATGATTCTGGTGGCTCCTCTATGGCCCTGCCAGATCTAGTATCCGTTGCTCCAGCAACTGTTGCTGGAACCTCCAATACAGTTGCCACTCTCCACCCACTTGCTCTCACAACAGCAGGGGACACTTGTCCATCATGTTGTTCAAACTCTTCAGCTGCATGCGTGGCCTTGTCCTCTCTGGGTGGCTGAGATCTTGGTTGCAGCGAGGAGGCCTTCCACCAGGGCCACCTACACTCTGAAATGGAAGCACTTCTGTCTTTGGGCTACGACCCATGTCCTAGATCCCCTGGGCTGTCCAGCTAGGCATGTGCTAGAATAACTCCCATCACCTTCTGGACTTAGGACTGAGCTATTCGTCCATTAAGGTGCACATGTGTGCTGTTCCCGCATATCATGATCCCTTCGGAGACAGAACACTGGCACAGCTCAACGTCTGTAAGACATTTCTAAGAGGGGTCTTGCATATCAGACCTCCCAGGAGAGAGAACGTTCCTCCTTGGGACTTGCTTTTCATCCTGGAGAAACTCACTCTTCCCCCTCCTTTGAGCCAGCAGCTTCCTGCGAGCTACACTTCCTGTCATGGAAGACCCTCCTTTTGGTAGCTATCACCTCCGCTTGAAGGGTTTCCAAGCTCCAGGCCCTGATGTGTAAGGAACCTTACATAGTTTTCCACAGGGACAGGGTGACCCTGCGCACTAACCCTAAGTTCTTGCCGAAGGTGGTGTCTGTGCTGACTCTTAATCAGGACATTAACCTTCCAGTTTATTATCCGAGATTCGTCAATCAAGGTGACACGCTTTTGCACACCCCAGGCGTTCACGGATACGGTGTATACCTCCACCACGACCCGCGCACCTCCAGAAAGTCGGACCAGTTGTTCATCTCATTCGCCAAACAAATTCTAGGGGCTTCTGTTTCCAAACAGTCGCTAGCCCGTTGGCTGGTGCAATGTATTACTTTCTGCTACCAGCATCATAACAAACCAGTTCTGGGAACAGTCAAGTGCCACTCCACCAGAGCAGTGGCCTCTTCCTTTGCAGCACTCAAAAATGTCTCTTTGGCAGATATTTGTGCTGCAGATACATGGAGTTCAGTCCAGACTTTCATCAAGCATTACAGCCTAGACATTGCATCCAGAAGGAGAGCAGGATTCGGACTAGCAGTCCTGCAGGGCTTACTCTCTTAAGTGCCTGTTATCAGCTTCAGCTGTTTTCAGCATCTCTTCCTACCACCCTCTCAGACCTGGGTCTATCCTAGGGTACTGCTTGGAACTCAGTCCTAATGGTATTACATGCTGCAAGAGCTCCACTCTCTGTCAGATAGTATGGTTACATAAGAACTTACCGTAACAGTAGATGTTCGAGAGGAGCTCTTGCAGCAGGTGGCTTTCCCACCCTCCATCCCCCAGGATTGTAATTTGGTTTTTATGTCACCAGAACATGGTGGGGACTTACTGCTCGGTTCTCTAGTTTGGTTTCTACTAGGGTTACCACCTGTCCTGATTTTCGCAGGACAGTCCTGATTTGGGCAACTGTGTCCTGCAAAAAAAACATGAAAAATACTACATGTCATGACTTTATTTTAGAAAAAATGTTTTCTAACTTTCCATTGAATGTTGCAGAAATCTATAATACCTTAACCAAAATAACTTAAAATGATAAGAAACAATATAAGCAACTAAGAAACTGCAATACTTGGCCTTAATTCTAATTATCTAGCGAAAACAAGTCTGTTGCATTGGTCGAGGTTATGTACTGTCCTACGAAAAATCACATTTTAGCAAGAAATGTCCCACTTTAGGCTTTTTAAAAGGTGGTAACCCTAGTTTCTACCCGGGTCTCCAGCGAGAGAACTAAGATGGCACCAGGGTCCCTTGCCTCAGACTGCTAGCTACAAGTTTTCCATGTGGCCCTGACTCCTGACAGCTTCAGTCCTAATGGTATTTACCTGCTGCAAGAGCTCCTTTCGAAGATCTATTGTTATAGTAAGTTCTTAAGTAACTGTACTTTTCTTGACAACAAAGGGGTGGTGATCTGTGAATTGCTTCAAAAAGAGCATGGCTTAACTGGCAGGAAATCACTTCCGATATCTCCAGGTTAGGACCTACCTGTTATAATCAGTCTTCAACAGGGGACCGCCCCCGATGTTGGCTCTTCCCCAACCTCGGCCAGCAGTATAAAGGGGGCGGTCCCCAGCCCCACCTCAGTTCTTTTCTTGCCGTTGACCCATTTGTATCGGCTCCTCGGATGCCTTCTCGCAACAGTTCGACTGCTTACGCTTCAGTGTTTTTCTTCCTTTTAACAAAAGTCTTCGAATTTTATTGCTTTCTGCATGTCTTCGTCTCCGGTGTCGTTCATTTCATCCACGGAACAAAGAAAATCCAAGTTCGCCTCTGGCAAGCAGCTGCATCAAAGGACTGTCACAAGGCCTGTCTTTTTTGCCTAGGCCCGAAACATGACACCACGGCATGTGAGTACTGCCAACGGTTTAGCTCCCAGATTCAGATCCGCCACCAGAAGGCCCTTAAGGCTCACCTCCTTGAGCAGCAGCTTGCCGCCATGCAGACTCGGCCAGAGGGGAAGAATCCTTCGGTCTCCGCCTCCTCCTCAAAGCCACACAAGGAGAAACGGAAGGACTCTGTGAAACACGACTATAAGGACTAGGAAAAGTCCCGGGGGTCACTCCAGTTCTAGGTCCCCACTCCTGAAGAAGTCTTCGTCTGTCTCCTCGTCCCATGGGGGTTTGGACCATTCCTCCTGGTCTTCCCACGCCTCCTCCAGGCAGCCAAGCCTTCCGCTGTCATCCTGGCGTTGGACGGGAGCAAGTCAGGGTCAGGGGCTTCTGTCTCTACGCTGATGCCCTCCACATTAGGGGCTAGAATTGGCCAACAGCAGGGCGGGGATGCTTCTGCTTCTGTCCTCTCTGCTCTGATGATGGCCTCGTCCAAGGCCTTGGACAAGACTCCCCGTCATCAGGCTCGCATGAGCATCCGTCACTGGCCTGTACTCCGGTGCCTTCGCCTAAGGCCCCAACCAATCCAACAGCTGCATCCCCCGGCCTCCGCCAAGCAGCCGCCTGCTAAAGGGTCACTGTTCTGGACATTTGAACGGGCTTTGCCTACCTGCTCGCCAGCCTGTTCTCTGTCACCAGTTGAGGTGGTCTCCTTGGCCTCCAGTGGAGGCTCCCAGCCTGTTACTCTTAGTCCAGGCGGTGCTTCTAACCACTCCGGCTCTGCTGCCACCTCGGATGCTGGACCTCCAGATGCCAGGTTCATCTGACGCTGGGCAAGCCTATGCCAGCTCCTCAGTTGCCAGCTGGCCCATCTGGTCCGCAATTCTTCAAGGATCAGATCCAGGAACTTTTCTCTATCTGTGGAACCAGGCCAAAAGAGACTTGCTCCCCTACAAGGAGCCCATGCTGCAGCTAGACCATGACAAGGACCAGGAGCCTAAACAACCGCCTCCTGCTCCTAAGAACCATACTCTGAGCCAGGATGACCACCGCGGAAGACCCCCACACAGAGGACAGCGTCATGGCAAGCACTGCTGCTCATCCAGCCATCACAGTCGCCAGTCTCATGGCCTACGTCAGTTCCACAATGGGCGCTGGTCTCATAGCGAAAGTCAGTCCCATAGCCGACATTGCTCTAGCTCTTCATCCTCCTCCTCGTCGGACACCAGTCGCAGTTCTTCTCCCTCCGGCTTGGACCATTCTGAGCCTAGGGGTCACCTTTCCTTCCTGATAAGAACACCCCCAGGTCACCTTCTGATGACCCGGTGTTTATGGAGGTCATGAGGCACATCCAGGCCTCAAACGGATTGGAGCCCGATTACCTGGATCCGGAGAGACGAAGGTTGGCAAAGTACCTGAGGCAGGAGGAGCTTAAGCCTCTAGTGATGCCTCCTTTCTTAGACACCTTCCAGGACCTCACACGGTTAACCTAAAAGCGCCCATCCACCACCTCCGTCTCCAAGAGGTGAGACAGGCTGTATAGAGCCTCTAGGGAGGAGCTTTTACTGGCGGAACACCCTATGGTGGACTCTATGGTGATTATGGCTGCTCACGATAGATCGAAGAAGCCCAAACATCTGAGTACTGAGCCTCCTGACCAAGAGTCAAGATATATCAACCAGATGGGCAAAAAGGTTTACTCATCCTCCACTTGCTCCATTAGGTCCCTTAATTTTCTCACACACATGGTACAATACCAAAATGCACTGTGGGAGAAAGATATGGAGATAGCTCAGGCCCTTTCAGACTCTGCACAGAAAACTGAGCTCCTGGATCTCCTCAAATCGGGGTCAGATGTAGGCACCTGTGTTTTGTGTGCCTCATACGACAATGCTGATATGACAGCTAGAGCGGCGGCTTCGGATGTCTGCCTCAGGTGCCATGCCTGGCTTAGAGTCTAAGAATTTTCCAAGGATCTGCAGTCAGGCATCTTGGACCTCTCCTTCAAGGTCTCTGTCCTTTTTGGAGATATGACAGAGAAACTGATCACCCATCTCCAAGACTCCAGGAAGTCCATTTGATCCACCCAAAAATGTACAAGGGGGACCAAAGACTCTTTAAGAAGCGGCCATTTTGGAAGCACTTGGGTCAGCAGCCCCGAAACCAGCCTTAGCAGAGGGGAGGCTATAAAAGAAAGGCCATCTCCCTACTCCTAGATGCTTTGCCTCTCACTCCCCAAGCCCCTCTGCCTACTCCCGGAGCAACACAGTGACTCCTTGCCAGACCCCACTCCTCCAGCGGAATCAGTGGGGGATGTTGTAGGGGGTTGCTTCTCCCTCTGTCTCGAGGGTTGGAGCAAAATAACGACAGACCTCTGGGTTCTTCAGCTCATAGAGAGAGGTCATACTTTGGAGTTCGAACAAGTGCCTCCGGTAACTCCGGCATTGTCCTCCCACTATCCTCCTCCTCATGTCCCCCTGATCCGAAGGAGAAATTCAGGCCCTTCTACAAAAGCGGACTATAGCGCTAGTTCCCCTAGCTCAGATGGGAAAGGGATTTTATTCCCACTTTTTCTTGGTTCCCAAAAAGACTGAGGATCTTAGGCCCAACCTGAATCTCAGTTTCCTGAACAAATTCGAGTACAAGAGGTTCAGGATGGTCATGCTGCCAGGTCTGATCCCCCTCCTGCACCAGGGGCACTGGCTCTGCTCTCTAGATATGCAGGACACGTACCTGCACACCCCAGTGTTCCAGCCTCACAGGAGGTCCCTGCGCTTCCTCTTCCATGCCTGACATTATCAGTTTTGAGCCTTGCCGTTCCGCCTTTCCTCCGGTGCCAGAGTCTTCACAATTTGCCTAGTGGTGGTGGCTCCCACGTGAGAACAGCTGGTTCACACTCTCTGAGACACCTTTACACTCTTCCAAGAGTTGGGGATCATCCTGAATATACCAAAGTCATCCCCATGACCCAGCCAGAGACTTAGTTCATTGGAGCAGTCCTGGACACAGTGCAGGGCATGGCCTTCCTCCCCCTAGACGGAGTGGATCGCTGTCGGGATTAGGCCCGATTGGTATCCTCAGCTCCTCATATCCCGGCCTGAGTCTATCTGAGACTCCTTGGTCACATGGCAGCAGCCATCCCTACGGTTCCCGTGGCTTGTCTTCTTATGAAAGTTCTCTCAATGGATGTGTAGGGTGCAATGGGACCAGAGGTCCGACAGCCTAGATCAACCGGTCTTGGTCTCTGACCCAGTCCACAGGACTCTAACCTGGAGGTTGGACCCACTTAATCTATTGGCCGGGGTCCTCTTCTGACAGGAGCCCCCAAGACGAGTTCTGACCACAGACAACTTGGGTCTCGGTCGGGGCGCTCACCTGGAGGCCAAGCAGACCCAGAGGACCTGGTCACTAAACGAGCAGTCGCTCCACTTCAATATTCTAGAGATGTGAGCAGTCCTGAATACCTTGCAGGCATTTCAGGCGGACTTAGCTCCGGGTCCTCTTCTCTTTCAGATGAACAATATGTCTGTCATCTTTTACATCTGCGGGGGGACTCACTCCTACTACCTCTGCAGGGAGGCAGTGAGGGTCTTGTATTGGGCACCGGAACACCGCCTCAAGCTCGCCGCTGTCCTTGTTCCAGGCATCCAAAATGTTTTGGCCGACAGCCTAAGCAGGTCTTGGTCCAAGGCTCACGCGTGGGAGCTCCTTCTGTCAGTAGCGGACCAGCTATTTGTTAGATGGGGCTGGCCAGAGTTGGACCTTTTTGCATCCCCACTTCACGCCAAACTGCCCAGTTTCTGCTAACTAGATCCAGGGCCTGGAGTTTTCTGGTGACGCACTGTCCCTCTGTTGGACATGGAGGTTCTCTACGCCTTCCCTTAGAAGTTGACATAGAAACATAGAAGTTGACGGCAGATAAGGACCGCAAGGCCCATCCAGTCTGCCCATTTCTTTTTCTAACTTATAAATGTGCCATCGGCCTTTGCTCTGTCAGTGGCCTATCTATTCATACTCATCTGTATTGCTCCCTTATGCCTATCCCATGCGCGTTTGTAGCCCTGCACTGTATTCATAGCCACCAGTTCCTGAGGTAGACCATTCCATGCATCCACCACCCTTTGTGTGAAAAAGAATTTCCTCACATTCCCCCTTAATCAGCCTCCCTCTAATCTCATGCTGTGTCCTCTTGTCCTGCTATTTTTCTTATATTTAAACATGTTAGACTCTTTCACCTTGTTAATGCCCTTAAGGTGTTTGAATGTTTCGATCATATCACCTCTCTCCCTCCTTTGCTCAAGGGTATACATATTGAGCTCCGTTAATCTGTCCTCATATGTCTTCTGATGCCGTCCCTGCACCATTTTGGTTGCCCTTCTCTGGACTACCTTCATTTGGTTAATATCCTTGTGAAAGTGTGGCCTCCAGTACTGCACGCAGTACTCCAGATGGGGCTTAACCAGTGTCTTGTAAAGAGGGATTATTACCTCCCTCTTACGACTTGTGATACCCCTACTAATACACCCTAACATCCCCCTAGCCTTACCTACTGCTTTAGAGGTCTGCTTGGATGATTTCAGGTCATTGGGGATGATGATGCCCAAGTCTTTCTTCCTTTGTGACTGCCAGCAACTCCCCTCCCAGCCTACAGGTGGCTTCAGGGTTTCTCTTCCCTATGTGCATGATCTTGCACTTCTTTGCATTAAATCCCAGTTGCCACTCTTCTGACCATTTTGCTAGTTTATCCAGATCGCTTCTCATTCTGCCCACCCCATCTGAATCATCTACTCTGTTGCAGATCTTGAGGTCATCTGCAAACAGACAAGCCTTACCCTCCAGTCCATCTGCAATGTCACTAATGAAGATATTGAAGAGGACTGGCCCCAGGACTGATCCCTGAGGTACCCCATTTGTGACTTGCATCTCTTCTGACTGTATACCATTTACCACCACTCTGTTTTCTGCCCGTCAACCAGTTTGCCACCCAGTTTACCAACTTCTGACCCACCCCGAGCCTACCCAGCTTATTTATCGATCTTCTATGTGGAACAGTGTCAAAAGCTTTGCTGAAGTCAAGGCCGGCGACATCAACTGCTCCCCCTTGGTCCACCACTCTGGTTACCCAGTCAAAGAAATCTATGAGGTTAGTTTGACAGGACCTTCCTTTTGTAAACCCATGCTGTCTTGGATCCTGTGCCCCTATGGATTCCAGGTGTTGCACTATCCTTTCTTTAAGGAGTGCCTTCATAATCTTGCCCACTTCTGAGGTAAGAGTGACTGGTCTGTAGTTCCCTGCCTCCTCCCTGCTACCACTCTTGTGGAATGGGATCACATGAGCCCTTCTCCAGTCTTCTGGGACCTCTCCTGTGCTCAGCAACTCAAACAGTTCTGCTAATGGCTCTGCTAGTTCTTCCCTTAGCTCCTTAAGTTCCCTGGGTTGCATGCCATCAGGTCCCATTGCCTTGTCCACCCTGAGCTTAGCATTCTTCAGAGGGTGCTTCTGAAGTTACAGGTGAAAAGAGCAGAGATGATTCTCGTAGCCCCTTTTGGCCTCGGCAGATTTGGTTCCCACTGCTTCAGCAGCTGGCAGTGGAACCTCCAATTCCCCTGCCTCTGAGCTCCCATTTGCTCTCCCAGGATCAGGGCACCTTGGTCCACCCAGACCTCAAATACCTGCATCTTCACGTATGGCTCCTGCAGACCTAGTTATGGCTAGATATGGGGTTCCCCCAAGGTAGCGGATGTCCTAGTTAGTGGCAGCCAGAAAGCCCTCTACTAGATCAACTTATGCCATGAAGTGGAAAAGGTTTTGCCTGTGGGCTACTGCACGCTAGCTTAATCCCTTTTCTAGGATTGTGGACATGTTGTTCATCCGCACTCTTTGCTGGAAGTCTTCAGGCTGGCTCCTCCAACCCACCCGGGTGGTGTAACCCTCTGCTCTGCCCCATGACGCCAGATCTTCCTTTCCGCTGGAAGATTCAGGTTGCCTACCTCATGCTCATGCATTTTGTAGGCCCTGGCTTCAAAACCTTAGATTATTCTGAAAATCCGTCTAGGTCGCATTAGCGATCTCTACTGTTTACCTTCAATTATGGAAGACAAGTCTTCCCGGTTCGTCAGCATTTCACGGCCAGAAGATGCTCACCGATCCCACAGCGTATGTCTACTATCTTGATTTGACCATGACACTTGAAGTCACGATCTGTGTCTAGCTTTTCATCACGTCCTCGACGACCGTCTCACATGCCTGAAGTTGGGGAGGCCGGAGAAACTGGACCCTCTGGTGAAATCTAAGGAGGCTTAGTGGGCAGCTTCCGCTGCTGTGGGGTCCGCTGAGCAATTGGAACGAATCCAGGCATTCGAGGAGGAAGCGGCTCGGGCTGTAGAAACTACTCTGAGCTTCTTTGTTCTGCTCAACCTGGGCTCCACCTTCTCGGGCTCCTTCCAAGAGTTGTGCCAATCTCTCCTGACCAAAGGGGAAAGTCCTGCGGGCATGCACTCCTCTCTGTCCTGTAAGCAGGAAAAGGACCCGGGGTTGTCTTCGTCCCGACGGAGACACTCTTGGGATCAGGAGAGATCTCTGTCCCAGGAACCGGCAGTCTCGACTTCGGTTGAAATTGTCTCTTCGGCCACTGGCTTCTCTGCTTTGCTGTCTGGCCAGTCAACTGAAGTGTCGATTGACGATGTGGAAATAGTCATCAGCCCGATCGATCCATTGTCGCCGACTCCGGTCGATGATTCTCTCGATCGAACTCTGGTTCTTACTTTCCCTGATGAGACCCAGCATGGTCCCTGACCCCGGGAAATCACCAGTCCCGCCAGTGTCTCCCAAGCGACCGAGTCGGCCTGTCCGACCTCGATTAAGTTCCCAGACCCCCTCGACCGAAAGGCTGAGGAAGAGCCACAAATGCTGTAAAAAAAAAAGCAACGCCATCGGTCATCTTCATCCTCCTCGGATGAGGAGAGGCTCAGGTGGAAACTCAGTCGGTGCTATGAGGCCCTCATGTGGCAGCAGCTGATTTTGACTGGGCACAAGCCTACCCCAGCTTCAACCCCGGCCATTACTTGCCTTTTGCCTCTCCTAGGCTGAAGCCAACTCCTTCAGAGCCAATCAAGTCAGTTTTCCGGCCCGCAGAGCCAGCAAAACTTCCAGTTCGTCCTTAACCAGTCTCTCCACCGATAGTGGTGGAACCACCGCCCATGCAGCCTGTGGGAGGGGCTCCTTCTAAGGAAGATAGGCCTGACACTGGGCTTTCCCAGTGTCTTTCGGTCACTGTCATCCCGGACCGGCCTCATTGGGTTGAAGGTGACCTGGACGGTCGACTGTTGTATCCGGATTCTTCAGATTCAGATGTGACCGGCCTGCATTATCATCCCGGGGATGACGAATTGGCCAGTGGGTTAGAGACGGAGGAAGGTTCTTCGTCCTTTCAGGGCATTCTTTGCCTCATCTCTGAGTCCACAAGGATGCCCCTGGAGCCAATCCACAAAAAGGCGGAGTACCCTCTCACGGACATCCTCAAGAGAGAGGATACCCCGATGGAGGCTTTTCCTATGGCAGAGGTCATTGATGGCCCAGTCTTAGAACTCTGGCAGCGCCCTGCCTCTTGTCCATCACCATCTGCCTGCATGGCCTGAAAGTATGCGGTGCCCATGGAGTCCCTTGCGGGGTTCACAGAGCACCCTTCGGCCAAGAGCCTGGTGACTGCCTCTGTGTTCTGGTGTACTGGCAGTTCTGCCTACACAGACCATCCTCCCGAGAAAGAGTCCAAGGTCTGTGCGGCTTCTTCCTTGGGCCTTCGTCAGGCAATTTCGTCTGTCATGGCGCACTTCTCCCACGCCCTCTTGGGGTCTTTGGATGAAGTCCTCCCACATCTCCCCATGGACATGCAGACCACAGTCAAGCAGATCTGGGATCAGGGCTGAGTTGTTGCCAAACAGCAGCTTCAGACAGCCCTGGACATTGGGGATTCTTGTGCCCGTTCGATGGCATCCGCAGTTGACTCTCGTCGCAGGGCTTGGCTGAGACTCTCCTCCTTCCCGGCAGATACTCAGCACAAACTAGCTGATGTGCCTTTTCTGAGCACTGACTTTTTCAGCCCAGGTGTGGCTGGTCACCTTCAGTGCATCAAGCAGTCCAGTGCCACCTTGGACGCTACTTCTGCCAAGGGTTCTTCGGGCAAGACCCAGCAGAAGAAAAAGACAACTTTTCGGCACTCTTCCCTTGCAGCACAGCAGCCCTCCTTTCAAGAAGGATAGCAGCATCAGCAACAGCAGCAGGCTCAAGCTTGGCACCCCCTACCCAAGCCCAGGCTCTCCCAGGCCAATAAAGGAGGCCGAGGTTTGGGTCCTGGATCCTCCTCCTCCTCCTCCAAGCCTGCTCAGTGACGGGGCAGGGGCTGCCTCCTCCTCTCCCGTCACGCCAGCTCTGGGTCCTCCCATGGGGGAACGGCTCCGCCACTTCCTTTCCTCCTGGTCCGTTGTCACTTCGGACAGGTGGGTTCTCGAAGTGGTCAGTCACGGACTGCCTCTGGAATTCGAGCAGTACCCTCCAAGCCGAGCCCGCGCCCCTCAGGAGAAAAGAGTATCCGCCCAGCCGCCCGGTCTCCTAGATGATATCATTCAGCTCCTCCTCAAGAAGGCAGTAGCTCGAGTGGCGGATCCTCCAGCAGACGCAGGGTTTGTCTCCAGGTACTTCCTGGTGCCCAAGTGGACGGGGTGCTGGCTCCCCATTCTAGATCTGCACAACCTGAATCAGTATCTCAGGTCACACACCTTTCGGATGGTCACTCTGTCCCAGATCATACCATCCTTGGAGCGAAACATGTGGTTCTGTTCACTGGATCTGCAGGACACGTTCTTTCACATCCCAATCCGTCCGTCTCTTTAGCGGTTCTTCCGCTTCAGAGTCGAAGGGACCCTCTACGAGTTCCGAGCCATGCTGTTCAGCCTGTCATTGGCCCCTCAGGTCTTCACCAAATGCATTTCAGTGGTGGCGTCCGGTCTCGAGGGGTCAGGATTTATCCTTACCTCGACGCTTGGCTCCTAGCAGGTTCCACCCAACAGGAGGTGGAGAGGTCCAGGGACCTAGCCCTCCAAACCTGCTCCCAACTCGGCCTTCTGATCAACGAGGCCAAGTCGGAACTCGTGCCTTCCCAGGTGATTGGCTTCATCAGGGCAGAGCTCGACTCTCATCAAGCCAGAGCTCGGCTCCTGGCAGACAGGGCCGAGGTTCTCTCCTTCTTTGCCCAATCATTTCTGGTTGAGCAGTTGCGCCCTGCCTGGGACTTTCTGCGCCTTCTGGGTTACATAGCATCATGCACTTCAGTGGTCCGTTAGGCCCGGTTGCACATTCAGTGGGAGCTGGCCACCCAGTGGGCTCAGTACCATGGTCATTTCGACCAGCTGAGCACAGTAACACAGAAGATGTGGGATGTTCTCCACTGGTGGACCACCCCAGACCAGTTGCAGGAAGGGATCCCATTTATCCGCCCGAGCCAACGGTCATTCTCACGAGCGATGCCTCTCTCATGGGCTGGGGAGCCCACATGGGGAACAAAAGTGCCTATGGGCTCTGGACCCCCGAGGAGTCCCAATGCTACATCAATATGTTGGAGCGCAGAGCAGTCAGACTGGCACTGTCCGCTTTCGCTCCTCAGCTTCAGGGTCAAGTGGTTCAAGTCCAGATGGACAATACTATGACCATGTACTACCTCAGCAAACAGGGTGGCATGCACTCCCGTCTTCTTTGCAGAGAGGCGCTCCGCATCTGGACCCTCGTCAGCCATTTGGAGGCAGATCTCCTAGCCATCCACATGGCAGGAGCCTCAGACCATCTGGCGGATGCTCTCAGCCGCTTGGTCAAGACATCCCATGAGTGATCTTTCCATCCAGAGGTAGCTTACAGCCTGTTCTCCCATTGGGGCAAACTGATGGTGGACCTGTTTGCCTCCAGGGACACACCAGGCTGAGGCTGTTCTATGCCCCACCCCCCTCAGCAGGGCTCGCTGCAGGGTGATGCCTTCTCGAGGCCTTGGACCCCAGGCCTCCTCTATGTCTTCCCTCCATTTCCCTTGATCCACAGGGTGTTACTCAAGGTGAGGAGGGGCAAGGTGAAGGTGATCCTGGTAGCGCCAGACTGGCCGTGCCAGTTCTGGTATCCAGATCTCCTCAACCTCAGCTGCAGGCCCCCGGAGCGGCTTCCAGCACGCCCGGACCTATCATCTCTCAATCAGGGGAAGATGTACTATCCAGACTTTCAATCCCTGCACCTCACAGCGTGGTATCTGAGTGGCTAGAGTTCCAGGTTTTGGGTCTTTCCGAGGATGTCTTCACCGTGGTGGAGGCATCCAGAAATAATCGACCAGGAAATGTTATACCTTCAAATGGAAAAGGTTTTCCATTTGGTGTCAGGACAAGGGCCTGGACCCTTTGTCCTGTCCAGTGGCTAACATTCTTGACTACCTTTGGTCGATCTCCAAAGGGGGTCTGCAGTCATCGACCCTTAGGGTGCACCTGGCAGCCATCTCTGCTTACCGGGCATGGGCCAGTCAGCCGGCGCAGGAGACAGTGGTCGGGCGCTTTTTCAAAGGCCTGGATCACACATCTCTTTCGGTGCATGAACCTCCACCTCCATTGGATCTTCTGCTGGTACTGGCAAAGCTCATGGGCAAGCCATTTGAACCAGTGCACAAGTGTGCCTTGTCACACTTGTCATAGAAGACAGCCTTCCTGGTGGCTATCATGTCTGCCAGAAGGACAGGGGAGCTTCAGGCGCTTTTGATGGACTCCCTCATCTGGTCTTCCACAGGGACAAGGTTGTCCTGTGCCCCAACCCGAAATTCCATCCGAAGGTGGTGTCAGTTTCACTGTAACTAGGTGTTAAATGTGCTGGTTTACTACCCTAACTACACCTTTGAATCCATGTACAGGCTCCATACTTTGGACCTGAGACGTGCTCTCTCCTATTATAAGGAGAGGACGGCGGAAATTCGGGGAAAGGTTAGCCAGCTGTTTGTCACCTGTGCTGATGCCGCTTCTGGCAGACCTGCAGCAAAGCAGATGATTACATCATGCATAAGTCTGTGTTATGAGTTGGCGGGCAAGGAGCCTCCCAGAGGGATAAAAGTTCATTCTGCCCGCCATACTGCTGCATCGGTGGCTGCTTCCAGGGCATCCCTATCTAGGAGATCTGCCGGACTGCTACCTGGAAGTTGTTAAACAACTTCATCACCCACTACCACATCGACCTTGAGTCACGCCGGGATGCTGGTTTTGGGGCCTCAGTTCTCCAATCTCTGTTTCCTAAGTTGTGCTCCTTGCCTTCCTCCTCCCGGAGAACTGCTAGGAGTCTGCCAAAGAGTGTGGATGAACAACATATCCACGATCCTAGATAAACAGGTTACTCACATGGAACTATTTTTAGGAGTGGTATATGTTGTTCATCCACATGGACCCACCCGACCTCCCCGGCTGTGAACACATAACACCTGGCTTCCAGTGGGCTAAGATCTCTCGTCATGGGGCGGAGCCGAGGGTTATACCACCCAGGTGGGTGGGAGGAGCCAGCTTGAAGACTTCCGGCAAGATTTAAAGTGGAAAGGGACATGCCAAAGAGTGTGGATGAACAATGTATACCAGTCCTAGAACTACTGTTACAGGTGAGTAACCCGTTTTTTACGGAAAGGGTGGTGGCACCTTGGAATGTGCTACCTGAAGAGGTGATTTCTCCTTCCATTTTTGAGGTCGGGTCTCCGGCGGAAGAACTGAGGTGTGGCTGAGGACCGCCCCCTTTATACCATTGTCCGACGTCAAGGGCGGTCCCCCACTGAAGACGGCTAGCCTGGCGGCTTAGTCCTTAAGGTTTTTGCTTGCTGCAAGAGCTCTTCTCGAAGATGTGCTGTTTCGGTGAGTTCTTGCGTAACTGTACTATTCTTCCATACCTCATGGATATTAATAAAATATATGCTGGAAATTCTTGGCAACTGCTGGAGGAAATGTGGTACCAACTCTGCAAACCACGGACACATATTCTGACGCTGCCCAGTGTGACAGGGTTGAATAAAAGTGGAGAAACCTCTCCCAACAAGGGGCTCAAGTTCCCTGAATCCCCATGCTGCATCCCTGGCATGGTATCTCTCTCCTGCCAATAACTCTCAACAACTTGCAGTGCTTAATACTAGGTCTAGCTGCATTGTAAACAAGACTGTATCATGATAACCATGTAAGCAAACTGCAAAACAATGCCTGTATTACACTGCGGCATGATTTCCCTGTATCAGAAATGTGTTGTTATCCCGGGTCGCCCCTGAAAAAGGGACCTTCGGGGCCCAGTGGGCCTACCCGGTCACCAAAATTAAATAAATAAATAGGTTTCCGCCAGGTCCTCAAGGTTTTTGCTTGCTGCAAGAGCTCTTCTCGAAGATCTGCTGTTACGGTAAGTTCTTGCGTAACTGTACTATTTATCCATACCTCATGGATATTAATAAAATATATGCCGGAAATTCTTGGCAACTGCTGAAGGAACTGTGGTACAAACTCTGCAAACCATGGACACACATTCTGACACTGCCCAGTGTGACAGGGTTGAATAAGACTCTGTCCCATTTGTTATGTAGAAAGAGTTAAACACAAGGATCTGTTTTATCCTCTTCTGTTCAGTCTCTTGTCTGTCTGTCTGTGTAGTCAAATTTTCTTATGAGACCTAGGAACTGGCCACTCCGACAGTCTCACTACCTCGCCCCCCTCCCCCCAAAATCTCTCTGCCTTCACGTGCTGTTTCTATTTTTTCTTCTCCCTTGTGTATCTGAAGTTATAAAATGTGTGAAACTGGGATCCCTTGGTTTGAAAATGTACATGGTTATATTGTTGAAATTATTGCAAAAAAGCTCTTTGGAACTTAGGGGATTAACCTGGAATGCAACACTAGCTCTTTGCAGAGCTGTGAACAGGAGGTGATTTCTGGGACACCATATACTGTTTTGTTGCACCTGCAAGGAAGGAAAGTGACACAAACATTCCCTGAAAAACGGGGTGCAGCTGGCGGCCATCTGGGCTTACCAGGCATGGGCAGATATGCTGATGGTGACCCAGGGGAAGATAGTTGGGTACTTTTTCAAGGGCCTTGACCACTTGTCTTTCCTGGTGCGTGAACCACCTCCACTGTGGTTCTTACTGCTGTTACTGGCTATGCTCATGGGCAAGCCATTTGAGCTGATGCGCAGGTGTGTATTGCCACGCCTATTGTGGAAGACAGCCTTCCTGGTAGACATTTTTTTTTTTGGAAGTTTATCCTTTTTCATCCCCGGATCCAGTCACGCCTCCCCTGGGAGTTTCAACCCATGAATTACCTCTTGAGGCAGGGCTGCCCCATAGCGGAGACCACCTGGGTACACCTACGGAGCCATGTCCTGACCGGAAACCCACCGGAGGATCACGAGGCATGGAGGAGGTGTTTCTTGCTTACACCTGATTTCCACGAAGGACAGCAACGTGCTGTGGGGCCAGGAGGCATGGCACGCAAAGTCGTGCCTCTGCTCCAGACTCCTGCCATTGCCCTTCCCAACTTTGTAGCGCCCAACTGCTCTGCCACCCAAGAACTCTAGATGATGATAAGCTGTGAATGTAAAACCCTCCCTGGGAGAGGAGAGCTTGCCATATGGCTGTTCAGTCCAGCCACCCCCCCACCCGACCCAATCTGATTCCTGAACCCGAGTTGCTGGCATAGCGTGAGGTATGGCGTCCAGCAGCACCAAGCCGGCCCCGGTAACCATTATGTTTGCTGGAAGGATCGAGGAGCTCCTTGCACTCTCAGTTGACTCCCCCTATTTAGTCTTCCACAGGGACAGTCATCCTTTGCCCCGACCCAAAGTTCCTCATGAAGGTGATTTTGAAGTTTCACCTTAACCAGGTGATTAACTTACCATTGTACTTTACCAACCATTCTTTGGGGGCCGATTGCAGGCCCCATACCCTCAAACTGCTGAGAACACTCCATATCTTCCCTGTATCAATTTCCGTCATTCATCACTGATGGGTACCAGCCGAAGACGCAGGACACCATGGGAAACTTTGTTTTAAAAAAAGCTTAACTACTTAAGAGGTAAGGACAACATCGGGGACAGTGCTGCCCTCAAGGTCGATGCATTGTGTGGCACTTGAGGGTTGGCAAGTAACAGGCGTCCCCTCCCTTCCCTCAGTTCTGCTCTTCCCACCGTCGAGGTAGCAGGTGCTCATGGGACCGCTCTCCTCAACTGTGTCACTCCGAAAAAGACACGTTTTTTGATCGTTCTGCTTTTCATTACAGTTATTCGACGCTGCATTATACATCAATTTCGGCAGTATTAGTTTGGCGTCATGCTTTCTTCTTTTTATTATTTTTGTTCTTTGCGGTTGAGTCATGGGTTCGGGGTGCAACTCTTCCAAGGCGGGGACCTTCTCCATGCATTGGTGCCCCTGCAGAGGTAGGTTCACCGTAACAGACCCGCATGATCGATGCTTCACCTGCCTGGGGCCAAATCACGATATGGACAGATGTGATGCCTGCTAAAGCATGGACTACCTTACCCTGGAACTGCACGCGGTGAGGTTGGGACATGCTTCCCCAACCTTTGGAGGCAAGCAACGCACACAGGCTGCCAAGGTAAGGTCGTTGGGCCTGTCCCCCGGGCCTCCCCCAAGGCTGTATGCACCAGGGGAGAACAGGTCACTGAGGGCTCACGTCCCACTGAGCTCCAGCACCTGGGGGAGCAGTCTAGGGTGCGTTCTTCCTCCGGGGGGGGTGCACGGGCTGCTCCGTGCCTGGTTCTCCTTTGGAGAACTGGCAGTCCCCGGTGTCAAGGCCTCAGCTACATGCAGGGCCTGCTCTGGAGTTCGCTTTCGGGGGTGGGGGGAGTGTCTCTGCTCCTGACACTGCTTCCCGTGTCGGTGAGCTGGACCCTTCTGCCATGGAGTCCATTCCTCACACCATTCTCAGTGTGGGACTGGTAGGGTGGAAGAGGTCGCTTCTCTGAGCAGTTCTGTGGTCTCCCCCTCAAATTTGGGGGGATGACTCTTGAGGACTCTGAGTGGCAACCTGACTTTTCGGATCGGTCACCCTCCAGATTCTGTTCAGGGTCTTCAGCAGCATCCGATTTGGATGTAGACGTCAAGCTCGGCACTGCCCATGTCGGCGCCGCAGGGGACCCCAGTGCTGTTGGTGCCACCTTAGGTGGTGACACTGCTTGCGGTGTCATTCCCGGGGATGGCACCGTGGTTGGCGCTGCAACTGGTGACGACTCCCTTGTTGGAGCTGCGCCTGGTGACGGTGCCGTGGTCAGAAACACATATGTGATTGGTGCCGAGGTCGGTGCCATGTTTAATGTTGCCCCCGATGTTTTTGCCATGGAGGAGTTTTGTGCCATTCTGGGTACCACCCTCATTGACAGTGCCGCTTTTGGGTCCTTCCCCGTGTAGGAGCCTTATTCGGCTGCTGGCTGCCCTTTCGGTGCTGTTATTGGGGGGGGGGGGGATGGAGGTCAACCTGGGTGCTCGTTTCTCCCTCCCTCCTTCACTGCGGACATTTGCTACTAGAGGACCTTGTTTGAGGGGCAGGTCTCGCTGTCTTCTCCGGGGAGGTTGGGGGGCCGGTCCTCCCCTCGCTTTACTCGGGTGGCTCCAGCTGCCCACGGACGGAACCAGTATGTTGGTTTGACCATCCCGTCTTCTCTTGGAGGACGGAGTCCTGTGTCGGGTGGGGACAGTGGCTTCCTTGTTGGGATTGCTGGGCTCTGGTCTCCCCACCAGGAGTCTTCCCCCTTGGGGTCTCCACCTGCTGGCTTGGGAATGGTTGAGCAGCAGG
This sequence comes from Neoceratodus forsteri, assembly GCA_016271365.2. Lineage (NCBI taxonomy): Eukaryota > Metazoa > Chordata > Ceratodontiformes > Ceratodontidae > Neoceratodus > Neoceratodus forsteri. The sequence continues at coordinate 504,867,152 of CM028129.1, read as the reverse complement.
TGGAATCTGGGCAGTGCATCCCCTTCGAGGTAGAGGGTCCCCCGCTCATGTCCGTGACCCGAGCAGAGTGGTTCAAGTCACTCTGGACCACTCTGCCCAACCCAGATCCTCTTTGTGTCTTCCTCCCCTTCTCCCAGGTCTCTCTGGCCCTTTTGGGCCCCTTTCCTGGGAAGAGTATAGGGCTGCGGTTGATTAATTCTCATAATACTACAGAGCCTTGGGTGAGATGGTCTTTACATATACTGAAACTGCTTTGTTTTTCCCTATGCGGAGCCCTTCAGCCACGTCGGCTTCCTCCTTAGGGGAAGAGGAACCACCTTCTTTCCATTCACCAGATGCTGATTTCACTGCATCCATGATTCCCTGTGTGTGATGTTGGAGGGCTCAACTTAACACCTACACAAAAGCCGCGGTACCCGATCGATGCGCGTCAAGTTGTTCCTTGGGAATACAGCCGGACTCTCCCGTCATCACTCCGTGGTCACGACCCTTCGGTGGAAGAGTCACACAGCACCTGGCAGTCGCCCACCTCCACTTCCCCACCCTAGGAGACTATCAGTGTCAGTATTGTGCCCCCTCGGGGTCTCCAGGGTCTTTACCCCACTCCACTTTTGGTCTGGAGTGGCTTGGCGCCCCTTCTGGGTGTTTGCGCCTTGCAGCAGACTGTCGTCCTGATGTGGACCCTTCGGAGTTTGACCCTAGGGCAGAAGAGTTTTTACCCTGGCACGTCTCCTGTTAGCAATATCAGCACATCAGTCACACGTGGCGTCCGATGAGAGGTGCTTGTGGGCCACAATGGGATCCTTCCTTCCATCCCTGCCTGATCGCGAGGTGACCAGACGAGCCAGTGTCATCTCCACAAGGGGTCTGGAGCTAGAGAGACACCAGGCATGGGCGTTCTATGATGCCAGTGTGGTAGCTTCCAGACTGATGGGATTGGCAGTCTGCATTAGGCGAACGGCATGGCTGCGCCTATACCGGTTGTCACCCCTGGCCCAGCATAGGGTGACTGCCTTGATTTTACTGGGAGGTCCGTTTTTTCTCCTGCAGAGTCTGGCGGGAACTGTCGGGGTGCCCTCCCGTTCCTGCTGGTCAGGAGACCCATCCTGAATCTCAGTGAACAGTGGGTCTGGTCGGACCCGTGATGGGCCTTCCTCCCTCGTGTCTTCAAGGAGGTACCGGTCCACTTTGTGGGCTTGGTGCTCACCCACCAGTGGTGAGTGGTACAGATTGATACAGGAGAGAGAGAGAGGGACGTAAATTACGTACCTACCATAATTCTTCATCTTCCTGTATATCTTCACCATTCATCACTGCTTCCCTCAATCCATCCCCTCTTGGGCCTCAGCCTCTGAGCAGTGCCTTCTCCCCGCTTGCCTTCCCTCCCAATTGAGGCCAATTGTGGGCTGAGTCCAACTGGTACATCTGGGCTCCCTGCCATTTCTTAGAAGCTACAGGGGACCACTTGGGGGGGGGGGTGACAGGGAGCTCCTGCCACTCTTCAGGACCGACCTTTTCTTAAAGGAGAACACTTGTAAACTGTAGCTGCCAATAGAATGTTACCTTTGCCAATATCTGTCCCCTGAGTTCCTTGTCTTATTTTTACCGGTTTGGCATTTTGTTGCAGTTTGTCTTTGTATCCCTGAGGCTTTCCCCGTTGTTGATTGCCATCCTATGCGGCATTAGCTGAAAGCGCTGCACTGAAAAAGTAAACACTGAGAGCACACATTCAGCCTCTGCCACATGGTCCTGCAAGGACTGCTTTGCACATGCCTGGTAGACAGCAAGCATCTGTAAACTGCGCTCCTGGGGTTTATATGTGCATGCACATTGGATCGTGTGCCTTCATGATCTCACACTGCAGAACTCACCTTTTGCATGGTACAGTCATAGCTTGACAGTGTCCCTATATCTGTGGTAGATGGCACATGGAGCACAAGAAAAACAGAAGGATGTCTAAACCAGCATAGTTCAAGAGAAACCTATCACTTTCCAGTTGAACAGTACAATGAACAAACGTAGAGAGCTTACATTAGTAAAATAGCGTCTTGTTATTCATCCAGTAACATCCAAGTGTGAGGTGTAAATGCTGTTGTGTTTGTATCACATCATTTACACTGCACACTTGGATGTTACCGGATGAATTAAAAAAAACCCACTATTTTACTAGTGAAACTGCTGTAAGTTTGCTCATTCCTGTGTTTAGCTTGCAAGTGCTGGGTTTCTCAGGAACTGAGATTGGAGACCATTTTATTTTCCACTGGAGCTCGCTGTCTCATCTACCACTGAAAGCCAGTTTTACCAACAAGCTGTGCCACAGACCAGTTCATGTTGAGAACGGATGAATTACATTGTTCGATTTGAGGGGAGATCTAACATTATAGACAATAGGTGGAGGATGGGACCATCTCATAGCATTAATTAAGCTAATACCGACTTTCCCCTGGAACTGTATGGCTATGTCACAGCCGCAGAGGCTAGCAACCTCTTCCCAGCACCAAGCGATAGGCATTGGGTGGATGGGTGCACCATACTTAAGCCTACCCCATACTCCTCAACTTCAATATCTAGTAAGACACTGTGGCCCAGATATTCAAAAGGGTTGCGCATGGCGCAACAGTGTGCGCCATGCACAACCCCACTGATGCGCCCCGGACGCGGGCGGCGACTTTTTCCTTTTGAATATCGGTCAAGGCGCATCAGTGGGTTGTGCAGCAACCCTTTTGAATATCTGGGCCACAGTGTCTTACTAGATATTGAAGTTGAGGAGTATGGGGTAGGCTTAAGTATGGTGCACCCATCCACCCAATGCCTATCGCTAGATGGTATACTGTTGGCCGGTGGTCTCCGCCTCAGCCGATTGCAGTCCCGATCTCAGCAGTAAAGGTGTATGTTCATCTCTCCATGTCTAGTTGTCGTGCCCCCCCCGCCGGCACCATCAACTCCCTACTGCAGCTGACCTTGACGGAAACAGCACAACTCGTACACTGGGAATACTATACAATTAGTTGGCAGCATGTGGCAGAAAAGCCTTTCAAGCGCAGTACTGTGCTGTCAGCCCTGCAAACAAGTTCCGCTTCTGAGGTCTTGTAAACAGAATGACACAATGCCAATTACACACTCAAGCAATGCCACAGACTAGTTGCAATAGACGTTCCTTTTTCTTTATCAGGAGCTCCCTGTCGCATCCAGTACTGCAAGTTGCATTTACTAACAAGCAGCACCCCATACTCTTTTGTATTGAGTCTAACCCAAATTGCTCCAACAGCTGTGTGCATGGCTGGAAATTTATTTATTTATTTAGCTTTTGTTGACCGGGTAAGTGCACTAGACAATTTTCTGACTATTTTCTGGCACGACCCGGGGGAGGGGGGATACAGATGAATGCCAACTGACCTTGAACCAGATTAAGCTGTTGGTGATATTTTTTTTAGTGAATGAGGGAAATTTGGCCAGGACACCAGGGAAATTCCCCTACTCTTTTCGAGAAGTGCCATGGGATCTTTAACATCCACCTGAACTACCACCAATCCAGGCAGATGGGACCTCGGTTTAACGTCTCATCGGAAAGACGGCACCTCAACAGTGCAGCACCCCTCTCATGCTGCACTGCAGTGTCAGTACTGGGATATTAACCAAGTGCCAGATGTGGGAATTGAACCCACAGCCCTCTGATCTCCCGGCCTCAGAGGCGAGTGTGCTACCTACTGAGCCACTGACACTGTTACACATCAGTAATGTATGCAGGCACAGGTAGGGGGGCGTGCCCATGTATGACCTGCACAGCCCGATATTCAGCCCGGGATGTGCAGAGTCATGCATGCGCAACCCCTACCTGCGCCTGCACAAAGTTAAGCCAAAAAAAAAAAGGAACAAGTGATGACCACCCACAGCTGAGCTGCTGCATTGCAGGGTGCAACACGGCAGCTGCCACCTGTGGGTGGCCACCAAAGTTCCTGGCGATTTGCCCCATGCCCCATCGGCGGGCATCCCTGAGTAAATCCCCGTCCAATATCCCTGGTGGTCCAGTGGACCGATCGCCGCCCGATCATGGGCATTTGTGTGTAGAGAATAAGCCCCCCTCCTATATCCCTGGTGGTTCAGTGGACCTCTTTGTGCCCGATCGCGGGCATCGGTGTAGTACCCCCCCCCACGTCCAATATCCGTGGTGGTCCAGTGGACCGATCGCGGGCATCTGTAACACATAAAATACCCCTACTACCCTGGTGGTCTAGTGTACCCGCCCACTGAGCCCCCTCCCCCCCCGGTCAGCCGGTGGGCGGCAGCACCCCGCCCGCCGACTGACAGCTCGGTAGGGCTGCACGACCATTGGTTCACAGGCGTGAGCCAATGAAATGCAGCCATACTATGACTACTCAGTCTAGATATGTGATTCATTCACACATCTGGACTGAGTAATACGATATGGGCTGCACGCCTGTTGGCTCACGCTGTGAACCAGTGGATGTGCAGCCCTACCAGCTGTCAGGTGGTGGGTGCTGCCCTGATGGCTGACGGGGTGCAGTTTGTCAGTGGGCGGTGGGGAGGGTACACTAGACCACCAGGGTAGTAGGAGTATTTATGTGTTACAGATTGCTACGATCGGTCCACTGGACCACCAAGGATATTGGACGGGGGTACTACACCGATGCCTCGCGATCGGGCACATCGAGGTCCACTGGACCACCAGGGATATAGGAGGGGCTTATTCTCTACACAAATGCCCGGATCGGGCACATAGAGATCCACTGGACCACCAGGGATATTGGACGGGGGTTCTTTTACACGAATGCTCAGCACAGTAGGTGCGCCGGTCCCCGACGGCTGCTGCCTGGCAAGGGCGCCAGGCGCAGTAGTCGGGGATCGGCGCACCTGCATGCTAATGGCATGCAAATGGAGCCATAATGAGATGCAAGTGGCCCCCTGTGCGCCTTGCATAAATTATGGCTCCATTTGCATGTCCCATTTTGAATATCGCAGGTGCTGTGCATGGCGCAATGGCACTTGCGCTAGCGCATCTCCATGCTCCACTCTGGCCTCTTGCGCTGGCACAGTGCCATTGCGCCATGCACAGTGGGGGTGACCAGGGTGCGATATTCAAAGCTGCTGAGCCATAGCACAGCTCCATTGAATATCACTCAGGCCACACCCCTGCGCAACAAAGTTGAGCTGCGCCCAGGCTTGCGCCACAGCCTGGCGCAGTTTGAATATCTGGGCCTGTGTGTGTTTACTAAATATAGGATGTCAAGCCGGCACCCTGATGTGGCGTGCGTGTGTGTGCGCTAGACCTCTCAGGAGCTTGCCCGACACAGAAGGTGCGTGTTTGTGCACAGCAAGAAGATCCGGTGCACAAAGGGCAAACAGCGAACATAGCGGGCAGCACCGGGACTGAGGACAGAGTGGTCGCGCTAAGGAGGACAGTGCATAACACAACAGCACTGTAAGTAAGTTGATATTACAGACATGAAACTGCAGTACTCTGGGGCACTTTTGAGCAGTTCTGGAACTACATTTGCTGGAGTTTCCCTTTAAATCTATTGCAAGAATTCTTCTGTTTCTTAGCCTAATCTGTTCTTTACAATTTCTAGTCTATAAGGTTGGCCACCTATGGGCACCCCCTTCCGTTTCTTGACTGTTATAGTGTCCTCTTTAATTTTTCTTTTCCCTCTCAGGTCCTTGTACAGGGAGGTTATTGTTGTGACCTCCGAGCTGATATGAAACAAGCTGTGTTTATCGTCGTCGGATTTAGTATGTAATAGCACTATGTCATAAAATACCTTGCTGTATATACCTTATGTTTATGAAACCTGTAAATGTTGAAAATACCATGGCACTAGGTGTTTTTGATTAAAGGTAGAAAGTTACTAGGGGACTGTATGATAACAATTAAGTTAGTTGTGCTATTTAAAATGCATGTAAATTGCTGTAAACTGAGCAAGTCTGAAATTTCATGGTGATTTGCATATATCCCATGATGCTTGCATTATGGAAGTATGTGTGATGTTGTGTTTCTTTGAAACTTGGCTTATTGTCAATGCCCTTTGGGGTAACCCTTGTTTCAGTGCCTCAGCACTGAGGTTCTTTGTCTTTAGCTTGTTTTTTTGTTTTTTTTGTTTTTTTAATTTGAGCCCCCACCACTCAAGCAAACAAGGCCCGCATAGGGGAGGCTAAATCTCAACAGATAAGTTAGATCAGAGTGAGTCAGCAAGTGCTGGCTAAGTGTAGAGGAAAGACTTGCACAGTCTGTTGCTACAAACTGATGTACTGAAGATGGGGTATACCATTGCTGAAAGTTATCTGTTGCATTTTAAACAAACATCACGCAGAGATTGTGTGTTGAACTTGAAGTTTGGTGTCTGGTCCATCTGTTATCTCACAACCCCTCCACAGGGAGGAGGGCAAGTGGGGGCTCTGGCCCTTTTCCTTGGTTCCCCGGGATTCTATTTGCAACAGACAGTGTTAGGGCTTGAAAATGTATGTGTGTATATACAGTATGTATATATATTGTATATGTCGTCTTCTTTCCTTAGCGGTGTCCCCTTCGGAGGCCTACTGCTATAACCTTAAGTTCCTTCGGAGGTCAGGATCAGAAAACCTCTACGAGGTCCTGCCCTGTCATGTCTCCTTCTCAGTGGGGCAAGATCAAGGTCTTCCTATCTACCCCTGGTCCTTGAGAATGCTAAGGCAATTTTGGCTAGGGGGTTATGACTTGGATCCCCACGGCTGAGAATGGAAGAAGAGAAGGGAGCTCTAAGGCCTGGTGTCTCCCTAGTGGACCTGTTTTTGACAACCGAGCCTCCTTCCAACCCTCTTATTAATTAAGGGTAGGATCCCTCTCTCTGAAATACCCAGATCTCACTTAGAGATAGAGATCTTGCAGCAGGTAACACAATTAGGACTATGCTGCCAGGCACTTGGACCTCATGGAAAATTTCTAGCTAGCAGCCTAAGGCAGGGGACTGCTCCCTGACGTCTGCCCCACCCCAGACATCACCCTTGGTATAAAGGGGGTGGTCCCCCAGCACCACCTCAGTTCTTTTCCCGCCATCGACCCGCACATATCGGCTCCACAGATGTCTCCTGCTTCCAGTCTACCGCCATTTTTGCACTTTGCACAGTTAACATTTTTTGTTCTGAATTACTAGTTAGTCTTGTATGTCTTACCAGCCATCTTCTTCTTCAGAGCGGTGGAAATTGAAGTGTGCATGCGGAAGCAGATCCTGGCAAAAGACGGCCATTCGTCTTGCCTGCTCTGCCTAGGCCCCGACCATGGGCCAGGCGACTGTCCGCACTGCCAAGGCTTCAGCCGGAGGATCAGGATCCACCACCTGAACACCCTGAAGGCCTACCTCTTTGAACAGCAAGTGGCCGTCATGCAGAAGACCCAGTCTGAGCACAGCTCATATCCTTCCTCAGGGAAGGACTTCTCCTCCTGAGAGAAGAAATGGAGCAGGAAACACCATCATAGGGACAAGGAAAGGTCCAAGTCAGAGTCCTGTCCTAGGCCCCTCACAAGACTTCCAAGTCTTCAACCTCCGGCATGAGGTCAGACTCTGCCCCCCTCCCCAAGGTCAGAATTGAGAAAGCGCCCCGCCTCTTCTCTGGCACGCGGCGGGGAGTCTTCCAGGCTCGGGCTTTCTCATGCCCCCATGTCCCTGGCTACCCGGCCCCACAAACAGACACTAGGGCCTCAGCCAGCAGGACAGGCGCACTTTGCATCAGTCGTGGCTCGGTTGAGAACCTGACTTCAGACAAGACGTCAGGGGACCTGACGCTCTACTGCAGGGACAGCCGAGACTGGGCATCACCCCTTCTGCCTTAACCTCCTCCGGAGCCTAACGATCTGACGTCTGAGCACCTGACACCAGAGGACACTGTCCCACAAGGGCTGATGCCGGATAAGAAAGTTCCGTTGGCCCCAACGCCAGGGGACAGTGTACCGCAAGAGCCGACACCAGGGGCCTCGGCACCCCAACCAGGCCCAGTAGTCCCTTTGGCATAGGTTGGAGCCTTGTGTAATATCTGGTGGAACACCATAAAAGGGGATTTGTTGCCTAGGCCAATGGAGCCAACCCCCAGCCCCGTGGGGACCCTGGCCCTGCCTAGACAGCCTTCCCCCCAGCGTCCAGCCCCGATGCCAGACTGTCCGACGTCAGGGGATGAGGAACCAACTCATAGTATGAGGTCACTTGATAGAGTTCTTGGAGAGACCACCCACCACTCCTCCGGGCAGGTCTTATTACCCATCAGGCCAACAGTCTCTGGTCCTACAGGAAATTCAAGCTCTACTGCAAAAATCAGCCATAGAGCGGGTTCCACCAGAACAGACAGGACGGGGATTTTACTCCCATTTCTTCCTTGTTCCCAAGAAGGCGGGAGATCTCAGGCCTATCCTAGATCTCAGCACGCTCAACCTCTTCGTGGAATACAAGAGGTTCCACAGTGTTGACCCTCCAGATGGACTACTGCCCCTGCGCCAACCAAACACTTGGCTGTGTTCCCTGGATATGCAGGATGCCTACCTACATACCCCTATTCTTCCGGCTTACCGCCACTTTCTGAGATTCTCCTTCCAGGAATAGCATTTCCAGTTCAGAGCCCTTCCATTCAGCCTCCCTTCGGCACCTCAGGTTTTCACCAAGTGCCTAGTGGTGGCAGCGGCGTTCCTACGTCACAGGGGCATGTATGTGTTCCCATACCTGGACGATTGGCTATTTTCAGCCCCCTTCCCGGACAGTCTGAAGGAGTCCCTTTCCTTCATTCTGGACCTTTTCTGCAGTCTGGGCATCTCTGTCAACTACCCAAAGTCCCTGCTGATCTTACTTTGAGAAACAGCTCTTGCAGCAGGTTACACCATTAGGACTGAAGCCAGCAGGCGCCAAGACCCCACGGAAATTTTCTAGCTAGCAATATTCAGCAGGGACCGCACCCGACATCAGGCATCGTATAAAAGGGGGTGGTCCCCCAGAATCCCCAGTTCTTTTCCCGCTGTCGACTCGCCAGAATCGGCCTCATGGTCCCACTCTAGCGCACGACGACTAAGAACTTTCATAAAACAGTTTTACCAACACTAAATGTCTGCATCTCCAACTCCTTCTTTAGAAGGACATCCTTCCAAGTGTGCCTGCAGCAAACAGATCCCCTTCAAGGATCCTCATTTTGTCCTGCCTGCGGTGCTTAGGCCCGGACCACGACACCAAGGCCTGCTCCTTCTGTCAGGGCTTTAACAGTTGCACCAGGATCCGCCGCCAGAAGGCACTCCAAGTGTTCCTCTTGGAAGAGAAACTACACAGAATGGATAAGGAACCTTCCTCCAGAGGTGAATCTACCTCAAAAGCCCACAAACACCAGTATAAGCACCGGGAGAAGGCCAGGTCCAGATCCCCTAACCGGGCCTCGGACTCGCGCACCAGCTCAGGCTCCAGGCGCTCAGACCGCTCTCCCTCCAGGGCTCGCTCTCAGCCCCCTCCGGTCAAGGCTAAGGCTTCAGGCGGCTCTTCGGCTTCTCTGCACCCTATAAAGACTTCCAGGCCTTATGCTTCCTCCACTCCCTCCCGGGCCTCATCGAAGTCTTCCGACCGTCATCAGACCAAGTCTTCCTCATCAGACCGACTCCGGGACCCTGACTCCAGATTGGTCTCCCAGGGTTCTGGATCCCCCACCTAGGAAGACTAAAGACCTGACATCCCTGAAGCGGACTATGGACCAGACGTTGGCCAAACACCCGAAGTCGGCCAGACGTTCGCCGGAGCCGAAGACATCGGCCAAACACCAGACGTCGGTCAGGTGTTCGCCAGAGCCGAAGACGTTGGCCAATCGCCCAACATCTGTGATACGTTCGAAGCCAAACACTGCCCCCGTCACAGGTGGACACCGATCGCCGGGACTCCACGGAGGAGGGCCTGATGTTGCCTGAGGACCAGGCAGGCGACAACGAGGTCGCCGGGCTTCCATGGGAGCCTTCGCCAATCCTGGAAACGCCTTCGGACCCGACGCCTGACCCCGGTGACAGACCACCAGCGCCAGGTCCGTCGGGTATGAACATCCAAGAGGTCAAAGATCTCTTCACTTTCTGGTGGGACACAATAAGGAAAAATATGATCCCAGTGAAACCTCCTCCTACTCCTTCACCTCCACTGCAGGGGCCAGCAGGATGACCACCAACCCCCAAGGAGCGCACTCCACCTCCTAGGGGGAGATCCAAGGAACGGAGAAGGCCTCCCTCAAGATCTCCCTCAGGGTCTCTCAGCCCCAAGTGACCCAGACGTCGATGGTACACTCCGTCAGGGTAGGATTCTAGACCAGATACTTCTGACACCTCCAGGTCTCCTTCTCCACTCAGCATCCCATCACCTGACCCACAAGACCTGCCCAGGTCACCTCCGGATGATCCCTCTTTCTCTGAGAATATGAGGCACATCCAGGAGAACATGGGATAGGATTCGGAAGATCTCAACCCCGGGAGACAGCGCCTTGCTCGTTACCTTCGGCAGAAGGATCCTAAGCCCGTGGTAGTGCCACCCTTGGTGGACACTTTCACAGACGTCACCAAGGCTGCGTGGAAGCATCCACACTCCACCCCCGCTGTGCTGAAGAAAGCTGACTGCCTGTACAAGGCCCCGAAAGAGGACCAGTACTTGGTGCAACAACCTCTGGCTGACTCCCTGGTCATTACGGCCTCTCATGACCGGTCCCAGCGACCACAGCATATGAGCACACAGCCACTGGACAAGGAATCCAAACAGTTGGATGCCCTGGGGAGGCGCATGTATGTGGCTGCTACATGCTCCATCAGATCCCTGAACTATATGTCTCATATGGTTCAGTTTCAGAATGCCCTGTGGGAACAGGGTCAGGACCTAGTTGATAAGCTAACGGATGGCAATCAGGAGGTGGAGCTCTTAAACCTCCTCCTCACAGGGTCTGATGTGGGGACCCAAGTGTTATGAGCCGCATACAATTCTGCAAACTTGTCTGCCAGAGCTGCAGCTTCGGGCGTCTGTCTCCAGAGACACTCCTGGCTCCATGTCTCTGGTTTTACCCCAGACGTACAGAAAAACATTCTTGACGTCCCATACAACGGCGAAGTCCTGTTTGGTGAACACTCTGAAAAGGTCATCACCAAGCTTCAGGACGCCGGGAAGGCAGTAAGATCTGTACAGGCCATGTGCAAATCTAAACCTGGTTCCTTTCGTAGGAACCAGAACTGTTTTCGCGGCCGGCAACAATGGCAGCAGCCACGTTCTGGCCAGCAACAAAGGGGCACTTTCCATTGTAAAGCCCAGGCTGAATCTTCCCCAGGCAGAGGCCAGCGGTATACCAAACCGGCCCAGCCTGCGGGAACCAGCGCTGCCACAGCATGACTCCTTCCAGGCCCCTGCCCCTCCTCTGGATCAAAGGGCAGAAAAGGTTGGGGGTCGCATCGCTCGCCACTTTTCAGGGTGGCAGTCGATTACCGCCGACCGGTGGGGACTTCAGATGGTCACGAGAGGTCACTTTATCAAATTCCTCAACCACCCACCATCAAGACCTCCCCTGATTTCCCGTTATTCGGGTCAGCACGCTCTGCTCATACAGTAGGAGGTGCTCGCGCTTCTGGGAAAGGAAGCTATAGAGCATGTACTGCGGAACCAGAGAGGTGCAGGTTACTATTCCCACTTCTTTCTGGTTCCCAAAAAGTCAAGGGACCTCTGTCCGATACTGGATCTCAGCGATCTCAACGCTTCAGTCTTCTACAAACACTTCCGCATGGTGACCCTTCCAGGTCTGACACCCATGCTCAAGCAGGGCGCCTTCCTAACGTCCTTGGACATGCAGGATGCTTACTTGCACATACCCATTACTCAAGCACACAGGACGTGCTTGTGCTTCGAATTTCTAGGTCGCCATTATCAGTTCCAAGCCCTCACTTTCGGACTGTCATTGGCACCTCGAGTGTTTTCGAAGTGCATGGCAGTCGTAGCGGCGACTCTGAGGAGACAAGGCCGTTCCCCTACCTGGACGACTGGCTTCTCATGGCGCCCTCTCGGGAGGTCCTGATGTCCGCCATTCATTATACTCGATCTCTGTTCGAGACATTGGGCATTATTATCAATCAAGAGAAGTCACGCCTGGTTCTGTCACAGAATCTGCAGTTCATAGGCGCAGTTCTGGACACCGTCCAAGGGAAAGCTTTTCTGCCCCAGGACCAAGCAGAACACATCAGATCCCTCATCAGGGACATTTTGGCAAAGAGGACCGTCCCAGCCAGATTGGTCCTTTGCCTGCTCGGACATATGGCTGCGGCCATTGCAACAGTTCTGCTAGCCCGTCTCCACATGTGGGTGACCCAGTGGATGTTACGGGTCCAGTGGGGTCAGAAGCAGGACCATTTGCAGCTTCCAGTCCGGATCACAAATGCCATAATCTGGGATTGGCAATGGTGGCTAGATTGAAAGAACCTATTAGTGGGGGTCCCCTTCATCACGCTGTCGCAGATTGTGACGCTCTCCACAGACGCCTCAGGGTTCGGTTGGGGAGCACATCTTGACGGTGTCAGATCTCATGGCTTATGGACAGCCCAGGAAGCTCAATCCACATAAATATCCTGGAAATGAGAGCAGTTCTTTACACTCTGCAGGCTTTCCAGTCAGAGATCCCACTGGGTACTCTCCTGTTACAGACAGACAATACCGCGTTGATGTATTACCTCAACAAACAAGGAGGCACCCATTCCTATCCGCTTTGCAGGGAGGCCATGAGGATGTGGGTTTGGGTACTACAACACGGCGCAAACCTCATTGCTGCTCATGTCCCAGGACTGGACAACGTCATCACAGATGGCCTGAGTCGCTCTCAGGCCAGAGTCCACGAGCGGGAACTACTCCAGGAGGTAGTACAGGATCTGTTTCACAGATAGGGCACACCAGATTTAGACCTCTTCGCGTCCCAATACAATGCAAAACTGTCCAATTTCTGCTTGCTAGATCCAGGGCCTGGTGTTTTCTGGCGAGATGCGTTGTCCCTCTCCTGGATGGGCAGATTCCTGTACGCCTTTCCTCCCTTCCTTCCCGTTGATCCAGAGGGTCTTTTTGAAAATTTGCAGAGAACAAGCGATGCTGATACTTATCGTGCCATTTTGACCCAGACAGATTTGGTTCCCTCTGCTACACAAGCTGTCCCGAGAACCTCCGGTGCCTCTGCCAATCAGCTCTCACTTATTGTCTCAGGAGGCAGGCTCTTTGGTCCATCCGGACCTTCGATCTCTGAACCTGCACGCCTGGCTCTTAGAGACATAGCCATCATGCGGTACGGGGTCTTGCAAGAGGTAGCAGATGTTCTAGTGGCTGCTAGAAAACTGGCCACTCATGCTACATGTGCCATGAAATGGCGCAGATTTTGCCTTTGGGCTCAGGCCATGGGGGTTTCACTGATAGACTACCTCCTGTCTCTCTTTCAGACAGGCTTGGCCTACTCCTCAATAAAAGTATACCTTTGTGCCATCTCAGCCTATCACACTCCTGTAGGCCAATGTCCCATAACTCAGTTGGACACGGCACATGCCTTCCTGAGAGGTGTCTTCCACCTTAGGCCTCCGATTAAGGATCCTATTCCTCCATGGGATTTACCCTTTGTCCTGGAGCAGCTTACGCTGCCACCTTTTGAACCAGCCACGGATTGCGAGCTACGTCTCCTAACATGGAAGACGTTATTTTTAGTTGCCGTTACTTCGGCCAGAAGAATTTCTGAACTTCACACACTGATGTGGAAAGATCCTTATTTGGTTTATCACCAGGACAGGGTGTCCCTACGGACAAATCCAAAGTTTCTACCTAAGGTGGTGTCAGCTCTCACCCTTAATCAGGACATAGATCTACCAGTGTATTTTCCTAAATATTCTAATAGAGGAGAAGCCTTGTTGCACACTTTAGATGTGCATAGGTGTCTTTGATACTACCTGACCAGAACCAAACACCACCGAAAATCTGACCAGCTTTTTGTCTCCTTCGCCCACAGGATGATGGGAGCTCCCGTTTCCACAAGCACCGGGACAAACACCGGGAAGAGGAAAGGCCCAGGTCCCCTGCGAGGGCCTCAGAGTCCCGAAGCTCCTGCTCGTGATCGGACCGCTTTCCCTCCAGGGCTCGATCGCAGCCTCCCCTGCTTCAGGTCAGATCCTCCAGCGGTTCCTCTTCTTTGCAGCCACTGAAGACTTCCAGGCCGTCTGCCTCTTCCACTCCATCTAAGGCCTCGTCGAAGTCCAGGGAGCGCCATAAATCTTCTTCCTGCCGGCGAGACTCCGACGCCAGGTCAGTTTCTCAGCCTCCGCGTGGTTCGGATCCGGTTCCTCGCAAGACCATGGACCTGACGTCCCTCAAACGGACGTCGGACCTGATGTCGAACCACCTGACGTCGGCCAAGCATCACCAGTGCTCCCAGGAGCCGGTGACACCTAAACACCCATCACTGGCCAGGTGTTCGCCTCCGAAGGCGTCGGCCAGGGAACCGACGTCGGCTGCCCCAGAGAAGAGGACTGCACCACTGTCGCCAGCGGACACCGGTCAGAAGGACTCATCGGAGGAGGAGACCACACAGCCCGAGGACCAGGCGGGCGACACCGGAGACACCGGGCTCCCACGGGAACCTTCTCTGGCGCGAGAGACCCCCGGGGACCCAACGCCCGAACCCGGCGACAGGCCACCGACACCAGGCCTGTCGTCGGGCATGAATTTGGCAGAGGTAAAGGAACTTTTTACCTTCTGGTGGGACACCATCAGAAAAGATGTGGTCGCCACGCATCCTCCTCCTACTCTGACTCCACCTCCACCTACTCCTTCACCGCCTCGGCCTCCTCCAGCCCAGGCGTGTGGGGCCAGTCGCCCAACCCCAAGGAGCAGACACTACTTTCTCGGGCAGATCCTCAGAAAGGAGAAGACCTCCCTCTAGATCCCCCTCAGGGTCACCCAGCCCCAAGAGCCCCAGACGACCCTGGTACACCCCGTCTGGGGAGGATTCCAGATCTGACACCTCAGGGCGCTCCAGATCTCTTCCTCCCATCAGCATTCCCTCTCCGGACCCACACGACCTACCTAGGTCTCCTCCGGATGATCCCTCTTTCGCAGAGATCTTGAGGCAAATCCAGGAGAATATGGGGTGGGATGCTGAAGAACTTGACCCCAAGAGACAACGCCTTGCTCGCTACCTTCGGCAGAAAGATCCGAAGCCTGTGGTAGTGCCGCCCTTGGTGGATACCTTTGCGGACGTCACCAAGGCCGCCTGGAAACGTCCGCACTCCACTCCAGCTGTGCCGAAGAAGGCTGACCACCTATACAAGGCCCCTAGGGAGGACCAGTATCTGGCGAACCATCCTCTGGCTGACTTCCTGGTCATCACTGCTTCGCATGACCGGTCTCAGAGACCTCAGCATTTGAGCACACAGCCACCGGACCAGGAATCCAAGCAATTGGATGTCCTGGGTAGGCGCACATACGCGGCCGCGACTTCCGCCATCAGGTCACTGAATTACCTCACCCACATGGTTCAGTTCCAGAACGCACTGTGGGAACAGGGACAGGACCTGGTTGAGAAGATGCCCGATGGCGACCAAAAGGAGGAGCTCTTGACCTCCTCTGCACAGGTTCGGATGTGGGGACCCAGGTGCTCAGAGCCACATACAGTTCTGCGGACTCTTCAGCCAGAGCTGCAGCCTCAGGCGTGTGTCTCCGGAGACACTCTTGGCTCCGCGTCTCTGGTTTTACCCAGGACGTCCAGAAGAACATCTTAGACGTCCCTTATAACGGCGTGGTCCTATTTGGTGAAGCCTCCGAGAGAGTAATCATCAAACTTCAGGAGGCAGGGAAGGCAGTCCGATCTGTACAAGCCATGTACAGGTGTCGGCCCAGTTCCTTTCGTAGGAACCAGAGCTGCTTCCGTGGCCGGCTGCAAAGGCAACTGCCACGTTCCAGCCAACAGCAGAGGGGCACTTTCACCCGCAAGGCCCAGGCCAAGTCATCCCCAGGCAGAGGCCAACGATTTGCAAAGTCGGCCCAGTCTGCCGGATCAAACGCTGCCACAGCATGACTCCTTCCCGGCACCCGTCCTTCCTCAGGATCAACGGGAAAAGAAAGTCGGGGGTCGCATCGCATGCCACTTGCCAGGGTGGCAGTCGATCACCACCGACAGGTGGGTTCTGCAACTGGTCAAAAAAGGCCACTATATAGACTTTGTAGGCAGTCCACCCACAAGACCTCCCCTGCTCTCCCAATATTCAGGTCAGCATGCCCTGCTGTTACAGCAGGAAGTGCTCACACTTCTGGAAAAGGAAGCCTTAGAGCACGTTCCAGAGAACCAGAGAGGACTAGGGTACTATTGTCACTTCTTCCTGGTTCCAAAGAAAACAGGGGATCTCTGTCCAATACTGGACCTCAGCGACCTCAACCTTTCGGTCGTTTACAAACGCTTCCGCACGGTGACCCTTCCGGGCCTAATTCCCATGCTGAAGCAAGACGCCTTTCTGGCGTCTTTGGACATGCAGGACGCCTACCTGCATATTCCGATTGCTCAAGCGCACCGGAGGTTCCTGCGCTTTGAGTTTCATAGTCGCCATTATCAGTTCCGAGCTCTTCCCTTCGGGTTCTCATTGGCACATCGCATGTTCACGAAGTGCATGGCGGTTGTCGCGGCGTCTCTGAGGAGACAAGGCCACTACATGTTCCCATACCTGGACAACTGGCTTCTCATGGCGCCCTCCAGGGAGGCACTGATGACGGCCATTCACTGCACCGAGTCCCCTTTTTCAATCACTGGGTATTCTCATCAACTACGAGAAGTCACTCCTGGTGCCGTCCCAGAAACTGCAGTTTATAGGAGCAGTTCTGGACACCGTCAGAGAGGCTTTTTCCCTCGGACAGAGCGGAACACATCAGATCCCTCATCAGGGACTTGTCGGTGAAGAAGACCGTCCCGGCCAGATCGGTCCTTCGCCTGCTCGGACACATGGCTGCAGCCATTGCAACAGTCCCGCTGGCACGTCTCCACATGTGGGTAACCCAGTGGATGCTAAGGGTGCAATGGAACCAAAGGCAAGACCATCTGCAGCGTCCAATCTGAATCACAAATGCCGTAATTCAGTATTGGCAATGGTGGCTAAATCCAGGGAACCTCTCTGCGGGGGTTCCCTTCACAGCGCCATCTCAGATTGTGACTCTCTCCACAGACGCCTCAGGTCTCTGGTGAGGAGCACACCTCAACGGTGTTCGGTCTCGGGGCCTGTGGACAGCCCAGGAGTCTCATCTCCACATCAACATTTTGGAAATGAGGGCAGTCCTTTATGCTCTGCAAGCCTTCCAGTCAGAGATTCCATCGGGTACCTTTCTGTTGCAAACAGACAATACCGCGGTGATATATTACCTCAACAAGCAGGGAGGCACTCACTCCTACCTGCTTTGCAGGGAGGCCATGAGAGTGTGGGAGTGGGTATTGCAACACGGCGCAAATCTAATTGCAGTACATGTCCCGGGAGTGGACAACACCATCACAGACAGCCTAAGCCACTCTCAGGCCAGAGTACATGAATGGGAACGTCTGCAGGAGGTGGCAGAGGATCTGTTTCACAGATGGGGCACTCCAGTGTTAGACCTTTTTGCGTCCCCATCCAACGCAAAACTGCCCAATTTTTGCTCACTAGATCTAGGGTCTGGTGTTTTCTGGCGAGGCGTGTTGTCCCTCTCCTGGGCGGGCAGATTCCTCTATGCCTTCCCTCCTTTCCCGTTGATCCAGAGAGTTCTCTTAAAACTTCGCGGGGAGCAAGCGACACTCATTTTGATCGCACCCTTCTGGCCCAGACAGATTTGGTTCCCTCTTCTGCACCAGCTATCCCAGGAACCTCCAGTTCCTTTGCCAATCAGCTCCCTTCTATTGTCTCAGGAGGCGGGTTCATTGGTCCACCCAGACTTATGTTCATTGAACCTGCACGCTTGGCTCCTAGAGACATAGCCATGATACACAATGGGGTCGCAAGAAGTGGCAGTCGTACTCCTGCCGCCAGAAAGCCGGCAACCCACGCAACGTACGCCATGAAATGGCGTAGATACTGTTTGTGGGCTCAAGCGCGTGGCTTTCCGCCATTAGACTGTCCTGAAAAGCTGGTTCTGGACTACCTGCTTTCCCTCTTGCACTCTGGACTGGCTTACTCCTAGATTAAAGTGCACCTTTGTGCAATTTCTGCTTACCATGCCCCTGTAGGCCACCAGACGGTGGCCCAGCTGGACACTGCTCAAGCCTTCTTAAGGGGAGTCCTCCACCTTAGGCCGCCCATCAAAGATCCAGTCCCTCCATGGGACTTACTTTTTGTCCTGGAGCAGCTTACGCTGCCACCTTTTGAACCAGCTGCGGATTGTGAGCTACGTTTTCTCTCTTGGAAAACGTTATTTTTAGTTGCTGTTACTTCGGCTAGAAGGATCTCAGAATTGCATGCTCTTATGTGCAAAGAGCCTTATTTGGTTTTCCATCAGGACAAGGTATCCCTAAGGACAAACCCAAAGTTTTTGCCTAAGGTGGTTTCAGATCTCACCCTTAATCAAGATATTGATCTATCAGCAGGGCCCCGATTTTTCTGTGGCACATCGGAGCAAAGTTCTGTGACAGGGTTCTCATTTGCCGCAGAACTTCTGCGGCACTCAACACCAATTTCTGTGGCAATTCTGCAGCACATTTTTACCTTTAATTTTTTTCCTTTTTTTTTTTTTGCCATATCTGACACAATGCACGCTCGTAACACAGTCATTTTATTGGTGTTTGTCACCAAATTTTCAACATAGCCAGTTTAAGACCTCTGCTCATGAACAGTATCACTGTGATTTTATTAATCTGTCCGGAACATTGATTTACGTTTACCGACTCGCCATTCTGCGCTACAAGGGTGGAAACACATTTTAGGTGAGATGTGAAAATGACAGCTGTACTACTCATAAGACAGTGTGGTGAGAAATGGCAATGTTGAAACTCTGGAGTGAAAATATTGAAATTCGCGAACTTACGAGCCTCAGTAGGAACTGCATAGACGCCTTCGTTAAACAGTGATTTTTGGAATTTTGGCACCAAATTTTCAACATGGGGTTTGGGCCCCTTCTCATGAATGATGTCACTGTCATGGCGGTATTCGGTCCTGAAGGTGATTTACGCAGTCACTCGCGGCGAAATCACCCTTGAACAATGCGCCATGACAATGTTTTATCGATGAAGAATCCAAAACCCATATTGAAACTAATTAAGAAAAAAAATCTAAGATATGCAATAAAGTTGAACCCCTCCTATCTAGCCCATTATACAGCTTACGGCATTTCCTCAGTTCACGGTCGCCTTTGAAGAGAGCAGGCGTGTTCCGGTCCACGAAGATCAAATCCGCCCGAGTCAGAGGTAAGTATGGGGGGGGAGGCTGGGTGCTTCAGTGGGTGGGTGCGGGATGTGGGAGGGGCTTGGGAGGCGGCGCTGTGGGACGATTTTGTTTTACAGGAAAAAAAAAGCGTTGCGGGACCGCTTGCCCACGCTGGGGTGGGCTCCCAGCGTGGCACCTTACTTTGGGAGGCGTTCAGCTGACAGGGGATTGGGCACCCCCATCGGCAAAAAAAAACTATTAGCACGTTTGCCCGCTAGGGTAGGCTCCCAGCGTGCTTGCTGACTTTAGAGGCGTTCAGCCGGCAGAGGATTAGGCACCCCGTCGGCAAAAAACTATTAGCACGTTTGCCCACGCTGGGGTAGGCTCCCAGCGTAGCATATCTTTGTTGGAGGGGACAGTGAAGCTCGACGGGAGATTGGGCACCCCGTCGGCAAATGAAGTGGCGAATTCTGCGGGTGATGGCAAATTCCGGCGGATATTTCCGCGGTTTGACGCATCCACGGAATTGCGGAAAACTCGGGGCCCTGTCTATCAGTGTATTTCCCAAGGCACACTAATCGAGGAGAAGCCCTTCTGCACACCCTTGATGTGCATCGGTGCCTCAGATACTATCTGACCAGAACCAAACAGCTCCGAAAGTCGGACCAACTTTTCGTCTCCTTTGCTCACAGGATGAAAGGAGCTCCTGTCTCCAAACAGTCACTCTCTAGGTGGCTCATCCAGTGCATCACTTTCTGTTATGACAAGCGCAATAAACCCTTATCGGGCGTGGTCAAGGGTCATTCCACAAGAGGGGTTGCTACTTCCTTTGCAGCGTTAAAGAACGTCTCCACCTCAGCTATTTGCGCTGCAGCTACTTGGAGCTCTGTGCATACCTTTATCAGGCATTATAGTCTGGACATTGGATCGAGGCGAAGAGCGGGTTTCAGTCTAGCCGTCCTTCAGGGACTTCTGTCCTAGGCTCAAGTTATATCGAGGTCTCTACCTTTCCTCCTTCCGGTGGCGCATGATTGCCACTACTGCTTGGAAATCAGTCCTAATGGTGTAACCTGCTGCAAGAGCTGTATCTCGAAGTAAGATAGTACAGTTACGCAAGAACTTACTGTAACAGTAGATCTTTGAGAACAGCTCTTGCAGCAGGTACCTTTCCGCTCACCATCCCCCTTTCTGGAGGTAGGTCGTAGTCAAGCACCCATATTATGGGATGGGACTTTCCTATTCAGTAGTCTTTGCCATCTGGTGGCAGATCCTCAGTCTCCTCTTCTGATGTCATCCAGCGGCCGGGAGTCTCCGGCGGGAGAACTGAGGATTATGGGGGGACCACCTCCTTATGTTCTACGCCTGAAGTCGGGGGCGGGACCGACGGAGGCGGTCTCCGCTGAAGACTGCTAGATAGAAAATTTCCATGAAGTCCTGGCGCCTGTCGGCTTCAGTCCTAATGGTGTAACCTGCTGCAAGAGCTGTTCTCGAAGATCTACTGTTACGGTAAGTTCTTGCGCAACTGTACTTTCTAGGAGTGTATATGGTTCACATCCAAACAACCCACCTGGCCTTCTGTAGCAAGTGACACCTGATCCTGCTTTCAGCATGCAAGATCTGACGTCACGGGATGGAATTGGAGGATGTATCCACCTGGTGGTGGGGGGAGCTTAGCTTAAAGATGTGTGACCAATCACCACCTTCCTGTTGATCTGCCAGAGTGTGGATGTGAGCCATATACCATTCCTAGAACTACGGGTTACATGTGAGTAACCTAGCCTTCACACAGGTAGTTACCGCTGCAACCCATAATCAGGGTCACTTTCTGGATCTGGTGGTCTTACTTCGAGAGGGTTCCTGCGGTAGGTCTTCACATATAGGACTCGCCCCTGGCGTCAGGTCAAGCAGTAAACTTGTAGATAGCCATCTAGCGGGACCGCCCAGCGTCGGTCGACATGGCATCAGCTTGACTATGAAGAAGAGCGGTCACGCCAGCTCTCAGTTCTTTCCTTGTCGGCCTCAGGTCGTTCGGCTACGATAGAACAGCGATCATCAAATCCGCCATTTTGTCGGTTTTCTTCACCTTGTAAATAATTTTTCTCTAATTGTTTCTCTCATATTTGATGTCTTCAAGACAAAGTTAACAAAGTGCAGCGTCAAATCCCGCCGGGGACGACCATTTCGCTGCCTCCACTGCCTTCGGTTTCAAGCACAATACCCAGGAGTGCTCCATCTGCCAGGCCTTCAACCAGGCGACTTGAACCAGGCGCAGGCGGACCCTCGAGGCCCATCTTCTGACCCGACTGGCGTTGATGCAAAAGGAGCTCCAGGAACTGCGGGATAAGTCGTCGTCACCGGCCCCTAAAAAGAAGAAAAGCAAGGAGAAGCGCTGGGACCAGAGCACGTCGCCATGCGGGAGGCCCTTCGAAACTGTGTGTACTTCAGATAGTGCCCCGTCTGCTTCTTTAGGCCGGGCACCTTCTCCCCCTCCTACCGAGGTGAGCGGGCAGCCTCTCTGGAGGTCTCTGTCAAGTCGCCTTGCCTAGCAGATAAGACACCCCTCGACCCTGTCGAAGGGCGCGCGGCTTCTGCCAGTCAGCCTAGCGGCGGTCTCCGGACTTCCACTAGCATGGCACAATCCCGTTCAGTTGAGCAGCGGCTCCTCTCCCGTCGGGCTCCAGCTTGCGCCCCCGATGCGGACAGAGTGACCCTTCATCCACCAGGGTTTTACATCCTAGGGACTCGCCACCCGATCCGCTGATTTTCTTGCCAGTGGGATCGCCTTCTGACCTGCCGTTGGGGCTCCTTCCGGACCTTCTCCCCTTGCAAGGCCTACCGCCATCCCCGAACATTAGTTCGCCGCTGGCTCAGGATCTCTTCATGGAGCCTCCTTCCGCAGGACTCTCGGGGGGGGGGGCCCTTCCATAACCCGCGCCTCCCAGGGGCGCCATGGCACTTCCCCTGGCAGGACTAGATCCTCCGGGCGAGTTTCCCGGTTCAGAACCCATTGTCCCACCTCCGGGTGGCCCGCTGTCTGCTCCACAGTACCCGACACCAGGCCATGTGCCTCTGGCACCGGGATACCCGATGTCGGGATACCGTGTGTACTCTTACTATCCACAAACTGGTTATCACTACCCTTCTTGGCCTCAGTACCCAGGCTATCCTTCCTTCCAGCCTCCTCCTCCTCCGCCACCTCTGGCGCCAGAGACAGACCCCCAATGGTGGCAGGAGGCTAGAACCCAGCTGCTGTTGGAGCTTAGCCAGTCTGTGGGGGATGCTTCCCAGCCTAGGACCCCCCTCCACCACCTCCTTCTGGCAGAGCCTTGGGTTCTCTTGCTGTGGGATCTGCTGGAATAGAACCCCCCATTCCCAGTGGCTCCGAGCCCTCCAATACAGAGTCTGACACTGAGCCTTCAGACCGCAGATCTCCTGTTGAGGTTCCTCCCAAGGAGTCACCCAAGTCTCCCCTAGAGGACCCATCTTTCGGAGACCTCTTGCGCTCCACACAGGCAGCTGGAGGTTGGCCCACAAAAGCGGTGGATCTGCAATGGAAAAGACTAGCGGAGCACCTGGATCTTGCCACTTCTGATCCTGTTACCTTCCCTTCCATGGATGGGACCCCATGAGGACTTAGTGACTACAATGTGGCAACAACCATCCTCCATACCAGCGGTCTCCAGGAAGGCAGACCGGACTTATTATCCCCTGGAAGGGATTCAACATCTTGACTCCCATCCAAAGGCTGACTCCATGGTAATTATGGCCGCTTATGACCGGTCAGCCCAGCCGAAACACCTGAGTTCCTCGCTGCCAGAAAAGGACTCTCGTCAGTTAGACCAGTCTGTGTGAAAAATCTATTCTTCTTCCTCCTGTGGCATTAGATCTCTCAACTATGTCTCGCACATGGTTGCTTTCCAAAAAGCTACTCTTTCAGAGCTAGAAAGGGATCTCCTTGAAGTTCAGGACTAAAACCTTAGGAAGAAGCTCCTGGACAGGGTCAGGATGGGGAAGTCCTCGTGTCGTCATGCGCTCCGAGCAACATACGACTCGGTGGATTCAGTGGCTAGTGCAGCAGTCATGGGGATCTGTCTCAGCCGGCTCTCCTGGCTTTGGATTGCTGGCCTGGCACGGGATGTACAGTCCTCCCTTTTGGACACCCCTTTTAGGGGTTCCGTCCTCTTTGGCGGCAATGCCAAAGATATAATAACAGGACTGCAAGAGAGTGGACGCTCCTTAAGAGACGTAGGCTCTATGTACAAGATGGGTCAGAAAAAGCAGCCCTTTCGCCGCCAGAGAGGTGGAACAAGAACCAGGGAAAGCGTCGGGAAAAGATGCGCCCCTGGCTCTGGAGCCCAAACCCCAGAGGCTAAGTTCTCCAAACCAACCTGGGGGGCTAAAACTCTCCTCCTCTCGGCATCCTGACTCCTTTCCCCTCCTTCCGCTCCCTCCCTTAAATCAGGAGGAACAGGTCAGAGGGAGGTTCGGCCTCCACCTGTAGGGTTGGAGGTTCGTCACCGCAGAGTCTTGGGTGCTTCAGCTCATCCAGTGGGGTCACTCAGTCGAGTTCCTCGAGATTCCAGCCCCTCTACCACCGGGATGGTCTTTCTATCCACGGGATCAGGTCCTCCTTGTCTCTCAAAAGAGATCCAGGCACTTCTGCTAAAGGAGGCCATAGAACCCATCCCTCCAAATCAGATAGGAAGGGGATTTTACTCCCACTTCTTCCTAGTCCCAAAGAAAACGGGCGACCTGCGACCGATCCTGGACCTCAGCACACTAAACATCTTCGTTGAGTACAAGAATTTTCATATGTTGACTCTTCAGGGGCTCCTCCCCCTGTTCCATCCCATCTCCTGGCTGTGCTCCCTGGATATGCAGGATGCCTACCTGCACATCCCCATCCTCCTGGCCCACTGCCGCTTCCTCCGTTTTGCTTTTATGTAGGACCACTTCCAGTTTCGGGCACTCTCATTTGACCTTTCCTCGGCTCCCCATCTGTTCACGAAATGCCTAGCGGTGGTGGCGGCATTCTTATGCCACCAGGGCATCTATGTCTTCCTGTACCTGGATGACTGGCTCCTCGCAGCACCCTCTCCTACCAGCCTGAAAGAGTCCCTCTCTTTTACTCTGAATTTGTTTTCTCTTCTAGGGATCACGGTCAACTTCCCCAAGCCCCAGCTAGTACCATCTCAACGACTCCCAATTCATTGGAGCCATACTAGATACAGTTCAGAGCAGGGCTTTTCTGCCATCTGATCGGGCCGAGACTTTAGTGGCTCAAGCTACTCTTGTGGCACAGACTCAATGGATCCCAGCACACGCTGTGCTCCGTCTCTTGGGACTGATGGCAGCGGCCATTACTATAGTACCCCTGGCCAGACTTCACATGAGGGTCACCCAATGGTCTCTCCGAATCCAATGGGACCAGAGGACAGACGACATGAACCAAAAAGTCCTGATCTCCAGCAACCTTCAGATAGATCTTCTCTGGTGGCAGGATCTCTCCAGCTGTTCGAGGGGAACACCTTTTCATCCCCACCCCACTCAAATCCTCACCACGGATGCCTCAGACTTGGGCTGAGGAGCCCATCTGGGGGTTCACAAGACACAGGGGTCTTTGTCCGACCAGGCGCTTATGTCCACTTAACGTTCTGGAGACCAGGGCGGTTCTTTACACTTTCCAGGCATTCCAGTCTCTTCTGGTATCGGAATCACTTCTGGTCCAGACAGACAATATGTCCACAGTCTGGTACATCAACAAACGGAGAGGAACCCAGTCGTACCCTCTCTGCAGAGAAGCAGTGAGGGTCTGGTACTGGGCGATTCAGCACAGCCTTTACTTGACAGCAGTCCACATCCCAGGCGTAAGCAACATCCTGGTGGACAGTCTCAGTTGATCAGTAGCCAGTGCCCACGAGTGGGAGTTAGTCAGGGGTGGTTGAAGAACTCTTTCTTCAATGGGGTTGTCCAGACTTAGATCTGCTCGCCTCCCCATACAATGCAAAACTACCCAACTTTTGCTCGCTCATTCCCGGGCATGGTGCTTTTTGGCAAGATGCACTGTCTCTCTCTTGGACAGGGAGGTTTCTTTATGCATTTCCTCCCTTTCCTGTCATTCAGAAGGTTCTGGTGAAACTTCAGCAGGAGGGAGCTAATATAATTCTTATCGCTCCTCTCTGGTCACGCAAGATTTGGTATCCTCCTTTGCAACTTCTGGCACTGGAACCTCCGGTACCTCTGTGTTTTTCCCATGACCTTCTGATACAGGAGCAGGGCACTTTGGTATACCCGAGCCTGCAGTCTCTTCACCGTCATGCATGGAACCTGTGGATGTAGCGGTTTCCCGCTATGGTGTCTCCTCGCAGGTTGCACATATCTTAGTAGAGGCCAGAAAACCCTCTACTAGATCCACTTACGTCATGAAGTGGAAAAGATTTTCGATCTGGGCCCTAGCAAGGAGCTGGGATCCCTTTTTGTGCTTGGTGGCCCAGGTGTTAGAGTACCTCGCACATTTATCTGAGACGGGCCTTAGCTACTCCTCCATTAAGGTCCATCTCTCTGCAGTGTCTGCCTACCACCTCTCGGTGGAGGGCAAAACCTTGGCTCAGTTGGAGGTTGCCAAAACCTTTCTGAAAGGCATCCTTCACTTGAAACCTCTGATCTGGAATCCCTGTCCCCCCCGGGACCTGAATTTCATGCTCGAGAAGCTGACTTTACCCCCGTTTGAAACAGCTTCTACTTGCGACTTGCGCTGCCTCTCCTGGAAGACTTTATTTTTATTTGCAGTGACTTCCACCAGAAGGGTCTCTGAGCTCCAGGCTTTTGTTTGTAAAGAACCCTATTTAGTTTTTCATAGGGACAGAGTAGTCCTTCAGACTAACCCTTCCTTTCTTCCCAAAGTGGCCTCAGAAACCACTCTGAATCAGAGTGTGGAATTGCCAGTATACTATCCCTAGCATTCCAACGGGGGGGGGGAGAATACCTTCTACACACCCTAGATGTGCACCGGATCCTGAAGTACTACACAAACTGGACTAAAGAGGTTCGCAAATCCAATCAACTCTTTGTAGCCTTTGCTTCTTAGTGCCAGGGCAAGGCTATCTCCAAACAAACCATCTCTAGATGTTTAGCCAACTGCATCCATTTTTCTTACACAAAATATGGGAAGTCCCTTCCGGGGGCAGTTAAAGGCCACTCCACCCGCAGTGTGGCTACCTCTAGTGCCTTTTTTAGGAATGTGTCCACTGCAGAGATCTGTGCAGCAGCCACGTGGTTGTCTGTTCACACTTTCACTAAGCACTACAGTCTGGACATTGCCTCTAGGCACAGAACAGGCTTTGGGCTTGCAGTTTTGCAAGGCCTCCTGTCAAGATTCCCTGTGGCGACTTCTCCTCCTCCCGGATGCACCTCAGCATAAGTTATTTTGGGGACTGCTTGGTATTCAGTCCTATATGTGAGGGATTCATCAGAACCTCAAGTAAGATATTGCAGTTACGTAAGAACTTACCGTAACAGTAGATCTTCGAGAGAGGTTCCTGCAGTAGGTCTAGTTTCCTTCCCTCCTTCCCCCAGCTCCTGGATGTTTTTTCCTTTATTTTCCATCCTGCCTAGTCCTTTGGTCTAGAGAGGAAGCAGGGTCCTAGGAGTTTATTTACTCCTAGCTTTTACTTACCTTTCTTTAGGTCTCCAATGGAAAAGAACTGGAGAGCGGGCACGGGACCGCCCCTTTTATAGTCAGGCTAGCGTCATGATGCCTGACGTCGATGGCGGTCCTCGCTGATGATTGCTATCTACAGGTTTGCCATTCGGACCTGACGCCAGGGGGACGCTGTCCTATATGTGAAGACCTACCGCAGAAACCTCTCTCGAAGATCTACTGTTACGGCAAGTTCTTAAGTAACTGCAGTTTCCTCCTGGGGATGGAGGTCTCCGACCTGATGGTGGAACCGGTCAGTTGGTCTAACCATCACACTATATGGTTCACCTTGTGGGTTCTCTAAGACCTGCCTTCTGGAGATGGTCTGGTACTGCCCTTACGGGTGTGACTCCTGAGGGTCTAATGGTGGTGCTGGACCCATCGAGTAGGCTGTTGGAATGCTCTGATCTAGGGAACCTGGTATTGTACTATAATAGTGCGGTATTGGGGGCCCTGGATTCCATAGCTCCTGTCCGCATTTGCTCACTCACTCTTCGTTCTTGGTCCCCTTGGTTCGATGCGACCTTGAAGGAGCTGAGGCAAGTGGGACGAAGGTTGGAATGATGCTGGCGGAAATCCTGTTTGTAGGATGACAGGCTTAGACTGATAGCCCATTATTCGAACTGTCAGTCGGCAGTCTCCCATAAGAAGGCAGAGTTCCTGTCCAAGGAGATTGCTGCAGCATGGAATCAACCACCTCAGCTCTTCCGGACTGTCGACAGGTTGTGCAATCCAACCTGTTTTCAGAATCGGAGAGCGTTTTCACAGTCTTAAGTGTGAGGAGTTTGCTCAATTCTTTGCGGATTAGGTTGCCACCATTAGGTTGGAGATCCGTCTTACACTTTACGATGAGTGCTGCAGAGGTCGGTGGGAGATCACAGGCACCTAGTCTGTCTGGGCAAAACTTTGATCTGCCGACAATCATGGCTATCTTGAAGATTGTCCGGGGCTTGCGACCATCTTGATGTGGTTTGGACCCTGGTCCAACCCACCTCCTTGTAGAGTGCATGGAGGTCATCGTGCTAGTCCTGGTGGAGATCGTCTGGTGTTCGTTGGAGAAGGGTGTGTTTCCAAGCCCCTTGAAGGAGGCGGTGGTAACACCCCTTTTGAAGAAATCCTCCCTCGAGACAGTCTTGCGAACTACAGACCAGTCTCTAACCTACCCTTTGTGGGCAAGGTTATTAAGAAAGTGGTCGTGTTGCAGCTTGAAGACCATCTTACCACTCACGAGGTCTATGATCCTCTCCAGTCTGGTTTCTGGAAGAGACATAGTACCGAGACGGCCCTTGTTTGGGTACATAATGATCTCCTGATAGTGCGAGGTCAGAAGAACCGTTCGATCTTGGTGGTTCTTGATTTCTCTGCATCGTTTGACATCATGGACCATGGGGTATTACTAGAGCTCCTGCAACTGTTCTGTGGACTGTCTGGGACAGTCCTCGGATGGTTCAGTTCTTTTCTCATGAACAGGACCCAGAGAATGGTGTGAGGGATTGTTTTCCTTGGCCCCTCTCTCTCTGACATGTGGGGTGCACAGGGCTCCATTCAGTCTCCCATGTTGTTCACGGTGTACATGCTGTCATTGGGAGAGATTATAAGGCAGTACGGGCTGAGTTTTCACTGCTACACAGATGATACTCAGTTGTACATGTCCTTTGTGCCTGAACAGGATGGTGCCATCTCAGTCTTTAACAACTGCCTAACCGAGATTCAAGACTGGAGGAGTGCCAGCTGGTTAAGCTTGAACCCGGATAAGGCTGAGGTGTTGGTGGTGGACCCAGGTCATCAGGTAGAGGGGTTATCTCCTGGTCAGCCATCTGGGCTTATGCTGGGGGGCAACCAGTGGAGGTCCTCTGAACTGGTGTGGAATCTGGGTGGTGTTCTTGATGGTGAGCTGATACTTAACTCTCCGGTGTCAGCAATCGTCATGTCCTCTTTTTACCATCTGAGGAATATCGCCCGGATAAAACACCTTGTTCCTCCTGATGATCTTCCAACATTGGTCCATGCCTTTGTGACCTCCCGCCTTGACTACTGCATTGCTCTCCACCTAGGGCTCCAGGGGGTGGACATCCGTCGCCTGCAGCTGGTGCAGAACACGGCAGGCAGGTTGTTGAGGGGTTTGTTGAGATCTAACCATGTCTCGCATGTGCTCCGCGAACTGCACTGGCTGCCTATGCGATGGAGGATCACCTTCAAGGTCACTTTGCTGACCTATAAGGCCCTACATGGACAAGAACCATAATATTTGCAAGACCTCCTTCGTCCCTACTGCCCCTTCCCCTGCTCCGTTACTCCTACGAGGGATTGCTAGGGATTCCCAGGGTCCGTTTAAAGGCCTCTGGGGCCAGAGCTTTTTCTCTGTGGCCCCAACCCTGTGGAATTCTCTGCCTCGTCAGGTTAGAGTGCACCTGTCCACTGAGACTTTGTCTGCATTAAAAAACTGTCTGTTCGCTTTAGCTTTCGCGGATGCTGTTTAATTTATGACTTATTTGTGCTGTCTGTTTTAATCTGTGTTTTTAATTGAGTATTTTCTGCTTTTACTTTGTACAAGCACTTTATTTGAAAAGCGCTTTTAAAAATAAAGTCTGACTTGACTAGTCTTTTTTATATTAAAATAATGACTATTGTTACATAGTAAAGATACAACAGCACAATTCCTTAACAGCTGTTAGGGCTAGACTTAAATTTTTTTTTTTTGTCACTGTGAGCTTGGAGTCAGCTGAGTAGTTAGGTCAATGTATATTACTACGATGACCATATATTGATATAACAAAACATAAAACTTTGATATAGATGGAAAAATATAAATTGGTTCACTACGTTTTTAAAGTCCTGTCATTTTTAATAGAGCAACACAGGAGAACTGTATTAACTGTTCAAATCTTATAGCTTTCCAGATGTAGCTTTAGTCATTATGAAATATTGTACAAAATTATTGTTTGAAATGGCCCGAAGATGCTAGTGGTTGTTATTTCAAAGAAGTAACACCTTCTTTTCTAGTTTACTGTGTAAATTTGCACAAACACAGAATCGTTATCTTTTATGTGTTAACCTACCCATACAGCTTATTCCCCACTTGTCGTCAATATCCAGTGTTGATGTCACATTCTGAAATTGTGCTGTTACAAAGAATTGTGACCTCAGGTGGGGCTTAATCAACAGGAACAGATAAACTTTTAAAGGTGACCGGCAGTGCATTACAGCAGCTGGTTCTAGGTGTAACCTACCTTCTGACGCTGCCACCAGACTACAAGCTGCAGTAAAGATAATTTCTGTGTCATAGCATTTTTGCCTCCTTGTTTTTTGGTTTTAATTTACACAGGGTTATTTTGACGAACCTGGAAACCTGAGCGGTTCTACTCTGGTCCTGATTAAGTAGGCACAGGGCTTTTTGGGTAGTATAGCCCAGTTTGTACATACATCCCGTCACTGCTATGAATGAAGCAGCAGTGGTGGGTAGTACTGTGTTTATTTTATTGATTGGGGGGGGGGGTGATGTATAAACTAATACAGCAACAATAGTTCTGAATGTTGCTGTATTTAAAACATTAACCCCCTTCTTCCAAAGGATAGCACAGTTGGGCATTTTCCTGCACCAGTTTATTTGTGGCTGGCTAGACCCAAGTTGTCTGCAGATTGGCAGCTACTAGAGTGGGGGTGGTAGCTTCAGTCTTACTGCGCCCCCCCCCAAAAAAAAATTGCTTTAACTCGCTGACCTTCAAGGAGGTTCCTTGGATGTTGGTGCCAGCTGGGCCTCCTGTTTTAAAGGCTGGTATTTTCCTCGGCATGCTGCACTAATGGGTAACTACCCCATATGCAAAGTTTTGATCTGTGATTGCATAAAGGTCCCTACCATCCAGTGATGTACTTGAGATATACCAGTTATCAAACTACGATGTAGAATTATTTTAAGTTTCTTTCTGAAAGTGAGCGTACTTGTGACACTCATCTGCCCAGCTTCAGTGCTCTCCAGTGCACCCTTGGGGATTTGTATTTGTGAACCACCCTGTCCCATATTTCATACATAGGTCCATCTGTTGCATTGTGTCTCACCAATGCTTAAGTGGTACATGGCAAGGTGGCCGCCACACTGGGTGTGCCTGAAGTTTAGTGCAGAGCTGGTTCTCCAGTTTTAGACGTTTTAGAAGCATTTAGCTTTTAGTATTTCTTTAATGAAATTTGGTCGAAAGTGTTGTTAAGTTAGTCAGGGATCCACAGTGAGATAGTTAGAAAACTTGAGTGTCTTTGTGGGCCCTGTATAGTAAATGCGACATAGCATAACGAACAATATAACAGCTAATGTGAGAGAGCTGTTTTACCTTATACAACGTTGTAATTTAGAGGAAAATACTTCCCAGATTTGGCAGAGGTTGAAGGAGTAGTGTTGAAGGTGGAGTGGTGTGGGATAGTATCCAGAGGATTGTGTGGAGGATATAGGGGCGAAGACTTGATTGCTGGGGCTGTCATGAAGGAGAGACGAGTGGAGGAACATTGTGTCCAGTAGCAGTTTCTAGCTGGGGTGAGAGCCCAGTCAGACCAAGCAAGAGGAAAAACATTGGTGTCTTTTCCGGAAAGGATTAGCCAGGAGGAAGCTTTCTGAAGGAGTGCATGTAGTGAGAGCTATTGGAGGAGCTGCCTTGGAATTTTGAAGAGGGAATAGGACCCCCATCCCAGACAGAGGGACAGCCGCTATCGCTACCGGAGGGTGGTGAAGCGGATTTGTTTCCCTTAGGTGGAACAAGGGGCCCACTGGAGGGTGGGTCAATCTTGGGCCACCGAGGTGAAGGTCTGGGGGAGCCTGATCAACGGAAAAGAGGCTCAAGGGAAGCTTGAATGAGGTGCCCCTACGTAAAGAAGGCGGCGTAACAGCTGGCTGAGAGGAGTCTGGTACCCGCTATATGTGGATTAATGCCTATCTGAGCTCCTGCATAATCTGGTGAAGTACAATTTCCTTTGTTGATGTTAGTTCCGTACTTTAGTCCGGGCATAATATTTTGAGCACTTTGCTTTTAGTTACTAAATACTGGAATCTTTACAATTCAGCCCCAGGGGCCAAAGAGTACTGAAAACATTATCTTGCAGTGGTGAGAGCACTGTGAGAAGGAAATAACCCAAGACCGCAACTGGAGGCTATAATTTCTGCACTATAAACATTTTAAAACTATTTTTTGTTAGGTGGGTGGTTTATTTGGGAGAAAGGGAAATAGGGGTTTTAATTTAATTTATTTTAGTTGAGTAGTTTTGGTGTTTAGTTTTATTTTGTTTGTTTGGCATGTTATTTTGATTTTATAGTTTTGTTTTTTTATTTTTAGTATAATATTGCTTTGGTTGAGGGTTGGGTTTGGAGGGTATTTGGTTTAAGGAAGACTTTGTTTGTTTATTGAGTCTTGTGGAATGTGTTGGATGCCTGCCCCCACAGTTGTGCACTATCCACCCTCTGCTCTCCACACCCTCCGCCCTTTTTTCACTCCTCCCCTTCAGTTTATAACTTACCAGCACTGTAGAGCGCTGGGTATTGTGCGTAGGAGATAGAAGGGGTTACGGCCTGCGAACAGTGGAGGGTGAAGGGGGGGGGTCATCGTATCAGGGTGGCAAGATCCAGGAGATGCTCTGGGGTGAAATATAACCCAGAACGTGGTCCTCCATGTCTGGTTTCCATACCCAAGGGCACTACCAATTGTGGTGGGCAGGTGGTTCAGGAGGTTCGTTCAACTCGGGCGGTGTTGTGCAATGCCAGGTCCATCAAGAACAAGACTGCAATTATTGCAGATCTGGTTGAAACGGTGGACCTGGCATGCATCACCGAGACCTGGCTGGATGAGAACTCTTGCCCCATTTTAGAGGCTTTAGCGCCAGCTGAGTACTCTGTGATGCACTGCCCGAGATTGGACCGGGGAGTTGCGGTCTGTTTCAAGACCAAACTTAACCTCACTCGTGTACTAGTGGAGGAGGCTGAATCATTCGAGTGTGCCGTAGTAGCAGGTGTAGGTTACCGGATCGCCCACATCTGCCGTCCACCCGGTGATGAGACGCAATTCCTTCAGGAAGTGGCGGATTTTGTCGTCGACATGGCATTTGAGTCACCCAGACTGATGGTTCTGGGCAACTTCAACGCCTGGGTTGATGACGAACTTTCACAATTTGGTCAGCACTTCCTCCAGTTGATGACATCTCTGGGCCTTACACAGGTGGTTACCACTGCTACTTATAAACACGGACACTGCCTTGACTTAGTCTTCCTCCTAGGGATCGAAACATCTGATTTGAGGGTGGAACCAGTTGGGTAGTCCGATCACTACACCGTGGGGTTTAGTTTTAGTACCCCCCTTCGTAGGCCTATCCCTGTGGAGATGGTTAGGTACCGTCCTTTACGAGATATAAGTTCTCATAGCCTAGCGGCGGTGCTTGACCTTTCGTCCCTCTCGTTGGCAAGCAGTGACCCAGAGACCCTCGAGACAGCCTATAATTCAGCAGTCTCGGCGGCTCTGAAGTTCATTGCTCCAGTCTGCGTTCGTCCTCTCTTCCTTCGCCCTCAATCCTCATGGTTTAATGGGACCTTGAGGGAGATGCAGAGACTAGGACAAAGGTTAGAGCGTTGCTGGCGGAAGTCCGCCCTTGATACCGACCGCCTTAGATTGATGGACCATTATCAAGCCTATCAATCTGCAGTCACCCATAAGAAGGCAGAATTCCTGTCTGGGGAAATTGCAGCTGCTCAGAATTGACCAGCTCAGCTTTTCCGAACTGTGGACAGACTGTGCAGCCCAGCTTGTCTACATGTCCGGAAAGCCTTTTCGCAAATAGAGTGCAATGAACTTGCTCGATTCTTTGCTAATAAGGTGGCTGACATCAGGGCAGTACTCCAACAGGCGCACACTATGGCCGTTGTCTTTGATCAGTACAGGGTCACTGTGCCTCGGCCTTCCTGGAGTACCTTCAGCTGACTGGAGTTCATGGGTGTCATGCGGCTCATCCAATGTGTGCACCCTACATGCTGTAGTTTGGACCCTGGACCAACTTTCCTAATTTTGGGTTGTATTGACGTCATCGGTCCGGTCCTAGCGCGGATAGTTTGGTGCTCCTTGGAATCTGGAGAGTTTCCTAGCTCCCTGAAAGAGTTGGTGGTAATACCACTCTTGAAGAAAGCTAACTTGGGCCCAGACTGCCATGTAAACTACAGACCAGTCTCTAACCTTCCCTTTTTAGGGAAGGTGATTGAGAAAGTAGTGGCAATACAACTGGAGGACCATTTGACCATCCATGACATCTATGAACCGCTCCAGTCTGGTTTTCGAAAGAGACATAGTACTGAGACGGCACTGGTTCAGGTGCTCAATGATCTCCTGATGGCTAGAGAGCGGAAGAGCCATTCCATCTTGGTTCTTCTGGATCTCTCATAAGCATTTAACACCGTGGACCACGGGGTGCTGCTTGGTCACCTGAGGCACATCTATGGACTGTCGGGAACAGTCCTCAGGTGGTTTACGTCGTTCCTCATGGGAAGAACACAGAGTGATGTCTGGGGTCTTTTCCTCAGACCATATTTCTCTGTCGTGTGGGGTTCCTCAGGGTTCAGTGCTGTCACCCATGTTGTTCGCGGTGTACATGCTACCTCTCGGAGACATTGTAAGAAGGTATGGGCTGAGGTTTCACTGCTATGCTGATGATGCCCAGTTCTACCTTTCTTTTGCACCCAACCAGGATGGAGCTCTCTCGGTCTTTAATAACTGTCTGAAAGAAATCCAGGAGTGGATGGATTCCAGATGGCTGATGTTGAACTCTGGAGGTGGGGGGACTGAGGTGCTGGTTGTGGACCCAGGTCACCGGGTTGGGGGTTGGGTCGCCCTCGGGACTTCTTCTTGGTGGTGTTTCACTCCCGACCTCTGAACGGGTGCGTAACCTGGGGGTAATTTTTGATGAAGGGCTGACCCTGCATTCGCAGGTGTCGGCTGTCGTCAAATCTTCCTTTTATCATTTTAGGAATATTGCCAGGATTAAGCATCTGGTTCCGTCTGGTGACATTCCTACTTTGGTCCACGCCTTTGTGTCCTCGCATTTAGATTATTGCAACTCCCTCTACCTAGGGCTTCCTGGAGTGGAAATCTGCCACCTGCAGCTGGTGCAGAACGCGGCAGCCCGGCACTTTGATGGGATCTACCGGTCCTGTCATATTTCGCCGGTGCTGCGCCGAACTGCACTGGCTGCCAGTACAGTCGGATCACCTTTAAAGTTGGTTTGCTGACTTTTAAAGCCCTACATGGACTGGGCCCGGATTACCTGAAAGAGCTCCTGGTTTCTTACTGCCCTGGAAGATTACTCCACTCGGCTGATGATGGGTTGCTAGAGATTCCAAGGGTGTGTTTGAAATCAATAGGGGCGAGAGCATTTATGTATGTAGCCCCTACCCTTTGGAATTCTCTAACCCGTCTGTTATGGGAGTGCACAATTATGGAGGGATTCAAGCAAGCTTTAAAAACTTTTTTGTGGCACCAGGCATTCAGTGACTGATTTTCCTTTTGATGAATGGTATGCTGCTATTTTAATGTTAATGTAATGATGCCCAATTAGTTTTTTAAAATTGTTAGGCGCCTTGTTTATGGATAAGGCACCTTATAGATAAAATGTATTATTATTATTAATCTAGTAGAGTGACCATAGAGAGAATTTGAAATGCGCATATCTAAAAGCTTGCTCCCCCCCGTGTTTCAGAGATGACAAAGGTGCGACGAAATTTATTTAATCAGGAAATGCTGTCCACAGCCAAAAGATCCAAGCTGCCCAGGAGCCAGTCTGTCTCTTCAGTGGAGGGAGTGAAACATAAATGGGCCAAGTCAGTTGATGAAGTGAAAGGTAAGTTACTTGAAGAGACTGTACTGATGTATTTGTGTAATATTTGTTTCATTGGGATATCCTCAAGAGATGCAGCATGTCATTGGGTTTTTAGGGCCTCAGGCAGATAGTTTACACACACATTACGAAATACACACTCAATAGGGTTCTTACCATGATTCAATAAAGCTACAGTAACCGT
This sequence comes from Neoceratodus forsteri, assembly GCA_016271365.2. Taxonomy (NCBI): domain Eukaryota; kingdom Metazoa; phylum Chordata; order Ceratodontiformes; family Ceratodontidae; genus Neoceratodus; species Neoceratodus forsteri. The sequence continues at coordinate 504,831,065 of CM028129.1, read as the reverse complement.
TATGTAGATACCACTGGCTTAAAGAACAGGTATTGCCTCTATATGTAATTCTATAAATTTACTCTCTGCAGTTCTATCATCTACTGGAGAGTTACTAGAGAGCACCTTTTTCTTATTTCACTTGGCTTTCTATGGTTTTAGAATACATTTATGCCATCTTATCCAGTTGCTCTGTATAATTTAATTAACTTTAATTAGGATTTCCTGACCTCCTAATGTACTTCTGTTACATGGCTATGAAATAAGCACGTTTATTCACAACAAAGTATGAATTTTTACTGGCCATCACACAGATTTGATGTTTCACAGCCCCAACAGTTATGCAAGGAACAGCCGTCTTTCTCCACAAGTCTCTCAACGTTTTCATCAGTTCCCCAAGGCGTTTTATCTGTGTCTCCTCTCTGGGGTACTTTTTTTTTTTTTTTTAAACCAAGTGGCCTTATAAAGCACTGTCCATAAGATGGGAGACCCTATTGCCTGCTGACTTCTCTATGGAGTGAGAAGCTTAGTTACTCGGACAGGCACACTCAGTGCCTCAGTGTAAACTGTTCAACACTTTCCCAATCCAGCAAGGGTAAAACACCAAACACTATCAGACTGTGAACGCTGCACAGTTAGAGGAATAATTGGAAGCGTTGAAAGAATGAAGATTGAGCATAAATGTTTTCATAGGATTCATAGGAGTATAGGAGTCAAAAGCAGAAATACCATATAGACTTACCAACATTTAGATGTTGGGTTAATAACCAAAATGTTTGTCTAGGGAGCATTTAAAGATCTCCATTCAGTCACTGTCCACAATGTCCTGTGTTAGTGAATTCCATATTGTAACCACCCTTTGGCTAAACTATTTACCTCTCTTGGTGGTGTAATTGTCTCCTTTTAGCTGTTTATTATGTCTTCTAAGACGTGTTCCTGTTTCTTTATACTCTAATCCCAGACATTCAGATAGATCTGAATTTTTTATGGCTTTATAAACCATACACAGGTCTCCCTGACGTCTTCTGTATTCCATTGAATACAGGTTCCGTTCAGTTAATCTTTGTTCGTAAGTAGGCAATTCTATGTTTGTGATCTTTCTAGTGGCTTTCCTCTGTATCTTCTCCAGGACTGTTATATCCCTGACATTATATGGTGACCAGAATTGCGCACGGTACTCAAGATACGGTCTAACCAAGGCTCCATACAGTGGCACAATAACTCTCCTGTCTTGGCTTGTGATATGTCTAAAAATGGGTCCCAATATCCTGTTGCTCCTAGAGGCCACATGTCTAGCATGTTCAGAAAAGGTTAGACCTAAATCCTTTTCCTTTTTGCTATTTTCAAGGAGAGTACCATTAAGATAGGACACAAAATAATATGGGGCCCAGGACAGATTTCTGGGACACCCCACTGCTGACATTTCCCCATTCTGAGCAATGTCCCTTAATTGAAACTTATTGTTTCCTCCCTTCCAGCCAGGAATTTACCCAGCTAATGATGTTCACGTTTAGTCTGATATCAGCAAGTTCTTTGTGAGGTACTGTGTTGGAAGCCTTGGTATAATCTAAATAGATCACATACACTGCAAAACCTTCGAGTGCCTTACTTGTAGGTTCAAAAAAGTAAAATAAATTTGACTGACAAGATCGACTATTGGTGAAACCACGTCCTATGTCTATTTTACCAGTATCCTTAACATGTTTTTCTATAAGGTCCTTAACAAAGCTTTCCATGATTTTACAAACTGTTGATGTTAAGCTAATTGGTCTATAGTTAGTTAGCTCTTCTCCTGAACATTTTTTGGAGTCACACTGGCTTGTCTCTATTCATTTATAACAGTTCCTTGGGAGATAGAGCAACTGAGCAATAGCCCAAAGGTGCAGCCAATTCAGTGGATAATTCCCTGAGTATCCCTGGATGGCTTTTATCAGGGCCTGGAGATTTATTTACTTTTAGTCTACCCAGTTTTGCCTTCACCTCATCAGAAGTTATATGGTATTGAATAAAGGTATCCTTATTTATTATGTTAACTTTTGAGCTTTCTTGTTTTGTTTGGTAAACTCCCAAGAAATAGTCATTAAAAGCAACAGCCATATCCTTCTCCCCATCAATAATGGTATTGTTTATTTTCAGTGGGCCAATTTTATGTTGACCTCCCCTCATAGTGTTTCCTTTTTTAGTTTTTGTTAACCGGGTAGGTGCACTAACCATGAAATGCCTATTTTCAGGCACGACCCGGGAGAGTACAACAATCAAAGACAGGTACATAGCATGAGTACAGTAAAATTACAATAGTATAGGTCAAAACAGTCAGTAGTAATGAATAAATGCAGCCAGGACAATAACAGTCAATGAAATTCACATAGCATTTTGGGCATAAAAATCCACACAGTCAAGGAGGAGATACCGCAACATAGCAGCAAAGACATATTGGTCATATTAGTCACAACAATGTAGGTTCAAATAGGCAGCGAAACAAGGCAAGGGCAAATTCCTGACTGGGCAGGATGCATTATCATGGCCTCCGAGACAAGACTCAGGTGTGCAGAGGTGGTAGATTAGCCCTCAGGAAGATAGTATGGGTAAGAAGCGCTATGAGATAGGGAGGTGAAAGTTAGGCGAGGAAGCATCTGGCGGGTGAGTGGACTGAGGAGGATTAAAGCAAATGCAGAGATAAGCAAGAGAGATGTAGGTGCAGCTCCTTTTTGAAGCTGCCATGGGATCCTGATATTTGAAGTGCTTGGGGGAGGGAGTTCCAGAGCTTAGGAGCAGAGTGATTGAAGGCAACAGAGCCTTTTGATGTTTTCATCTATGTACATTAAGCAGGGATTCACCTGCAAAGCGCAGTCCATAGGAGGAGGTTTGAGGTACCAGCAATGTTGCGAGCACTGAAGGGGACTGATTTCTGAGTATAGAGTCAGTCAGGGAGCCAAGAAAGTATTGACGGCAAGCTGAGGGGGATGACCAGCCCAGGTCCCTGTACAGTTGGCAGTGGTGCTTAAGCCGTGGTGACGAGGAGGCGTATCGACAGACATTGTTATAAGTGACATCCGACTTACGAAAGATGGTTTTGTGTGCAGCAGCTAAAGACTTTGTAGCCAAATTTATTTCAAAATCCTTTTTAGCTTTTTTGATCATCTATTTATATTTTTCAGCTTCAACTTGTATGAATTCCATGTGGCTGTTGACGCCTTATGTTTGTTTCTTGAAGGCCATATTCTTTGATTTAATCATCTTACTTATTTTATTGTTGAACCATGTGGGAATCCTACCCGTGCTGTTGTACTTAGTTCATTCAGGAACAAAATTATTCACACAGAACGAATATGGCTTTTATTCTTATCACACATCTCTTCAAGAGGCAAATGCATAAGTTCTTTCTCCCTGTCCCATTTGGAAAATATTCCCTCATTTTCTTATAGTCTGCTTTATTATAACATTTATATTTAGACTTCCCATTGACAATTGACCAAGTTTCTTTAATACTAATTTGTATCATGTTATGATCACTGTCCATCAGTGGCTCTCTGACTACGCAGCTAATGCTGTCAGAATCAAGATTGGTAATTACCAAATCAAGTAAATTAGACTCCCTTGTACTTTATTTAACTAGTTGATTCATATTATTGGTGATCATGAATTCAAGTGCTATTTCACTCGGTGTTTGTCCACAGTTATTTTCCCAGTTAATACTAGGTAAATTGAAGTCTCCAGTAATAATGGTTCTTGGTTCAGTCCCTTTTTCATATAATATACAGAATAATGGATGGGTAGGTGGTTCTGATGAGGATTTTACCCCCCTCCCCCGAGGGGTTGGATGCCACATAAACCCTGAGAGCAAAGCTCAAGGGCTTTATTAAGGCATCCCACCCAGAGGGTGTGTGTAAAATCCAGTTTTATACACCTACCCATCCTTTATTTTGTACAATTGCTGGGGAGCGTTCTTTCGCCACAGCAATTGTACAAAATAAATTTATATCTCTGTGGAGTCAAGCCGCGGACCATTGGGGTTTCAGCGTGGTCCGTATCGGCTCGGCTCCTGACATAAAGCACTGTTTACTTTTTTTTTTTATTTCCAACCAAAAAACATTTTCTGTGCCCGGTCGTATACTTGTTTAAAAAAGAACTTCTTACTGCCGACTCCTGTTGTCGGGCGGCGCAGAGAGCGTTGAGGAGCGGATGGCAGGGGACACACAGAGCAGAGGAAGATCGTAGCTAGTGCATGCTCCGAGCTAGGGAAACCGGGCGCGTGTTTGTTGTTCTGACCCAACTGGTTATAATGATAAAATTACTACCCGGTTTCCCTATGGGGGAAAAAAAGACGACAGCCAGTTATTATAGATTAATAAATTTATGAATTTGTTCTGATGACAGAGATGGTGATCTGTAAAAAGGCCCTATTTGTTTATTATTGAGAGGGTGTCTTTAATCCAAATCAGAACTGTAATTACTGTATAGGGTGGCTGTTTCCCATTCTGAGGTGTTTAGTTGATTATCAACGTAAATGGCTACCTCTCTTCCACGTTTAACGCTTGTCTTTATGAAACCGCGGATAACCTTCTGTATTTGTACACAAGTTGTCCAGAGTCCACCATGTTATGGTAACACAACAGACATGTATCTTTTCCTGCCCAAGGAGCCATTCTAATGCTTCTACTTTTTTATTTAAGCTTCATGCTTTCAGGGATATAATGTTTAAGCTATTCACCTTATAGTCCTTGTTATTTATAAAGACAATGCAGCTGTTAGTATCTAGATACCCCTTCCCACCGTCTTTTAGTTTAAACGACTCTTTATTTCCTGAGAGAACAGATTACCCAGTATTTTACTCCCATTTTTACTATGGTGCAGACCATCTTGTGCAAGCAATTCCCTGTGATCAACAAATTTTTCCCAAGTTCTGATACTAACATACTAAAAGCCAGCAGAATAGGCCTGACGGTCTTTCGTGTCTGCTTGGTAGCCAGCCCCTATCGGGCGCTCGCTTCTCCCAACCCCTTGTACCCGTGAGGGTCAATCTTGGCTTCAGTACCCCCATGCATCTGTCCCACCCCCTCTTGAAGCCCTCCACAGCGCCTTGCTCTCACTAGGACTCCCGGGCAAAGCATTCCATGGCTCCACCACCCTCTCTGTGAAGTAATGCCTTCTAAATTCTCCCCTATAGGTTCCTCCCTCCAGTTTCCATTCATGCCCTCTGGTTGTGCCCCTTTGCTTTAGCCTGAACATTTATTTGGCTCTACCCCTGTTAATCCCTTTCACATATTTGAAAACCTCAATCATGTCCCCCCATCTCTCCTCTCCTCCAGTGAATACAGCCCAAGGGCTTCCAGTCTATCCTCACAGGTCCTATCACCCATGCCCTGGATCATCCTGGTTGCCCTCCTCTGGACCCTCTCCAACAGTACTATGTCCTTCTTAAGGTGCGGCCTCCAGAACTGCACGCAATCAAGGTGCGGCCTAACCAAGGCGTTGTACAGAGGCAGGATCATCTCACTCCTCCTGGATGTTATTCCCTGGGCTATGCAGCCCAGTATCTTGTTTGCCTTTGCAGCCATTCTTCTGCAGTTCTCACTGTTGTTCATTTTGGTGTCTACCATCACCCCAAGGTCCCTTTCACTTGAAGTGGCTTGCAGTGGGACCCCCTCCCAAGGTATAAATATGCCCTGGGTTTCTGACCCCCAGATGCAACACCATACACTTCCCCGGATTAAACCTCAGTCGTTGTCCCCCCCGGCCAACCCTCCAGGGTGTCCAGATCCCTCTGGACTGCCACCCTTGCTTCCTCCCCGTCGGCCAGTGCTCCCAGTTTAGAGTCGTCCGAGAAGAGGCTCATCCTACTTCTAACTCCTGCCCTTATATCGGAGACATAGGCATTGAACAGGAGTGGCCCCAGTACCGAACCCTGGGGCACCCCACTGACTACCTTCCTAGAGGAGGAGACAATCCCTCTAACCACCACCCTCTGTGTTCTATCTGTAAGCCAGTTATCCACCCATCTAAGCCAACTGTCTTCCCACCCCCATCTCCAACTTTGTCAATAACCTGAAGTGGGGTACAGAGTCAAACGCCTTACTAAAATCCAGATATAAGACATCAACTGGTCTCTGTCTGTCCAGGGTCCCTGTCACCCAGTCGTAGAAATCTATGAGGTTGGTCTGGCACAATCTCCCCTGGACGAAACCATACTGTTTGTCATCTATGTGCCCCAGCCTATCCAGTTGCCTCCCGAGCATCCCTTTGATGAAGCCCTCCATTAGTTTGCCTACCACTGATGTTAAACTGACAGGCCTGTAATTTCCCAACTCCTCCCTAGACCCCCCTTTGTGGATGAGCACCACATGAGCCACCCTTCAATCCTGAGGCACCCTTCCTGTCTGGAGAGAAGCATTGAACAGCACAGCTAGTGGAGCTGCTAGTTCGTCCGCCACTTCCTTCAGTACCCTTGGATGCAGCCCATCCGGTCCTGGTGCCTTGTCAGTTTTCAGCGCCCATAGGGCCTCCCTCACGCTGCCCTCTCTAATTTCCCCCTCCCTAGCCCTCTCCTCAGTAAAGCCCCGTCCTCTTCTGAGCCTGGCCCACTTGGTACCCCAGTTAATGTTATTCAGTGGCACCATCTCCTAAGACTGGTAATCTTTTTTTATTTTATAGTTCCATTCCAGATGCTTCCGGGGGACAGGTAATATTTCAGAGAAAGTGATTTTACAGTCTAATTCTAGTAAGGTTTTATGCAGGATTTGGAAATCTAGCAAAAGTTTGCTCTCTGATATATATATATTTTTAATATCAGCTGTCAGCTTAACATCAGTGGTAGGCACTGATGTACTGCGTGCAGTTCTGGAGACCCAATCTCCGCAAAGACGTAGGATGGAAGCTGTCCAGAGGAGGGCAACTACAATGGTGCAGGGTCTGCACCGGAAGACATATGAAGAGAGACTTAAGGAGCTTAATATGTATAGCCTCGAGGAAAGGAGGGAGAGGGGGGACATGATAGAAACTTTCAAGTACCTCAAGGGAATCAACAAAGTCCAAGAGGGTAGCATCTTTCAAAAAAAGAGGTGTGCAATAACAAGGGGGCACAATTTGAAGATGGGGGCGGCTCAGAGGTAATTTAAGGAAGTATTTTTTCACAGAGAGGGTTGTGGATGCATGGAACGGCCTTCCGGAGGAGGTTGTGGAGTCAAAAACAGTGGTGGAATTCAAGCATGCATGGGACAGTCATAAGGCAATTCTAGGGGGTGGGGGTAGGAAGAAGTAGGCTGCTGGTTAACTAGGATCTGCAGCTTATACATTAGGTAGGGAAATGGGCAGACTGGGTGGGCCAAGCGGTCCTTATCTGCCGTCAAATTCTATGTTTCTATTGGTTCCGACATGTACTATTACATCTTTTGGGCCTGATATTCCTTTTAGTAGTTTTGTTGCCAGAACACGCATGTCGTCTACCCCTGCTCCTGGGAAGCAGAAATTATTTCTTCTTTATTTAATTTAGTTGTGCAATGGTCAGTGTATCTAGTCGTTGAGTCTCCCAACATAAAACTTGGTTCGGTGTTACTCAGATTATCTAGAGCTTGTTTCCTCTACTAGGGTAATATGACTTGTGTGTGGTACATTTGCATTGTCTTCTATTACAATTACATTTTCACTACTGTTAGTAGATATTACAGACTCAAACTCAAGGTTAGTTTCACTTGGGGTACATTTGTGCTTGTTGTTGGGGACTGTTCAGTCTTACTTTGAGATTCACTCTTGCAGCAGGCAACACCTTTAAGACTGAAGCCGGCAGGTGCCAGCACTCCACGTAAACTTTATAGCTAGCAGAATCCAGCAGGGGACTGCACCCTTCCCCGACGTCACGTATGATGTAAAAGGGGCAGTCCCTCAGCCCATCCCCAGTTCTTTTCTGGTTGACCGTGCAAGTTAGATCTCCACGGACAGCTTAAGCTAGTCGACCACCATCTTTCTGCATTTTCCAACGCCTTTTTGCCTTTTCAGTTTTTCCCAAACGTTCATGTCATCTTCTTCTCCAACTTCATCAATCGAGATGCGCCTTTCCAAGTGCGCATGCAGTAAGCAGATCCCGCATAAAGACAGCCATTCGGCCTGCCTTTTTTGCTTAGGCCCAGACCACAATATCAAGGCCTGTCAGCACTGCCGTGATTTCAATCCACGCACAGGGCTCTAGCGCCAGAAGACCCTCGAAGCTTTCTTGCTGAAGAAACAGATATCTGCTATGGAGAAGGAACTTCATTGCAGGAGCTCGTTGTCTTCTCACTCATCCTCCTCTTCTCATAAAGAGATGAAATCGAGCAACAAACACAAGCACTGGGAGAAACACAAGGAGAAGCCCCAGGCAGAAGATTGCCCTCTGTCCCCGATGAAGTCAGTGACCTCTGGACAGGTTTCCAGGCTCCCGGTTACTAAGCCTCCCTCTCTCCCTCATCTCTGTTACGGGAGAAGGCCCTTCAGGGCGTGGGAAGTCTTCTTGCATCTCTCAGTCTCTCAAGCTTAAGCCCATCACCCCTGGATGCTGTAAGCCTGGTGGCCCGTCTGGTGACCTTTTGGGCGGCAGGCTGCTGTCTAGCACCCTCCTGGCCATGGTGTCTGCTGAGTCCGCCTTACATCAGGGGCCGGTGCTAACCAGCGGCACCCGGGACGGTCGCCCTCTTCCTCCAGAAGCAATGGGCGTATGTCCCACTCAGGAGCCACCCCTCCTCCTCAGGCGACTCCACCTAGGTGTCCGACAGCTAGTTCTCCTGCCCGGCCTCCACCTGCATCGACTACATCAGCGCCGGCCTCGCCAGCGCTCATTCAAAACAGCCCAGTGCCCCTGCAGACGCAGGTTGACTCCGGCGCCCCAGTGTGCTGACACCAGGGAACCTGATGCCCGATGGCCGGACATCAGACCTGCAACCTCCGATGCCTGGAGACAACCCCTGGGTACTGATGTCAGGGGACCTAGGCCAGACCGACCCAGTGCCGGGGTTACCCCAACCGGACAACCTGATGCCGGGGCCATCCAAGCCAGACCCCCGCCGGATACTCGACTCCGCCCACAGACCCCCCCTTGCAGGGCCTCAACAAATTGTGGTGTGGTGGGCCTACTTCAGAGACAAAGAAGCCCCCATGACCCCTTCTAAGCCGGGCCCCCAAGGACCTCCTCCAGCCAAAGCCTTGGGCCACCCTACTACCCCACCTTCTAAAGGACCAGTGCTGGACAAGGCGCTTGCTTACTCCTACGGAACACCCTCGCAGGCCACCAAGGTTGCCTTCCCCCTCTCCGGACTCTGACGAGGATTTCTTTCTCCTCAAGCTCTTGGGGACCAGCCCCATGTCAGACCCGGATATCAGGAAGGACACCCCACGTTCCCCACCTGACAACCCCTCGTTCATGTATGTGATGCATCACATCCAGGAACTGAGTGGATGGGACACAGAAGACCTCGACCCAGAATGGAAGAGGTTGGCTGCTTTTGTTTGAAAGAAGGATGCCCTACCCATGGTGCACCGTCTGATGATCAGTTCCTACAAGAACACCAACAAGCTTGTGTGGAAGCATCCTTTCTTGACTGACTGTATCCAAAAAGTCAGACCATTTGTACACTGTTCCCTGGGAAGACCCCTTTTATGGGGCACAACCAGAGGCCGATTCTGTTGTGCTGAAAGCCGACCACGGTAGGTCTAAACAACCGCGGCACCTCATTACTGAACCCCCAGATAGGACTCCAAGCAGTTCGATTATCTGGTTAGGAATGTTTTTTTCCTTCGCTACGTCTGCCATCCGATCGGAAAACTTCCTTGCCCACATGGTACACTACCTCTACTTCTGGCCCCCGGCTTGCTTTCTCAGGAGCAGTGCGCTGTAGTCCATCCAGACCGAAGGTCTCTTCATCTTCATGTGTGGCTCCTGAAGATGTAGCAATTGTTAGGTTTGGAGTTTCCGAGAAGGTGGTGGCTGTCCTGGTGGCTGCCAGAAAACTCTCCACCAGGGCCACTTATTCCATGAAGTGGAAGCGTTTTGCTCTGTGGGCTGCTTCCTATCACCTGGATCCTTTCACTTCCTCAGTGAGTCAGGTTCTGGAGTACCTGCATTTCCTTTTTGATGCAGGACTGTAGTACTCCTCCATTAAGGTTCATCTCTCTGCCATTTCGGACTTCTATATACCCGTTGATGGGAGTAAGGTGGCCCAGCTGGGTATGTCCCATACATTTTTAAGAGGCATACTTCACTTGAAGCCTCCCATCCAGAATCCAGCCCCTCCGTGGGATATGAATTTTCTGTTAGAAAAGCTTACTTTAGCCCAGTTTGAGCCAGCCACAACTTACGAGCTACCCTTTCTGTCATGGAAAGCATTATTTTTAGTTGTTAGTTCTGCTTGGAGGATTTCTGAGCTTCAGGGTGTCATGTGTGAGCCCCCTTATTTGAATTTCCACAAAGAAAGGGTGTCTTTGTGTACCACGCCTAAGATCTTGCCAAAGTCAGTCTTCGACATTCATTACGCTTGGGTCTAGGCCAAAGGACTGGACTCTGTTCTGGAGCTTGTCTGTAAGAATTTTAGAGCTGGGGAGCCGGGCGCTGGAGACGCTGCCACCAACGAGGCAGACGATTGTGTGTGGCACTTCGCGACTGGCCCATAACAGGACGCAGCCCCACCAGCTCCTCATGTTTTTCCCCGCAGTTGAGGAAGGGTCTCAGCGAGGGAGTTTCACAGCAACTGCGTCAGCTCTGATCTGACTTCGAGGTGGCACTCTTGCAGCAGGTATTGCACTTAGGACTAATGCCGCCAGGCATTAGGACCCCACATAAAAAAATCTTCTAGCCAACAGTCTGTGGCAGTGGTCTGCCCCCGATGTCTGCTCCGCCCAACTTCTAACGTCGTATAAAGGGGCAGACCCCTGGCGCCATCTCAGTTCTTTTCCTACTGCCGACTCGCTTAGTCTGCCTCCACTTGGATACCGTGCCTTAGCAGTCGACCACCTTTTTTTGCGCTTAGTAAAAGCAGTTTTCAAATAATCTTTCTTGATCGATAAATAGTTATTTTGCATGTCTTCGTCCTCCTCACTGTGGCAAAAATCAGAGTGCCAGTATGGCAAGCAGATCCCGGCCAAATACGGCCATGAGGCCTGCCTGATCTGCCTAGGCCCCGACCATCGGCCCGACGACTGTCCACACTGCAAAAAGTTCAACAATAAAATGAGGATCCGAAGAGCGTTGGCACTCAAGGCCTACCTTCTGGAGAAGAAAGTAGCGTCCATGCAGAAATCCCCATCGGGACTCAGCTCTTCGTCTCCCACAAAGGAGTCTCCCCATAGAGAGAAGTCATCAGGGAAGCACCAAGGGAAACAGATAGGGTCAGGCCAGAATCCCGCCCAAAATCTCCCCAGAGAGCTTCTTCCTCGGCCTCTGGCGGGAGGTCAGGATCAGTCCCTCCATCTTCCACTGGGACTAGTTCTGAGAAGACGCCCTCTTCTTCTGCTGACAAGCCCAGAGAGCAGTCTTCTTCATCGGGGCGCTTGGACTCCCAGGTCCCCCTGGCTCACCAACCCCATAAAACTTTGCATGGGTCGACCCAGGTGGGGCAGTCGCCCGCTGGTAGGCCTAAGGAGACAGGCCATAAATCCAGTGGATTGTCCGACAGGCACAGAAAGTCAGATGACTCCTCCGGACTACAGGAGACCATCCGCCTGTGGACACCTCCTCCTCCTCCAGCTAAGGGGAGCTCACCAGCGACAAGTGACCCTCAGGCCGGGTGACATCGACAGAAGGCTAGCCCCAATCACCCGATAAAAGGCAGTCGCCAACTGGCGACCAGACGACCAGTCACCTGACAATGCTCAGCACACACCAGACGTCGGTTCGGACGACCGCTCACCTATATACACGGAGCCCAACCCACAACTAGATACAGCAAGGACGACCTCCCCAGAGTGGACGCCAGCAGCAGACACTTCAAAAGTCCAGACGTCCGGTCCTTCAAACCCGATGCTTCCGCCACCGGTCGTCCCTTTAGCGGACATCTGGGCCCTATTCACCTCATGGTGGAATACAGTGAAAGGGGACCTGCTGTACAGGCCACCGGATCCCCCACTTAAAGAAACACCAGTGCCTCCTCCGACCCCTGACATGGCACCAGGTGAAGGCTCTCATCCACCTCCCAGTCCAAAAGGGAAAAGGAGACATAGGCCATCTACTGTTCCCTCTTCCAGTGGCCGGCCGTCGTCCACATCTGGAGACAACGCAGGGGATTCGTCCTCTGAATCTTTGGACGATGAGGGCTCTTGTCCTCCATCCCCAAGACCGAAGGATTTTCCCAGATCTCCACCGGATGATCATTCCTTCCTAGATATAATGAGGCACATCCAGAATATATATGAATGGGACACAGAAGAGTTGGACCCGGAGAGGAAGAGGCTGGCTAAATTTCTGGGTGCCAAAGACCCCAAACCGCTGGTTATACCTCCTCTAGTTGAGCCTTTTCAAGACATTACCAGGCTAACCTGGAAAAAGCCGTCCTCCACATAAGCAGTGCCTGGGAAGGCGGATAGGTTGTATAAACCCCCGGAAGATGAACCCTTCCTGGGGGAGCAACCAAATGCTGGCTCCATGGTGCACGCCGCTGCTTATAGGCTACTCACCCAATCCAGACACCTCAGCTCCTACCCTCTGGACCCAGAGTCTAAAAAACTGGATCACTGGGGCAGGAAGGTCTATACCTCTGCCACTGGGACCATTTGTTCGCCGAACTTCTTGGCCCACATGGTTACTTACCAAAAATCATTGTGGGGGGAAAAAAACATGGAGCTGGTCGAGACCTAACCTGATTCAGACACAAAAAATGAATTACTAGCCTATGTCCAATCCGGCATGGATGTGGACAAGTATGTCCTCCGATGCTCCTATGATTAGTCGGACATGGCAGCCAGAGCAGCAGCATCAGGGGGCTGTCTGCATAGACATGCCTGGCTCAGGGTGATACGATTCTGTCAGGACCTCCAAGTTGCAGTCTTGGATGCCCCCTTCTAGGGCCCAGTCCTTTTTTTTGGCCAAGAGGTTGAGGGCATCATAAATGGCCTTCAAGACTCTGGGAAGGCAGTTGCCAACATACACAAGATGTACAAGTCAGAACCGCAGGTGGCACATCTGTGCCCTTTTCGTAAACCTCAAGGCCAGCAAGGAAACCGCCAATTCCATGGCAAGGGTTTTAAGCACTATGTTCTTCCCATCAGGAGCCCAAGGTCCCAAAAAAGCCCAATGCTCCCAGACACCCCTCACCCAACCCCCAGGGAGCTGCATGACTTTCAACCGCCTCGCCCCAGTCATCAGTCCTTGGGGGGGGGGGGGTAGGGGGCAATTCCCCCTCTACTTCTCAGAATGGAGCAATATCACTTCAGATCAGTGGGTGCTACAGGTCATTCAGAGGGGATACACCGTAGAGTTCCTGAGCGTTCCCCCAGACAACCCACCTTCTCCCTCCCACTGTTCAACCAACCATGCTCTTCTTCTGGAGCAAGAGGTCCAGTTCCTCCTGCAGAAGAAGGCCATCTAGCCAGTCCCACCCTCCCAGCAGGGCAAAGGCTTTTACTCCCATTTTTTTCTTGGAGCCCAAGAAAACGGGAGATCTTCGCCCCATTCTAGACCTCAGCCACCTCAACAAGTTCGTTCTGTACAAGAGGTTTCAGATGGTGATCTTGGCAAGCCTTTTTCCCCCTTCTTCATCAAGTGGACTGGCTATGCTCCCTGGACATGCAGGATGCCTACATGCATATAAAGATCCTGCCCTCTCACAGGAAGTTCCTTCGTTTCCTGTACCAAGGCCACCACTGCCGGTTCAGGGTGCTCCCTTTTGGCCTGTCATTGGCACCCAGAGTCTTCACCAAGTGCCTCACGGTGGTAACTGCAGCGTTGAGGAGAGGACACTTTGTCTACCCCTACCTCAACGACTGGCTGCTGTCGGCCCAGTTGGAGGACCAGCTAATTGGTACTCTCAAGGAGACAGAGTTGTTCTTTTCTCTAGGCATCACTCTGAACTGGCTGAAATCTCAGCTCTGGCCCTCTCAACGGCTTCAATATATTGGAGCAGTGCTCGACATCCATCAGGGCAGGGCTTTCCTGCCGAGAGACAGGGCGCTTCACCTAGGCGAGCTGTCTCGAAGGATCTAGACATCGGACCAGATCCCCGCAAGGGTAGTTCTGCAGTTGTTGGGACATGGCAGCTGCCATAGCCATAGTCTCTCCTTCCCCCGATTGAATATGAGGAGCCTTCTGTGGCACCTCAGAGTCCAGTGGGACCAGGACTCGGACGACTTGGACTCTCCCATCCAGATATTGGAAGTGGTTCGTTGCTCCCTCCAATGGTGGCAAAACCTGACTCACTTGGAGCTGGGAGTACCTTTTCAACGGCCAAGCCCGTTGCAGGTCCTTACCCAGACACCTCAGGACTAGGCTGGGGTGCCCACCTAAACAAGCATCAGACAAAGAGGATCATGGTCTGCCATAGAGAGGTCTCTCCATAGCAACGTACTGGAGATGAGGGCCATTCTGTATGCCCTTCAGGCCTTCCAGGATCAGCTCTTCCGAGGTCTACTCTTAATCCAGTCAGACAATACCCCGGTAGTCTTTTACGTGAACAAACAAGGGGGCATTCGCTCATACCCCCTATGCAGGGAGGCCATGAGAGTTTGGGAGTGGGCAGTAGAGCGCGATCTGTTCTTCTTAGCGGTTCACGTGCCAGGAAGTCGGAACGTTCTCGCCAACAGTTTGAGCCACTCTCTCTCTCTTTGAATCATGAGTGGGAATTGCTTCAAGAAGTAGCAAACGACCTCTTCGACAGATGGGGTCGTCCAGAGTTGGACCTCTTTGTGTCCCCGTGCAGTGCCAAACTGCCAGATGTTTGCTCGCTAGATCCAGAGCCTGGTGTTTTCTGGCAAGATGCATTGTTCCTCTCTTGGACAGGGAGGTTTATCTATGCCTTTCCTCCTTTCCCTCTGATTCAGAGAATAATGCTCAAATTTCAGTCAGAGGGGTCCAGAAGAAAAAATGACTCCCCTTAGTAATGTTGTTTCTTCTAATGGAGTCTTGCTGTATTCTGACAATAGCAGTGAGTCCCAACCTTCGAACTGCCCCGGAGATGAGAGTTAACTTTCCATGCCAGGCATGGAACGCTGAGCTCGAGCTCGGTTGAGAGACTGTCTGTTGCTGTTCAAACTCAAACCGTCAGATCTTTACGAGCTAAACTCACTAAGGTCCTGTGTGGAAGCTGTAAACCTACACTAGCCAACTGGCTACTAAACATAAAACAGATTTTTTGGTCCCAAAACAAAGACTCAAGTCAGGAGACCCAAAAAATGAAAAACACAACACCCACTCACCCAAGGAAACAAGGGGTGAAAACAACAAGGTGGGGCACCTGCTGAGTGCCAACACTGCCACTGCCCACCCACATCCCAAAAACAGAGGTTCTGAGAGGGGAAGGCAGGGGGGGAGGTCAGAATACTGAGGGAGTGTTTTGGAAAAGCTCATCCTGTCTCCTTTTGAACCAGTCGCGACGTGCGAGCTACACCTCCCCTCTTGGAAGGCGTTATTTTTAGTTGCCATTACTTTTGCTCAAAAGATTTCCGAGCTTCAGGGCCTGATGTGCAAGGAGCCTTACCTTGTGTTTCACAGGGACAGGGTGCAGCTACGTACAAATCCTAAGTTTCTTCCAAAAGTGGTGTCTGCATTGATGCTGAACCAGGACATTCAGCTTCCAGTTTATTACCCAGAGTTCTCTAATAGGGTGAGGCCCTGTTACATATTCTGGACTTTCATCTGGTTCTTCATTACTATTTAGACCAAACTTGTTCTGTTTGCAAGACGGACCAGTTGTTCATGGCTTTTGCTCAGAAAAAGGCAGGGGATCCTGTCACTAAGCAGACCCTAACCAAATGGTTAGTGCACTGCATCACTTTTTGTAATCAGCATCACGGCAAACCCTTACCGGGCTTGGTTAAGGGTCATTCCACCAGAGCAATAGCCACTTAATTTGCCTCTTTGAGGAACGTTTCAGCAGCAGATTTATGCACTGCAGCCACTTGGAGCACTGTCCATACATTCATTAGACACTACAGTTTGGACATAGCCTCTGGGAGGAGAGCAGGATTTGGGCTGGTTGTCCTGCAGGGACTACTCTCATAAGAGGTAGACACCCCTCTGCTTCAGTCGTTCATCCACCCTTCTGACCGGGACCTATCTAGGGATATTGCTTGGGACTCAGTCCCAAGTGTAATACTTGCTGCAAAAGCTCCACCTCGAAGTCAGATAGTATAGTTACGTAAGAACTTACTGTAACAGTAGATCTTCGAGAGGAGCTCTTGCAGCAGGTGACTTTCCCACCCAGGTCATTTCTTTACTTATAGTTCTCTTGAGTTGGGGAGTTTCATTCTCGGTTCTCCCAACATTTTCAGCCTGGTCTCCAGTGGGGAACTGAGATGGAGCCGGGGGTCCTCCCTCTTTATACTACGTTAGACATTAGGCGGAGCCGACGTCGGGGGCAGACCCCTGCCACAGACTGCTGGCTAGAAGATTTTTCCGTTGGGTCCTAACACCTTGTGGCATTAGTCCTAAGTGTAATACCTGCTGCAAGAGCTCCTCTTGAAGATTTACTGTTACGGTAAGTTCTTGCGTAACTGTATTTTCCTCACCTTGGCCTACTCGACACCGAGATTCATTGATGCTGTAAGTTCGGCACTGTTCACGGCACCGATTTTGCTTTCTTTTACTTCTTTTGACAGTTTTTTTGTGAGATGTTGTTTTTCTGTCTTTTTTTTTTGTTTGTTTGTTTTGTTTTCTTTCCATCAACCATGATGTCTGGTCCAGGGCCTAAAAAGTAATCGAAAAAGTGAGAGTTCCCCCATGCGTCGGTGCCCCCGTGGCAACTCCATGACCATGTCTGACCCACATTACCACTATTTTTCTTGTTTGGGTCTCTGCCACGCTATGGACGAGTGCGATGCCTGTTTTTTGATGGATTACTGCACTCTTAGTTTTCGCCCAGTGAGGTTGGGGAAAGACCCCCCAACCTTCAGTGGTCGGTATCGCACTTGGGATGCCAAAATAAGTTCTCTGGGCTCCTCCCCTGAGCCCCTCCCTGGTTGTATATAGGCCAGTGGAGAGAAGATCTCCTCTGTTTCAAATCTTGCTGAAACAGTTGGTCTCAGCGAGGGGTTGGTGGGGCAGTTGTCCTCCTTGGAGGGGGGAAGGGACTTAGCACCTCTCATTGTCCGGTGTCTCCTCTGAGACTCTGACGACCCGAAGTGTGGCACCACAGCAAACACTGGGCCTGCTCTGGTGGTCCTTTTCGTGCCATGGCCCAATGCTCTCAGCTTTCAAGGCCCAGATGGGATGGCACCGATCGTGTACCCAGGATCTACCCCGACACCACTCTTTGTGTCCGAGGGCCTAGGGCCCAGAGGGTCGCCAGCCTGGAGATCTCCCTGATCTCATCCTCAACCACGGAGAGTGAAGACTGGGATGATCCCGACTGGCTGCCCAACTCTGAGGAGCCCCTGGATGCTTCCCAGGTCATCTTGAGGCCTTTGGTTGGTCTGGAGGTTGTGGGCTCTCCTTTCGGTGCCTCCCACTGTGCTGCTTCCCCTTAGCCCTCTGGAGCTGCCTCTGGCGTCGAGGACTCTTTTAGTGCGGACCACAGCACTTCTGGGGATTACGGCACCGGGCTGTGTCGATTGGAGAGTCGGTGCCGTCTCCGGTGTCATCTGTCTCCAATGTTCCTTTGGATGCGGAGGCGAGCTCAGGTGCTAGTAATGGTGCCGGGGTGGGGTCTGCAGTTGCTTCCTCGGCAACTCGGTCCTCTCCTTCTCCTGCTAGCCCAGATTCTTTTTCTAGGCCTCTTCTGAGTGGCAAGTCTCTCTCTCTCTAGGGGGGAGGGCTTGGCCGGTGCCATCCCTGGAGCCTCTAGGGGCTCTGTGAGGAGCCGTAGTGCTGATGCCTCTTTGTTTTCCCATCCTCTTAGAGGGAGCTCTGCAGTTGAAAGGGACAGGGGCCACCATCTGGGTTCTGTACGGCTCTGATCTTTCTTCGAGGGGGCTCTTGCAGCAAGCAACACTGGTAGGACTGAAGCTGTCAGGTGCCAGGACCCCACCGAAAACTTCTAGCTAGCAGTCTACAACGGCAGACACCCTCCCCCTTCCCTGGCGTCCGCACTCTGATGTTGGCATATCCTGTAACAGGGTCGGTCCTCCAGACCAACCTCAGTTCTTTTCCCGCGTCGAACCACGCCCATCAGACCTTCACAGACGCCAGTTTCTTTTTACCTTACTGTTTCTCCCCATGGCCCTGGTTGACTCCTGCTTTTTCCAGGCATCCCTTTTATCTCTTGCTGCCATCTGCCCACACCCGTCTCCCGATCGGGCCACCACCTTGCTACTCCCACGGCTTACCCCCTGTGGCAGGGAACCCCCAACTCCTCACCAGGACCAGATCCAGTACAGGTGGTGCCCTCTGAGATGGTGCATTAGGCGGATGGCCATCAAGCTGCTTGACCTGGCTGCCAGTTTCACTTTTTCCAGCTGCGGAGCATTCAGTGCCAACAATGGTCATGCCATGCACATGTCCACATGTAGCGTGCCTGCCGGCTGTTCCCCCTTCGTGCCCCACTGCATTGGCCATGCGTGCCAACGCCTTGCCTCCGCTAGGTGTCAGTCAAACACCAACTGCTGTTCCCCACCATCCCTGGGAGACGAGAGCAGTCCTCCAGATGTTCGATCCTCTCCCATCCTGGTTGGCCCCCAAAGACCCGCTCGCACCACGAACACGGGTCGCCAGCGTGGCAGGAGGTAAGACATCACTGCCTCAGCCCTCCACGCTACCGGGCCAGCATGCGGACGCCAGTTTCAGTCGACCGCCATTTTTCTCGCGCTTTTAACCCACGATTCCTTTATTTTTCTTTCGATAAAAACATAGTTTTTTTTCAGTGTTGCTTTACTTTGTCTTCTTCTCCAGCTTCATCTTCCAACCAGCCTACGGAGTGTGTCTGTGGCAAGCAGCTTCCATCCAAGAACGGCCGCACTTCTTGCCTGCTCTGCTTAGGCCTTGACCATGACGCAGAGGCCTGCCAGGACTTAAACCAGGCCACACAGAGTCATCATTTGAAGACCCTTCAGAGCTTCTTGCTGCAACAGAAGTTAGCCATGATGGAGAAGGAGCTTCAGGCCAAAAGTTCCTCCTCTTCCCCAGCCTGCAGGGCGTCGACTTCTGCCTAGAAGGTGATGAAGTCCAGCGGGAAGCATAAACATTGGGACCGTCCTTGGTCAGCCTCCCACTCTCTGTCACCACATAAGCCGGCGGTTGCCTTCGGGTCTTCCTCGGGAGGTTGGCTGTCCACCTTTGGCAGCCCTTTCCCCTCCTGGGTTACCAATCTCACAGCCGCTCACCCTCATCTCTGTTTTGGGCGGAAGCTCCTCGGGGCAGCGGACTTTGTCCCCTGCCTCCCAGGCCCTGACGCTTAGGCTCACAGTTCCCACAGGTCCTCAGCCAGGCGGTTCGACCTGGGTTACCTCTTCTGACGGTAGGTTCTTGCCCGTCTCCCCCCTCCCGTCTTAGTGTTGTCTTCATCAGTCCCTGTTTATTTGGCCGGCGCCTCCAGGCATCACCCAGAGCAAGCACTCGCCTCCTCCTCCATGCAGGCTATGCCTTTCCCTCCATCGAGAGGGAACTTGCCTCCACATGCGTCCACTTCTCCTTTGGGGCCTACATTGGCCATTTCACCAGACTGGTGTCAGCCGTAGCCTGTCAGGCTGACACGAGCTCCGCTCTCGCCTGCAGTAACAACGCCTCAGCCATCGTCAACTCCGCCTCAACCTGTGCCACAACCCATGCCAGCTGATACTTCTGGAAATCCCCAGCTGGCACCTGAGAGACTGACGCCAGGGTACCTAATGCCTCTGGGTTTGACGCCAGGGTACCCGACCCCTCAGTGACCAATGCCAGGGTACCCAACGCCGCCTCATCTACCGACACCTCATTACCCACCTAATCATTATCCTTCCCGATCATATAATCCACCTCCTCCTGTGGATTATAATGCTCTGTTCGGAGCCTGGTGGGCTTTTATGAAGTATAAGGGTACCCCCAAGGGGCCTGCTACTCCTCCTCGGGACTCACCTCCTCAGGACACTGTCCGGGCAGGGACCTATCCTTCCCTGTTCTCCTGGATCTTCTATCAGCTGCAAGGACTGATGTAGGGAGGAGCATCGCCTGCTGATGCTGGTCCCAGAGAGTGACCCATCCAGGGAGGATTCTTCCTCCTCGAAAGCATCAAAGGATTCCAGGGGCCCTTCTGATGATACTGAACCCTGCAAGGAGACTCCCAGGTCTCCCCCGGACAATCCTTCCTTTTTGGACGTGATGCAACACAGTCCCCGATGGACTGGGAAACAGAGGAGTTAGATCCTGAATGTCAGCGCCTGGCTAGCTACCTCCACAAGAAGGGGACCCTCCCTCTGGCAGTGCATCCCCTCATCGACTTCTATGAGGACATCGGTATGGCCACCTGGAAGCATCCTTTTTACGCCCCTACCTTGGCCAAGAAGGCCGACCGATTTTATCATGTGTCCATGGGTAAACCCTACTTGGGCGAAAAGCCAGAAGCAGACTTTGTGGTCATTAACGCAGCCCATGACCACACCAAGAAACCCAGGCACCTCAGCACCCACCTTCCTGACAAGGAATCTCACCAAATTGTCCATATCCCCTCTCGGCAATCCTTCATCTTCTATATCCTCTCCATCCTCTCTCTCTCTCCATACCATCCCTACCCTAACCCCAGATCAGATCTCCCCCCCCCCGGCACCACCTGTACTCCAATCCTATTGTCTACCTAGGAATCTTGCCAAATTGCCCAAATTCCGTCTTGGCAATCCTTCATCTTCTATAACCTCTTCCTACTCTCTCTTACCACTCCATACCTACTCTAACCCTACATCCTCTCCACCTTGCTCCACCTATATCTAACCCAATTGTCAGTACTAATGTATCGTTAGATATGATTATGATTGTACACCTTGTCATGTGCCTTATGGCTCTTCTTGCACTTATACGTCATACCTTTTCCGAATGATGTATAACCTACTGTATGTTGAATTTCTTGGATGAAAATGTTTGTATATTTAATTGGTCAACGTCGATCTCTTAATATGTCTGTAATGTATCTGTACCCCTGGTCGTCCCTGAAGAGGGACTTGTCAGTCTTAGTGGGTCTACCCAGTCATCAAAATTCAAATAAATAAAATAAATTTGGCAAGTGAGTCTGTGCTTCTGCCACTCTGCCTATCTGGACTCAGAATTACCTGGTCCATATTTTACAATACCAAAATGCCCTATGGGACCTGGCCTGGGACCTGGTGTAAGCTATTCCCGAGGACTCCATGAAAGACCAACTGGTCCAGCTTCTTAAGTCTGGCTCGGACGTGGGCAGCCATGTGGTTCAAGCGGCCTACAACAGTCGATGCACCCGTGCACACAGCAGCTGAGGACTCTGCATCCTTCGTCACTCCTGGCTACATTTCAAGGTTTCCCCCTGATGTTCAGGGTAGAATCCTAGATGCCCCTTTTCAGGGTTCTGTCCTATTTGGAGGAGATGCCCAGAATGTCCTCTTCCATCTCCAGTAGTTGGGTAAGGCCTTAAAGCCAGTACATTCCATGTACCATTCATAACCCAGGTTCTCCCAGCATCCATCCTTTCACTGGCACCCAGACAGCAGTCCAAGGGCCAGCAGCCAAAAGGTGCATTGACGCGCATGAGGCTTCTACCAGCCCCTGGTTCCACAGCCTGACTCCTTGCCTGCCCCGCAGAGGTCTTGGGTAGGCGGTAGGGGGTTTCTTTTCCTTATACCCAGAGGGGTGGCACGTTAATTCAGACCAGTGTGTTCTCCAGATCATTGAAAGGGGTCACACCCTTGAATTTATAAAGATTCCCTCAGAAAGCCCTCCCTTGCAGTACCATTACCCTCAGGCCCACATCGCCCTCATCCAGGAGGAGATTTGGGCATTCCTGTGCAAAAGGGCCATAGAATCAGTTCCCTCAGCTCAGCAAGGAAAGTGGTTCTGTTCCCACTTTTTTCTAGTCCCCAAGAAGACAGTGGACATGAGACTGATTCTGAATTTCACCCGTCTGAACTGATACATAGAGTATAAGCACTTCAGTATGGTCACTCTGTAAGTGCTGTTACCCCCTCCTTTGCCAGGGGGACTGGCTGTGTTCACTGGACATGCAGGATGCCTATCTCCATATCCTGGTTTTCCCACCCCACCACTGGTTCCTTCATTTTTGCTTTCAGGGGCCATTTTCAGTTTCATGCCCTGCCTTTTGGCCTTTTCCTTGGCTCCCCAAGTCTTCACCAAGTGCCTGGCAGTGGTGACTACGGCTCTTCGGAGACAGGGATTTTATGTCTTCCCCTGTCTGGACAATTGGCTGTTGACAGCCCCCTCCAGGGCTCAATTTATTCGGACCCTGGAGTTCACCTTTCAAGTATTCCAAGTCCTGGGAATGAGACTCAACCTGACCAAGTCTTGTCTCTCTCTGAGCCAGTTCCTCCAGTATATAGGGGCTTTGCTAGACTTGTGCCAAGGCAGATCCGTCCTGCTACAGGGCAGGGTGGAATGTCTGATAGCACAGGCCCAGCTGGTATCCTCCTCCTGTCAGGTTTCAGACAGATCTTTTCTTCGTCTTTTGGGGCACATGGCAGTGGTCATGGCTACAGTTCCACTAGCTTGCTTGCATATGAAAGTCCCTCAGTGGACCCTCCAAGTTCAGTGGGACCAATGCATCGACAGCTTGGATCAGCCTGTGCTAGTTTCCAGTCCAGTGAAACAGACCCTGGAGTGGTGGCAGAACCCCTGTCCAATCTCATCAAGGGAGTTCTTCTCCAAGCAATATCCCTGCAGATCCTCACTATGGATGCCTCGAGCCTGGGATGGGGTACCCATGCAGCAGGCTATTAAGTAAGGACTACGCCGCAGGCACTAGGACCCTCTGGTGAAACTTCTGCCAGCAGTGCACAGCAGGGACAGCCCCCGCCACCGGCCCCACCCCGATGTCGGTCTGGGTACAAGAGGGGGCAGACCCAGCTCCACCTCAGTTTTTTCCCGCCGTGTCCCGCACGTGAAGGAGGAGGAGGAACAGCTTCTGCTTGCCAGTTGCAGCTAAATCTTTGGAATTCTATCTACAATCAAGACTTTAGAGCCGTTTTTTTCGATGGTTTTCACCTTCGAGGTACACCGACATCAGTCCGCTGCCCGTCGGTTATTTTACCGCTTCTTTGGACGGTTTTTCCGTCTTTCTCCTGTTACCGACGTCAGCCGTTGCCTGACGGTTTCTCGAGTTCGACGGATGTCTTCTCTGGCGTCGGTTTCTCCAGGGCACTTGAACAAGTGTGAGTGTAGGAGGCAGATCCCAGCGAAGGACGGCCATCGGCGGTGTGTTTTTTGCCTAGGCCCGGACCACGACACCACCAACTGCTCGGATTGCCAGGCGTTTACCAGTAGGACCCGTATCCACCGCCTCAAGGCCCTAAAAGCCTACTTGCTGGAGCAGAAAATGGATCTGCACTTCTTGGAGGGGAAGCGAGGAAAAAAAAGAAGCGCCATAGCAAAGACCGTAGTCGGTCCCGGCACCGGTCCCTCTCGCATTCGTGGCCCTCTCCGAAAAAGGCCCATCCCTCGGGTTCTGGAGAGCACCCGAAGTCTTCTCAGGGTAAGGCTGGTCCTTCGGGGGAGAAGCTGGCTAGGCCGAAGGTGACCGCTTAGGGGTCACCACTAAGCCCTTAGAGGTGCCTGCTTCGCCCCACCTCCTAAGGCACCGGCGCCTGCTTGCTAAGGGCCGCCTCCTGAGCCAAGGACTTCCAGCGCCCCGGTATCACCCGTCATCGGTACCAGCACCGGCTGGTCGAAGAGGCGAAGGGCCTTGAGGGCGGCCCGCGGAAAACCCGGCGTCCCGTCGCCCAAAGTCCTCCTCCCCCTGGGTCTCCAGAGGGCTCTCCTTCACGCTCCGGCGTCCCGGAGACTTCGTTCCAGACGAAGCGGCTGAGATCTTCATGAAGGACGAGCTCCAGGATCTGTTTTCCTTCTGGTGGGGGCAGGTCCATAAGCGGTCGTCGCCAGCCCAGACACCGATACCGGACCCAGCGGAAAAACCACAGCTGGGAGGTGAGTCTTCCCCGTGGAAGTCGCTGGAGTGCCCGCCTACACCTCCCTCCAAGGCTCGTTCCCGCACAGGGTCTGAGGACCACCGACGTCGCTCCAGGGACTCTGGTGACCGACGTCGGTCTAGGTCACACTCCAGGAGCCCTTCTTGCTCGAGGTGAGAACTCTCCCGACATCGGTCTCTGCTCCGACATCAGTACCCTAGTTACCGACGACAGCGAGAGCATGGTTATAGGGAAGGGTCAGACTATTCAAAGTCTGATAGTCGATCCTTCTCACCATCATCTACCTCATCTTCCTCTCTCAGTTTGAAGCGCTCCCCGGGAGAGAAGGACCAGCCTCGCTCGCCTCCGGACGATCCTACCTTCATGGACGTCATGAGGCACACCCAGGCCTCCAACGAGTGGGATACGGAGGACCTGGATCCGGGACGCCGGAGACTGGCTAAGTACCTGAGGCAAAAGGAGCCAAAACCTCTGGTCATCCCTCCTTTGGTGGATACGTTCCAGGACCTCACCAGAACCACCTGGATGCATCCAGCCTCAGTCCCGGGTGTTCTGAAAAAGTTGGACAGGCTGTATAAGGCCCCGAGGGCAGAGCCTTTTCTCGCTGAACACCCTCAGGCCGATTCCTCGGTGATCACGGCTGCCCATGACAAGTCCAGGCAGCCGAAGTACCTCAGCTCCCAGCCTCCCGACCCAGAGTCTCGCTACTTGGACCAGGTGGGCAAAAAGGTATATGCTGCTTCCACCTGTTCCATACGTTCCCTCAACTTTCTGATGCATATGGTGCAGTACCAGAATGAGCTTTGGGAGAGGGGACTAGAGCTGATGAAGACCCTGCCAGACTCTGCCCAGAAGACAGAGATCCTGGCCCTCCTCCAATCGGGCTCAAACGTAGGCTCCCATGTCCTGAGAGCCTCGTATCACATGGCAGATACGGCAGCCAGGGCAGCCGCTTCCGGGGTGTGTCTACGGCGCCATGCCTGGTTGAGAGTCTCCGGCTTTCACCAGGATCTGCAGGCTAGTATCAAAGATCTACCTTTCCAGGGTATCGTGCTGTTCGGGCAGGAGACGGAGGCCTTGAACTCCCGTCTCCAGGAGTCGGGCAAGTCGGTCTGGTCGGTCCGCCAGATGTACCGCTGCAACCAGCAACGACAGCACCGTAAATGGCCTTTTCGAAAGTCCTCAGGCGGTCATGGTCAAGCCCGTAGCAACCAACAGGGGCAGAGAGGAGGCTTTCGCAGGAGATCCGGCAGCCAGCAGTCTGGTGGACCTCCCGCCCGTGGGCCCAAGTCCTCCCAGGCCTCTCTCCCCACTCCCGGCCAGCCTAGTGACTTCCTTCCGCCCTCCGTGGGAAGATCCAGGGGAGCCGGTTGGGGGCTGCTTTTCACTTCATTTCGAAGGGTGGAAGTCAATAACTGCGGACCAATGGGTCTCAGACATCATCAGTAGGGGACACACTCTGGAGTTCACAGAGTTTCCACTGCACACTCCGCCAAAGCTCTCCCGTTATCCTCCTTCTCACATCCCACTTATAGAAGGAGAGATCCAGACCCTCTTGCAAAAAAGGGCAATAGAGAGGGTCCCCTTGCATCAGCAAGGACAGGGGTTCTATTCTCACTTTGTTCTGGTTCCAAAAAAGACACAGGATGTTCGTCTCATTCTGGACCTCAGTCCTCTAAACCTCTTCATCGAGTACAAAAGGTTCAGAATGGTGACCCTCCAAGGACTCCTTCCCTTGCTGCATCAGGGGGACTGGCTCTGCTCTCTCGACATGCAAGATGCATATATGCATATCGGGGTCTACCCTCCCCACCGGAAGTTTCTGAGGTTCCACTTCCAAGGAGAGCACTGTCAGTTTCGAGTGCTTCCATTCGGCCTCTCTTCCACTCCATGAGTCTTCACCAAGTGCCTAGCAGTGGTGACTGCGGCTCTAAGGCGCATGGGGCACTATGTGTTCCCCTACCTCGACAATTGGCTGCTTACGGCCCCGTCGAGAGTAGGCCTTCTACGTGCTCTCGAAGACACTTATACTGTGCTCTGGGGCTGGGGATCACCCTGAACTTGCGAAAATCGGCCCCAGAGCCCAGTGAAAAGCTCGCCTTCATCAGAGCGATCCTGGATTCCGTCCAGGGCATGGCCGGCCTTCTCCAGGACAGGGGAGATCGCCTGCCAGAGATGGCAAATCGGATCTCCATAACTCATCAAGTTCCAGCTCGGAACTTCCTCAGTTTACTGGGGCACATGGCGGCGGCCATCCCTGTCACTCCCTTGGCCCGCCTCCACATGAGGGTCCCGCAGTGGATGCTCAGGGTGCAATGGGACCAAAGCCACGACGATCTAGACTCCCCGGTCAAGATCTCGGAGTCAGTCAGGAGAACTCTGCTTTGGTAGATGGACCCCAGGAATTTAGAGAAAGGGGTAAGCTTTCGTCCGGAGCCACCAGGTCAAACTCGACAGATACGCCGGACCTGGGGTGGGGCGCACCTGGAGTGCTTGTGTAACGCATGAGGGTTTGGTCACCCGAGGAGCAGTCCCTTCACATAAATGTGCTGGAAATGTGAGCGGTCCTCTACGCCCTACAGGCTTTTCAGGAGGACCTAGTGTCAGGCTCTCTTCTAGTTCAGACAGACAACATGGCGGTCGTCTTCTACATCAACAAGCAAGGGGGCACTCATTCGTATCCCCTTTGAAGGGAGGCGATGAGAGTCTGGTACTGGGCGTTGGAGCAGGGCATTCTGCTGTCTGTAGTGCACGTTCCGGGCGTCCTCAACGATCTAGCCGACAGTCTCAGCGGGTCACGTTCCAGAGCGCATGAGTGGGAGCTGCTACAGTCCATAGCAGACCAGCTCTTCGACAGGTGGGGTCTTCCAGAGCTGGACCTCTTTGTGACACTATGCAACGCTAAACTGCCAACGTTCTGCTCGCGAGAGCACACGCCTGGAGTTTTCTGGCCAGACGCGTTATCCCTTTGCTGGGCAGGGAGGTTTCTCTATACCTTTCCGCCCTTCCCTCTCATTCTGAGAGTGCTGCTGAAGTTACAGTCAGAAGGGGCCTGAATGATCCTAGTGGCCCCCAAATGGCCTCGGCAGATTTGGTTCCCACTATTACAGCGGTTGTCAACGGAACCTCCAATTCCACTGCCCATATGCTCGCAGTTACTGTCCCAGGACCAAGGGTCGCTGGTCCACCTGGACCTCCGGTCCCTACACCTACATGCTTGGCTCCTTCAGACGTAGCTCAACATAGATACGGGGTTTCCCCAGAAGTGGCGGCAGTCCTAGTTTCGGCAAGAAAGCCCTCTACCCGCTCCGCCTACGCTATGAAGTGGAAGCGTTTTTGTCTTTGGGCATCGTGGCAGCGTTTGGATCCCGTCACCTGCCCTGTGAACTCAGCTTTACAGTATCTCTTCTCCATGTATGAAAAGGGTCTGAGTTACTCCTCTATCAAGGTGCACATGTGGGCAGTTTCCGCCTATCATGCTCTTGTAGGAGACAGAGCATTGACGCAGTTGGATGTCGCCTGCACCTTTCTTAGGGGAATTCTGCATATGAGACCTCCCATTTGGGACCCTATCCCACCCTGGGACCTCCTGTTTGTGTTGGAGAAACTCACCCTCCCTCCTTTTGAACCAGCAGCGGATTGTGAGCTGCGTTACCTTTCTTGGAAGGTTTGTTTTTTGGTTGCTGTTACTTCAGCTCGAAGGGTTTCCGAGCTTTAGGCTCTGATGTGTAAAAAGCCCTATTTAGTTTTCTACAGGGAAAGGGTTTCCCTCATAACGAATCCTAAGTTCCTTCTGAAAGTGGTCTCAGAGTTGACCCTCAACCAGTCGGTTGACCTTCCTGTTTATTTTCCTTCCCCTTCCAATAGAGGAGAGGCTCTCCTCCACACATTGGATGTCCACAGGACTTTGAGGTACTACCTCAAGAGGACGGCTCAGCACCGTCAATCAGACAACTTTGTAGCGCTTTGGCGCATTGCTTGGGTCGACCAGTGACCAAGCAGACTATCTCAAAATGGATAGTTTGATGCATCTCGTTTCGTTACGAGAAACGCAATAAACCCTTACCGGGCCCGGTTAGTGGTCACTCCACCATTGGAGTGTCAGCGTCTTTCACCGCCTTGTGAAATGTCTCCATAAAGGACATTTGTGCAGCTGCAACCTGGAACTTGGTGCATACTTTCGTCAAGCATTACAGCTTGGATATCATCTCCAGACGCCGAGCTGGTTTCGGCCTAGCTGTGTTACAAGGGCTTCTGTCCTGAGGCCTCTGGAGTCAGCATATTCCACCTCCCGGGGTCATCTACCTCTTTGGTGTGGGACTGCTTGGGACTCAGTCCTTACTGTAATAGCCTGCTGCAAGAGCTCCACTTTCGAGTAAGAATTAGCGATACGTTAGATTAGTAACGGTAGATCTTCGCGAGGAGCTCTTGCAGGCAGGTGCTACTTCCACCCGCCTTCCCCTCGAGGTGTGCAGATCCATCTCTCGTTTTCAATTCCATTTCTTTACAGTTGGCTTCGCTCCTCCTCTTGTCAGGCCTTCTTCTGGGTCTTGGCGGGAGAACTGAGGTGGAGCTGGGTCAGCCCTCTTGTACCCAGACCGGCGTTGGGGCGGGGCCGGCGTCGGGGGCGGTCCCTGCTGTGTACTGCTGGCAGAAGTTTCACCAGAGGGTCCTAGTGCCTGCGGCGTAGTCCTTACTGTAATAGCCTGCTGCAAGACCTCCTCTCGAAGATCTACTGTTACAGTAAGTTGTTACGTAACTGTACTTTCTTTATGCCATGCAGGCCTTCCAGACCCACTTTCTTCCAGGCCCGCTCCTGGTACAGACAGACATGTCTGTAGTCTACTACATCAAAAAGTGGAGGGACACACTCCTACCCCCTTTGCAGAGAAGCCTTAAGGATCTGTTATTGGGCCATGAGCAAGGCCTTAATTTTTCTGCAATTCCACAACCGCAGAAATAGCCATGGAATTTAATATAAAGTGCAGAATATTATTCCGCAGTTTACATGAACTGTGGAATAGTATTCCATGGTTTACATGAACTGTGGAATAGTATTCCATGGTTTACATGAACTGTGGAATAGTATTCCGCAGTTTACATGAACTGCGGAATACTATTCCATGGCTTACATGAACTGTGGCATAGTATTCTGTGGTTTATATGAACTGCAGAATACTATTCCATGGTTTATATGAACTGTAGAATATTATTCTGCAGTTTATACTGAAGAGTTAATATTTAGCCTGCCTGCCGGGCCAGTGGTACTGCTGCCGCTCACGATACTGATGACCCAGGTTCAAAAAATGATCCTGGGAAGTTGGGGGGAGAGGCCTCGAAAGGTCCTATGATTGCTCTCCTCGGGGTAGTCAGCCGTATTCAGGTAACTCTTCATGGTAGCCTGGGGTATGACAGCCAGGACTGACTATATGTTTGAGAGGCGTGTCAGACGCTGCCCCAACGCCATTGCGCAACATGCCTTCCGGGAGGGGGTTCCACTGATGACGCCTGCTCCCATGTGCAGACCTTGTGCCACCGACTGGGCTCTCGCTCCCATTCTACTGTTCGGTCACCAATGGGGGGGGGGGGGTAAGCTGGAGGTGTTCGGAAGTGAGATAAGTCCCAGGATGTGTGGCGGGGCTGAGTGTGTGTAGATCAGATCAATGAGGAGATAAAGCATAATAAATTAAAAAAAGGGAAAAAAAAAAGGAAAAGAGAGTATAAACTGTGAGTAAAACAAATCTGCAGTTTAGATTGACTCTGACCAAGGAACATTTTTAAGTGGATCATACAAACCACAGAAAAGTATTCTGCAGTTTATATTAAATTCTACATAATACTTTATGGAATTCTGTGGAATAAAAAAAAAAATGAAAAGCATTTTGGAACAGCCCCTGCCCATTAGTTTGCCTGCTAGGGCTTTACCTTGAAAATCAAAACAGATAAATCCTCCAGCCTCCCCATAAATCCTGCTCTGCTCACCACCCTCCCTACCCCACCCTGAGAACCTCCGTGAGTGCCTTTATTTGAAGTAGAAAAGTTTCATCAAGTTCCATACTGTGCAGCAATCCTCATCCTTCTAATTTCGCTTCCAGGCCCAAATTCTGATTTCTTGTCCCAGAAGTGCTTTGACCACAGCCGCACAAAGCACTACTGGAATGAGAAACAGGCATTCTTGCCTAGTGGTAAAACTAGATGGATGAGTATCACTATGTGGAATGGTAGCTGCTAAAAATATTACTCATTCAGATTTGGTGGCCTTGGAACTCCCAGGCTTGTGTGGGGAAGGTGATGGGGCTGAGAAGGATGGGGTGGCTTTTTACTTTCTAACACTAAGAACTCAGGAGTTAACTTAAAACCTTCTCTGGTTTGTAGATTCCAGCCCCAAAACTAACAATCTTACTTCAAGTTGGCGCTCTTGCAGCAGGCAATAACCATAAGGACTAAGCCACCAGGCGGCAGGACCCCACAGAAAACTTTAATTTTTGTAATATTTTCTTTATTGTGCATAAGTAGATACAGTTGTGACCCTATTGAAAAAAGTACTAAATCTAGACCTGAACACTTCAGACCAGTAAGTCTAACATAGAAACAGACACTTTGACGGCAGATAAGGACTGCTTGTCCCACCTAGTCTGCCCAGTTCCCTACCTAGAGAATAAGCTGCAGATCCTATTTAACCAACAGCCTATTTCTTCCTACCCCCCCCCCACAAAAATTGCCTTATGTCTGTCCCATGCATTCTTGAATTCTCCCACAGTTTTAGACCCCACATCCTCCTCAGGAAGGCTGTTCCATGCGTCCACCACCCTCTCTGTGAAAAATACTTCCTCACATTGCCCCTGAGCATCCCCTCTATCTTCAGATTGTGTCCCCTTGTTTTTGCACATCTCTTTTCTGAAAGATGCTACCTCTTGGACTTTGTTGATTCCACTGAGGTACTTAAATGTTTCTATCATGTCTCCCTCTCCTCCTTTCCTCAAGGGTATACATATTAAGCTCCTTTAGTCTCTCCTCATATGGCTTCTCTTGCAGACCCTGCACCATTTTAGTGCCCTCCTCTGAACTGCCTCCATCCTGTCTCTGTCCTTATGGAGATAGGGTCTCCAGAACTGGACGTAGTACTCCAGATGGGGTCTCACCAACTGTATGTACAGGGGATAACAACTTCCTGTTTTCTGCTGGTGATGCCTCTCCCTATATATCCCAGTATCCCCCAGCCCTCTCTCGCCTTCTTACATTGCTTGCCAACCTTAAGGTCATCTGATACAATTACCCCAGGTCCCTTTCCATTTTGTTGTTACTACTCTCTCCCCCAAAAAAATGTGTAATCTTCCCTGGGCTTTTGTTTCCCAGGTGCATTATTTTACACTTTGCATTGAATCCAAGCTGCCATATTTCTGACCATTCCTCCAACCTTGCCAAGTCCCTTCTTATCCTTTCTACATCTCCTTGTGTATCAACCTTGTTGCAGATCATCTGTGACGGCCGGGTAAAATCCTGGAGGGCATATTAAAAGAACACATATTATTACATCTGGAAACAAATGACCTAAAAGACCCAGTGCAGCATGGATTTACAAAACTAGGTTGTGTCAAACCAATATGCTCATTTTTTTACGACAAAGCAAGTAAGGCACTGAACAAGGGAAACTCAGTTGTCTTTTTAGAGTTTTCAAAGGCCTTCGATAAACTGCCACATGTAGCGCTACTAAATAAGAGGTTAAATTGGATACAAATATAGTAAACTAGATAGAGGCATGGCTGGGAGAGAGAAGGCATAAGGTGACAGTAAATGGCGTTCTTTCAGATTGGGCTCAGGTGACTAGTGGGGTCCCCCAGGACTCTGTACTAGGACCCTGTCTTTTTAACATATATATAACCTCTCTTAATGATGACCATCCAAACATATGGATAACAAAATTTGCAGATGATTGTAGGATAGGGGCCATCATAAACAACATAAATGATGGCATAATACTACAAGAGGCCCTTAAAAATATCCACAGTTGGACAATCAAAAATAAATTAGAACTCAACATGGGGAAATGTACAGTCATGCATATGGGGAAGAAAAATAGGAAAGTCAGCCTATAAAATGGGAAATCATAGTCTATCCGAAACATCTGAGGAAAGAGATTTCGGGGTCACGGTTAGTGCTAATTTACAATTCAGTTCACATTGTGACAGGATCGCAAAAAAGGCAAATCAAACCCTAAATTGTATCCTGAGCCATATAGGGAGTAAGGATAGCTAGGTATTAATGCCATTGTATGGATCCTGGTGAGACCACAACTGGAGTATTGTGCGCAGGTATGGGCACCTTACAAAAAGGGGGATATCCATAAAATAGAAAGTATTCAAAGAAGGGCCACAAGATCAGTAAAATGACTTAAAGAAGTCACATACACTGAGAGACTAAACAGACTGGATCTATATACCCTGCAGTATAGAAGAATCAGAGGGGACATGTGCATGCTTTACAGGGCCATATAAAACTTCCACGGGGTTTTAAAATAATTCACCTAAACACGTAGCATTCTGAACAAGCTTACCATCCTTCAACCATATGCCCTTACACTGCGCCCTGACATTCTAATCTTAACAGAAACTTGGCTGAAGCCCCACAATCTGGATGCTGAATTTTCACTCCCTGGCTACTCCCTCATCCGGCACAGTAACAAAAGAGGTGGAGGTGTTGCCATGTTCATCACTGCTCACCTCCATAATACCCCAATCCAGATCAGCTTGACCACCCTGACTATTGATTCCTTGCTAATAAAGCTCACATTGCCCCACTCAGTGCCTTTATATGTAGTTGGGTCCTGCTGTGCCCCCGACACCCCCATGCCACTCATAATGGACCACCTGAGCACACTTAAACTACTTGGCTCAGTGGGAGAGCTGATTATCCTTGGTGACCTCAACTCTAACTGGCTGTCCAGTACCAGTTCTAAACTACGTCACCAGGCTTCATCCTTAAATCTCTCCCAACAAATTACCAAACCCACACATTTAAATCATAAGTCCAGTAACCACTCCCTTCTAGATTGGGCCCTTACCTCGCACCCTCACCGTATACTTGAGTCCGGCCTCCTTCTGGACTCACTAAGTGACCATCACCTAATCTACGTGGTCAGAAAAATCTTCAGACCAAATGCCCCCCCCTTACAAATCCCTCAATCTCTCAGTGCTCCTTCAAGACCTGTCCACCATGAACTGGTCTTTCATGCCCCAGGCACCCTCCATTGACTCTGCCCTGGACTTTTTCAAATACAAATTCCTCACGTATGGAACCTCTGTGTGTCACTAAAAAGGACCCGAGTAAGAGGAGCCCACCTGCCCTGGGTCTCTGCCAACATTATTGATCAACTCCATGCCAGGGACCAAGCATGGAAATCTTATAAGGTAACCAGTTCCCAGGAGGCACTCCAACACTATCGCACACTGTGAAACTCCTGCACCAGGCTCTTACGGCAGGCCAAGGCCAGCTACTTCAAGTCCTCACTCCACTCTAACCTAAATCACCCAGCGAAATTTGAGAAAACACTAAAATCACTACTCACCCACACTGCTCAGCCCCTCCACCCCTGCCTTAAATGTGGGTGGCTCAACCATCACCAAGCCAGGTGCAGTGGCCTCAGCTTTTAACAACTTTTTC
The DNA here is from genome assembly GCA_016271365.2 of Neoceratodus forsteri. Lineage (NCBI taxonomy): Eukaryota > Metazoa > Chordata > Ceratodontiformes > Ceratodontidae > Neoceratodus > Neoceratodus forsteri. The sequence continues at coordinate 504,797,228 of CM028129.1, read as the reverse complement.
ACAAGTTGTGCAACCTCTCTCCTCCCCCTCACTCCCCCAGTCACACCCTCACTCGCCCATGTCTAATCCACCCTCCCCCATATCTTTCACCTTCCGTCCAGTCACCCTGACCGCAGTATTAACTCAGCTGCGGGCCCTAAACCCCTCTAAAGGAAAATGTCCCTCAGGTATGGACTCAAAAATGCTTTACTTGTCCACCACCGCCACCCAACTAACCGCACTATACAATCTCTCGTTCTCACTTGCTTCTTTCCCAGCCAATTGGAAGAGTGCCACAGTCGTACCTCTCCCGAAAGGGGGCGATCCCTCATCTCCAGGTTACTACTGCCCTATCTCTCTACTCCCCATCCTAGCTAAAATCCAGGAACGCTTCCTACTAGCCCCTAGCCCAACTCTCCCCCTTTCCTCGACTCCACCTCCTGCTTCACTCCTTACCAATCTGGCTTTAGGAAATCACACTCCACCATCACCTCCCTCCTACGGCTCACCAACACTGTACTCATGGGTATGAATCATGGGCAGATCACCTCAGCGATCTTTATCGACCTTGCCAAGGTGTTCGACGTGGTCTCCCACTTCCTACTACTCTCCAAACTCGCACAGGCGGGTCTTTCTATGCCCAGTTCCAGTTGGTTCCAATCCTATTTAGCTGGAAGGTCGCAAGCTGTAAAAGTTGGTCAACATACTTCTGCCCCCCTCCCAATTAATACAGGTGTCCCCCAAGGCTTAGTCTTCAGCTCCATCCTGTTCTCCATATTCCTAAATGACCTGCCCTCGGTATGTAAACATGCATCCTTACATATGTTTGCAGGCGACACGGCCCTTTATGTGTCAGGTCCCTGCCACTCTGACGTGGCCCCCAGACTACAGGAAGATTTCACCGCTGTCCAGAAATGGCTTCGCTCTAACCAGCTCTTCCTAAACCCCCCATTACCATTTCCATTACTTTCGGTTCCAGGCAGCGACTCGCACGTCTCCCCACCACCCCGTCTTTCCACACCTTAGATGATATACCACTGGAGGCCCTTTCCTCCTTCCGGTACCTTGGGGTCTGGCTCGACCATCACCTTGACTTCTCTGGGCACATTGACTCAATCCACAAGAAACTGTACCCCAAGCTTGGTGCTTTATATCATAACAGGGGCTGTATCCCTCTGGAAACCCGCAAAGCTATTCTACAGAGAATGATCCTCCCGATACTGGACTACGGTGATGTAGTATAAACAGCCGCCCCCAATTCCAATCTTGCCAAACTCGACCCCCCTCTTCCACTCCTTTTGCCGTTTCGCCTTAGACTGGCTCCCCCCCCCCATGCACCACTGTGAACTGTACAAGTCCTTATTAACCTACCGCTCTACAGGACTGAGACTACTCCACGGTGCAAGACTTACTGCTAAATTCTGGTCTCATACCACCCCCCCGCGGTCCACACCCAAGCTCAACCACCCACAGTGTACTCCTCAGAAACACTGACCTCGGCCTCTATGTCCCATATATGGCCACTACCAAAGGGCAGGCCACCTTCAAGTATATGCCTAAACTCTGGAACTCCCTACCAGTGGCCATCAGGCTCACAGACAACTCGCAGCAGCGCATCCTGTTACTCAGGCAAAGCGCACTTCCCGCCCAACTGCTCCTGCCGACAGTCCCCTCGAGACCCCTAATGCTCCGCATCTTGCTTCTGTCCCCCCTAACTGCACCCCCAGACCTTAGTGCATTTCCCTGGTTCACGTAGGCCCACCTCACCACGCTGCTACTGATTTTCCCCCTGTAGTAATAAGGGAGTGACACTATATGTATTAAGTAGGCTGCTTTACGGCGCAGTTGAGTTGCTGACTTGTGTAGTTAGACCTGCTTGTTAGCTAGCCTCCCCTCGTACTCTATTGTATTGGCTCGTTTCCTCATACATGTTTATCATTGATCAAGATGTAACCTATGTTATGCTTCGTTGGTACTATGTACTATCTGCTTTACATGTTTTCATCCTTTCCCCCCTCCCCCAGGGCGCATCTGGAATCGAGCTGTACACTGCTCAGTATGCTTTCCTGGTGAAGCTCTTAAATAAATAAATATGATGATTCATTATGGGAAGAACTTGGGCTGTCCGTAAAATACTGCAAGCATGATCCGAGAGGGCACCCACCACAACTAACTATGGGTAAATGGAAGCTACTGAAGAGGAAACACTGGTTTAGTCAGAGTGGTATCACAGTAGAACAGCCTCCCATTAGAAGTAGTGACTAGTAAATCAATCGATACTTTCAAAAAGCAGCTTGATAAGTTTTACACTAATAAAAATGTACCAATTTAGTCTTAGCAGGCATGCAAAAAGGACGAAAGTCTATCCAGCTTGTATATACCTATGATGAATTTTCTCATACAGTTAGTATTATTCACTTGAATCAGGCACTTTTTCTCTTTTGCATATTAGCATCTTACGGTCTATGTACTTTAGGTTGAATTTGTTTAACCACTTCTAAAACTTTCAGTATCATACTGCATATATGTTATTAAAAAAAAAAAAAGAACGTGCATACAGAAAAAACAAACTGGGTGACTTCAAACTGTCAACCTTAACCTTTTAAACAGTGGTACTTTTCTACCTCCTTTGTCCCGAGTGCTCCTCCCCCCTTTTCTTGTTTAGCTGTAGAACTGAGTTGTTGGGGCCCCGGGGTCCCTATCCTCCTATGTATTGCCTTCAGGCTCCCTCTAGATTCCACGACCAACCTGGCTTATACATCTATCTTTCAAGCATTTTATTTGGAGTTGGATCTGTTTTTCTCTTATGGGTTGACATGACCCCTCCCCTTATCTGATGTCAAATTTGTGGGGGTTCCATTCTTTCCCTCTCTCTTTTTCTCCTGTATCACTTTTTATACAGTCTCCCCATCTCTCTTTCCAGTTGTTTACTCAAATAGTACGACCCATTTCGTCCATCTCTCTAAGTATTTTTCTGTTCTGTTTCCTATTGCATATGTGAGTCTTTCCATCTCCTGTATTTCATTTATGACTTTAACCCATTCCTTAGCTGTGGGGGGTCTTGACTCAGCCATTTCCTTGTGATTGTTTTCCCCAATGCTGTGATGCAAATTGTCCATAAGTATAGTGCATTAGCGCCCCTCACTTCTTTGGGTGGTAGTCCCATTATGAGATGTTGCACTTTCAATGAGGTGTTAAGTTGGAATAGTGTTTGCAACTTTGCTGTAACATCCCTTAGTAAGGTACCCAGTACTGGAGACACTTGGGGAAAAAAAAAACTGTGTGTGTAGACTTACTTTCCCCACACTGCCTCCAGCAGTTACTATTCCTGTCCCCCATCCACTGTGCTTTAATGTGTGAAGTTATGAAAAATCTAGCTTGAACTTTCCAGGCAAATTCTTTCCATGAGGGTGCTGATGCTGTTTTATGCATTAGTCCCCATACCCGATCTCACTCCCATCTGAACATACATATTCCTGCTTCCTTTTCCCACTTATCGATGATGTGTTTGAGTGCATCCTCTTTTGGGGTGGTCAGAAACTGGTATATTAAGAAAATGGCTCCCTTTGTAGTATTGATGTTTAAAAGTTGTTTCAATGTTAAGGGCTCCCCTCCCTCCAGTTGTTCCCTCTGTTTTCTTCGCTTTTGGGTCGAGATATAGTTTTAAATCTATAAGTATCTGTATCTATCCGTCTCTGCCCAAGCAAAGGCCTGTTTGTATTCTTCAAATTAAGTATTTTGTCTCCCTTCATCAGTGTTTTCACATAACTCAGGCCCCTCTCTGCCTGTCTAGTGTACCATGGATCCCCTGTTCCTGGTGCAAAATCGGAGTTCCACTGTCGCCAGGCATATTTCCATTTCTTTTGTTTTACTCCATGATGGGCCTGAAATTGCTCTAATGCCTGCAATGTGACTTTTAGTGCTTCAGGTTTACATTCCTTAATCAAGAGTGTAAGTTTAGACTAAAATATAATTGATTCTAATGGTCTTTCCGGCCACTCTGCTCCCTCTATCACTTTCCAGTGCATATCTTGTTGCATGTCTTCCCCACCGTAGGGCCCATCTAATCTATGCCGATGCCCAGTATGCTCCCATATTTGTAACTGCCCACCCTTCCAGCTTCTTTTTAGTTTGCAAGGCACTTTGCCTGACTCTAGGCCTTTTATTGGTCCATATAAAGGTTTGCAATAGCTTTTGTATGTCTTTCAACCGCCGAGTTGATAGTTGAACCGGGGCGCATTGGAACAGGCACAGGAACCTGAGCAATAAGTTCATTTTGTGGCTTGGAGTCTTGCATGTAGTGGGAGTGGTAGCAGATTCCACCTCACTGTGTCCTCCTTTGTGATTTTTAAGAGTGGTATGTACTTATCCTGGAATATGAATGGGTTTGTATTTCGTAGCGTTATCCCTAGATATTTCATCATGTGTAGGTTCCATTGCATCGAGTACTGGTTTTTGAGTGCCTGAGTGGGAGAATATTGAAATGTTAGTTTTTCCATTTTACTTTGATTGAGGGTGTATCCCGCTATCTTCGTTAAGTCGGCTGTTGTCATAAGTTTTGGTACGGATTTCTCGGGGACTGTTAAGAAAAGCAGAATGTCATCTGTGTATAACACTATTCTGTGCTCCCTATTTGCTATTTTATTCCCCTCTATCCCTCCCTCCTCTTGGCTCTTCTGTGCTAATGTTCCAGGTTCATGGCAAACAACTGGGGGGGGGGCGGCACTGGGCAACCCTGCCTTTTACCTCTACCCAAATCTGCCTTTCGAGATAAATATCCGTTTGCCCTGATGTATGCCTGATGGCTTGCATTTATTTTTCTGATATCATATATGAATTCTGTTTCAAAGCCAAATCTGGAAAGGGCACCACATATATATATATATATATATTTCCAATTTACTTTATCAAACACCTTTTCGGTATCTAAACTCATAGTCACGGCTGGCTGTTTAGTGGTCTTGAGATGGTCTATTATGTGTATGGCCCTTATAATGTTGTCCGTAATCTGCCTTCCTGCCCACGAATCTTGTCTGATCATAGTTAATTATGTTTGGGAGAATTTTGTCAAGGTGCTTGGCATATATGGAAGCAAAGATTTTGTAGTCCATATTTAAAATTGAAATCGGCCTTTGAAATGCACAGTTACTGGGGTCCTTTCCAGGCTTTGGGCAGCACAGAGATTACTACTTGTTGTCAGCTTGCCCCCCATTTTCTCTCATGATACACACTTAGGAGGACTGGTGTTATTTTATCTTGACATTTTTTGTAAAACTCTGCAGGGAAACCATCTGTACCTGGGCATTTGCCTGTCTTGCTTGCTTTTATTACCCCTTGTATCTCTTCTCTTGTTATGGCACCCTGGAGAACCTGACTCTGGTCCTCTGTAACTTTATTTGTAGCCCCTGAAACAAATTTGTCAATTGTTTCCTTTGGGTGTTGGCCTGTCTGATATAGGCTGTGTAATATTCCTCAAATGCCTTTAATATGTCTGTTGTTCTAGTTGCATTTCTCCCATGCTTGTTTGTCTTATTTTAGTTATATGTGCCCTTGCTCGCCTGGCTTTGAGTCTGCATGCTAGCAGTTTTATGGCTCTAGGCCTACCCTTGTAATATTTTTGCTTCATAAACTGAAGGCTTTTTTCTATTTTATAATCTAGGAGCACATTTAGCTTGTTTTTCAACTTTATAAGTTCTTTTCCTCTCACCCTGTCCCTGTGTTGTTGCTGCAATATTTCTAAATTGTGTATCTGTCTCTCTCTCTACTGTTTTGTTTCTCCTCTTTTTGTTTACATCTGGCTGCTGCTATAGCTATCAATTTACCCCTAAGTATAGCTTTGGTCGTATCTCATAAAATACTCTGTTCTTCAATATTTCTGTGGTCCTGCACCGTTTGATACATCAGTACTGGGATTTGTTCCGCAACTTCCTTATCTTTTAATAGTGCCAAATTATGTCTCCAGAATGCGTTCTTGGGGGCGGTCTGCAACTGGACTTCTAAATATACCGGGGCATGATCTGAAATTCCTGTTGTTCCCGCCTTGTATCTGATCAATTTGTCTAATTCTTCCCTGGCCATCAAAAAGATGTCTAGGTGGGAGTACAGTTGGTGGACCGTGGAGTAGAATGTGTGCCCCTTGGTTTGTCCTTCCAGGTACCACCATGTATCCACCAATCCCAGCTTCTGCAGTAGGACCTAGACCTGCTTAACCACTTTATGTCCCACTCTTGGTATATGTGAAGTGCTGTCCAGTACTGGGTCCAAGGTGAGGTTTCAATCTCCCCCACAAATCAGGGTACCCACTACCAGTTTAATCATTTTCATAATTAGTTTATGGTAAAATGCATATGGGGATCCTGTGGGGGGTATACTGACAGGAGTGTTACCAGCTGCCCATTAAGTCTGCCTTTTAACTATGACGTAATGACACTCTTTATTTCACTTGTGCCCTCGAATGGGGGTTTCCCTTGGTATCATTATCGTTGTACCCCTTCTACGGCCTGAGTCATTAGCTGAGGAATATACTTTGGTGTAACCGAATTGTTCGAGTGTATCGTCATGTGTGTTTCCTGGAGGAACACTATCTGGTTTCGCCTTTCTAACGTAATGCATGATTTTCTTTCTTTTTATAGGGTTGGTAATGCCATTCATGTTGCATGTCATAACTTTTAGTGTGTTGTGCCATCATCAAATAATTGTTGTATATCTCCCCTTTTTTTTTTTTTTTTTTTAATTCCACCTACGCTGACCATGGGTCTACTTTGGGCACCCCTTAGGTGTCTGAAACGCTCCGGAATAGTACCATATCTGAAACATGTTAACATACCTTTCCTGTGTGTGCCAACAGAGGTACTGCGCAGTACTAACCATTTCGTCGTCCTACCTCCTCTTCCAAGGTTGGGGGGGGGGGATTTTCTCTCTCCCCCCCCCACTCTGTTTCCAGGACTCCTACTCCTCCTGGACCCAGAGTGGTAGTGTTGGTTTCTCCCCTGTTCCCAGGGGGTCACTACTGGGTTCCCCTGTGTTCAAGCCCTTTTTCCATAGGTTGACCACAAAAGGGGACCTAATATCCACATTGCCACGTAACACGGACCACTCCTCCACCCAAGCTTCATGGACTAGTACTTGTCCACTGCCCCTTCCCAGGGATTCCAGGCGGTCTTTCCCTCATTGATTTCTGCGCATTGGTCTTGTGCGAAATCTATTACAATGTTACACTTTAATATTTCTTATTTTTTGCCAATGTCTCTTCCAGCTGCCCATTTGCCAAGGTCAGACTCCATACTGTAAGCAGAAGGTCTGAGTGTTCCCAAGTACTAAGTTTCGTAACCCCCTCCCGTTTCTCAAAATTGTTTGTGATCTTTGTACCCCCCTCCACCCTCTTACCTCCCCATTGTAGTGCTGTCAAGGCTTCTGCACCCAACTTGAGTTTCTTGGTCCACAGTCCTCCAGGTTCCTCGCAACATTTTCCTGACATGGTTTCTAGATGCTGGAAGAGGTAATTTCCAGAGGGGCCACGTTCCCGCTGTATTCCACTGAGGGTGATGCTGTAAAATAGAATAGAAGAGACTTCGAAAATATAATTTTCTATTTTATCTGGCAACATTTTACAGTATTTTCTTTGTATGACCTCTCCCCCTCCCCCCCCCAGTTTCTGTCTGCCTCCCAAATAGCTTTTGACTTTCTTCCCCCGTCTCCTCTTTCCAGCTTCACATCATCTCTATTTCTCCTTTATACTTTGTCATACTTTTTGTGATATTACTCCGTATACTTGTTAAGTTGTGTCTTTGCCCTTTGGTATTACTCACACTTTCCCCTCTTCAGTTATCCAGTACCATTATGGTTTCCCTCGTATGAAGCTAGCCCCTGACAGATTATATCTGTCCCCCACCCCACCCTTAGGCCAGCAGTGATCCTCCACTGTGGTTCTCTATTCCTCTCCTTCCCCAGTAATGCGCTTGTTTATGTTCATCTCTCTCTTCTTCCTTTTTGTTCCCTCTACTTAAATTATATTGACCCTGGTTATAGCTACCCCAAGCCCTCTTGCCCCTCTTTCAGATACTTAGCTAATGGCCATTTGTTTGACTGAGTCCTTGGCAAGTATTTAGTGGTTGTCGTTGTCGGCATTAACTCTGGCTCTCATGTCCGGTTCTCAGTTGCACGGCTGTTCAGTCAGTCAGCGTCCTTTTAAATGTCCCAGTCTGTTGTTTGGAGGGCATTTTGCTGTGAGAGCTTCTGCAGGATCCCTATAATCTCCATCATTGTCTTCTCTGCTGTGTTTCTTCCCTCTGTTGGTGCAGATCTTCTTGTGCATTGCTGTGTGTCCATGCTGCCTCCCTGCCGTAGCTGCGTCACTCCAAAGGCCCTGTTTCTCCTCGAGAAGGCCACTCCATGCTCCTTCAGTGCTGCTTCGGCCTCTGCTGGTGTAGAGTACATTTTATTGCCATCCGCCCAAAAAACTCATAGTAATGCAGGGTAGGGTGTCTGGAATTTGATTTTCTGTTCCTTTAGAGCTCGAATAAAGTCTAGTTATTGTAGTCTTTGTGTATCTCTAGGGGATAATCTTGCTTAAAGAATAACTTCTGCCCTTTAAACATCACCACTCCCTTCTGCCATGCTGTTTTAAGTACAGTCTCTTTGACCTGGTAGCTTGTTAGTTTCGTGAAGAGCTGCCTGGGTCTAGCATTAGAATCTGCCGGCTTCTTATAGAGCACTCTGTGGGCCCTTTCAATTTTTAAGCCCAGAGAAGGGGGAAAGTTGAGGATTTGTGGTAGGAGTTTCTCCAGGTGTTGTTCCACGTCTGCAGTCTCTGATCCCACTGGTAGCCCTGACAATCTAAGATTGTCTCTACAAGATCTCACTTCGAGATCTAGGCATTTATGTTGCAGAGATTCAGCGTGCTGTAATAATAGGACTACTGCATTCCCCATCAGCCTGCTACGCTTCTCGACCATTCTGACCTTGTCCTCTGCTTCCCCCAACCGTCACTCAACCTGTGCAAAACGATCTTGCATTTTTTTAAACTCTAACCTGTTTTCACTCCATGAGGCTTTCATTTCTTTTAGAAGACTTTCAAATCTACTTCTTGAAAGCGTTTCTTCCTCCCGGTCGATATCGAACTCTTGGCCTGCTGCACTCATAGGGGAATTGCTGAGGCTGCGGTCGGAACCCAGGGTGCAATATCTGGAGCCATCTTCTGATTTTTTTTTTTTTTTTTTGTATTTCCGTGCATGATCTAGCATTCCTGCCATCGCCTGTATCCTTAGAGGCCATTATTGCCAGCATTTGGTGGGTTTTCTGTTATTTTAAGTGTTATGGTGCCTGGAGAGGAGAGAGCTCTTTCCGTAAGAAGTTATCCAGTCTGTGACATCACCGGAAGTCCACAGAAAAACTTTTAGCTAGCAGTCTTCAGTGGGGACCGCCCATGACGTCGATCTGCCCACGATGTTGGCCAGTGGTGTAAAAGAGGTGGTCCCCAGCCCCACCCCAGTTCTTTTCCTGCCGTCGGCCTGTTGGCATCGGCTTCACGAATGCCTCCTGCTACAGTTGACCACCATTGCACATTTACCCGCATTTTTTTTTTTTTAATTTAAATAGTGATTTTCTTTTTCTCTACTTTGCATGTCTTCTTCACCAGCATAAGTTGAACGGCATAATTCCAAGTGTGCGTTCGGCAGGCAGCTATCATCGAAAGGTGACCATGCAGCCTGCCTTATCTGCTTAGGCCCGTACCATGACACGGAGGACTGCCAGAGCTTTAGCCAAAGGAACAGGATTCGCCACCAGAAGGCCCTTAAAACTCACCTTCTTGAGAAACCACTTGCTGCTGTGCAGAAGCAGTCCGCGGGGGGGGGACCATCATCATCTTCCTCCACCATTTCTGGAGCCTCATCGTCATCCACGACGCATTAGGAGAAGTAGTCTTCGGTGAAGCACAAGTCCCAGGACAAGGAGAAGATGCAGAGACATTCGTGGTCTCCTCATAAAGAGGCCACCTCCGGTTCCTCCTCTCACAGGGGATTGGATTGCTTTCCCCGGCCTGCCCTCTCTTCCTCCAGGCATCCTGTGGATAAATCTCTCACCTTGGCACTGACAGCAGGCAGAGGTCATCACAGTCTGGGACGTCAGTCTCTGCTCTGCAGCCCTTGAAGATAAAGGCCATACCCAAGTCCTCTGCCTCGTCCTCAGGTGGTGGGACCAGTACCTCTTTGGGCAGTGGATCATTGCTCGTCCGCCTGGACCAGAGGTCGGACATGGCCTCTAAGTCTTCGGACAAGGCCCACCGAGGCCCGGAACTTACACCCACCTCAGCATCTTCTGTGGCTCCTCTGCTGCATTCCATGGTGTCTTCACCGTGAGCTCTGGCTCAGCCGATGTTGGCAGAGTCCCTGGACATTCACCAGCAGACACTCGTTACTTCAACTTTGGGTATTCCGGTGTCACATTCAGTGATGCCCCAACCGTCACCGGCCTCTCCTTCGCCCGTAGACATGAATGTCTCCCCTACTCTGATGACAGAGGGTCTGATATCCGAGGTGCCGACTCCCAAGGACCAGACGCCTGACGCCTGCCACTCTTCAGCCCCAGGTGCCTGCTGTCCCATCTGATCCCCAAATCCCTCTCAGGGAGGTGAATGATCTATTCTGCCTCTGGTGGAACGAGATCAAGGGTGACCTCCTTCCTGTGAAACCTACTGAGCCAGTTATGGTGGAGCCTGGACCAGAACCCAAGGAGCCTGCCCCTCAACCAAAGAGCCTGTCCCCTCACCCTGTCAACAGGTGCAGGGGTCCAGACACAGGGGTCAGAGGCACAGGTACTCCTCCTTTCGGTCGTCAAGCCAAAGTCTGCACCGCTTCACGAGCAGACACCAGCACAAGACCTCTTCCTCCTCTTCTGACATGGAGAATTAAAGCCGGGGTTCTTCTTCCTCTTCCAGGGACTCTAAACCCGAGGGTTTGCTTCCCACACTGGACAGCAGACACACTCCTAGATCCCCTCCTGACGATCCATCATTTATGGACATCATGAGGCACATCCAGGACACTAACAGGTGGGAGACAGAAGTCCTGGATCCTGAGCGGCATGGGCTGGCTAAGTATCTTAGCCAGAAGGAGCCCAGGCCTTTGATAGTGCCCCCCTTCCGGTAGATACTTTCCGGGATTTTACCAGGCTAACCTGGAAGCACCCCCTTCCTCATCTGCTGTCTCCAATAAAGCAGACAGACTCCAGAGCCCTTCCTTTCTAAACACCCAGTGTCTGACTCCATGGTCATTACCACAGCCCATGATAGGTCAAGGAGGCCCAAGCACCTCAGCAACCAGCCTCCTTACCAAGAGTCTAGACATTTGGACCAGCTGGGCAAGAAAGTTTACACCTCAGCTTACTTGCTCCATCGGGTCCTTAAATTTTCTCATCTATGTGGTAAAATATCAAAATGCCCTGTGGGAAAAGGGCTTAGAGCTGCCACAAGCTCTGCCGGATGTACCACAGAAGGCAGAACTCCTGGAACTATTGAAATCAGGCTTGGATGTGGGCACACATGTTTTGCATGCTTCTTACGATACAGCTGATACTGCTGCCCGGGCAGCAGCCACTGGTGTCTGTCTCCGGCGCAACTCGTGGCTTCGTATCTGTGGGCTTTACCCCAGATCTCCAGGCCGAAATCATGGACCTCCCCTTCAAGGGCTCAGTCCTTTTTGGAGATGAAGCAGAGAAGCTAATTACTCCCCACCAGGATTCTGGTAAGGCTATCTGGTCCATTCAGAAGATGATGTACAAGACCAACCAGAAGCCCTCTAAGAAGCAGCCCTTTTGTAGATTCTCTGGGCAGCAGCCCCATAACCAGCAATAGCAGCGAAGTGCACTTAAATGCAAAGCCCTCTCCCAGACCACCGGGGGTTCCTCATCCAGAGCTGCCAAATCCTCCCAAGCCACTCTCCCTACCTCCGGAGTTACAGCCAGACTCCTTGCCAGACCCCCCCCCTTTTCCCCAGCAGAGACTTTAGGGGAGACGGTGGGGGTTCACTTCTCCCTCTATCTGGAGGGGTGGAACAAAATAACTGCAGACCAATGGTCCTTCAAATCATAGAGAGATGACATATATTGGAGTCCCTGGAGAGACCGGTGACAGGGTAGAACAGGACCCTGTCCCAGTTGTTGGAGAAAGTGTTTAAAATGCAAGGATCTGTCCTTTCCTGTCTATTTATCTGTCCGGTTGCGTAACCATGTTTTCCTGTGAGACTTCTGATTTGATCACCCCGACAATCTCACAATTCATTGTCCCTTGCTGCCTTTTTTCCTCCCTTGCATATCTGCTTATGTAAAAATATGTATCAATCATTGTATGGAAATGTAACTGATATTGGGATCACTTTTGTTTAGAAAATATGTAGTGTTATTGTTGAAATATATATAATTATATTTTGAGATTACAGAAAGCTATTGTAAACTCTAGAGGTTACTTGAGTACAAATCTTCCAGCCTTTGGCAAAAGCTGCAAACGGGGGCCTCTCAGCTCAAGCCCACTGTGTTCTAGCAGCCATGCCTGATATTTACAAAACCGGGATGTTTGCTAAGAGTGGGGGTTGAAAAGACTTGTAAAAGAGTTAAGCTGCAACTGCAAGAAACATTAGGAGAACAGGGGACACAGACTGAAAGAAAACTTTATTTTGCCTTTGTAAATAGTTATACTGAACAGGTTTATTTTATGATACTGCTAGTGTAAATAAATAATTTTTGGTTAATTCTACAGCTGCTCCTTGTTTTCCTATGCTTCAAACAACATGAAGTCTTGCTATATTATGACATATGCAGTGAGTCCCAACCTTCGAACTGCTCCAGAGGTGAAAGAGTTAACTTTCCATGCCAGGCATGGAACTTTGAGCGCGAGCTCGGTTGAAAACTCTGTCTGTTGTTCTTCAAACTCAAACTGTCAGATTCTTTACTCCGCCTCACTGAACAGTCGCTCCGGAGATTTCTCCTTCTGCTCGGTTCATTTTGTCGGTTAAAGTATTAAGTTTTCATTTTTTTAACCGAATTTAAACCGCAACCGGTCGATTCAAGCTCTGTCTGTGGTACCGTAAGTACTAGATAGGTTTTACATTATTTTCTGTGTGGAACTTGTAAACTGTATTATCGGTTCGGTGTGAACCGATCAGGTTGTTGTAAAATTCATTAAATCTGTCTTTTAGAGTGCAGTTCCCGGTTGTTATCGGTTCTAAAAAAAACGGATTTCATTACGTTTTTTTCCACGACCCGTGACACAGTTGGGAACCGATAAGAGGGTCTTGCTTGGCGGATTGCCATAAACGGGCAAGTTTTGGTTAGGCTGGCACTATGTCTGAGAAACCCAAAAGAAAAACCGGGCCCACTGGGTTTCAACACTGCAGATTTTGTGGGGAAGCCTTTGCCAAGGCTGACCGCCACACCACCTGTGTTTATTGTCTGGGGTTTGACCACCTCAATGCAGACTGCCAGATTTGTAAAAATTTTCCTGCAGCTACCCTGGATAAGAGAGTTGGTAGTCTCAGGGAAAGGGAGGCCAAGAAGTCCGCTGACCCAGATGGCCAGCCTGGTTCGGTTGTAACCGAACCGGAGGGAGTGCCTCTGACCAGGGCGAGACTTCCTCGGGCCAAAGGAGAGCTGACTCGGATGAGTCTGTTCCAGCAAAAAGGACTAGAAAATCAGCAGGTGTGGAGCCAAAATTTCCATCTCCAACTGCTGAAGAAATAGCCAAAGCGATTAAAATTGTCCAGTCGCTTTCCCCGGTTCCGACCGAACCAGTACCATCAGGTAAGCGTACGGTTTGGTCGGTTCCACCGGTTCAAGAATATGATTTAGAGGAATTTTATGAACCGGAGGAGGTGGAAGAGGAGTATGAGGAGAGTGAATGTGGATTTGAGAGTCTGGATGTGCCCATTGAACAGGACATCTCCCCAGACAGACCTTCAGGAGTGTCTCCCCCTAGGCTTTCCGAGTCCCCTTTTCATTTTATGTTTTATAAAAAAAATCACTGAAACCCTCCAGCTCCCTATGGAGGAAGCTGTGGATGATCAAGAGGAGCCTGACTCTGTAGAAATGATGGATATCCCAGAGTCTAGGAGACTGTCTATTCCTTTGCATAAATCTTTTGGTAAACCGACAGTAAAGATTTTAAAAATTCCTCACACTATACCTCCTGTGGATAAAAGAATGGACAAGAGGTACTCATTGTCAGGCTCTGGTACGGAGTTCCTTACACAACAATGCAGCCATGTTGGGGTAGTGCAGGCTGCAGCGTATGACAAGGCAAATATTCCCTTGGCCTCACACCCCCCTGACAAGGACTCCAGGAGGATTGATGCCATGGCAAAGAAACAGTACATGGCAGCATCTTTAGGACAGGCAAATTATATGGCTTATGTTGCTAGATATCAGAAATCCAGATGGGATACTGTTATGGCTCTAGCAAAACAGGTCCCTGGCCAGCTTGCCAAGGAGCTGGAGCAGGTGGCTGCTGATGGTATTGAGGCATCCAAGGTGTAATTCCATGCTGCAGTGGACTCTAATGATGTGTCATCAAGAGTCATGGCTACATCTGTGGCACTTCGCAGAATGGCTTGGCTCAGATATACTAGCCTGTCACAGGATACCCAGACTAAAGCCATGGATTTTCTTGTTGTGGGTGATTCTCTGTTTGGGGAGCAGACAGAGAATTACATGAAGAAAATGGATGAGTATAGGACCACCTATAGGAGTGCACAGGCCAAGGAAAGGCCGGCCACTCCTCAAAGGCAGCCTTCCAGGGGCAGGGGCAGACCTTTTCATAGGCCTTTTTACCAAGCCCAGCCCTCCTCTTCAGCTTATGCCCAGAGGGGGTTCTTTAGAGGGAGAGGCAGACAGGGTACAAGCAGATCTGCTTCCACCCCTCAGCCAAAAGCCCCTGCCAAGCAGGCACCCTGATGGGGTGACCAGGGCCGATTCTCCACTACCTGTAGGGGGCAGGCTGGCTTACTTTGTCCAGGACTGGAAGTCTTTAACATCAGACAAGTGGATCCTGGAAGTAGTAAGCCAGGGACTGGTTCTTAGCTTCAAAAAATTTCCAAAGATGAGAGCCAGGTCCTTTCCACCTGCAAATCCATCAGAGGCTCTCGCTCTGGAAACAGAAGTCTCAACCCTCCTGGCTCTCAGAGCTGTAGAAAGGGTTCCACCCCTACACCAGGGCAAAGGGTTGTACTCCAGGTACTTCCTTGCCCCAAAAAAGACAGGAGAATGGTGGCCCATCCTGGATCTCGGATACCTCAACAAGCACCTTTTAAAACCAAAATTCAAAATGGTGACTCTGGGAATTATTTTAACCTCTCTAAGGCCAGAGGACTGGCTAGCGTCCCTGAACCTCAAGGATGCCTACTTCCATGTTCTTATCAGAAGCTCCCATCGAAAGTACCTCAGATTCTAACTGCCCTCAGGCCATTACCAGTTCAGAGCAATGCCCTTCGGCCTCACCTCTGCCCCGAGGGTATTCACAAAATGCCTGGCAGTAGCAGTTGCCCACTTAAGAAGGCAAAAGATTGCCATTTTTCTCACCTGGACGACTGGCTCATAATAGCCAGTCTCCAGAACAAGTCAAACTACACCTTCCGTAACTCAGCAACTGCTCACATCTCTAGGTTTCCTTCTCAATCTTCCAGAGTCAGTTTTAGAGCCTGTCCAGCTTCTCACCTTCATAGGTGCAGGACTGAACACAAAGAGGCCAGAGCCTTCCTTCCTCTGGAAAGAGCAAGGACCCTGGTCTCTCTGGCTCTTTTCACCTTGCAGGTCTCTCGACCAGCAAGGCATTTTCTGCAGCTCCTGGGCACATGGCTGCTTCTACAGCAGTAGTGCAGGGAGCAAGATTTCAGATGAGGGACATCCAGTTCCATTTGAGAGCCTTTTGGTCTCAAAGGAGAGACCTCTAACCAAATTGATCCCAGTGACTCAACCCTGATCCAAGCCCTTCAGTGGTGGCAGGACCAGAGCAATCTGAGACAGGGGTCCCTTCACCCCTCAGTCTCACTCCTTAATCCTTACTACAGATGCATCCCTCTTGGGGTGGGGGATCACATGGGCGAACTCACTACCCAGGGATTGTGGTCCCCTCAGGAATCTCTGCTCCACATCAATCTGTTGGAACTCAGAGCAGTTTTTCTAGCACTTCAAGTTTTTTCCACCTCTGTTGAGAACAAAGCTGTACAGGTCAGAACAGACAACACCACTACAATGTGGTACATCAACAAGTAAGGAGGCACTCTGTCTGCAGCCTTGTGCACCGAAGCAATGAAGTTGTGGTCTCTGGCTTATTCCCTGAACACCTCCCTTATGGCAGTTCACCTCCCAGGCAAGGACAATGTCCTGGCAGATGCTCTCAGCAGGATTTCCCAGGGCCATCACGAATGGTCACTGGATCCCGTAGTATTGGAGGTAGTATTTGCCAGATGGGGCACCCCGCAGATAGATCTTTTTGCAGCCCCAGACAATCACCAACTTCCCCTTTTTTGCTGCAGGCCCCCAGTGTTGGGGTCAGTCCCTCTGGATGCCTTCCTTCTCTGTTGGGAAGGGAAGTTTCTCTATGCTTGCCCCCCTTTCCTCTTCTGTTCAAGGTACTAGTCAAAATCAGATCTCAACCCTGCAAGATGATCCTGATTGCTCCAGATTGGGCCAGACAGCCCTGGTACCCACTCCTTATGTCCTTAGCAGTCCACCTTCCCCTGTGTCTTCCCAGGAATCACAACCTGTTAACCTGTGCTCAGGGGAGGGTTTGGTACCCGAATCTCAAATCTCTCAATCTCAAGGCCTGGCTCTTGAAGAGTTAGTTTGCTGACCTACACCTCTCCCAAGGTGTATTGGATATATTGAAGGCTTCTAGGAAGCCTTCTACCAGGGCTACTTATAATTCCAAATGGAAGAGATTTTCCATATGGTGCTCTGGCAAGCATATTTCCCCAGAATCTGCTGACTTACTCACAGTCCTGGATTATATGGTGCATTTGAATACTTTGGGGCTGAGACCAGCTACCCTAAAAGTGCACCTGGCAGCCGTGTCTGCTTTCTCATCAGCAGGTAAACCCTCTTCTCTTTCGGCTCATCCGGTATTCTCCAAGTTTTTTAAGGAGTTGCTTCACACCAACCCTCCATTCAGAGACCCTGCCCCTGCCTGGGATGTTAATATTTGCATTGCTCAGCTTATGCAACCCCGTTTTGAGCCCTTGTCTTCAGCAGAGCTTAAGTACTTGACTTGGAAAACTGTGTTTTTGGTAGCCATCACTTCTGCCAGGTGCATAAGTGAATTACAAGCATTGTCAGTGGAGCCTGATTTTATCTCCTTTCATAGAGATAAGGTGGTCTTCAGGACTAACAGAAAGTTCTTGCCTAAGGTGGTTTCAGACTTCCACCTTAATCAATCTATGTCTCTCCCTGTGTACTTCACTGACCATTCCTCCTCTAGCGAGAGGAGACTGCACAGTTTAGATGTCAAAAGAGCCCTTAGTTACTACATAGAACGTACCAAGGGTCACAGGTTTGACTCCCTCCAACTGTTCATCACTTATGGTGAGGTTGGTAAAAGGAAACCTGCCACTAAAAGATCCATTGCCAGGTGGATTGTCTCTTGTATCCAATTTGCTATGAAAAACTGGGTAAGGTTCCTCCCTCAGGCCTGAGGGCTCACTCTACCAGAGGTACAGCTGCCTCTGGCTGCTGCCAGGATATCCCTATCCTAGAGATATGTCAAGCAGCTACCTGGAAAACAGTTCACACCTTTACCAAGCATTACTTCCCACATCCAGGCTAGGAGTGATGTTCGGTTTGGCACAGCTGTGCTTCAGAGCCTATTTCCTAAGTAGGTTCTGTCCCTCCTCCATGGAGGTACTGCTGTGTAGTCAGATGTCATAATATAGCAAGACTTCATGTTGTTTGAAGAAAAATTACTCACCTTAGTAATGTTGTTTCTTCTAATGGAGTCTTGCTAATTATGACCTCCCTCCTGCCTGCCCTCTCAGAACCTCTGCTTTTGGGATGTGGGTGGCAGTGCAGTGTTGGCACTTAGTTGATGCCCACTTTGTTTTTTCACCCTCCTTTTTGGGGTGAATGGGTGTTGAGTTTTTCATTTTTTGGATCCCCTGACTTGAGTCTTGTTTTGGGACCAAAAAATGTGTTGTTATATTTAGTAGCCGGTTGGCTAGTGTAGGTTTACGGCTTCCACACAGAACCTTAGTGAGTTTTGCTCGAAAAGATCTGACAGTTTGAGTTTGAAGAACAGACAGACAGAGTTTTCAACCAAGCTCTCGCTCAAAGTTCCATGCCTGGCATGGAAAGTTAACTCTTTCATCTCCGGAGCAGTTCGAAGGTTGGGACTCACTGCATATGTCATAATATAGCAAGACTCCATTAGAAGAAACAACGTTACTAAGGTGAGTAATATTTTTCTTCTTGACCTGTGCCTCAACGACAAGGCCACCGGAAAAAACTCCAGTGTCCTCCCAGTCCCACATCACTCTTATTGAAGAGGAAATTCAGACATTTCTTCGAAAGCAGGCCATTGACCCAGTCCCTCCAGGTCAGAGGGGAAGGGATTTTATTCCCATTTCTTCCTAGTGGCCAAAAAGATCTTCACCCCATTCTGAACTGCTATCATCTGAACAAGTATGTCCAGTACAAAAGGTTCAGAATGGCCACTCTACCAGGCTTACTTTCCCATCCTCATCAAGGGGACTGGCTTTGCCCTCTGGACATGCAGGATGCGTACTTTCACATACTCGTGTTCCAGTCCCACAGAAGATAGCTGCACTTCCTCTTCCGAGGGCATCACTACCAGTTCTGAGCCCTGCCATTCGACCTTTCCTCAGTGCCCAGGGTCTTCACCAGGTGCCTAGCAGTGGTTTGCTGCGGCTCCCTAGAGAATAGACCACTACATCTTTCCTTACCTAGATGACAGACTTCTGACAGCATCCACTTGGGCTCAGCTGCTAAGAACTCTAGAAGACACCTTTGCTTTCTTCAGAGAACTGGGGATCACTCTGAACCTGCCAAAGTCATCCCCCTGGCCCAGCCAAAGACTCCCAATACATCTGTGCGATACTTGACACAGTACAGGGCAAGGCCTTTCTGCCACCAGACAGCAGATCACCTTCAGTCTCAAGCTCAAACGGTATCCTTATCCAGTCAGGCATCAGCCAGGTCATTCCTATGAATGCTAGGTCATATGGCGGCTGCCATCCCGAAGGTCCCTTTGACTTGATTGCATATGAGGGTCTCTCAGTGGACACTCTGGGTGCAGTGGGACTAACGTTCAGATGACCTGGAACAACCTGTCTGTCTCCGATCCAGTTCGTCAGATCCCGAGTTGATGGTTAGAACCCGTCCATCTTTCCAAGGGGGTCCCCTTCAGACAAGAGTCCCCATGGTAGGTCCTAACCAGATGCCTCGGGACAGAGGTGGGGTGCCCACTTAGCAAACTGGCAGACCCAGGGGACCTGGTCCCCTTTGGAGCAGATTCTGCACATCAGTGTTCTTGAGATGCAAGCGGTCCTCTACGCCCTACAGGAATTTTAGATGGACCTCCTTCTGGGCCACCTCTTGATCCAGACTGACAGTATGTCAGTGGTCTTTTACATCAACAAGTAAGGGGGAACACATTCATATCCCCTGTGCAGGGAGGCCATGAGGGTCTGATATTGGGCACTGGAGCACTGTCTGGAGATCACCGCCATGCTTGTTCCAGGCACCCAAAACATCTTGGCTGGCAGCTTAAGCAGGTCTCTGTCCAGAGCACACGAATGGGAACTATTCCAGTCAGTCGCAGAGCAACTGTTCGACAGATGGGGATGACCAGAGTTGGACCTTTTTGCGTCCCCACTCAAGGCCAAAATGCCCAGTTCAAACACCATGAAGTCTTGCTATATTAGGACCATTGCAGTCATTCCCCCAGTCTTGAACTGCCCCGGAGAGGAAACAGTTAACTCCAGAGTGATCTGGAGTTCCACAGCACGAGGGCGCTGTTCAAAGCTCTATCTGGCCAGTTTCAAATGAAACTGCCAGATTCTTTACTCCGCTTCACTGAACAGTCGCTCCGGATATCAGCTCCTTCAGCTCGGTTCATTTCATGTCTGCTTTGAGTATTTTCGGTTCATTGAACCCGCAATAAGTATTTATTTTACCGCATTTCGATTAAAAAGCTCTATCTGGTAACCGTAGTACAGAAATTAAGTCTGTGTGGAAAGTCATTATCGGTTCGGTTTTGAACCGATCGGTTGGTTGAAATACATGTTTTAAACTGTTTAGTTGGCTTTTAGAGTGCGGTTCCGGTTCTTATCGGTTCTAAAAACCTAACTTTATTGGGGTTTTCTAAATACCCGTGACACGGTTAGGAACCAGACAAGGGTCTTGCCTGGCACTGCCATCAAAAGGGCAAGTTTTTGGTTAGGCTGGCATTATGTCTGAGAAACCCAAAAGAAAAAACCGGGCTCCATTGGGTTTCAACACTGTGATGTTCAGGGGGAAGCTCTTGCCAAGGCTGACCCACACACCACTTGTGTTTATTGTCTGGGGTTGACCACCTCCTGTCAGACTGCCAGGTGTGTAAAAATTTCCTGCAGCCACCCTGGAAAGAGATTGTGCCTGCTCAGGGAACTAGAGGCCAAAAGTCCGCTGACCTGATGGCCTGCCCGGTCCAGTACCCACTAGACCAGAGGGAGTGCCTCTGACCAGGGCGAGACTTCTCGGCAAAGGAAGGCTGGTTCAGAGGAACCAGTCCCAGCAAAAAGACAAAGAAATCAGCAGGTCTGGAGTACAAAATTGTCTCCAACTGCTGCAGAGATAGCTAAAGCCATTCAGATTGTCCAGTCTTTGTCTCAGGCTGTCGAGCCCCTGCATCTGGGAAAAGGGTGGCTTGCTCAGTCTCAGTGGTTCAGGATTATGATGTTGAGGATTTTTATGAACCACATGAGGGGAGGAGGATTTTGATCAGTATGTTTGTGATTGGGAAGGTCTGACGTGCCCATTGAACCGACATCTCTCCAGATAGACCTTTAGAATCTCCCCTATGCTGTCTGAGTCCCCTCTCTGTTTATGTTTT
Source organism: Neoceratodus forsteri (assembly GCA_016271365.2). Classification (NCBI taxonomy): domain Eukaryota; kingdom Metazoa; phylum Chordata; order Ceratodontiformes; family Ceratodontidae; genus Neoceratodus; species Neoceratodus forsteri. Next base: position 504,776,161 of record CM028129.1, on the reverse strand, counting down.
ACAAAAGGTGGCAGAAACCCTCCAGCTTCCTTTAGAAGAGGCTGTGGATGAGCAAGAGGAGCCTGATTATGTGGAAATGATGGATATTCCAGAGACTAGGAGGTTGTCTATTCCTTTGCATAAGTCATTTAGGAAGCAAACAACAAAGATTTTAAAAATCCTCATTCTGTCCCTCCTGTAGATAAAAAATGGACAGAAGGTATACTTTGTCAGGCTCGGATACAGACTTCTCACTGAGCAGTGTAGTCATGTAGGTGTGGTACAAGCTGCAGCCTGTGACAAGGCTAATATTCCCTGGCCTCACATCCTCCTGACAAGGATTCCAGGAAGATTGATGCTATGGCTAAAAAGCAATATATGGCAGCTTCTTTGGGACTCAGGCAGGCTAATTATATGGCTTATGTTGCTAGATATCAGAAATCTAGATGGGACACTATATTGCAGTTAGCTAAGCAGGCCCAGGGCCAGCTGGCTAGTGAGTTGGAACAAGTGGCTGCTGATGGCATTGAAGCCTCAAGTTCAATTTCATACTGCTGTTGATGTTAATGATGTTTCCTCTAGGGTCATGGCCACTTCTGTAGCTTTCCGAGGTTGGCATGGCTCAGATGCACTAATCTGTCCCAAGATACTCAGTCAAAGGCTATGGATTTTCCTGTATCGGAAATTCTCTGTTTGGTGATCAAACAGAAAATTATATGAAAAAGATGGATGAATATAGAACTACCTACAAAAGTGCCTAAGCTAAGGAAAGGCATGCCACTCACTAAAGGCATGCCCCAGGGGCAGGGGTAGGCCTTTCTACAGGCCTTTTACCAAGCTCAAGCCTCCTCTGCTTTTTCACAGAGGGGTTTTTCAGAGGCAGAGGTAGACAGGGCACAGGAGACAGTCGCCTCCCTCAGCCTAAAGCTCCTGCCAAGCAGGCACCCTGATGGGGTGCCCAGGGCCGATCTCCTGTACCAGTGGGGGGCAGGTTGGCTTATTCAGCCAGAACTGGCTGTCCTTAACTCGGACAGGTGGGTTCTGGAAGTAGTAAGCCAAGGCCTGGTTCTCAGCTTCAAACAGTTTCCAAAGATGAGAGCCAGGCAATTTCCACCAAAACTCTTCAGAAGCCCTTGCTTTGGAAGCAGAAGTTTCTTCCCTCCTGAATTGCAAAGCAGTGGAAAGGGTTCCCCTTGCCATCAGGGCAAGGACTGTACTCAAGATATTTTCTTACCCCAAAAAGACAGGAGAATGGCGGCCCATCTTAGACTTAAGGTACCTGAACAGACATCTATTAAAGCCAAAGTTCAAAATGTTAACTCTAGCAATGATTTTGCCCTCCCTGAGGCCAGGGGACTGGTTAGCTCCCTGGACCTCAGGGGCTCACTTTTCATGTCATGATCAGGCCTTCTCACGAAAGTACCTCAGGTTTGAACTGCTCTCGTGCCACTACCAGTTCAGAGCAATGCCCTTGGCCTAACCTCGGCCCAAGGGTATTCACAAAATGTCTAGCTGTGGTAGTGGCTCATTTAAGAAGGCAAGGGATTGCTGTGTTTCCCTACCTGGACGACTGGCTACTAGTGGGTCAGTCTCCAGACCAGGTAAAATCTCACTTGCAGGTCACCCAGCAGCTTCTCACTTCCCTGGGGTTCCTGCTGAACTTACCAAAGTCAGTTCTGGAACCTGTTCAGGTTCTAACTTTCATAGGTGCAGAGTTGAACAAAAGTTAGCCAGGGCATTTCCCCTCGGAAAGAGCGGACAGGCTCATTGCCCTGGCATCCTCCTTACCCTCGTGGTCTCTCGACCAGCAAGGCATTTTCTGCAACTCCTAGGGCACATGGCTGCTTCCACAGCTGTCGTGCAGGGAGCAAGATTTCAGATGAGGGACATTCAGTTCCACTTGAGGTCCTATTGGTCCCAAAGGAGGGACCCCTTACCAAATTAGTTCGGTGACCAAAACCCTGATCCTGGCCCTTCAGTGGTGGCAGGATCAAGGCAATCTGTCTCAAGGGGTTCCCTTTCTACCCGTTTCACACTCCCTCACCCTCACCACGGATGCCTCCCTGTTAGGGTGGGGGGCTCACTTGGGCGACCTTTCCACTCAAGGAGTGTGGTCCCCCCAGGAATCTCTGCTCCACATCAATCTTTTGGAACTCAGAGCTGTTCTTTTAGCTCTTCAGGCTTTTTCAGCTGTTGTCCAGAACAAAGTAGTTCAAATCAGGACAGACAACACCACAACAATGTGGTACATCAACAAGCAAGGGGGCACTCGGTCATCAGCCTTGTGCACCGAAGCAATGAAGTTGTGGTCTCTGGCTTACTCCCTAAACACCTCCCTGATCGATTCACCTTCCAGGAAAGGACAATGTCCTGGAGGATGCTCTCAGCAGGATTTCCCAGGGCCATCACGAATGGTCTCTGAATCCTCAGGTATTGGGGTCGGTCTTGCCAGATGGGGTACCCTCAGATAGATCTCTTCGAGCCCCAGACAACCATCAACTTCCTCTATTTTGTTGCAGGCCTCCAGTGCTGGGCTCAGTCCCCTGGACGCCTTCCTGCTGGATTGGAAGGGAAATTCCTATATGCTTTCCCCCTTCCTCTCCTCTTCAGGGTATTGGTGAAAATCAGAACTCAGCCCTGCAAAGTGGTTCTGATCGCTCCAGACTGGGCCAGACAGCCCTGGTATCCTCTTCTCCTGTCCCTGACAATCCACCTCCCCTAACCTTGCCCAGGACCCACGACTTGCTGACCTGTGCACAGGGGAGAGTGTGGTACCCGGACCTCAAATCCCTCCACCTCAAGGCTTGGTTCTTGAGGAATTAGAATTTGCTGATTTACACCTTTCTCAAGGGGTCATGGATATTTTAAAGGCTTCTAGGAAGCCTTCCACCAGGGCTACTTACAATTCTAAGTGGAAGAGGTTTTCCTTCTGGTGTTCGGAGAAACAAATTGTGCCAGAATCTGCTGACCTGGCCACTTTACTGGACTATTTGGCCCATCGAAATTCCCTAGGCCTTAGACCAGCTACCTTGAAGGTTCATATGGCAGCTGTTTCTGCCTTTGTTTCCGCAGGGAAGCCTGTTTCTCTTTCCTCTCACCCTGTTTTCTAAGTTTTTAAGGGGTTACTTCATACTAACCCTCCTTTCGGGAACCAGCCCCTGCCTGGGACCTGAATGTTTGCATTGCTCAGTTAATGCAACCTCCTTTGAGCCCCTTTCTTCTGCAGATCTCAAGTATTTAACTTGGAAAACTGTTTTTCTAGTGGCTATCACTTCTGCCAGGCGTATAAGTGAATTGCAAGCCCTTCGTGGAAAAGGATTTTATTTCTTTTCACAGGATAAGGTAGTCCTCAGGACTAACAGAAAGTTTACCCAAAGTGGTTTCAGATTTTCATCTGAACCAGTCCATTCTCTCCCAGTGTTTTCACTGAGCATTCTTCCTCGGTTGAGAGGAAACTACACAACCTGGACGTTAAAAGAGCCTAAGCTACTATGTGAGCGTACCAAGGGTCACAGGTTCGAATCCTCCAACTCTTCCTTACCTATGGAGAGGTTGGCAAGGGAGACCTGCCACTAAGAGGACAATTGCAAGGTGGATTGTCTCTTGTATCCAGTTCTGTTACCAAAAACTAGGTAAGGAGCCCCTCAGGACTGAGGGCCCACTCCACCAGGGGTACAGCTGCATCTCTAGCGGCTGCTAGAGATATTCCATTTTGGAAATTTGTCAAGCTGCTACCTGGAAAACAGTTCACACCTTTACCAAGCATTATTCCTGGACGTCCAGTCCAGGAGATGCTCGTTTGCACAGCTGTTCTTCAGAGCCTATTTCCTAAGTAGGTTCTGACCCTCCTCCATGGAGGTACTGCTGTGTAATCTGCAATGGTCCTAATATAGCAAGACTTCATGGTGTTTGAAGAAAAAATTACTCACCTTAGTAATTGCTTTTCTTCTCATGGAGTCTTGCTATAATAAGACAACCCTCCTCCTACCCTCTCAGAACTCCTACTTGGGTATGGGGTTGGCAAATTAGTGCAAGCACTGTGTCATGCCATTTTAGTCTCTCTAGTTGGGTTAGGGAACTAGGTATTTCTGTTTTGTTAAGTGGTAGAGGGTCCCTCTCTAGACTTCAGTTTTGGGAGAGGGTCCTATTAGTGCTTGTAAGGAGTGTTCTAACAATAAATATTGTTGTTGTTATTCTGTGATTGTTCTTATTCTTCTAATGATAGGTAGCCAATGGCTAGTGTAGAGCTTTTCCACACAGACTTGCTATGTTAGTTTAGCTCCGTAAAGAACCTGGCGGTTTCATTTGAAACTGGCCAGATAGAGCTTTGAACAGCGCCCTCGGGCTGTGGAACTCCAGATCACTCTGGAGTTAACTGTTTCCTCTCCGGGGCAGTTCAAGACTGGGGGAATGACTGCAATGGTCCTAATATAGCAAGACTCCATGAGAAGAAAAGCAATTACTAAGGTGAGTAATTTTTTCTTTCTGCTCGCTAGATCCATGGCCTGGTATTTTCTGATGAGACACGTTTTCCCTCTGTTGGACAGGGAGGTTTCTCTACGCCTTCCCTTCCTTTCCTCTATTCCAGAGGGTCCTCCTCAAGTTGCAGGTGGAGGGAGACGAAATTATTCTCATTGCTTCCTACTGGCTTCATCATATTTGGTTTCCGCTACTCCAGCTGTAAGCAACAGAACCTCCGGTTCCCCTACCCCTGGGTTCGCACCTGCTGTCCCAGGACTAGGCATTCTAGTCCATCCAGACCTCAGGTCTCTGCACCTGCATGCATGGCTCCTGCAGACCTAGCAGTTGCCAGGTTTAGGGGTCTTGCTTTGAGAGGCGCTCTTGCAGCAGGTAACACATATAGGGCTATGCCGCCAGGCACTAGGACCCCACAGAAAAATTTCTAGCTAGCAGTTCCCCAGTACCACCTCAGTTTTTTTCCCACCATCGACCCGCTAGTATCGGCTCTATGGACACTTCTCTCGCAGTCCACCGCCATTTTCATGCTTTGCACGGTATCAATCATTTGCCCTTTTCTCCTTGCATTTTTCTTATTTTCAGTGCATGTCTTCGCCATCTGCACAGTGGTGGAAGCCCAAGTGTGCATGCGGCAAGCAGATATCGGCCAGAGACAGTCATTCAGCCTGTCTCATCTGCCTAGGCCTGGGCCACAAGCCGGACGACTGCCCACATTGCCAGAAATTCAACAAGAATAGAATCTGGTTCCTCAAGACCTTGAAGGGCTGTCTTTTGGAGCAGCAAGTCGCCCCCATGCAGAGGACTCAGTTGGGACACAGTTCTTCTTCTTTGTTGTTGAGGCACAGGTCAGGAAGCATAGGAAGACCAGGAGCAGTTGTAAAATTCACAAGAAGTGATTTAGTATTAATAGTAAAATAAAATTGTTCATTATAACTATTTACAAAGGCATTATAAACCGAGAACATCCATCTGGGTTTCTTCTCAATTTCCAATCTCAGTCTCTGTGTCTCTCTTTTGCAAAACATTGCAGCTCCTTTATATAAGTCTGTGCAGGAGCTCGTTAAGAAAATAGCATGCTTCTAACACAGTGTTCTTGTAAGTTTCAACAAGTGCAGTAAAAAGAACATTGTGACCCAGAACTGACCTCTTGCTTACAGCGTCTCAGAGAGTTTGCAAACTAGCTTCTCAAGTTAACCCCTTGAGTTCTAAATAGCTTTTCAATAATTTCAACAGTATAACCATATACAGTCTTAAACAAAGGGATCCCAGTATCAATTACGTTTCCACAAAAGGATTCACATATATATTTTTATACCTGCAGATATGCAGGGTGGAAGAAAAGACAGAACAGCAAGTGAGGGTAGAGAGATAGCAAGAGGCAGAGAAGTACAAGACTGTAGGGGTGATCAAGTCCTAGGTCTCTCGAGAACATTTGGTTGCACAACCAGACAGAGAAGAGCTAGAAAAGGAGAGAATAGAACAGATCCTTGCATTTAAATTCTTTCTCCATAACAATTGGGACAGGGCCGTATGCAACACTGTCACATTCCTCAGCCAGGGATTCCTCCCCCAGAGAGAGAGGAAATTGGGCGGGAAACACTACAACAGGGACAAGGATCGAACCTGATCAGAATCCCGCTCCTGGTCCCCTCAAAAGACCTCAGTGTCCTCTGCTTCCAGTGGGAGGTCAGAGTCTGTCTCCCCGCCCCATTCCTTGAGTCTTCCGAGGTTTCAGCCAAGAAGACTCCCGCCTCCTCCCAGTTGCATGGTAGGGAGTTTTCAGTGCATGGGCATTCGTCTGCCCCAGTGCCTTTCACTCTTAAGGCCAGCAAGCAGTCACTTGGGTCTAAGCCAGAAGGACAAGCATCTTCTTTGGGCAGCAAATTGGATTTGGCTACCCACAAGGCCTCAGGGTCGTCCGACTGGTCAAAGGGGTCAGGCGACTCCTCCAGACGCCAGGATTCTGACCGTCATTAGAAGCCTCCTCTGCCCAGTGAGAGGGCAGTGACAGCCTCGGAAGGTTGTCAGACTTCAGGACCTTCTGATACGGCATTGGAAACTGACCAGGCGCTGCCTCTCATGCAACTGTCTGCTCCAAAAGAGTGTGTGTCGGACCAGGCAACAGGTCACACACCTGAGGACCGGACACCTGGGCCTCTCGACTGAGGATCAAGCCCTTTGCCCCCACCTCCTTTGAGCAGCCGGATGCCTGACCTACAGGGAATACTACCAGAAAGGGAGCAGTCCCATTAGCTCTGACATCTGAAGATAAGGAGCCAGAGGACCAGGCAACAGCTCCAAGCACACCACAAAGGCCGACACCAGGAGCCTCAAACGTCCCTACCCCGCTGCCAGCACAACCTGTCGTCTCACAGGCAGAGGTAGGAGCACTGTTTAATTTATGATGGAATACCATAAAAGGGGACCTGCTGCCTAGACCACATGAGCAGTCCCCTGTTCCTAGAGGACTCCCGCCTAACAGCCTCACCCCAGAGACCTAAGAGATCTCCCCCAATGCCAGATTGTTCATCGTTGGCGGATGACGACCGGGGCTCGCCAGTCTCTAGTGGCCGTGGACGACACTCTTCGTCCGTCCCCTCCTCTAGGGGATATCCGCATTCTTCTTCAGGGGAGGATGGAGAAGATTCCTCCTCGGACTGTTTCTCCAAGGATCAGCTAACTTTACCCTCTCTGGACCACAAAAAGGACTCTCCCAAGACTCCCCCTGATGATTGATCCTTCTTGGATGTGATGAGGCACATCCAAGCCATTAATCGGTGGGACATGGATGAACTTGACCCTGAATGCTGAAACCCTTGGTCCCCCCCCCGGTGTGACCAAACTGATCTGGAAGCATCCTTCCACCACTTCAACCATCCCTAGGAAGGCGAACAGCCTATGTAAAATTCTGAAAGGAGAACCTTTCTTTAGTGAGCAACCAAAGGCAGATTGTGTGGTGCTGACAGCCGCTCATGGCAGGGCACAGCAACTGAAACACATGAGTTCTCAGCCTTAAATTAAAAAGCTGGACCAGATGGGGGCTGCAAAGTCTACTCTTCGGCCACCTGCACAGCCAGGTCATTGAACGTTTTGGCACACATGGTGATGTACCAAAAGCCCTTATGGAATAAGGCCTTGGATTTAACTAAGGCCCAACCTGACTCAGACCAAAAATCCTAACTGATGGTTGTCATTCAATATAGCATTGATATGAGCAGACATGTGTGAAGGAGTTCGTATGACTCAGCAGACACAGCTGCCAGGGCAGCAGCATCAGGGGTGTGTATGAGACACCATGCCTGTCTGAGGGTCTCGGGGGCTCAGATAGGATCTACAGAATGCAGTTCTGGATTCACGTTTTCAGGGGTCTGTTCTCTTTGGCCCTGACACAGAGAAGCTGATTATCGGGTTGTAAGACTCTGGTAAAGCGGTTTCCAACATTCATAGAATTTACAAGTCTGAACCAGCAGCTGCCAGACACTGTCACTTTCACAAAAACCAGGACCAGCAAGCAAAACATCAGCAACATAAAGCAGGTTTCAAGCATAGGGCCCTCCCCTGCCTTCAGGCTTACAGAGACCAAAAAGTACCAGAGCTCCCTTGCCTACCTTCTCTGCTTCGACATGACTCCCTGCCTCCCCCACCACCACCACCTCTGGCGGAGCTTCTGGGGGAGGCAGTATGCGGGAGATTCTCCCTCTGCCTCACTGGATGGTCCAACATGACCACGGATCAGTAGGTTCTCGAGATCATTGAAAGAGGGTATGGTCTGGAATTCACCCAGATTCCTCCAGACAATCTCCCCATCCCTACCCACTGCTCCCCATTTCACGCAGTTCTCACAAGGACAGAAATTCAGGCCCTTCTCCAAAAGACAGCGATACAGGCAGTACGCCCAGATCAGTGAGGAAGGGGATATTACTCCCACTTGTTTCTGGTACCAAAGAAGATGGGGACCTCCGTCCCATCCTCGATCTGAGCCAACTGAACGCCTTCATTGAGTACAGAAGGTTGAGGATGGTACCATTGCCTGGTCTTACTGCCCGTAATCCACCAGGGGGTTGGCTCTGCTCCCTAATGCAGGATGCCTACATGCACATAAAGATCCTGACGTCCCACAAAAAGTATCTGGGTCAGTGCATGAAATAGGGCTACCAAATTGTGACATTTGTGAAATTTGTTTAAATTCATTCATTTTATTATTATTTATTTATTTATTTATTTCAATTCTAGGATTACAATTACCTTTGAGCCTAGGGCTCTTTTACAAAGGTTCCACATCAAGACATTGGTATCACATGACAATAGACAAAATTGTTACACAAATAAGGCTAAAGGATATCAAAATTAATTTCAAACAGACAGGGAGAGGGTAAAGTGGAAAGGAAGAGGACAAGAAGGGGAAGGGTGGTGGTAGAAAGAAATGGGAGGGGCAAAGCGGGAGGTAAGAAAATGAGAAGAGAGGAGAGGTGGGGTGTCGGTAAGGATATGGGGTGGGGGGGTGAAGCAGTCAGGAAGGTGGCATTGTCAGGTGCTGGAGAGCGGATGGGACAGAGGCCAAACTAGGGCAAGTGCATTATGTAAGGGGCTTAGATATGGGAGAGCAGTAGGGGAGTGGTGTTGCACAGACATTATCCATGACAGTCGCAGATGCTGGAAGCGACCAGGGTGTTTCGGAGCCTGGATTTGAAAGCCCCTAGCCCATTGGTATTGATAGTATCATTGGCAAGACCGTTAAACCAAGTGGTTGTGGCTTTGATCCCCTAGTAATTCTGGAGCTGGTTTTCGTTTGAAGGAGTGAACAGACCCCGAGAGGGGCAGTTCCCAACTGTATTTTCTTAGCAACCACACAGGTTTGGTACTGAATTCTATTATCAAGTTGAATCCAGTTAGCTTGTGAGTAGAGTTCACAGGTGTGAGTGAGCCATTCGGCCCCAATGATGAGTCGACAGGCCTTGTTTAGGGTGGTAATAATCCTTCTGAGTGCAGTGGTGGTGGCAGTGCCATAGATGACAAGACCATAGTCAATCTGGGAGATGATGGAGCTTTGAACTGTGGCAAAGAGGCCTCTTTAGTCAGGTGCCGACTAAGCCGGTAAAGTAAGCCAGTCTAGTATTCACAGTTTTAGCGACATTGGTTATATGGGTTCCAAAGGACAGGTGTTGGTCTAAGGTGATTCCTAGGTATCTGAAGGAGTCAACCTGCTCCAGGGAGTCCCCAAGGCAGATGTTTAAGGAGAGTTGGTGGTGTTTCTGCTTGTTTTGGTGGCTGGTGAAAATCATGGTCTTCGTCTTTTTTCTGGTTAAGGATTAACTTAATGTTCTTTGAACCAGCTTTCAACAGAGGTGAAGCCGTGTTGAAGGGTTTGTTGCAGGTGACTTGGGTCATGATGAGAGGCAAGAATCACCACATCATCTGCATAGAGTATGACTTGCGGAGAAGTTGAGTTGGGGAGGGAGTTGAGGAACAGGCTGAACAGCAATGGGCCCAGGATGGAGCCTTGGGGGACACCGGAGCGAACCTGTTTAGTGTCGGAGACCACGTCTGATATTTTTACACATTGGGACTTGTTGTCAAGATAGCTATTGAACCATTTCACCGAGAGGCCAATGTTCAGTAGCTGATGAAGCAGGAGGCGGTGGTGGACAGTGTCAAAAGCCTTTGACAGGTCGATGAATGTAGCTCCGGTTAGGTGACCCTGATGAAGGGAGTTGTGTATGGCACCCGTAAACTCAAGAAGGGCCGTGGCAGTGTTGTGTCCTTTTCTAAATCTGTGTTGCTGCCGGAAAAGGATGTTGTACTTGTCCAGATGATTGGTGAGCTGGTCTGCTACTATCCATTCCAGGGCCTTAGAGAGGGGTGGCAAGATAGAGATAGGTCGGTAGTTCACATGGGATGTCCGGTCACCACCTTTATGTATAGGTGTGACAGTTGCTGCCTTCCATTTGTCAGGGAATTGGCTGAGAGAGAGGGAGAGATTAAAGATCCTGGTGAGAGGCCCCAGGACCCTCGCCCAGAGTGAGGGACAGAAGTTTGAGGTCCAGTGTGTCAAGCACTTACTCTAGTGTTTTTAATGGCTTTGGAAATGTATTTCCTCTGACGGTATTTTTGTTACTGCTCTGAAGTAGAAAGGGGGGCACTTTTAGGTGAAGGCTGATGGGTGGGAAAAGGGGGGCTGCTGAAAAGTTGGGGGGGATGCTGCTGAGGTCGGTGAAGGCATCAAGAAAAGTGTTGACTATGACTTTTAGGTCCAGGATAGTATTCCCGTTAATTGTGATGGCAGTAGGGGGTGATTTGGACTCCTTCCCGGTAACATCTTTAATGTTATTCCAGAATGCTCTTGCATGACCATGACCTTTGGAGGTGTTTTTGGAATCTGTTATGATTTCTTTTATAATAATTTATATGAAAGTACTCTAGGTATACTATGTTGTTTGTATCTATTCGTATTTTAAATGTGGAAACTATTTGTATGTACTTGGATAGGAATTTACACAGGTCTGTCTTGCAAACTGGATTATGTCCAAATGACATGTATTACCTGTATAAAAATAAATTTTTACCTACCTACCTACCTTTCCCCATGTGTCAGCGAGTGCAGTCTTGTAGTATTCAGATTTCTGTTGACGTATGGATTTGGTGCAATCATTTCTAGCTCTTTTGAAATTTTGGATGTACACCTGTTTCCCTGATTCTCTGACTAGCTCCCAGAGGTGGTCCCTGTGTTTCAGCTTCTTTAAGAGGGTACCCGTGAGCCAAGGATTGCAGAGGGGTTTAATTTTTCGATTTTTTGACGGGGCAAAGATGTTACAAGCTTCATTGAAAATGCATGTGAATTGATCAAGGGCTGTATTTGCATCGGGGCCAGGTCGATGGGGGACCAGTCTTGATTTAGTAGGTGTGATTTTAGGTGGGTTAGCTTTCCACGGGGTAGAACTCTGCTGAGGATGACATTTGGTGGAGATTTCCAGAATTTATTTGACCAGGTGCAGCTGACGGGGGAATAGTCGCTGAAAGAGTCAGGCAGTACGGTGAAGCTAGTGATCCGGGAGGGGTGAGTAGTCAGGATCCAGTCCAGTAAAGTGCTGGTGCCGGTTTTATAGTCCATTCTAGTTGTGGAGTCCAATATCTGTGTGAGGTTTGCTGATGTGACCATGTCCCTGGTGCCAGCATCAGGCCCCAACCAGTTTGTGTTGAAGTCACCCAGTGTGATGACTTCGGAGTCGGGTGGGAGTGATTTGATGTATTCCAGTACTACATGGAGGCCCGGTCCCTGTTCTTTCGGGGGGATATAAACGGTGATGATGGAGAGGGCTTTGTGCTGAGCTCCAAGAAGGATTTTGATATGCAATAGCTGGGCATTTGGTGCTGGTAGGTCAGTGTGCCCCATCAGGTTATCTTTTAGGTAAAGGGCGCAGCCCCCTCCTTGTTTTGATTTTCGGTCAAGCTTAAAGATAGCGTAGCCAGGGATGGAGATAGTATGATCTGGGACCAAGGGGGTGAGCCAGGTTTCTACTACCGCCATGATATTGGGCTGGTGGGCATTTGCGAAGGCTTGTAGTTGGTCAAATTTAGATAATAAGCTGCAGATGTTAAGGCAGATAATGGAGAGAGCGCCAAGGCGCTTGGTTTGGGTGGAGTTCATGGCAGCCCGAGGGCCAGGGTTGGGGTGAATGTTTCCACTAATAGCAGGAGTAGGAGTTTCAGGGTGGCCTGGCGCAGTTCCCTGCAGGAGAACTTGCGGTACTAGATTGAGGAGGGTTTGTTTGCGGAAGTATTGTGCATGCAAAACAGGAGCGTAGTGAGCTGTGGTGGTAGCGAGGCACACTGCACCCTAGTATGAAGGTGTGGGTACAATGTGGTGTGGTGAGCCCTAGGGGTGAGAAAGTTGTCAGGTAGCATGGTGCAAGTGTGGCTATGGCAGAGATTATGCTTATAGCTATGCGGGGGGATGGAAAGCAGGATGGAGGGAGCTGGAGCAATGGGGTGAGGGCAAAAAGGAGGAGAGGGAGGCAGGGGATAGTAGGGAAGGAAGGCATAGTTTGTGGAGGGGGAAAAGAAAAAAGGAGCTGTGAGGAAGGCTGAGGTGGATGTATTACAACGTGAGGGCAGAGGAAGCAAGAGAAATAAAAAAAAATTTAAAAAAAGGGGGGCGTGGCAGGAGAGAGAGCAGAGAGGCAGGGACCAATGGGTGTATGAAAGGGAGTGGACTATACCAGGGACGTAGCAAGCAGTCTATTTAATAAGCGGTGGGGGAGGGGGCGGGTGAAAAACTGCAGCTGATCGCAATGTTAGTCTATGGGCACTGCAGCCCTGAGCTCAGCCACAGAGTCAGTGGTCGCTGCAGCCAATCAGGACCAGACAGAGAGGGCAAGGACCAATCGGGTAGAGCTATAAGCGTGCTGGGCCAATGGCGGCGCATACGGCTTTCCCGGACTGAGATGGGCTTCCTTACCTGTCGCCGTGGATCAGGGAGGTGGCCAGAAGTTGCAGAAGCGGGCAGCAGGTTCCGGGAGCCGCGCCCATGCCAATGGGGCTGTTGTAGCCAGAGTGTAGGGCTCTGGATCCGTCGCCGTCATAATTTATCAAAACAATTTTTGTTTTTGGGGAGCCATCACCCACCTAATGTAAATGTTATATGGTGCAGGATAACTCCTTTGCTGTGTCACCAGAAAAAACAGTTACAATGTCACACATGAACAGGGACATAAAACTGTGTGTGTTTGCATGTAACGGGGTACATGAAATTGTGTATGTGCATGTAACGGGGGACATAAAACTGTGTATACGCATGAAACTGGGCACATAAAAGTGTATGTGCATGTAACATGGGACATATTTATACTGTTATCATTTGGCAAGGGACCTTGTACAACAGCACACGCAATAAGAGATAGGAAACAGTTGTAGAAGTTATCAAAAAGTTTTATAGGTGAAAGTGAAAAGGGTAATTAAATCAAAATTTACACAAGTAAAATGGTTTACTCTGACAAAGTCTCAACAAGTATAAATTTTTACATAGAACTCCTAAACTGTATCTAGAGACTAAAGTAATCATATAGGCTAGGATGGTAACTACTTGACTACAGAATTATACTCCGAGACTAAACTATATACAGTCTAAATGGTAACAGCTGAATTATACCTAGAGTCCATACAAAATATACTGCCGAAACAGTAACTACAGATATGCTGAACTATACTTAGAGACCAAACTATAAATACAGGCTAAACGGTAACTACGGAACTAACTGCCTCTAAACTACAATAGAAATGCTGAATAAACTATACAGAAGATATGAAAATTATGTACAGAAATTACGGTTAGTGCAATGCAATGATGCAGTTTCTGCAGTCCACCTTAATGCACAGTAAGAGTAGTATTTTAATCCCATCTCTGTTGCAGCTTGCTGAACTTTTCCACAATTATCTTTAATTGTTCTGATTGTACAACATAGAGGCCATCTCTTTCAAGCTGAATCGGCCCATGAAAAATTTGGGTTTTCTTCACATTGTCAGTGTCCTGTCTTCGTGGCCAAGAAAAAACACACTGACTGTTCTGTAGGAACTTCACTGAACCCAAATACCGTACAGTGTCTACTGCTGTAACTTGACCAATATAGAATTTATCGATCTCTGGTACCAACAATGCTTTTTTTCTTTTTAACTGTTTGGATGCTTGAAGGCAGCCTCTCCAGTTGTGGAGCAGTGCAGTGATTTGACGGGGTTGCATCAATGTGCATGTGCCTGTCTTGCAAAGTGCTCAAAATGGCCCTGGTGGCTGCTGTTGCGCCAGGCACTGCAGGAGCACTGGAAGCAGTCGTGTTACTGACAGATGGGTGGGTGTGGGTGTCAGGGGATTGTGCATGACCAGACACAATGACCACAGCTGCAGAGCAAGAAGGAGCAGTATCACTTGTGGTTTTGTGAACATTAGCAGCGGGCACAAATGTAGCCGAATTAATCACGGCCCATCTAAGGAAAATCGGAATCCAAGTTTTCCCATATCTGGACGACTGGCTTCTAGCAAGCCTCTCCAGGCAAGAGGCTTTGGAGGACTTGACATGGCCTCAGACTTCCTCACGTCCGTGGGAGTCCTGCTGAACCTCAAAAAGTCGTAATTGCAGCCCTCCCAGAAGCTCCTCTTCATAGGAACCCTTCTGGATACTTCCTGCGTGAAAGTTTTCTTCCGGAGAACAGAATGAGCGATATCCTACAGTTGGCCAGCTTCATCAGAGAACACAGCTCAGTTTGAGCTCTCCCGATGCAACGGATGTTGGGTCTCATGGCGTCCTCGGTGTTCACTGTATCTTTGGCTCGCCTCCACATGAGAACCACTCAGTGGATACTCAGTAGTCAGTGGTCCCCAACCACTCACCCTCAGTCCTCTCTCATCAAGGTGACAGAACCTCTGAAGAGGTCCCTCACCTGGTGGTCCCAGGAGGACAACCTTCTGGAAGGATATCCCTTCACCCCTCTGGATCATCAGATCTCCATTACCACGGATGCGTCCCTGTTGGGTTGGGGAGCTCACTGCCAGGATCTCCACACCCAGGGCACGTGGACTCAGGACGAGTCTCAACTCCACATAAAAGTTCTGGAAATGAGGGCTGTCCTCTATGCAGTCCAGGCTTTGAAGGACATACGCTGTCACAAGACCATTCTCCTTTAAACGGACAACAAGGTAGTGATGTATTACGTCAACAAACAGGGCGGTGCACACTCTTAGCCATTATGCAGGGAAGTTATGAGAGTGTGGGAATGGTGCCTGGAGCACAAGGCTCTGATTCAGGTGGTCTGTCTGCCAGGAGTACAAAACAAACTGGCGGACCGTCTCAGCAGAACGGAGGCAGACCCTCATGAGTGGTCTCTCGATTTAACCGACGTTCAGTCACTCTTCAGAGAATGGAGAACTCCAGACCTGGACCTTTTTGTGTCCCCACACAATGCAAAACTGCCTCTGTTTTGCTCCAGAAATCCAGGACCTGGTGTTTTTTGTTGGGATGCATTCAGGCTGCCGCGGACAAAATGCTTTCTGTACGCATTTCTTCCTCTTCCCCTAGTTCAGAGAGTACTGCTCAAATCGGAGGCACGGGGACAGAATGATTCTCATTGCCCTGTTCTGGCCTCATCAGATTTGGTTTCCTCTGATCAACAGGCTATCGGAAACCTCCCCAAAACCGCTTCCCCTTCAGAAAAAACTTCTGACCCTGGGCCCGGTAGTTCATCCCAACCTGAGGTCTCTTCACCTCCACACCTGGCTCCTGAGGAGATAGAGGTGAACAGGTTTAATGTTTCTTGTAGGGTTTCAGATATTCTTTTAGCTGCATGCAAGCTGGCTACCAGAAAAACCTACAGAGACCCCATCTGGAGTACTGCATGCAGTTCTGGAGACCCAATCTCTGCAAGGACATAGACAGGATGGAGGCAGTCCAGAGGAGGGCAACTAAAATGGTGCATGGTCTGCACCAGAAGACAGACTACGAACTTAATAGCCTACGAGGAAAGGAGGAAGACGGGGACATGATAGAAACTTTCAAGTACCTCAAAGGAATCAACAAAGTCCAAGAGGGTAGCGTCTTTCAGAAAAAGAGATGTGCAAGAACAAGGGGGCACTATTTGAAGATAAAAGGGGATGGCTCAGAAATAATGTGAGGAAATATTTTTTCACAGAGAGGGTAGTGGATGCATGAAACGGCCTTTCTGATGAGGTTGTGGAGTCAAAAACAGTGGGGAAATTCAAGAATGCATGGGACAGACTTAAGGCAGTTCTAGGGGTTGGGGGTAGGGGGAAGTAGGCTGTTGGTTAACTAGGATCTGCATCCATTAGGTAGGGAACTGGGCAGAATGGGTGGGTCAAGCAGTCCTTATCTGCCATCAAATTCTATGTTTCTACACAGCTAAATGGAAGCATTTCTCTATCTGGTGTGCAAAATCCTCTTGGAATCCTTTTTCCTGCCCACCGAATAAAGTATTGGAGTATCTCTTAGACCCCTCAAACACAGGTCTGCAGTACTCCACAGTCAAAGTTCATCTTTGTGCAATTTCGGCATATCATGAGCCAGTACTTTCTATGTCTCTGGCTCAGCTTCCTGTAGTTAAGAGGTTTCTTAAGGGCATTCTAAATACCAGACCTCCTATTAGACGTCCAGTTGTAGCCTGGGACATTAACCTTGTGCTAGACATGCTCACTCGTAAACCTTTTGAGCTTCTAGCTACTTGAGAGTTGAAATTCCTCACTTGGAAGATGGCCTTCCTGGTGGCCATTACTTCTGCTCGTAGGGTATCAGAAATACAAGTCTTGGTCACAGAGAGACACACACCCATATACTTTATTTCACAAGGACAAAGTTCTTAGGACTCATCCTCAGTTCCTTCCTAAAGTTGTCTCAGAATTTCATCTGAATCAACCTTTAGTCCTTCCCACCTACTTTGCTATTTTCCAGAATGAGAGAGAGCATACCCTTCATTCTCTAGATGTAAAGAGAGTTTTGCGGTTCTATCTGGACGGAACGAAAGAAATTAGTCAGGCTCAGCAACTGTTTGTCTCCTTCAGCATGACTCGGCTGGGTCAGCCTTGTTGCTATCAGGTGCATTTCAGCGTGGTTGGTGGAATGCCTCCGCCACTGTTACTCCATGGCACAGGTCAAGCTGGAAGGCAGAGTGTACGCTTGCTCTACCAGAGCAGTTGCGGCATCTCTGGCAGACATTCGTAATGTGCCCATTGCAGACATTTGCAGTGTGGCTACCTGGAGCTCCGTGCACACTTTTGTTAAGCACTATGCCTTGGATATCCATGACAGAAAGCATCAGTCCTTTGGCAGGATAATTCTTAATGGACTTCTGTCCTAAAAAGTGAGCTCCTCTCTCTCCTGCCACCCGTCTCTGGGGGATTATTTTAGCTCTGTACTCTCCCATTAGTGTGAATGAGTGGTGGAGACTTTATGTCCAGGAAGATATGGAAATTACTTGTCTACCGTAATTCTTGAACTTCTTGGATGAAGTCTCCACCACTCATTCACACGCCCACCATCCCCCTAGCGCATGTCTCTGTTTATGGTCTTCACATCTTCAGTCTTGGGCTGTGAAGACTTGATTATTTGACCCTTCCTATACGGGTCATTCAGGCTATCTTATGTCCAGTTTTTAGGTTAGTCACGTTGCACCTCCTCGGAGAAAAAAAGATACTGAGGCGGTTGGAGGGTTGACGCCGAGATACTCTATACCGCACAAGCCTAGCTCGCAGTGCCGCTCCCTCGCGGCTCCATCTTGGTGCCGGCCCTCCTGAAAAAGTTTGGCTCCCACTGGGTCCTAGCACCTCTGGCGTACTCCCATTAGTATGAATGAGTGGTGGAGACTTTGTCCAAGAAGATCAAGAATTACAGTAGGTACGTCATTTCCATTTGTCCTGCCTGTGGGCCTTGGTGTGGTCAAAATAGCTGAGACCTCTCTTGACATCCAGGCTATGCAGCCTGCGTTCACCTGAACTAGAATGTTCAGTGAAGAGGACTGGCAAAGTGATGGACTGGTTGAAGTAAAAGTCAGAAACCACTTTTGGGAGGAATTTTCTATTGGTCCGTAGCACCACCTTCTCTCTGTGGAATGAGAGGTAGTTCTTTTCTACGAACAGTGCTTGTAACTCACTTATCCTTCTAGCAGACATGATGGCTACTAGAAATATGGCCTTCCAAGTGACAAACTTTAGGTGTGCTGTGACCATAGGCTCAAATGGAGGTTCCATGAGCTTGGCAATGCAAATGTTGAAGTCCCATGGAGGCGTCCGTTCCCTGAGGGGAGGATGCAGGTGTGCTAAACCCTTGAAACCCTTCTTGAAAATAGGGCTAGCTGCCAGGGAGTTACCCTTGCCAGCAGACAAGTAGGATGAGACTGATGCCAGGTGAACCTTGAGGGTAGCAGGCTGTAGGCCTAAAGAATGCAGGTGTCACATAGTCCAGAAGGACTGGCAACCATGCCTGTGAGTGTATAGCCCCTGTGGTATTGCACTGGATAGAGAATCTTTTCCACTTGGAAGTGCATCTCTTCTAAGGACTTCTAGTACCCCCCCTCTGAAAGGTTCACATTAGCATATTCTAAGTCCTCAAGAGCAATGCTTTGAGTCTGAGGGACCTGAGATTTGGATAGAGGATCCTTCCTCATGAAGAGATCAAGAGAGTGTGCCTCTGAGGGAGCTGTATGGGGATGATCACTGACAAGGACAGCAGGAGTGAGTACCAGGGCTGTCTGGCCCAGTCTGGAGTTATCAAGATCATGGTAGCTGGCTCTGACCTGAGTTTGATCAGGACCCTGAGCAGTAGAGGAAAAGGAGGGAAAGCATACAGTCTTTTCCCCAACCAGTCCAGTACCAGTGCATCCATGGACACTGTGCCTCTTGCAGGGGGGCCTGTAGCAAAATTTGGGCAACTGGTGATTCTCTTCTGATGCGAAGAGATCTATCTCTGGGGTGCCCAACCTTCAAAAAACAACCTCCAGCACTACTCTGAGGCTCCATTCGTGGTGGTTCTGACTGATTCTGCTGAGTGCTTACGCCAGAGTGTTGTCCTTTCCTGGGAGGTGGACACCCACCAAGGATGTCTGGAAGGAGTAGGCTAGACTCTGTACCTTCATTGTTTCTGTACGTAGTAGGTCGGATCTTGTTCAACCTTGCTTGTTGATGAAATACATTGTGGTGGTATTGTCTGTTCTGACCTGCACCACCTTGCCCCTTACCAGGGATGCGAAGGATTGCAGTGTCAGGAGCACTGCACTGAGTTACAGAAGATTTATGTGCAGGAGTGACTCCACAGGAAATCGCATGCCATGCACCATATTCTCTTCCGGATGTGCCCCCTACCCTAGGAGGGAGGCATCTGTTAGTATCATAGTAGGGGATTCTTTCAGGAGTGGGACCCCAGCCCTGAGGTTGATTCTGTCCTGCCACCACTGGAGGGCCTGCAGCAACGTCTCTTGCACTGGCACCATCTTTGAGAGAGGGTCTCTCCTTTGGCACCAATGTGCCCTGAGGTGAAACTGAATGTCCCTCATCTGGAACCTGCAGCGTTGCGCTGATCTTCCTGGACATAGTCTCCACCACTCATTCACACTAGTGGAACTTTGCCAGAGGCGCTAGGACTGAGCAGGAGCCAGAAATCTTCAGGAGGGCTGGCGCTGAGATAGAACCGCACATGCGCGGCTGGCTCATGCTGTATAGGCTATCTCTGCGTCAACCCTCCAACCGCCTCAGTTCCTTTTTTCCCCGCTGTCGAGTGTGCTTCAGTGATGATGTTGTTTGCCCGCCAGGAATCAGATCTTTAGGTCTATACGACAGCAGTATAGTCGTTCAGTATTTCATTTGTAGTTTAGTTCTTTTATATTTATTTGAAAAAATTTCAATTTCGTTTCAAGTGAAGCATGAAAGAAAAAAATCATCTTCAGCCCGCCATTGACGAAGATGACTATGAATGGTAACGGTAAGGAGACTTCACTTGAAAGCTGTTTTAGCAGCAGGGCTGGGTCTGGTACGCTGCCCTCTTTGGGGGGGGGGGGGTCTGACCACAGGCGGTCCACTGCTCGGGAGGAAGGGCAGTCCTCTCAAAAGCTCAAAAAAGAAGTGGGCCCGATCAAGGTTGGGGACTCAGCACCACTCAACCTCGAGCTCTTCTTCCTCCCACCGGTCGAAGAAGCAGCGGTACTGCTCGAAGTTGCCCTCTGGTACGTCTGCACAGAGATCATCGGTAGCGGGGGACAGGAGGATTCTGGCTGCATCGGGGTTGCCTGCAGCCTCGGTCCCTAGTGCCCGCTGTCCTCTGCTCTGGAGTCACTCCCGGCCCATGGGGGGTCTTCAGGTGAGCAGTTTCATCATTGGGCTGTTCTTATGGAGCAGTGGATCCGGCGGTTGTCCCAACTGCCCTTGCTTGCAGACCAGGGCCTAGGGGCTGTGGGCCTGCGGGCAGAGCGCTTGAGTCAGCCTGGTCATACGACACCTTCGGTGCCGTCAATGCCGTTCCCTTGTGCCTTTCCCCCTCACATGACTGCGGTGCAGGGGCCGGCATGGGTACTGCTTTCTCCTCCTACTACTCCTCTTCATACTTTCAGGTCTCCAGCTTTGGGTGTCCGGTGTTGTGTTTTTTTTTTGTTTGTTTGTTTTTTGCAAATATAGTCTTTATTGATAATTTTATCATTTTTACAGTCTCATTTTACATCATTGTAATTAATTGTTTAGGCAGGGTTACAGTTCATATAAGTTTACTATATTATACATCATTTGTGTGACACAGTCTTACCTGGGGGGGCTCAACCCTCTTTCCAGGCTTGGTCTGCCCTTCCCAACTGTCACTGTTTGTCTCTCTCCAGGAACCTTCCTCCGCATGCTCTTCCCTCTCTTCCATCCCTGATTCCATCTCCTCTGGTATTTGTTCCCTGCTACACTTCCCCTGCCCTCTAAATGTGGATCGTGTACCCTATTATAATACTATCTTCATATCTTGAGTGTTAGACACCAAGCATGGTATGGTGGATCTGGATCAATTAATAAGTGGTAAGAGCTGCCAGGGTATAAAGTGTGGATCTTTGACCATAATGTGCATTATCCATCTTCTCCACTTTATGGAACAAAGGTTTGCTTTATAATTTAAGTTATATGTAATTCTCTCAGATCTGTATATAAGGTTGACTATCTCCCTCCAGTCCAGGAGTGTGGGTATCGCTGTAGTTAGCCAACTCTTGGTAATGGCCTTCTTCGCTGCAAGAAGGAAGATTCCCAGCAGATACTGACAATGGGGGTCTCGTAGCTCATGTGGAAAGACATGCAAAATAAAGAACTCCCCGGTCAGTGTGGTCCTTAGCCCAAAGAGCTCCTCAAATTCCTCCAGTAAGCCCTGCAGGAATGGCTGTAACTTTGAGCATGACCACAGGATATGGGAATGGTGTGCATTAGTTTCCCCACTTTGGCGCCAGCATGCTGTGGAGCCAGAATCACAGTAGTTGAGGTTATTGCTGGAATGCGGAAAAATCTTACCAGCAGCTGCCAAGAGAACAGTCTCCACATATGTGTGTAGGTGATTCTCGATGTTGTGGCATATTGTGCCCCACTGCTGTGGTGATATCTGGATACCCAGTTCATCACTCCATTTCTCCCTTACTGCCCCTGTATTTCCACCTGTTGTTTCCATCAGGGACTTGTACAGGGCTGAGATGGGGTGTGATAACATCTTGGAATTTAATGTTTGTTGGAGCAGGTGAACCATATGAGGGTGTTCCCCCGGGGTGCGAACACTCAGCGGGAGAGCCTCAAAATAGTGTCGTGTAATGGTAGGTAGGAAAAATACATTGGTATAGATGAAACTCTCGCCTGATCTCCCCGAACTCCTTAAAAAGGGGTCCCACCTGGAGTTGTGAGAGTTTTGCAAGATGAATATGTCTCCAATTGTGAAATGTGTGGTCAATTACAGCTGTAGGGAAATTTTTCCAATAGATCTATCGGACAAATCAACACCAGAAAAGGGGTGATCTCTAGGGATTTACGTGCTATATACCAGGCCCAGATTTGGTGTATGATCCAGGGATTTTGAGTCAGTTGGCCAAGTGGGGGAGGATTTTTATAAATAATGAGCCTTTGG
The DNA here is from genome assembly GCA_016271365.2 of Neoceratodus forsteri. Classification (NCBI taxonomy): domain Eukaryota; kingdom Metazoa; phylum Chordata; order Ceratodontiformes; family Ceratodontidae; genus Neoceratodus; species Neoceratodus forsteri. The sequence continues at coordinate 504,754,088 of CM028129.1, read as the reverse complement.
TAATCACGCTGGGGTAGTACACTCTCCTCAATCTCTCTCCAGCAGGCCAGGGATGCTCCGACCAGGCGCTAGATTATGAAGGACAGATGTGTAGCCCAGTAGTACAGTTTAAGATTTGGGAGTGCAAGTCCTCCTTGCATTTTGGGGAGAAAGAGAGTTTTCAGTTTAATTCTGGGGCGTCTTCCTGCCCAGACAAACCCAGAAATGGCCTTGTTCCAGCCAGTGTTGTGTTTGGGGACCCCAGACGCTTGGCCAGCATCGATTGCAGCGCCGCCCTTGGCCCCCGGCCTTCGCAGTGCCGCGTGCAACGCCACCTCGGGTCCCAGGGTTTTAGACTCCGATTCAGGGAGTGGCTCCTCCTGCCCTTCTTCCTCCACTTCCTATCTATACTATTCCTTCTGGGGTAGTGGGAAACTGTTGAGTCTGATTTCTAATCTGCGATTAGGGGATGATCTGGATGAGGATTTATTTTTTGGAGTGGAGTGTAAGCCCTCCACTTCAGTAGAGCCTGTGATCCATGACCTCTCTTTTAAGTCTCTTCTGAAGAATATGAATTCCACCCTCTTCAGACTTCTGAGTTGGATACTAGGAAGCTTTTGCACCTTCAATATCTGCATATTCCTGCAACTCCTGTGGAACTAACACTACTAATGCAACCCTCTTTTGAGACCCTTTTACAAATTGTTTGGGTCAGACCGGAGCACATTCCTTCCATGGCCAAGTCCATAGACAGGAAGTACACTCCCCCTAAGGATAGACCAATCTTTGCTTCTCAGGCCTTTGCAGACGCCCTAGTGGTTCTGGTACAAAATGGCAGCGATGTGCTTCCCCAAGAATTCTCAGCTCGTCCAGTGAATAAAGAAGCCCGTAAAATAGACACTCTGGGAAAGCAAGCGTTTTCTGCTACTACCCTGGGCATGCGTACTGCTGGTTATCAGGGCTATTTTGCTCAGTAAGAGTATACCCTCTGGCTTTCGCTCAAAGAAACGGTTGAAGCTCTTCCAGAGTCGGACGTTAACTCTGAGCTTCTTCAGACCATCACTGGGGGCATTGAGTTCAACAATCAGCAACTTAAGGCTGCTATGGACGCCTTGATACTGCCTCTAGAGCAGCAGCAGCAGCCGGGATCTGCACCCGGCGTCACTCATGGCTAAGGACTTCAGGTTTCACTAATGATGCGCAGCAGAGAGTGATGAATTTTCCCATTTATGGTGTTTACCTATTTTGTCCACAGGTAGAGCAGGCACTGGAGGCCACTCAGAAAACCAGGACTGCTATTAACACGGCCAGAGTGGCCCCTGCCTCCCCTCAGCGGGGCAGAATCCGCCGGTAGTTTAATAACACAGTCCTTTCATGGTAAAGGCTGAGGGGCTTTTAACAAGGACCAAACCCCTCAGCCACAAAAGAAAAAGCAGCAGAAGGCACAGGCCCCAAAGGCGTCCAGTGCCACCCTCTGAAGACCTGGCCCATGTCCCATCTCAGCTGCCCGAGGGGGACTCCTCTTCGATGGTAGGGGTGTCTGACTCAATTTTACAACCAGTGGAAGTCCGTCACAGTGGACAAATGGGTCCTCAGGATACTTCGAGAGGAATACTCTAAATTGCTTGGAGACCCCTCCGGATCGCCCACCCAAACGACAGCCCAAGCTGTCTACTACTCAGTCAGACCTCCTGCCTTCCGAGATTCAGGGCCTTCTGAACAAGAGGGCAGTAGAAGTGGTTCCGAAAGCAGAATGGGACACTGGTTTCTATTCCCAGTACTTCCTAGTTCCAAAGAAAATCATGTGCCCTATTGTAGACCTAAGGAAGTTAAATACCTGTCAAAGAGAAATTCAAGATGGTATCACTGGGAATGCTTCTACCTCTGATTCATCAAAACGATTGGCTGGCGTGTCTGGACATGCAGGATGCCTACCAGCACGTCCCTGTACACCCAAGCCACCACAAGTACCTACACTTTGTGGCTCTGGGTCAACACTACTAGTCAGAGTCCTGCACTTTGGGCTCTCCTCGGTGCCATGAGTCTTTACAGAGTGCTTTTCAGTACTCATGGCGCATCTCAGAACACTCAGAATTCAGGTGTACCCATACCTGGACAATTGGCTCCTAGTGAGCTTCTCCAGACAAGGGAAACAGGAAGCGGTTTCTACGGCTTCCAAGTTCCTTGCATCCATGGGAGTTCTGAACCTGGAAAAATCACAGCTTCAACCCTCCCAACAGCTTCTCTTCATAGGAGCTGTCCTGGACACGTCCAGGCCAAGAACTTTCCTCCCAGGAGACTCAACATTCTCCAGATGGCTCGTTTCATCAAGGGGAACAATTCGGTTCGGCCTCTCTCGATGCAGCGGATGCTAGGTCTCATGGCATCGTCCATGTTCATGGTGCCCCAGCTCGCTTGCACATGAGAACCACACAATGAATGTTCAGCACTCGGTGGTCTCTGACCACACATTCACACTCCTTCCACATCAAGGTGACAGAGCCTCTAATGAGGTCACTCACCTGGTGGACTCGGGAAGACAACCTTCTCCAAGGTTTCCCTTTGCCCCACTGGAGATGCAAATCACCATCACCACGGATGCATCTCTTACCGGTTGGGGAGCTCACTGTCAGGACCTCCACACCCAGGGCCTGTGGAGTCAGGACGCGTCCCAGCTGTACATAAATGTCCTGGAGATGAGAGCTGTCCTGTGTGCTGTCAGAGCCCTGAAGGATATCCTCTGTCACAAAGTAATTCTCCTTCAGACGGACAACAAGGCAGTGACGTACTACATCAACAGACAGGGTGGAGCATACTCTTACCCTCTGTGCAGAGAAGCCATGAGGGTGTGGGAATGGCTTCTCGAGCACGAAGCCCTGATCGAGGCGTTCTACCTGCCAGGAATCCAGAACTATCTGGCAGATCCTCACAGATGTTCTCTCGACTCAAATGTCGGGCACTCCAGAACTGGACCTTTTTGCGTACCCACTCAACACAAAACTGCCTCTGTTCTGCTCCAGAAATCCAGAACCTGGTGCTTTTTTGTCAGGATGCATTCAGACTGCGGTGGACAAGACGCTTTCTGTACACATTTCCTCCTCTTCCCTTCAGAGGGTGCTGCTCAAGTTCAAGGCACAGGAGGTCAGCATGATTCTCATTGCCCCATACTGGCCTCATCAGATATGGTTTCCGTTAATCAACAGATTATGGGAGGTTCCTCCGAGATGACTTCCCCTTCGGACAGACCTCCTGACACAGGGTCTGGTGGTCCATCCCAGCTTTCGATCCCTTCATCTCCATGCCTGGCTCCTGAGGAGATAGAAGTGGATAGGTTCAACGTCTCTGAGAATCTTATCTTCCTAGCAGCACGTAAGCCATCCACTAGGAAGACTTACACGGCAAAGTGGAAACGATTTTCTATTTGGTGTATGTGACAGAGTGGAATAGGACCCTGTCCCAGTTGTTATGGAAAGAGTTTGAATGCAAGGATCTGTTCTGTTGTATTCCTTTCCTGTCTCTTGTCTGTTCGGTTGCACAACCAAATTTTCTGTGAGACCTAGGACTTGATCACCATGACAGTCTCACAATTCTTTGCCTCTCGCATATCTGATGATATAAAAATACATGCAAATCATTATGTGGAAATGTAACTGATATTGGAATCCCTTTGGTTAGAAATTACATTGTGTTACTGTTGAAATGTATATAATTATAGTTTGGGGTGGTTGCAAAAAGCTATTAGAAACTCAAGAGATTACCTGAATGCAGTTTTTTAAGCCTTTTGCAGAAGAGCTGTGGAAAAGGGACCTCGGCTCAGGCACACTGTTCCTGCCAGCACCTGCCTGAAACATACAAGAACACTTTGGAAGAAACAGGATGCTTGTTAAGAATGGGGGTTGGAAGGACTTATAAGAGAGCTGAGCTGCAATTGGAGGTTAGATGGAAGCACAGATTGAAGGGAAACTCAGATGGACTTTTTCTGTTTATTTGGCCTTTGTAAATAGTTATACTGAACAGTATTATTTTTTTTATGTAACTGCTAGTACAAATAAAACTCTGGTTGTGAATTTTACAACTGCTCCTAGTTTTTACCTCTGCTTCCTGACCTGTTCCTCGCTGACAGTGTGCAAACTCTGCCCTGGACCCCTTTGATTGCTCACCAAACAAGTTGTTAGAGTACCTTCTAGACCTGTCGAATGCAGGACTACAGTACACAACAGTAAAGGTGCACCTTTTTGCGATTTCAGCCTACCACGAGCCCGTCACTCAATATGTCATTGTCTGTTACCCTTAGTTAAGAGATTCCTTAAAGGTATCCAACACACTAGACCACCAGTCAGGAGACCAGTAGCCGGATGAGGTATCAATCTTGTGCTAGACATGCTCACGCGTAAACCTGTTGAGCCTCTAGCAACCTTGCAACTTAGTTTCTGACCTGGCAGGCAGCCAGTACACAGTATTTCGCAAGGACAGGGTAGTCCTCAGGACTCGCCCCAAATTCCTTCCCAGAGTAGTCTTAGAATTCCACCTGAACCAGTCTTTGGTCCTTCCGACCTACTTTGCGAATTTCCAGAATGAAGGGGGAGTATACTTTCCATTCTCTCGATGTAAAAAGGGTTTTGCGATTCTACATCGACAGAACGGAAGAGATTTGCAAATCCAAGCAACTCTTTGTCTAATTCAACATGGCCTGGCTGGGTCAGTCTATTGCCATCAGATGCATTTCAGCCTGGCTGGTAGCATATCTCCACCATTGCTACTCAATGGCATAGGTCAAGCTGGAAGGCAGGGTGTATGCCCACTCTGCCAGAGTGGTTGCGGCATCCCTGGTAGAAATTCAGAACATGCCCATTGCAGACATCTACAGCACGGCCACCTGGAGCTCTCTGCACACTTTCATGAGGCACTACACCCTGAATGTCCATGCCAGACACCACCCTTCCTTTGGCAGGACAATCCTTAATGGAATTCTGTCCCAAGTGAGCTCCTTTCTCCTGCTACCCTTTTGGGGGATTGCTTTTAGCTTGGTACTCTCCCACTAGTGTGACTGAGTGGTGGAGACTTTGTCCAGGAAGATATGGAAATTACTTGCCTACCATAATTCTTGATCATCTTTGACAGAATCTCCACCACTCATTCACACGCCCAGCCACCATCCCCCAAGCTCACTCATCCTGTTTTTGGTCTTCACTCCCTCGTTGATTTGGCTGTGAAGACTCTGTTGAGGTGACCCTTCTTACATGAGTCATACGGACTATCTTGTGTCCGGATTAGGTTAGTTTTCCTAGGTTAGGTTGCGCTATACCTCCTCGGTAAAGTACTGAGGCGGTTTGAGGGTCGATACCAAGATCGCCTATGTGGTGTGAAGCAGCGTCGTGGCGCCACACATGTGTGGTCCTACTTTGGCGCCAGGTCTCCTGAAGATTTTTGGCTCCTGCTGTTCCTAGCGCCTCTGGCGTAGTCCCACTAGTGTGAATGAGTGTTGGAGACTCCGTCCAAGAAGATCAAGAATTACAGTAGGTACGTAATTTCCCTTTCCTGTTGCTGCAGTCATATGCCCCAACAGTTCTAGGAAATGCTTTGGTCTGTTTAGAGTGAAAGAGCTTGCTAGCTGCAAGATACTGTCTACCCTGTCCTGTGGAAGGAGTGCCTTTCTTTGCCGGGTATCCAACGCTGCCCCTATGAAGCTAAGTACCTGGGTAGGTTGGAAGACTGACTTTTTGACATTGATTAGGAACCCCAGAGACTCCAGTGTGCGCTGAGTAACCTTGAGAACCTCTTCCACTTGTTTTGGGGACTTTCCCTAATTAGCCAATCATCCAGGTTAAGGGAACACTGTGATGCCCTGACTTCTCAGGTGTGCCACCACTTCTGCCAAGCACTTTGTGAAAGCCCTTGGGGCTGAGGTAAGGCCGAAAGGCAAGGCAGACAACTGGTATGTCCTGAGGGTAGTCTGAATCTGTGATATTTTGTGTGATTCCCTCATGGGAATATGGAAATAGACATCCTTTAGATCCAGTGTTACCAGACAGTCTCTTTGTTGAAGTGTGGGAATAGTCATTGCCAGAATTGCCATCCAGAACCTTGACTTTGTTAGGTGTCTCTTTAAAGCTCTGAGATCTAAGATGGGTCACCACTCCCCATTTTTCTTTAGGGTTAGGAAGTACCTGGAATAGAACCCTTTCCCTCTCTGGGAAAGAGGGAGTAGTTCCACAGCTTTTATCACCAGCAGTTGGACCACCTCCTTTTCCAAGAGTGCCCCCTTGCTGGTGGCGAAGGTCTGAAAACCCTTGTTTTCAGCTTTAGGCAAGTTTAAAAGCTGAGTGCCAGGCCCTGACTTACCACTTCCAGCACCCACTTGTCTGTGTTGATGGTCTTCCACACTTGGAAATGGTAAGTCAGCCTGCCCTCTGCATGTAGTGGGGAGGCGACCATGACTGGGGCATCAGGGATACTGTTTTGTTTTGGCCACAGCCTGGGGTTTGACCCCCTCGCCTGGAGCCCCTGTGGCCCCTTCCTCTTTAGTAGTCCCTTTGTGACTGGTAAACAGGGACTGCCTGGGCCTGAAAGAAAGGCATGTTATAGCCCCTACCTCTGCCTCCCCTTCCTTGGTCTCTGTAAGTGGTAGATGCCCTCTCTTTTGCCAAATTACTCTTATATGTGGCTTTATATTCATCCACCTTTTTCATGTGAGCCTCTGTCTTTTCCTCAAAAAGGGAATTATTTTCCACAAGAAAATCCATAGCTTTGTTTTGGGTTTCCTGTGTTAGATTTGTTGCTCTAAGTCAGGCAGATCTTCTGAGGGCCACAGTTGGGGCCATCCTCCTGTCCGCATTACTATTGGCATCCACTGCCATATGAAACTGATATTTAGTGGCCTCCAAGCCACATCTAGCTGTCTCCACAAGATCAGCTGCCAGCCCAGGTGATTCCTTATCTGCCATGACCATAACAGAAGCCGACATTGTTTTCTGGTGCTGGGCAGTGTAAGCCATATAATTGGCCTGTCTGATAGTGATGCAGCCAAGTATCCCTTCTTGGCCATGCTGTCCACTTTTCTAGAATCTTTTTCTGGAGGAAGGGTAGCTAAAGGTACCTTTACCCTATCACAAGCAGATGTCTGTACCACCTCTTCTGGGTCAGGGTCTGACAGCAGGAACTCAGCACCCAGTGGGTCAAGCTGGTATTTTCTGTAAGCCTTTTTATCCACTGAAGAAATTAGTATTAGGTGTCTCCAGAATCTTAAGGACATGCTTCCTTAGGAAGTTGTTGATAGGAAGTAACTTCTTTGTAGGATTTAATTCTGTCGTCTCCATCCTGCACAGATTCTTGTGTGGGAAGGTCCAAGGCTTTGACCATATGCCTCACAGTAGTAAACTGTGAGGAATGGTCCTCAGGGACCCTAGGTGGGGTACCAAAATCTTGCTCTGGAGATGCCTCCAGTTCAATGGGATCATCATCCTCTTTTTCCTCCTCATTCTTCATATGAGGGCTCAAGGAGCACTGGAACTGATCCTTGAACCAAGGAAGTATCCTGAAGTAACCAGAACAGTCGGTTCTGCCAGAATAGGTTGTGGCTGAATAGCCATTTGCAGGGCTTGTAGAACTTTAAAAGCCTGTGCTTTAGCTGTGGGCATTGAGGAATCTGTCACCGGAACCCTTGATGGCTTTCCAGCCTTGGGTTCTATATTTTTCTTTTTATCCAACCTCTTTTTGGCTGGCACCAGATCTTCTACCAGTTCTGCAGCTCTCTTTCCCTTGGATGTTTTGCCTTTTTCAGGGGCAGAATTATTAATATCCTTGGGTTTTTCCTTAGCCAGATCCGTAAGTTCAGCCGGTGTAACCGGAGAACCCATTTTATCTTGGAAACGCTTTAAGAGTTTTTTGACAGTTTTCTCTGGGAAAGTTTTGTAAATATAGCTGGTCTGGAAGTATTCAGCCCTGGAAGCTCTCAGCCAGAAGCAACAGATCAGACACAAAGGGCAACCCTAGGAGGTGGTCCCAGCCCATAACCTTACTGTCTGCTGAGCTCCATTGATCAGCCTCTGCCTCTTAATTGTCCATATATTCCTTTCGTCCATAACAACTTAGGACAACAGCCATTAACCCCCCCCCAAGCTGAGCAGATACACAACCCAGCAAAATAGCATGCACCCCTTTTTTTTTTTTCGTCTGAAGATTGCCTCTAAGCAATCTGCTACTCTTGCCAGGAACTTAAACAGAGAAATAAAGGCCACTATGAACCTTTTGAACTACAATAACTGTGGCACACTTTTTACCAGGGATTTTATTTACAGAGTGGGGCACTGTCCAAGATGCTCCACAGAGACCTCCGATCACAGCTTCATGCAGCATGGGCTGAGATAAAATACCTTCACGATATAACAAATCAGCCCCACTGGGCAACAGCTTAAAAATTTTCGTTCCAAGGCACATTACACCAGTACCTCTACCCCATAAGACATACAGGCCAGGGGGCTGGCAACAGGTTAAGTCTCGTACAACTGGCACAAAATCCTCAATACAGGAAGGTACCAAACCTATTCAGACATTGAATAGGTACACTGCACTGTCTACCATGACAAATAGCAGAACAAGCGTCAAACATTCTGTGAACCCAGAGCGGCGAACGGAGGTACAGCACACAACTAAACCCACTAAAAAGGACAGAAAGAAATTGGTACTAAAAATCGGCGACTCTGTGATTAGGGGTGTAAAGACTCACCTCCAGCAGGACCGTGCTCCAACTATGGTAAGGTGCCTCCCCGGAACATCGGCATGGAGGGACACACACCAATCGGATAGAGGAAATCGTTCGAGGCGTTGATCGAGACACGTCATTCTCCACATAGGTACGAATGACCTAGCCAGTAAGTCAGTGGAGGAAACAAAACCTCACCAGGCTGGATGACAAGTTTGCTTCCCTTTCATCTACTATCACCTTCTCTGATATTCTGCCAGTCTGGAAAAAAGGAGACAGCAGGCAGAAGATCAGGGAAGGGAACATCTCCGAGCTAAACACCTGGCTAAAGGACTGGTGGCAGGAAAAAGGCCACCACTTTATTGGAAAATGGCAGGACTTCTGGAAACGGGAATTCTTTAAATTCGACAGTCTACACCTCTCAAAGAAGGGTACCTGAGCGCCAGGGCAAAAATTCGACGTTCACATTGGTCAGTTAAACTAGTGGACCGGGGGGGGGGGGCACAGGCACCCCTAGCGCAAAAAGGGTTGCTAAATGGCCCTTCCCCATCACCAACTAGTTCAGCACAAGGATGCGCCAGTCCTACTCGGACCAAACATCATACCAAACGTACTCAGACCAAGCATTTCAACAAAATTACACAACCAAAACAGAAGGGGATGGAAGGCAATGTGCGTCAATGCTCGTAGTCTGCCAACAAAATCCCTGATCTCACAGCTGTAAAGGCCGACGCAGAATTAGACTGGGTCGCTGTTCTGGAAACATGGTTCACTGGGAACCACTCCTGGGATGTCACCATCCCAGGGTATGCGTATTCCGGAAAGAGTGCAAGGGAAAGAAATGGGGGGTGGCATTGTATGTCAGAGATGACATGCGCAACAGAAATCCGGTGAAAACACAGTAAAGCAGAGGCCCTTTGGGTTACACTAGGAGCCAGGAACAAAGCCACTAACTGGGCATATACAGACCTCCAGCCCAGGAGGCCGACGTAGACAAGGAGTTCTTGGAAACCATCTCAATGATGGCGGACAGGGGCGAGTTGTTGCTGGTGGGAGACTTCAATCTACCAGATGTGGATTGGTCCTCATACACAGCATCTTCAGAGTTTTTGCACTAAGGGGAGCAGGTTTGCGTCAGCTGGTGAAGTCACCCACCAGAGACAAAGCAATATTGGCTCTAGTGCTGACAAACCGCACAAGAATCCCAGAAGCAAAGCCTAGAGCCAATCTAGGGACCACTGATTACAGTTCAGTCTGGTTTATTGTGAACAATATGGAGGAAAATAGTCCCACCAAAATCAAGGTACTAGATTTCAGAAAAGCTAGCTTCCCCAAAATGAGAACTATGGTCGCATCCATGCTAGAAGGAAGAATCACAGGAGATGTAGAAGACTGCTAGAATACTCTGAAGGCTGCTTTGCATATAACAACAACTGTATGCACTAAGCAGATCAGCAAGTCCAAAAGAAGGAAAATACCTCTCTGGTTCTCTCACAAAGTAGCATCCACAATCGAAGATAAAAAAGGCGTTTTCATAATTCAGGCAAACAAAACATGAAGCAGACATGGAAGAATACGAGAACAAATTAAAGGAGGCAGGGAATGCTGCTAGAAGGCAAAGGCACAGACGGAAGAGAAAATAGCACAGGGTGTTAATGAGGGAGACAAAACCTTCTATAGCTACATAAGAGAAAAAAGAAAAACTAAGGGAGGAATAGTTTGATTAGCAACCAAGGAAGGTAAGATGGCAGAGAGTGACGAGGACAAGGCAGAAGTGATAAGTTCTTTCGCTCTGTCTTCACCATAGAAGACCGTGGCAAAGGACCCACACTGAACAAGACAAAGGAAGATACTCAGGGAGCAGATACTAGCCCCTTCACAAGGGAGAGGGTCCTTAAAAAGCTTAATAAACTGAAAGTGGAAAAAGCCGTGGGACCAGATGGTATACGTCCTAGGATATTGAAGGAGCTCCGAGAGGAACTGGCCGCACCACTGACTGAGCTCTTCATCAAGTCACTAGACAGCGGGAAAATACCTCAGGACTGGAAACAGGCAACTGTTGTGCCCTTACATAAGAGCGGAAACAAGGAAGAGGCAGGAAGTTACTGCCCTGTCAGTTTGACCTCAGTTGTGGGGAAAATGATGGAATCACTACTAAAAGAGGGGATAGTGGCGTACCTAACAGATACTGGAAAAATGGACCCAAAGCAACATGGCTTCACAGTGTGACGGGGTGGAAAAGGACCCTGTCCCACTTGTTATGGAGAAAGTTAAATGCAAGGATCTGTTCTATTTTTTTTCTTCTCTGTCTGGTTGTGCAACCAGATTTTCCTGCGAGACTTCGGACTTGATCAACCCGACAGTTTCGCAGTTCTTTGCCTCTGTTTCTCAGTTTTCTCTTGCTGTCTGTTTTTCTCCCTTGCATATCTAGATCTGCTGATATAAAAATATGTGCAAATCATTGTATGTAAATGTAACTGATATTGGGATCCCTCGTGTTTGGAAAAAAATATAGCAGTACTGTTGAAATGTATGTATTTGTAATGTGAGATGACTGCAAAAAGCTGTTGGAAACTAGAGGTTACCTTATTGCAAATATTTGAGCCTTTTGCAAAAGCTGTGCAAAAGGGGCCTCAGAAAGCACATTGTGTTCTAGCAGCTCCTGCCCAATATTTACAAAAAGAGGATGCTTGCTAAGGATGGGGGTTGAAAGGACTTGTAAGAGCTAAGCTGCAACTGCAAGAGAGATTAGAAGAAAAATGGACACAGCGACTGAAAGGAAAAAAAAACTTGAATTTCTCCTTTGTACATAGTTATTCTGAAAGTTTATTTTTTTATGTTACTTCTACTGTAAATAAATATTTTTGGTGAATTCTACAATTGCTCCTGGTTTTCCCTATGCTTCCTGACCTGTGCCTCGACGACACACAGCAGGATGCTCTTGTCAAACCAACTTAATAGACTTCTTCGACTGGGTCACCAGAACAGTGGATCAGGGAGGGGCGGCAGATGTTGTATACCTAGATTTCAGCAAGACCTTTGACGCCATCCCTCACAGAAGGCTAACCAACAAGCTGGAATATACAGGAGTTGGACAGAAGATGGTCAGCTGGATCAGTAACTGGCTAAACGATAGGACCCAGAATGCTAGTCAGTGGATCATTGTCAAGGGAGGGTAGGGTGACCAGTGGCGTCCCGGAGGGATCGGTACTGGGACCAATCCTATTTAACATATTTATAGTAGATATAGCGAAGGACTAAAAGGGAAGGTTTGCCTGTTCACAGATGATACAAAACTCTGCAACGGGGTGGACACAAGGGAAGGTGCAGACAACATGGAAGCTGACCTTAGAAGGCTAGAGGATTGGTCCAGGCACTGGCAGTTATAATTTAACACCAAAAAGTGAAAGGTGATGCACTTGGGAAAGAGGAACCCTGGAAAAAAGTACACACTGGGAGGACATCAACTTGAGGAGACACAAGCTGAGCGAGATCTCAGCATAATCATCACTGATGAATTCAAGGTAGGAAAACAATGTGAGAAAGCAGCACAGAAAGCAGGTGGCATTCTCGGATGTATAAACAGAGGTATTTCTAGTAGAAAGAGGGAGGTTATCATGCCCCTCTACAGGTCCTTGGTGAGGCCACACTTGGAGTACTGCGTTCAGTTCTGGAGACCTCATCTCAAGGAGGACGTTGACCGTTTGGAAATGCTGCAGAGAAGGGCTACTAAGATGGTGCACTGACTGCATCACAGGTCATGTGAAGCAAGACTTGGGGGGGCTGAACCTATACTCCCTTGAGCAGAGAAGAAACAGAGTGGACATGATTGAAACATTTAAGTACGTGATGGGATTTAACACAACTCAGACAGGCAGCCTGTTTCAACAGAACACGGCATCACGGATGAGAGGGCGTGATATGAGACTGGTAGGAAGAAGGTTCAAAAGCAACCTCGGGAAGTACTTCACAAAGAGAGTGATAGACCTATTGAATAGCCTGCCTCAGGAGGTGGTAGCATCAAAGACAATCTGGGAGTTCAAACTTGCATGCAACAGACATATAAAGGACAAGTTAAGATGAAGGCTGCATAGGGAGGAGGGTAGTTTCTAGGACAGACTAGATGGATCGTACGGTCCCCGTTTGCTGACGCTTTTATGTTCTTATAAACAAAATAAACACCGGTCATGTGTATCGCCCCTTGCAAACACTTACCTGCACTGGGCACAGTTCTTAAATCCAGTAGGCCCTGTCTTCCTTTTAGGCTTATCGGACATGCCCACAATAAATTAAAGAAAAAATGCACAATATAAAAATTAGGACTTAAGTCCGGTTCCAAGTGAAGCGGCAAGGTGAGCGTTAACTAAGCGGTCGATTTCTGAACCAAGAATAAAAATGCTAAAATGCAAATTAAAAGCAGGCCCGGTGGCGTAGAAGGCTGAGGCATTGGTGCCTTACCTCCTGCCACACCGGCGACCTGTGTTCACGGGTCACCGGGGGTCAGCCAGGGAGGGAGAGGATCAAGCATCCGGAGGACAGCTCTCCTCTCCCGTGGAGGGGTGGGGATGGAATCCACCACTTGCATGGCCCCTAGTGGCAGCTGGGGGTTGGCATAGTGGACCCACAGACAGAGGGAGCGGATGCGTAGCAGACGCCCGGCTTGCAGAAGTGCGCGAGCAGCTTGGCCATTGGCATCATTGCGCGCTCTCATGCCGCATTCAGGAGAGAAAGGGAGAGAAAACTACGGCTGACCGGCAGGATGACACCGGTCCCCCACAGGCTCCACATCCGGCTAGTTGGGCACCTCGGAGGAGGAAGGGAGAAAGGAGAGGAGAGTCCTGGTGGACACCAGGGTGATGGGGCTGGAGGGACTTGTGGATGGGGGCCAGCCAACCAGGGGATAAGTAAAGTAAAAAAAGAAATAAATAAAATGCAGCTTCAAGAGAAAACAAGCATTTGTCAATGCCGAATGTTTGCTTGCTGGCATTGGTAGTGTAGAAGTTACAGAGCTGCATAATAGGCATGGCAGTGAAGTATTGAACTGAAGCCAACCCCACCACCACCCTGCAGAGAGTGACAGGCATTGGGGTGTGCCTTTGGGTCGTCAGGCATAGTGGCCACGCCATTTCACCACACCCTACCCTGTAGACACTGACAAGTGTCACGGTGTGCCTTGGGTCTTTGGCCTTGTCTTGCACCCATTCCATCAGGAAATACAGTGAGGTATGGGTAGTATAGGAAAGAATGGGGTGAACTTTGTAATGAAGAGTCCAAGGCATACTCGATGCCTCTCACTGGCTGCAGGGTGGAATGGTATGAGCATTACAGGCAGGAATCCCAAGTCACACCCTGATGCCTGTCATTCTGTACAGGGTGGGCGTTACGGGTTGGAAACCCTAACACCTCAGGCATTCTTTGGTATTTTCACTCCAAATTTTCAACATGTTTTTTTTGTGACCCCCACCTCATGAACAGTGGCAGTATCAGTTTGTTAGCCAGAAGCTGCTTATGCACAGCGACTACGGCATTTAGCACCACAGGTGCAAAAACCACTATGGTTCTCAAAAGAGGTGGCAGGGAAGGTTAAGGAGAAAAAGGCTGCATTCAGAAAGTGTAAGGCATCACAAAAGGAGCACGACAGAGAACTGTATCAATTAAAGCAGAAAGAAGTGGGGAAGGCAGTCAGAATAGCAAAAGCCCAAACTGAGGAAAAAATAGCAATTCAGTTAAGAAGGGGGATAAAGCCTTTTATAGGTACATTAGGAAGCATAGAAAGGTTAAGGGAGGAATAGTGAAGATTAATAAGGGAGAGGGGAGGTGGGCAGAGGGAGACAGTGAAAAGGCAGAGATACTGAATGAATACTTTGCTCAGTATTCACAAAAGAAGATGAGGAGTTACCTAAACCAGACAATAGAAGCACTCTGGGTAGGGGTTAACACCAGTCCATTTACAGAAGAAAGAGTCCTGAAAGAACTTCTAAAACTCAAGGTGGACAAAGCAATGGGGCCTGATGGGATTCACCCCAGAATCCTAAAAGAACTAAGGGAGGACCTAGTGACACCACTGACCACACTTTTTAACAAATCATGGGAGGATGGGGTGGTACCTGAGGACTGGGGGAGTGCAGATGTGATTCCCCTTCACAAAAGTGGGAGCAGGGCAGAAGCAGGAAACTACAGACCTGTAAGTTTGACCTCAGTGGTAGGGAAAATGATGGAATCACTTCTGAAAGAAAGAACTGTTGAGTACCTAGAGGCCAGCAGGGCACAGGACCCAAAGCATCATGGATTTACAGCAGGAAGGTCATGTCAGACGAATCTAACAGATTTCTTTGACTGGGTGACCAAAGTAATAGACCAGGAGGGCTGTGGATGTAGCCTACCTAGACTTAGTAAGGCATTTGACACAGTCCGCACAAAAGATTAATAATCAAGTTAGCCAGCCTGGAGTGGGTCCCAGGGTGGTAGCCTGGGTGCAAACTGGCTGCACAACAGGACACAGAAGGTAATAGTGAGTGGGAGCATTCCGAAGAAAGGGGTCACTAGTGGAGTACCTCAGGGCTCAGTACTGGGTCCAGTCCTCTTTAACATCTTATAGGTGACATTGCAGAGGGTCTGGAGGAAAAGTATGCCTCTTTGCAGATGATACAAAGATCTGTAACAGAGTTGATGCACAAGGTGGGGTAGAAAGGATGAGAAGGGACTTGGCAAGGTTGGAGGAATGGTCAGACATATGGCAACTTAGATTCAATGCAAAGAAGTGCAAGTAATGCACCTGGGAAACAAAACCCAGGAAGAGTACACAATAGCAGGGGAACTAACAACAACAAAAATGGAGAACGGACTTGGGGTAGTCATATCAGATGACCTAAAGGCTGGTAAGCAATGTGAGAAGTCAGTAAGGAGAGCCAGGGGGATACTGGGATGCATAGGAAGGGGCATCACAAGTAGAAAAAGGGAAGTGGTTATCCCTCTGTACAGACAGTTGGTGAGACCTCATCTGGAGTACTGTGTGCAGTTTTGGAGACCTCATCTACGCAAGGACATAGGATGGAAGCAGTCCAGAGGTGGGCAACTAAAATGGTGCTGGGTCTGCATCAGAAATCATATGAAGAGAGACTAAGAGCGCTTAAGATGTATACCCTTGATGAAAGGAGGGACGGGGGGACATGATAGAAACGTTCAAGTACCTCAAGGGAATCAACAAAGTCCAGGAGGGTAGCATCTTTCAGAAAAAGAGATGTGTAAGAACAAGGGGACACAATTTAAAGATAGACGGGGGACAGCTCAGGGGTAATGTGAGGACATTTTTTTTTTCACGGAGAGAGTGGTGGATGCATGGAACTGCCTTCCTGGAGAGGTTGTTGGGGCTAAAACAGTGGCAGAATTCAGACATGCATGGGACAGACACAAGGCAATTGTAGTGGAGGGTGGCAGGAAGTAGGCTATTGGTTAACTAGAATCTGCAGCTTATCCAGTAGGTAGGGAAATGGGCAGACTGGGTGGGTCAAGTGGTCCTTATCTGCCATCAAAGTCTTTGTTTCTATAAAACACATTCCGAACAGGATGTGAAAAATGACAGCTGTACTGTTCATGGGGAGGTGTAAAAAAATGGCAATGTTGCAAATCTGCAGTAAAAATATTTAAAAAAAAAACAAAAAAAAACTGAAGTCACGAGCGTGCATAGAAACTGTGTAACGCACACCCGTAATGTAATTAGTTTGGGGATTTTTTACAGCAGATTGTCAACACAGGCATTTTGGGTCCTCCGATCATGAACAGTCACTGATTTTCTTTATCTGTCCCGCACAATGATTTCTCACAGCGACCACGCATCTCTGCACTCGGCCATGTTGTGAAAAATGACAGCTGTACTGTTCATAAGGAAGTGTGGAAAAATGCCACTGGTGAAAATCTGGACTGAAAATATTACAAAGTCATGAACTTATGAGGATGCGTGGAAACTGCGCAGTGCTCACTTGTAACAGTCATTTTATGGACTTTTGTCACCAGATTTTCAACATAGCCATTTTAAGACCTCTGCTCATGAACAGTGTAACTGTGATTTCTTAATCTGTCCCAAACATTGCTTTCGCACACCGACTGCACCATTAATGCGCTACATGTGAGAAACACATTTTGGGTGACATGTGAAAAAATGGCAGCTGTACTGTTCATAAGGAAGTGTAATAAAATGGCAATGTTGAAAATCTGGAGTGAAAATATTGAAAATTCATAGCAAAACTCACCATGCGTCAGAGAACTGTGCAACGACACTGTGAAAAGCCATTTTTGTGAATTTTTCACCAAATTTTTAAACATAGCCATTTCAAGACTCTGCTCAGAACAGTGTCACTGTGATTTTCTTATAGCTCCCATACATTGGTCACACAGACATCATTAATAAGCTACATGGTAGGCTTACATTTTAGGCAAGATGTGAAAAATGACGACTGTACTGCTCCTCTAAGAGGTGTGGTAAAATGGCAATGTTTGAAAATCTGAAGTGAAAATAATAAAAATTAAGTGAACTTACAGGCGTGCATAGGAACTGCGCAATGTACACTAGTAAAACAGTCATTTAGGAATTTTCCATCAAATTTTCAACATAGGCTTTCTGAAGCCCACCTTATGAACAGTGGCAGTGTCATTTCGTTACTCTATCCCGAAGGGTGATTTCGTGCAGTGACTGTGAAATCACCATTCGGGCCCGATTAACACCACGACAGTGAGAGCATTCATGAGAAGGGGTCCCAAAAACCCCATGTTGAAAATTTGGTGCAAAAATTCCAAAAAATGCCTGAGATATGCAGCAAAGTTGAAATAACCTATCTATCCCATTATACAGCTTACCGGCATTTCCTCAGTTCGCGGTCGGCTTTGAAGAGTGCAGACGTGTTCCCGGTCCACTGAAGATCGTCGCGCCAGAGTCGGAGGTAAGTATTGGGCGCAGTGGGTGGGCGCTGAGTGGGGCAGAGACAGCGAGGACTGTTTTGTGTTTCAGGTTTTATTTATTTTTTTTTTAAAAGGACAAAAGGCGCGGGAATTTGCCATGCTGGTGGGCTCAGCGTGGCACAAGGAGCAGCTGTTTGAGAGGCGTGGGCTGTGGGGCACCCCCAGCGTGGCACCCTGTACTCTCTTGGGGGGACAGATGGAGGCCGGCAGAGTTGGGCACCTGTAGCGGCTATAGATGTAGCCACGCTGGGTGGGCACCAGTGTGGCATGTGGAACTCTGTTTTGGGAGGCGCAGCACAGCCGACAGGGATTTGGCACCCCGTCGGCTATACAGTGTGTGCATGGGGGAGCACATGGCATGCGTGTGTGTGTGTGTGTGTGTGGGAGGAGGCGCGCATGAGCAGGCGATATCTTATCGCTGCTCACTGAAGCATAACTCCCCCTTTCAACTGTACTCACTGCATTTTCAACTGCTGTCATAGACAGCTCCAGCAACTATTGGAGAACTGCGGCCGCGCCTGCAAACACACTGACTGAATTGGAAGAGGGCTGCCACACCTCCAAAAACTCGGATGATGGCACTATGTTTCTTGCACATGCGTGCAAGCAAACATAAAAATGCTAACACCAGTCAGAACCAAACCAAAGTTCTAATACACTAAAACGTTCTAAGATAAGGCTAAAATAAAACCAGTACCACTGGTTCCTCGACGGTTTTGAGGAACTGATGAGTAACTGCAGAACTGAGGTAACACTAACTTAAAACTATTCAGTATTTGCGTTAAATAAGCTAATGTGAAAGCAGCAGAAATATAAAAATAACAAAACGTTTATACTTAAAACAGTCGAAAATAAATGTTTTGAAGGTCTCGGTGAGGAGCAGTCTACGAGGCACCCAACAAGGCAGGCGGTGAAAGAAATCTAAGCATTACAGAACGCTGCAGTTGGTAAGGGCAGCAGTTTGAATGGTGGCACGAGCCAATAGATGTTCCATCATTTGCATACCCAAATTTCTCAGAGGCAGTACAACTCAGGAGGCTGACTACTAGAATTGATCTTTTTGAAGAATCCCTGGGTTTAGAACTACTGTTACAGGTAAGTAACCTGTTTTTTCCATGTGGATAGTGGCCTGTCTTCACCATTACTACTCTGTGGCACAGGTCAAGTTGGAGGGCCAAGTGCGTGCCCTCTATACCAGAACGGGTGCTGCATCCTTGGCAGAGATCCACTCTGTTCCCATGGCTAAGATTTGCAAAGGGTTTTACGATTCTACATCGACAAAATGAAAGAGATTCGCAAATCCAAGCAACTCTTTGTCTTATTCAGCATGGCCTGGCTGGGTCATCCTGTTGTCATTAGATGCATTTCAGCCTGGTTGGTAGTGTGTCGCCATCGTTGCCACTCAATGGCGCAGGTCAGACTGGAAGGCAGGGTGTATGCCCACTCTGCCAGAGCGGTCGTGTCATCCCTGGCAGAGATTCAGAACGTGCCTATTGCAGACATCTGCAGCGCGGCCACCTGGAGCTCTGTGCACACTTTCATGAGGCACTACACCCTGGATGCCCATGCCAGACAGCACCCTTCCTTTGGCATGACAATCCTTAACAGACTTCTGTCCTAAGTGAGTTCTATCTCCTACCACCCTGCTCAGGGGATTCTTTCAGCTTGGTACTCTGACCCAGCAGTATGAATAAGTGGTGAAGACTTGCATCCAGCAGATATGAAAATTACGTACTCACCGTAATTCTTGATCTTCGTGGAGAAGTCTTCACCATTTATTCGTACGCCCACCCACCATCCCCCAAGCTCATTTACTCTGTTGTTGGTCATAGAAACATAGAATTTGATGGCAGATAAGGACTGCTTGGCCCACCTAGTCTGTCCATTTCTCTAACTGATGGATAAGCTGCAGATTCTAGTTAACTCATTGTCTCCTAGCCGACGCCTGTAGTCGTCCGTAAAAAAACACTGGTGTGTCCTGAGTACGTCTGCAGAAGTCGGCTACTGACTCCCAGTGTGCCCAAGCAACGCTCTGGAGAAGTCACTTTATATTTTAATTTATAGTGTAACAGAATATAATATATATTTGACTGCATAGCACCGTTGGAAGGTAATGTTATGCTGAACAACTCTGTCACTGATATTTTGTGCATAGCATGCATACTTTAAAGTTATTTGCATTTGTTTATGGTATGGTGTGTATGGCTTATGTTGCCTGTTTTAGTGAAAATATTTTTTGCTGTTTCAACCAGTTTAAAAAAAAACAAAACAAAATTACATATTATTATTTGCATACCACCATTGGGAAGGTAATGTTGTGCTGAACAACTTTGCCACTGATATTTTGTGTATATCATGTATACTTTAGGAGTTATTCACATTTGTTTATGGTATGGTGTGTATGGCTGACATGTTTTCCATCAAGATTCACCTAAGCAGCTTGAATAAAATTCACTTTTCTAGGGACATGGATATGTTGTTCATCCACACTTATTGGCAGGTATCCTTGCCGCTTTAAATCTTGCCGGAAGGTCTTCAAGCTGGCTCCTCCCACCCACCCGGGTGGTAAAACTCTCGGCTCCGCCCCATGACGCCAGATCTTCCTTACCACTTGGAAGCTCAGGTTCCCTCCTTAACGCTCTGCGTATAAGACTGGTTCCTAATTCTTCGAAAGTTCGAAATCAAAAAGTTTTTGCTAAAAAGACTTCGGTCTTCTTCTCCTCGCGGCTGCGATGGACAAATCGACTCCCGGTTTCCGGAGGTGCCCTGCGGGCAGAAGATGTCTGGGACGGATCCGCACTCCCGTGCGTCTACTGCTGGGCCTTGAGACGACCAGCTGGCCTCGCGACTTGTGCTCTTCTTTTCGGCCCACGTCCCTGAAGACCATGCTGCCCAATTACAACTGGGGCGCCCGAAAAGAATTCACGGTTAAATCTAAAGAGCCGGTTGGCGGTGTCCACGGCGGCGGGCTCGGCAGATCAGCTCGAGCAGATGATGCCCTCGAAGAAGGAGGTGGCGGAGGCAGCTTCTACCTCGGCTGCGGCATTTGTCCGCTCTCTCTGGTGCCTGTGCTGAAGCTTCTTTTAAGGAGCTTTGTCTGACCCTCTCGGCGAAAGGTGAGGGTCCAACTTCTTCTGGACCCTTTTCCAGGTCAAAAAGAGCAAAGTAAGTCTCTCCGTCGGCGCTCTTGGGAGGCGGGAAAGATCCCCTCCTTCTTGTCGACAGTCGACTTGGTCAACCCTCAGCTCGACCACTGGCTTCACAGTGTCCCGTCAGGCCAGTTGGCCCGAGACTCCCTGTCGACGGTGGGAATTTTCTCGACCCGTTAGACGGGTTGTCGGCTGGAGAAGCTGAGAATCTCCCTCCCGGTTCCCCCGGTGGGAGTTGAGGATCCCGTCGGCTCGTCCGTGCCTCTGGTTCCGGAGCCTTTGGTGGAATCGTCCGAGCCGAGGGGTGCGATTCCCGACACTCCGCTCGCCGTCTCGACCCTGGCAGAACTCGGTCTCAGACATCCTCACCGGTCCAGCCGATCCCGCCGTCATAGGTGGTCTCGGCACCGGCAGCCAGCGCCACCATCTTCCTCCTCCTCGGACGAGGGAAGCAATGCAAGTTGCATCGGAGGTATGAGGAACTCATGTGGCAACAGCTCCTTTTGACCCGGGAATAAGCCGACCAGTCGTCTTCCCGGCCATTAAGTGGCTGTCACGGGCGGCGAAACAACCTTCTCGTTGTGGCGAGAGCCTGTTCCCAGGCGGTTGTTGAGCAATTCCGAACCTCGCCTCCACAACCGTTAGTTGGGGCTCCGACCAAAATTCTCGGTCAGCTATGGGTTTGCCCCATAGGCTGTCTGTCACCCTCACTCCCGATAAACCTCGGCAGGTGGAGGGTGGCTCAGGCCCGAGGCAGCTCTTTGAGGACTCTTCCGAGTCCGAGGATGATTCCTCCCTTTTCTCCAAGCGCATGGACTTGGAGTCCTCGGGAGGACAGTCAGTGGACGATAGCCCTTCGTCCTTCTTAGGGTTGCTTCGGCTCATCTCGGAGTCCACCGGGATGAAGCTCGAACCCGTTTCTAAATGGGCCAGGTATCCCCTCACGGAGATTCTGGACTGAGGATTCTCCTCTGAGGCCTTTCGGTGGCCGAGGCCATAGTGGGTCCGGCCTTGGAGCTGCAGCGCCTGCTTCCTGCCCTGCGCCTCCGGCCAGAATGGCCAGGAAGTATCACGGTCCCTACCCGGTTCCCTGTCCGGTTTTGAACACCCTCTGCTGAGGGGTTGGTTATGACAGCATTTTCCGGCGTGCGAGAGCATGAGGTATGCAGGACAAACCTCCGACAAAGATCAAGAAATTGGATTATGCAGACGAAAAAGTCTATGCTCGTCCTCTCTCGACGCCGTCAGGCCAGTTCGACCTCCTCATGGCATTTTCTCATGACCTGTTGGGCTCCTGGATGAGTTCGTCCCTCATCTTCCCGCGGATCTGCAGACTACGGTCAGGCAGGTGCGGGACCAGAACAGGGCAGTGGCCAAACAGCAGCTGCAGACTGCTTTGGAATCGGGGACTGTGTGCCAGGTCGGTGGCGGCCCGCAGTGGCCATCGTCGTCGAGCAGGCTGACGATATCCACCTTACCTCGGATACCCAGCACAAGTTGGCGGAGTGTTCCTTTGGGGACTGACCTCTTGACCCTGGGTGGAAGGTCACCTGCAGAGGATCGAGAAGTCAATGCTACCTTGGACTCGGTCCTCTTCCATCAGAGGACAAAGGCCGCAAGCCACAGCCTAAGCCCTTTCGTCCTTCTGCGCCCGCGGCGCGCCCGGCCCTGTCGAGCCGACATCGCTCTTCTCCTCCAAAAGGAGGTGATCAGGGAGGTAGAGGACCCCCCTCAGGCCTGGGGTTCGTGTCCAGGTATTTCCTGGTTCCGAAACGGACGGGGGGGCTGGCACCCCATTCTCGACCTGCACGACCTGAACAAGTTCCTAAGGTCTCG
Source organism: Neoceratodus forsteri (assembly GCA_016271365.2). Lineage (NCBI taxonomy): Eukaryota > Metazoa > Chordata > Ceratodontiformes > Ceratodontidae > Neoceratodus > Neoceratodus forsteri. The sequence goes on along the minus strand of CM028129.1, from coordinate 504,731,468 downwards.
AACCTTCAGGATGGTCACTCTAGGCGAATATACCATCTCTGGAACACAGTGGTTCTGCTCTCTGGACCTACAGGGCTGCGTTCTTTCACGTCCCTATCCGTCCGTCACATCGGATTCCTTCCGGCTTTCGGGCGGAGGGATCCCTCTTGAAGTTCAAGCCATGCCCAGATTATCTCCAGCTCCCAGGGTCTTACACCATGCATGGCAGTGGTGACAGCATTCCCTACGGCAGAGGTCAGGTGTACCCTTACCTGAGGCGATTGGCTGATAGCAGCCCCCTCAGACAGGAGGTGGGAGCGGTCCAGAGATCTGCCCTCCAGGTTTGCTCTCAAATCGGCCTTCTCATCCACGAGGCCAAGTTGGAACTCGGGCAAGCAGGTGATCCTGTTCGCTGAGGCAGGCTAGAGCTCTCTTACCGAGCCAAACACGGTTTCCCGGCCGGACAGGGCGAGGTTCTTACCTCCTTTGCCCAATCATTTCTGGTTGGGCAATGGCACCTGCCGGGACTTCCTCGCCTCCTGGGTCTCATGGGCGGCTGTACCAGCGTGGTCCGTTGGGCGCGCTGGCATATGCGCCCTTCGAAGGCGTGGACTGGCCAGCCAGTGGTCACAGCACTGCGATCCATTGGACAATAGTGATAGTGACCCAGGAGATGTGGGGCTCTCCAGTGGTGGACCGTTCCATCTCATCTGCAGGAGGGCATCCCGTTTGTCGCCCGAGCCGGCGGTCTCTCCTATCGACCAATGCTTCTCTGATGGGTTGGGGTGCCCATCTGGGAACACAGAGTGCAGCATCTGGTCCCCTTGAGGTCCCGATGCCACATCAACTCTGTCTGGAGCTCCGAGCGGTCGCCTAGCTCTCACCGCCTTTGCTCTGTTCTCGGGTCAAGTGGTCAGGTCAGAAGGACAATACTCGACCATGTACTACCTGAACCACCAGGGCGGGGCAGCTCCATGCTTCTATGCAAGACTCTCACATTTGGTCACTCGTGCGTAGCCTGGGCGGATCTCTAGCCATTCATGTGGCAGGGGCCTCAACACCCTGGCCCGATCCCTGGGCGGATGGGGCTGCATCTCATGAGTGGTCTCCTGCGGAGGTAGTACAGATCTGTTCTCCCACCTGGGCACACTCAGGAGGACCTGTTGCCTCCAGGAGAGCAGAGCTGAGGCTGTTTCATGCCGCCCCCTCAGCGGGGCTCGCTGCAGGGGATGCCTTCTCGAGGCTCTGGACCCCGGGCCTCTTTACGCCTTTCCTATATCCCTTGATTGACAAGGTGCCTCCAAGGCAAGGAGGGACAAGGCGAGGTGATTCTGATAGCCCAGACTGGCCCCGCCAGTTCTGGTACCAGATCTCCTCAGCCTCAGCTCCAGGCTCCCGAGGCAGCTTCGGCTCGCCGGACCTGCTCTCAGTCAATCAGGGAAGGTGTTCCCATCCGGACCTTCAATCCCTGCACCTGGCCCTGGTTCCTGGCTAGGTTCCAGGCCTTGGGTCTCTCCGGCCAGGTCCTCAATGTTGTTGGGCGTCCGTAAGAGTCGACCAGAAAATGCTAGCCTTCAAATGGAAAGATTTTCCATTTGGTGTCAGAACAGGGCTTGGACCCTTCCTCCTGTTCTGTGGCAAGCATTTTGGACTATTTATGGTCCCTTTCTAGTCAAGGGCTTAGGTCGGCGACCCTAAGGTACACCTGGCAGCCATCTCTGCCTACAGGCGCGGGCGGAGCAGTCGGTGGCGCAGAGAAGGTGGTCTGGCGCTTTTTCCAAGGCCTTGATCACATTTCCCCTCCAGTGAGAGAACCTCCACCTCCGTGGTATTTACTGCTGGTACTGGCAAAGCTCATGGGCAAGCCATTCGAACCAATGCACAGGTGTGATCTCTCTCACCTGTCGTGGAAGACCGCCTTCTTGGTGGCTATCACGTCAGCCAGAAGGATGGGAGAACACCAGGTGCTCTGCATTGAGTCTCCTTACCTGGTCTTCCACAGGGACAAGGTTGTCCTGCGCCCCCACCCGAAATTCCTTCCAAAGGTGGTGTCGGAGTTTCACCTTAACCAGGTGTTGACTCTGCCGGTGTTCTACCCCAATCACACCTCGGAGGCCGAATACAGGCTCCATACTTTGGACCCTAGAGGCGCTTGCTTATATAAGGGCGCACCGCTGAAATTCGGAGAGGTTCGCCAGCTGTTTGTCAGCTACAGCTGAAGCCGCACCTGGCAGACCTGCAGCCAAGCGGACGATAGGCAGGTGGGTCACCTCCTGCATAGATCTCTGCTATAAGTTGGCGGGCATGGAGCCTCCCAGAGGATAAGAGCTCATTCCACCCGCCATACTGCTGCATCAGTGGCTGCTTCCAGGGCGTCCCTATCCAGGAAATCTGCAGGGCTGCTACCTGGAAGTCAAGCACACACACCTTCATCACGTTACCACATCAACCTTGAGTCAGCGGATGCTGGTTTGGGGCCTTGGTTCTCAGTCTCTCTTCCCAAGTAGGTATCGGGGTGTGCGCCTGCCTTCCTCCTCCCGGAGAACTGCTAGGAGTCTGCCAGACAGTGTGGATGAACAACATATCCATGTCTCTAAAATACAGGTTACTCACCTGTAACAGGAGTGCTAGGAATGGTATATGTTGTTCATCCACCTACCGACCTCCCCAGCTTGAACGCACAACCTGAGCTTCCAGCAGGCCAGATCTTGGGTCATGGGGCAGAGCCGAGAGTTTTACCACCCGGGTGGGTGGGAGGAGCCAGCTTGAAGACCTTCCGGCAAGATTTAAAGCGGCAAGGATACCTGCCAGACAGTGTGCATGAACAACATATACCATTCCTAGAACTCCTGTTACAGGTGAGTAACCTGTATTTTTGGCACTTCAGCAGGTATAAAATAAAAACCGTATTGATTACAACTGGTTGCATAGCACCATTGGAAAGGCATTTTTGTGCTAATCAACTTTCATGCTGATACTTTGTGTGTATCATGTATACATTTGAGTTATAATGCATTTGTTTATGATATGGTGTGTGTGGTTGAGATTCAGCCCTCAAATCTCACCAAAGCACCTTGACTAAATAGGGAAAAATTAAGTTTATAGTAAAAGATATTTTTTAACTAACATAATATTAAAACACCATCTAATGTCTGTATGCTTAATTTGGTGTTGGTATTTTATATATTTTCCAACAAAAAATGGCTTATGTTGTACTTTTTTAGTGAAAAAAATATTTAGTTTGCTCTTTCGACCAGCATAGAAAAACTAAATTACTTATTATTACATGCATGCCACCATTGGAAAGGCAATTTTGTGCTGAATATCTCTGCCACTCATACTTTGTGTCTAGCATATACAGATCTTACTTCGAGATACAGCTCTTGCAGCAGGTAACACCATTTGGACTGAAGCCGGCAGGCGTCAGGACCCCACGAAAAAATTCTAGCTAGCTATCTTCCAGCGGGGCCTTGGCCTTGATCCGCCTCCAACGATCAGGCGTGGTACACATAGGGTGGTCCCTTAGAATCTGGTTCTTTCCCGCCGTCGACTTTGCATGCTCACCCTCCGTTCTTAGTCTAGCTGTGACCGCGTGGTTGCTGAACTTTCTCACGAATTTACTCCTACCTGAATATTTCTTCGCTGATGTCCTCTCCGACCTCCGGGCATACATCGAAGTGTGCTTGCGGAAGCAGATCCCCTTCAGGACCCCACGGCCTGCGTCTGTGCCTGGGCCCAGAAACCTTACGATACCCGAGCCTATTCCCTCTGCCAAGGGTTTAATAGTCGCCACCAGGATCCGCGACGAAGGCTCTTCAGGCGTTCCTGCTAGAAGAAAAATTGAGAGCCATGTAAATAAGGGGAATCTTGAAATCCCACAAGCACGCCGAAAAAAGAAAGAGAAGGAAGGACCCTTCCAGGTCTCCAACTCGGGCCTCTGAGTCCCGCAGCTCGAGTTCAGTCAGACCGGTCTCCATCCAGGGCCTCTTCTCTCCCCGGCTGCGGTTCCAGTTTCTCGCTCTTCTCAGGCCCCTCCGCCAGGCCGTCGTCATCCTCCGCCCCCAGGGCCTCGGCGAGAAAGTCAGGGGCGTCACCACCACCACCATAAGTCGGGCTCCCGCCCGTTGGCACCGACATCCGGTCCTCTTCAGTTCCGCCCGGAAAACTTCAGAACTTACCCTCTGAAGAGGCGATGAACCCATGCCGGCTCGACCTCCGTCAACGCCCGTCACCCCCTCCTCGGGCCGTCGATAAGCCGTGGGGCCCGTCGTCGGCTAAGTCCTCTTCCATCGGACATTCGGTTGGGGACGGCGTCCGCCACGCCTGAGAAGAGAGGACTCCGTGCTCCGACCGTCCGTCGGGCAGGAGTCGCTAACGAGGAAGATCTGACGCAGCCCGAGGACCAGACGGGCGACCCGGCCTCATGCAGTCTCCAGGGCTCCCTCGCCGCCCGCCGAGGTCCTCTGGAGCCGTCGCCGGGACCCGGCAACCGCCCCACCACCGGCGCCTGGGCGGTCGCGGGATTGTCTTTAAGCGGATGTGAAGGATCTCTTCACATACTGGTGGGACTACCATCAAGAAGGACATGGCGCTCGCTCTTCCTCTTCCTCCTCCTCCGGCTCCGGCCCCTCCGCCTGCAGGGTCGGTTAGCCGTTCAACTCTCCCAAGGAGTCAGATCTCCTCCGGGTTCGATCAACAAGGAGACCTCCATCAAGATCTTCTTCTGGTTCACCCCCCCCAGAGATCAGGAAGCCTTGACGTGCGCCCGTCGACGGAGGACAGGATCAGTTTACTCCACCTCCAGATCCCATCTCAATCCTCCATCCTTCTCCGGACCCGTGAGGCATACGGTCTCCTCCGGATGACCCTCGTTCATGGATATCATCGCCATATCCTGGAGAACATGGGGTGGGATCTGGAAGAAGTTAGACCCAGTTCGCCTTGCCTAGTATCTTGACAGAAGGACCCCATGCCTGTGGTGGTGCCACCCTTGGACACTTTTGTGGGCGTCACCAAGGCTCGGCGTGGAGCGTCCATTCGATTGCGCGGTGCCCGAAAGAGAAACTGACCGTCTATACAAGGCTCTAAGGAGGTCCAGTGGTTGACACATCAACCTCAGGCCGATTCTCTGGTCTGCCAGCCTCACATGACCGGTCACAGAAGCGCATTGACACCCTGCCACGGATCCAAGTCCAGCAATTGGACTCTCTGGGCAGGCGCCGTGTGTGCTGCATACCTCGCCATCAGATCCTTAAGTACTTGACCCACATGGTTCCAGTTTCAGAGCAGCTTTGTGAGACGGGGTCTGGAGGTAGCTGAGAAACTACCCGAGGTGAGCAGGAGGAGATGCTCCATCTCCTCCGCTTGAGGGTTCAGGCATTAGGGACCCAAGTGCATGAAACCCAGCGTCTGATTCGGCGGACTAATCGGCCCGAGCAGCAGCCTTCGGCGTTTGCCTCCGGGAGACACTTCTGGCCACGTGTCTCCGGCTTCACCGGACGTCCAGAACAACATTATGGGCCCCTTTCGAGGAGATGTTTTATTTGGTAATCCTTAAGACAGATTATTACCAAACTACAAAAGAGGCCGGGGAACGGTGAAGGTCGGTACAGGCCATGTACCTTCCCTAGGCTCGGTTCCTTCGTGGGAACCAAAGCGTTCAGTGGCGGACACAGAGACAACAGCCCCGCTCAGCTACACAACAGAGGGCTCTGGTTCGCAGAACCCAGGGTAAACAGCCCGCTAGCGAGGTCAGCGCACCCTAAACTGACCAACCGGGCCCATCTGCACACCAGCACTTGTCCTTTCCGGCCCCGCCTCAGGATCAGCAACGGAAATTATGGTCGAGGTCGCATTCACGAACTTCCTGCCGGGATGGCAGGCGATCACCACCGACAGGTGGGTTCTGCAGTTGGTCAGTGTCGGCCACTTTATAGAGTTGGCGGAAGAAAGCCACCCTCGGCCTCCTCTGCTCTCCCGGTATCGGGTCAACCGCGGAACCTTAATTTGGCAAAGTACTGCGCTCCTAGAAAAGGCGATAGAATAAATCGGGGAACCAGAGGACAGGGATATTATTCTCGCTTCTTCCTGGTTCCCAAGAAAACAGGGGACCTCCGTCCGATTCTGGACCTGAAGCGACCTCAATAAATCGGATACGCATACAAGAGATTCGCGTAGTGACCCTTCCGGGTCTTATCCGCATGCTGAAACAAAGCGCCTTTGGCGTCCCTATAGACATGCGGGCCAGCGTACCTGCACATATCCGCCAAGCTCAAAGCGCATCAGAGGTTCCTGCGACGAGGTTTCCAGGCCACCATCTTCAGTTCGGGCTCTCCCGTTGGGCTGTCATCCGCACCAAGGGTCTTTACCAAATGCATGGCAGTCGTGGCAGCATCTCTAAGGAGACAGGGCCACTCGTGTTCCCGTACCTGAGCAGACTGGTTCTCATGGCCGCCTCAAGAGGCAGGCTCTTGCTCGTGATCCAGAACACTCGGACTTGTTCGATCGCTGGGCATCCTCATAAATCACGAAGTCCTCTTGGTACCGTCGCAGAAGCTGCAGTTTATAGGCGCAGTACTGGACACGGTCCAGGGAAGAGCTTTCTTCCGCCGACAGGGCGAGCGCATCAGGTCCCCTCATGGGGCCTTATCATCGAACCAGACCCGTACCCGGCCAGGTTCGGTCGCCCGTCTCTTTCGGACACATGGCTGCGGCCATTCCTACAGTCCCTCTGCGCGACTCCACATGCAGAATAGCAGTGGATGCTCAATGCACAATGGGACCAAAGGCAAAGACCATTTGCAGCATCCGGTCAGGATCACGAAATCCGTGATCCCACGACTAGCAGTGGTGGCTAGCCCCGGTACGCTTTCTAAGAAGCGTCCGTTTGCCGCGCCGTCCCGGAGATGACCCTCACCACGGGACGCTTCAGGTCTCGGGTGGGTGGCACACTAGATGGGGTGAAGTCTCAGGGTGCATGGACCCCATTGGGCTCATCTCCATATCAGTGTCCTAGAGATGAGGGCGTCCTCTATGCACTTCAGGCCTTTCAGTCGATAATTCCACTGTGCACTATCCTGCTTCAGACAGACAACACGGCGAGTAATGTATTACCTCAACAAGCAAGGACGCGCACACTCTTACCCCCTTTGCAGGGAGGCCATGAGAGTGTGGGATTGGGTAATCGGACACGGCGCAAACCTGATTGCGGTTCACGTTCCCGGGGTGGACAACACGATCGCAGACGGCCTGAGTCGCTCCCAGGCCAGAGTCCACGAGTGGGAACTTCTTCAGGAGGTGGCAGAGGATCTGTTCCTTCGATGGGGAACTCCAGAGCTGGATTTATTCGCATCCCCATCCAACGCAAAACTGCCCAATTTTTGCTCGCTAGGTCCAGGGCCTGGTGTTTTCTGGCGAGCCGCGTTGTCCCTCTCCTGGGTGAACAGATTCCTCATGCCTTCCCTCCCTTCCCGTTGATCCAAAGTTCTTCTCAAACTGCGCGGGGAACAGCATGAAATGATTCTGGTGGCCCCGTTCTGCCCAGACAGATATGGTTCCTTGCTGGCACAACTATCTCGAGAACCCGGCTCCGATCCGCTCAGCTCCCACCTACTGTCTCAGGAGAAAGGTTCATTGCTCCATCGGTTTGGATTCCTCTGAACCTGCATACTTGGCTCCTAGAGACATTGCCATCTTCAAATCGCGGGTCTCGCAGAGGTTGCAGAGGGTTCTCTCGGCAGCCAGAAAGCTGACAACGCATGCTACGTATGACATGAAATGGCTACGTTTTTGTTTATGGTACGCAGGCTCGTGACCTTTCCCACTAAGGTTGTCCTGTGGGAGTAATTTTAGACTATCTCCTTTCTCTCTTTCATTCAGGACTAGCCTCTCCTCCATCAAGGTGCACGCTGCGCTGTTTCTGCCTACCACCTTCGGTGGGGCATCGTACTGATGGCGCAATTAGATGCCTCTAGAATTTCTCAGAGGAGTGTTACACTTAGGCCTCCCATCAGGGACCCAGTGCCTCCATGGGATCTGCTCTTTGTCCTGGAACAACTTACGCTCCCCCTTTGAGCCTGCGCGGATTGAAACTACGTTTTCTGTCATGGAAGGCGTTATTTTGGTTGCCGTTACTTCAGCCAGAAGGATTTCTGAGCTTCAAGCTCTCATGTGCAAAGAGCCTTATTTGGTTTCACGGGACAGAGTATCCCTGAGGGCTAACCCCAAATTTTGCCTAAGGTGGTTTCGACACTCACTTTAAACCAGGATATCGACCTTCCGGTCTATTTCCCGAGTTACTCTAATAGAGGAGAGGCTTTACTCCACACCCTGGATGTTCACCGCAGCCTGAGGTATCACCTTAACAGAACTAAACCCTCTCGGGGTTCAGACCAGCTTTTTGTCTCCTTCTCCCAGAGAATGAAGGGCCAACCAGTATCCAAACAGACTTTGTCCCGCTGGCTTGTCCAGTGTATTTCGTACTGTTACGAGATTAAGCAAAAGCCCCTTCCGGGTTCTGTCCGGGGTCATTCTACCAGGGGTATGGCCACTTCCTTTGCAGCACTTAGGAATGTCTCCATTTCGGCTATTTGCGCTGCAGCCACTTGGAGCTCTGTGCATACCTTTATCAGGCACTACAGTCTGGACATCGCCTCTCAGTGAAGAGCCAGTTTCGGCCTAGCGGTGCTGCAGGGTCTCCTGTCCTGAGTCAGGGCTTGGAATGTTATTTCTTGTCTTTCTACCTCCTCCGGATCTTCTGGTAGCGTTACTGCAGGAATCAGTCTAATGTGGTGTTACCTGCTGCAAGGCTGTATCTCGGAAGTAAGATAGTACAGTTACGTAAGAACTTCAGTGACAGTAGATCTTCGAGAACAGCTCTTGCAGCAGGTACCGCCCGCCCACCTTCCCCTCAGAGAGGCAGGTCTGTGCTCCTGCTTGTATGGATTTTCTCCCGATTGTCTTCTGACGGTGGATCCCGGTCTCCCTTCTGATGTCATCCTGCGGCTGGGAGGTCTCGAGGCGGGAGGAACTGGGATTCTGGCGGGACCGCCCCCTTATGTACCATGCCTCACGTCGGAGGCGGGACCGGCGTCGGGGGCGGTCCCCGCTGAAGATAGCTAGCTAGAATTTTTTCCGTGGGGTCCTGACGCCTGCCTGCTTCAGTCCAAATGGTGTTACCTGCTGCAAGAGTTGTTCTCGAAGATCTACTGTTACGGTAAGTTCTTACGTAACTGTACTTTATTGAGCTATTAGCATTTGTTTGCAACATGCTGACTATGGCTTGATTTTGCTTAGAAAGGCCCAGGATTCACTGTTAAAAGTATACAGGAGATTCAGGAGGCAAGTGGTGTAATCTCAGAGTGAGCCTGTGGAGGCAATGAGTTACAACAGCTTACTTCCTCCTACCCCCAACTAGAATTGCCTTATGCCTGTCCCATGCATTCTTGAATTCTCCCACTGTTCCTAACTCCACAACCTCCTCAGGAAGGCTGTTCCATGCATCCACAACCCTCTCTGTGAAAAAATACTTTCTAACATTACCTCTGAGCCGTCCCCCCTCTATCTTCAAATTGTGCCCCCTTGTTCTTGCACATCTCTTCTTCTGAAAGATACTACCCTCTTGTACTTTAATTCCCTTGAGATACTTTAAAAGTTTCAATCATGTTCCCCCTCTCTCTCCTTTCCTCAAGGGTATACATATTAAGCTGCTTTAGTTTCTCCTCGTATGTCTTCTGGTGCAGACCCTGCACCATTTTGGTTGCCCTCCTCTGAACAGCCTCCACTCTATGTTTTTGCGTAGATGGGTCTCCAGAATTGCACGCAGTACTCCAGATGGGGTCTCACTAACAGCCTGTACAGAGGGATAACAACTTCCTGTTTTCTTCTGTTGATGCTTCTCCCTATGCATCCCATTATCCCCCCAGCCCTCCTTACTGCCTTCTCACATTGCTTGCCCACCTTTAGGTCATCTGATATAATTACTCCCAGGTCTTTTTCGATTTTTGTTATTAACTCACCCCCCATTGTGTACTCTTCCCCTGGGTTTTTGTTTCCCAGATGCATTACCTTGCACTTCTTTGCATTGAATCTGAGCTGCCACATATTTGACCATTCCTTCAACCTTGCCAAGTCCCTTTTCATTCTTTCCACCACACCTTGTGTATCAACCCTGTTGAGATCTTTGTGTCATCTGCAAAGAGACATACGTTTCCTTCCAGGTGCTCTCCAGTGTCACTTATAAAGACATTAAAGAGGACCGGTCCCAGTACCAAACCCTGCGGTACCCCACTAGTTACCCTCTTTTCTTCACTGTTTACTCCGTTTACTGTTACCCTTTGCATCCTGTTGTCCAGCCAGTTTTTTATCTAGGCTACCACCTTGGGACCCACTCTAAGGCTGGCTAACTTGTATATTAATCTTTTGTGTGAGACTGTGTTAAATGCCTTGCTAAAATCTCAGTAGGCCATATCCACAGCCCCTCCCTGGTCTACTACTTTGGTCACCCAGTCAAAGAAATCTATTAGGTTCGTCTGACATGACCTTCCTGCTGTGAAACCATGCTACCTTGGGTCCTGTGCCCCACTGACCTCTAGGTACTCAACAATTTTTTCCTTCAGAAGTGATTCCATCATTTTCCCTACCACTGAAGTCGGACTAACTGGTCTGTAGTTTCCTGCCTCTGCCCTGCTCCCACTTGTGAAGTGGAATCACATTTGCCCTCCTCCAGTCCTCAGGTACCACCCCATCCTCCCATGATTTGTTAGAGAGTAGTCAGTGGTGTTACTAATTCTACCCTTAGTTCTTTTAGAATTCTTGGATGAATCCCATCAGGCCCCATTGCTTTGTCCACCCTCAGTTTCAAGAGTTCTTTCAAAACCCTTTCTTCTGTGAATGGACTGGTATCGACACCCCCATTCAGAGTTTCTCCCTTGTTTGGTTTAGGTACCTCCCCCTCCTCTTCCATTGTGAATACTGAGCAGAAATATTTGTTCAGTATCAATGCTTTTTCACTGTCACCCTCTGCCCACATTCCCTCCCCTTTATTAAGTCTCTCTATCCCTCCCTTGGTCTTTCTTTGTTCCCTAATGTACCTATAAAATGTTTTATCCCCCTTCTTAACAGAGTTTGCTATCTTTTCCTCAGTTTGTGCCTTTGCTATTCTGACTGCCTTCCCTGCCTCCTTCTCCTTTAACTGATAAAGTTCTCTGTCCTGCTCCTTCTGTGTTTCCTTATTTCCTGAATGCTATCCTTTTCTCCTTAACCATCCCTGCCACCTCTTGTGAGAACCATAGTGTTTTTTTTCCTTCGTTTTGTTGATTTGCTTCACACAAAGGCTTGTTATCTCTGCGATGGCTGTTTTGATTATTCCCCATTGTTCCTCCACCCCTCCTCCTTGCTCGTTTGCTAGTGTTTTTCTGAGGCACTCTCTCATTTTCCCAAACTCAGCCTTCCTAAAGTTCAATACTCTTGTTTTTGTATGGCTTGACTCTGTGGCTGTGTTTATTGTGAACCACGCTGTTTGGTGGTCACTTGTTCCCAGATGGCTACCCACTTCTAAATCTGAGATCCTTTCTCCTTCCCCATTTGAGAGTACCAGGTCTAAGATTGCTCCCTCCCGAGTGGGTTCCAACACTAGCTGTCTGAGGCATGCCCGCTGTAGGGCATCAAGAATGACCCCGCTCTTGGATGTGCCTGTAGCAAAGGTACTTCAGTTAACATCTGGCACATTCAGGTCCCCCATTAACAATATCTCCCCTTTTTCTGCCATTTTAAGGATACTTTCTATCATTTCTTTGTCCATTTCCACCCCCTGAGATCGGGGTCTGTACACAACCCACATGCGGATTGTGGTGCCATTTCCTTTCTCCAGGGTGACCCATAGTGACTCATCAACTTCCTGTTTACTCTTTAGTTCTGTTGCTTTAATCCCTTACCTTATATGGAAAGCTACTCCTCCTCCTCTTTTACCCACCCTGTCCCTCCTAGGTCTTTACCTCTCTTGTTTCAGTTTGGGCTATGTAGGCATGGTTCTTAGTTGACCCTTCTTATGCAGGTCAGAAGGGATGTCTTATGCCCTTGTTAGGTTAGATGTTTGTCTAGTTAGAATACACTGCACCTCCTCAGTAAAAAAGGTACTGAGACAGTTGGAGGGTCAATGCTGAGACAGCGTAAATGGTGCAAGACAGCCGTGCATGCGCGGTCCTATCTCTGTGCCAGCTCTCCTGAAGATTTTTGGCTCCTGCAGGGTCCCAGTGCCTCTGGCCTGAACCCAGAAGTATGAAATAAATGGTGAAGACTTGTCCAAGAAGATCAAGAATTACGGTGAGTATGTAATTTTCATTTTTGGTTGCCATTACTCCTACTCGACAGATTTCCGAGCTTCAGGCTCCCATGTGCAAGTCTCCTTATTTGGTTTTCCACAAAGACATGGTATCTTTATGCACAAATCCTAAGTTTTTGCCTAAGATGGTGTCTGAATTTACTTGAAATCGATGCATCTACCTTTCTGTCTATTACCAGGAGCATGCCAATCCAGGGGAAGCACTGTTTCATGTTCTGGATGAACATAGAATTTTCCGATATTATGTCCATCACACAAAGGACTGTATGAAGTCCAAACAGCTTTTTGTTTTGTTCGCCTCTGGGAAAGAGGGTGTGCCCATTTCAAAGTAGTGCCTGTCCAAATGGTTGGCCACCGACTTTATTTTCTGTTACTGGAAGTACGGTAAGGAACTTCTAGGAGTTGTGTGTGGTCAGTCCACAAGAAAGATGGCAACTTCCATTGCCTGCTTGGAAAATGTGTCAGCCGCTGAGATGTGTTCCGCTGCCACTTGGAGTTGTAACTGGGTAATAAAATTACCTTCCTCAGGTTCTTGTTGGAACTGCCCAAAAGGAAGCGATGACAGACAAGTGGTGTCCAGATAATAAATGTAATTTATTACTGGCAAATAATAATAATACAGGCTTACAACCAACAGTGTAATCACTGAGAGTATCCAGCTTCCTTACCTATAGGCACAGTCTCTGGTCTCAGTAAAGCTACGTGCTGCGAAGGGTCTTATACCCCAATAATTGTCATGGTAACTACTAAAGAAGATTCATAAAAAGTGAGCAATTTGCTAAACACAGGTGGTATCAGTAGCCATCCAAACAGACATAAGAAGTTGCTTATCTTGCAGAAGATAAGTGAACAATAGGGTCTGTGATGCTTCCAAGGTAACTTGCAGTTACAGTTGTGCACAAGCAAGCACTAAAGATGGCACTGTTGCCTAACTTATGATTATACAAAAAAATATAATGGATAATATCTCCCAGTGGCAGAATACATTATAAAAATATGGTGACGCATAATATGCTTTAGAAAAGTACAGTAGAACTCAGATCCTGGCACTTACGGCTTATACGATAAGTGTCTCTGCCCTAAGGTTAGTACGTATACCTACATATGTGTTGCTGTCTGCGAGGTGGGGGTACAGTCAGGGGCGTTGGACCATGGATGACAGAGTACAGTCCACACTTTCACTAAACATTACAGTCTTTGCATTACTTCTCGGAGGAGGGCAGGCTTTGCCCTGGTTGTGCTTAATGCCTCCTGTCTTAGGCCTATAGCTTCCAGCCTCCCATATTGTCTCTTTCACTATGTATTGGGACTCCTTCCATAGGTGTGGCCTGATGCAAGAGATGCCTTCGAAGAAGATAGTACAGTCACGCAAGAACTTATAACCGTAGATCTTGGAGAGGATCTCTTGCATCAGGCCATGCTCTCCCCCTCTGCCAGCCCCCTTTGCCTTAGAGTTCTTCTTCCTATCTATTTTCTCTTCCTATCTATTTTCTCTCTCTCTTTAGGTTGGTTTACCTTCTGTTTCACCTTCTAGTGTGGTGGGAACCTCTGGTTCCTCCTTGGTTCCCCAAGAAGGGATCCATTGTACCGAGTCTCTGTCAGAGGAATTGAGGGCACAGGGTCACCCATGGTTATATGGGAGGAGCGACATCAGGCCATGCTCTCCCTCTGTGGGTGGCCCCTTAAAGACTGCTAGCTAAAAAGTTTCCATGTGGTCCTAGTGCCTGGCAGCTATAGGCTATAGGTGGGATCTGTTACAAGAGATCCTCTCCAAGATCTACTGTTACGGTAAGTTCTTTCGTAACTGTACTTTATCTTTCCTCCCTAAAGCTGTATTTCTATGTACAGGGTTCGACCTTAACATTGTTTTACTAGCCCTGAACCTAGTGCAAATTGGCCAGGGCTAGTGCAGCTAACCCTTTACTTGTCCGTCTTGACTAGTGCAGGTTTTTCATGGCTGTTAATGAAGCTGAAAAAGTCCCTACTTTAGCAGGCTGTATTCCATTTGCTAATCTCCCTCAGTGTTCCAGGTGGCCTGGTGTGATTAGCAGCTCATTAAGAGCTGCAATTATCTGGCAGTTCAAGAGGGGGATCCAGCAAAAGACTCAATGTGAGTCATTATCACTCAATTGTTAGGACATTCAGCTAGTGTGCATGCTGTGATCAAGGGCAGAGTGCTGTTAAGTAACTAGCTTCCAGTTTGCTGAACTTGTCTTTGATTTGTCCCACAATATTAAAACCAGTGTGCCTCATTTCAACCTTTGAGTGCCTGTATCCAACACTGCACTGACAGAATGCTATCATATATACACGGTCTGCCCACTCTATACTTTCTCTGACACCACTGCAGACTAGGGCTGTGAAGTGGCCATCCATAGACCCATAGCTACAATTACTGACTAGTGTATGGTTCACAGCTCCTCTTAATAGATCACATCAGTCAATGCCATCAATGCAGTACCACCCAGCATGTCATTTCATCCTAAAACAATGCTTTAGAGCATGTATGGTACAAAGCAAAACCTTAGTAAAATATATAATTTGAAAGGTTAAAATAGTTATTCCTGGTATGCACAGATCATCCTATATGGAAAGAGAGGTAGTACGGCATCATGCCTGTATACTGCTCCCCTTTGACTGATGAAAGGATGCTGATATGAAAAATCTGTTTTTGTTAGGGCAGAGCATGTTAAATCAATATTTTTGTGCCTGGTATATATGAACAGATATGTCAAAGTTTCTTACATGCCAGCCCCCTGTGTTTGTTTAACTCTCTCCAAAGAAATCCTAGAACTGCCCCTGGCTCGCCTCGCAGTGTAAGAAAACTCCCAGAAGTGCAGTTCTGGTTAATCACAGGGTGGGGGATCTTTCTCTGCCTGATTCTGTGCATTACCCTGCATGCCAGGTTGGAACTGTGGTGATGTGCATGATGATGTTGCCTATTGTTTGTGCAGAGCTAGAACTGCCTGAACATTTGCTATTATGGTATTCTCTGGTTTGACAGGGAGGGGCGAAGAAAGAGGAAGCAAGGGGCACATGGTAAAAAACGATGGGGGTACACACTGCGTGTGATTGGACTGGTCTTTTTTTTTTTTTTTTTTTTGCTGGGGCAGGAAGCAATGTGGGAGCAGGATAAATATGCAGTAATCAGAGTATTTCTTGGCTTGCATTTTTCCTGTATAACCAATCAAAATTTACCATTATTATTGTGGGCCAGTGCAATTTTTAATCAACTTGTCTGGCTGGCTAGTGCAAAAAAAAGTTAAGGTTGACCCTTGTCTATGTAATGTAGAGTGTGAAGTCTGCATGAAAAGTTTGTTTAATAAAATGTATGTTGGGGTGGGGGGTGGATTGCTACTTAGAGAGTACAGCCACCAACACTGATAAGAATATGAGCAAGTTTAACATGTCATCTCTCTCCATTCGCTGTTCAGTTTCAGATCATCGCAAGCTGCTGACTAAGAAAGTAACTGAGACACCATTGCACAAGCAGATTTCGAACAGATTGCTTCACAAGCAGATTAAGGGAAGGTGAGTGCTCACCGTTCAGTCTGTCGGCTAAATGTGTTCATGCTGTGGCCACAAAGCTTGTTGTCTTGCAGCTGTGCTGCTTCCATGTGGTCCAGTAGGCAGAGGGATCATGGAAACTAGATGTGGGACGGTGAGATGTCCAGGCTGTCATGGCATACCTTCAGAGGTAGTATAGCGCAGTGGTTAAGGGCACTGAGTTCCAGACCTGGAGACCTGGGTTTGAATCCTGCAGCCCCCACTTGCATACTGTGTGACCCTGAGCAAGTCACTTAACTTCCTTCTGCTCCCAGGTCGTACCTGTAAACAAGCTTCGGCTTAGTGTGCTTATCCTGGTTAAACAATTTCACCTTACCTTTACCTGTGCGTTAGGGCCAGTATCTCTGTGGGATACAGGGAGAAAACCATAAACACACCCAGACCTCGGATGATAACAGGGCACTTCTGGGCCCTCCCACCTCCACAGCGTTGCATATATTGCTCCTGAATGATGTTCCTGCTGAAAGGCCCTGTAAAAAGGGTCTTTCTGTGGGGGTTGATGGTGGGTGTTGTGGATGTCATGGCTGAGATAACCTGAGGGGTCAAAAATTTCATTTATCCATTTTGATGGCACAGAAAATGACAAGAAAAAGGTTATGATAAAAATGACACAGTAAACATTTCTATCTCTTTATTGATTGTTGTATATATTTTCACTGTGCTGGTACATGTAGTTGGGTATTATTTCTTTCTGTTTAAGCCCGTCTCACCTGTCTGCCCCCAAAATCACCCATCTTGTTCTGGACTGCATCTTTCTCATCTTCCCTACATGGCTTACCTCACACAGTTGGGCTCCTTCATCAAGGCTGGCCCAGCCCCTCAAGTCACTTTAATCTACCACTGAGAAAGGGAGACATGGTCAACAGCATGGGTCCTGTTTGGGGAGGGGCATCTTCCTTCCTGTTGGAGGGGGGTCTTCCTTACACGTCCTGGGTTGTTTTGTTTGTTGCTCACAACCATGAGGGATGTCACACACATGGACTATAAGGCAGATGCACACAGAAAATATGCCTCCTCACCAGTGTTAACAAGGCTGTCCCCTCCCAAGAGGGCTTAACTGCACTGCCACCTGTGGTCATCCAGGTAGCAGTAATGCGGCGTGTAAATGAAGCGACCTGTACATGTATACGGTTTCAAAACTGATTTACTTTTACTAATAAAATAAGATGGCAAATGTTTGGTGTAAATACATCATAATCAAAGGCACCCTTGCATGTAAAGCAATACAAACTATTTCTGAAGCATTCTTATGTGCGATGATGACAAAGTAGTGTGTAGGGTCATTGTGATGCTGGGAGAGAGGTGCCTCCAGTAGGAGGAGGGAGGTGTTGTCACTGTATAGCTCACTGGTGAGACCCCACCTGGAATATTATGTCCAGTTCTAGAGGCCGCACCTAAAAAAGGATGTAGACATGGTGAAGGCAGTCCAGAGGAGGACAACTAAAATGGTGTGGGGGTTGCACGAAAAGCCCTACGAGGACAGCGTGAAAGATCTCAATGTATACCCTGAGCTTAGGGGCACTTAACAGGCTAACCCCAGGCTACAAATGTAAAATGATTTTCCAATAGCCAGAACAACTTTTCAAAATATAATATTTCTAGTGACGTGGATATGAGGTACTATCCACACTTCTGACAGGTTTCCTTTCCCTTTAAGACCAGCCGGAAGGTCTTAAAGCTGACTCCTCCCACCCACCTGGATGGTATCCTCCTTAGCAGTTCCCCATGATGCCAGATCTTCCTTTCCGCTGGAAGCATCAGGTTCCTTCTGTCGGAGCTCCATGCTTGGTGTAGGCCCTGATTTGCTAAACTTTTCTGCGTCTTAGAGCTTCATGCTTTTGACCGCTTAGATTGATTTCACCATGAAGTTGGGAGACCCGAAATCCATGCCCAGTTTCAGATTGTGCTTGAGCGGCCAGAAGATGTCATGAACCAACCTGCACACTGCATGTGTCTACTGATTAGGTGTGCAGCATGACCCGTAGGCTTGCAGCCCGTGTTATACCCTTCATCCTTCCACTTTGGAGGACAACTACGCTTGCCTCCTCCTGAGCCATCGGGACGAATGGTACCCCACCCGTTAAAGCCAAAGATGCCTGCAAGGCAGTTTTCGCGGCAGCAGGCTCAGCTGACCAACTTGCTGCTTTTGAGGAGGCTGCGGCCCAGGCGCCGTGGAAGCCCCATCTGCATTTGTTTCAGTGGGATTGGGACATTGTTCACCAGGACGTTTAGGGACTTGTGCCATGACCTTCCCTGGGGTCAAAATCTTCCAAACGGGACTTCAAAAGCAAGAATTCTTGTTGCAGTCCGTGGGACCATGAGCACTATTGGGCCTCCAGTTCCCGCACTTTTGCTGGCTTAGTAGTTGCCGAGCAGTCTGCTTCGGCCAACATTTCTGTCCAGGCCGCTGGCCCCATGGAGTCTCCATCGGGCTTGTCAGCTGAGACGCGGGTCGAGATCTTTCTCAACCTGGTCGACCCATTGTCGCCAGACAAGTGGGAGGATTCCCTTTCTAGGACCGAGGTCCTGCTTGTTCTCTTCCAAGGGGGGGTCAAATCAGCAAGTCGAGCCAGAGTCCAACCTTTCGGGGACACCCAGGCGTCCTTCGCCTATCCCCATTTCCCCATGGTGCCTGATTCATCAGTGGTCGAGGTCAAGTGGTTCCTGACACAGTCTGTCCCGCTCTCAACACCCAGCCAGGAGACACTGCCTGAACTCCTCTTCCTCCTAAGGGGAGGATGTTCTCTGCCGTAAGATGTGGCGCCATTACGAGGAGTTCATATGGCAACAGTTATTTTTTGGAGCCAGCAACCAACTGTCTGCTAACCGTGCCTTAACCTACCCTGACACTCCTATGGCCACTGCATTCCTGTCCCGAGCCAGTTCCACCGGCCAGGCTGATGACGGCAACTCCACCCATCTGGATGAAGCCTCTGCCTCCACAGCCCAAGGAGAGGCCTCCTCCTAAGTCGGCGCGCACTGCCTCTGTGCTTCACCTTTGGCTTTTGGTAACCGTTATTAAAGTCAACAAACCTTGCATCGTCAGTGGGGATAAAGGTGCTTGACCGGTGTTCGAGGAGTCCTCAGTTTCAGAGCGCTCCTTGATGCTTTCTTACCAGACTCCAGGCCTCGGCCACGAGTCTGGACAGGATCTCCCTGCAGAGCAAGGACCTACCTCTTTCGGGGCCCTGCTCTGCTTGATCTCTGAATCTGTGGGAATCCTGCTGGAACCTGTTCAGAAGCGGGCAAAGTATCCCCTTACTGAGATCCTAGACATGGTTGACTCCCCATAAGTCACCTTCCTCATTGCAGAGGCCATTCTTGGCCACGCTGTGAGCTTTGGCAGTGTCCTGCCTTCTGCCCTGCACCATCAACCCATATGGTCCGCAAATACACGGCCCCCACTGGGGTCTATGTCCGGGTTTACCAACTACCCTTCAGCTGAAGGGTTGGTAACTGACTTGTTTATTAGGCGCTTGGGCAGCGTCAGAGATGTTGACACCCCACCCCCGAGTCCAAGAAGCTGGACCACGCTGCCAAACATTTCTGTGGTGCCTCGTCCCTAGTCCTTCAGCAGGCTTATTTGGCCATTATTGTGGCCAACTTTGCCCATGCATTGTTGGGTACCCAGGATCAGGTTATTCCTTTGCTCCCAGCCAACCTGCAACTGCTTGTCAGCTGTCATGCGGTGCATCCAGTACAATCAGAAGATGTCTTTGATGGGTCTGCATGTGTTGTACGTCTTTTTCCTTGGGGAAGAACACAATGTCACTGCCTGTTGCCAGGCCCTGCTTCCAAAGGTCCTCGAAGACCGCTACGCCCATCTTCTCCGTGGTTAGCTCTCCAAATGGGACCCTTCAGTGACTTCGAAGCAGGCTCGTAAGGCGGTCCCTGCAGCCCAGATGGCAGCCATCGAAAAGGCAGAAGCCAAGACCGTGGCAGGCACCTTATCAGTCTCAGCGCTGCTCCCGTTGGGAGATAGCATTGGAGTGTCTTTCACAGAAGTTTCCAGGAGATGTGAGGGACCCTCCAGACCTTAAGGGAGAGCCCTGTCTGCCACTGCAAATCAAATCAGTCGAACAAATCCTGCTGTTGGCCATGAACCTACTTTGGTCAAGAGACGGGCCACTAGCTCCATGGTGCCCCTATTGAGCTTGTTGGTCTTGACACAGGTTGAGCAGGCAGTCAGGATTTGTCTCTCGTCCCTGTCGATCCATTGTCAGAGGGAACTGATGAAGATTCGTCCTCCAGGACCACAGTCCTGTCTGGCCTCACTCAGGAGGTTCATGAGCTGTCTGTGAACCTGGCTTTACCTTTCATGAGTTGCCTCCCTCCGGGGTTGAACTACGTGTGGGTAGTCTACACTGCCCCTCTGCTCATTTTCCCTTGGTGTCATCTATCCTATAGTGGTTGAGGTATTCCTTGCACTCCCAGTCTCGCTCGACTGGGAGGTATTGACATAAGCACTTCTGTTCGTACTTGGACGATGAGAGGCACCATTGCCATATGCGCCAGTGCTATGAAGAGCTCCTGTGGAAGCAATGGGCCTTGGTCCTGCAGGATAGGTCTCTGCCCTTGACCCCCTGTGATCATCTGGCCAACACCAGTTCTGCCTGTAGTGGTCCAACCAAGACAGCTGTCGCCATGTCTCTCCATTGATCCATGTGGAACCGCATCTACAACAGCCCTTGCAGGAATTACCCTTGAAGGACTTCCACCCAGCTACTGGCTTCCCAGGTTGGTTGTCGGTGGAGATCATTCCCTTGGACACCCAGCTACTGGCTTCCCAGGCTGGTTGTCGGTGAAGATCACTCCCTCGGACAAGTCCTAAGTGGTGCATTGTGGCAAATGGTCGAGAACCTTATTCAGGGATTCCTTGGATGACTCCAACGGGTCCTCGATCCAGTCTTCAAGGGCCCATGCCATCAACTGTGACAGAGCCAAAGAACTGACTACCGACCATGAGCCAATATCCTTCGGGGCACCTCTTGGGTTTGTCTAACTCTATGGAGGCTTCCTTGGAGTCGGTCAAGAAAAGGGCGAAATACCCCTTTATGGAAATACTGGACAGGGACGAATCCTCTGGGTTGCCTTCAGCCATCATGGGACCGGCGCTAGAGCTTTGGCAGCACCCAGCTTCCTGCCCGGTATCCTCTTCTCATATGGTCCACAAGTATGTGGTCTTTACTGGCACCTTGTCCAGAATTTCGGACCACTCCTTAGCTGGGGGTCTGGTTGCCAACTCTGTCTTCTGCAAATCCAGAAACACCAGGGATATGGATAAGCCCCCTGATAAGGAGTCCAGGATGTTTTACCATGCAGCAAAGGTCTGCGCTGCGTCTTCGCTTGGTCTCCATCAGGCGAGCTATGCCCTGATGATGGCCCATTTTTGTCATTCCCTGTTGGGAGTTCTTGAGCACATCCTTCCACACCTTCCTGCTGATGATCATCAGGAGGTGAAAATGGTCCAAGATCAAGGTCAAACGATGGCTAAATACTAGCTTCACATGGCCTTGGATGTGGGCGATCCTTGCGCCCATGCCATGGCAGCTGCCGTTGAGAGGTGTTGCAGGGCCTAGCTGCGGATTTCCACCTTTACAGCGAACACCCAGCACAAGTTAGCCTATGCCCCCTTTCTGGGCACTGACCTCTTTGGCCCTAGGGTGGAGGGCCACCTCACCAAGATTGAGAAGTCCAGTGTCTCCCGGGATTCTATGACCTCCTCTCAGAAGGATTCGAAAGGGCAGAAGCCAAAGAAGAAGCCTTTCAGTTTCAGCCCTTTCTAGCACAGCAGCAGCAACCTCAACAAGGGCCTTCTCAAGCTTGACGCCCCAAGACCAAGTTCCCAAGTCAAGGCCCCAAAAAAGGTGGGGGGTAGAGGTAATGGTGCCTCTCAGGCAGCAGTAACTGGTGCCGTCTCCAGTACTTCCCCGTGGTGGGTTGGGGGTGCCTACATTCCACTAATCCAATCCCTGTTCCAACTCTTCCATCGGGGATTGGCTACACCACTTCTGACACGCTGTAGCCTCCTGGACTAAAAGTCTTCACCATTTTTTATAATAATAATAATTTTTATTTTTTAGGCGCCTTTCAAAAAACCAAGGCGCCGTACATAATAAAATCAACACTTCAAATATATAAACAGTCATTCATAAATAAAATCATACACATATTATAGTACAACCAACGCACTCAATTAATAAAAGCCTGAGACCACAAATAAGTCTTTAAAGCCTGTTTGAATGACTCCACAGTTGCGCACTCCTGAATCCTACGGGGTAGAGAGTTCCAAAGGGTAGACGCAGTGAACTCAAACGCTCTTGCGCCAGAAGATTTTAAACATACCCTTGGAACCTCTAGCAACCCCTCGCCAGATGAGCGGAGCAATCAACCGGGCTGGTAGGGAATCAGGAGCTCTTCAGGTAGTCCGGGCAGAGTCCGCTTAGGGCTTTAAAAGTCATCAAGCCGACTTTATAGGTGATCCACCACTGAACTGGCAGCCAGTGCAGCTCGCGCAGCACTGGCGAAATATGACAAGATCGTAAAGACCCCGTCAGAAGTCGGGCTGCTGCGTTCTGCACCAGCTCCAGGCGGAGAATTTCTACCCCAGGAAGCCCTAGGTAAAGGGAGTTGCAATAATCCAAGCGAAAGGAAACAAAGGCATGAATCAATGTGGCTACTGGTTACAAGCGAGAAGCGCTGGGACCCTGCGGGAGCCAAAAATCTTCAGGAGGGCTGGCGCTGAGTTAAGACCGTGTATGCACATCGCTGTGAGACTGGCTTGCACCTGTGTAGGTTACCTCGGCATCGACCCTTCAACTGCCTCAGTAATTTTTTTTTCCCTGCTGAGTACGCTTCAGTGATGACGTCACTCGCCTGCCGGGAGTCAAATCTTCACATCTCTATGACGGCAGCACGTTCTGCTTTAGTGTTTTACGATTCTGTTATTGAACAAAAAAAAAAATATATAATTTTATTATTTTCCTCTCAGCCCTGATGATCAAAGGAGTCAACTATGGATGGTGACAGTAGGGACTCTCCGTTAGAAGGCTGCTCCAGAAGCAGGGCTGTGTCCGATCCGCCACCCTCTCCGGCAGGGGGGGTGTCTGACCACGGGCAATCCAGTGTTCGGGAGGGAGGACAGTCCTCCAGTAAACACAAAAATAAGTGGATATGTTCTCGATCCAGGTTGCAGATCCGGCACCGCTTCGCCTCGAGTTCTCCCTCTTCCTTTCAGAAGAAGTGGTACTACTCAAGGTTGCCCGCTGGTATGTCTGCCAAGAGGTCTGCTATAGTTGAGAGCGGTAGGCTGTCTCCAACCCCACCTGAGTCTCCAGTGACTTCCGTTCTTGTCGGCTCAGTCTTTTGACACCGGAGCTCCTCACTGTCCTCTTACAGGGTTTCCAGTGGGCAGTTTCATCATTGGGCTGCTGCTGTGGAGCAGTGGGTACAGCATCTGTTTCATTTGCCCCTTCCAGCAGACCCAGTTCTGGAGCCTTTGGGCCTTGGAGTCGCGGTTGGATCCTTCAGGGCAGGTTGAGCAATCTGTGCTGGCAGCAGAATATTTTTCCCATGCCGGTGCCTACACCTCCGACACCAGTTCCACATGACCTCCCTGTGACACGGTTGAATAGGACCCTGTCCCAGTTGTTATGGAGAGTTTGAATGCAGGGATCTGTTCTGTTCTTTCCTTTCCTTTCCTGTCTCTTGTCTGTCTGGTTGCGCACCCCAACAGACTTGGTTCTCTGCCTCTCACTGTCCGTCAGTCTTCCCTTGCTGTTTGACTTTTCCTCCCTTGCATATCTGCTGGTAGAAAAATATATGCAAATCATTATGTGGAAATGTAACTGATATTGGGATCCATTTGTTTAGAAATTATATAGTGTTACTGTTGAAATGTATATAATTATAGTTTGAGATGATTGCAAAAAAGCTAATGGGAATTCAAGGGGTTAACCTGCAAGCAGTTTTTAAGACCTTTTTCAGAAGCTGTGGAGAAGGGGCCTCAGTTCTGTGACATTGTGTGCTTGCTGCACCTGCCTGAAACATAGAAGAACCAGTTAGAAAAAAAAAACAGGATGCTTGTTAAGGAGGGGGTTGCAAGGGCTTAGAGAGAGAGAGAGCTGCAATGTTTTGAGAGACACAGAAATTGAAGAAAAACTCAGATTGTTCATTGTTTATTCTGCCTTTGTAAATGGCTATTCTGAACAATTCTATTTTTTATGTTACTGCTAGTACTAATAAACACTTTTTGTGAATTCTACAAGTGCTCCTGGTTTTTCCTATGCTTCCTGACCTGTGCTTCGACAGATGGTGTGAACAGTGGGATTACGCCGTGCATACTCTTAAACCAGGAGTTTTGTGCGTGGGTATTGAACCTAGTACCAGGAAATCATAGAGAAAGGTATGGATTCTGCAGCAGCAAGTCCAGGAGTGGTTACCAGGATAATGGCAGCCAAACTAGCAGAGATAAAAGTCCAAGCTGAGATCGTACAGCCAGCACAAGTTATGGAAAAACAGGCAGTGACAGAACCTGAAAGCCTGATGGACTTTTTCAAATGGTGGGCTATACAACATAAAGACAGAGAGGCAGAGAGAACAAGAAATTCAGTGTTTAGAAGCACAGGGGAGAGAAGAGATGCAGCGACAGGAGCAGCGATGGCTGATGCCTTGCAAGCTATCGGAGGCAGAGGATCTGGTGAAAAGCGAAATCCTGAAAAGGTACAACATCTGAGGAGACCTACAGGCAGAGACTTTGATCTCTGAAGTACAGCTCAGTCGACCATCCTCGAGAAGCCTTCACCTGACTCGGAAAACTCCTGATAAAATGCCTCCAACCAGAGGGCAAAACAGTCCCACAGATCAACACATTTGCCATGGAGACAATTCATCAACATCCTGCCTATAGATGTGCAGCTTTGGCTAAAGGAACACCAACCAGAAAGTGGGGAAAAGGCAGTTTCTTTGGCCAAAGACTACCAAATGGCCAGACAGATGCCACAGTAGCAAGGCAACAGCCAAGCACCTGTAAGAGACTCTTTTTTCCCCATTTAAACTTCAAGTCTGATAAGAACTCTGGTGGGGGTAACAAATCTGCGCCCAAAGACGTTATTTGCTATAACTGTAATAAGCCATGTCATATTCCAAGAAATTGCCGTAAGAAGAGTGGCACTGGAGCAGATTTGTCCTTGGCAAATTGGGGCAAGTATTTAACATATGTGAAGGTGGGGGATAAGACTAAAGGGACTAATTGATTCGGGAAGCAGACAGACCCTAGTGCATGTTGAAATGCTGGGAAAAAACTGTGCAAAAGGACCAGGTACTGGTGTCATCTACATCCACGGGGACACTCAGTACTATCCCACCACCCAAGTGACTCTGACCATTAAGGGTGTGTAGCACCAAATGAAAGAGGGGTTAGTACCTAAGTTGCCTGTACCCGTGATTATTGGAAATGACTTTCCAGGATTTACAGAGTTAATCTCAGAGGAACTGAACTCTGCAGTTTCAGCAGTAGTGGTAATGAGAGCTCAGGCAAAGAAAATCTCACAGTGGGGACACTTTTCCTTTCAGTGACTTTGATTCAGACTTGTTTGAGCACAGCTCCAAGATCTGGAAATCCAGGAAAGAAAGATGATGCCTGAAGAAACTGTGGCAACAAATGATCAATGGACATAAGGATGTAACTTATGAAAATGCTGAAACTAAACTGATCACTGTTTGTGACTTTCTTTCAGAATAAGGTTCTCCTTGGGCTCTTGCCACCAGGTGTTAAGCTTCTTACTGTATACAACAGCACCCAGCACACCAGAAATGCATAACACCAAATCTACCAGGTCCCCAGATGCTGAACCACCATGGGTCAGAGGTCTTTCACCTACAGAGCCCCTCTATGGTATAACTCGCTCAACAAAGAAACACTTACTGCTGCTACACTTGGCACCTTCAAGAAGCAACTCTGACAGCACCTCACTTGAACCAGTGTGATTGTTTCCACTAAGAGGATCACCTCTGCTCCCTTGCTGGCCCAAGCAGTCCCATAATCTCCCTAGGGTTGCAGTACTTTGGCTCCTGCTTTCTCCTCTTACATCCCTCCCTCCCTTCCTGTACCTCCTCTCCACCCCCCTCTTCCTTTGGCACTTATTGGATGTGGGTCCCCTCCTACTACTATCAGGTATGCATCCTTTCTACCCCCCTCCCTTAGACAATGGTTCGTCAGCCAGCCTACTATGTTCTGTACCCTGTTTACCCTACCCTCACTAACTCCATTGCTCATGTGTTGTTTTTGCCTGTTAACCAGCATTTTTCTTGATGTTGTTGTCTCTCTCCAAGTAGAAATGTATCCTTAGCCTAGCCTTTACTGCGCTTAAAGTCTGTCAATCCATGTCAACCTTTGTATGTAAGTTCACCCACCATCCTCTGACATGGAACCTTCGTAAATGAGCAGTTCTAGGATCGTGGATATGTTGTTCATCCACACTTATTGGCATGTCCCTTTCCCCTTTAAATCTTGCTGTAAGTCTTCAAGCTGGCTCCTCCCACCCACCTGGGTGGTATATACCTTGGCTCCACCCCATGATGCCAGGTCTTCCTTTCCGATGGAGAATACAGGTTGCCTCCCTCGTGCTCACGGATTTCGTAGGCCCTGGCTTTCAAAACTTCGGTTTTATCGAAATTAAAACTCGTTGGAGCTAGCGATCGTACTTTTCTGTCCTCAATCATGGACGAGAAATCTTCTCCAGGATTTCGCCAGTGTCCTTGCGGCCAGAAGATGTTGTGCACCGATCCCCTTTTCATGTGCGTCTACTGCCTAGGTGTCGGCCATGACACCTCGTCCTGCAGTTATTGCTTGGCCTTCAATCCCAATGTCCTGGATGACCGCCTGGCACGTTTGAAGTTGGGGAGACCAGAGAAAAGGAATCCTCCGGTGAAGTCCAAGGAGGCTAGGTGGGCGGTTTCTGCGGCCGCGGGTTCCGCCAAGCTGCTGGAATGCATGAAGGCGTTCAAAGGCGAAGCCTACTGCACTTCGGCGAATCGAAGCTTTTTCTTTGCACTTAACCTGGGCTCCACCTTCACAGGTGCCTTTCAAGGAGTTGTGCCAGTCTCTCCCCACCCGGGTGAGGCGCCCGCGGGTTCGTACTCCTCCTGCTCTCGAAAGAGAGACAGGGAACCTAGCTTGTCTTCGTCTCGGCGAAGGTGCTCTTGGGACCGAGAGAGATCTCAGTCCCAGGAGCATGCGGTCTCGACCTCGGTCGAGATCGCTTCCTCGGCCGCAGGCTTCACGGACCTTCCGTCTGGCCAAACGACTGAGGAAGTGGCTGATGAGGTAGAGATTGTTCTCAATCCAATCAACCCTCTGTCGCTTGCCATGGCCGACAACCCCTTGGAGAGGACTCCGGTCCTCGTGTTCCCAGATGAGGAGGCCCAGCCCGCTGGTGTCCCCATCAAGGACCTGGTTCCTGACCCTCAGGTTTCACCGATCCCTCCGGTGTTTCACGAGCGACCGAATCGGCATGCCTGATCTCGGTTGATATCTAGAAGCCCCTCAGCCGAACGGCCAGGAAAACCTGGCGCTCCAAAGAGCGATGCCACAGGTCGTCCTCATCCTCCTCGGATAGGAGAGCTCCGACGGAAACTCCCATCGGCACTACGAGGGACCTTATGTGGCAACAGCTGATTTTGTCGGGCAGAAGCCGGCTCCGCCGCCCTACCCGCCATTACCTGGCTTTGCCTCCTAGGCGGGCCGCCCCTTGGAACCAAGTCTTTGGTTCCTCGCTCGCAGGGCCGGCCCCAGCCTCAGTTCGGCCTGTTCTGGACTCTCCACCAATAGTGGTGGAGTTGCTGCCTAAGCAGCCTATGGGAGGGGCTTCTTCCAAAGAGGACCGACCAGATACCGGGCTTCCCCGACGTCTGTCAGTCACAGTCACCCTGGACTGCGCTTGGCGGGTCAAGTGTGATTTGGGCGGCAGGCTGCTGTACCCCGACTTTTTGGACTCTGATGAGTCATCCATTGACACAGGGATGGAGAAAGGTCCTTCCTCCTTCCAAAGGATCCTCTGTCTTATCTCTGATTCTACAAGGATACCCCTGGAACCCATCCAGAAAAAGGCGGAACACCCTCTCAAGGGCATCCCCAAGAGAGGGGATACTCCAACGGAGGCCTTTGCTGTGGCCGAGGCCATTGTTGGTCCAGCACTCAAACTATGGCAGCGCCCTGCCTCATGTCAAGCACTGTCTGCCCGCAAGTAGGCGGTGCCCGTGGGGTCCCTTGCGGGCTTCACAGAGCACCCTTCGGCCGAGAGCCTGGTGACCGCCTCTGTGTTCTGGTTCTGCCGACACTGACTGACACCCCGATAAGGAGTCCAAACTTTTGGACCATTCGGCGTGGAAAGTCTATGTGGCTTCCTCCTTGGGCCTTCGTCAGGCCAGTTTGTCATCATAACACATTTCTCTCGTGCCCTTCTCAGGTCATTAGATGAAGTCCTCCCACATCTCCCCTCGGACATGCAGACCACGGTTAAGCAGGTCTAGGATCAGGGCTGTGCTTTTGCCAGACAGCAGCTCCAGATGGCCCTGGACATTGGGGATACTTGTGGCTGCTCGATGGCCGCCGCAGTTGTCTCTCGCCGCAGAGCTTGGCTGAGGCTCTCCTCCTTCCCGTCGGATACTCAGCATAAGTTAGCTGATGTGCCTTTCCTTGGGAGTGCCCGGTCACCTACAGCACATAGAGCAGTCCAATGCCACCTTGGAAGCCACTTCTGTCAAGAGTTCTTCGGGCAAGAACCAGCAGAAAAAAAAGCCTTTTCAGCACTCTTCCCCTGCGGTTCAGCAGTTCTCCTACCAGGGAGGACAGCAGCATCAGCAGCAGGCTCAAGCTTGGCACCCTCGGCCCAAGCCTGGACCCCAACAGGCCCACAAAGGAGGCTGAGGCTCAGGTCCTGGAGCCTCTTCCTCCTCCAAGCCTGCCCAGTGAAGCAGTGAGGGTTGCCACCCCTATCTCCGTCATGCCAGCTCTGGGTCTTCCCATGGGGGGGCCGGCTCCTCCACTTCCTTTCCGCCTCATCTGCTATCACTACAGACAGGTGGGTTCTCGAAGTGGTCGGTCAGGGACTGCCTCTGGAATTCGAGTAGTACCCTCCCAGCCAAGCCCCTCTGGAAGAATGGACTTCCGCATGTAACCAGTCAGCTCTTCGAGACAACATTTCTCAGCTCCTCAAGGAGGCAGTAGCTCTCGTGGCAGATCCATCTGCAGACTCAGGCTTTATCTCCAGGTACTTCCTGGTGCCCAAGCGTAGGGGGGCTGACGCCCCATTCTAGATCTCCACGACCTCAATCAGTTTCTCAGGTCACACACCTTTCAGAATGTGTCACTGTCCCAGATCATACCATCCTTGGAGCGAAACATGTGGTTCTGTTCACTGGATCTACAGGATGCGTTCTTTCATGTCCCAATCAATCCGTCCCATCAGCGGTTCCTCCGCTTCAGGGTTGAAGGGACCCTGTATGAGTTCCAAGCCATGCCGTTCGGCCTGTCATCGCCCCCACGGGTCTTAACCACATGCACTACAGTGGTGGCAACCCATCTCGGGGGGTCAGAATTTACCCCTCCCTCGATGATTGGCTCCTGGCAGGTTCCACCCAACAAGAGGTGGAGAGGTCTGTAGGGCCAGATCCCTGGACTTGCTCCTAACTTG
This sequence comes from Neoceratodus forsteri, assembly GCA_016271365.2. NCBI lineage: Eukaryota > Metazoa > Chordata > Ceratodontiformes > Ceratodontidae > Neoceratodus > Neoceratodus forsteri. The sequence continues at coordinate 504,701,888 of CM028129.1, read as the reverse complement.
GCCAAGTCTGAACTCGTGCCTTCCCAGGTGATGGCTTCATCGGGGCAGAGCTTGACTTTTGTCAAGCCAGAGCTCAGCTCCCGGCAGGCAGGGCGGAGGTTCTTTCCTCCTTTGCCCAATCATTCTGATTGGGCACTTACACCCTGCCCGGGACTTTCTGCGTCTTCTGGATTACATGGCGACGTGCACCTCTGTTCTCCTTTGGACCCAGTTGCACATGCACCCCCTCCAGTGGGAGCTGGCTGCCCAGTGGACTCAGCGATATGGTCATTTCGATCAGCTGATCACTGTAACCCAGAAGATGTGGGACGCTCTCCAATGGTGGACCGCCCCAGACCATTTGCAGGAATTGATCCCGTTTGTTCACCCCGACCAATGGGGCCCACGGGTTCTGGCACTGTCAGCTTTCTCTCTTCAGCTCCGGGGTCAAGTGGTTCAACTCCAGACAGACAATACCATGACTATGTACTACCTCAACAAACAGGGCGACATGCACTTCAGTCTGCTATGCAAGGAGGCGCTCTGCATCTGGACCCTCGTAGGCCAGTTGGAGGCGGATCTCCTAGCCATCCATGTGGCAGGAGCCGCGAAGCAGCTGGCGGATGCTCTCAGCCATTTAGAGCAGACATCCCACGAGTGGTCACTCCATCCAGAGGTAGCTTACAGCCTGTTCTCCCATTGGGACATACCAATGATGGACCCGTTTGCCTGCAGGGAAAACGCCAAGCTGAGGCTGTTTCATGCCTGCGCCCCCCCCGCCACAGGGCTCGCTGCAGGGGGATGCCTTCTCGAGGCCGTGGACCCCAGGCCTCCTCTACACCTTCCCTTGATCCACAAGGTGCTCCTTAAGGTGAGGAGGGACAAGGCGAAGGTGATCTTGGTAGCCCCAGACTGGCTGCGCCAGTTCTGGTATCCAGATCGCCTCAGCCTCAGCTGCAGGCCCCCGGAGCAGCTTTGTACACGCCCGGACCTGTTATCACTCAGTCAGGGGAAGGTATACCATCCTGACCATCAATCCCTGCACCTCACAGCCTGGTACCTGAGCGGCTAGAGTTCCAGGCTTTGGGTCTTTCCGAAGATGTCGACACTGTGGTGGAGGCATCTAGAAAGGAATCGACCAGGAAGTGTTATGCCTTCAAATGGAAGCGGTTTTCTATTTGGTGTCAGGACAAGGGCCTGGTCCCTCTGTCCTGTTCCGTGGCTAACATTCTCGACTGCCTTTGGTCTCTCTCCAAAGGGGGTCTGCGGTCATCGACCCTTAGGGTGCATCTGACAGCCATTTCTGCTTACTGGGCACGGGCAGCCGACGTTGGCGCAGGAGACAGTGGTCGGGCACTTTTTCCAAGGCCTGGATCACATATCCCCGCCAGTGCGTGAACTTCCACCTCCGTGGGATTTACTGCTGGTACTGGCAAAGCTTATGGACAGGCCATTCGAACCCTTGCACAAGTGTGAGTTTGCACACTTGTGGAAGACAGCCTTCCTGGTGGTTATCACGACAGCCAGAAGGACAGGGGAGCTCTAGGCGCTTTTGGTGGACTCCCTTTATCTGGTCTTCCGCAGGGACAAAATTGTCCTGTGCCCCCACCCGAAATTCCTTCCGAAGGTGGTGTCAGAGTTTCACCTTAACCAGATGTTGACTCTGCCAGTATACTACCCTAATTACACCTCGGAGGCTGAATACAGGCTCCATACTTGGGACCTGAGATGTGCTCTCTCCTATTATAAGGTGAGGACGGTGGAAATTCAGGGAAGGGTTCACCAGCTGTTTGTCACCTACGCTGAAGCTGCTTGTGCTGACCTGCAGTGAAGCAGACTGTTGCAAGATGGATCACATCATGCATAGGTCTGTGCTGTGAGTTGGGCAAGGAGCCTCCCAGAGCTCATTCTGCCTGGCATGCTGCTGCATCGGTGGCTGCTTCCACGGACATCCCTATCCAGGAAATCTGTTGGGCTGCTACCTGTAAGTCAGCAAACATCTTCATCACCCACTACCACATCAACCTTGAGTCCCACTGGGATGCTGGTTTTGGGGCCTCAGTTCTCTAATCTCTGTTCCCTAAGTAGGGGGGTTTGCGCCTTGCCTCCCTCCTCCGGGAGAACTGCTAGGAGTCTGCCAGTAAGTGTGGATGAACAACATATCCACAATCCTAGAACAGGTTACTCACCTGTAACAGTAGTTCTAGTAGTGGTATATGTTGTTCATCCACACGGACCCACACGACCTCCCCGGCTGCGGACGCACAACTCCTGGCTTCCAGCTGGCGTCACAGGGCGGAGCCGCGGTATATACCACCCTAGTGGGTGGGAGGAGCCAGTCTGGCGATTCTTAAAGGGGAAAGGGACATGCCAATAAGTGTGGATGAACAACATATACCACTCCTTGAACTACTGTTACAGGTGAGTGACCTGTTGTTATCCATCATATGTTTGAAGATAGAATGCAGATGGTTTATTTCTGTGGCCAAATATGTATTTGGTCAGTGTCTATACACCGCCAATCTGTCTGTCTGATTTATCAGTATTGTATTGTGTGCCTCTTATGTTAAAACAATAAAAATTATATTAAAAAAAATAAACAAAATCTCGCAGTTGATAGTGGTATTGGGAACACTTTCGGGCTCCTGATTTCCACACTTCTCTGGAGATTCCAACTTTGGTGGAATCCTTTGTGTAACCCCATCAGGCCAGTTGGCCGAGACACAGGTCTATTTTTCGGCCAAGGTCTTTCTTGTGCTGGTCGACTTGTCATCCGAAGAGGCCGATACCTCCTTGTCTAGGACTCCAGTCATAACTCAGACCCAGGGAGGGATGGATTAGTCCGCTGACCCGCTGTCTCTTGTCGAGGAACCGAAGGTGCCCCGGTTCTCTGTGGCCCGCCTTCAGTGTCTCCCCCCCCAGACAGTCAAGTTCTCAATCCCGTGAGTCGAGCAGCTTGCTTCGACACTGGCACTCCTGCTGTCAACGCTCGGGTAAATGTCGTCACTGCTATTCCTTGTCCTCGGGTGTGAAGAGGCTTCGGCGCCAGTTGCGTTGACGCTACAAGGATTTAATGTGGCAACAGCTGGTGTTAGCTGAGATGAAGCCTGTACCAGCTTCTACCCCGGTCATCACTTGGCTTTCGCCACAGAGGCAGATTCCTCCTCATCTGGAGTAGACTCATAAAATGGTCCCAGATCGGCCTCTCCGCTGATCCCAGTGGAGCTATCCCCAATACAGCTGACGACCAGCGCTTCGACCAAGGAGTTTCAGCCGGCCTTAGGTCTTCCCCATCAGCCATCTGTCACCGTCACCCAAGACCATCTTCGAGGGGGTTCAGAGGATTCAGGTAGTCGAGCCCTCTTTGATGATTCTTCAGAGTTAGAGGGTTACTGCTTGCTACTCGTCCGGTGGACACAGAATTGGCAGAGGGTCTCTCGACTGACGAGGACCCGACATCTTTTATGGGCCTTCTCCACCTCATCTCGGAGTCCACGGGTCTCCAGATAGAACCTGTTCGGAAGCTGGTTCGGTGCCTGCTTACCAAGATTTTGGACCTGGGTGATTCCTCTGGAAGCCTGCCCCGTAGCAGAGGCCATCCTCGGCCCTGCATTGGAGCTATGGCAACATCGCACCTCCTGCACTGTTCCATCGGTTAGGATGGTCTGCAAGTATACAGTTCGCATCGGTTCCCCCTCAGGATTCATGGAACATCCGTCGTCTGAGGGTTTGATGGCTGATTCAGTGTTTTGGTGCTCCAGCAACATGGGAGACGTTGACAAGCCACCTGACAGGGAGTCCAAGAAATTGGACCATTCAACCAAAAAGGTCTGTGCTGCCTTTTTACTTGGCCTTCGGCAGGTGAGTTCAGCCCTTCTGATGGCCCACTTTTTTCATGCCCTGTTAGGCACTCTTGATGGGGTTCATCATCTCCCGGTGGATCTACAGACTATGGTCAAGCAGATCCGAGACCAGGGTCTGGCTGTAGCCACATAGCTCCAGACAGCCATGGACACTGGGGACTCCTGCACCCAGTCTGTGGTGGCCACAGTGGCCATGCGCCACAGGGCTTGGCTGAGGATCTCAACCTTCGTGACAGATACCCAGCACAAGCTAGCAGATGTTCCCTTCCTGGGCTCTGTTCTGTTTGGGCCTGTGGTCAAGGGGCACCTCACCTGCATTGAGAAGTCCAGTGCCACCTTGAAATCAGTGACGTGCTCAGCGGTATCCCAAGGCTTCCAAACAACAGAAAAAGACACCTTTTTGGTCCACCTCCACTCCTGTGGCCAAACCAGCACAGCCCCAAGCTGGGCAGCAGGCTCAGGCCTGGCGACCACGGCCAAAGTTGGTGGTCATTGTCGTCTGCAAGCCTGAAGGACAAGGCCCTGGTGGATCCTCAACCGGGCCTTCCTCCACCTCCAAGCCTGCCCAGTGACTGAATGAGTGGTGCCTCCCTCATGCTGTTACGCCTCCCCTGGGTCCTCCTGTGTGGGGCTTGGTCTGCCACTGCCTTTCTGCCTGGTCCGCTGTTACCACAGACAGGTGAGTTCTCAAGGTAGTCTGTCAGGGTCTGCCTCTAGAGTTTTGTGGCGTACCTGCCTTGCCGAGCCCGTGCCCCATGGGAGGGCACAGTATCTTTTGACATTATGTCGGCCCTTAGGGACGATATTGCCCATCTCCTCCGAAGGGAGGTTGTAGCTCCTGTCTCGGAACCTCCTGAACACCCAGAGTTTGTCTCCAGGTACTTCCTGGTGCCAGAATGGACGGGGAGCTGGCACCCTTTCCTAGATCTACACGACCGGAACAAGTTCATCAGACCATGCACTTTCAGAATTGTAACTCTGTTTTGGATCATACCATTTCTCGAGCAGAATATGTGGTTCTGCCCCCTGGATCTTCTGGACACGTATTTTCACGTCTAAATCCACCCATCCCACTGTCTGTTCCAGGCGGAGGGGAATTTTTGCAAGTTCCTGGCCATGCCATTCGGCCTGTCTTCAGGTCCCCAGGATCTTCACTAGGTGCATTGCAGTGGTGGCAGCTTATGTGAGGTCCCAAGGGGTCTGGGTTTACTCCTACCTGGATGACTGATCATGGGTTCCTCCAGGCAGGAGGTAGAGTGGTCCAGGGACATGGCCCTCCAGATGTGCATCTCTCTTGGCCTCCTGGTCATCAAGGCAGAGTCAGAACTCATGCCCTAGCAGGTGATCAGTTTCATCGGGGTAGAGCTCGACTCTCGCAGAGCCAGGGCTCCTGGCGGACAGGGTGAAGGCTCTCTTCTCCTTTGCCTGATCATTTCAGGTTGGACACTTGCGCCCTGCCCAGGACTTCTACGCCTTCTGGGGTACATGGCCTGCACTAGTGTAGTCCATTGGGCCCGCTGGAGAATGCGCTGTCTGCAGTGGGAGCTGGCATGGCAGTGGTCCCAGCGCAAGGACCACTTTGACCGGCCAGTCACTGTGACCCAACAGATGTGGGATGCCTTCCAACGCTGGTTAGTCTCGGAACATCTGCAGGAAGGTGTCCCATTTGTCCGCCCAGAGCCAACAATCATCCTGATGACCGATGCCTCTCTCATGGGCTGGGGTGCCCACCTGGGGAAATAGTCTACGGGCTCTGGACCCCTGAGGAGTCCCAGCGCCACATCATCCTGCTGGAGCTCCGAGCAGTTCATCTGGTGCTGACTGCCTTTGCTCCTTACATTGGGGGTCAGGTGGTCCAGGTCCAGCAACATCACAACCATGTACTACCTCAACAAGCAGGGTGGGATGCACTCTATTCCTCATGCAGGAAAGCTCTCCCTCTGTGGACACTCGTGCGCAGCCTGGAGACCAGTCTCCTGGCCATCCATGTGGCCGGTGTCCCAGCCAGCCAGCAGATGCTCTGTCAGCCATGTGGGCGAGGCATCTAACGAGTGGTACATCCACCCTGAGGCAGTGCACAGTATGTTCTCGCAGTAGGGCACCCATCTGGTGGACCTTTTTGCCTCTAGGGAGAACATAAAGCTGAAGCTGTACTGTGCCCACCTCCTTCAACAGGGAGCGCTACACGGGGATGCCTTCTCGAGGCCCTGGACCCCGGGCTTCCTCTGTGCCTCCCCTTTGTTTCCCCTTGATCCACAAGGTATTGCGCAAGGGGACAAGTCTCGTGTGAGTCTTGTGGTTCCAGACTGGCCACGCCAGTTCTAGTACCCCAATCTCGGCCTCAGCAGCAGGCCCCCAAGGCGTCTTCCTCTATGCCCGGACCTGTTCTCCATCCACCAGGGGAAGGTACTCCATCCAGACCTTCAATTTCTGCACCTGACAGCCTGGTTCCTGAGCAGCTAGAGTTCCTGGCTTTGTGTCTCTCCGAAAATGTCCTCAGTGTTGTCGGGGCTTCTCAGAAGGAGTTGACCAAGAAATGCTGTGTCTTCAAATGGAAGAGTTTCTCCATTTGGTGTCAGGGCAAGGGGATGGACCCTTTGTCCTGTCTAGTGGCTAGCATCTTTGACTATCTTTGGTCCCTCTCTGTCGGGCTTTCGGTTGATGACCCTTAAGGTGCACCTAGCAGGGCTGGCTCAGTGGCGCAGAGGATTGAGGCGCTGAATGCCACACCTCATCCCACACCTGCGACCCGGGTTCGGGAACAAGCCTGGATCGTCCGAGGTGGGGGGAGGAGTGAGAGGATGTGATTGGCTGCCGGCCGGTGGCCGTCCGCCTCAGGAGGGTGATCTGCATCTCCTTGGAGCTTGGCTGCCCCCTGGTGGAGGCCAGAGTGGCGGCGATAGGCCAAGGGAGGGTGGAAGAGGCTGATACTGGAGCTGCGGTGCGCATGTGCACCTCCACACACATGTGTCACCGCCTCTGGGGTCTTGGGAGAAGGGACAGTTCACGGGGAGAAAAACGGAGGAAAAATGGGGTGGGGGGTGCTCCTAGCAGCCATCTCTGCTTACCAGGCGTGGGCCGGTCAGCAGTCGGTGGCGCAGGAAAAGGTGGTTTGGCGGATCTTCCTGGACATAAGTCTCCACCACTCATTCACACTATTGGGATCTGCGCCGGAGGCACTAGGACCCATCGGGAGCAAACTTTTTGCTGGAGGGTCGACACCCGAGATGGCGCCGCGAGCACTAGCTCGCGCGGCAATGACTATCTCGGCGTTGACCCTCCAACCGTCTCAGTTCCTTTTTTCCCACCGTCTAGTGCGCTTCAGTAACGACCTCGCTCGCCTGTCGAGAGTCAAACTTCAAACTAGCAGCATAGTTTTCAGTTTATTTTTCTGTAGTATTATCTCGATATAGTATCGCTTAAGTTTATTCTATTTTAATATACAATAAAGAAGTCTCAGCCTACTTGACGGAGTCGACCATGAGCAGGTCAGGTGACGGTAGGGAGACTTCGTATGAAAACTGTTCAGTCAGTCGGGCTTGGTCCGGTCCGCGCCTTCTCCGAACTGGGGTCCGACAACGGTCAGTCCAATGCCCAGGGGATGGCGGTCCCCGAGGCATAAAAACAAAGCGGTGGCATTCGCACGTTCGACGCCAAGCTCTTCTTGACCCACAGGTCTAAAAGAGAAGGCATCACTCGAGGTCGCCTCTGATATGTCTGCACGCCGACGCTCTGTTATCGTGGCTGGTTCCAGTCTCCTCCTTTGGAGTCGCCAACTTCTGCTTCCGTAGCCAGCGTCTTGGCATCAGAGTCCTACCCCGCCTATAGGTAGGTCTTCAGATGAGCAGTTTCATCAGTGGGCGCTCTTATGGAGCAATGGGCTCGGAGTTTGGTTCTGCTACCTGGCTCGGTTGCCCGTGGGCGCGGGCGACCAGGTAGGGCGGTTGGACTTTCCTGGTCGCGCGGCACCTTCTTGATGCCGATGAATCTGCGGCAGTGTCCCCGCCCCCTCACATGGCTTGCGGTGCAGGGGCCACACGATGCCCTTATCTCCTACTGTTTTCCCTTCTAACCATGTTTTTCGCCATCCGCGGTGCCGTCTGGCCTTTCGGCGCCATCTGCGGCGTCGCGGGGCTTGGCGCCGTTTACGGTGTCGCGGGGCTTGTCCGCGGCGTCGCAGAGCTTCTCGGCACCTTCTGCGGTGCCGTGTGCCTTCTCGGCGCCGTCCGTGACGTCGCGGGGCTTCTCGGCACTGTCTCCGGTGCCGTGTGCCTTCTCGGCACCGTCCGCGGCGCCGGGCAGCTTCTTGGCGCCGCGCTGTTCTTCGGCGCCATTTTTGGTCCCGTTCGCCTCCTCGGCGCCGGGAGCTCTCGAAGACTTCTCTTTCCTCTCAATTCTTCCTTCCTCTCCTGTATTTCACTCCTTTCCTGTCCAGACAGTCCTCCCTGGACTATCAGGAGATGACATTGAGCCTGACCCAGACCTTCGGTTGGGTGTTGAAGTGGACGAAGCAGGATCTTTCACTGCTACAGAGCCTGTGGTCGAGGACCTGTCCTTTAAGTCTCTGTTGAAGAACCTGAGCTCCACTCTTTCTCTCCAGACTACAGACATCGATCCTGGGAAGCGGTTAAGACTCCAATATCTTCATGCCTCGGAGATCCCTACGGATTTGACTCCTCGATTCAACCTTCCTTCGAGACGCTGTCTCAAATGGTATGGAATAATTCTGCTCTTACCCCTTCGGTGGCTAAATCCATTGATAGGAAATACTCAGCTCCCAAGGATCGTCCTTTCCTGGCATCCCAAGCCTTTGCGGATCCTATTGTAGTCCTGGCAGAGAATGACAAGGTCGTTCTTCCTCAAACTACTACAGCTCGACCTATTAACAGAGTCTCGTAAGATCGATACATTAGGTAAGAGAGTCTTTGCTGCGTCCACTCTTAAGTATGCGTATTGCCGGTTACCAGGGCTATTTTTCTCAGTATGAGTATATCCTGTGGCACTCTATCAAACAAATGGTTGAAGCTCTTCCGGACTCGGACTCTAAGCCAGAGCTTCTTCTGACCATTACCAGAGGTATTGAATCTAATAATCAACAGAAAGCGTAAGGGCCCAAAGCGCCCAGTGCTACCTTATGAGTTGCCGGCCCAAGTTCCATCTCCACTGCCAGAGGTGGACTTTTCCTCTCCGGTGGGAGGTCGTCTGATGCACTTCTACAACCAGTGGAAGTCCATAACCTCAGACAAATGGGTCCTTCGGATAATTCGCGAGGGGTATTCTCTCAATTTTCTGGAACCCCTCCGAATCGTCCTCCCAAACGACAACCCAGGCTGTCAATCCTTCAGTCAGACCTTCTCGCCAAGATCCAGGGCCTTCTGAACAACAGGGCAGTAGAACTGGTGCCTCTGCATCAGCGAAACATAGGGTTCTACTCCCACTACTTTCTGGTTCCAAAGAAGTCTGGGGATATGCGCCCCATTCTAGACCTCAGAAAGCTAAACAAATTTCTCCCCAGGGAGAAATTCAAAATGATTTCTCTAGGAACCCTGTTACCTTTGCTTCATCAACACGACTGGCTAGCCTCCCTGGACATGCAGGACGCTTACCAGCACATTCCTATTCACCCGAGGCATCACAAATTCCTGAGGTTTGTGGCTCTGGGTCAACACTATCAGTTCAGAGTCCTGCCCTTTGGGCTATCCTCGGCGCCGCGAGTCTTTACAAAGTGTTGTGCAGTTCTCGCAGCGCATCTCAGGAAGCTCGGAATCAGAGTGTTTCCCTACCTGGACGACTGGCTCCTAGCAAGCCCTTCCAGACAGGGGACCCTGGAAGCCGTTCAGACGGCCTCTCGCCTTCTTACGTCCATGGGAGTTCTGCTGAATCTAAAGAAGTCACAGTTGCAGCCTCCCAGAGACTCCTTTTCATAGGGACTCTACTGGACACCTCTTGCTGAAGGCTTTCCTTCCAGGAGGACAGAGGCTCAATATCCTTCAGATGGCCCGCTACATTGGGAGAACAGATCAGTTACAGCTCTCTCAATGCAGCGTATGTTGAGCCTCATGGCATCCTCAGTGTTCACTGTACCCCTAGCTCGGCTACAATGAGAACCACCCAATGGATGCTCAGTGCTCAGTGGTCCCCAACCACTCACCCACAGTCTTATCCCATCAAGGTGACAGAACCCTTACAGAGGTCTCTCACCTGCTGGTCTCAAGAGAGCAATCTCCTGGAAGGATTTCCTTTGCTCCTCTGGATCATCAAATCTCCATCACCACAGGCGCGCCGCTAACGGGATGTGGGGAGCTCATTGTCGCCTCTCTCCACACTCAAGGTGTATGGACTCAACTCGAGGCCCAGCTTCACATAAATGTCCTAGAGATGAGAGCCGTCCTTTATGCGTCCGGCTTTGAAGGACATCCTCTGTCACAAGAACATTCTCCTTCAAACGGACAACAAAGCTGTGATGTATTACATCAACAAGCAGGCGGTGCTCACTCTTACCCCTTATGCAGGAAGCGATGAGGGGTGTGGAATGGTGCTTGGAACACAAATCTCTAATTCAAGCGGTCTACCTGCCAGGTGTACAAAACGACTTGGCGGACCGTCTCAGCAGAACAGAGGCAGATCCTCACGAGTGGTCTCTCGACTCAACCATAGTTCAATCACTATTCAAAGAGTAGGGAACTCCAGACCTGGACCTTTTTGCATCCCCACTCAACGAAAAACTGCCTCTCTTCTGCTCCAGAAATCCAGGGCCTGGCATTTTCTGTCAGGATGTGTTCAGGCTGCGGTGGACAAAACGCTTTCTTTACGCCTTTACGCCTCTTCCTCTAATTCAGAGAGTACTTCTCAAATTCGAGTCCCAGGGGACCAAGATGATTCTCATTGCTCCCTCTTGGCCTCGACAACTATGGTTTCCACTACTCAACAATATGTTGGCAGCCCCTCCGAGACCACTCCGCCTGCAGATGAACCTGTTGACTCAGGGTCCGGTGGTCCATCCCAACCTGAGATCGCTTCACCTTCACGCTTGGCTCCTGAAGAGGTAGAAGTGAACCGGTTCAATGTCTCTCGAAGAGTTTCAGATATTCTTCTGGCTGCTCGGAAGCCAGCTACTCGGAAAACTTACATGTCTAAGTGGAAGCGTTTTTCGCTCTGGTGTGCAAAGTCCTCTTGGAATCCCTTTTCCTGTCCACCAGACAAGGTTTTGGAGTACCTTTTGGACCTCTCAAATTCAGGTCTTCAGTACTCTACAGTCAAAGTTCACTTTAGTGCCATTTCAGCGTATCATGAGCCGGTTTCTTCTTTGTCTCTGGCTCAGTTACCTATGGTTAAGAGATTTCTTAAAGGAATTCTGCATACCAGACCCCCTATAAGACGTCCGGTTGCAGCCTGGGACATTAACCTTGTGCTAGACATGCTCACTCGGAAACCTTTCGAACCTCTGGCTACCTGTGAGCTAAAATTTCTCACCTGGAAGACGGCCTTCCTCGTGGCCATTACCTCAGCCCGCAGGGTCTCTGAGATACATGCCCTGGTTACGGACCCTCCGTATACTGTGTTCCATAAGGACAAAGTAGTTCTTCGCACTCATCCTAAATTTCTTCCCACGGTTGTGTCGGAATTCCATCTAAACCAACCTTTGGTCCTTCCCTCTTACTTTGCGGACTTCCAAAATGAAGGGGAACGATCTCTTCATTCCTTGGATGTTAAGAGAACATCTAGATGGAACCAAGGATTTTCACAAAGCCCAACAACTGTTTGTTTCCTTCAGCGAGACCCGGCTGGGTCAACCTGTCGCTATCAGATGCATCTCATCGTGGCTAGTGGCATGTCTTCGACATTGCTATTCCATGGCACAGGTTAAATTGGAAGGTAGGGTTTACGCTCACTCTACCAGAGAGGTCGCGGCATCACTAGCGGAAATGCTAATGTGCCGATTGCAGACATCTGCAATGCCGCCACCTGGAGCTCGGCATACCTCATTAAGCATTATGCACTGGATGTTCATGCCAGGCGACATTCCACCTTCGGCAGAACTATCCTTAATGGACTTCTGTCTTAGAAACGTGAGCTCTTGGTCTTCCTGCCGCCATCTCGGGGGATTATTAGCTCGGTACTCTCCCAATAGTGTGAATGAGTGGTGGAGACTTATGTCCAGGAAGATATGAAAATTACGTACCTATCGTAATTCTTGATCTTCTTGGACGAGTCTCCACCACTCATTCACACGCCCACCCTCCATCCCCCGAGCTCACCGCTGTGTTGGTCTTCACTCCCTCAAATCTTTAGGCCGTGAAGACTTCTTTGTTGACCCTTCTTACACGGGTCGCCCGGACTATCTTATGTCCGGTCTTAAGGTTAGGTTACTCTTTACGTTAGTTGCGCTGCACCTCCTTGGTAAAAAAGGTACTGAGGCGGTTGGAGGGTCGACGCCGAGATAGTCATTGCCGAGCGAGCTAGTGCTCGCGGCGCCATCTCTGGTGTCGACCCTCCAGCAAAAAGTTTGCTCCCGATGGGTCCTAGTGCCTCCGGCGCAGATCCCAATAGTGTGAATGAGTGGTGGAGACTCGTCCAAGAAGATCAAGAATTACAGTAGGTACGTAATTTTCATTTCTTTAAAGGCCTTGATCACATTTCCCCTCCAATGTGTGAACCACTACCACTTTGGAACTTGTTGCTGGTGTTGGCAAAGCTCATGGGCGAGCCAGTTGAAACGATGCACAGGTGTGACATGTCTTACCTGTTGTGGAAGACCGCTTTCCTGGTGGCTATTACGTCATCCAGAAGGATCAGTGAGCTCCAGGTGTTTTCGGTGGAGTCTCTTTGCCCGGTCTTCCACATGGACAAGGTCGTCCTTTGCCCCAACCCGAAGTTACTCCCGAAGGTTGTCTGATTTTCACCTTAACCAGGGGATTAATCTCCCGGTGTACTTCACCAGCCACGTTTCGGAGGCTGAGCAAAGGCTCCATACATTGGACCTGCTGCAAGCGCTATCCTGTTACAAAGAGCGCATGGCTGGAGTTCGGGGAGGGGTTCGCTAGCTGTTTGTCTCCTACGCTGAAGCCGCACCTGGCAGACCGGCAGCTAAGCGGATGATTGGCTGGTGGATTGTATCCTGCATAGACGTGTGCTATAGGTTGGCGGGTAGGGAGCCTCCCATAGGGCTTAGGGCTCATTCCCCCGGTCACACTGCTGCCTTGGTGGCGGCTTCTAGTGATGTCTCTATCCAGGAAATCTGCAGGGCTGTTACCTGGAAGTTAGCACACACCTTCATTTCCTACTACCACATCGACCTTGAGTCATGCCAGGATGTTAGTTTTGGGGCCTAAGTTCTCCAGTCTCTTTTCTCTAAATAGGAGGTGTGCGCTTTGCCTCCTCCTCCCGGAGAACTGTTTGGAGTCTGCCAGAAAGTGTGGATAGAACATCATATCCACATCCCTAGAAAAGCAGGTTACTCACCTGTAACAGTAGATCTTCCACAGAGTGGTCTCTTGCAGCAGATAATACACTTGGGTTGTCACAAGAGGTCGCTATAGTGCCCAGCAGCTCTTCTAGCAGTCTTTTCTAGGGGCCGTCCACACATGACATCAGCTTCCTGTTTCCTATATGTGTGGGCAGTCCCTGTTATCCTTAGTTCATTTTCCCAGTGTCTTCAGCTCGCACACAGCATCTAGAGCAACTTAAGACAACAGCAGTCATCGACGAGAATTTGGGCAAGCAAAATGGAGTGTCCAAAAAATCTTCAAGCAAGAAAACACTGTTTTGTTCCCGCCATTGCGGTATGAAAATCCACCGCTTCGACAACCATACTACTTGTGTAAGGTGTCTGGGACCCACACACGACACCAGTTCTTGAATTCACTGTCAGGATTTCAACCAAGCAACCTGTTGACGGTTGCTTGAAATTAGAAACCAGTTAATGGAGCAGAAATTGTGTCTCATGGAGAATCACGAGCCCACCCCCACCTCACTGATTCTCATCGACAGCACAAAAAGGAGAAGCCTTCCTCACACTCCGTGCCTAAGCGCTCAGTGCCGGCCACCATCACTGGTGCACCACCATCGACAGCGCAATCTCAGCCAGCCTCTTCATTGATGGGATGTTATACCCACTCGTCTGCGCTTTCTAACGCGTTTACGGCAGTCTATAATGAACCCTTTTTGGGTTCCTTCGACGCTCCATTGATGGGGGCTCCTCTCCTGTCGATGGGACCATCATTTACACAGCATAATGCTCTTTCCCCAGCGGCTCCGTCGACGAGGAGCCACATTCCACAGGGAAAACCTACTACATTTGCTGTGCTTACTGCCCCTCCACCCTCACAGGTGAGTACCCATAGGGGCCAGGCGGACAGGGATCATGACCCTGATCTTTACCACCCAGGGGCAAGACCTGCTCGGGCTACGTGTCCAATTCCCTCCATTCTCCCATTGGTTTCCCAGAACCCACCCTACCCCTCCTTCTACTCAGCTGTACATTACCACAGTAGCACAGCACGTCTTGCATGCCATGCAGCATTCTTAGCCCTCCAATCCAGGAGAGCCAAGCCATCCATCCCGTTACCCTACACCTCCGCCAAAAAGATTTCACAGTGATAGGGATCCCTTACCACCCTGGTCACCTCCCCCGTATATGGAGGACTACCTATCAGACGAGTCTGATTTTCCGGCAGACTTTACTGGAGATATAGAGAACAAGGAATTCCAGGATATGGATTTCCAGCCCCACTCTCCTGTTTCGGAGGTCTCTTCACTAGAAGAGGACTTGCCCAGAAATACTGCTGCCTCTCCTCCAGATGACCCATTTTTCCAGGAAATGATCCAAATTCATAAAGTCATGGGATTCTCTACTACCGAACATGACAAACAATGTAAGGATATGGCAGGCTATTTAGAGTTACCAGAGGATCCAGACTTAGTGGTACCCCCACTAATCCAAACTTTCCAAAATGCCATGTTTGTAGCCTGGCACCAATCTTCTTCTGTCACAGTTGTTCCCTGCAAGGCGGATCGCATCTACCAGGCTGCTCTGGATCACCCCTTTCTATACACCACTTCTGAAGCTGATTCAGTGGGGATTCCTGCCGCTCATGATCATTCCAAATGACCAAAATACATGAGCTGCTTACCGCCTGATAAAGAATCTCGCAGGATAGACTATTTGGGAGAAAAAAAGTATTCCAATCCAGTACCATGAATCTCAGAATCCTAAATTATATGGGGCATATGATCAAATACCAGTGTACCCTCTGGTCCTCTGCCATTGAATTAGTCAACCGTGGCCTCTCGCCGCGGAGCTTGGCTGAGGCTCTCCTCCTTTCTGGCGGATACTCAGTATAAGTTAGCTGATGTGCTTTTCCTCGGGATCAACTTGTTCGGTGCAGAGGTGGCTAGTCACCTACAGCGCATAGAGCAGTCCATGCCACCTTGGATGCCACTTCTGCCAGGTGTTGTTCGGGTAAGAACCAGAAGAAAAAAAAGAAGCCTTTTTGGCACTCTTCCCCTGCGGTTCAGCAGTCCTCCTACCAAGGAGGACTGCAGCATCAGCAGCAGGCTCAAGCTTGGCGCCCTCGGCCCAAGCCTGGACCCCAACAGGCCTGCAAAGGAGGCCGAGGCGCGGGTCCTGGAGCCGCGTCCTCCTGTAAGCCTGTCCAGTGACATGGGGATTGCCATCCCTATCTCCGTCACGCCATCTCTGGGTCCTCTCGTGGGGGGCCGGCTCCATCACTTCTTTCTGCCTGGTCCGTTATCACTACGGACAGGTGGGATCTCGAAGTGGTTGGTCGGTCAGGGACTGCCTTTAGAATTTGAGCAGTACCCTCCCAGCCGAGCCCGCGCACCTCGGGAAGAATGGATTTCCGCATGCACCCAGTCTGCTCTTCGAGGCGACGTTGCTCAGCTCCTCCTCAAGGAAGCAGTAGCTGTCGTGGTGGATCCATCTGCAGACCCAGGCTTTGTCTCCAGGTACTTCCGGGTGCCCAAGCAGATGGGGGGCTGGCGCCCCATTCTAGATCTCCACGACCTGAATCAGTTTCTCAGGTCACGCACCTTTCAGATGGTCACTCTGTCCCAGATCATACCATCCTTGGAGCGAAACATGTGGTTCAGTTCACTGGATCTGTAGGACGCGTTCTTTCACATCCCAATCCGTCCGTCCCATCATTGGTTCCTCCGCTTCAGGGTCGAAGGTACCCTGTACATGTTCCGAGCCATGCTGTTCAGCCTGTCATCGGTCCTATGGGTCTTCATCAAATGCATTGCAGTGGTGGCGGCCCATCTCAGGCATCAGGGAGTCACAATTTACCCCTACCTCGATGATTGGCTCCTGGCAGGTTCCACCCAACAGGAGGTGGAGAGGTCCAGGGATCTGGCCCTCCAGACCTGCTCCCAACTCGGCCTCCTGATCAGCGAGGCCAAGTCGGAACTTGTGCCTTCACAGGTGATGGGCTTCATCGGGGCAGAGCTCTACTCTTGTCAAGCCACAGCCAGGCTCCCGGCAGACAGGGCAGAGGTTCTCTCCTCCTTTGCCTAATCATTTCTGGTTGGGCACTTCTGCCGTGCCCGGGACTTTCTGCGTCTTCTGGGTTACATGACGGCATGCACCTCAGTGGTCCGTTGGGCCCGGTTGCACATGCGCCCCCTCCAATGGGAGCTGGCCGCCCAGTGGACTCAGCACCATGGTCATTTTGACCAGCTGATCACTGTAACCCAGAAGATGTGGGATGCTCTCCAATGGTGGACCGCCCCAGACCAGTTGCAGGAAGGGATTCCCGTTTGTTCGCCTCTGAGCCGACAGTCGTACTTACGACCAGTGCTTCTCATGGGCTGGGGAGCCCACATGGAGGACAACAGGACCCACAGGTTCTGGACCCCTGAGGAGTCTCGATGCCACATTAACCTTTTGGAGCTCAGAGCAGTCAGATTGATACTGTCCGCTTTTGCTCCTCAGCTCCAGGGTCAAGTGGTTCAAGTCCAGACGGACAATACCACGACCATGTACTACCTCGACAAACAGGGCGTCATGCACTCCCATCTGCTGTGCAAGGAGGCGCTCCGCATCTGGACCCTCGTAAGCTGGTTGGAGGCGGATCTCCTAGCCATGTGGCAGGAGCCTCGAGCCAGCTGGCAGATGCTCTCAGCCTCATAGGCCAGACGTCCCACGAGTGGTCTCTCTCCGTCCAGAGGTGGCTTACAACCTGTTCTCCCATTGGGGCAAACCGATGGTGGACCTGTTTGCCTTCAGGGAAAACACCAAGCTGAGGCTGTATCATGCCCGGCCCCCTCAGCAGGGCTCGCTGTAGGGGGATGCCTTCTCGAGGCCATGGACCCCAGGCCTCCTCTACACCTTCCTTCGATCCACAAGGTGTTACTTAAGGTGAGGAGGGACAAGGCGAAGGTGATTCTGGTAGCCTCAGACTGGCCGCGCCAGTTCTGATATCCAGATCTCCTCAGCCTCAGCTGCAGGCCCCCCGGAATGGCTTTGTACACGCCTGGACCTGATATCTCTGAATCAGGGCAAGGTCTTCCATCCAGACCTTCAATCCCTGCACCTCACAGCCTAGTACCTGAGCGGCTAGAGTTCCAAGCTTTGAGTCTTTCCGAAGATGTCTACACCATGTTGGAGGCCTCTCAAAAGCAATCAACCAGGAAATGTTTTGCCTTCAAATGGAAAAGGTTTTTCATTTAGTGTCAGGGTAAGGATCTGGAGCCCTTGTCCTGTTCTGTGACTAACATTCTCGACTACCTTTGGTGTCTCTCCAAAGGGGGTGTATAGTCATCAACCCTTAGGGTGCACCTGGCTGTCATTTCTGCTTGCCGGGCGCAGGCCAGTCAGCCGACATTGGCGCAGGAGGCAGTGGTCGGGTGCTTTTTCAAAGGCCTGGATCACATATCCCCTCCGGTGCGTGAACCTCCACGTCCGTAGGATATACCGCTGGTACTGGCAAAGCTCATGGGCAAGCCATTCGAACCAATGCACAAGTGTGAGCTGTCACACTTGTGGAAGATGGCCTTCCTGATGGCTGTCACGTCTGCCAAAAGGACAGGGGAGCTCCAGGTGCTTTCGGTGGACTCCCCTTATCGGGTTTCCACAGGGACAAAGTTGTCCTGCGCCTCCACCCGAAATTCCTTCCGAAGGTGGTGTCAGAGTTTCACCTTCACCATGTGTTGATTCTGCCGGTATACTACCCTAATTATACCTCAGAGGCAGAGTACAGGCTCCATACCTTGGACCTAAGATGTGCTCTCTCCTACTATAAGGAGAGGATGGCGGAAATTCGTGGAGAGGTTCACCAGCCGTTTGTCACCTACGCTGAAGCTGCTTCTGGCAGACCTGCAGCCAAACAGGCCATAGCAAGATGGATTACACCATGCATAGGTCTGTGCTATGAGTTGACAGGCAAGGAGCCTCCCAGAGGGATAAGAGCTCATTTTTCCCGCCATACTGCTGCATCACTGGCTGCTTCCAGGGACATCCCTATCCAGGAAATCTGTCAGTCTGCTACCTGGAAGTCTGCAGATATCTTCATCACCCACTGCCACATAGACCTTGAGTCACGCCGGGATGCTGGTTTTGGAGTCTCAGTTCTCCAATCTCTGTTCCCTAAGTAGGGGGTGTGCACTTTGCCGCCCTCCTCCCAGAGAACTGCTAGGAGTATGCTAAATAGTGTGGATCAACAACATATCCACGATCCTAGAAAAACAGGTTACTCACTTGTAACAGTAGTTCTAGGAGTGGTATATGTTGTTCATCCATACGGATCCACCCAACCTCCCTGGCTGCAGACTCACACAGCCTGGCTTACAGCGGGCTAAGGTCTGGCGTCATGGGGCAGAGCTGAGATGTATATACCACCCGGGTGGGTGGGAGGAGCCAGCTTGAGGACTTCCGGCAAGATTTTAAAGGGAAAGGGACATGCCGAAAAGTGTGGATGAATAACATATACCACTCCTAGAACTACTGATCTTACTTTGAGACACAGCTCTTGCAGCAGGTTGCACCATTAGGACTGAAGCCGGCAGGCGTCAGGACCCCATGGAAAAATTCTAGCTAGCTATCTTCAGCGGGGACCGCCCCCGACGTCGGTCCTGCCTACGACGTCAGACGTAGTACATAAGGGGGCGGTACCGCCCGATTCCCCAGTTCTTTCCCGCCGTCGACTTGCATGTCTCCACCCTTCAGTTCAGCTCTAGCTGGCGACGTGGTTAAGTTCTTTCCTATGGAAATTCAATTTCTTCAAGCAAGTTTTCTCTGATGTCCTCACCTGACCTCCGGTCACTCCTCCAAGTGTGCTTGTGGAAACAGATCCCCTTCAAAGACCCTCACGCGGCCTACGTCCGGTGCCTAGGCCCAGACCACGACACCCGGGCCTGCTCCTTTTGCCAGGGGTTTAATAGCACAACCCGGATCCGTCGGCAGAAGACCCTTCAGGCTTTTTTTGCTGGAAGAAAAGCTTAAGACCATGTCTTCCAAGGGGGACTCTTCACCGGGCCGTCGTCAGGCCTTTCCATGGTAGAAGTGAAGGAGCTGTTCACTTACTGGTGGGACACCATAAAGAAGGACATGGTTCCACTCACCTCCTCTTCCTCCTCCTCTTCCTCCTACACCGATTACTCCTCCGGTTCCTGCGCCCCCCCTCCCCATCAGGGTCGGCAGGCCGATTACCTTCTCCCCGGGAGCACAGAACACCTCCAAGGGGGAGACCAGACAAACGGAGACCTCCGTCCAAATCCTCTTCCAGGTCACCCAGCCCTAAGAGACTCAGAAGACGCCGACGATCGCCTTCGACGGAGGACACGGGATCAGAGTTCTCAACATCCAGATCCCCATCTCCCCTCTCCATCCCTTCTCCGGACCCACGCAAGATGCCAGAGTCTCCTCCGGTTGACCCTTCGTTCTCGGATATTATGAGACACATCCAAGAGAACATGGGATGGGATGCGGAAGAGCTAGACCCAGAAAGGCTACGCCTTGCAAAGTATCTTCGGCAGAAGGACCCCAAGCCTGTGGTGGTGCCACCCTTGGTAGACACTATCGTGGACGTCACCAAGGCAGCGTGGAAGCGTCCACATTCGCTCCCGGTGATGCCGAAGAAAGCTGATCGCTTGTACAAGGCTCCCAGAGAAGACCAGTACTTGACTCAGCAGCCTCAGGCCGACTCTCTGGTCATAACAGCTCACATGACCGGTCCCAGAGACCAGCAACATCTGAGCACCCTGCCACCGACCCAGAGTCCAAACAGCTGACGCTATGGGTAGGCGACGATGCTTCCGCTACCTCGCCCATCAGATCCCTGAATTACTTGACCCACATGGTGCAGTTCCAAATGCCTTGTGGGAACAGGGTCTGGATGCGGCTGAAAAACTGCGGAAGGTGAGCAGAAGGAGGAGATGCTTCAGCTCCTTCCGTGCGAGGTCGGATGTGGAACCCAAGTGCTACGAGCAGCATTGATGACTCCGCGTGACTTCGTCGCCGAGCAGCAGCTTCAGGCGTTTGCATCCGGAGACACTCTTGGTTGCGTGTCTCCGGCTTTACCCTGGACGTCCAGAAGAACATCATGGATGCCCCATTCGAGGGAGAAGTCTTGTTTGGTAAGCCCTCAGAGAAGATTACTACCAAACTCCAAGAGGTCGGGAAGGCGGTGAGGTCGGTTCAGGCCATGTACCGACCCAAGCTTAGTTCCTTTCGTAGGAACCAAAGCCAATTTCGTGGACGGACGCAGAGGCAACAGTCCCGCCCCGCTCCACAACAGAGGGGCTCTGGCTTTCGCGGAGCCCAGGGAAAACAACCCACAGGCTGTAGCCAGCGTACTTCCAAGCCGGTCCAGCCAGCGGGACCCTCAGCCGCCACAGCCTGACTCCTTTCCGGCCCCCGCCCCTCAGGATCAACGGGAAATTATGGTCAGGGGTCGCATTGCAAACTTCCTGCCGGGATGGCAGGCTATAACCACCGACAGGTGGGTTCTTCAGTTAGTCG
This sequence comes from Neoceratodus forsteri, assembly GCA_016271365.2. NCBI lineage: Eukaryota > Metazoa > Chordata > Ceratodontiformes > Ceratodontidae > Neoceratodus > Neoceratodus forsteri. The sequence continues at coordinate 504,681,068 of CM028129.1, read as the reverse complement.
GAAGAGGCCACTTTATAGAATTCACAGAAAAGCCACCCGAGGGCCTCCTTTGCTCTCCCGGTACCCGGGTCAGCACAAGTCACTGATCTGGCAAGAAATACTCGCGCTCTTGCAAAGGGAAGCGATAGAGTACGTCCCGGAGAACCAGAGAGGACAGGGATACTATTCCCACTTCTTCCTGGTTCCAAAGAAAACAGGGGACCTCCGTCCGATTCCGTACCTCAGCGACCTCAATGTGTCGGTCGCCTACAAGAGATTCCGCATGGTGACTCTTCCAGGTCTCATTCCCATGCTGAAGCAAGACGCCGTCTTAGCGTCTCTAGACATGCAGGACGCATACCTGCACATCCCTATAGCTCAGGCGCACAGGAGGTTCCTGCGCTTCGGGTTTCTCGACCACCACCTTCAGTTCCGAGCCCTTCCATTCGGACTGTCATCCGCACCCAGGGTCTTTACCAAATGCATGGCAGTCGTGGCAGCGTCTCTAAGGAGACAGGGCCATTATGTGTTCCCATACCTGGACGATTGGCTTCTCATGGCCGCCTCCAGAGAGGCGTTGTTACGTCAGATCCAGAGCACCCAGGACCTGTTCCGATCTGTGCATCCTAATCAACCACGAGAAGTCTCTCCTGGTACTGTCGCATGAAGCTGCAATTTATAGGCGCAGTACTGGACACCGTTCAGGAAGAGCTTTTCTTCCAGGCGACAGAGCAGAGCACATCAGATCCCTCATCAGGAGTTATCGTCGAACAAGACCGTCCCTGCCAGGTCGGGTCCTTCATTGTTCGGACATGGCTGCGCCATTCCTACCGTTCCTTTCGCAAGGCTCCACATGTGGGTAACTCAGTGGATGCTCAAGGTGCAATGGGATCAAAGGCAAGACCACATGCAGCATCCGGTCAGAATCACAAACACCGTGATTCGAGACTGGCAGTGGTGGCTAGACCCAGGGTCGCTCTCCATGGGCGTCCCGTTTGTAGCGCCGTCCCCGGAGGTAATCCTCACCACAGACGCCTCAGGTCTAGGGTGGGGAGCACACCTGGACGGGGTGAAGTCCCAGGGTACGTGGACCCCTCTGGAGGCTCATGTCCATATCAATGTCCTAGAGATGAGGGCGGTCCTTTATGCCCTGCAGGCCCTTCAGTCAGAAATCCCGCCGAGTACTCTCCTGCTTCAGACAGACAACACGGCGGTGATGTATTACCTCAACAAACAAGGAGGCACACACTCTTACCCCCTTTGCAGGGAGGCCATGAGGGTGTGGGATTGGGTAATCCGACACGGCGCAAATCTGATCACTGTACGTGTTCCCGGGGTGGACAACACGATTGCAGACGGCCTGAGTCGCTCCCAGGCCAGAGTCCACGAGTGGGAACTTCTTCAAGAGGTAGCAGAGGATCTGTTTCTTCGATGAGGAACTCCAGAGTTGGACTTGTTCGCATCCCCATCCAACGCAAAACTGCCCAATTTTGCTCGCTAGATCCAGGGCCTGGTGTTTTCTGGCGAGCAGTTGTCCCTCTCCTGGCGGACAGATTCCTCGCTTTCCTCCCTTCCGTTGATCCATAGAGTTCTTCTCAAACTGCGCACGGAGCATGCAACAATGATCCTGGTGGCCCCTTTCTGGCCCAGACAGATCTGGTTCCCCTTGCTAATTCAGCTATCCCGGGAACCTCCGCTTCCGTTGCCATTCAGCTCCCATCTCTTGTCTTAGGAGGAAGGTTCACTGGTCCACCTGGACTTACACTCACTGAACCTGCATGCCTGGCTCCTAGAGACATAGCCATCTTGCGTCACGGGGTCTCGCAAGAGGTTGCAAAAGTTCTTTCTGCAGCCAGAAAGCCGGACAGCACTTGTCTGACATGCAGCCATGGGAAATGGCGCCGTTTTTGTTTATGGTCGCGAGCATACGATTTTCCCCTTTAGGTTGCCGGTGGGAGTGGTGTTGGACTACCTACTCTCCCTTTCGTTCAGGTCTAGCCTACTCCTCTATCAAGTGCACCTCTGTGCCCATCTGCCACCACCTTCGGTGGGACCTGATGGCACAATTAGGCCTTCTCGGGAATTTTTGGAGAGGGTGTTGCACCTTAGGCCACCCATTAAGGACCCAGTGCCTCCATGGGATTTGCTCTTTGTCCTGGAACAACTCACGCTTCCCCCTTTTGAACCTGCCGTGGATTGCGAGCTGCGTTTTCTGTTGTGGAAAACGCTGTTTTTAGTTGCTGTTACTTCAGCCAGAAGAGTTTCTGAGCTTCACGCTCTCATGTGCAAAGAGCCTTATTTAGTTTTCCACTGGGACAGAGTATCCCTGAGGACGAATCCAAAATTTTTACCTAAGGTGGTCTCTACACTCACTCTCAATCAGGATATTGACCTGCCGGTCTACTTCCCGAATTACTCTTAATAGAGGAGAGGCACTGCTCCACACCCTGGATGTTCACCGCAGCTTGAGGTATTACCTCAACAGAACTAAACTACTTCGTAGTTCAGAGCAACTTTTCGTTTCCTTTTCTGAAAGGATGATGGGCCAACCAGTATCCAAACAGTCCCTGTCTCGCTGTCTTGTCCAGTGTATTTCATTCTGTTACGATATCAAACAAAAGCCCCTCCCGGGTACAGTCCGGGGTCATTCTACTAGGGGTGTGGCCACCTCCTTTGCAGCACTCCGAAACGTCTCCACTTCTGCCATATGTGCTGCAGCCACTTGGAGCTCTGTGCATACATTTATCAGGCATTATAGCCTGGACATCACCTCTCGGCGAAGAGCAGGCTTCGGCCTGGCAGTGCTACAGGGTCTCCTGTCCTAGATTCAGGACCTGGAATGTATTTTCTAGTTTCCTCCTCCCAGAATGTTGGCAAGCGTTACTGCTTGGGAATCAGTCCTAATGGGTGTAACCTGCTTTCTTGAGAGCTGTGTCTAAAGTAAGATAGTACAATTCTACGTAAGAACTTACTGTAACAGTAGATCTTGAGAACAGCTCTTGCAGCAGCGTACCTTCCATCCACCTTCCCCTTGGAGGAGGCATGGCTTTTGCCTTTACTATCAGGGTTTTTCTCTTTGACTTCTGACGGTGGATCCTCGGTCTCCCATTTCGATGTCAGCCTGAGGCTGGAAGTCTCCGGCGGGAGAACTGGGGAATCGGGCAGGACCGCCCCCTTATGTACTATGTCTGACGTCGGAGGCGGGACCGATGTCGGGGGTGGTCCCCGCTGAAGATAGCTAGCTAGAATTTTTCCGTGGGGTCCTGACGCCTGCCGGCTTCAGTCCTAATGGTGTAACCTGCTGCAAGAGCTGTTCTCGAAGATCTACTGTTATGGTAAGTTCTTACATAACTGTACTTTCCAGGTAGGTAACCTCGTGCCCCCCGACACCTACTTTGGTCAGGTTGTGATGCAGGTTGATACCTTGGCCCACATGTCAGCAACCGGCATTACCTTGCGTTGCCATTCTTGGCTTCGCATCTCAGGCTTCCCACCTGACATACAGCAGAGAGTAGTTAAAGGAAAACTCCACCCTCATATCTTCTAAATGTTTTTTGTTTCCATGTACGTAGACAACTCTGTTCATGTAGCTGTTAAGGATGTATGCAAATGTTTTAGTCTGTTTTTACAGTTCATGCTAGGCCCTGTGACTGCCCTGGGAGTCTCAACTTCATGGTTGTTGAAATCTCATTGTCCCTGAGAGCTGCATTAGCATATGAGAACATGATGCGTGATCACCCTTTAAACTCCCCAGTATGCCTGCCTGCTTAGTCAGTCTTAAAAGAAGCAAGCTGCAAAAAGGTGTGGAATACCACATTTACCTTCAGTGAGCTTTGCAAACTGTCTGTGTTATAATGCAGATTTTTTTCCCTTTATACTTTCCTCAGTTTGAGTTTCCAGAGAGATTTTGCAGGGTATTTGTTCTTTCAGCATTAAGATACATGGTATAAATGGGTGATCTGACATCATGTTCTCATATGCTTCTCTCAGGAACAACGCGATTTCAACAGCCATGAAATGGAGACTCCCAGGACAGTCACAGGGCCTAGTATGAACTGTAAAAATACACTAAAACATTTGCATAAAGCCTTAACAGCTACATGAAAAGTGGAAACAAATAACATTTAGAATATATGAGGGTGGAGTTTTCCTTTAATGCCCCCTTTAATGGGTCCAAATTATTCGGGTCAGGTACCCAAACATTGCTAGATGATCTCCATGCTTCAGGAAGAACCCTACTTACGGTTCATGGCATGTATCATACTTCCCAGCCATCCTACCGTTCTCAATCCTCCTTTCACACCAAAAGAGGTGGAAAGTACAGAGGCTCCAATAGAGGCGGTTTCCGAGGTCACTCCCAGTCTACCAGAACCAACACCTCTGCCGCCAAGGGCCCATGCTTCCTCGACCAGGCGTCTGAGGCAGTGGGCAGTCATTTTTCCCTCCATTTGGAGGCCTGGAAAATGATCACTTCAGATGAGTGGGTACTCCACATCATTCAGAGGGGCAACACTCTGGAATTAGTTTCCAGACCCCCTCCTCATCCCTCCCACCCCACCCCTGTTGTGTCCATTACCTACCTGACCATATTCTTATTCTCCAGGAGGAACTGAAGGCTCTTCTAACCAAGAAGGCCATTTACCCAGTACCCCCTACAGAACACCAGAAGGGTTCTACTCCCACTTCTTGACACCCAAACAAACTGGAGATCTCAGACCAATACTGGACCTCAGACACTTGAACCTATATGTCCAGTACAAAAGGTTCCGCATGATTACTCTAAACTCTATTCAAGCCAATATTGAAAAAAGTGGATTGACTTTGTGCCCTAGATATGAAGGATGCCTGCCTACATATCCCCATCCATCCTGCCCTCCACAGGTTCCTCAGTTTCCACCTGCTGGACCAACACTACCAATTCCGGGCACTCCCATTCGGCCTCTCATTGGCCCTGAGAGTGTTCACTAAATGCCTAGTGGTAGTAGCAGCAACCCTACGAAGGGACGGGCATTTTGCTTTCCCATAAAACCTGGACGATTGACTAATCAAAGCAGAGTCCAAAACTGCTCTGCTTTCCTTCCTAGACGCAACCTTAAATCTGTTCCATGTTCTAGGGATTATGGCCAGTTGGCCGAAGTCCAATCCGCCCCCTACACAGTTGCTCCAATATATAGGAGCGGTCCTAGACACGGTCTCCTCCAGGGCCTACCTTCCGGCCACCAGGCAAGACAAGCTTCTATCTCTGACATCACAGATACAAACCCAGAAAGTAGTCACAGCCAGACAACTGCTATGTCTCCTAGGTCACATGGCTGCTACCATCCCTACAGTAGCTTTCACCAGTCTTCATATGAGACCAGTCCAGTGGGTTCTGCAGTACCAGTGGTCTCAAAGAACAGGAAATTTTGAAGCCAAAAATCAGAGTTTCTCCCACATTGTGATCTGCCCTAGTCTAGTGGACACCCTGAACCAAACCATCTCAAGGCATGCCCTTCCAATCCCCCCACACACACACACACACACAGAGATGTTGACCACGGATGCATCCCTGGAATGGTGGGGTGCACACCTGGGTCCTTACAGGACACAAGGCAAGTGGACCACTTCTATCTCTCATCCCCACATCAGTCTCCTGGAACTGAGTGTGGTTTGCTTAGCCCTCCAGGCTTTTCAACCTCACCTGTCTCCGGGACCGTTGCTGATTCAATCAGACAACACCGCAGTAGTATTCTGCCTCAACAAACAAGGAGGTAAGAAGTCCTGTACTCTATGCAAAGAACTGCTTGAAGTCTGGTAAGAGGCCATTCGGCAACACCTAGCACTGACAGCCGTCCATCTTCCAGGACGTTACATCATCCTGGCCGACAGTCTGTCGCCAGTCGTCCACACACGAATGGACACTTTATCACAAAGTGCTTCAGGAAATCTTTTATCTGTGGGGAACCCCGCAACTGGATCTGTTTGTCTTCCCAGTCAACCACCGTCTCCTCAGATACTATTCCATTATCCCGAGCAAAAAGAGACAGTCTATAAATGCCCTGTGCCAGGTGTGGACAGGACTCTTCTTTTATACTCCCCCGTCCCGCTCGTGCAACATACTCTACTAAAATTACAACTCGAGCCTGCCACAATGATTCTCATAGCCCCTCTGTGGCATCAGCAGGTGTGGTTCCCCCTACTTCAACAGTTTTGAGTAGAGGAACCTGTTCCATTGCCAATCAGACCAGATCTCTTGACTCAGAATCAAGGGACCCTTCTACATCCCAACATGAAGACTCTCCACCTTCACGCTTGGCTCCTGAGGACGCTTTCATAGCATGTTTACAAGTGTCTCCTCCTGTTGCTAATATATTACTGGCCTCACGTAAACCAGCAACCAGGGAAACATATAATGCCAAATGGAAATGCTTTTCCATCTGGGCTGCTTCTCCATCATTGGATCCCGATTTCTGTCCACTGACGAAAGTTTTGGATTACCTGTCCTCGATTGCCGAGACAGGATTAAGCTATTCCTCCATCAAAGTCCATTTGGCCACTATTTCGGCCTTCCACAAACCTCAGGATGGCAGATTCCTGTATCAACATCATCTAGCCAAAATGTTTCTTAGAGGAATATTACATATTAAGCCACTTATCGTAAGACCCACTCCTCCGTGGGATCTCAATTTCCTAATAGAGAAATTAACTCTTGAGCCCTTTGAACCAGCGGCCACTTGTGACCTCCGTTTTCTTTCTTGGAAAACCCTATTCCTAGTGGCTGTCACTTCAGCTTGGCGTATTTCCAAGCTCCATGCCCTCATCTGTAGAGAACTTTACTTGATTTTTCACAAAGCAGGGTGGCACTTCGTACCAACCCTTCCTTCCTTCCTAAGGTAGTGTACGAACACACCTTAAATTAGTTCCTGGAGTTACCAGTATATTATCCTGAACACTCCAATAAAGGGGAACACCTCTTACATGCTCTAGATGTCCATCGTATATTACGATACTATACTAATTGAACTAAATCGATTAGGAAGACTTTGTAACTTTTTGTCACCTTCACCTTCAGCAGGGAAGGACTTAAGTCACTAAATGGACCCTCTCCAACTGTCTGGCACACTGCACAACATTTTGTTATTCAAAATACAAGCCATCACCAGGACCTGTCCAAGCCCATTCCACCAGAGCTATGGCCACTACTGCAGCCTGCTTTAAAGGGGCCTCTGTCACAGATATCTGCAGTGCAGCTACCTGGTCCACAATTTATGCTTTCACGAAGCATTACAACTTAGTCATTGCTTCACGCCATAGGACGGCCTTTGGCCGTGCTGTCCTACAAGGCCTTCTGTCATGATTCCACCCTTCTCGGCTTTACTGCTTGGTGTTCATCCCAAGTGTATTACCTGCTGCAAGAGACCACGCCGTGGAAGATAGTACAGTTATGTAAAATCTTACCGTAACAGATCTTTGAGGAGTGTCTCTTGCAGCAGGTGCAATCCCACCCTCTGTTCCCCCTCCTTCTCTAAGAGAACAAATTCTGGTCCAGTGACTTTTGGGTTGGGATACCTATGGTACCTCAGCTTCCCCTTTGTCCTCGCTTAGCGAGCTGAATCCGGTGGGGGAAACTGAGGATACCAGGGACTGCCCACACTTATATAGGAAACAGGAAGCTGATGTCATGTGTGGGCAGCCTCTGGAAAAGACTGCTAGAAGAGCTGCCGTGCACCACAGCGACCTCTGGTGACAACCCAAGTGTATTACCTGCTGCAAGAGACACTCCTCAAAGATGTACTGTTACGGTAAGATTTTACGTAACTGTACTTTCTAGGAGTGGTATGATGTTCATCCACTCGGACCGACCCGACCTCCCCTGGCAAGTGGCTTTTTGGTCTTTATTCCAGTGTGCAAGATCTGATGTCACGGGGCGAGACCGAGGGAGTTACCACCTGGGTGGGTGGGAGGAGTTGGCTTGAAGACATTCTGGCTAGTCTTAAAGGGGAAAAGCACTGCCAGAAAGTGTGGATGAACATCATATACCACTCCTAGAACTAATGTTACAGGTGAGTAACTTGTTTTGTTTGCTTGCTCGATCACGGGTCTGGAGTTTTCTGGTTAGACGCATTGTCCCACTCTTGGAAGAGGAAGTTTCTGTACTCGTTCCGTCCCTTTCCACACTTTCAGAGGGTTCTGCTCAAGCTTCAGTTGGAAGGAGCGTGGATGATTGTCCTAGCTCCCTTCTGGCCATGCCAGATTTGGTTTCCTCTGCTGCAACAGTTGGCTGTGGAACCTCCGGTGTCTATACCTCTGTGCAAATGCTTGCTGTCTCAGGACCAGGGCACCCTGGTCCATCCAGACCTCAAGTCCCTGCATCTACATGCGTGGCTCCTGTGGACCCATTTCCTGCTTTGGGGTTTCTTCTAGGGTCGCTGATGTCCTGGTGGCCGCCAGGAAGCCCTCCACCAGGGTCACTTATGCTATGAAATGGAAGCACTTTTCTATTTGGGACGCTGCTCGCCATTTCGATTCATTCACTTGCCTAGTTAGTCAGGTGTTGGAGTACCTCCTTTCCCTTTCATATTCATGACTGGGGTACTCTTCTCTTAAGGTGCACCTTTCCGCTATCTCTGCGTACCATGCAGCTGTTGAGGGTAAAGCTGTTTCCCAGCTTAAGGTATCCCGTACTTTTCTGCGGGACATTCTATATCTGAAGCCTCCCATTCGGGACCAAGGTCCCCCATGGGACCTTAATGTTATGTTGGAGAAACTCACTTTACCTCCCTTTCTGTCATGGCTCTGTCTTACTTCGAGGAGAAGCTCTTGCAGCAGGTTCCACATTGAGGACTGACGCCACCTGCTGGCGGTTCCGGCAACTTTTTCTCTAGCAGTATCGACATGGAAACGCCCCCCAACGGTGTCGGCTCCACCCCCGATGTCTCCCTATATAAGGGAGGAGTTCCCCACGTGCTCCAGTTCTTTCTCGCCACACGGTCAGGGTTAGTTCACTCGGTTACGGCTCAGTACCGATCGCTTCTTCTCCACCTACAGTTTTGCTTCTATGTCCACTTCTCACCTCAACAAGTGTGCTTGTGGGTGACAGATTCCCGCTAAGGACCGCCATTTGTCGTGTCTCTACTGCCTGGTGCCTGACCACGACACCAACGCCTGCCCCCCACTGTCAGGCCTTCTACTTGCGGACGCGAATCTGGCTTCAGAAATCACTTGCGGCCTACCTCGCCGAGACGAAACTTGCCGCCATGGAAAGGGCCTCCTCCAGGGAATCTGATCCTCCTCCCACCCACAAGTCCCACAAGCAGCAGGAACAGGACCGGGGTCGGTCGCTTTCAAAGCACAGGTCTTTGGGCTCGAAGTCTGGGTTGTCCAGACATGAATTGCACCTCATGGCCCTTAAGCCTTCCTCTGTCTCTAAGTCCTCTGGTTCCACTCTCCAGCCTCTGAGGGTCTCTCAGCCCACTGAAAAAACTTCAGGCTCAAGTAAGGGCTCCTCCCGCATGGCCTCTGTCCCGGGAGTTGAGCAAGGCCTCTGGGTCTTCTGGCGGCAGGGCCTCTTCCTTGCCGCCAAAACACAAGGATTCCAACTGACGCCCACCTCCGGTGACAGACCAGTGTTCTGCCGAGAAACACATTGGCCACGAAGCCGACTGTCCCAAGGCCCACGCCTCCCATGGACGTCTGTCAGCCCCTAAGGAGAAGCGGACGCTGGATCCTTGTCTGCAGGGTTCGACTTTAACATTGTTTTACTAGCCCAAGACCTAGTGCAAATTGGCCAGGGCTAGTGCAGTTAACTCTCTACTTGTCCGCCTTGACTAGTGCAGGTTTTCTATGGCTGTAAATTAAGTTAAAAATGTCCCTGCTTTAGCAGACTCCAGTCCTCTTGCTAGTCTCTCTCAATGTTGCAGATGTCCTGGTGTGATTAACACCTCATTAAGAGCTGCAATTATCTGGCAGTTCAAGAAGAGGATCCCACAAAAGGATCAATGTGAGTAATTATCACTCCTCTGTCAGAACTTTCAGCTAGTGTCCAGGGTGTGATCAAGGGCAGAGCTGTTAAGTCACTTGCTTCCAGTTTTCTGAATGTGTCTCTGTCTGACAGTTTTTCCCACATTATTAAGACCAGTGCCACTCAATACCCTGCATTTTGAGTGTTTTTATCCCAGCCTAACCATAACTACTTCCTCTCCCCTTCAAATCTCTCAACTCTGTACTTTCCCTACATTTTGAGTGTCTGTATCCAACATTTCAGTAACAAAATGCTAAGAGGCATTCAGGATCTGCTCTGAAGATGGTGGACTTTATCCCAGATTTATCATAGCTGCTCCCTCTCCCCTCCAAATCTCTCAGCTCTGAACTTTTCCCTGGACACTGCTGCAGACTCTACTCTGACATGACTATCCATAGACCCATAGCTGCCATTACTAGCAAGTGTAGGGGTTTTTAGCTCTTCTAAATGGACCATGCCAGCCAGCACCATCCATATAGTCCCACCTTTACCCTACTCAGCATGTCCTTTCATCCTAAAAAGAAAGCTTTGGAGCATGAATGGTACAAAACACCTTAATAAAACACATAATTTGAAAGGTTAAAATAATTATTCCTGGGGTGCTTAGACCATCCTGTATAGAAACAGGGGTAGTATAGTATCATGCCTGTGTACTGTTTACCTTGGTCTGATGAAAGGAGAATGTTAAAAAAATTGGTTACTGTTAGGGCATAGCATATTAAAATCAAAACTTTTAAAAATAAAGATGCCATAAAGTTTTCTGTTTCCCAAGCCCCTTAGGTTTGTGTTGCTTTGTCCCCAAAGAAATACTAGATGTGCTCCTGGCTTACTTGACGCTGTATGAAAACTTCCAGAAGTGCCAGGCTCCAGTTGATCACAAGGTGGGGGTTGAGAGCGCTTTCTCTGCCTGACTCTATTCATTGCCCTGTGTGTGATGGTGAAAGTGTGGTGCGGTGCATGATGATGCCAGCTATTGTGTGTGCAGAGCGTGGTCTGCTTGACTGAACATTTGCTGCTGTGTTATCCACTGGTTCAGGAGGTGCAGAAAGAGGAAGAGAGGAAATCATGGTACAAAACAATGTGGGGCACACTGTGCATGATAGCATTGCAGTCTTTTTTTTTCTTCTGGGGCTGGAAGCAGTGTGGCAGCAGGATAAATATGCAATAATCTGAGTACTTTCTTAGCTTACATTTTTTCCTGTATAAGTGTTCAAAATTTACCATTACTATTGTGGGCTAGTGCAACCATCTGCAGGCTAGTACAGTTTTGAATCAACTTGTCCTGCTGGCTAGTGCAAAGAAAAGTTAAGGTTGACCCGTGCTTGTCCGCCAGTGGCCGTTCTGGGCCCGGTCCCGACAACAGTTATTTCGCCACCGGTTGTGGTTCGTATGCCGGTCACCCCAACTCCACCCGACTGCTCCGGCACCCCGTCTCCCCGTTCGCCAGTTCGGATGTTGCCGGACCCTGACCAGCGGTGGCGTGAGCGCCCGACATCAGACGCCAGTCGATAAGGGTGTGGACCTGACACGGTACCACGAGACGGTACTCTACGACGGCGTGCGCTGCTCCTCCACCTCCAGGTTCTCCCAAGCTAAACCTGTCACAGGTGAAGGAGCTTTTTTCCCACTGGTGGGATACCGTAAAAAAGGACCTTCCAGCGGGTGCGCCCCCTCCTGCACCGGTAGCGGTTCCTGACCCGGTCAACATTGAACCGGTGGGGCGGAAGGGGAATCCCCTCCTAGGAAGCACTCCAAAAAGTCTAGGAGGCATAGGTCTCGGAGTTCTCCCGCTCTCCCTCTCCATTACCGGGCAAGAGGAGGAGACGCAGTCCTCCTCCCTCTTCCTCTCCAGACTCCTACGGAGACTCGGACTCTTCGTCCTCCGATGCCTACTCGGAGCCAGACCTAGGGGACACGGAGGGCCTTCCCAAATCCCCTCCGGACGATCCCTGGTTCATTGAGGTGATGAGGCACATCCAGATCAACATGGGATGGGACACTGAGGCCCTGGACCCTGAGCATTTGTGGTTGGCTAAATATCTCCACCAAAAGGGCCCAAAGCCGGTGGTCATCCCTTCCATGGTCGACACCTTTCAGGATGTAACCCGTGCGACCTGGAAGCACCCTCATTCCTCCTCTGCCGTGCCCAAGAAGGCTCATCGACTATACCGGGCACCTTCGGACCATCCCTTCCTGGCTGAACCACCCGCTGCGGACTCCGTGGTGATTTCGGCAGCTCACAACCGTTCGCAGAGGCCCAAACACCTGAGCACACAGCCGCATGATAGAGAATCGAAGCAGCTGGATTCAGTGGGCCACAAGGTGTACTCTGCTGCCACCTGCAGTATAAGGAGTCTGAACTTCCTTACACACATGGTCCAATTCCAGAACGCCCTTTGGGAACAAGGAATGGACATAGTGCAGAGCAAACCAGATTGCCCTCAACGGGCAGAGCTGGTTAAACTCTTAAGACCGGCTCAGACGTGGGAACCCATGTGCTGCGCTTGGCCTATGATTCTACGGACACCTCTTCAAGGGCGGCCGCCACTGGCATTTGCCTCTGATGCCATGCCTGGCTTCGGGTCTCAGGGTTCGATCCAGACGTGCAAACCAGCCTTCTGGATGCTCCCTTCAAGGGCTCCGTGCTCTTTGGTGAGGACACAGCACGCATCATCACCAGGCTGCAGGACTCCGGTAAAGCTGTCCGATCTGTGCAGTCCGTGTACCGCCCAAAACCGGGGCGAGCTCGTAATCCTTATATTCATTGCCGTGGGGGACATCAACCACAGCAACCTCGCTTTCAGCAGCATGCGCAGCGAGGGGGCTTTGGTCATAGAGGCGTAGCCAGAGGCACTGCCACCTCTACCTCTAGACAGCCAAGAGCAGCCACTGCTGCCCTCCCCAAAACCACCAAACGCCTGACTGTCCAGGCGACCCTCCTCCTCAGGTTACTCGGCCAGAGGAGCCGGTCGGTGGTCGCTTTTCCCTCTATGTGGACGCGTGGGGTCAGGTGACCTCCAATCAGTGGGTACTAGAGCTCGTGGAGTTCGGGCACTCCATAGAGTTCAACATCATTCCTCCGGACAGACCATCGCCTCCATCCCGATACCCAGTGGAACACAGAGCGCTGGTCCGCGGGAGATTTCTTCCCTTCTGGACAAAAAAGCCATCAAGCCAGTTCCACCGGCCAAGTCAGGGAGAGGGTTTTTCTCCCACTTCTTCCTAGTTCCGAAGAAGTCCGGAGACCTCAGGCCCATTCTGGACCTCAGCGATCTAAACCAGTGGGTCTCCTACAAGAGGTTCAGGATGGTTTCACTTCCCACTCTCCTCCCACTCATATCGGCAGGAGATTGGCTGGCGTCTCTGAACATGCAGGATGCCTACCTGCATATTCCCATCGCCAGGTGCCATCGAAGATTCCTAAGGTTCAGATTCGAAGACGAGGACCATCAGTTACAAGTCCTCCCCTTCGGTCACTCTTCAGCCCTCAGGGTCTTCACCAAGTGCCTGGCTGTCGTGGCCATGGCACTTCCAAGGCGGGGCCATTTTGTGTTTCCTTACCTGTACGACTGGCTCCTCCTGGCTCCTTCCAGGTCTCAGTTGTCGGAAACTATCAGGGATTCCATCTTGCTTTTCCAGAGTCTCAGAATCACTATCAATAGGGACAAATCTCATCTGATCCCAACTCAGATTCTCCAGTTCGTCGGAGCTCTTCTGGACACCACTCTCGGGAAGGTCTTTCTTCCTTCCGACAGAGCGGGTCGCATTCAGGCCCTCGCATCTCAGATCTCTTCGGCCTCAAGGGTGCTGGCTCATCTCCTTCTCAGGCTTTTGGGGCACATGGCTGCTGCCATAGTCTCAGTTCCTCTGGCGCGCCTCCGCATGAGGACCATTCAGTGGTCCTTGAGAGTCCAGTGGGACCAGACTTCAGACAATCTGGATGCCTCGATCATGATATCAGAGCCAGTCTGCCAAGAGCTCCGCTGGCGGATGTCGTCCAGATATTTGCTGGCGGGCATCCCCTTCCAGTTGGGGGCGCCGTCCCAGTCTCTAACCACGGACGCCTCGTTCCAGGGATAGGGCGCACACTTGGGGAACCATCGTACCCAAGGTTCCTGGTCCTCCACGGAGGTGAATCTGCACATCAGCGTCCTGGAAATGAGAGCTGTGCTTTACGCCCTCCAAGCCCTGGCCTCAGTCCTAACGCCGGGCCATCTCTTGGTGCAGACAGACAACAGTTCAGTGATGTTCTACATCAACAAACAGGGTGGCACTCATTTCTATCCCCTTTGCAGGGAAGCCATGCGAGTTAGGGCCCTAGAGCATCAACTGTTTCTGACGGCAGTGCATGTTCCCGGGCTTCAAAATGTTTTGGCTGACACACTCAGCAGGACAAGATCGCAAGCCCACGAATGGCAGTTGCTTCAAGAGGTTGCAGATCATATCTTCCGTCTATGGGGGATGCCAGATGTGGACCTTTTCATGTCATAATTCAACGCAAAACTGCCCAATTTTTTCTCGCGAGGTCCAGAGCCTGGAGCTTTTTGGCAAGACGCGTTGTCCTTCTGCTGGAACGGGAGGTTTCTGTATGCCTTCCCTCCCTTTCCACTCCTTCAGAAGGTACTCCTCAAGGCTGTTGGAATCCTCCACTCTTATCCTGATTGCTCCACTATGGCCTTGTCAAATCTGGTTTCCCTTACTACAGCATCTAGCGATAGTCGCTGATGCCTCTTCCTCTCTCTTCGCACCTTCTGACACAGGACAGGGAGTCCCTGTTGCACCCAAACTTACGCTCACTTCACCTGCATGCCTGGCTCCTCAGGACCTAGCCAAGGCCAGGTTCGGAGTGTCTGATCAGGTCGTCAAGTGTTGGTTGAGGCTCGGAAACCTTCCACCAGGGCCACTTATGCTATGAAGTGGAAACGCTTTTGTATTTGGCCCACAGCCAAGCGAGTGGATCCATTGGTCTGTCCGGTTAATACCATTTTAGAACATCTGCTTTCTCTTTCCGAGAAAGGTCTCAGCTATTCCTCCATCAAAGTACACCTGGCTGCCATCTCTGCTTACTATTTCTCTGTGTCGGGTAAGACGGTGGCTCAAATGGAGGTTTCCAAGGCATTTTTACACAGTATTCTGCACATCATACCTCCCATTAGGGACCCTGTTTCTCCTTGGGATCTCCTGTTCATCCTGGAGAAGCTTACTGTTCCCCCCATTTGAACCGGCCATGGAGTCCGAGCTCCGTTTCCTTTCTTGGAAGACTTTGCTTT
This sequence comes from Neoceratodus forsteri, assembly GCA_016271365.2. Taxonomy (NCBI): domain Eukaryota; kingdom Metazoa; phylum Chordata; order Ceratodontiformes; family Ceratodontidae; genus Neoceratodus; species Neoceratodus forsteri. The sequence continues at coordinate 504,665,819 of CM028129.1, read as the reverse complement.
TGGTAGCTATCACTTCAGCGAGACGCATTTCAGAACTTCAAGCCCTCATGTGTAAGGAAACTTACCTCGTCTTCCACAGGGACAGGGTTGATCTCCGCATTAATCCGAAGTTCCTACCGAAAGTTGTTTCGGAGCTCACTTTGAATCAGTCGGTTCAGCTCCCAGTTTATTACCAGAGCACTGTAACGGGGGGGAGACCCTGCTTCATTCTTTGGACATCCACAGGGCTCTCAGATGTTACCTGGCTAGAACAAAGGGGGACAGGAGGTCTGATCAGCTTTTCGTGTCCTTTGCACAATGGTCCGTAGGTCGCCCGGTCACCAGACGCTTTCACGCTGGTTGGTCCACTGCATCTCTTACTGTTACGAGAAACACAATAGGTCAGCATCGGGGCCGGTTAAAGCTCATTCTGCCAGAGCTATCGCTGTTTCCTTCGCAGTGCTGAAGACAGTACCAACAGCAGACATTTGTGCCACCGCTACTTGGAGTTCTGTGCATACTTTTGTCAGACACTATAGCCTTGACATAATTTCCAGACGCAGAGTAGGGTTTGGCCCCGCAGTTCTGCAAGGCCTGGTTTGCTGAGGGATCTTCTTTTCTCCTGCCATTCCTTTCCTTGCTGTTTCCCCCTCCTAGGGGTTGTTGTATGTTCATACTGCTTCGGACTCAGTCCTCAATGTGGAACGTGCTGCAAGAGTTTCTCCTCGAAGTAAGATAGTACAGTTACGCAAGAACTTACCATAACAGTAGATCTTCGAGAGCAGCTCTTGCAGCAAGTGTATTTCCCGCCCTCCTTCCCCCAGGGATCAGGCCCTGTTCAGGCCGTTTTTTTCCCTTTTTGAGGGGTTGTCCGTTGACAATAATTTTTGTGACCATTGCCTGTCGTCGTCTTGCTGGACAGGTGTACAAGAACTGGAGCATGTGGGGAACTCCTCCCTTATATAGAGCGACGTCGGGGATGGAGCCAACGCCGGCGGGGGACGTTCCCACATCAGTACTGCTAGAGAAAAGTTGACGGAACTGCCGCCAGTCCTCAATGTGGAACCTGCTGCAAGAGCTTCTCTCAAAGATCTACTGTTATGGTAAGTTCTTACGTAACTGTTCTTTTTAATTGCTGTTACTTCCGATCAAAGGATTTCCCGGCTGCAGGCTCTGATAAAATGGGTGCTGAAAATCCTGTATTCTGATTTGTCAAAACAGGTCTCCTGACCGTTGATTAATCACCTGTAAATCCACAGTTGCCTTGCCGCACTACAAAATCCTGAGTGATAGCAAGATAAAGTGACCTTTTCAGATCACTCCACCAGAGAAACCTGTTTAAAAAAGAAAAAAAAAAAAACTATAACTATGGCATCCTCAGAAGGGCATACCCATTAGGCAGAAAAACTATTTTATTACAAATGAATGTAAACAGTGGGTTTTTTTATATTTGTTTAGCTACACCTCTAAACTAGAGTTGCCCGTTTTATAAGGGGATTATTCCACTTCAGAGCATGGGTTTACTGATCATTAATCCATGCCTGGGTGGTTGAAATCACTCACCCCCACCCAGGCGTGGATTAATGCTCAGTAAACCCATGCTCTGTCATGGGTTAATCCCTCCTTATCTGTTTTTTCACAAAGGTGGTGTCTTTGCATGCTAATCCTAAATTTTTATCTAAGGTGGTGTCTGAGTTTACTTTAAATCAATCCATCCACCTTCCAGTTTATTTTCTTGAGTATTCCAATCAGGTGGAGGCCTTTCTCCATACTTAGGATGTTCACAGTACTATACAAACTGCACAAAGTCTTTGAGGAAAACTGACCTTTTTTTGTTTGTTTGCCCCCAAGAGAAAGGGCGCTCCTGTTCCCAAACAGTGTTTGACTAAATGATTGGTGAATTGCATGGTTTACTGCTATCACACATACAAGCAGCCCCTTTTTGGGGTGGTCAAGGACCATTCCCCCAGGGGTATGGATACCTCTACAGCTTGCTTCTGAAATGTGTCTGCTGCTGACATCTGTGCAGCTGCCATCTGGAGTTCTGTCCACACGTTCACAGAAACATTACAGTCTGGACATCACCTCTAGGCGTAGAGCCAGCGTTGGCTTAGCAGTCCTTCAGGGCTTTCTGTCATGAACTCTTGACTGCTGCCTGGTCCTCCTCCTCAGTGATTTCAGCCAGGTGATAACCAGTACTGCTTGGGATTCAGTCCTACCAGTGTGGGCTGCTGCAAGAGCCTTCCTCGAAGTAAGATAGTACAGTTACATAAGAACTTACTATAACAGTAAATCTTAGAAAGAATCTCTTGCAGCAGGCCCTGCTTTCCCTCATTCCTTCCTTCCCCCTGCTACTCCTTTTCTATTGCTTCAGGGGCTCTCCGGATAACCTCCTTGGTTCTCCATCAGCTGGCTGTGCAGTCTCTCCGGAGGGAGAACTGAGGTAGGTGAGGGAGACCGCCCTCCTATGTAGCCTGTTGTGATGTTAGATGACTGACATCTGTGAGGGGTAGTGCCCCGTGGTAGACTGCTAGCTAGAAGTTTTCCATCTGGTCCTAGTGTCTGGCAGCAGAGTTCTACCAGTGTGGCCTACTGCAAGAGCTTCTTTTGAAGATCTACTATTACGGTAAGTTCTTAAGTAACTGTACTTTTTGTTGTAGCAGTAACTTGTTTGCCTTGCTTGTGAAGACATCATTCACTGGGTTATCTTTTCTGACCCTGTCTGTCTTTGTATTGCGCTTGATTTAGATAATACCAGTCATTACCTCTGGCAGCACAGTGCCTAATCATGTTTATTTTTTAATCAGGCACTCCGAGTCTACCTGTGAGATCAGTATTATAGAAGAATCGCCTGAGAAACCCTTGAGTGGTAAGAAATCACCATCTGTCATTAAGTCCTTTTTTATTCTGCTTCCTTGAACATTAACTTAGAGAAACAGAACTGTCAGGTCTTTGCCTGGAATTGAGTGTGGTCTTCATGTAACACCTGTCATACTTGTGTGTATTTATTTTTTTATGTTTTGAAAATTATGCTACCAGGTTAATAATAGAGAGAATCATAGTTTTATTCACGGATGTGACCTAGGGTGAGGGAATAAGGTGAGCGTTAAGGGAAGGAAAAATATGGAGAAGTAGTTAACAGAAAATCTACAGCAAAATCACCAAGACTAATACACAGCAAAAATTTACAATCAAAAAGACAAAGCCGTACAACAGTAGATAGTAAGACAATATCCATAAATGTGTACATTACATGGGTGGAAATAAGTCCATTTGGACAAGCACTAGAAAATGCAAAGTGATGCTTCAATTTCTGCTTTAACTTGTTTAAATTAGAAGAGCGAGTTATCGGATGGCAAAGCCTAATTGCTTTTTTCACTGGGGAATCTTTAACCTTTTGTCCAAGTGAGATCTTAGTGTGTGCGATGGGTTGATGGTGGGATTAAACATATTGCAGAGAGGTGGTCAGGCAGTTTATCAGCCCAGTATTTGCACGTAGCAGGGCCCATGTGACTTTATTGCCTCAGGTCCATACTCATCTATTCAGTGTTTTGTACATTGTACAGTGATGAGTATAAGGGGCAGATCTCAAGATGAATCTACCTAAAGCATTATAAAGATGGTGAGTTTAGGTGAGAGATGATTTAGGAGCTACTGTATGAATGGAATGACATCTTCTATAATATAGAGTTGGTAGCGACATTTTTTTCAACTATATACTTCCTTGTATTTTGGAAAAACTTAACCTTGCGCTCTAGAGAGAGCATCCAGTTTTGTTAACCACTTTGCAACAGCCGAATTATGAGTAGAGAAGGTGTCTTTCTAGGGACATGGATATGATGTACTAATCCACACTTATGTCAGTGTTTCTTTCCCTTTAATTCCTGCCATAACATCTTCAAGCTGGCTCCTCCTACCCACCCAGGTGGTAACTCCCTCTGCACCGCCCCATGACGTCAGATCTTCTTTCCGTTGGAAGAAGGCTCCCTTCTTACCGCTCTCTGCTCCGAGTAGGCCCTTTACTTTCAAATTTAATGAAAAATTCTAGTGTTTAAGCAAATTTCGAACTTGTTTGAATTCTTCAGCATGGATGACTCGAAGTTGGCTCCCATTTTCAAAAAATGCAAGTGCGGGCAGATGATGGCTCAGACAGACCTGCAGACCTCGTGCTTCTGCCTAGGCCACGATCACGATCCCCAAGCGTCTGGCCTGTGTTGCACCTTGCATCCCAGTACTCTGGAAGATTAGCACCCTCTGCTACTTTTAGCGCACCCAGCTGAACGGGACCCTCCCTTTCGATTGAAAGATGCCCGTCAGGCGGTCTCCACTGGTGCGGGGATTGCAGAACAATTTGCAGCTTTTGAAGAGACGGCGGCTCAGGCCGCAGAGTATGCCTCTTTGGCTTCTGCCTTTGTGTCGCTTTCTTTTGGCAGCACCTTCACGGGGGCATTTCGGGATTTGTCAGCCCCTTCCCACTCTTGGGCAGGGTACCTCTGAGGGCACTGAATCCTCCAAATCTTTTAAAAAGGATACTAAGAAGAAGTCTTGTCGATGATCGTGGGATCGAGAGCACACTTTGGCCTCGGACTCCTGCGCTTCCCTCGAGGGTGTTCAAATCAAAACTTTTAGGACTTGCCCAGCCATCGCTGTAGTTGAGTTTTCACTTGCCCCTATTCATTACAATGAAATAAGCTCTCTCTTTGTACTTGCCCTTCAAGGAAATTTACTTGCCCCAGACAGGGGCAATAGGATTTGCACACCCCCGGCTTCCCTCAAGGTTTCGACTATGGCGATCCTTCAGTCCAGGCCACTGGCTCCATGGGCACCCCTTCAGGCCAGTCTGTCGAGATACCCATCGATCAACCTGTCGAGATATTTCTTTAACCGGTTGATGCGCTATCGCAGGACAAAACCTCACTTCCTAGGACTCCAGTACTACCTGTTCTTTCTCATGGTGGGTCGAACCAGCAGGCTGATCTTGTCACCAGCCTTTGGGATCCCATTACCTCGAAGGATCCCTGACTTTTGCTGGTTCCTTTAATTTCTCGCCATTGGGTTCCCCAACGGTTGAGGTTGCGTTCCCAAAGTCAGGAGTCAAACAGCCCACGCAGACATCGGCGTTCCCGCTTTTGGCACTTAAGCCGGGCACCACCGCTATTCTGCCTCCTCTTCGGATGAGGAGAGGCTCCGACACAAGATGTCCCAGCGCTATGAAGAACTCGTGGCAGCAGCTCATGTTTTCCAGGGTTAAGCTGATTCCGGCCCTCACCCCAGCTCAGCCGGTTCCGGCCTCTCCACCCATGCAGGTGGAGCCGCCTCCTAAGCCACCAAAGGAGGGTCCCTCCCCAAGGACGCCTGTACCGCCCCCCAGGCTTCCTCAACAGCTGTCGGTCACTTTAACTCCCAACTCCGTAGGGTCAAAGGGGGCTCATGCGGTCAACTGCTTTTTGGTTATCCTCAGAGTCTGAGGACTTCTCACTGTATACCCATCCATTGGATACCGAGTCGGGAAAGCATTTGCCTGCAGAGCAGGACCCACCTGTTTCGGGGTCTTGCTCAGTTTGATTTCGGAGTCAACCGCTATCCAGATGGAGCCCATCCAGAAATGGTCCAAGTATCCCTTGACTGAAATTCTCGACCAAGGGGACTCCCCTGGGATTGTCTTCCCAGTCACTGAGGCTATTGTTGGCCACACTCTGGAGCTTAGGCAGCACCCTGCCTCTTGCCCTGCGCCATCGGCCCATATTGCCTGAAAGTATGCAGTCCCTACAGGTTCCTTGTTGGGTTTCACCGAACATCCATAGGCCAAGGGTCTGGAGGCTGACTTGGTCTTTCAGCATTCTGGCAGTGTTAGGGACATGGCAAGCCTCCCGACAAGGAATCCAAGAAATTGGATCACATGTCTATAAAGGTCTATGCTACCTCTTCGTTCGGCCTTCGGCAGGCGAGCTTGGCCCATTTGATGGCCCACTTTGCTCATCCTCCTCTTGGCACTCTTGATGAGGTGCTTCCTCAGCTCCTGGCTGACTTACAGACCACAGTCAAGGAAGTCCAGGATCAGGGCTGAGCGGTGGCAAAATGGCAACCCCAGACATCCATGAACACTGGCAACTCCTGCGCCCGGTCAGTGGCTGTCACACTGGTCATGCACTGCAGGGCTTGGCTGCAGATCTCTACCTTTTATGGCAGGTACCCAGCACAAGTTGGCAGATGTCCCCTTCTTAAGCACCGACTGTTCGGGCCGGGGTGGAAGGATGCCTCATTTGCATTGAGAAGTCCATTGCCACCCTGGACTCTGTCACCTCCACCCAGAGGGGTCCCAAGAGCTCGAAGTTTCAGAGGAAGAAGCCCTTTCAGTCCCTTTCTGCCCCTGCGGCCAAGCCATACTAGCCCACTCCTGGGAAGCAGGCACAGGCTTGACATCCTCGACAAGTCCATCACATCGGCAAACCTGGCAGTCAAGGTTCCGCTGCTTCCTCAGCCGGTCCCACCTCCGCCAAGCATGCCCAGTGACGGAATGGGGGGTGCCTCCCCCATTCCTGTCCTGTCTCCCTTGGGTCCTACTGTAGGGAGCCGGCTCCACCACTTCCTTTCCATCTGGTCCACTGTCACCATGGACAGGTGGGTCCTCGAGGTGGTATGCCTGGGTCTTCCTCTAGAGTTTGAGGCTTACCTGGCTTGTCGAGCCCGCACCCCACGGGAGGACATGGTGTCTGCTGACGTGCTGTCAGCCCTTCGGGAAGACATTGCCCAGCTTCTCCAGAAGGAGGTGGTGGCTCAAGTCACGGACCCTCCTGTAAGCCTAGGGTTTGTCTTCAGGTAGTTCCTGGTCCCAGTGCAGACAGGGGCTGGAGCCCCATCTTAAATCTGCACAACCTGAACAAATTCCTTCAGTCACACACCTTCAGGATGGCCACTCTGTCTCAGTTCATTCCAACGCTGGAGCAGAACTTGTGGTTCCACTCTCTGGATCCTCGGGACATGTTTTTCCACATTCCCATCTGTCTATCCCACTGCTGGTTTCTGTGGTTCCGTGCAGAGGGGATTCTCTACAGGTTCCAGGCTATGCCCTTCAGTCTCTCCTCTGATACCAGGGCCTTCACCAGTGTCTTCACCAAGTGCATCGCAGTGGTAGCAGCCTACCTGAGATGTCTATGAGTCTGGGTGTATTCCTACTTGGGCAACTGGCTTATAGCAGGTCCCTCCAGGGAGGAGGTGGAGCTGTCCAGGGTCCTGTCCTGCCAGACCTGCTTGTCCCTTGGCCTCCTGGTGAATGAGGCCAAGTTGGAGCTTGTCCTTTCGAAAGTGATACATTTCTGGAGCTCTAAGACCAAGTTCTCCAGACAGGGCCCCCAAAAGGGCTGGGGTATGGACAGTGGCGTCCTTCTAGCCGCTAATGCTGGTGCCCCCTCCAAAGCTGCCCAGTGACGGTTCCCGGGTGGGGGGTCCTACCTCCCGCCCATCCAGGCCCTGCTTCCGCTTCCTCTAGGCAGTCGGCTTCTCCATTTCTGGCACAACTATTCCATTATCATCTTAGACAAATGGGTGCTAGAAGTGGTGGGCAGAGGGTTGCCTCTTGACTTTGAGGCTCTCCTGCTGTACCGACCCAATGCACCAAGAAAGTAAGTGGTGTTGCGAGACACCCAGTCTGCCCTCAGGGAGGACGTTGCTCAACTCCTAGAGAAAGGAGTCATAGTCCATGTCCCAGATTCCACAGCAAGTCAAGGTTTCGTGTCCAGGTTACTTTCTAGTTCCGAAACAGACTGGGGACTGGTGCCCCATACTGGTTCTTTATGACCTAAACCAGTTTTGAGGAATCGCAAGTTCCAGATAGTCACTCTGAACCAGATCATTCCATAAAACCAAAAGTTGGGCTGTTTCGCTTGGAACGCAGGCGACCCGGGTTCGCGCCCCAAACCTGGGTACCAGGATTGGAGACTGGCAGGGAGCAGGTTAGCAAGCGTCCATTGGATGCTTCCCTCCCGGGGGGGTCTCGCCTGGTGCCCTGTGGGTGGATTGGCGACGTACTTGGGGGACGTGATGCCTCGATATGCCCCCCTTACGTCCCCGCACCAGGCTGCCTGCACTTGAGCAGGCCGAGAACTGGGTGGGCGAGGCAAACAAGGAAATACACCGGCGGATGGCCGGTGCTCGCCCTGCTGCCGAAGCCCCAGAGTGAGCTTGGAGCCAACCCGCAGCTCCTGGAATGCGTGCCGTAGGCCGCCAAGGCCTTTTCCCCTTGGAAGAGAGGGTCCCTCCCAGCAAAAGGGATATGCCGGGGTATTCAGGTAGGCTGCAATTGGGGTTGGTAGTGGTGGCAGGGGTCGGAGGGCGGTAGGGAAGGTGCTGGCGCTCCAAAGCAATGGCCAGTCGGGCGTGAGGGAGGAGCATAAAGAAAGCATACCAAAAAAAAAAAAAGTCGGGCTGCAACAGCAGCTGAATAAAGACCCTTGTGTTAGGTCATGTTGAAAAGTATTTTAGTAAATAAAATACAAAACAGAACAACACACGCCCCACAAACTACAAGGCAAACATTTCACATCACACTGGCGCTTTTTCAGTGCCATCCCTAGAGCAGGGCATGTGGTTCTGCTCTTTGGACCTCCATAATGCCTTCTTCCACATTCCAGTCCATCCGTCCCACTGGCAGTACCCCCAGTTCCGTGAAGAGGGGATTCTCTACGAGTTCTGGGTCATGCCTTCTGGCTTCTCCTCAGCCCCCTGGGTCTTCACCAGGTGCATTGCAGAGATGGCAGCATTCCTGAAGCACCAAGGAGTCCGAGTCTACCTTTATCTGGCCAACTGGCTGATAGCTGGGCCATCCAAGGAGGCAGTGGAGTGGTCAAGGAACTTAGCCATCTAGACCTGCAGAGACTTGAGCCTTCTGGTCAAAAATTCAGCCCTCACTGGTGATCCTCTTTATTGAAGCAGAGCTAGAGTCCTCCCTGGTCAGTTCCTGACTCCCTGCAGACCGGCTGTGCAGATCTTACCTCCTTTGCCTGATCATTTTAGGTTGGGTGCATGTGGCCTGCCTGTGACTTCCTGCGACTGCTGTGGTGCATGGCATCCTGCACCAGCATGGTCATATGGGCTCGCTGGCAGACATGCCACCTGCAGTGAGAGTTGCTCCTCCAGTGGTCTCAACGCCTAAGTCACCTGGACCAGCTGGTTACAGTGGCCAAGCAGATCTAGGATGCCATCCATTGGTGGCTCATTCCAGAACATCTTGAGGAAGGATATCATTTGTCCTCCCAGAGCTGACCATCACCTTGACTACCGACGCGTCTCTGGTGGGATGAGATGTGCGCCTAGGAGACCACAGAGCCCACATAGGTTCTGGACATCCAGGGAGTCACATTACTACATCTCCCTGCTGAAGCTCCGTGCAATGCACCTTTCTCTGACAGAATTTGTCCCATTTCTCTGGGGTCAGGTTGTGCAGGTCCATGTGGTCAGTACCACAATCATTTATTACCTGAACAATTAGGGCGGCATGCATTCCATTCGTCTGTGTTGGAAGGCTGTCTGTACCAGGTCCCTCATGGCGCAGCTTGGATGCTGATCTTCTGACAATCCATATAGCAGGAGCCTCCAGTGAGCTGGAGGACATCCTCAGCTGGGTGGGCGAGGTGTCACACAAGTGGTCCCTGCATCAGGAGATGGTGAAACACCTGTTCTCCCTGTGGGGCACTCCCCTGGTTGACCTTTTCATCTCCAGAAAGAATGCAAAGCTGCGACTGTTCTGTGCCCACTCCGTCACATTGCAGGACACTGCTTAAGGATGCCTCCTCTATTCCTTCCTTCCTTCCTTTTCCCCGATGCACAAAGTACTGGTCAGGATGTGGAGGGACAAGAAGCAAATCATCCTGGTAGCCTCAGACAGGCTGCACCAGTTTTGGTACCCAGATCTCCTCACCCTTAGCAGCAGGCCTCCCTGGCGGGTGCCTCTGCGCTTGGACCTGCTCTCTTGTCACAAGGGAAGGGTTCTGCATCCGGTCCTTCAATCCGTATGTCTGACAGCCTGGTTCCTGAGTGTCTAGAGTTTCAGGCTTTGGGTCTCTCGGAAGATGTTTGCCACGTTGTGGAGGCTTCCCAGAAAGAGTTGATCCGTCAGTGCTATGCCTTCAAATGGAAAAGGTTTTCAGTTTAGCACCAGGGCAGGGAGCTAGAACCCTTGGCCTGCCCCTTAGGTGGCATTCTCAATTACCTTTGGTCCCTCTCCCAATTGAGACTCCGTTCATTGCCTCTCAAGGTGCACCTGTCAGCCATCACTGCATACTGGGCACGGGCTAGTATGCCAACAGTAGTGCTGGAGAAGGTGGTTGAGTGTTTCTTTAAAGGCCTGGATCATCTGTCCCTGCCGGTGCGTGCACCACCACCACCTTGGGACTTGTTGCTGGTGCTGGCAGTGCTCATGAGGAAGCCCTTTGAACCAGTGCACAGGTATGAGATGACACACGTATCATGGAAAACCGCCTTCTTGGTGGCTATCACGTCTTCCAGAAGGATCAGCAAGTTCCAGGCGCACTTTGTGGAGTCTCCATATCTGGTGTTCCACAAGGACAAGGTTGTCCTCTGCCCCCACCCAAAGTTCCTTCTGAAGGTTTTATCCAGTTTTCACTTTAATCAGGTGATTAACCTCCCGGTGTACTTCAATCCAACCTCTGAGGCCGAGCACAGGCTTCACTCATTGGACCTGAGATGAACACTCGCCTAGTACACGGAGTGCATGGGTGGAGTTCAGGGAGATGTTCGCTAGCTATTTGTCCTATACGTATAAATACATATAATGAAGCAGCACTTGGCAGACTGACAACTAAGTGTACGATTGGTAGGTGGATAATCTCCTGAATCGACCTCTGCTGTCAGTTGGCTGGAGCCTCCCCTAGGGATTAGGGCTTATTCCAACAGACATACATACTACTGCCTCAGTGGCTGCTTCCAGGGACATCCAAATCCAGGAAATCAGCAGGGCTGGTTCCTGGACGTCGGCACTCACTTTCATTTCTCACTATGGCATCGACCTTGAGTCATGCCGGTATGCTGGTTTTGGGACCTCCATTGTCCCATCCTTAATTGCGAAGTGGGGGTGTGTGCCTTGCCCCCTCCTCCTCCTGGAGAACTGCTAGGAGTCTGCCTAAGTGTGGATAAGTGCACCATATCCATGTCGCTAGAAATGAGATCTTACTTTGAGAGGGCTCTTGCAGTAGGCAGTAACACTTAGGACTGAGTCGCCAGGCGCCAGGACCACGTGGAAAACTTGGCTAGCAATGTCTGGTGGGGAGAACCACCCAACCAGCGTCACGTGACCGACGTCGGCCCAGTGCTATATAGTAGACGGTCCCCACGCCTGCCACCAGTTCTTTCCCATCGTCGACCTGCGCACATCTGACCTCATGGAATGCTGCTACAGTTGACTGCCATTTTCAATAAGTATACACTTACAGTTCTTATTTTTCACTTAAAAGTTAGTTCTTTCAACATTGGATTGCATGTCTTCACCAAGTCCATCAGAGTCCCACAAAAACAAGTGCGTCTTGGGCAAGCAGATACCAGAGATGGACGGCCATACCGCCTGTCTAATCTGCCTAGGGCCTGACCACAACACTGAGGGCTGTGAGGCCTGCCAGAAATTTAACTAGGCCACACAGAAACATCGTCAGCAAGCCCAGGAAGCCCATCTGTTGAAGAAAAAGTTAGCTTCCATGGAAAAGCAGCTGCAGCAGGTGCAGAGTTTCTCTTCTTCACCGAAACCGAGGAAGCACAAAAGGAACAGGAACAGTGATCAGTCTCCATCCAGGCCTCGACTCCCCTCAGAGACTGTGACCAAGCAGCCCTCTTCCAGCAAGGAGGACAACTTCCAGCCAAACCTGCTCTGCTCCTTTGGCCCCGAGGCTGTAGCGGTTTGAGTGTATGCCTCCGAGGATTCAGAGATTGCCACCCTCCGATCCATCAAACCTTTGCCTGGGTCTGATTCGGGTGGAACGAATGGTAAGTTGGATTTTGGTTCTGCCGTCGTCTGCACAGTCTCGGCACTCCCATCTGACCTTGTCTTGAGGTCCAGCATGGGATCTCCTGCTGTTACAGCCACAGCTCCCCCTAGAGGAATCCCCCCGCACAGGACACTTCTTCACTCCCAGTGGACCTTTCTGAGTTCATCACTCACTCTGAGCCGGAGGAGCCGCCGCCGGTTGACCCGATTAAACGGCCAGCGTTGGCGAGCCCTGCGTTGTACACTCTGGGAGGCCTCCTGGATTCCCAATGCATTAACCCATCTGGTACTTCGGCTCTGCCCTTGACTCCAGAGGCACCGGTCCCTCCTCTGGGTCCAACACTGGATAACCCTCAGCCTGGGCCCTTCAGGACCCTCACCAGGCTAGCCTACACTGGGTTACCCTGCGCCAGAGTTCCTGACCCCAGGCTACCCAAACCCATCGGCAGGTTATCCAACGCCGGGTTATCCTCCAGTCTACACACTGCCGGTATACCAACCTCCTCCACCGCCCCCTCCTCAGCCTCAGGCAGATTATGAGGCCCTCTTTCACTCCTGATGGCACATGACAAAGAACCAGTTGGCCTCCGAACTGGACCGACATCAGCCAGTAGTGACTCCCTTGCCAGTCCGGCCTACCCCGACCGACGCCACGTTCTTTATTATCCATGGATTCTCGCCCCTCAACCGCATGCTGCACAGCAGGTGCCGCCGTGATGGAGTTTCAAGGGCGTGGGTGGGAGGACCCTCAGACAGAGGTCCCCTGTCAAAGGTCTGTCTCCCAACAGGAGCCCTTCGTCTGACTCTGTGTCAGACTCCTTCTCCTCTCCTTCCGGCCCGGAGTCCCCTACGCTAGAGGAGCCTAAACCCAAGGAGACCACTACGTCTCTCCCAGAAGATCCCTTCTTCATGGACATCCTCCGGAAAATCCAGGAGGCTAACGGCTGGAAGGCTGAGGAGGAGGATCCATAGTGTCTGAGGCTGGTGGAACATGTTGACCTTCCAGACCTCAATCATCTTCTCATTCACCCTTGTATGGGGCCCTACATATTTAGCAGCAGCTGTCATCTTTTGTGGCCTTCGCAGAGAAGGTGGACAGATTGTATCATGCCCCAGAGGGGGGAAAGACCACCTAGCTAGCCATCCAAAGGCTGATTTGATGGTCATCAATGAGGCTCACGACTGCTCCAGGCAGCCGGAGCACATTAGTACCTCCCCCTCCATATAAGGAGTCGAAGCAACTGGACCAGTTTGGCTGTATGGTCTACTCGTCCTCTAGTTTGGCCTTGAGGGCATTGAATTACATTGCCCATATGGCCTGTTACCAGAAGTCCATTTTGGGCCAGCTAAAGGCTCAGTTCCAGGCCTTGCCAGACTCTGAGGCCAAGACCAAAACTGAACAAATGGTCAAGACCGCAGAGATCACCTGTCATTACACCCTGCATGTGACTTTTGATGCCGTAGATGCCTCCGAAAGAAGCACAGAAATGGTGGTCTGTCTACGCAGGCACACCCCACTGCGAGTGTCTGGATTCACCCAGGATGTCCAAGCGTCCATTCTGAATGCTCCCTTCAGGTGCTTGGTGCTCTTTGGAGGGGATGTCCAGGATATTATGACTGACCTTCTGGAGCGAGGGAAAGCCCTTCGGTCGGTGCACTCCCCCTATCATACCAATCCGAAGCCTAAGCAGCCTTTTCACTGCCAGTAAAGGCACCAACAGTGGCAGCAACCCACCAAACACCAGGGAAAACATCAGGCTTCCTTTTCGGGCTTCATACACACACCCTGCCAAGTCTCAAAGAGCTTCCGAGGCGGTGCTCCCCCACGCTTCCTCTGCCTTATGCCTCGTGGCCCCCTCCCCAACTGTTTCAGAGGAGCTAGTAGGGGACAGATTCGCCAGTCACCTGTCCAGGTGGGAGGCTATCACGGCAGACTCGGCGGGTGCTTCAGCTCATAGCTCAAGGTCATACGCTACAATTCTTAGAGAGAAACCTTCAGAAAACCCACCAGGTCACTGTCATTACCCACTAGGTCACGTTCCACTCATCAGAGAGGAAATTACTGCTACTGCAGAAATCCATTATACAGTGTGTTCCTCGGAGGCAGGAAAGAAGGGGTTATTACTCCCACTCTTCGTGGTCCCTGAAAAGATGCGAGACCTCTGACACATACTGGACTTCCGCACACTCAATCTGTATGAGGAGTACAAAAGGTTTCGCATGTTGACCCTCCCAGGTCTGTTGCCACTACTTCACCAGGGACACTGGCTTTGCACACTGGACATGCAGGACACTTACCTGCTTATCCCAGTTTTCCCTGCCTACCACCGCTTCCTCAGGTTTTCCTTCCATGGGGAGCACTTCCAATTCAAAACACTCCCCTTTGGCCTGTCCTCAGCACCCAGGGTTTTTAACAAGCGCCTAGCAGTAGTGGCGGCGGCTTTGTGGCACCAGGGTCACTGTGTTCCTGTACCTCGATGACTAGCTTCTGTCAGCCCCGTCGAGGCACAGCCTGGAGGCCTCTCTATCGGCTACCCTGGACCTGTTTCATAGAATAGGGGTCACGGTGAACTACCCCAAGTCTCACCTTACTCCCTCCCAGCGCCTCCAGTTTATTGGAGCAGTTCTGGATACTACACAGGGTCAGGCCTTTCTCCCCTTAGGGTGGAAATGCTGCAGAGACCAGCTCAGCTTGTGGTCTCCAGCCGCTGGACTATGGCCAGAACAGTCCACCTCCTAGGCCTTATGGTGGTGGCTATTCCCACAGTCCCCCTTGCTCAACTCCACATGCAAGTGGACTCTCAGGGTTCAGTGGAACCAGAGGTCAGATGACCTGGACCACAGGATTCTTGTGTCCAACCTGATGAGGAAGGATCTCCTTTGGTGGCAAGATCTGAACAATCGATGTCAGGAGGGGTCCCCTTTCATCCTTTCCCGCCAATTTAGTCCCTGACCACTGATGCTTCAGGCCAGGGCTGGGGAGCACATGTGGGAGATTGCTGAACCCAGGGATCCTGGTCTCAGCAGGAGCTCTCACTTCACATCAACGTGCTAGAGATACGTGCGGTGATGTATGCTCTCCAGGCCTTCCTCCTCCCAGGACCACTCCTGGTCCAGTCAGACAACATTTGCGTGATCTGGTACCTGAACAAACAGAGAGGCACTTGATCTTACCCCTTGTGCAAGGAAGCGATGCGAGTGTGGTACTGAGTGGTCCAGCACCAGCTCCAGTTGTCAGTGGTGCATGTCTCTGGCGTTCACAACATCCTTTTGGACAGTCTCAGTTGCACTCAGGCAAGGGCCCACGAGTGAGAACTGCGACAGTCAGTGGTTGAAGGCATCTTCGACCTCTGGGATTGTCAAGACCTCGATCTGTTCACCTCCCCATACAACGCGAAACTACCCAAGTTCTGCTCGCTCGTTCCTGGGCTTGATGTCTTTTGGCGAGACGCACTGTCTCTTTGGTGGACAGTTAGGTCACTGTACGCCTTTCCTCCCTTCTTGCTCTTGCAGAGGGTGCTCTTCAAACTGCAAGCGGAGGAAGCTCAGATGGTTCTCATCGCTCCATATTGGCCTCGACAAATATGGTTCCCTCTGCTCCAGCAGTTAGCAGTGGAGACTGTGGCTCCTCTGCCAGGACCTTCTGACTCAGGATCTGGACCTCAAGTCCTTTCACCTGCATGTGTCACTTCAGACATAGTGGTATCCCGCTTCAGAGTTCCTCCCCAGAGTCGCTGAAGTCCTTGTAGAGGCAAGAAAGCTATCTACAAGAACCACCTGTGCGATGAAATGGAAGAGATTCTGTATCTGGGCGACCTACAAGGGTTGGGACCCTTTTCCGTGCCCTGTTCTTCAGGTCTTGGAGTATCTGCTGCACCTCTCCAATCTGGGACTTAGTTATTCCTCACTGACTGTCCACTTGTCTGCCATCTCCGCCTACCATACTCTGGTGGAAGGCAAAACGTTGGCTCAGTTTGAGGTCTCTCATATCTTTCTGAAGGGAATACTCCACATGAAACCCCCGGGGAGTGTGGAAGGGGTTGTGAGATGACAGATGGATCAGACACAGAACTTCAGGTTCAACACAATATCTCTGTGTAACATTTATTTAAAACACAGGGATAACCTTAAGCAATGGAATATCCCCTTTTCAATACATCAGTTTGCAGCAACAGACTTCATTTGCACTTAGTCAGCACCTACTGATCCACTGACCTAGCTTTCCTGTGGAAATGAACTATCCCCTATGTTGGTCTTGTGTGCTTTGGTGATGGGGAGCTCAAAAAAAGAAAAACTCAAAAACAAGCTAAAGACAAAGAACCTTAGTGCAGAAGCTCTGAAGCAAGGGTTACCCCAGAGGGTACTAGCAATAAAGCCAACTTTCAAAGAAACACAACATCACATATACCCCCATAGTACAAAGCATCATGGGATGTATATGCACATCATCATGAAATTTTAGGCTGGTTCAGCTTATAGCAGGAATGCATGGTGCCAAAGGGCCTCTCAAACAATCTGTAATTTACATGTATTTTAAACTTCACAATGGGGGTTTCTGATATTTCTACCCCAGTAACTTAATTCTATAATACAGTCACCTAGCAACTTTTTACCTTTATCAAAAACACCTCGTGCCGTGGTATTTTCAACATGTAAAAGATCTTACTTCGAGATACAGCTCTTGCAGCAGGTTACACCATTAGGACTAAAGCCAGCAGGCGCCAGGACCCCACGGAAATTTTCTAGCTAGCAGTTTTCAGCGGGCACCGCCTCCGACGTCTGTCCCACCCCCAACGTCGGGCGTAGTACATAAGGAAGCGGTCCCCCCATAATCCTCAGTTCTTTTCCTGCCGTCGACTTGCCAGTATTTGCCTCTCGGTCTCTTTTCTAGCGCGCGATAACCATAAGAACTACGACGATTTTCGTCTACTTTTTGAATTCTGAAGCAACTGATACCCTCTCCAATCACTTCTTTAGAGGGTCACCATACGAAGTGCACCTGCAGCAAACAGATCCCCTTCAAGGATCTCCATTCGGCCTGTGTGCGCTGCCTAGGCCCGGACCACAACACCAAGGCTTGCTCCTTCTGCCAGGGCTTCAACAGTCGCACCAGGATCCGCCGCCAGAAGGCACTTAAAGCGTTTCTCCTGGAAGAGAAACTCAAAACCATGGACAAGGAACCTTCCTCCCCGGGGAGCGCCTTCGAGCAAAACCCACAGGCACCGGGAAAAGGAAAGGTCCAGGTCTCCTGCGAGGGCCTCTGACTCCTGAATCTCCAGCTCAAAATTGGACCGCTGTTCCTCCAGGGCTCAGTCGCAACCTCCCCCGGTCCAGGTCAGGTCATCCAGTGGTTCCTCCTCTCTTCAGCCTCCGAAGACTTCAAGGCCCACGGCCTCCTGTACTCCTTCCAAGGCCTCATCGAAGTCGGGGGAGCACCATAAATCTTCCTCCCGTCGCCGGGACACCAACGCCAGGTCAGTCTCCCAGCCACCCCGCGGTTCGGATCCGGCGCCCAGTAAAACCAAGGACCTGACATCCCTTAAAAGGACGCCGACCCAACGTCGCACTACACATCACCAGTTTCCCAGGAGCCGATGACACCCAGACACCCGCTACCGCCAGGTGTCGCTCTCCAAGACGCCGGCCAGGGACCAACATCAGCTACCCCCAGAAGAGGAACGCACCCCGTCGCCGGAGGACGCCGGGTCAGAGGGACTCCACCGAGGAGGACGCCACACAGCCCGAGGACCAGGTGGGCGACACCAGAGATGCCGGGCTCCCAAGGGAACCTTCCCCAGAGCGGGAGACCCCCGGGGACCCAACGCCCGACCCCAGCGCCAGACCCGTCAGCGGGTATGAATCTGGCAGAGGTAAAAGAGCTTTTTTACCTTCTGGTGGGACACCATCAAAAAAGATGTGGTCCCCACACGTCCTCCTCCTACACCTACTCCGCCTCCACCCACTCCTTCACCGCCTACGCCCCCTCCTCCACCTAAGGGGCCGTTAGGACGACCTCCATCCCCCAAGGAGCAGACACCACCTCCTAGGGGTAGATCTTCGGAGAGGAGAAGGCCTCCCTCCAAATCCCACTCAGGGTCATGCAGCCCCAAGAGACCCAGACGACGCCGGTACACTCCGGGGGAGGATTCCAGGTCTGACACTTCGCAGTGTTCCAGATCACCTTCTCCTCTCAGCATTTCCCTCTCCTGACCCACACGACCTACCCAGGTCTTCTCCGGATGATCCCTCCTTCGTGGAGAACATGAGGCATATCCAGGAGAACATGGGGTGGGATGCTGAGGAGCTTGACCCCGAGCGACAACGCCTTGCCCGCTACCTTCGGCCAAAAGACCCGAAGTCTGTGGCAGTGCCGCCCTCGGTGGATACCTTCACAGATGTCACCAAGGCAGCCTGGAAACATCCGCATTCCACTCCCGCGATGCAGAAGAAGGCTGACCCTACAGGGCCCCTAGGGAGGACGAGTATTTGGCGAACCATCCTCTGGCTGATTCCCTGGTCATCACTGCTTCGCATGACCGGTCTCCGAGACCTCCGCATTTGAGCACCCAGCCACCGGACCAGGAATCCAAGCAATTGGACGTCTTCGGAAGGCGCACGTACGCAGCTGCGACTTGTGCCATCAGGTCACTGAACTATCTGACCCACATGGTTCAGTTCCAGAACGCACTGTGGGAACAGGGTCAGGACCTGGTCGAGAAGATGCCCGATGGCGATCACAAAGAGAAGCTCTTGAACCTCCTTGGCACGGGTTCAGATGTGGGGACCCAAGTGCTCAGAGCCGCATATGATTCTGCGGACTCTTCAGCCAGAGCTGCAGGCTCAGGCGTTTGTCTCCGGAGACACTCTTGGCTCCGTGTCTCCGGATTTACCCCGGACGTCCAGAAAAACATCCTAGACATCCCTTATAACAGTGAGGTCCTATTTGGTGAAGCCTCTGAGAGTTTGATCACCAAACTCCAGGACGCAGGGAAGGCAGTCCTATCTGTACAAGCTATGTACAGGTCTCGGCCTAGTTCCTTTCGTAGGAACCAGAGCCGTTTTCGTGGCCGGCTACAGAGGCAACAGCCACGTTCTGGTCAGCAGCAGAGGGGCACTTTCACACGCAAGGCCCAGGCCAAGTCATCCCCAGGCAGAGGCCAACGATTTTCAAAGTCGGCCCAGCCTGCCGGATCAAACGCTGCCATAGCATGACTCCTTCCTGTCTCCTGCCCCTCCTCGGGATCAACGGGAAAAGAAAGTTAGGGGTCGCATCGCACACCACCTCCCAGGGTGGCAATTGATCACCACCGACAGGTGGGTTCTGCAGTTGGTCAAAAAAGGCCATTATATAGAATTTGTAGGCAGTCCACCTACAAGACCTCCCCTGCTCTCGCGATATTCGGGTCGGCATGCCCTGCTCATACAGCAGGAAGTGCTCGCGCTTCTGGAAAAGGAATCCTTAGAGCGCGTCCTAGAAAACCAGAGAGGACTAGGGTACTATTCTCACTTCTTCCTGGTTCCAAAGAAAACAGGGAACCTCAGTCCAATGCTGGACCTCAGCGACCTCAACCTTTCTGTCGTTTACAAGCACTTCCGCATGGTGACCCTTCTAGGCCTAATTCCCATGCTGAAGCAGGACGCCTTTCTGGCGTCTTTGGATATGCAGGATGCCTACCTGCATATTCCGATTGCGCAGTCGCACCGGAGGTTCCTGCGCTTCTAGTTTCAGAGCCGCCATTATCAGTTCCGAGCTTTTCCCTTTGGGCTGTCATCAGCACCGCGCGTATTCACGTAGTGCATGGCGGTCATAGCGGCGTCTCTAAGGAGACAGGGCCACTACGTTTTCCCATACTTGGATGACTGGCTTCTCATGGCGCCCTCCAGGGAGGCCCTGACGACGGCTATTCACTGCACCCAGTCCCTTTTTCATTCGCTGGGTATTCTCATCAACTACGTGAAATCACTCCTGGTACCATCTCAGAAACTGCAGTTTATAGGAGCAGTTCTGGACACCATCAAAGGAAAAGCTTTTCTTCCCTCAGAAAGAGTGGAACACATCAGATCCCTTATCAGGGACTTGTCGATGAAGACCGTCCCAGCCAGACTGGTCCTTCACCTACTCGGACACATGGCTGCGGCCATTGTGACAGTCCCGCTAGTCTGTCTCCACATGCGGGTAATCCAGTGGATGCTACGGTGCAATGGGACCAAAGGCAAGACCATTTGCAGCATCCAGCCCAGATCACGACAGCCGTAATTCGAGATTGGCAATATTGGCTACATCCAGGGAACCTCTCCGAGGGGGTTCCCTTCACAGCGCCATCCCCGACTGTGACCCTCTCCACAGACGCCTCAGTGCTAGGGTAGGGAGCACACCTAGACTGTATTCGGTCTCAGGGCCTGTGGACAGCCCAGGAGTCTCACCTCCACATCAACATCTTGGAAATGAGGGCAGTCCTTTATGCTCTGCAGGCCTTCCAGTTGGAGATTCCACCGGGTACACTTCTGCTTCAAACAGACAATACTGCGGTGATGTATTACCTCAACAAACAAGGAGGCACTCACTCCTACCCGCTTTGCAGGGAGGCCATGAGAGTATGGGAGTGGGTATTGCAACACGGCGCAAACCTAATTGCAGTACACATCCCAGGAGCGGACAACACCATCGCAGACAGCCTGAGCCGCTTTCTGGCCAGAGTCCACGAATGGGAGCTTCTACAGGAGGTGTCAGAGGATCTGTCTCACAGATAGGGTACTCCAGAGTTAGACCTTTTCGTGTCCCCATCCAACGCAAAACTGCCCAATTTTTGCTCGCTAGATCCAGGGACTGGTGTTTTCTGGCGAGACGCGTCATCCCTCTCCTGGGCGGGCAGATTCCTCTATGCCTTTCCTCCTTTCCCGTTGATCCAGAGAGTTCTCTTAAAACTTCTCAGGGAGCAAGCGACACTCATTTTGATCGCACCCTTCTGGCCCAGACAGATTTGGTTCCCTCTTTTACACCAACTATCTCGGGAACCTCCAATTCCTTTGCCAATCAGCTCCCACCTGTTGTCTCAGGAGGTGGGTTCATTGGTCCATCCGGACCTATGCTCATTGAGCCTGCATGCTTGGCTCCTAGAGACGTAGCCATGATGCGATACGGGGTCTCGCAAGAAGTGGCAGAAGTTCTCTCTGCTGCCAGAAAGCCGGCTACTCACACAACTTACACCATGAAAAGGCGTAGGCTCTGTTTGTGGGCTCAGGCGCACAGTTTTCCTCCGTTAGATTGTCCAGAAAAGCTGGTTTTGGACTACCTGCTTTCCCTTTTTCACGCCGTACTGGCTTACTCCTTGATTAAGGTGTACCTTGTGCCATTTCTGCTTACCATGTTGAAGCCATTGGGCCAGTGGCCAGCTCGACACTACTTGGGCCTTTCTAAGGGCGTTTCCCACCTTAGGCCTCCCATTAAAGATCCAATCCTCCTTGGGACTTGCCTTTTGTCCTGGTGCAGCTCACGTTGCCACCCTTTGAACTACATGGACTCAAGTAGCTACATTTTCTCTTTTGAAAAATGTTATTTTAGTTGCAGTTACTTCTGCCAGAAGGATTTCAGAATTGCATGCTCTTATGTGCAAGGAGCCTTATTTGGTTTTCCACCAGGACAGGGTATCCCTAAGGACAAACCCAAAGTTTCTGCCTAAGGTGGTCTCAGCTGTCACCCTCAATCAGGATATCGATCTACCTGTGTATTTTCCAAGGTACTGTAATCGAGGAGAAGCCCTTCTGCACACCCTAGATGTGCACAGGTGCCTCAGATACTACCTGACCAGAACCAAACAGTTCCGAAAATCAGACCAACTTTTCGTCTCCTTCGCTCATAGGATGAAAGGCGCTCCTGTCTCCAAACAGTCACTTTCCAGGTGGCTCGTCCAGTGCATCACTTTCTGTTATGACAAGCGCAATAAACCCTTATCAGGCGTGGTCATGGGTCTTTCCACAAGAGGGGTGGCTACTTCCTTTGTGGCGTTAAAGAACGTCTCCACCTCAGCTGTTTGCGCTCCGGCTACTTGGAGCTCTGTGCATACCTTTATCAGGCATTACAGTCTGGACATTGCTTCGAGGCGAAGAGCAGGGTTCGGTCTAGCTGTCTTAGAGGGACTTCTGTCCTAGGCTCGAGTTATCTCGAGGTCTCTACCTTTCCTCCTCCCGATGATGCATGATTACCATTACTGCTTGGAAATCCATCCTAATGGTGTAACCTGCTACAAGAGCTGTATCTTGAACTAAGATAGTGTAGTTACATAAGAACTTACTGTAACAGTAGATCTTCAAGAACAGCTCTTGCAGCAGGTACCTTCCCTCCCACCATCCCTGCTGGAGGCGGAACAGCTCTTGCAGCAGGTACCTTCCCTCCCACCATCCCCGCTGGAGGTAGGTCGCAGTCAAGCACCCATCTTATTAGATGGGACATTCCTGTTTACTAGTTTTCACCATCTGGTGGCAGATCCTCTGTCTCCTCTTCTGATGTCATCTAGCGGCCAGGAGTCTCTGGCGGGAGAACTGAGGATTATGGGGAACCGCCTCCTTATGTACTACGTCCGATGTCGGGGGTGGGACCGACATCAGAGGTGGTCCCCACTGAAGACTGCTAGCTAGAAAATTTCTTTGGAGTCCTGGCGCCTACCGGCTTCAGTCCTAATGGTGTAACCTGCTGCAAGAGCTGTTCTCAAAGATCTACTGTTACGGTAAGTTCTTAGATAACTGTACTTTCCTCAAGAGTGGCAGGATCTCCCTGTCACATATCCCCCACATTAAGAGTGAATCAGTTATTTCAGACTTCTTACCACCTTCCCGTCCCAAGAAGGGATGAAGCTTACACCCATCCATCTTCAGAAGCTCCATCTCAGGGTCCCTATTAACGATAAACATTCCATAATAAACATAGTGGATATCGTCATTCTAGGAGCGTGGATATGTTGTTCATCCACACTCTTTGACATGTCCCTTTCCACTTTCAATCCAACTGGAAGTCTTTAAGCTGGCTCCTCCAACCCACCCGGGTGGTATATACCTTGGCTTCGCCCCATGACGCCAGATCTTCCTTTCCGCTGGAAGATTCAGGTTACCTCCCTTGTGCTCTCACATTTCGTAGGCCCTGGCTCTCAGACCTTCAGTGTTGCCGAAAATTTGCATTATTCACATTAACGATCGCAAGTTTGCAGTTTCGATCATGGAAGATAAATCTTCCCCTGTATTTCGTCGGTGCCTGTGCGGCCAGAACATGTCGCGTACCGATCCCCTCACCGCATGTGTGTATTGCCTCAGTGTCGGCCATGACACCTCGTGGTGTAGTATCTGTTTGGTCTTTCATCCCAACGTTCTCGACGACCGTCTCGCACGCCTGAAACTGGGGAGGCCGGAGAAGAGAAACCCTCCGGTGAAATCCAAGGAGGCCCGGTGGGCCGTTTCCACGGCTGTGGGATCCGCCGAGCAGTTGGAACGCATGCAAGCATTCGAGGTGCAGACGGCTCACGCCGTGGAGTCTTCTCGGAGCTTTTTCGTTCCACTCAACCTGCGCTTCACCTTCTTGGGTTCCTTCAGGGAGTTGTGCCAGTCTCTCTCTACCAAGGGAGAGGCGGCTGTGGGCTCGCATTCTTCTCTATCCCATAAGCGGGAGAAGGATCCGAGTGCGTCTTCGTCTCGAAGACTGTCCTGGGACTGAGAGAGGTCTCAGTCCCAGGAGCATGCGGTCTTGACTTTGGGCGAGATCACTTTCTCGGCCACAGGCTTTTCGGACTTGTCATCCAGCCAGCCGACCAAGGGTTTGGTCGACGATGTGGAAATGGTCCTCTACCCTCTTGACCCTTTGTCGCAGACTCCGGTCGCCAACTCCTTAGAGAGGACTCCGGTCCTTGGTTTTCCCGATGAGGAGACCCAGCCTGCTGGAGTCCCCATCGAGGAACCGGTCCCAGACTCCAGGAAGTCACCGGCCCTGCCGGTGTCTCCCAACCGACCGAGTCGGCCTGCCCGTTCTTGATAGAGGTCTAGGACCCCCCTCGACCAACAGGCCGAGAAAGAGCCATAAAGAGGCAACACCATCGGTCATCCTCGTCCTTTTCGGATGAGGAGAGGCTCAAGTAGAAACTCCGGCGCTATGAGGACCTCTTGTGGCAGCAGGTAATTCTGTCCGGGCACAAGGCTACCACGACTTCCACCCCAGCCATTACTTGGCTTTCGGCTCCCAGGCCGAAGCGGACTCCTTCGAAGCTGACCAAATCGGTTCCCCAGCCTGCGGAGCCAGCAAGACCCCCTGTTCGGCCCAAAACGGGGTCTCCACCTATTGTGGTGGAACCACTGCCCAAGCAGCCTGTGGGAGGGGCTTCTTCCTAGGAAGATGGACTGGACACCGGGTTCCCCCAGTGATTGTCTGTCACGGTCACCCCAGACTGCCCCCTGCGAGTCAAAGGTGACATGGGCGGTAGGCTGTTTGTATCCGGATTTGGACATCACCAGTCTACATTCACATCCAGGGGATGATGAATCAACCGCTGGCCTAGAGACTGAGGAAGGTCCCTCATCCTTTCAAGGGATCCTCTGCCTCATCTCTGAGTCTACAAGGATGCCCCTGGAGCTAATCCAGAAAAAGGCGGACTACCCACTTGCGGATATCCTTAAGAGAGGGCATACACTGACGGAGGCCTTTCCTGTGGCTAAGGCCATTGTTGGGCCGGCCCTAGAACTTTGGCAGCATCCTGCCTCTTGTCCAGCTCCGTCTGCCCACATGGCACACAAATACGCGGTGCCCATGGGGTCCCTATCGGGGTTCACAGAGCACCCTGCGGCTGAGAGCCTGGTGACCCCCTGTGTGTTCAGGCGTACTGGTAGTTCTGCCAACAGTGACTGACCTGATAAAGAGTTGAAACCTTTGGAGCATTCAGCCAGGAAGGTCTATGCAGCTTCCTCCTTGGGCGTTCGTCAGGCAAGTTCGGCCGTCATCATGGCACACTTCTCTCACACCCTTCTGGGGTCGCTGGACGAAGTCCTCCCTCATCCCCCCACAGACATTTATTTATTTATTTTATTAAATTTTGGTGACCAGGTAGGCCCACTGAGCCCCGAAAGTCCCTTTTTCAGTGGCGACCCGGGATAACAATACAAGTTATAAGAATGAACAAGGACATAAGGAACATTTGAGACATTGTGAGTTACATCATGAGGTGGTTACAGTAAAGAAAAATAGTGGATACAGGCATGGCTTACAGGCACGGTAAAAGAAAAGCAGTGGATGCAGGCATGGTTATCATCATGACATGTAAGCAATTGGTAGTACTTTGCATATAGTTTATTCAGGGGTTGCACGTGGCCTCTGGCAAGCAGTCTGTATAAGGCAGGTAGTAGTAGGGTTAAGCTAGGCTGGAGTTGGAGAGGAGGGGAGTAACTCAGGAGCTTTAAGTGCTATGACAGTGGCGTGCGCTTGAGGTCAGCAGATGGGACTTAAGCCTGGTGCGGAAGTTCATGAGTGAGGAGGAGGCCTGGGCCTGGGGAGGGAGCTTATTCCATTAGCAGGCTTCTTGGGAGGAAAAGGATCTTCCGCCAGCATTTGTCCTTACTCTAGGGACTTGTAATAGCGTTCTATCTGAGGTCCTTAGGTTCCTTGGGTTGTGTTTGAGGGTTATGGTCCCGGCAATGCTTGGCGGAGCGTGGGGTTTGAGAAGCTTGTAGGCCTGGACAAGCAAGGGGTGTTGGGGCCGAGCGACCAATGTGGGCCAACGAAGATTGGCCAGAATGTCACAGTGGTGACGTCTCGGGTGGTCTAAGGTTGCGAAACGAGCTATTTTATTATATAGGGTTTGCATCCTGGTAATCTCTTGTTTAGCCATCCCCTGTATAATAGGGGCTGCAAAGGTCAGGTTGGGTAGAAGGACGCTGGTAGCTATGGAGAGCCTGGCTTCAGGGAGGAGTTGGTCCCTGAGTCAGTACAGGGTGCCAAGTTTCCGATGTAGGGTCCTGGTGACCTGGTCCATGTGTTCCTTGTATGTGATATTCTGATCCAACGTGAGGCCTAAGTATTTAAGGGATGGGACTATGTTAATGACTTTACCAGAGAGTGAGGTTAAGGAGAGGGATGAGGACCTGTCAAATCCCAGGGATCTTGGCCTGAATAGCATTGCCTTGGTCTTGTTGGCATTTAGTACCATTCTGTTCTTACATAGCCAAGTCTCTAGTGAAGTGAGATCCTTTTGGAGTAGAGGGCCTAGGGCAACCACGTCACGCAGGGGTCGGAAGATGACAGTATCATCAGCGTACTGCACATCCGAGCTCTCCCCGCAGTGGGTACGCAGGTAGTTAGTAAACAAGGAAAACAGGAGGGGGCCTAGAATTGAGCCCTGAGGTACACCCTGGTTTAGGGGTAGTGGGTCAGACATGGTCCCTTTTCATGTGACCCTCTGTGCCCTGCCTGATAAGTAGCTCCCAAACCACTTCAGGGCGTGATTGTCTAGGCCTATATTTTGCAGCAAGTTGTGGTCGAGGAGGTCAAATGCCTTGGATAAGTCTATAAAGACTGCACCAGTGGGTATCCCCTTGCCCTGAGAACTTCATCCGTGAAGTTAATGAGGGCAATGTCAGTACCATGGTTTGTTCTAAATCCATGTTGGGAGGGGGCAAGGAGTTGATGAGCTTCCAGGTAGTCCGTGAGTTGATTGTAGATGACTCTTTCTTGCACCTTAGCAAGTGAGCAGAGGAGGGAGATGGGCCTGTAGTTGTTGAGTTTTTCCCTGAGCCCTCCTTTGTGAATAGGGACAACATTGGCATGTTTCCACGGGTCAGGGACTACTCCTTCCCTCAGTGATCGATTGAGGAGCATGGTTATAGGCCAGGCTAAGGAGGTAGCTCCTGCCTTGAGTAGCCGAGGGTTGATACCGTCGGGTCCCCCTGACCCTTTCGGTTTCAGGTTCCTTAGGAGGTTTAGTACTTCAGTGCGTTTAGCCAGTCTCAGGTTAAATGTGGGTCTTTCCATGTGAGGTGATTCATCTGAGGTGGGGGAGTCTGGGGAGACAGGCAGGTCTTGCAGGCCTCGAGGTCTGAGAAGTGCCTGTTAAGGGCAGCCGATATTTGAGAAGAGTCAGTTGTGAGCTGACCGTTAATCTCCATGGGACAGGACTCAGGCTTTTTGCTGCCCTTGATCAGGTCATTGATATGATTCCAGAATTGCTTGGGGTTGCCCAGGCTGGTTTTCTGGAGGTGTGTTAAGTAATCTCTCTTAGCGAGTTTTATGGTTCTCTTGGCTTTGTTCCTCAGGGCTTTGTATTCAGTGAGATTTGCGGGAGGAGGAGGAGAGCCTAAACTTTCCAGGCTCCCGAGTAGCCATTAGGGCTTTGAGGAGAGAGATCCTCTTGTAGCAGCTGCCTTTAGCCCTCATTCTCTTCATTGGAGCAAAGAGGTTGGCGCTGTGGTTAGTTAGTCCTGGAAGTATTGCACAGCCTCAGTAAGAGTAGAGAGAGATTTATGGGGTTCAGTCCAGACTACCTAGGTAGCGATTGTATTTTAGTTCAGAGAACTTGGAGAAGTCACGGGCGGAGAGAATTCCAGGTTGGACCTTGGGTGGTTTGTTTTTCCATATACAGAAGATTGGGGAATGGTCACTCAGGGAGTCTGCCACTGTGCCTGCACTCTGTATATTAGGGGGGTTAGACACCAGAGCCCAGTCAAGGGTGGTGTGGTTCCCAGTTTTGTAATTAAGTCTGGTCGATTCTGAGATGACCTGCGTCAGATCTGCTTCATGGATAAGTGACTTTGAGGCAGGACCAGGGTCCTGGGCCCAGTTAATGTTGAAGTCACCCAGGATTAGTTGCTCCGTTGTTACCTTGATGGCCGTATTGTTTGTGATGGCTTCAAGGGATTTGAGGGCTGATTTTGGTGGGTGGTAGACGCAGCCAATTGTTAGTTGTTTGGCGTGTCCTAGGGTTATCCAGATGTATATGCTCTCTCCCTCAGCAGTAGGATTAGTCTGCAGGGGTAGAGGTGACACGGAGAGGTCATCCTTAGCATAGATTAGGACCCCACCCCCTTTTTTGGTTTCTCTGTCATTGCGGTACCTATTGTAGCCCACAACCTGAATCTCATGGTCATGGATGTGGGCTTTTAACCAGGTTTCAGAGATGGCTAGTAAGTCCAGTTTGTAGAGGTCCAACCAGGCCTGGACTTCGTGTATTTTTGGTCTAAGACTACATATGTTCATATGTGCTATCTTGGACCCTTGGTGGCCGCCCATTGATGGTCCTGGGGGATGCTACCAAGGTATTGGGTATCTTGATATGGTGCCAGGGTTGGGTTGGATATCACCTGATAGGAAGTAGCAAGACTAGTAGCTTGAGCAGTTTAGTGCTAGGTATTGAGATGATGTGTCTTCGACGCGTCCTGCTCATATAGTAAAGCAGGTCATAGCATACACCCTTTTTTATGATCTCATGCTCTGTTAAGAGCAGACTACAGTCAGGCAGGTCCGGGATCAGGGCCGAGCTGTTGCCAAACAGCTCCAGATGGCCCTGGACCTTGGGGACTCTTGTGCCTGTTCAGTGGCTGCCACAGTTTCCTCTCGTCGCAGAACTTAGCTGAGGCTCTCCTCCTTCCCGGCTCATACCCAGCATAAATTAGCTGACATGCCCTTCCTTGGGACCGACTTGTTCGGCCTGGGAGTGGCCGGTCACCTTCAGCGCATTGAGCAGTCCAGTGCCACCTTGGACACTACCTCTGCCAAGAGTTCTTAGGGCAAGAACCAGCAGAGGAAAAAGAAAAAGTCTTTTCGGCATTCTGCCCCTGCGATTCAGCAGTCCTCCTTTCAAGGCAGACAGCAGCACCAGCAACAGCAGCAGGCTCAAGCTTGGCGCCCTTGGCCCAAGCAGGGTCCCCAGAAGGCCTGTAAAGGAGGCTGAGGTTCTGGATCATCCTCCAAACCTGCTCAGTGACGTGACTGGGGCTGCCAACCCCACTCCCATCACGCCAGCTCTGGGTCCTCCCGAGGGGGGCTGGCTCTGCCATTTTCTTTCCGCCTGGTCCATTATCACCATGGACAGGTGGATTCTGGAAGTGGTCGGTCAGGGACTGCCTGTGAAATTCGAGCAATACCCTCGAAGTCGAGCCCGCGTCCCTCGGGAGGAACGAGTATCCGCTCAGACCCAGTCGACTCTGAGACAACATCGCTCAGGTCCTCCTCAAGGAGGCAGTAGCTCCAGTGGTGGATCCTCCAGCAGACCCATGCTTTGTCTCCAGGTATTTTCTGGTGCCCAAGCGGACAGGGGGCTGGCGCCCGATTCTAGATCTGCACTACCTAAATCATTGTCTTGGGTAACACACCTTTCCGATGGTCACTGTGTCCCAGATCATACCATCCTTGGAGCGAAACGTGGTTCTGTTCACTGGATCTGCAGGACGCGATCTTACTTCAACATACAGCTCTTGCAGCAGGTTACACCATTAGGACTGAAGCCGGCAGGCGTCAGGACCCCACGGAAAAATTCTAGCTAGCTATCTTCAGCAGGGACCGCCCCCGACATCGGTCCCGCCTCCGGCGTCAGGCGTGGTACATAAGGCGGTCCGCCAGATTCCCAGTTCTTTCCGCGTCGACTTGCATGTCTCGACCCTTCATTCAGTCAGTCTAGCGCTGTGGTTCAGAGCTCGAAATTTACTTTTCTTCAAGCAAGATTCTTGCCGATGTCCTCTCGACCTCCGGTCACTCCTCCAAGTGTGCTTGCGGGAAGCAGATCCTTGAAGGACCCCACACGGGCCTCAAGCTCGGGTGCCTGGGCCCAGACCACGTACCCGGGCCTGTCTGCTCTGCCAAGGGTTCAACAGTCGAACTAGGATCCGGCGTCAGAAGGCCCTTCAGGCTTTTTGTTGGAGGAAAAGCTGAAGACTATGTCCTCCAAGGGAATCTTCTTCTAAATCCCACAAGCACGTGGAGAAAAGAAGGAGAAGCCCTCCAGGGCTTCAAGTCCATAGCTCAGTTCTCGGTCGACAGCTCTCCTTCCAGGGCCAGCTCTCAGCCTCCCGGCTGCGGTAGGAAAGCCTTCTTCTCAGGCCAAGTCTGCCAGGCCGTCGTCGTCTTCTTCATCCAAGGCCTTGGCGAAGTCCGGGGAGTGCCATCACCACCATCACAAGTCGGGTTCCCGCCCTTTGGTTCCCGACGTCCGGTCTTCATCTGTGCCTCCTCGGAAAACCTTGGAGCTCACACCCTTGAAGAGACCTGTTGACCTGACGCCGGCACAACCGTCATCGGCCATGCGCCATTCCTCCCTGGAGCCGCCGTCGCCGGAAAAACCATCCCAGCGGACGCCGGTAGGGGGACCGACGTCTGCTCCTCCTGAGAAGAGGGTCCTGACGCCTCCGACCGACGTCGGTCAGGAGTCTTCGGAGGAGGAGGTTACGCAGCCGAAGACCAGACGGGCGACCCCGGCTTCACCGAAACTCCCAGGGCACCCTCGCCCTTACCCGAGGCCCCTGTGGAACCGACGCAGGGACCAGACAACCGCCCACCAGCGCCCGGGCCATCGTCGGGTCTTTCTTTAGCGGAAGTGAAGGATCTCTTCACTTACTAGTGGGACACCATTAAGAGGGACATGGTCCCCACCTCTCCTCCTCCTCTTCCTCCTCCTCCTCCGGTTCCTGCACCCCCTTCACCATCGGGGTCGGCAGGCGTTCACCCCGGAGCCTAGATCCTCTCCCAGGGGAAGATCAGAAAAGCGGAGACCTCCGTCGAAATCCTCTTCTGGGTCACCCAGCCCCAAGAGATCCAGGAGACACCGACGTTCGCCGTCGACTGAGGACACGGGATCAGTCTACTCTTCCTCTAGATCCCCATCTCCTCTCTCCATCCCTTCTCCGGACCCACGTGAGACGCCAAGATCTCCTCCGGATGACCCTTCGTTCATGGATATTATGAGACATATCCAAGAGAACATGGGGTGGGATGCAGAAGATCTAGACCCCGGAAGGCTACGCCTCGCCAAATATCTTCGGCAGAAGGACCCCAAGCCTGTGGTGGTCCCACCTTTGGTGGACACTTTAGTAGACGTCACCCAGGCAGCGTGAGGCGTCCACATTCGCTCCGGTGATGCGAAAAAAGCTGATAAACATACAAGGCTCCTAAGGATGACCAGTACTTGACGCAGCAGCCTCGGGCGATTCTCTGGTCATCACAGCCTCACATGACCCGGTCACAGAGGCCGCAACATTTGAACACCCTACCACGGACCCAGAGTCCAAGCAGCTGGGCCAGCGCTGGGCAGACGCGTATGCTTCCGCTACATGCGCCATCAGATCCTAAATTATCTGACCCACATGGTTCAATTCCAGAGCGCTTTGTGGGAACAGGGTCTGGCGGCTCAAAAGCTGCGGAAGGTGAGCAGTAGGAGGAGATGCTTCAGCTCCTCCCGTGCGGAGGTTCAACATGGGGACCCAAGTGCTTGAGCGCGTACGACTCCGCGGACTCATCGGCCCGAGCAGCAGCTTCTGGCGTATGCCTCCGGAGACACTCCTGGTTACGCGTCTCTGGTTTTACCCCGGACGTCCAGAAGAACATTATGGATGCTCCATTCGAGGGAGAAGTCTTGTTTGGTAATCCTTCCGAGAAGATCATTACCAAACTTCAAGAGGCCGGGAAGGTGGTAAGGTCGGTTCAAGCCATGTACCGACCCAAGCTTGGTTCCTTTCGTAGGAACCAAAGCCGTTTTCGTGGGCGGACACAGAGGCAGCAGCCCCGCTCCGCTACACATCAGAGGGGCTCCGGCTTCCGTCAGAGCCCAGGGAAAACAGCCCGCCAGCCTAGGTCAGCGTTCTCCTAGGCCGGCCCAGCCAGCGGGTCCATCTGCCGCCACAGCCTGACTCCTTTCCGGCCCCCGCCCCTCAGGATCAATGGGAAATCATGGTCGGGGGTCGCATTGCGAACTTCCTGCCGGGATGGCAGGTTATAACCACCGACAGATGGGTTCTTCAGTTGGTCAGTCTAGGCCACTTTATAGAATTCACAAAAAAGCCACCCTCGAGGCCTCCTTTGCTCTCCCGGTATCCGGGTCAGCACAAAAATTTGATCTGTCAAGAAGTACTGCGCTCCTTCGAAAGGGAGCGATAGAGTACGTCCCGGAGAACCAGAGAGGACAAGGATATTATTCTCACTTCTTCCTAGTTCCCGAGAAAACAAGGGACCTCCGTCCGATTCTGGACCTCAGCGACTTCAACGTGTTGGTCACCTACAAGAGATTCCGCATGGTGACTCTTC
This sequence comes from Neoceratodus forsteri, assembly GCA_016271365.2. Taxonomy (NCBI): domain Eukaryota; kingdom Metazoa; phylum Chordata; order Ceratodontiformes; family Ceratodontidae; genus Neoceratodus; species Neoceratodus forsteri. The sequence continues at coordinate 504,633,594 of CM028129.1, read as the reverse complement.
TGGGTCTTATTCCCATGCTGAAACAGGACGCCTTTTTAGAGTCTCTAGACATGCAGGATGCATACCTGCATATCCCTATAGCTCAGGCGCACCAGAGGTTCCTGCGCTTCGAGTTTCTCGACCACCACTTTCAGTTCCGAGCTCTTCCGTTCGGACTGTCATCCGCACCAAGGGTCTTTACAAAGTGCATGGCAGTTGTGGCAGCACCTCTGAGGAGACAGGGCCACTATGTGTTCCCGTACCTGGACGACTGGCTTCTCATGGCCGCCTCCAGAGAGGCGTCGTCTCTCGTGGTCCAGAGCACCCAGGATCTGTTCCAATCTCTGGGCATTCTCATAAATTACGAGAAGTCTCTCCTGGTACCGTCTCAGAAACTGCAGTTTATAGGCGCAGTACTGGACACTGTTCAGGGAAGAGCTTTTCTTCCGGACGACAGAGCGGAGCGCATCAGGTCCCTCATAAGGGATTTGTCGTCGAACAAGATCGTACCTGCCAGGTCGGTCCTTCGCTTGCTCGGACACATGGCTGCGGCCATTCCTACTGTCCCTTTCGCAAGGCTCCACATGCGGGTAACCCAGTGGATGCTCAAAGTGCAATGGGACCAAAGGCAAGACCACTTGCAGCATCCGGTCAGGATCACGAACTCAGTGATCCGAGACTGGCAGTGATGGCTAGTCCCAGGGTCGCTCTCCACGGGTGTCCCGTTTGTAGCGCCGTCCCAGAGTAACCCTCACCACAGACGCCTCGGGTCTTGGGTGGGGGGCGCACCTGGACAGGGTAAAGTCCCAGAGTACGTGGACCCCGTTGGGAGCTCATCTCCATATCAATGTCCTAGAGATTAGGGCGGTTCTCTATGCCCTGCAGGCCTTTCAGTCAGTAATCCCTCCGTGTACTCTTCTGCTTCAGACAGACAACACGGCGGTGATGTATTACCTCAACAAACAAGGAGGCGCACACTCTTACCCCCTTTGCAGGGAGGCCATGAGGGTGTGGGATTGGGTAATCGGACACGGCGCAAATCTGATCACTGTGCACATTCCCGGGGTGGACAACACGATTGCAGACTGCCTGAGTTGATCCCAGGCCAGAGTCCACGAGTGGGAACTTCTTTAAGAGGTAGCAGAGGATCTGTTTCTTCGATGGGGAATTCCAGAGCTAGACTTGTTCGCATCCCCATCCAACGCAAAACTGCCCAATTTTTGCTCGCTAGATCCAGGGCCTGGTGTTTTCTGGTGAGACGCGTTATCCCTCTCCTGGGTGAACAGATTCCTCTACGCTTTCCCTCCCTTCCCGTTGATCCAGAGAGTTCTTCTCAAACTGCGCAGGGAGCACGCACTCATGATCCTGGTGGCCCGTTCTGGCCCAGACAGATCTGGTTCCCTTTGTTGGTGCAACTATCTCGGAACCCCGCTCCCGTGCCGCTTAGCTCCCACCTCCTGTCTCAGGAGAAAGGTTCATTAGTCCATCCGGACCTCACGCTCTCTGAACCTGCATGCTTGGCTCTAGAAACATAGCCATCTTAACGCCACGGGGTCTCGCAGAGGTTGCAGATGTTCTTTCTGCAGCCAGAAAGCCATAACGTATGCACGTATGCCATGAAATGGCGCGCTTTTTGTTTATGGTCACGAGCTCGTGATCTTTCCCTTTAGGTTGTCCTGTGGGAGTAGTGTTGGATTACCTCCTCTCCCTTTTTCATTCAGGCCTAGCCTACTCCTCTATTAAGGTGCATCTCTGTGCCATTTCTGCCTATCACCTTCCGGTGGGACAGCGTACTATAGCTCAATTGGATGCCTCTCGGGAATTTCTTAGGGGAGTGTTACACCTTAGGCCTCCCATTAGGGACCCTGTGCCTCCATGGGATCTGCTCTTTGTCCTGGAACAGCTCACGCTCCCTCCCTTTGAACCTGCCGCGGATTGTGAGCTAAGTTTTCTGTCGTGGAAAACGTTATTTTTAGTTGCTGTTACTTCAGCGAGAAGAATTTCTGAGCTCACGCTCTCATGTGCAAAGAAACGTGTTTAGTTTTCCACGGGACAGAGTATCCTGAGGACGAATCCTAAGTTTTTACCTAAGGTGGTCTCTTCACTCTCTCTAAACCAAGATATTGACCTTCCGGTCTACTTCCCGAGTTATTCAAATAGAGGAGAGGCTTTGCTCCACACCCTGGATGTTCACCGCAGCCTGAGGTATTACCTCAATAGAACTAAACCCTCTCGTAGTTCTGAACAGCTTTTCGTTTCCTTCTCTGAGAGAATGATGGGCCAATCAGTATCCAAACAGTCTCTGTCTCGCTGGCTTGTCCAGTGTATTTCCTACTGTTATGATATAAAACAAAGCCCCTCCGGGCTCGGTCTGGGTCATTCTACTAGGGTGTGGCCACATCCTTCGCAAGCACTCAGAAGCGTCTCCACCTCTGCTATTTGTGCTGCAGCCACTTGGAGCTCTGTGCATACCTTTATCAGGCATTATAGCCTGGACATGCCTCCTCGACGAAGGGCTGGTTCGGCCTTGCGGTGCTACAGGGTCTCCTGTCCTAGGTTCAGGACCTGGAATGTACTTCCTATTTTCCTCCTCCGAATTTCTGGCAGCGTTACTGCTTTGGAATCCCAGTCCTAATGTGGTGTAACCTGCTGCAAGAGCCTGTATCTCAGTAAGATAGTACCGATTACGTGAGAGCTACCGTAACAGTAGATCTTAGAACAGCTCTTCAGCATCAATACCACCACCTTCCCCTTGGAGGAGGCACGGCTTTGCCTTTTCATGTTGGGATTTTCTCCTTATTATCTTCTGACGGTGGATCCTCGGTCTCCCACTCTGATGTCATCCTGCGGCGGGAATCTCCGGAACTAGAAAGAATCTGGCGGGACCACCCACTTATACCACGCCTGCCGTCGGAGGCGGGACCGACGTCCGGGGCGGTCCCCGCTGAAGATAGCTAGCTAGAATTTTTCCATGGGGTCCTGACGCCTGCCGGCTTCAGTCCTAATGGTGTAACCTGCTGCAAGAGCTGTTCTCGAAGATCTACTGTTACGGTAAGTTCTTACGTAACTGTACTTTACAGGTGAGTATCCTATATTTAACAATTAGCAGTCTAGATTTAAACGTGTAAGACCAATGCTAATTCAGAGTTTGAGTTGTGTGACTTTATTATTTCTGGGTGGCCATTTTGCACCAACTCGAACATCAGAAAGTGCACCAGGTAGTAAAATGAATCGTTTTTACTGTAACGTGTTTTGGATATGTTACAGCAAGTGTGTATAGCGCACCACAGGGCAATTAGAATGAAGACTTGAATAGATTTAGTAGCAGAATGGAATGTGCTGACTATAAATATGCATTCATTTTTAGTGACTTTTGTTGACCATTAAAGTAGAATGAATAGCTGAATAGGTTTACTAGCAAAACAAAACTAGCTGAATGTAAATTTAAATCCATTCTTAGTGACTGTTGTTGACCATTGTGTTTTTTAGGCATTAATTTGAGGAGAAGCCCTCGTATCAAGAAGCTTTCTCTCGATCAAAAGCAGTCAAGCTCTTTCTACTCCTTGTCTCAGCTAAAATCCCGGAATCTAGAAAGAGTACATTCAGCTTCACAGCTGCAGACCCTGAGTGCAAATAGAGTCCGTAAGTACCTTACCGTTTGTCAGTGTAGATTGGGTTGAGTTGGCACTTCTATAGTAAATCACAAACTTCCCCTGCTTGATGTATCATCCCCCCCAATAGACCTTTCTCATCCTCCAGAGTGCTGGCTTGCTGTTCAACTCCTACTACCCCCAATCTCCATCAGGTCTTACCTGCCTTGTTCCACCTCATTTTCCCCTGTGGCGGGACCAGAGAAGGGAGGGCCATCCTCCCCACTTACAGAGTTCAGATCCATTTGGCAGTGCCTAGAGCAATGATGCAGGTCGAAGCAGGCAAGCTGGGCTTCCTCGGTGCATAGCCCCTGCTATTCCCATTTTCATGTCCCCACCTCCAGGGTCACCGTGCGTGCAGTGATGTGCGACATGAAGACGCCACAGGTACTCGAACATCTGTGCCTGGTCTTTAGAGAGGTGGCTGTCTGCCATGTCACCCACCCTTCGTTGGTGACTGTCTAGCAGTGACACACCCTGCTCTAGGGATGTGGGTGTGGTTTACAGCCACACTTCTGGCAGTGTTCCTTTTCCCTTTAAATCCTGCTGGAACGTCTTCAAGCTGGCTCCTTCCACCCACCCATGTGGTAACTCCCCTAGCACTGCCCCCTGTGATGTCAGATCTTTCTTTTCTGTCATGCTGAGTAGGCTCTTTGCTTATTAAAACTTCTAGTTTATAGTAAATCTTGTCTTCAAGCGACTCCTTCTCATTATCCATTTTGTACAAAGCAAAGTCAGCACCAGGATTCAAGAAATGCGCCTGCGGGCAGAAAATGTCTTGGACAGATCCGTGCACCATGTGCATTTACTGCTTGGGCCACGAGCATGATCCCCAGACTTTGGCCTGTGCGACACTCTGCATCTGTCAACCTTAGAAGACTGGCACTCTTGCCTTCTGTTGGGATGACTGGGATCCTCCCATTAAGTCCAAGGATGTCCGTTGGGTGGTATCAGCGGCTGCGGGGTCCACTGAACAGCTTGCGGCATTTAAAGAAGCTGCGACCCAGGCTGAAGCACAGTCTTCCTCAGCTACGGCCTTTTTGACGCTCTCCTTGGGTGCTTCCTTCATGGGGGTGTTCAGGGATTTGTGCCAGATCCTTACCTGGACATGGTCCCTCCTCTGGCATCAAGTCTAAATCGAAGAAAGAGACCAAGAAAATGTCTCATCGTTGATCATGCGATCGCTTTAGGGCCTCTGATTCCCATGCTCCCTCAGAGGTTTCAACATCAGTCGATCCTGTGGCTCAGCTTGCTGGCTCCATGGTCTCCCCATTGGGCCAGTTGGTGGAGACACAGGTCGATCTTCTGGCCAAGATTTTTCTCAAGCCAGTCGACCCACTGTCGCAAGATGAGGCAGACACCTCCTTATCTAGGACTCCAGTCCTGCCTCTCATCTCACAAGGAGAGACAGACCAGTCTGCTGATCCGTCACCTCTCACACAGGATCTTCTGGACCAGGAGGATGCTGGGCTATCACCAGCCCCCTCTGAGACCCGCCATCGGCAGCCTCAGTGGTCGAGGTCACGGTCCCATAGCCCTGAGTCAAGCAGCCCCCGTCAGTATTTACATTCGGGCAAGAACCACTGCCACTATTCCTCTTCCTCCTCAGACAAGGAGTAGCTCCGACACAAGTTGCGTTGGCGCTGCGGAGATCTGATGTGGCATCAGCTCATGTTTACTGGGCTGAAGTGTATTCTGTCCTCAACCCCAGCCATTACATGGCTTTCACCGCAGAGGCTGCAGCCTTCCCCGCCTCGGCAGGAGCTGACTTAACAGGAACCTGTCTTGGCCTCCCCCGGTGCATCTGCCTATTTTGGTGGTCTCGCCACCGAAACAGCTGAAGTCCGGCCCTCCATCTAAGGAGGCCTGCCCGGCATCGGGACTTCCTCATCTGCTGTCGGTCACCATTACCCCCAACCGACCCCATAGGGTCAGCAGGGACTCTGTTGGTTGAGCTTCATTTAACGACTCCTCTGAGGCTGAGGGCTCCTCCTTCCACTCTCGTCCAGTGGACTTGGAGTCGGCTGAGGATTTGTCCACGGAGCAATGCCCCACTTCCTTCATGGGTTTTCTCCACCTGATCTTGGCATCCACGGGTCTCAACATTGTGCCTGTTCAGAAGCGGACTCGGTTACCTGCTCAGAGATTCTCAAGCAAGGCGATTCCCCTGGGAAAGCCTTACTGGTCATTGAGGCCTTTCTTGGCCCTGCACTGGAGCTGTGGCAGCATCTGGTCCTGCACCGTTGGCCTGAATGGCCTGCAGGTATGTGGTCCCTACCGATTCCTTTTCCAGATTCACAGAGCAGCCCTTGGCTAAGGGTCTAGTGGCCGACTCTGTTTTGGGACACAGGCAATGTGGGAGATGTTGATAAGCCTCCTGACAAGGAGCTCCAAGAAATTGGACATGGCCAAAAAAGACTATGCTGCCTCCTCGCTTGGCCTTCGGCAAGCAAGTTAGGCCCTCTTAATGGCCCACTTCACCCATGCCCTTCTGAGCTCATCTCCCAGTGGACTTGCAGACCATGGTCAAGGAGATCTGGGATCAAGGCTGAGCAGTGACTAAGCAGCAGCTCCAGACTGCCATGCACATCAGTGACCCATGCACTGCAGGGCTTGGCTGAGGATCTTGACCTTTATGGCAGATACCCAGCACCAGCTGGTGGATGTCCCCTTCTTGGGCACTGACTTGTTCGGTCCTGGGATTGAGGGGCACCTCACCCGCATTCAAAAGTCCAGTGTCACCTTGGACTCAGTGACTTCCACCCAGAGAGATCCCAAAGGCTCTAAACAACAGAAGAAGAATTCCTTTCGGCCTATCTCTGCTCCAGACTGGACAACAGGCCCAGGCTTGGCGTCCCTGGTTGAAGCCAGTGGCCATGGTCATCCGGAAGCTAGGATGTCGGGGTCCGGGCAGCTCTTCAGCCAGTCCTTCCTTTGCCTCCCTCAGGCCAGTCTTGTCTCTCCTGGCTCCTCCTGTGGGGGCACCGGCTCCGCAACTTCCTTTCCGCCTGGTCTGCTGTCACCACGGACAGGTGGCTCCGCTAAGTGGTCGGGCAGGGTCTGCCTCTAGAATTCAAGGCTTACCCGCCTTACTGAGCCCATTCCCCATGGGAGGACATAGTGTCTGTCAACATCATGTCAGCCCTTTGGGATGACATTGTCCAGCTTCTCCGCCTGTCTCGGACCCTCCAGTACAACCAGGGTTTGTCTCCGGGTACTTCCTGGTGCCAAAACAGACAGGGGGCTGGTGCCCCATCTTAGATCTGCACGACCTGAACAGATTTCTCAAGCCGTGCACCTTCAGGATGGTCCCTCTGTCTTAGATCATACCATCTCTTGAGCAGGACGTGTGGATCTTCCTGGACATAGTCACCACCACTCATTCACGCTAGTAGGACTACGCTGGAGGCGCTAGGACTCAGTGGGTGCCAAAAATCTTCAGGAGGGCTACCGCCAGGATAGGACCATGCATGTGTGGTGCAGCGAGACTGACTCTGACCCTATAGGCTATCTCAGTATCAGCCTTCCCAACTGCCTTAGTTCCTTTTTCCCCCACCATTGAGTGCGCTTCAGTGATACTGTTGCTCGCCCGCCGGGAGTCGTATCTTCACGTCTGTACGACAACAGCATAGTCGTTCAGTATTTGATTCGTTTTTAGTATATTTATTTATTTAAAAAAAATTATTTAAACGAAGAAATCTTCTTCAGCCCGCCTTCGGCTGAGTCGATCATGAACGGGGCCAGTGACAATAGGGAGACTTCACTTGACTGCTGTTTTAGCAGCAGGGCTAGGTCCAGTCCGCCGCCCTCTTCGGAGTGGGGGTCTGACCACATGTAGTCCGGTGCTCAGGAGGAAGGGCAGTCCTCCCGGAAGCACAAAAAGAAGCAGGCCTGTTCCCGATCAAGGTCGGGGACCTGGCACCGCTCGGCCTCGATGTCTTCTTCATCCCACAGGTTGAAGAAGAAGCGGTACCGCTCGAGGTCACCCTCTGGTACATCTGAACAGTGATCGTCAGTAGCGGGGTACAGGAGGCTGATCCCAGCTCTGTCGGGGTCTCATGCGGCCTCTGTTCCCGGTGGCCGCAATCCTCGTCTCCAGAGTCCTTCCCCGCCCCCTGTGGGGGTCCTTCAGTGAGTAGTTTTATCACTGGGCCGCTCTTATGGAGCATTGGGTCCAGCAGTTGTCCCTGGATCCCCCCTCCCCCCGAAGAAGACGAGCTGTCCTTGGGACATTCAAGCCTCCTTCCCCTGGCCGGCCTTCCAGCTCCCGGGCTCATTCCCAAACCCGGGTCGCTGGTGTTGCAAATGGAAATCCAACCACTGCGCCAGCGTGCCGACCCTTAAGTCTCTTCTAAAGAACATGAATTCCACCCTTTCTCTTCAGACTACTGAAGTGGATCCTGGGATGCTGTTGTGCCTTCAGTATCTGCATGTCCCTGAAATTCCTGTGGAATTATTCCCTCCAGTGCAGCCCTCTTTCGAGACTCTTTGACAGATGGTGTGGGACAATCTGGCGCTCACTCGTTCTGTGGCAAAGTCCACAGACAGGAAATAAGCTCCTCCTAAGGATAGGCCATTCATTGCCTCTCAAGTCTTTGAGGACGCCATAGTGGTCTTGGCAGGGAATGACAAAACCATTCTTCCTCAGAAATCTTTGTCTCATCCAGTAAATAAAGAATCCTGTAAGACTGACACTCTGGGGAGGCAGGTGTTCACTGCTGCTACCCTAGAAATGTGTATTGCTAGCTACCAGGGCTATTTCTCTCAGTATACGTATACCCTCTGGCGTTCACTCAAAGCCTCCGTGGAGGCTCTTCCGGAGTCTGACATCAGTTCAGAGCTTCTCCAGACCATTAATAAAATGCATAAAGGAGGAGGGAGACGAAGGAGATACAGAAGCACTGTGGGTGCAACTACAGGATCCCAAAAATAGATCACTAAGACTGGGGGTGGTGTACAGGCCACCCTCTCAATCTGAAGGGATGAACAGGGTATTGGCAGAACAGATCAGGAGAATCTGCGGGAAGGTGGGATGGTGATAGTAGGGGACTTCAACCTGCCTGGAGTGGAGTGGGACACATCTACCATAAAGAACAGAAGGGAGCAGGTAATGCTGGATGCCTTCCAGAAAACTTTCTAGTACATTTGGTCAAGGAACCAACTAGGGAATAGAACACCCTTGACCTCGTACTTACGAACGGGGAGTGGGTGAGGGATGTGAGGGTGGAGGCACCACCGGACAGTATTGTTACAGATGGCTAAGGGGGTTGGTGGGATCTGCCACAAGGGTGCTGGATTTCAGGAACGCCAACTTTAAGATGATGAGGGAAGTGGCACAGGGGTTCCTGTGCCAAACTCAATCAGGTATGGACACACAACAAAAGTGGGAACTGATAACGGGATAGTGGAGGCAACAGAAACTTGCTGTGGGGCCCAGACTAAGAAGGCTTGGGGAAAGAAATCCAGCTGGATAATCAAAGGGGTTTTATACAGGGTGAGGAGGAAAAGAGCAGCTTACAGGAGATGCAGAAAATTGGGGAGGGAGGAGGATAGGGAGGAATATCTGCAAGAAGCAAAGGAAGTGACCAATGGATAAGGGCAACCAAGGTGGCAAGAGAACTCAGGCTGGCACAGGGCATAAAAAAAAAAGCGGAAAAAGACTTTAGGTACATTAGGGAGAAAAGAAACTGTAAGGACCAAATTGTAAGAATTAAGGAAGGGGGGATGGGTGGAAGAGGGGGCGAAAAGGCAGAAGTGCTCAGTCACTACTTCAGTTCCGTAGTTACGAAAGAAAGGAGGGGGCGCTTCCCATAGTGGGAGGGAGGATAGAAGCAGATGGGGGGGGGTGACTGACTGAGACATCACAGTGGGGAGGGTGCTGGAGGGGTTGAAGGCATTGAGGGTGGACAAGGCACCAGGGCCGGATGGAGTACATCCTAGAGTGCTGAAGGAGCTGGCAGAGGTCCTGGCAGGACCCTTGGCAGAATTATTAAATTCATCTCTAGACACAGGATGCATACCCCATGACTGGAGACTGGCTCATGTGGTTCCCCTCCACAAGAGTGGACCCAAGGACAAACTGGAGAACTATAGGCCAGTAAGTCTAATGTCCATAGTGGGGAAGCTAATGGGGACCATCCTGAAGGAGAGGCTATGTGGCACTACTGGAGGTGAACAGGGTGCAGGATGGGAGGCAGCATGGCTTCGTCAAGAGCAGGTCATGCCACACCAACCTGGTGGAATGCTATGACTGGGTGACTAGGCAGATTGATTATTTATTAGCGAGATTTACCAGATAGGCATACTGAGTGGGAAATAAACCGCTCATTTCCACATGCGACCTGGGTGTACATAACATAACAATACATAGTAGTGCTTAGAGAAACATTGGTGCAGTAGGCATTGTTACAATAGGATAGATGCTTAACTACATAGCTTGATACAGTAGGATTCAACAGTGGTGAGAAAACATAACGGGTCTAGGGAGATTTAAGACCACGACATTAACATTGAAAGATACTACACATATGTTTACTTAGTACAATGCAGCATGGTAGTTGGTATATGACCCCTAGGTGCCAAGTGGATACTTGGGTTTAGCCACTCTATCCGGAATGTTACAGGTGCAGGTGTCAGAGAAGTGTGCCTGAAGGAGAGTGGTCATTGACGGGGGTCATGTGGTGGATGTCCTGTACCTAGACTTCAGTAAGGCCTTTGATTCAGTACCGCATGGGAGACTTGGAATCATGCTATAGAACACAGGTGAAGGAGCAAAACTGTTGGGGTGGGTGGAGAACTGGCTAAAAGATAGGCAGCAGAGGGTGACTGTAGGTGGGGAATACTCATCCTCTAAGCCTGTGATAAGTGGTGTTCCACAGGGGTCGGTGTTGGGCCCAGAGCTGTTTGGCATATTTATTACAGACATCTTGGGGGCATCAGTGGCAAAATCAGCCTGTTTGCAGATGACACCAAGATGGGAGCGGTGGTGAATGATCAGATTGGGTGGCAGTGGTTACAGGAGGATCTGGCAAAGCTAGAGGCGTGGTCTGACAGAAGGCAGCTGGGGTTCAATGCAAAAAAAAAAAAAAAATGCAAGGTAGTGCACATCAGAACGAAAAAAATCAGAGGAGAAGCTACCGGGGGGGTTGGAGGTAACAGAAGAGGAGAAGGATCTGGGGGTACTAATCACGGGAGCAATGAACAGTTCCACACAATGCAGAAAGGCAGCAGGAATGGCCAACAAAATGCTGGGGCAACAGACTTCTAGGAAAACACTGAACTTACAAGCTCAAATGGGCAGACTGGATGGGCCATAGGCCCTTATCTGCCGACACTATCTATGTATCTATTGCAAGGGGCATTTCCTTGAGAAGAAGGGAGGTTATTCTACCATTATACAGATTGCTGGTATACTGTGTGCAGTACTGGCACCCATACCTACAAAAGGGTATTAGGCTGCTGGGGGGGGGCAGCGAAGATGATTCAGGGCCTGGGGCAATTGCCATTCGAGGTCAGACTAACAGTTAAACATGTAGACACCAGAGTGGAGGGACGGGGGGGACATGATTGAGACCTTTAAATACAAGAAGGGGATAATCAAAACAGACACAGAGGGTCTATACAGGAGGAGGGTGGGGAAAGGGAGACTAGGGCCCATGACATGAGATTGGAGGGGTTAGATCCAGGAGGGAGGTGAGAAGGCATTTCTTTACAGAGAGGGTGGTGGCAAAGTGGAACGCACTACCGGTTGAGGTGGTGGCATGTTACACAGTAGAAGGCTTCAAGAAGGGGAGGGTAAAGGGAGGGATGGGGCAGCTGCTGAATAGGGAGCTAGCTGCAATCTCAAGCAGCCTAGATAGACCAGGATAGCCTTTTGCTGCTGGCAACTTTTGTATGTTCGTATTAACTAGAGGCATTGAGTCCAACAATCAGCAGCTTAAGGCAACTATGGATGCCTGTTACACTGCTTATAGAGCAGCAGCGGCCGGGACGTATACCCGGCGTCACTCTTGCTTAAGGACTTCAGGGTTGACAAATGATGCGCAACAGAAAGTCATGAACCTTCCATTCAATAAAGTTTGTTTGACCCACAAGTGGAGCAGGCACTAGAGGCTACTCAGAAAACTAGGACTGCTATTAAGATGTCCAGGCCGACCCCTGGTGCCCCTCAGCGGGGCGGAAACCGCCATCATTCCTTTCGTGATAAAGGCCAAGGGGCTTTTCACAAGAACCAAGCCCCTCAACCGCAAAAGAAAACTCAGCAGAAAGCACAGGGCCCGAAGGCGCCCAGTGCCACCCTCTGAAGACTCGGCCCATGTCCCACCTCAACTGCTCGAGGGGGACTCCTCTTCGGCAGTAGTGGGGCGTCTGACTCAGTTTTACAACCATTAGAAGTCAGTCACAATGGACAAATGGGTCCTCAGGATCATTCAAGAGGGTTACTCTACATTTTTCGGAGACCCTTCCAGATCATCCACCCAAACGACACCCCAAACTGTCCATCACTCAGTCAGACCTCCTTGTTTCCGACCAACAGGGCAGTAGAAGTGGTTCCGCAAGTAGAATGGAACACAGGTTTCTACTCCCACTACTTCCTGGTTCCAAAGAAAACTGGCGGTATGCACCCTATTCTAGATCTAAGGAAGTTAAACAAATACCTGTTCAAAGAGAAATTTAAGATATCGCTGGGAACGCTCCTACCTCTGATGCATGGCTGGCTTCCCTGGACATGCCGGACACCTACCAACACGTCCCGGTGCATCCAAGCCACCACAGGTACCTACGCTTTGTAGCTCGAGGCCAACACTGCCAATTAAGAGTCCTGCCCTTTGGGCTGTCCTTGGCACCTCAAGTCTTTACAAAGTGCTTTTCAGTACTTGCAGCACATCTCAGGAAACTTCGGGAGTTCAAGTGTTCCAGTACCTGGACGATTGTCTCCTAGCGAGTTCCTCCAGACAAGGGACACAGGAAGCGGTGGCCACAGCTTCCAAGCTCCTCACATCCATGAGAGTTCTAAATCTGGAAAAAGCACAGCTTCAGCCGTCTCAACAGCTCCTTTTCACAGAAGCTCTGCTGGACACCTCCAGGGTAAGAGCCTTCCTTCCAGAAGACAAGAGAAATTATATTCTCCAGATGGCTGCTTCATCAAGGAGAACAACTCGATTCATGCTCTCTCGATGTGGAGGATGCTGGGTCTCATGGCATCACCTGTGTTCACGGTGCCCCTGGCTCATTTGCACATGAGAACCACACAATGGATGCTCAGTACTCAGTGGTCTCCAACCACACATCCGCAGTCCTTCCATATCAAGCTGACAGAACCACTGATGATGTCACTCACCTGGTGGACTCAAGAGGACAATCTTCTCCAAGGTTTTCCCTTTGCCCCACTGGAGACACAGATCATCATCACCACAGATGCATCTCTGATCGGTTGGGGGAGCTCATTGTCAGGATCTCCACACCTGGGGCCTGTGGAGTCGGGACGAGTCTCAGCTACACATAAATGTCCTGAAAATGAGAGCTGTCCTGTATGCTGTCCGAGCCCTGAAGGATATCCTCTGTGTCATCGAGGCACAGGTCAGGAAACATAGAGAAAACCCAGGAGCAGTTGTAAAATTCCTCAAAACTGTTTATTTGTAGTTGCAGTAACATAAAATAAACCTGTTCAGAATAACTATATACAGAAGCAAAATAAAATCTCTTGTAATCTACTTTGCAGCTCAGTTTAGCTGTTTTTATAACACTTTTCAACCCCCATCCTTTGCAAGCATTCTGTTCTTTGTAAATTTCAGCAGCTGCTAGAACATTGAAAACTTCCTGAGGTCCCCACAGCAACTGCAAAAGGCTCTGGCATTTGCACCCAAGTAAACCTCTAGTTTTTTACAGTTCTCTCAAATTTATAAATATATATACATTTCAACAGTAACACCACATTTTCTAAACAAAAGTGATCCCAATATTGGCTACATTTCCATACATTGATTCTCATATAGTTTATATTAGTAGATATAGATAAACAAGGAAGAAAGCAAGAGAAAATTGAGAGACAGAGGCAAAGGATTGCAAGGCTGTTTGGGTTGATCAAGTCCGAAGTCTCACAGGAGAATTTGGTTAGCCAGACAGAAAGAAGAGACAGAAAAGGAAACAATACAGATCTTTGCCTTTAAACACTTTCTCCAAACAAATGGAACAGGGTCCTATTCTACCCTGTCACATATACACCCCTCTTTGAGGGAACCTTTTTTATTAAACAGGTTTCCAAAACTTTCTATTCTCTACTAACATTTTCTACTTTCAGAAATTAAGCACATTTGCATCCATTTTTTTAACAGTACAGTAAAAAGTACAGTTCAAATCCATACATTAGTGTTTTTTTTTCCAACCATCAGACCCCTCAATTCCTACTCCATATCTTGACAGAAAATCAGCATTGCTATTCTCTTTACCAGATTTGTGAATCACAGAGAATTTAAATGGCTGCAGTGCCAGGTCCCACCATGTGATTGTGGAATTTTTATATTTCATCTGGTTAAGCCAACAGAGAGGATTGTGATCAGTTACAAAAACAAAATCAATTCCTAGCAAATAAAGTTTGCAGGACTCCCTGGACCACTTTGCTGCTAAATGCTCCTTTTCAATAGTGGAGTACCTTTTCTCTCTGTCATGCAATTTCCTACTTGTATACAGACTAGGATGTTCTTTCCCATCTATATTTTGACTTAGGACAGCACCTAGGCCTACTTCAGATGTATCTGTCTATAGCAGAAATGGTTTCTCAAAGTCTAGGCTTCTTAAAACAGGTGCTGAACATAATGCAGCCTTTATGGCTTGAAAAGCTTCATCACACTCTGGGGTCCATTTCATATTATTTGGTTACCGTTTCTTTGTGAGCTCAGTGAGGGGAGTAGCTAATTCAGCAAAGTTGTGAACAAATTTCCGATAATAACCAGCCAGCCCCAAAAATTACCTGACATGTTTCTTTGTTTTAGGTACAGGGCTGTTAGCTACAGCTTCTACTTTAGAAACCTTTGGTTTAACTTCTCCATTTCCCAACACGTAGCCCAAATATCTAGTTTTCTGCATGCCCAGTGCACATTTAGTAGGATTGTCAGACCTCCATATTTGATAGCTTGAATAACTGCTCGTAGATGTTCCACGTGACTTTTCCAGTCTGGACTGTACAACACGACATCATCCAGGTACGCAGCACAATAACCACTGGAATGTAGCTGGCGCACCATGTAAACCAAATGGCATGGTAATGAACTGATAGAATCCTATAGGGGTGGCAAATGCAATTTTATCTCTGGATTCTTTAGCTAAAGGTTTTTGCCAGTAACCCTTGGTGAGATCAAGGGTACTGATGAACTTTGCACTCCCTAGTCTGTCCACCAAATCATCTATTCTGGGCATAGGGTAACTGCCAAATTCTGATACTTAAGTTTCCTGAAATCAAGGCAGATTCTAACACCCCCTTCTTTTTTGTTTACAGTTACCATGGGAAATGACCAAGCACTCCTCAACTCCTCAGTGATACCCAATTCTTTCATTTCTATGTTGCTTGCAGGCATGTGCAAGAAACACAGTGCCATCATCCGAGTTTTCGGAGGTGTGGCACCCGTCTTCCAATTCAGTCAGTGTGTTTGCAGGCGTGGCCCCAGTTCCTCAATCACTGCTGCAGCTGTCTATGACAGCAGTTGAAAATGCAGTGGTCGTACAGTTGAAAGGGAGAGCTCCGCTTCAGTGAGCAGAGCTCTCCCCTCCACACACACATGCACGCATATTACGTGCTCATGCGCCTTCCCCCTCTCCCCCCACTCACACACTGTACGACCGACAGGGTGCCCAATCCCCGCCGGCTCCATGCCCCTCCCCAAAAAGCATCACGTGCCACGCTGGGAACCCATCCCAGCATGGCAAAATGTTATGGCTGACAGAGTGCCCAATCCCCCATCGGCCTACCCCTGCCCCCAACAGCCTTCCAGCTGCCAGCGGGAGCCCACCCCGATGTGTCAACGTCCCTCATCATCTTATTGGGGAAAAAAAAAATAAACCTGTAAATACAAAAACTGTCCCTCAGCGCTTCTCCCTGCCCCCCTCCCACAACCCGCGCTCACCCACTTCGCACCCTGCCTCCCCACACCCCACCCCAACACGTCCTACTCTTCACAACGACCGCAAACTGAGGAAATGCCGGTAAGCTGTATAATGGGGTAGATAGGGTTTTTTCAACTTTGCTGCATATCTCAGCCATTTTTTGGAATTTTGGCATCAAATTTTCATCATGGAGTTTTTGGGACCCCTCCTCATGAATTCTGTCACTGTCATGGCGTTAGTCGGGCCCGAAGGGTGATTTCGGGGTCACTGTGTGAAATCACCTTTCGGGACCGATTAACAAAACGACAGTGCCAGTGTTCATAAGATGGGCTCTCAAAAAGACTATGTTGCAAATTTGGTGAAAAAATTCCTTAAAATGACTGTTTCTTAGGGACATGGATATGTTGTTCATCCACACTGTCTGGCAGGTTCCTTGCCACTTTAAATCTTGCCGGAAGGTCTTCAAACTGGCTCCTCCCACCCACCCGGGTGGTAAAACTCTCGGCTCTGCCCCGTGACGCTAGATCTAGCCCGCTGGAAGACAGGTTTTGCGTCTTTGCAAATTTTTAATATTTGCACTCCGGATTTTCAACATTGCCATTTTACCACACCTCCTTATGAGCAGTACAGCTGTCGTTTTTCACATCGCACCCAGAATGTGTTTCCACGCATGTAGCGCACAATGGCACAGTCAGTATGCGAAATCAATGTATGGGACACATTAAGAAAATCAATGACACTGTTCATGAGCAGAGGTCTTAAAATGGCTGTTGAAAATTTGGTGAAAAAATCCTAAAATGACTGTTTTTACGAGGCGTCGTTGTGCAGTCTACATACGCTAAATGAAGTTCGCAGAATTTTTATATTACCTCTAGATTATCAACATTGCTATTTACCACACCTCTGCTGAGCAGTACAGCTGTCATTTTTCACGCCACCCAAAATGTGTTTCCATGCATGTAGCGCACAATGGCGCAGTCGGGCACAATCAATGTTTGGGACAGATTAAGAAAATCACAGTGACACTGTTCATAAGCAGAGGTCGAAATGGCTATGTTGAAATTTGCGAAAAATTCTCCAGAATGACTGTTTTAGGAGTGCACGTTGCGCAGTTCCTACGCACACTCACAAGTTTACGAATTTTTAATATTTCACTCCAGATTTTCAACACTGCCATTTTACTACACCTCCTTATGAGCAGTACAGCTGTCATTTTTCACATCTCGCCCAAAATGTGTTTCCGCACATGTAGTGCACAATGGCACAGTGTGTGTGCAAAATCAATGTTCGGGGCAGATTAAGAAAATCACAGTCACACTGTTCATGAGCAGAAGTGTTAAAATGGCTATGTTAAAAATTTGGTGAAAAAATTCCCAAAAATGACTGTTTTACTAGCATTTGTTGCGCTGATCCTACGCATGCTCGTAAGTTCACGAAATTTCAATATTTTCACTCCAGATTTTCAACATTGCCGTTTTACCATACCTACTTATGAGCAGTACAGCTGTCATTTTTCACATGTCGCCCAAAATGGGTTTTTATGCATGTAGCGCACAATGGCGCATTCGGTGTGCGCAGTCAATGTTTGGGACAGATTAAGAAAATCACAGTGACACTTCATGAGCAGAGGTCTTAAATGGCTATGTTGAAAATTTGGTGAAAAAATTCCCTTCAGACGTTCTGCAATGTTACTAATGAAGACATTGAACAGGACTGGCCCCAGGACCGATCCCTGCAGCAATCCGCTGGTATACCCCTCTCCCTAGACTGCACACCATTTACCACCGCTCTTTGCCTCCTGTCTGTTAGCCAGTTTCTAACCCAGTTTTCCACCTTTCTCCCATGCCCAGCCTACCCAGCTAGTTTATCAGCCTCCTATATGGGATGGTGTCAAAGGCTTTGCTGAAATCAAGACAAGTGTCCACTGCCCCACCCTGATTCACTTCCTTTGTCACCCAGTCAAAGAAATCAACCAGATTTGTCTGACATGATGTCCCCACTGTGAATCCATGTTGTCTATGGTCCTGGGCTCCAATGGCTTCTAGATGCCCCACTATCCTTTCTTTAAGCAGTGTCTCCTTGATCTTCCCCACTGCTGAGGTGAGGCTGAACGGCTTATTGTTCCCTGCCTTCTCCCTGCTGCCGGACTTGTATAGAGGGACCACATGTGCCTTCCTCCAATTCAGTCGTATTGATTGTCTCAGTGAACATGGCTGCCAGAAGTACTGCTATCTCCCTTCGCAGTTCTCTTAATATCCTTGGGCGTATGCCATCTGGTTCCATCACTTTGTCCACCTTCAATTTAGTGAGCTCCTGCAGGACTCTCTTGTCTTTGAATAGACTATTGTCCACCTCTTCGGCCCCTTGGCAACTGCTGTACTGCTGTGGCCGTTGCCCCTCCCACTCTTCTGTGAATACTAAACGGAAAGACACAGTGGATGTCTTGGGAGGAAGGCATGGAACTATCACTTCCAAATACCTGAACAGCACATACAAGCAAGCAGCATTCGTCATTGACAAATGCTTGTTTGTATTTCCTTAACCACATCAGCTTTTAACCTCTCTGACAACCTGTATGACTTTTGCCTAATAGGATGAGCATTCTTTGTCACTATTATGTGCTTAACCCCTTTTGCTCAGCCTGGTACCGTGGTAAAAGTAGTGTTAAATGTCTTTAGCACATTACTGATGTCTGCAGTTTGTTCTGAGGTTAAGGAAACATTCACCTTTACAGCATCAATATTTACAGTTTGTTCGTCTATCATAAGCTATTTCAATATCTTCCTTCTCAGTTTCTGGTAAAATTAGCAAGGCAGCTTTTGGCACTTTTTCAGCCCATTTCTTGAGGAGGTTAGTATGGTATATCTTAGAAGGGTTTTTCTTGTCAGGGATATCAGTCTCGTAGTTGGCAGTGCCAGTACGTTTAAGAACCTTATAAGGCCCTTGCCACTTCATTAACAGTTTATTTTCTGTTGTGGGTAGCAGTAGCAAAACCTTTTTACCTGACTTGAGAACTTTTTCTTTTACCCCATGGTCATAATATACCTTCTGCTGGTTTGGGGCCTCTTCCTGATTACTATGGGCAATTTCAACATATTTTGCCAGCTTCTTTCTTAGGGCACACATGTAAGATGATATAGATTGTTTGAGTGGGGTTATCTTCCCACATTTTCTTTATCACATCCAGTGGCCCTCTTGGCTGCCTACAATATAGCATTTCAAATGGCAAAAACCCTGTTGATGCATGTGGCACTTCTCTGTAAGCAGAAAGTAGGTAAGGCAAGTAATGGTCCCAGTCTTTCGCCTCCCCTTCTACAAACCTTTTTAACATGCATTTTAGGGTTTGCTTAAAACGCTCAACAAGATAATCTGTCTGAGGGTGATAGGGGGAGGTTCTTATGGCAGTGATACCTAGCAATCTGTGCAGCACCAAAATTACTACCCTGATCAGTAATAATTTCTTTAGGTTTGCCCACTCGGTTGAAAATTTTGGCTAGCCTTGTTGCAGTTTTTTGGGCTGTAACAGTACGCATTGGAACTGTTTCTGGGTATCGCGTAGCATAGTCACATACTACCAGGATAAACCTATTACCCTTTTTACTTTTGTCTAAAGGACCAACCACATCCATTGCAATTCTCTCAAAAGGCACATCTATCAAAGGCAGGGGCAACCTTGTCTTTTCTAGTGACTGGGGCTACTTTCTGACACTCGGCACAGGAATTACAATAGGTAACATCTTCATAAATTCTAGGCCAGTAAAATCTACACAGCCATCTGGCAAGGGTACGATCCCTCCGAGTGACTAGCCATATGACTATTATGTGCTGTCTGTAACAATTCTGTTCTATACTTCTGTGATGTAACCAGTTGTTCGGTCTGTTCCTGTGTCTGAGGTTTAACCAAAACTCTGTACATTAATCCATTACATTTTTTAAACATTGGTCCACCCTGTTTTGGTTTTACCCCTAGCTACTTGAAATAACCCTGTAGAGAAACATTGTTAGCTTGCTCTGAAAGAAAATCACAATCAGTTATCAGTTTAGTTTCAGCATTTTCATATTTTAACCCTTTATGTCCATCAGTCATTTGTTGCCACAGTTTATTCAGGCTTTGTCTTTCTTTCCTGGATTTCCGGATCTTGGAGCTGTGCTCAAAAAAGTCTGAATCAAAATCAATGAAAGGAAAAGTGTCCCCAACAGCTGAAATTTTCTTTGCCTGAGCTCTTGTCACGACCTCTGCTGAAACATCAGGATTTACTCCCTCTTTGATCAATTCAGTAAATCCTTGAAAGTCATTTCCAATAATCACAGGTACAGATAACTTTGGTACTACCCCTACTCTCATTTGGTGCAACACACCCTTAATGGTCAAAGTCACTTGGGTGGTGGGATAGTATCGAGTGTCCCCTTGGATGCAGACGACACCAGTACTTGGTCCCTTTGTACAGTGTTTTCCTGGCACTTTAACATGCACTAGGGTCTGTCTGCCTCCCAAATCAATGAGTCCCTTCACAGTCTTATTCCCCACCTTCACATCTGTTAAGTACTTGCCCCAATTTACCAAGGACAGATCTGCTCCAGTGCCGCCCTCCTTACTATGACAGTTTCTTGCAAAATGGCCTGGCTTATTAGTTATAGCAGATGACGTCTTTTGGCACAGAATTGTTACTCCCTCCAGAGTTCTTAGCAGGCTTGGAATTTAAATGGGAAAGAGTTTCTTACCAGTGCTTGGATGTTACCTTGCTGCTGTGGCTTCTGTCTGGCCGTTTGGTAGTCCTAAGCCAAAGAAACAGCCTTTTCACCACTCTCTGGTCAGTGTTCCTTTACCCACAGCTGCACATCTGTAGGCAAGATGTTGATGAATTGCTCCATGACAAATGTGTCGATCTGTGGGACTGTTTTGCTCTCTGGTTGGATCCACTTCATCAGGAGTTCTCAGAGTCGGGTGAAGGCTTCTCGAGGATTGTCCACCGAGTTGTACCTCAGAGATCGAAATCTCTGCCTGTAGGTCTCTCTGGAGATGTCGTACCTTTTCAGGATTTCACTTTTCACCAGGTCATAGTTTTCTGACTGTGCAATGTCCCTACTGCTGTAGGCAAGCTGGGCTTTCCCTGTCAGGTAGGGTACCAGTCTGATTGTCCATTGCTGCTTTGGCCACTGGCAGGCTGTGGCAACTCTTTCAAAGGTTGTCAGGTGTGCCTCAATATCATCTGAGGGACACAACTTAATAAGATTAATGGCCTTTAAGTTGCTTGCATTTTGTTGCTCATCTGGATCTATGCTGGATCCTCTACCTTCGATAGCTTGTAAGGCATCCAGCCATCACTGCTCTTGTCATTGCATCTCTTCTCTCATCTGCTGCTTCCATTGCTGCATCTCTTAACGCTTCTAACTGTTGAATTTTTTTTTCTCTCTCTGCTTCTCCGTCTTTTTGTTGTACAGCCCACCATTTGAAAAAGTCCATCAGGCTTTTAGGTTCTGTCACTGCCTGTTCTTTTTCCATAACTTGTGCTGGCTGTTCAATCTCAGACTGGAATTCTGTCGCTGCTAGTTTGGCTGCCATTCTCCTGGTAACCTCTCCTGGACTTGCTGCTGCAGAATCCATGCCTTCCTCTGTGCTTCCCTGGTACTAGGTCCAGCACCCACAAACAAAACTCATGTCTTAGGGTATGCATGGTGTAAATCCCACTACTACCACCATCTGTCGTCGAGGCACAGATCAGGAAGCATAGCGAAAACCCAGGAGCAGTTGTGGAATTCCACAAAACTGTTTATTTGTAGTTGCAGTAACATAAAATAAACCTGTTCAGAATAACTATATACAGAAGCAAAATAGAATCTCTTGTAATCTCCTTTGCAGCTCAGCTTAGCTGTTTTTATAACTCTTTTCAACCCTCATCCTTTGCAAGCATCCTGTTCTTTGTAAATTTCAGGAGCTGCTAGAACATTGATAACTTCCTGAGGTCCCCATAGCAACTGCAGGTGGCTCGGGCATTTGCACCCAAGTAACCTCTAGCTTTTTACAGTTATGTCAGATTATAAATGTATATACATTTTAACAGTAACACCGTATTTTCTAAATAAACGTGATCCAAATATCAGCTACGTTTCCATACATTGATTCTCATATATTTTATATTAGCAGATATAGATATGCAAGGAAGAAAGACAGCAATAGAAAACTGAGACACAGTGAGAGGCAAAGGATTGCGAGACTGTTCTGGTTGATCAAGTCCAAAGTCTCTCAGGAAAATTTGGTTGTGCAGCCAGACAGAAGAGACAGAAAAGGAAAGAATACGGATCCTTGCATTTAAATACTTTCTCCAAACAAATGGGACAGGGTCCTATTCTACTTTGTCAACAAAGTAATTCTCCTTCACACGGACATCAAAGCAGTGATGTATTACATCAGTAAACAGGGCGGAAGACACTCTTACCTTCTGTGCAGAGAAGCCACGAGAGTGTGGGAATGGTGCCTCGAGCACGAAGCCCTGATCCAGGCGGTCTGCCTGCCAGAAATCCAGAATGATCCGACGGATTGCCTCAGCAGAACGGAGTCAGAGCTACACGCGTGGTCTCTCAACTCAGACGTTGTGCAGTCGCTCTTCGAAGAGTGGGGCACTCCAAACCTGAACCCTTTTGCGTCCCCACTCAATGCAAAACTGCCTCTATTCTGCTCCAGAAATCCAGAACCTGGCAT
The DNA here is from genome assembly GCA_016271365.2 of Neoceratodus forsteri. Classification (NCBI taxonomy): domain Eukaryota; kingdom Metazoa; phylum Chordata; order Ceratodontiformes; family Ceratodontidae; genus Neoceratodus; species Neoceratodus forsteri. The sequence continues at coordinate 504,611,166 of CM028129.1, read as the reverse complement.
TTTTTGTCAGGATACTTTTAGACTGCGGTGGACAAGACGCCTTCTGTACACATTTCCTCCTCTTTCATTAATTCTGAGGGTGCTGCTCAAGCCGAGGCAGAGGGCAGCATGATTCTCATCGCCCCATACTGGCCTTGTCAGATATGGTTTCCGTTAATCAACAAGGTGCTCCTCAAGGCCAGGAAGGACAAGGTGCAAGTGATCCTTGTGGCTGCGGGCTTGCCACACCAGTTCTGGTACCCCAACTGCCTCAACCTCAGCAGCAGGCTCCTGAGGTGTTTTCCCCTACGCCCTGACCAGCTTTCCATCAATCAGGTGAAGGTACTCCACCCAGACTTTCAGTGCTTGCACCTGGCAGCCTGGTTCCTGAGCAGGTAGAGTTTCAGGCTTTGGATCTCTCCAAGGCTGCCTTCGCTGTTGTGGAGGCATCTTGGAAGGAATTGCCCAGGAAGTTCTATGCCTTCAAATAGAAGATATTCTCCATTTGGTGTCAGAGCAAGGGGCTGTACCCTTTGTCCTGTCCAGTGGCTAGTGTTCTTGATATCTGTGTTCCCTCTCTGTCTCGTCTTCGGTCAACGACCCTTAAGGGTGCACCTGGCAGTCATCTCTGCTTACCGGGTGTGGACCGGTCAGCAGTCAGTGGTGCAGGAGAAGGTGGTCTGGCACTTTTTCAAGGGCCTTGACCACATTTTCTCTCCGGAGCATTAACCACCACCACCACCATAGGACTTGTTGCTGGTTTTGGCAAAGCTCATGGGCAAGCCATTCGAACCAGTTCACAGGTGTGACATGTCTCACCTGTCGTGTAAGACCGCTTTCCTGGTGGCTATCACGTCAGCCAGAAGTATCAGTGGGCTCCAGGCTGTTTCGGTGGAGTCTCCTTACCTGGTATTCCACGGGGAAAAGGTGGTTCTGCACCCCAACTGGAAGTTCCTTCCGAAGGCTGTGTCAGATTTTCACCTTAACCAGGTGATTAATCTCCTGATGTACTTTACCAATCATACCTCGGAGGTCGAGCACAGGCTCCATATTCTGGATCTGAGGTGCGCACTCTCATATTATAAAGCGCATAGGGCTGGAGTTCAGGGAGAGGTTTGCCAGCTGTTTGTCCACCTGCGCTGAAGCCGCACCTGGCAGACCTGCAGCCAGGAGGATGTTTGGCAGGTGGATCACATCCTGCATTGATCTCTACTATAGGTTTGCAAGTAGGGAGCCTCCTGGATGGCTAAGGGCTCATTCTGCCCGCCATACCACTGCGTCGGTGGCCACTTCTAGGGATGTCCCTATCCAGGAAATCTACAGGGATGCCACCTGAAGGTCAGCACGTAACCTTCATTTCCCATTATCACACGGACCTCGAGTCATGCGGGGAGGCTGGTTTTGGGGCCTCAGATCTCCAATCCTTATTTCCTAAGCAGGGGATGTTTACCTTGCCTCACTCCTCCCGGAGAACTGTTAGGAATCTGCCAGAAATGTGGATAGAATATCATATCCACATCCCTAGAAAAACAGGTTACTCACCTGTAACAGTAGATCTTCCACGGAGTGGTCTCTTGCAGTAGGTAATACACTTGGGATGTCACCAGAGGTCGCTGTGGTGCACAGCAGCTCTTCTAGCAGTCTTTTGCGTGGGCCGACCACACATGACATCAGTTTCCTGTTTCCTATATAGGCATGGGCGGTCCCTGGTATCATTAGTTGATTTTTCCGACCTCTTCAGCTCGCACTTAGCAGCTAGAGCAACTTCTGAACAAGCAGTCTGACGAGAAACATTAACAAAGATTCTACAAACAAGAAATTGTCTCCTGTGGAGACGCAGGGGGGCTCATCCCAGGAGCTTCCCATCTACTGATTCTGCATCTCGGGCACACATAGCAGGAGTACCCCTCCTCAACTTCTGTGCCCCCCTTACTCATTGACATCCACCAACCGTCAACGATGCATCTATATTATCATTGACGGCCATAACCATCAACGATGCATCCATATTCTCATAGACAGCCACCAGCCATTGACAGTGCATCCATATTTTCATTGACTGCCATCATCCGTCGACTATGCATCTGTATTCTCATTGACAGCCATAACCGTCAACGATGCATCCATATTTTCATCGACAGCCATCAACCATGGTTGATGCATCCATATTCTGCCTACTCATCGACAGGAAGTTTTCACTCCCTCTTCGATGGCACTTCCAGCACTTTAAAAAAGGCAGTCCATAAATAACACTTTTTGGGTTCCATCAACGTCACAGAGTGAGAGAGATCCTCCTCCACCTCTCTACCTTGCAGCTTGTCACAGCCAACTCTCCAGGTGTCCCTCCGTTGATGATGGGAGCTCATGCACTCTGGTCGACAGCACTATCCTGCACATTAATGGCAGTTCAAAATGAACATTATATAGGTTCAGCTGGGGTTCCAACATCGAGGACTCCTCTCCTGTCGCCAGCTCCTTCAAATATACCAATAATTCTTCTTCCCCTGCGGGTCCGTGGTCGAGGGCCTGCAATCTTTAGGGGAAACCAGTGGCTTCAAACAACATGAAGTCTTGCTATATTATGGCATATGCAGTGAGTCACAACCTTCGAACTGCTCCAGAGGTGAAAGAGTTAACTTTCCATGCCAGGCATGGAACGCTGAGCTCGAGCTCAGTTGGGGCCCTGATGGGGTTGCCAGGGCCGATTCCCAACTTCCTGTAGGGGGCAGGCTGGCTTACTTTGTCCAGGACTGGGAGTCTCTGACATCAGTAAGTGGGTCCTGGAAGTAGTAAGCCAGGGACTGGTTCTCAGCTTCAAAAAGTTTCCAAAGATGAGAACCAGATCCTTTCCACCTGCAAATCCACCAGAGACACTTGCCCTAGAGGCAGAGGTCTCTTCCCTCCTGGCTCTCAGAGCTGTGGAAAGGGTTCCACCCCTACACCAGAGCAAAGGGTTGTACTCCAGGTACTTCCTTACCCCAAAAAAGACAGGAAAATGGTGGCCCATCCTGGATCTCAGATACTTAAACAAGCACCTTTTAAAACCAAAATTCAAAATGGTGACTCTGGGAATTATTCTACCCTCTCTAAGGCCAGGGACTGGCTAGCGTCCCTGGACCTCAAGGATGCCTACTTCCATATTCTCATCAGAAGCTCCCATCGAAGTACCTCAGGTCTCGAGCTGCCCTCAGGCCATTATCAGTTCAGAGCAATGCCCTTTGGCCTCACCTCTGCTCCAAGGGTATTCACAAATGCCTGGAGTAGCAGTTGCTTCTCTAAGAAGGCAAAGATTGCCATCTTCCTTACCTGGACGACTGGCTCATAGTGGGCCAGTCCCAGAACAAGTCAAGTTACACCTACAGATAACTCAGCAACTGCTCACCTCTCTAGGTTTCCTCTGAATCTCTCAAAGCTGTTCTAGAGCCTGTCCACCTTCATAGGCGCGAGAACTGAACACAAAAGCCAGAGCCTTTCCTTCCTTTGGACAGGGCAAGGACCCTGGTATCTCTGGCCTCCTCATTCACCCCTGCAGGTGTCACCAGCCAGCAAGGCATTTTCTACAGCTCCTGGGGCACATGGCTGCTTCTACAGCAGTAGTGCAGGAGCCAGATTTCAGCTGAGGGATATTCAGTTCCACTTGAGAGCCTTTTGGTCTCAAAGGAAAGATCCTCTAACCAAATTGATCCCAGTGACTCGAACCCTGATCCAGGCCCTACAGGTGGTGGCAGGATCAGAGCAATCTCAGACAAGGGGTTCCTTTTGTCACTCAGTCTCACTCCTTAATCCTTACTACAGATGCATCCCTATTGGGGTGGGGAGCTCACATGGGCGACCTCACCACCCAGGGGTTGTGGTCCCCTCAGGAGTCTCTGCTCCACATCAGTCTGTTGGAACTCAGAGCAGTTTTTCTAGCACGTCAGGCTTTTTACAGATCTGTTCAGAACAAAGTTGTACTGGTCAGAACAGACAACACCACCACAATGTGGTACATCAACAAGCAAGGGGGCACTCGGTCTACGGCCTTGTGCACCGAAGCAATGAAGTTGTGGGGTCTGGCTTATTCCCTGAACACCTCCCTTACGACAGTTCTTCCTCCCCAGGCAGGGACAATGTCCCTAGCAGATGCTCTCAGCAGGATTTTCCAGGGCCATCACGAATGGTCACTAGATCCCTGGTCCTGGAGGTGGTATTTGCCAGATGGGGCACCCCGCAGAAAGATCTGTTTGCAGCCCCAGACAATCACCAACTTCCCCTTTTTTACTGCAGACCCCCAGTGTTGGGCTCAGTCCCTCCAGATGCCTTAGTTCTCAATTGGGAAGGGAAGTTTCTCTATGCTTTCCCCCCCTTTCCCTCTTCTGTTCAAAAGTGCTAGTCAAAATCAGATCTCAACCCTGCAAGATGATCCTGATTGCTCCAGATTGGCCCAGACAACCCTGGTATCCACTTCTTCTGTCCTTAGCAGTCCATCTTCCCAGGAATCACAACCTGTTAACCTGTGCTCAGGGGAGGGTTTGGTACCCGAACCTCAAATCTCTCAATCTCAAGGCCTGGCTCTTGAAGAGTTAGAGTTTGCTGGTTTACACCTGTCCCAAGGTGTAATGGATATCCTGAAGGCTTCTAGAAAACCTTCTACCAGGGCTACTTATAATTCCAGATGGAAAAGATTTTCCATATGGTTCTCTGGAAAGCATATTTCCCCAGAATCTGCTGATTTACCCACAGTCCTGGATTACATGGTCCACTTAAATACCTTGGGGCTGAGACCAGCTACCCTAAAAGTGCATCTGGCAGCTGTGTCTGCTTTTATTTCAGCAGGTAAGCCCTCTTCTCTTTCAGCTCACCCTGTATTCTCCAAGTTTTTCAAGGGATTGCTTCACAGCAACCCTCCATTCAGGGACCCTGCCCCTGCTTGGGACCTTAATGTTTGCATTGCTCAGATGATGCAACCCTCTTTTGAGCCTTTGTTCTTCAACAGAGCTTAAGTACTTGACTTGGAAAACTGTGTTTCTGGTAGCAATCACTTCTACCAGATGCATAAGTTAATTACAAGCTTTGTCAGTGGAGCCTGATTTTATCTCCTTTCATAGAGATAAGGTGGTCCTCAGGACTAACAGGAAGTTCTTGCCTAAGGTGGTTTCAGATTTCCACCTTAATCAATCTATGTCTCTTCCTGTGTACTTCACTGACCATTCCTCCTCTGGCGAGAGGAGGCTGCACAGTTTAGATGTCAAAAGAGCCCTTAGCTACTACATAGAGCGTACCAAGGGTCACAGGTTAGACTCCCTCCAACTGTTCCTCACTTATGGCGAGGTTGGTAAAGGGAAACCAGCCACTGTAAGATCCATTACCAGGTGGATTGTCTCTTGTATCCAATTTTGTTATGAAAAACTGGGTAAGGTTCCACCCTCAGGCCTGAGGGCTCACTCTACCAGAGGTACAGCTGCTTCCCTGGCTCCTGCCAGGGACATCCCTTTTCTAGAGATATGTCAAGCATCTACCTGGAAAACAGTTCATACTTTTACCAAGCATTACTCCCTGGATATCCAGGCTAGGAGTGATGCTCGATTTGGCACAGCTGTGCTTCAGAGCCTATTTCCCAAGTAGGTTCTGTCCCTCCTCCATGGAGGTACTGCTTTGTAATCTGCATATGTAATAATATAGCAAGACTTCATGTTGTTTGAAGAAAAAATGACTCACCTTAGTAATGTCAGTGTCAGTGGCTCAGTAGGTAGCACACTTGCCTCTGAGACCGGGAGATCAGAGGGCTGTGGGTTCGGTTCCCACATCTGGCACTTGGGTTAATAGCCCAGTACTGACACTGTAGTGCAGCATGAGGGGTGCTGCACTTCTGAGGTCCCGTCTTTCGGATGAGATGTTAAACCGAGGTCCATCTGCCTGGATTGGTGGTAGTTCAGGTGGATGTTAAAGATCCATGCACTTATCAAAAGAGTAGGGAAATTTTATTAAACAAGAAACACAACATCACATAAAACAAAAGTTCCACAGTTAAATCAGAAAAAATACAAAATCATGTCAAAGTATAAAAAGCGAAAGGTTAACCAAATGAAAAATGATTCCATAAATAATTAACATAAGATTTGGAATATTTTTCCATCCTGTAAACGAAAGAACATGTAATTCAGAATCAACAGCAGATACAATTGAAGAAAAATCTGTTTATTGTTGTAGCACAAAGTGACAACGTGTTGCCATAAAAATATTGTAAAGGCAAAAAACATTCAATGTACTTCCATGATATTGTTCCATCCACCAGAATAATCACCCAATACTAAAGTATGATAAGAAATAGACCGTAACTGGGACAGATTCCAGTGTAAAGCTGCAAATTCCCAAAATCTGGACTATCTGGACAATCAATGAAGAAATGAGACTTCTCTTCACATCGACACAATCATGTTTTAAGCAATACTGTTCAGTCACTGGTTTATATTTAAGGTTTCCTTTCACTCCTAAGCGACCATGAGCAGAGATCCAAATGATATCCCAAGTCTTAACAGGAATCCTATTATCAGTTAGTTTACTGGATCGTATTTCATATTCGATGGAGAACAGAGAGGAAAAAGTAATATTACTTTTTGTAAATCATACACAATAAAATCATAGAAGGATTTCCAGTCAGAAACACAATTTTTGTAGTGGAATCTGCCACTGAAACAGTTTTTAAGAGTAGAAAGGCCATACTTGGGATGTCATCTGACAATAAAACCCTAGGTGGAAAAAAGGGACCATTTAAAAAATATTTGTGCCATAAAGATTTAACCTAAAATGCCATGGCAAAGAACGTCTTGCCAAATAAATGAGAAAAGAAAATTAAAATGGAATGAAAGATAATAGGATTTACCATATGTAATCCACCATCTCTATATTTGAGGTACGTATATTCCTCTTCACAGGGTTCAGTCTATTTCCCAGAGCATCTGAAAAAATACTATATATCCTAGTCTCCAGGGCAAAAGGGGTGGAAAAAGATGGCTTAAATAAAGGAAAATGGTAATACAAATTTCTTAATAATCAAACCCTTTTCTTTTTCCAAACTTCCAATGTTTCCACTGATTAATTTTAAGTTCACCAACTCCTATCTGCTTTTCCCAATTATAAACCTCCATGTGTTCTACCCCAAACCAGGCGCCTAACATTTTTGAGGCCCGGTTACTAAGGAATACCAAAACAATCAGACAAATCCGGAACCATTTTTCCCAATTGTAAAACAAAGCTTTTTTTTAATATTAATAGAAGCCCCAGAATACCGACCAAACAAAAAAAAGAATTCTAAAGCTTTTTGCAAAGAAGATGTATCTGCTAAAAGAAGCGTGACATCATCTACAAAAGCAGTTACTTTTACTGTTTCTCAGTGAGGTAAAGGAGCAATACCTTTGATGGAGGTATCATAAATAATATGTCGAATAATTGGGTCCAAAGTGAAGGTATATAATAACGGACTCAAGGGACATCCCTGCCTGACACCTCGAGAAATATTTATCTTGTCACCCATTAAGCCATTAACTATTGGAACAGAAACTGCAGAGTCATATAATTGAGAGATCCACTGTACAAAAATATCAGGGATACCATAGGCAGATAAAACAAAATATAAATAGGAATGACTAACAGCATCGAAAGCTTTAGACTGATCTAAGGTCATAACTAATGCAGATGCATGTAAGCAGGGCTGACTAGCAAAAGGTCCCTAATTAAAAAAGGTTATGTTGTATTCCTTTATGTTTAATAGCACAAGTTTGTGCAGGTGAATTAAAACTTCAGCTAGTTTCTCCAACCTATTATGTAGAATTTTTGATACAATTTTATAATCACTATTTAATAAACAAATTGGTCTCCAATTTGAAAGAATCGCTTTGTCTCCTTTCTTATGAATGAAGGTCATTAAAGACATAGTAAAATCTAGACAGGAAATCCCAGGTGACAGATAAGAATTAAACACCATAGGAAGAAAGAAACCCATGTAAACCATGCATTTTTTATAAAATTCACTAGGGATTCCATCTATCCTGGGAGAAGACCCAGTCTTTAATTGTTTAATGACCTCCACTACCTCTTGTGACGAAATGGGTTGTATTAATGACTTGTGAGGTCACCTGAAATGCTAGGAAGAGAAGAAAATCGATCTTGGAAAAGAATCCGTGAAAGTACTTGTGGGATGAAAACAGTTCTGAACTATAATTCTGAACAATGTGAATATACCTAAATCAGAGGTAATGACTTCATTGTTTGAATTAAACAAACCTGTCATTAGAGTATCCTGTAAGTGTGCTTTACAAGCCTGAAAGGATCAGCCATTGGAGAATTTTAATATTAAAACGAAATTCCAAGTCCAAAGATTTAGCTCTATTATATTGATATTTCTTCATTTGTTGTTTAATGTTTTTAATTTGGGAGAGGAATAAGTCATGGTTTTTGGGGAAGACAATAGTCTGTATAATTGATTTCTATGGACCAAATATTTCCTATAATTCTCATCTACTTTATTCTTGCCCCAGGTTTGAAACAAGTGTCTAATTTCAGATTTAACATGCTTCCACCATTCATAAGAAGAGGAAAATAAATCTAAAGTAGAGAATTTGCAGCTAAGAAAATTCCAATTTAGAGAAATAGGCTGATTCAGATAAAAAGGAAGTATTTAGCCTCCACCGTTGTATAAAGGAATACAATCTAGGTGGAAGGTGTCGCATTGATAAAGTACAAAATAATATATGATGGTCTGAGAATTCTGAAGGAAACACAGTGCAAGATAAAATCTGAAAATAATATGAAATAAAAAACACGTCAATCCTGGTAGCAAATGTATGCCTATGATAAGTTTCACCACCTTTTGGATGCAGACTTCGAAAGGCATCCGTAAGCCGAACATCCTCACAGTTTCTAGTAGAGCATTAGAGTCACAGTAAATCTTTTTCCTCCAGTTTACTAAGGTGGATGTCAAGAGAACAATTAAAGTCCCTCCCCATATTAAATGTTTTTGTAAAAGATAGGGTTTTATTTCTGTGAATAAAGCAATCACGGCCTGTTTTAATTTGTGGGCCATAGATATTGACAAGACGAAAAAATCCCCCATAGACAATCCAAAATGAGAGCTCTACCAGGTGATAAATCAATAACTCGGATATTTTAAAAGAGATTACCAAACAATATAGCTACCGTCTCAACTTCTGAACCAAAAGACCAAAAGATGGACCACTAGTCCATTGTCTTTTAACCTGCTTTTCTTCAGAATAGAAGACAACCTGGTTTCTTGCAAAAAATTACATCCAGTTTTAAAGATGCAGGTATGAAAATAGATATCTGCCTGTGAAATGTTTTCAGGCTACACACATTAAAGGAGGCAAATTTCAAGGAAGCCATGAAAATATTTAAATACTATTTTTTTGGCTTACTTTTCTTTTTTTTTCCTTTTTTTCCTTTTATAGCTTTTGCAAGTTCCGTAGACCTACTTTCTTCTTCATCAGTCACAATTTCTGAGAGATGAGAAGTCTCAGACTCTATGTCTGAATCTCCAACCTCATCTTGAAGGGGTGAAAAAAAATTCTCGGTCACCAACGGACTAATTTGAGTTTGTTTTAATGATGCTCTAGTAAACCTCCTGCTTTTTACAATCTCAGAAGGGGGTTGCATAGAAGAAGCATGGGACTGCTTGTCCCCTGATTGAGGAGAGGCCTTTTCTGAAGTAACCTGAAGGTCATTAACAACAGGTGATGCGGTTTAATTATCAGTTACCAAAGGGTAAAACAGACTCTTGCCGTGGGGATGGAAGAAGCCTTCTCATGCAAATTCTGAATTTTAGATTGGGCTTTACTAAGTAAGCTATCCTGGACTAATCCATCTGAACAATTATGCTAGCCTAAGGGCACTGATGAAAGCGTGTCCTTTTCTTCACAAAGATTACACTGAAAATATTTGTTACATTGTCTACAGAATGTCCAAACCCCACATAAAGGACATTTCATCATATCACAGACACTGCTTATATGGGTTCTATCCCCACATTTGTAACATGCCTTTGGTTGTCCTCCATAGAAACACACACCCTATCTTTCCTAAAAACTATTAGGCAAGTGAACAATTTCGAATTGACTTGTAACAACTTAACTTTAAATTTCCACCTCCCGTCCAAATGCCCTCAATATCCAGAATTGCTTCCAGGTGGACCCAATACATCACATTTAGATTGCAACCAACGATAGATATCACTCACATTTACACCTCATTCCTGAACATAATCGTGATAAACCTAATCAGAGGTCTAGTTAAGGTATAGCAAAAAGAGTAACCATACAGGGTGATTTTTTGATTTGCATATTATCCCAAATGTATCCATAAGGGCAGTGGTTGAAAACTTATATCAACAGAGTCCTCTCCAGAAACATGTATAAGAGCATAAATGTCCTTTGCACAAAATCCCATTGAGGTCTTCAAAAGCTGTTTAAAGATACAATATTTGTCAGGATGTTCTTTTTAGGCCACCTCTATATTTCAAGCGTACAGCATTATGACGAGGGGCTTGTTCCAGCTTGGATTTAAATAGGTCAGACATTGTGGGTTTAGGATTCTGACCTAAGGAATGTTTGTCAGGCATACTAGTAGTTGTAGTACTGGCTAAAGGGATGGAAGTCTCTCCATTACATCCTCCCCACCTTCCCTCGAAGTAGATGGTAGGGTGATCGCTTAGAAAGGGATCCAGTTTTCTTAGTACCTGATAGTGGAGTCACGACAGGTCAGGTATCAATCTCCGATTCGGATCGTTTCAACCAGCCTCAGCATGAGAGCAACCTCCTCCGACCAGTCCGTTGAGCTGTTCCCCGTTCCTCCTTCCTGTAACCCGAATTGCTGTTGCACTAAATGCGTCGTGCGCGGTCCAGCGTTACATGCTGCCCTCCCGGAAACCTCCTCCTGAAATTTTGGTTCCTGTTGCGGCAATACCGGTATACAAGGCTCCCGATCTCCTGAGTCTTTTGCAGAGGTAGAAAGCTCGACAGAAGGAAAGGAATCCGGAATGAAAGGTACCACAGAAATCAAGTCGGAATGCTGAGACTCGTGAGTTTCACTTGAAAACGTTAAATCTTCGGGCCTGTGTAATGGTTCTGGCTTAGCATTGCCCCCTAGGGCGGTATCCTGGTCATCATGTACTCGCGTACTCCGTCCACCTCCTCCTCCATCCCGACCTCAGGAACGTCTGCCATGTCGGGATGTGACGTCAGCAAGACTCCCCACCAGCCACTGACCAGCAGCCAGGTAGGGGAATTTCCCCGGTGTCCTGGCCAAATTTCCCTCATTCGCTAAAAATACCACCAACAGCTAAAAAATCTGGTTCAAGGTCAGTTGGCATTCATCTGTATGCCCCTCCCTCGGGTCGTGCCTGAAAATAGGCAGGATTTGTCTAGTGCACTTACCGGTCAACAAAAACTAAATAAATAAATGTTGTTTCTTCTATTGGAGTCTTGCTATATTATGACCTCCCCCGCTGCCTGCCCCTCTCAGAACCTCTGTTTTTGGGATGTGGGTGGGCAGTGCAGTGTTGGCACCTAGTAGGTGCCCACCTTGTTGTTTTTCACCCCTCCTTTTTTGGGGTGACTTGGTGTTGTGTTTTTCATTTTTTGGGTCTCTGACTTGAGTCTTTGTTTTGGGACCAAAAAAAGTTTTCTTATGTTTAGTAGCCAGTTGGCCAGTGTAGGTTTACAGCTTCACACAGGACCTCAGTGAGTTTAGCTCGTAAAGATCTGACGGTTTGAGTTTGAAGAACAACAGACAGAGTTTCAGCCGAGTCGAGCTCAGCGTTCCATGCCTGGCATGGAAAGTTAACTCTCTCACCTCCGGAGCAGTTCGAAGGTTGGGACTTACTGCATATGTCATAATATAGCAAGACTCCAATAGAAGAAACATTACTAAGGTGAGTAATTTTTTCTTATGCCATGCTTACTGCCCCTCCACCTTCTTAGGTGGATACTCACAGGGGTTAGGCGGATAGAGATCGGGACCCTGGTCTTTTCCACCCCGGGGCAAGACCTGTTCAGGCTATGCGTCAAACCTAACACCCCCAATATCTGAAGGACCTGGATGTTACTACTGTAGTACAGCACATCTTGCATGCCATGCGTTACTCCCAGCCCTCCGACACAGGAGAGCAGGGCAACCCTCCATGATCTCCTACTCCTCCGCCTAAGAGGTTTTATGGTGACAGGGATACTTTACCAGCCTAGTCAACCTCTCTATATATGGAAGACTATTTACCGCATGAACAAGACCCGGTTGATTTCACCGGTGCCCTTGAAGATGAGGAGTGCCACAAGCTGGATTTCCCTCCACAATCTCCTTTTTAGAAAATATTTTCCTTGAATGAGGACCTGCCTAGATTCCGCCATCTCTCCTTCTGATGACCCTTCTTTTCATAAAAAGATGGTTCAAACCCAATAAGTCATGGGATTGTCTACTGTAGAACATGACAAACATTGTAAAGATATGGCAGAATATCTTAAACTACCCAAGGATCCTGTTTTTGTGGTTTCCCCACTAATTCAAGCTATCGGAATACTGTGCTTGCCGCCTGACACCAGTCTTCAGCTACCACAGCTGTTCACCACAAGGCGGATCACATTTATTAAGTTTTTCTGGATCATCCTTTCCTTTCCGCTACCCCTGAAGCTGACTCTGTTGGGATTACTGCCACTCATGATCGTACTAAACGATTTGAACACATGAGCTCCTTACCTCCTGATAAGGAGTCTCAAAGGCCTGACTATCTGGGTAAAAAGGTATTTCCTCCAGTACCATGAAACTAAGAATTCTAAATTACATGGGTCATATGATTAAATACCACTGTACCCTTGGGTCCTCTGCCATTGATGTAGTCAGTAACCTCCCTCCCTCCTTCACAAGAAGGGGAACATTTATTGGCTACAGTGTGAACTAGCAATTCTATTTCCTGACACCTGCTCAGATCGGGATAAGATGCCATAGATACCTCGGCCCGACTATCACTTCTGGCATTTCTTTGTGGCGCCTTGGCTCCTGGTTCACGCTTCAGCTTTTACACCTGATATGCAACACAAAGTAACTAACACCCCTTTTAATGGGTCCAAGCTATTTGGGCCAGGTACTCAAACCTTACTAGATGACCTACAGGCATCAGACAGAACCCTACGTACGGTCCATGGCATGTACCATGCTCTGCATACAACCTATCTTACTCAATCCTCTTCCTATTCTAAAGGAGGTGGGAAATATAGAGGTATCAATAAAGGCGGCTTTAGAGGTTGTACTCAATCCACAAGAGTAGCTTACCTCTGCCTTGAGAGCTCCACCTTACCGGTGGAAGCGGACAGCCAGTGACCCACTAGGGTTTTGCCCTCGACCAGGCCTCAGAAGCTGTGGGCGGTCATTTTGCCCTCCATCTGGAGGCCTGGCAAACGATTACTTCAGACAAATGGGTACTCCAGATTATGCAGAGGGGTCATACTCTGGAATTTATTTCCGACCCCCAACCCCTGGTATATTCATTAAAAGAACCCATCAGATCATATACCCATCCTTCAAGAAGAGGGCTGTCCTGGTCAAACAGGCCATTTGTCCAGTACCCCCCTCGGAACATCAAAAGGTATTCTACTCCAACTTTTTTCTGGTACCCAAACGAACTGGAGACCTCAGACCGATACTGGACCTCAGAAAACTGAACCTTTTCATCCAGTACAAACGTTTTCACATGATAACCTTGAATTCCATCTTGCCAATACTGAAATAGACTTTGTGCCGTAGATATGAATGATGCCCGCCTGCATATTCCCATCCACCCTGCCCACCACAGATTTCTGCACTTCCACCTGCTAGGTCAAAACTACCAGATTCGAGCACTTTCATTAGGTCTCTCTTTGGCCCCAAGGGTGTTCGCCAAATGCCTAACAGTAGTTGCAGCAGCTTTACGAAGAAAAGGGCACTTTATCTTCCCACATCTAGACGACTGGCTAATCAAAGCAGACTCCAGAATGGCTGTACTTTCCTCCCTAGAAGCTACCCTGCAAATGTTTCACGCTCTAGAGATCACAGTCAATTGGCCAAAGTCCAACCCGACTCCAGCTCAGTCTCTCCAATACATTGGAGCTGTGCTAGATGCAAGTTTCAGCCAGAGCTTACCTTCGACCCGCCCAGCTGCCCAAACTTTTGTCTCTGGCATCACATGTGCAAACCCAGAAAACAGTCACAGCCACACAAATGTTATGTCTTCTGGGTCACATGGCCGCCACCATCCCTATGGTGGCATTTGCTCGTCTTCATATGAGACCTATCCAGTGGGCCTTCCAGAACCAGTGGTCTCAAAGAACAGGAAAATTTGAAGACATGATCAGAGTCCCTCCCTCTCAGAAGTCAGGGCTGACTTGAACAGTCAGAACCAATTTATGTCAAGGAATGCCTCTTCAGGCCCCCTCCCCCCAAACACACACAAACGTTAACCACGGATGCTCCCCTGGAAGGATGGGGCACACACCTGGGTCCTTATCAGACACAGGGCAAGTGGACCACTTCTCTCCCTCAACCTTATATCAGTCTCCTAGAGCTGAGGACAGTCCACCTAGCCCTTTAGGCATTCCAGCCTCTCTTGACTCTAGGACTGTTGCTGATCCAGTTAGACAACACTGCAGTGGTTTTCTACCTCAACAAGCAAGGAGGTACTCCAGTCTTCAACCTCTTGACTCAAAATCAAGGAACCTTGTTGCATGCCAACCTGAAGGTTCTACACCTTCATGCTTGGCTCCTGAGGGTGCTTTCATAGCTAGATTACAAGTATCCTCTCCTGTTGCCAATATTCTCTTGGCCTCACTTAACCAAGCAACCAGAGAAATGTATAACTCCAAATGGAAACACTTTTCCATATGGGCTGCTGCTTGATCATTGGATCCCTATTCCTGCCCACTGATGAAAGTTCTAGACTACGTGGCCCTGCTGTCCAAGTCCAGTTTGAGCTATTCCTCCATCAGAGTCCATTTGACCACTATTTCGGGCCTTCCATGAACCACTAGATGGCAGATTACTGTACTAACATCATCTAGCCAAAATGTTTTTTTAAAGGAATGCTACATATCAAACCACCTATTAGTTGACCCACTCCTCCATGAGATCTCAATTTTCTAATAGAGAAATTAACTCTTCTGCCTTTTTGAACTGGCGGCCACTTGTGACCTCCATTTCTTTTTTTTTTTTTTTTTTTAACATTGCTCTTTTTGCCACCTTCCCTCCCTCGTCACTCCAGTCATTCAGAGCCCCTGCATGCCTTGCAACCTCGCCTTCCCAACACAGGAGTCTGTCCCTAGAGTGATCACCCCCTCAGCCTTAGGTACCCCGGATAAACCCCCCCCCCCGGGTGGGGCGAGGAGAGGTCCTCCTTACCTTCTCCCCGGACAACAGTGGAGCAGGTGGTACACAGCAGAGTCTGCTTTGTTGATGTTTGCCGATATGTTCGGTGCTAGAGGGGCCGTCACCTAGGAGTGACGGGCCATTTTCCCTTGTTCTGTTCCCCACAGTCATCGGCACTCTAGGAGAGCCAATTGGGAGGTATGCGTAATGACGCAACGTCTCCCAGAGCTCTCGGCTAATGCTGCCCCTTCCCCTTACATGACCCAACCTGCACTGCCAACCCCGGGTTCACCCGAAAGATGACAGTAGAGCAGCGGAACAGGCACAGAACCCTCCCTAAGAGAGGGAGAGCCGCAGTTGGGCACTCAGTCCCTCTCACCCCCGCTGACCCCCGGCGGCCCGAGCTCGTCGCCGGCATGGAGCGAAGTGTGGCATCCAGCGCCTCAACCCTCAGCACCACCAGGCTGACCTCCTCCATTTCCTTTTATGTCAAATCTTATTCCTAGTGGCTGTCACCTCAGCTCGCTGTATTTCCAAGCTTCATGCCCTCATGTGTAGGGAATTTTACTTAATTTTTTACAAAGATAGGATGGCACTTCATACCAACCCTTCCTTCCTTCCTTCCTAAATTGGTGTCTGAACACACACTAAATCAATCCCTGGAGTTACCAGTATATTATCCTGAATACTCCGACCAAGGTGGACATCTGTCACACATCTTAGATGTCCATGATATATTGCGTTACTATACTAATCAAACAAAATCGATCAGAAATGCAACAAACTCTTACCAGGACCTGTCCAAGCCCTTTCCATTAGAGCTATGGCCACTACTGTGGCTTGCTTTAAAGGAGCCTCCATTTCAGATATCTGCAATGTGGCCACCTGGTCACAATCCATACGTTTACGAAGCACTACAATTTAGATATTGCTTCACGCCGTAGGGACGGCCTTTGGCCGAGCAGTCCTAAAAGGCCTTCTGTCATAATGTCCACCCATCTCGGGTATACTGCTTGGAAATCATCCCAAGTGTATTATCTACTGCAAGAGACCATCCATGGAAGATATATAGGATAGTGCATGACTGCCAGTTAACAACAGGGCTATTTTTTCACCGAGTTGGTACTATGACGACAGATTACCTTGAGAGCACAGCTCGAGAGGTAATCAGTCATATTACCAACGAGGAGCAAGAACAGCCCTGCCGTTAAATGGTACGTGTGCACTGTTCTATATAGTGTATAGTGGAACGTCATTGCCTCAAAAAAAAAAAAATTACTACATCTTTCTTTCTAAAATAAGACTGTCAGATTGCTGCTGAAGGACACCATGTGTGATGTCCACACTGCAGCAGAACGGAAAGTTGTTCTGCTGTCCTGCGGACATCACTTTTGGTTCTGCTGCACTACGGACGTCACTATTGCAGCAGAACATTTTGAGAGCGCTAGATTTCAGTGAACAACAGCGTTCCACTATACACTATAGTACAGTTATGTAAGAACTTACTGTAACAGTAGATCTTTGAGGAGTGTCTCTTGCAGTAGGTTCAATCCTGCCCTGCCCCCATCCTTCTCTAGGAGAACAAATTCTGGTCCACTGACTTTGGGTTGGGATACCTTTGGTACCTCGGGATCTTCTTCGAGATACAGCTCTTGCAGCAGGTTACACCATTAGGACTGTAGCCGGCAGGCGTCAGGACCCCACGGAAATCTTCTAGCTAGCAGTCTTCAGCGGGGACCGCCTCCAACGTCTGTCCTGCCCCCAACGTCAGGCGTAGTACATAAGGAGGTGGTCCCGCCAGAATCCCCAGTTCTTTCCCGCCGTCGACTTGCAGTTCTCGACCCTCCGGTCAGTGTCTAGCGCGCAACGTTTGGAAAAGTTCTTTTTTTTCCGTTTCTTCGCAAGAAACTTCTCCTCCTTCAATTGTCTGCCATCTGATGTCCTCACCAACATCCACGGAGGGCCATCTGTCTAAGTGTGCCTGCGGGAAGCAAATTCCCTTCAAAGATCCACACTCTACCTGCATGCGGTGCTGAGGCCTGGACCACGACACCCGGGCCTGCTCCTTTTGTCAAGGCTTCAACAGTCTGACCCGGATCCGTCATCAGAAGACCCTCCAAGCTTACCTTCTGGAAGAAAGATTGGAGGCCATGGAACCTGCCTTCAAGGGGGAATCTTCCGAGAAAGCCTGCAGGCACCTCGAAAAACACAGGGAGAGGGTGAGATCTAGATCCCCTTCTAGGGCCTCAGACTCCCGCAGCTCCAGCTCCCGGTCCGACTGCTCTCCATCCTGGGCCCGCTGTCAGCCTCCCCCGGTCACGGTCAAGTCTTCCTCCGGTTCCTCCACTCTGCAGCCTCTTAAGACCTCCAGGCCTCCTCCTTCCTCGTCTAAGGCCTCGCCGAGGTCAGGGGACCGCCATCACCACAAGTCCGGCTCCCGCCACTCTGCTCCCAACGTCCGGTCAGTCTCCTTGCCTCCTCCCCCCCAACGGAAAACCAAGGAGCTGACCTCACTCAAACGGACGTCGGATCCGACGTCGGCCCACCCGACGTCGGCCAAGCACCACCGGTCCAGAGACCCGACGACTGCCAGACGCTCGTCGCCGGCCAGGCCCTCACCACCGTGGATGCGGAGCCGGGACGGACGCCCATTCCAGCAGATGAAGGAACTAGCGCCACCTACCGGCGACCAGAGGCGCTCACGAGGAGTCGGCCCAGCCCGAGGACCAGGCGGGCGTCCCCGGTCCTGTCGAGCCCCCGAGGGAACCCTCTCCTGAACCAGAGACCCCCGGGGGGCCGACGACCGGCCTGTCGTTGGGCCTGAATATTGCTGAGGTGAAGGAGTTATTCACTTTCTGGTGGGACACCATTAAAAAGGACGTGGTCTCCACACCCTCTCCTCTTCCTCCTCCTCCTCCTCCACCACCCGTGACTCCACCGGCCCCAGCGCCCCCCACTCCATCTGGGGCAGCAGGCCGAGTACCTTCCCCCCCAGGATCCTGTTGAATCTCCTAGGGGCAGACCATCAGACAAGAGGAGACCTCCATCCAGATCTTCTTCAGGGTCACCCAGTCCCAAGAGACCCAGAGACGCCGCTACTCGCCGTCGACGGAGGACTCTGGATCGGACTTCTTGGGTAGATCCAGATCCCCTTCTCCCATCAGCGTCCCCTCTCCGGACCCACGTGAACTCCCAAGATCTCCTCTGGATGACCCATTGTTCTCAGAGATTATGAGGCATATCCAGGAGAACATGGGCTGGGACGCAGAAGACCTTGACCCCGAGAGGCTACGCTTTGCGCGTTATCTTCGGCAAAAGGACCCAAAGCCTGTGGTGGTACCACCCTTGGTGGAACACTCCGTGGAGCGTCACCAAGGCAGCGTGGAAGCGTCCACACTCGCTCCCGGCAATGCCGAAGAAGGCTGACCGCCTGTAAAGGCCCTTAGGAGGACCAATGCCATGAATCTCATCCTCTGGCCGATTCCCTGGTCATCACAACCTCACATGACCGGTCCCAAAGGCCACAACATCTGAGCACCCTGCCACCGGACCCGGGGTCCAAGCAATTGGACACGATGGGTAGGCGCACGTACGCAGCTGCGACCTGCGCCATTAGGTCCCTCAATTATCTTACCCACATGGTCCAGTTTCAGAACGCCTTGTGGGAACAGGGACAGGAGCTGACAGAAAAGATGCCAGAAGGTGAGCAGAAAGAAGAGCTACTCCAGCTCCTCCGCACGGGTTCAGACGTGGGAACCCAGGTGCTTCGAGCTGCGTATGACTCCGCGGACTCCTCGGCCAGAGCGGCAGCCTCAGGTGTATGCCTCTGGAGACACTCATGGCTCCGTGTCTCCGGATTCACCCCGGACGTCCAGAAGAACATTGTGGACGCCCCCTTTCATGGCGAAGTTCTCTTTGGTGAGCCTCAGAGAAGGTCATCAGCCAAGCTTCAGGAGGCCGGGAAGGCCGTGAGATCTGTCCAGGCCATGTACAGATTCGGGCCCGGTTCCTTTCATAGGAACCAGAGCCGTTTTCGCGGCTGGACTCGGAGACAACAGTCCCGTTCTGGCCCGCAACAGAGGGGCTCCTTCTCCCGGAAAGCCCAGGGTACGTTGTCCTCAGGCAGAGGCTAATGTCCCACCAAGTTGGCCCAACCTGCAGGACCCACAGCTGCCACAGCATGACTCCTTCCCAGCCCCCGGCCCCTCAGGATCAACAGGACACCAAGGTTGGGGGTCGTATTGCAGACCACCTGCCAGGGTGGCAGTCGATCACCACCGACAGGTGGGTACTCCAATTGGTCGAAGAAGGCCACTTTATAGAGTTCACAGACAAGCCACCCACAAGGCCTCCTCTGCTCTCCAGCTACTTGGGTCAGCACAGATTGCTTATCAGGCAAGAAATACTCACGCTTCTGCACAAAGGAGCCATGGAGTACGTCCCGGGGAACCAGAGAGAAACAGGCTACTATTCCCACTTCTTCCTGGTTCCAAAGAAAACAGGGGACCTCCGTCCAATCTTGGACCTCAGCGACCTCAACATGTCAGTGGCTTACAAACGGTTCTGCATGGTGACCCTCCAGGGCCTTATACCCATGCTGAAGAAGGACGCATTTCTGGCATCGCTGGACATGCAGGACGCTTACGTGCACATCCCCATAGCTCAAGCGTACAGGAGGTTCCTGCGCTTCGAGTTTCTCAGCCACCACTATCAGTTCCAAGCGCTTCCTTTCGGGCTGTCATCGGCCCCCAGGGTCTTTACCAAGTGCGTGGCAGCGTCTCTAAGGAGACAGGGCCACTACGTGTTTCCGTACCTGGATGACTGGCTTCTCATGGCCGCCTCCCAGGAGGCGCTGCTGTTGGCTATCCAGCACACCCAAGCTCTTTTTCAGTCGTTGGGCATACTTATCAATTATGAGAAGTCTCTCCTGGTACCATCCCAGAAGCTGCAATTCATAGGCGCAGTTCTGGACACCGTTCAAGGGAAAGCCTTTCTTCCCGAGGACAGAGCGGAACGCATCAGGTCCCTCCTCAGGGATCTTTCAGCAAAGAAGACCATCCCAGCCAGACTGGTCCTTCGCCTGCTCGGAAATATGGCTGCGGCTATTACAACCATCCCAATGGCAAGGCTCCACATGCGGGTAACCCAGTGGATGCTCAGAGTGCAATGGGACCAGAAGCAGGACCATATGCAGCAGCCAGTCAGAATCACGAGAGCAGTGATTCGGGATTGGCAATGGTGGTTAGACCCAGGGACCCTCTCCGTGGGGGTCCCATTCGTAGCGCCGTCCCCAGAGGTAATCCTCTCCACAGATGCCTCAGGGCTGGGGTGGGGAGCACACCTGAACGAGGTGAGGTATCAGGGTACATGGACTCCTCAAGAAGCCCATCTCCACATCAATATTCTGGAGATGAGGGCAGTCCGGTATGCCCTGCAAGCCTTCCAGTCGGACATTCCACCGAGTACTCTTCTGCTTCAAACAGACAATATGGCGGTGGTGTATTACCTCAACAAACAAGGAGGCATGCACTCCTACCCCCCTCTGCAGGGAGGCCATGAGAGTGTGGGAATGGGTAATTCGACACGGCACAAGCCTGATTGCAGTTCATGTTCCCGGAGTGGACAACACGGTCGCAGACAGTCTGAGTAGCTCCCAGGCCAGAGTCCACGAATGGGAACTTCTTCAGGAGGTAGCAGAGGATCTGTTTCATCGATGGGGCACTCCAGAATTGGACTTATTCACTTCCCCATCCAACGCAAAACTGCCCAATTTTTGCTCGCTAGATCCAGGGCCTGGTGTTTTCTGGCGAGACGCGTTGTCCCTCTCCTGGGCGGGCAGATTCCTCTACGCTTTCCCTCCCTTCCCGTTGATCCAGAGAATCCTTCTCAAACTTCACAGGGAGCATGCAATAATGATCTTGGTAGTGCCTTTCTGGCCCAGACAGATTTGGTTCCCACTTTTGACGCAATTGTCCGGGGAACCTCCACTTCCTTTGCCCATCAGCTCCCATCTGCTGTCTCAAGAGGAGGGTTCGCTAGTCCACCCGGACTTGCGCTCACTGAACCTGCATGCCTGGCTCCTCGAGACATAGCCATTCTGCGACACGGGGTCTCGCAAGAGGTGGCAGAAGTCCTTTCTGCTGCCAGAAAGCCGGCAACGCATGCTACATACGCCATGAAATGGCGTCAGTTTTGCCTGTGGTCTCAGGCACGCAGTCTCTCTCCCCTTTAGACTGCCCAGAAAAATCAGTTCTAGAATACCTGCTTTCCCTCTTTCACTCAGGTCTGGCTTGCTCCTCTATTAAGGTTCACCTCTGTGCGATTTCAGCCTACCATTTCCTGATAGGTCAACACACAGTGACACACAGTGGCACAACTCGATACTTCTCGTGACTTTTTGAGGGGGGGGTGCTCCACCTTAGACCACCCATTAAGGATCCCGTCCCTCCTTGGGACCTGCTCTTTGTCCTGGAGCAGCTCACGCTGCCACCCTTTGAACCTGCCGCAGATTGCGAGCTACGTTTTCTGTCATGGAAAACGTTATTTTTGGTTGCTGTTACTTCGGCAAGGAGAATTTCCGAGCTACATGCCCTTATGTGTAAGGAACCTTATTTAATTTTTCACCAGGACAGGGTGTCCCTGAGGACGAATCCAAAATTCCTGCCTAAGGTGGTCTCATCCCTCACCCTTAATCAGGACATTGATTTGCCGGTGTACTTCCCTAGGTACACCAACAGAGGAGAGGCACTGCTTCACACCCTGGATGTTCACCGCTCCTTAAGATATTACTTGACCAGGACCAAACAGCATCGCAATTCCGAGCAGCTGTTTATTTCCTTCGCTGAGAGGATGTTGGGCCAACCAGTCTCAAAGCAAACTCTTTCTCGCTGGCTTGTCCAGTGCATTTCCTTTTGCTACAACAACAAACAGAAGCCCCTTCCGGGTACCGTCAGGGGCCACTCGACAAGAGGGGTGGCTACTTCCTTTGCAGCACTGCGAAACGTCTCCATTTCGGCCATCTGTGCTGCAGCCACATGGAGCTCAGTGCACACCTTCATTAGGCACTACAGCCTCGACATCGCCTCACGGCGGAGAGCCGGTTTCGGCCTCGCTGTTCTGCAGGGTCTCCTGTCCTAGAATCAGGGTCTCCCAGGATCTCTGTTTTTTGCCTCCTCCCTAGGGCATCTCTAGGCGCCATTGCTTGGGAATCAGTCCTAATGGTGTAACCTGCTGCAAGAGCTGTATCTCGAAGAAGATAGTACAGTTACGTAAGAACTTACCATAACAGTAGATCTTCAAGAACAGCTCTTGCAGCAGGTACCTTCCCGCCCACCATTCCCCCTTGGAGGAGTTAAGTCCTAGCCTAGGTTTCGGCAGAAAGTCCTCAACCTTGAACTTCTGATGGCGGGTCCTCGGTCTCCACTTCTGATGTCATCCAGCAGCCGGAAGTCTCCGGCGGGAGAACTGGGGATTTTGGCGGGACCGCCTCCTTATGTACTACGCCTGACGTCGGGGGCGGGACCGACGTTGGAGGCAGTCCCCACTGAAGACTGCTAGCTAGAAGATTTCCGTGGGGTCCTGACGCCTGCCGGCTACAGTCCTAATGGTGTAACCTGCTGCAAGAGCTGTTCTCGAAGATCTACTGTTACGGTAAGTTCTTACGTAACTGTACTTTCCTCTTGGTCCTCGCTTAGCGAGCTGAATCCAGCGGGTGAACTGAGGATACCAGGGACCGCCCACGGTGATATTGGAAATAGGAATCTGATGTCCTGTGTGGGCGGCCCCTGGTAAAAGACTGATAGAAGAGCTGCCATGCACCACAGTGACCTCTGGCGACATCCCAAGTGTATTACCTACTGCAAGAGACGCTCCTCAGAGATCTACTGTTACAGTAAGTTCTTGTGTAACTGTACTTTCTAGGAGTGATATATGATGTTCATCCACACGAACCCACCTGCCTCCCCTGGCTTTGGCGCACACATCTGCTTCCAGCGAGTAAGATCTGGCGTCATGGAGGAAAGCCAAGGGAGTTACCACCTGTGTAGGTGGGATGATCCAGCTTGAAGACTTTCCGGCAAGCTCTTAAAGAGAAAGGACACTGCCAGAAGTGTGGATGAACATCATATACCACTCCACGAGCTACTGTTACAGGTGAGTAACCTGTTTTTGCTCATCTGTAACAATTCTAGGAATGGTATATGATGTACATCCACACTGACCCACCCGTACTCCCTTGGCAAGTAGCACACCGGTTTTGCTTCCAGGGACAAGATCTGACATTGTGGGGCTGTGCTTGGGGAGTTATCTCCCGGGTGGGTGGAGGAGCCAGCTTGAAGATGTTCCAGCAGGATTTAAAGGGTAAAGGAACACTGCCATAAGTGTGGATGTACATCATATACCATTCCTAGAACTACTGTTACAAATGAGTAACCTGTCTCCCCCACCACCACCCTTTCTGGAAGGAGTGCAGTCTATGGATTCTAGATCCTCCTTCACCGGCTGGCCCCCCAAGCATCCCTGGTCCATTCCCAAACCTGGGTCACTGGCATGACAGGAGATAAGGCGCTCACTACCACAGCCCTCCGCACCATCAGGCCAGCTCTCCCAACTGTTTTGACTTGGGGATAAACTAGCAGACACTCTCTGTGGCACCCCCTTCCCCCCAAATAGTCTGTTTATGCTCCTCTGGCTGAAGCAGGTAGGGCTCCCATCTGTCCTCCACCATTGAACATGTTCTCCAAGCTTACCTGGTCAGCTGAAACCTCCACAGATTCAAACCCCCACCCTGTGGTGTGGTCACAAGAGGGCCACAAAAATATGAAAAATATTACCTTTTTATGATCACTGATGCCCCCCCCCCCACCTCCCAAAAGTTGAGAATTTAACATTGAACTTAAAGGTTTGTTATAGTTCAGCCCAAGGACGAGCCTTCTGAAGTTCATTTTTCATGTCTGTTTTTTAAGTTAACAAAAGTTTAGTTTGTGTTTGTGAGTGTTTGACAGGGTTGAATGTTTTGTGAGCGATGCAAAGGTTAGAGCATGCTAGTTTTGGATGTGTTTAGAGTTTTGGGAGTTGTGGTACTCCTTTTAGCATGCTCCCTTTGACCACCTTTGGAATTTCCTGGGTGGAAGCACTTTATTAAAAGGAGCCGTTTAGGCAATGCACCCTATATTTGAGTAGTTACTGCAGGTATTTCAGAGCTGAGAAGCTAGTGTAGGGACCAAACCATGGGTCCCACCTGGACAGCTACTCACTCTTGATGCTAAAAAAAGACTAATCCAAACAACCTTTCTCCCCCCCTGCTTGATTATGCCAACATTCTTTATAGACACTGTACCAACTCGGTCCTAAGTAAACTTGACAGTCTTATCATCGCAGCTTTGCGGTTTATCCTGGACTTACACTTACATACTCACCACTACCTTCTGTATGAAGCGCTGGGATGGTCCTTCCTTGCCACAAAGAAGCCAAAAAATGCATTGCTCTGGCTCTACAGGGCTCTAACTGATAAGCTGCCGGCCTACATATCCAGTCTATTTGAGCATGCAAAGGGGTCATACAGACTAAGACACTTCACCCTAATCAGCCTTATTGTACCCAGGATAAAAATCCAGCATGGATCGGCCGCAGTTAACTATTCTCTACCTTCCTTATGGAACGATACGCAAAGAACACTAAACGCAAAGAACACTAAAGATGACCACTATTTTGGGTCCCATCACCTTTAAAGCTCTGTTAGTAGGTTATCTGAAGGAACCATGCAACTGTTACAGGTGACTTCTCGCTACTTCCTGTTGCTGCTGGACCCAGCATTCCCATACTGTCTGACATTGCAGCACTTAACATGCTAATTCTAGCCCATGACTTGTAGCACTTTTTTCCCCTAGTTATTACCCTTCTCAACCCTTTTTTTCTTTTCTTCCCTTTTTTCCCCCTTTCCTTTCCCAACCTCTCTTTTATCCCTCCCATTTTAGGGTTACTCTGTGTTACATGAGTACCTTCTAAGAAGCCTGTCAGATCTATGAAATGGGGCTGGAGACTATTAAGCCCGACAGCCTCCCACCAAAACCTCTACCGGTTACGGCTGTGGAACTGGGTCTGGCTCCGAACCCGGACAGGGTAACCACCCCCCACCCTGAGACCAAAACTTGGTTCCTCGCAACCCCACTCAGATGAGGATCGGGGAAGACAGTCTACCTCTCCCTCCCCCAAGAGGGTAGCCAAAAGAAAGGACCACAGATCCAGGTTGAGGAGCCCCAGTTTTTCCAGCTCCTCTGGTAGGCATCGTCAAAAACGCAGGAGGCGCAGATCCCCATCAGTCTCCTCGAATTCCTATCACTCGTCGGTCTCCTCCATCTCGTCCTTTGAGGACTCTTCTTCTGCAAAGCCTGAGAATACGCCCAAGTCACCTCCAGATGACCTGTCCTTCTTGGAGGTCATGCAGCACATTCAGGCCAACATGGGTTTTGGGACCGTGGATCTGGACCCTGAGCGTATGAGGCTTGCCAAATACCTCAAACAGAAGGATCCTAAACCAGTAGTCATTCCCTTCATGGTCAACACCTTTGAGGATGTCACTCAGACCACCTGGAGATGCCCTCACTCTTCCACGGCTGTCCCTGACAAGGCGGGACCATTTGTACAGGGCACCCAAGGAGCAACCCTTTTTAGCTGAGCAGCCCACTGTGGATTCATCTGCCAGAACTAGACTCATAGTGGATTCCCTGCAGGGGGAGGGCCTCAAACAACTGGTACAGCAACCCACAAGAGACAGGGCTATCCTAGATCTAGTACTGACTAACAAAGAAGGGATCACAGATCTCCAGGTAGAAGGTCACCTGGGGGCCAGTGACCATCACATGGTATGGTTCAATTTGGCTACTACATCTAAATCATCCCATTCCAAGGCAAAAATATGGGACTTCAGAGGAGCTGACTTTGATAAGATGGCCAACAGAGTTAAGCTAGCCCTGGCAAAAAGAAACACAGGTGAGGAGGTACAGGCAAAGTGGGCAAGCATTAAGGATACAATACTTGAAGCAACATCCCATTGTGTTAGACAGAAAAGGAAGTGCAAAAGAAGAAGGAAACCACTTTGGTTCTCAAATATAGTAGCAGAAAAGGTCAGAGCCAAAAGGCTGGCCTTCAGAAAATATAAGGGAACACAGCGGGATGAAGATAGGGAGGCATACCAAACTGCCCTAAGGGAAGCAGGTAAGGCAGTAAGGCAGGCAAAGTCCCAAACTGAGGAAACACTAGCACGAACAGTAAAGAAGGTGACAAGATCTTCTATAGATACATTAGTGAAAGGAGAAAGTCCAGAGGGGTATTACTAAGCTTAATGGAGAAAAGGGAGCATGTGAGGAGGAGGACCTGTAAAGGCATCTATCCTAAATAGATACTTTGCTCAGTATTTACTGAAGAGAAGGTAGGGCAGGGCCCACAGCTCAGCATCATGGACACAGGGGGAGGGAGGTGAGCACTACTCCCTTCACAAAGAAAGGGTCCTACAAGAGCTTGCTAAGCTCAGGGTGGATAAGGCAATGGGACCTGATGGCATACATCCCAGGGTACTTAAGGAGCAAAGGAGGAACTAGCAGAGCCATTAGCAGAATTGTTTAGTGAGTCTCTGAGCACAGGAGAGGTCCCAGAAGACTGGAGAAAGGCTCATGTGATCCCACCCACAAGAGTGGTAGCAGGAGGAGGCGGGAACTACAGACCGTCAGTCTTACCTCAGTAGTGGGCAAGATTATGGAGGCACCCTTAAGGAAAGGATAGTGCAACACCTGGAATCCATAGGGTACAGGATCCAAGACAGCATGGGTTTACAAAGGAAGGTCCTGTCAAACTAATCTCATAGATTTCTTTGACTGGGTAACCAGAGTGGTGGACCAAGGGGAGCAGTTGATGTCGCCTACCTTGACTTCAGCAAAGCTTTTGACACTGTTCCACATAGAAGATTGATAAATAAGCTAGGTAGGCTCGGTGGGTGTAATGAGGTCAACTGGGTGGCAAACTGGTTGACTGGCAGAAAACAGAGAGAGTGGTGGTAAATGGTATACAGTCAGAAGAGATGCAAGTCACAAGTGGGGTACCTCAGGGATCAGTCCTGGGGCCAGTCCTATTCAACATCTTCATTAGTGACCTCGCAGATGGACTAGAGGGTAAGGCTTGTCTGTTTGCAGATGACACCAAGATCTGCAACAGAGTAGATGATCCAGATGGGGTGGGCAGAATGAGAAGAGATCTGGATAAACTAGCAGAATGGTCAGAAGAGTGGCAACTGGGATTTAATGCAAAGAAGTGCAAAATCATGCACATAGGGAAGAGAAACCCTGAAGCCACTTATAGGCTGGGAGGGGAGTTGCTAGCAGTCACAAAGGAAGAAAGAGACTTGGGCATCATCATCACTGATGACCTAAAATCATCCAAGCAGACCTCTAAAGCAGTAGGTAAGGCTAGGGGTGTTAGGGTGTATTAGTAGGGGTATCATAAGTCGTAAGAGGAGGTAATAATCCCTCTGTACAAAGACATTGGTTAGGCCCCATCTGGAGTACTGCGTGCAGTATTGGAGGCCACACCTTCACAAGGACATTAACCAAATTGAGGCAGTCCAGAGAAGGGCAACCAAAATGGTGCAGGGACTGCATCAGAAGACATATAAGACAGATTAACGGAGCTCAATATGTATACCCTTGAGCAAAGGAGGGAGAGAGGTGATATGATCGAGACATTTAAACACCTTAAGGGCATAAACAAGGTGAAAGAGTCTAACATGTTTAAATATAAGAAAAATAGCAGGACGAGGACACAGCATGAGATTAGAGGGAGGCCGATTAAGGGGAATGTGAGGAAATTCTTTTTCACAGAAAGGGTGGTGGATGCATGGAATGGCTTACCACAAGAAGTGGTGGCTATGAATACAGTGCAGGGCTTCAAACAGGCATGGGATAGGCATAAGGGAGCAATACAAATGACTATGAATAGATAGGTCACTGACAGAGCAAAGGCCGATGGCACATTTATAAGGTAGAAAAAGAAATGGGCAGACTGGATGGGCCTTGAGGTCCTTATCTGCCGTCAACTTCTATGTTTCTATGTTTCTATGTCATCTCAGCAGCTCACGACCGTTCACAGAGGCCCAAACATCTGATCACCCAGCCTCCAGATAGGGAGGCTAAACAGCTGGATTCTATGGGCAGGAAGGTGTACTCGTCTGCCACCTGTAGCATCAGAAGCCTCAGTTATCTGACTTATATGGTCCAATTCCAGAACGTCCTTTGGGAACAAGGAATGGACAGTTTGCAGGGTGTGCCCGACTGCCCCCAAAAGGCAGAACTTGGCAGACTATTACAGACCTGGTGAGACGTGGGCACGCTTGTGCTTCAGTCTGCCTATGACACGGCGGCAAGGGCAGATGCCATGGATGTTTGTTTACGGTGCCATTCCTGGCTCCATGTGCCTGGGTTCACTCAGGATGTCCAGTCTAACATCCTGGATGCATCCTTCAAAGGCTCCATCGTCTTCGGTGAGGACACGGAGAAGATTATCAACAAGTTACAGGACACTGGTGAGGCTGTCCGCACTGTGCAGTCCATGTGCCACCCGAAACAGAGATATTTTCAAAGGTCTCGTTTTCCTGGCCGAGGGGGGTCAGCGGCCACAACCTCAGCGGGGAGGCTTCAGTCGGAGAGGTAGCCCCAGAGGATCGGTGGGCTCCACCTCTCGTCAGACTAAACCCGCCCACACCACTTTCCTTCCCCCTCTAACAGCCTGACTCGCAAGGCGACTCACCTCTCCATGACGTCTTGTCGGGAGAGGCGGTAGGAGGTAATTTTTTCTCTTTATGCAAAGCCTGGAGAAAGGTGACCTCCAACTAGTGGGTCCTCAAACTCATAAAGCACGGGCACTCTATAGAGTTCGTAGACATTCCACCGGATAGGCCCCCCCCAAATCCCGTCAGTCCGTTGAACATGCAGGCCTGATTCAGCAGGAGATACGGGCTTTGCTTTCCAAGAAGGCCATAGAACCCGATGCCCCAAGCAAGAGGGGAACAGGGTTCTATTCTCACTTCCTCCTGGTCCCGAAGAATTCAGGAGACTTGAGGCCCATCCTCAACCTCAGCAACCTCAATCGGTCTGTCGAGTACAAAAGGTTCAGAATGGTTACTTTTCAGAGCCTGCTCCTCATGGTCCATCAGGGAGACTGGCTAGTGTCTCTGGATATGCAGGAAGCCCACCTCCACATCCTGATAGCCAAACGTCACAGGAAATACCTCCGGTTCGCTTTCTAGGGCAGGCATTTCCAATTCAGTGCGTTGCCCTTCGGCCTCTCGGCTCCAAGGGTGTTCACGAAGTGCCTGGCGGTGATGGCCGCAGCGCTTTGGAGGAGGGGAGACACTGTGTTTCCATACTTGGATGATTGACTCTTCTTGGTCCAGTCCAGGGAACACCTTCAGAGTGCCATTCAGGATACTTGCACTCTCGTTCGGAGCCTGGGGATCGCCATTAACTCTGCAGAGTCGTCCCTGATCCCCTCACAGCTCTCAATTGGATGTGACCCGCACCCTTCTCAGAGGTATACTCCACATACAACCCCCTATTCGCGATCCTGTTGCCCCCTGGGATTTTCTGTTAGTTTTGGAGAAGCTAACCCTTCCTCCGTTTGAACCTGTTGCGGATTGCGAGCTACATTTCCTTTCCTGAAAAACGTTTTTAGTTGCTGTTACTTCTGCTCAAAGGATTTCCGAGCTTCAGCCCCGATGTGTAAGGAGCCTTATTTAGTGTTCCACAAGACAGGGTCGCTTTGCATACCAATCCTAAGTTTCTTCCTAAAGTTGTTTCAGAAATTACGTTAAACCAAGACCCAACTCCCTCTCTACTACCCTAACCACTCCAGTCGGGGAAGGGAGCATCTCCATACTTTGGATGTTCATCGCACGTTGTGATATTGTTTATCCAGAATCAGGAAATCTGACCAGTTGTTTTTGTCCTTTGCTCCACAGTCTTTGGGTAGCCCTGTATCAAAACAGACTGTCTCCAGGTGGCTGGTGCATTGCGTCACCTTCTGTTACCAGAGGCATGATAAACTCCTATCAGGCCCAGTAAGGGGTCATTTCACGAGAGGCATTGCTGCCTCTTTTGCAGCCCTCAAAAATGTCTCTGCTTTGGATATTTGTGCAGCATCCACATGGCATACAGTCCACACCTTCATCAGGCACTACAGTCTGGACATTGCCTCACAATGCAGAGCCAGCTTTGGTCTGGCGGTCCTGCAGGGTCTGATCTGTTAAGGGCTTTCCTCCTTCGTTTTTACTTCTCTCCGACCACCCAAGGAGTTGTCTTCAGTTTATACTGCTTGGGAATCAGTCCTGTATGTGTTACCTGCTGCAAGAGCTATCTCTCGAAGTAAGATACTACAGTTACGTAAGAACTTACCATAACAGTAGATCCTCGAGAGAAGCTCTTGCAGCAGGTATACTTCCCACCCTCCTTCCCCCTCGAGGTCTCCCGCTGCATATGTCTAGTGCCATACTGCCTATCTGCAGGAACAGAAATTGCCCCTCATTTCTCCAGCGGTGCAAGAACTGGGGCACACTGGGGACCACCGCCTCTTGTACTACGTGGGACGTCGGGGGTGCTACTGGATAGAAGTTTGCCGTGGGGTCCTGTCACCGGCTGGCTACAGTCCTGTATGTGTTACCTGCTGTAAGAAGTTCTGTCGAAGATCTACTGTTAACGCTGAGTTCTTACATAACTGTACTTTGGGCCTGTCCTTGTGCACAGGCTTGCTGTCCCAGGAACCAGGCACCTCGATACATCCGGACCTCAAGACTCTTCATATACGTGCATGGTTCCTGCGGACATAGCCATCGCCAGATCTGGGATCCCCCAAGAGTAGCAGTTGTCTTGGTGGTGGGCAGGAAGCCCTCCCCGGGGCCACTTACTCTATGAAATGGAAGCACTTCACTCTTTAGGCTGCATCGCACCATTTAGATCTCTGTCCAGTGGATCAGGTTCTGGAGTACCTTCTGTCCCTCTCGGATTCGGGGCTTACAGTACTCCTCTATCAAGGTACTTCTCTCCACTGTCTCTACTTATGTTCCTGTGTATGGGCGTTAAGTGGCCCAGCTTGATGTGTCTCGCACATTCTTGTGTGGCACTATGCATTTGAACCCCCCCAATCGGGGACCCTGTCCTTCCCTGGGACCTCAATTTTGTGTTGGAAAAGCTTACGCTGCCTGCTTTTGGACCAGCAGCATCTTGCAAGCTATGCTTTCTGTCATGGAAAGTGTTATTTTTAGTTGCCATTACTTCTGCTCGAAAGATTATCGAACTTCAGGCCCTCATGTGCAAGGAGCCTTATTTGGTTTTTCACAAAGACAAGGGTGTCTTTGCATACAAATCCCAAGTTTTGTCCCAATATGGTGTCAGAGTTTTACTTTGAATCAATCCATCCACCTGCCTGTTTATTGTCCGGAGCATTACAGTCAAGGGGAGGCATTGCTCCATATCTTGGATGTGCATAGAATCCTGAGGTACTGTTTACACTGGATCAAGGAACCCCGAAAGTCATATCAGTTGTTTGTGATTTGCCCTTGGGAAAGAGAGTGCCCCAGTGTCCAAACAGTGTTTGTCTAAATTACCAGTTGCATTGTCTGTTACCAGAAGTACAGCAAGGAACTTCTTAGAGGGGTCAAAGGCCATTCCACAAGAGGTAAGCCTCATCAGTGGCCTGATTCCGTAATGTGTCAGCTCCTGATATCTGCACTGCTGCCACCTGGAGTACTGTTCACACCTTTACGACACATTACAGTCTGGACATCGCGTCTTGGTGTAGGGCTAACTTTGGCCTAGCTGTCCTCCAAGGCACCATTTCTTATGTTGCTATTTCTTTTACCTACCACCCGGACTGTTGGCCCATTCTGCCTGAACTGCTTGGGACTCAGTCCTACTGGTGATGGCCTACTGCAAGAGATACCCTCAAAGTAAGATAGTACAGTTATGTAAGACCTTTATTTCTGTTTAGGATTACAACCCTTTAGCTGAGAGGCTCCATTACAAAGGTTCCAATTCAAAGAACACAATGCAAAGTAAAAAGGATGCACCAAAAAAAAGTTAGATATCAGGCAGTACAAATATACAGTAAAGTACAACAAGTGCAGTAATTTGGCAAAAGTTTCAGAAGGCCCTGCATTCCCTTCCTCTTCCCCCTTCTCCTGTGTCTCTGTCCCCTTCCATAGGGGCGAGCCTTCTGCTTTTACATTTTCTTTGTTAATAGGTTACCTTGGAGTTCTCCTCGGTTCCCCCCTTCTGGCATCCTGCTTAAGGTCTCTGGCAGGAGAACTGAGGCTGGTTGGGGGGGCTATCTGCCTTATATAGGATTGGCTGACGTCCGAGGTGGACAGCCCCCTCTGGTAGAGTGCTGGCTAGAAAGGTTTCAGTGTGGTCCTGGCGCCTGATGACTTAGTCCTACTGGTGATGACCTGCTGCAAGAGATCCTCTCGAAGATCAACTGTGATGGTAAGTTCTTGCGTAACTGTACTTTACTAGAATGTTGGAGGAGCTACCAGTGGGCAGACGGCCTCCTGAGCTCTTGTCAAACCTTAGACTAATGCTTAGAACTTTATTGGTGGTTGGAGATTTGCAAAGGGGTCAATCTTTCAAACTTGTTTTACAGGTACAGTGTCACTTACTGATGTGAGAAGTATCCAGTCCCCAAAGAGATTGCTGTTTGGAGCAGTTTTTGAATCACCTAGTCCCAAGGCATCGACTTTCCGGGAAAGGAGACGATCAGTGCAACATTGCTCAGACATCGACGGGCCTAAAGTTTATCAGGTGAACAATGCTAGCACTTTGCTCTTGTGCCTATGGAAGAATGGTATAGCAACTGTGTGCTTTTGCAAGTGCTGAATAAATAGGAAAGGTGTAAGCTCAAAGAGTAAATGAGAATTGAAAATCACTTTTTGGTACTAACTAGCAATCCAATCCAATGGTTTTGTTACCAAGCGTAAGAAATACATACTACTTGTTCAGATTTTGAGGTTTGCATTGTCATTGAGGGTTATGAGAAGTGTAAAAAAAAAAAGTTGCTTCTAAACTGTTTGTGTAAACCATAGTACACTGCTAAAGATGTACAATACAGATGTACAAAGCAGTGTCAGTGGCTCAGTAGGTAGCGCACTCGCCTCTGAGGCCAGGAGATCAGAGGGCTGTGGGTTCAGTTCCCACATCTGGCACTTGAGTTAATATCCCAGTACTGACACTAGTGCAGCATGAGAGGAGTGCTGCACTTTTGAGGTGCTGTCTTTCGGATGAGACGATAAACCGAGGTCCCATCTGCCTGGATTGGTGGTAGTTAAGATGGATGTTAAAGATCCCATGGTACTTTTCGAAAAGAGTAGGGGAATTTCCCCAGTGTCCTGGCCAAATTTCCCACATTCACTACAAATACCACCAACAGCTTAATCTGGTTCAATTTCAGTTGCTTACCATCTGTATCCCCCCTCCCCCCTGGACGCCCCTGAAAAAGGGACTTCTAGGCCCAGTGGGCTTACCGGGTCAACAGAATTCAACAAACAAACAGTCTGCACTCATCTGCCTCTCACTTCACACTTGTTTTCTGTTGTTATGGTTTAGCTTCCTTTGGGTCTGTTGGTTGTATTTTTAATCCAGACTGAAGCTTTGATAAAGCACAAATTACTGCATGATTCAGTAACGCATCATGGTTCAGTTACCAAAATATTTTTTCTTTTCACTTTAAAGGACCCCTAAACCTTGTTATTTAGGGTTGCTTTCCCAAAAAATTGGAAATCGTACAGACTTAGAGTAGTAGCTGACACTTTAAACCTTATACTCCTTACTATGTCCTTGATTTTCTCCAGTTTCATAATTTTTTTAAACAGTCAACCAACTTCCCCGTGCATTCAAAATCAGCACCATGATCCAGCCATAAGCTGTCACCAACATCGATGCAGTGACATCACTGAAGAGAGACACATGCTTAAGAACATGGAAGTCCTTTGTTTTTGATTGTCATGTGTAACTTGTGAAGCACACCAACACTTAACATATGCATCATAGGTCTTCTTTGGCTCTTCAGTATGTGTCTGTCTTCAATTATGTCATTGCGTCAAACATTATCACCATCTTATGGCTGGATTGTGGCACTGATTTTCAAAGCAAGGAAAAGTTTTACTTTTTTTAAACGTGAAGAAACTGGTTAAAAGTGTGACTGACGAGGTAAAGGGGTACTATGGTTTAAATGTCAGCACCTGCTCCAAGTCTGTATGACTACTGATTTTCAAGATAACGACCTAAAAAAAACAAGGTTTGAGTGTCCTTTAAGGACTGTATGGGCACCAAGCCAATACAGTTGGCAGGTATGCAGTCCCCAGGCATCTTGGTCCGTTTTTGAGGGTATGATCAGTTTGTAAAGAATAGCCTGCAGTGTTGTACCACTGTAGAAATGTGCTGCAGGACACCAGTGATGTAACTTGCTCCTTGTACTATAAATCATTCTCACATTTGTTGATAATAAGTCTACTGTTCTATTGGTTTCTCTAAAAAAGTGCAATAGAGATTTTAAAAAAATCATGACTATGATGGGAAACAAAACTTGTTCTATTATCATGGATGCAGTTCACTATCCATACTTTTGTGGTTCTGCTAGATGTATCTGGGTCACTTTATTGAAATGTTTCACCAGGAATGGCACACTGAACAACAAGTTGCTCATCCCACAGTGTGACCTGGGGGGTGGGGAAATATGAGGATAGACTACAGAGATTTGATACAATATCACAAAATTCGCATTTGCTTGCATACCTAAGAAACACGTAGACTGTATAAGTAAACAGTGACTGAATGGAATACTAATACTTGACCTAAGGCAAGCTGGTATGCCGAAGCACAGACAGTACAATTAGCTTCGTTACAACAGAAGTGCAAATATACTAAAGTGCAGTAAAGATTTTGGAGCTATCAGTTTAGTTCAGAGTAGTAGGGGAGGGTGGGAGGTAGAAAAGGGGAAGAAGGGGAGGGAAGGGAGAGGAGACAAGATCTAACCCCATAAGGATGCTAAGAGCCCTGCCAGGGGTTGGAACAAGGCAAAGATAGAGGTGGAGCTTAATACAAAGTAGTGGAGAGTAGGGAGGGGGTAGGGTAGAAGGGGGGGGAAGGAAAGAGAGGTGAGAAGCATACCAAGATCTAACCCCGTCAGGATGCTGAGAACCCTGCCTGGGGTCGGAACAGGCAAAGGTGGAGGTGCAAAGCCTGCCAAGATCTGGCCCCTTCAGGATGCTGAGAATCCTGCCAGGGGGTGGAGCAAGGTAAAGATAGAGGAGGGAGAGAAGGTAATAGATAGGGAGGACGGGGGGAGGAAGAAAGAAAGAAAGAAAGGATACGTAGCAGAGAAGAGGGATTGAGGTAATGGGGATAAAATTTCAGTAATGGGAGATTTTTGGGTGCATATACTGGAGCAGGATTATAGGACAAAATTAAGGTGTTTTAAAGCAGGAACAGTGGTAATTGTGTAGGGTAGAACCGAGAGAGTAGGAGGAGGAGAAGTGGCGTATTTCAGGAGGGAGGGAGTTCCAGATTTTAGGGAAGCAATAGGAGAAGGCAGACTGTCCGATAAGTGTGGAGCTGTGGGGGACTACATAGAAACATAGAAACATAGAAGTTGACGGCAGATAAGGACCGCAAGGCCCATCCAGTCTGCCCATTTCTTTTTCTACCTTATAAATGTGCCATCGGCCTTTGCTCTGTCAGTGACCTATCTATTCATAGTCATTTGTATTGCTCCCTTATGCCTATCCCATGCCTGTTTGAAGCCCTGCACTGTATTCATAGCCACCACTTCTTGTGGTAAGCCATTCCATGCATCTACCACCCTTTCTGTGAAAAAGAATTTCCTCACATTCCCCTTAATCGGCCTCCTCTAATCTCATGCTGTGTCCTCTTGTCCTGCTATTTTTCTTATATTTAAACATGTTAGACTCTTTTCACCTTGTTTATGCCCTTAAGGTGTTTAAATGTCTCGATCATATCACCTCTCTCCCTCCTTTGCTCAAGGGTATACATATTGAGCTCCATTAATCTGTCCTCATATGTCTTCTGATGCAGTCCCTGCACCATTTGGTTGCCCTTCTGGACTGCCTCAATTTGGTTAATGTCCTTGTGAAGGTGTGGCCTCAATACTGCACGCAGTACTCCAGATGGGGCCTAACCAATGTCTTGTACAGAGGATTATTACCTCCTCTTACGACTTGTGATATTCCCTACTAATACACCCAACACCCCTAGCTCACTCTACTGCTTTAGAGGTCTGCTTGATGATTTTAGGTCATCAGTGATGATGATGCCCAAGTCTCTTTCTTCCTTTGTGACTGCTAGCAACTCCTCCCAGCCTATAAGTGGCTTCAGGGTTTCTCTTCCCTATGTGCATGATTTTGCACTTCTTTGCATTAAATCCAGTTGCCACTCTTCTGACCATTCTGCTAGTTTATCCAGATCTCTTCTCATTCTGCCCACCCCATCTGGATCATCTACTCTGTTGCAGATCTTGGTGTCATCTGCAAACAGACAAGCCTTACCCTCTAGTCCATCTGCGGGGTCACTAATGAAGATGTTGAATAGGACTGGCCCCAGGACTGATCCCTGAGGTACCCACTTGTGACTTGCATCTCTTCTGACTGTATACCATTTACCACCACTCTCTGTTTTCTGCCAGTCAACCAGTTTGCCACCCAGTTGACCAACTTCTGACCCACCCGAGCCTACCTAGCTTATTTATCAATCTTCTATGTGGAACAGTGTCAAAGCTTTGCTGAAGTCAAGGTAGGCGACATCAACTGCTCCCTTGGTCCACCACTCTGGTTACCCAGTCAAAGAAATCTATGAGATTAGTTTGACAGGACCTTCCTTTGTAAACCCATGCTGTCTTGGATCCTGTGCCCTATGGATTCCAGGTGTTGCACTATCCTTTCCTTAAGGAGTGCCTCCATAATCTTGCCCACTACTGAGGTAAGACTGACCGTCTGTAGTTCCCCGCCTCCCTGCTACCACTCTTGTGGAGTGGGATCACATGAGCCCTTCTCCAGTCTTCTGGGACCTCTCCTGTGCTCAGAGACTCACTAAACAATTCTGCTAATGGCTCTGCTAGTTCCTCCTTTAGCTCCTTAAGTACCCTGGGATGTATGCCATCAGGTCCCATTGCCTTATCCACCCTGAGCTTAGCAAGCTCTTGTAGGACCTTTCTTTTGTGAAAGGAGTAGTGCTCACCTCCCTCCCCTGTGTCCATGATGCTGAGCTGTGGGCCTGCCCTCACCTTCTCTTCAGTAAATACTGAGCAAAAGTATCTATTTAGGATAGATGCCTTTACAGGGTCCTCCTCCTCACATGCTCCCTTTCTCCATTAAGGTTAGCACATTCTCTCTGACTTTCTCCTTTCACTAATGTATCTATAGAAAGTCTTGTCACCTTCTTTTACTGTTCGTGCTAGTGTTTCTCAGTTTGGGACTTTGCCTGCCTTACTGCCTTACCTGCTTCCCTTAGGGCAGTTTGGTATGCCTCTATCTTCATCCCGCTGTGTTCCCTTATATTTTCTGAAGGCCAGCCTTTGGCTCTGACCTTTCTGCTACTGTATTTGAGAACCAAAGTGGTTTCCTTCTTCTTTTGCACTTCCTTTTCTGTCTAACACAATGGGATGTTGCTTCAAGTATTGTATCCTTAATGCTTGCCCACTTTGCCTGTACCTCCTCACCTGTGTTTCTTTTTGCCAGGGCTAGCTTAACTCTGTTGGCCATCTTATCAAAGTCAGCTCCTCTGAAGTCCCATATTTTTGCTTTGGAATGGGATGATTTAGATGTAGTAGCCAAATTGAACCATACCATGTGATGGTCACTGGCCCCAGGTGACCTTCTACCTGGAGATCTGTGATCCCTTCTTTGTTAGTCAGTACTAGATCTAGGATAGCCCTGTCTCTTGTGGGTTGCTGTACCAGTTGTTTGAGGCCCTCCCCTGCAGGAATCCACTATGAGTCTAGTTCTGGCAGATGTTCCTGCTGGTATTGACCAATCTGTATCTGGCATGTTGAAGTCTCCCATTATCAGAACCTCCCTTTAGCTGTCATGTTTTGTATATCTTCTAACAGTAATGTGTCTATGTCCTCCCTCTGGTCTGGGGCCTGTAGACAACCCCAGTTCTTATGGCTGTCCCATTTCCTGTTTCCAGGGTGACCCACAGTTCTTCTGGCTCCTTATGTGTATTCTGAATTTCTGTGGCTTTGATATTTTCATTAACATACAGGCCACCTCCCCCTTTTGCACCTCGGTCTCTTCTGAACAATACATAGCCAGGTACTGAAGTCTCCCAAGTGTGGTTACTGGTAAACCACGCCTCACTAATTGCTACTATGTCCAGTTTAGCCTTCTGACATAATTGCCTGCAGGTCTGGATCTTATTTCCAGGCTGTGAGCATTTGTGTATGATTTTCCATTGGCCAGATTTTGGTGTGTTAGTTGTTGGGTGAAGTTTGGCATTACCCCTGTGCATCGTGTGGGAGACAAACCTTTTTCTTACCTGGTGATGCAAATGAACGGCAAACACGCTTGAATTCCTGTTTGACCACTAGCTGAGGGGAGGGGTTCTTCCCATTTGACGATGGGTGCTGCACCCCTCTCCCATTTGCTAGTTTAAATATTCTGCAAAGACGCCAAACTTCTGCCCCAATGCACTGACTCTCTTAGTCAGATGCAGTCCATCAAATTTAAAGAACTTTCGCCCCAGAACTGTGCGTTCCTACAAATCTGTGTCCTTTTCCTGGCACCAGTCCTTGAGCCACGTGTTTAGCTCCCCTATCTCCCCTCTCTGACCTTCCGTCCATCTGCTCCCTTCTCCCAGACTGGCAGGATCTCAGAGAAGGAGATGCCGACGAAATAGATGATAGTTGTCACCCAGCCTAGTCAGGTGTTCCTTGGTCTCCACAACTGACCGGCTGGCGAGATCATTAGTCCCTATGTGTACTAGGACATCAATGTTTTCTCCTGCTTTGTGAACAATTTTAGCAATGCGGTCAGTGTCTCTCCATGCTGATGTACCTGGGAGACATCTGACCATCACCCCTGGCTGGAGATGGGTATCAACTCCCCGAATCATGGAGTCTCCTATGATCAGAAGTTTTTTGGATTTCCTTTGTGCTTGTTTAGTTTTGGTTCCTGATTTGGGTGACTGCCAAAATACAAGTGTCAGAAGATCTGAGGGAGTAAAGAGGTGGGGGTAGAGTTGAGAGAGAAGTGGTCAGGTAAGGAGGGAGTTCACCCAACCAGTATTTGGAGGTGAGTTTGACGCAGTGGGAGAAGCATCTGTTAGCAAGTGGGGGAAAGGACAGGGCATGGTAGAGCTCACAGTGAGTCCGGAAGGGAGCATCAAAGGTGATGCGACAGGAGTAGTTAGTGTCCAGTCTGACCAAGGAGGACATGGGAGCGTCACCATAGAATACATTGCAGTAGTCAAAAATGGGAGTATCATCTTCTGGACTAGTTCACACCTGGCCATAGGAGGGATGCAACTACGGTTCCTATATAACGCACCAAGCTTGGGCCGCAGTTTTTCAGGATGGCGTCAACATGTCCAGAGAAGTTGAGATGTTGGTCCAGCCAGACCCCAAGGTATCTGAATGAGGTATTATCCTCTAAGAGTGTGTCCCGTCCAGGGTATGGAAAGAAAGCAGGCCCAGGAGCCTTGAGAGTCTCTGCCTGGTGCCAAAG
This sequence comes from Neoceratodus forsteri, assembly GCA_016271365.2. Lineage (NCBI taxonomy): Eukaryota > Metazoa > Chordata > Ceratodontiformes > Ceratodontidae > Neoceratodus > Neoceratodus forsteri. The sequence continues at coordinate 504,571,043 of CM028129.1, read as the reverse complement.
GTCATGGAGACTGTTTTCTTGGCGTTTGGGAAGAGATGATTGGAGGCAAACCAGAGCTAAACCTGGTGGAAATCATGCTGCAGAGTGGTTGCAACATCAGCTGGACATTTGCCAGACAGTATCAGCGTACATGTGTATGGAGGAAAAGGGTGAGCAGACTAATGGAAGGTCGTTTAGGAATATGGAGAAAAGAATAGGACCAAGCACAGAGCACTGAGGAACTCCTGTGGTGATAGGGAGAGGAGAGGAGATGGAATCCTGGACCTTGATAGATTGGGTTCTGCCTGTGAGGTAGGCCCTAAACCAGGTTGAAGCAGGTGTAGACAGGCCAGCTGTCATCAGGAAATCTAGGAGGAGTGCATGGGAGACGGTGTCGGATGCTTTGGTGAGGTCGACAAAGGTGGCTGTGGTGTTGAGGCCATTGTCCATCCCAGTAAGGATGGAGTCAGTGAGCCTCAGTAGGGAGGTGGTGGTGGAGTCATTTTTCCGAAAGCCAGATTGGAACAGGGTGAAGGAGGAGGAGTCTATTAGAAAGGAGGTGAGTTGGGAGAGGACCAAGTGTTCTTAGAGCTTAGCGAGGGTGGGGAGGAGTGAGATGGGACAAAAATTACCAGAAGTAGGGTTGCCAGTCTTAGGAAGGGGGAGGACCACTGCATGTTTCCAGGACGAAGGGATGGTTGAGTACGAGAAGGAGAGGTTGAGGATTAAAGATAGAGGAAAGGCTATTGCTGGGGCTGAGAGGTAGAGGAGCTTTGGGTCAATGTCATGTGGTGAAAAGCTTTTAGAAGGGTTAAGTTGAGAGCAGGGCATTTAGTAATTCGTCGGGGGAGACTGCTGAGAAGGAGAAGGGGGGGATGGTGGGAGGGGGATGAGTGCCTAAGGAGGGAGATGCGAGAGTGCAGAGGGAAGGGGCAGGACCTTTAGAAAGGCCAAGGCACATGAGGTGTAATAGTTAAATTCCTTAGCCACCCAGCAGAGGATATTAGTAAGGAAAGCTGATCTAAAATACTTGGACTTGGTTAGTCTGGTTGCTTTAGTGCAAGAATTTTTTAGCCTACGGTACATTATGTAATCAGTGGGGAGCTGGGATGCCTTATGCTTCTTCCAGGCAGATCAACGGTTCGGGGGTGATCCAGGGAAGATGCTTACCGTGAACTCTAGTTCATTTGAAAGGAGCAAATGTATTCCATGTTAGGAATTTTTCGTTAAAGTAGGCGAGAGCATGGTCTACAGAAGGGTCAGAGGTTAGAGGGGCCCAGTTGGAGAGGGCAAGATCTTGTAGGAGGCGGGTCGAGGTCTAATGAGTTGTAGGATCGAAGTTGCAGGATTTTATTTGGGGATGTGGGCCTGTGGACCTTTTACCAAGAAGATAAGATGATGGTCACTGAGGGCATCTGGAAGGGTACCAGATTTAATAAATGTGGGGGTGGGAGGTGAGCGCCCAATCTGTTAGGGAATGGTTTTGTTTGTTTTATGATTCAGGCAGGTAGGTTCTTGTATGAGTTACACAAGATTTTGGGCTGTTATGTCATTGCGACTCTTAGATGTAGAGGGAGACAGCCAGTTTAAGTTAGTAACCCAGTAAAAATAATGCCTGTGTGAGAGAGGGAAGTTATGGATGTAACCAGTTCGGATGCGACAGAGGGTTGGATACCCGGGAGGCAGTAAATGCCTGCAGTGAAGATTGGGATGGAGAAGGGGAGGGCAATTCTAATGGCAAGGACTTCATAAGCAGCAGGGAGGGAGGCTGCAAAAATGGTGGAATATTTTAGTGAAGACAGGATATACATAGCTACACCACCACCTCTGCCGGCCCTATCCTGCCTAGAGATGAAGTAGCTAGGGATGGAGATAGAGTGGTCAAGGATCTTATTGGTGAGCCAGGTTTCTGTTACAATAAGAGTATCTGGTGTGAGTGAAACAGCCATTGTTTGCAGGAGGGTCAGTCTTTGATATTAGGCTGCAGATGTTCAGGTGTATGATTTTCAGTCCATGTGGGAGGGCAGGAGGAGTTTGGCATGTGAGAGGTGGTGGAGGTGTAGGAGGAATTGGGAGCATTTGGGCCAGTATAGAGGTGAATGTTACCGGATGAGAGTAGGAGGAGGGCAATAATGAGGAAGTGGAGCTTAGGGCATTTGTGATGGGTAGAGGATTTAGGAGATGTTGAGGGGAAGTAGGGGCTGTGTGTGTAGGTGATTAGCAAAGCAAATTTATTTATAAAATGCCATGGTGTTGTACATGGACACAGTTTAAAAACACAACCATCATAAAAACATATACTTAAAATCAAATATAAAATTAGCAGGAGTTAAACCTCACGAAAGGCAGAGTTAAAAAAGTCTTTAAAGCAGAAATAAAGGCCTTGTTGGGCAGGCACACTCTAATCCAACGAGGCAAAGAAGTCCACAGGGTCGGTGCTGCAAAAGATCTAGCTCCGGACATAGACGGACCCTTGGAATCTCCAGCAATCCCTCATCAGCGGAACGGAGTGGACGAAGGGGGCGGTAGGGGCACAAGAGGTCTTGCAGATAGTGCGGTTCCTGTCCGTGTAGGGCATTATAGGTCAGCAAACCGACCTTGAAGGTGATCCTCCACCGCACTGGCAGCTAGTGCAACCCACAAAGTACAGGTGTGACATGGCAAAACCTTGACAAGCCAGTCAACAACCTGGCAGCCACGTTCTGCACTAGCTGTAGGCGGCGAAGGTCCACCTCCAGCAACCCTAGGTATAGGGCATTGCAGTAATCAGGATGATAGGTCACAAAGTCGTGGACCAAGGCCAGAAGATCATTAGGCGGGACCAGGTGCTTTATCCGAGCTATGTTCCTCAGATAGTAAAAAGAGGTCTTGACGACGGACGACACTTGAAACTTAAGTGTCAGTTTGTCATAAAGCACAATGCCCAGATTCCGCACCCAGTCATAGGTCAACAGCTGGTTCGCTCCAAGCCAAAGCCCAGAGGATTCCCAGCCAGTGATCCCTCTAACCAACAACCTGGGTCCACAGGCAACACCTCAGTCTTGTCCAGATTTAACCTGAGCCAATTGGCAGGTGAAGGAAAGCAAAGTAGCTAGGTACTGAGAATAGGAGCTGTCAGTAGATGAAGGAAATAAGTCTAGAGTTCAAAGGGGGGGGGGCCGGAGATGTAGCAGGAATAGGGGCGAGGGATGTGCGTAACCAGATTTTTAGGCTGGGTAGGTTGAAATGCAGGCGTAGATAAGGTGAGGAATCAGGAGGGGTGGAATAAAGGAGGAGGGAGTTACCATTTTGGGAAATTGGTGAGGGGTCGTGGTCTGGAGAGAACAAATATTAGGAGAGGGTATACTTAGAAGAAAAAATAGGAAATAAATGGCAGGCGAGGATATCTGGCAATAGAGCAAGTGAATTTCTGTAACTACAACACTGCAAGACTCTGTGAATGAGCAGATGGGCTATAATAGTAATTGTAAGCCCTCTAGTGGTCAGGTCATATAACTTGCAAGTGAGGAACTTGGTAGTTGGTGATTTCACAAAAGATCTGCCATGTGACAGTATTCGGCGGTATAGCTAAGTGTCCAGATAGGGCGGGAGGGTAGGGAGCTGGCGCACAGCCCCAGCGGGAATGAGTTGTTTGTAGGAGACAAACAGTTTGGACGTCTTTAAGCTGAGCTCTTCCTACCTCCTATGGTGGCATCCTCTGGCTCCCCCCATCGATGTCAGATGTTTTCCACTGGGAGATAGGTCTCCTTCACAGCTCTGTATACATTGGAGGATTCTAGTTCTTAAGCGCAAACTCTTTGGCGAACTTTGACTTTTCAGGAATGTTTTCTGCTCATTGAGTAAATCTTATTTTCCAGTTCACGCTCTGTTGTTGACTTGCAGAATGGAGAAACCGAAACTCTGTTTCAAACGCTGTGTGCATTGTGACCAAGGATGGAGCCACACGACACATGCCTATGTTGCTTAGGAGAACATCACAACATGCATAAATGTCCTTTGTGCCAGGCCATGCTTCTGATGTCATTCGAAGAACAGAAAGCTTGTCTCTACCTCAGTAGACCCAAGGACTGCAAACAGCCAACGATAGCAAGAGCAGGCTCATCCTGTGTCTCAGCGGTGGTCCCAGGTGAGCCCACAATCAGAGGGCCTTTCCTGGACAAGTTTCACGAGCTGCATTTGCCCGTCCAGACCTGTAGGGAGAGTCCACCCTACGAGCACGTAAAGTTATGTCAATCATGGGACCAGGACTGACTTCACACTTCCTGGACTTCTGTGTCCCCTGACCAGTTGGCCGTGGTAGAACTTCCAGCACTCGATATTGGGGTGGAGGCTGCCACCCACGTTGGAGCTTTGAGGCTTGACGCCACTCAAGCAGCCAGTTAACTTGTTCGATGAGATAAATGATCTGTCAATCTTGCATACGCCAATTCTCCCAGTTTACACTCAGGAGGAAGCTCAGTTGGTGGCCCTGGCCCAGTTGACCCAGGTTGTGTCTCATCCAGCAGTCAGTCCATCAGGATCAACTCCACAGCCCATTGAGGTCTCCTTGCCGAAGGTGGTTTAGTCTGCTCCACTGTTGTACACCCACCATCCACCAAATCCTTAATTGTCAAGGTTGAGGCACTGCTCGCAGTCCTGACCCTGCTCTACCAATTGGCTTCAGTATCGAGACCAATTAGACATATTCTCTGATGAGGATTGATGTAGCCTCTAACATTATAAGAACCTTCTCTGGTAACAGTGGTTCATTACTGATTGGGACAGTGCATTGCACCTGGGTCCCACAGTGCTGGGACCTCCCCTGTGGCCACTCCTAAACTCGTGGCTTTACAGACTGCTGCGTCTGCCTCCCCTCAGCTGGTAAGAGAGTGCCATCCCTTGCAGCTGCAGGTTTGGGGCCCTACCAAGGACATTTGGTGGGCCTCCACTCTCCCTGGTCAGTTGTCAGTCGAGGTCACCCAGGGTTCCAGGATGGTACGCACCTCGAAGAAATGGACTAGTTCTATTGTAGTTCCAACAGTCATTCACCTCAGTTGGGCTTGACCTCTTTCTGGGCTTCGCTCTACCTAATGTCAGAGTCCATGGAAGTCCCCTTGGAACGAGTGAAGAAGTGGGCTAAATACCTGATCTTCTTGGACCGTATCTTCGCCATTGATTCACACTGATGGGTTCTCAGCCGGAGGTGCTAGGACCCTGCAGGAGCCAAAAATGTTAAGCAAGGCCAGTGCTGATGCAGACTGCGTGCATGCGTGGCACTACAAGATCAGCTTGCATTGCATAGCCTATCTCGGCAGTGGCCCTCTGCTGCCTCAGTTCCTTTTCCTGCAGTTGAGCGTGCTTCAGTGGTGACGTCACTTGTCTGCTGGGAGTTGGATCTTCACGTCTGTATGTTAGTAGCATTCAAGTTCGCTCCATTTAGGAAATTTAAGCTACCATTTATTTTTGTGTCCGTTCAGTTAATAGCAAAAAAAAAAAATGTTTATTCTTGTTAGTTTCTGTCAGCCTTACTGAACAACGGCCTGCAACCATGGATAGTGAAAGTAGGAAGTCTCTTCAGCCATGCTGCTCTGGCAGCAGGACCGTGTCCACCTCCCTCGCCAAGGGGAGGGTTCTGACTACAGGCGGTCCTGTGTTCAGGAGGGAGGACAGCCCTCTGGTAAACACAAAAATAAGCAGGCCCATTCTTGATTCCGGTCATGGACCCGGTGCCATTCAGCCTCATGTTCTTCCTCTTTCCATCGGAAGGGGAAGAAACTGTACCGTTTAAGGTCAGCCTCTGGCAGGTCTGCTGCGAGGTCTTCAAGAAACATAAGACTTTGACGGTAGATAAGGACCGCTTAGCCCACCCAGTCTACCCATTTCCCTACTTATTGAATAAGCTGCAGATCCTAGTTAACCAACAGTCCCATGCATTCTTAAATTCCCTCACTGTTTTTGACCCCAGTACCTCCTCAGGGAGGCCGCTCCACATGTCCACCACCCTCTCTGTGAAAAAATACTTCCTCACGTTGCCCCTGAGCCATCCCTCCTCTTATCTTCAAATTGTGCCTCCTTGTTCTTGCACATCTCTTTTTCTGGAAGATGCTACCCTCTTGGACTTCGTTGATGCCCTTGAGGTACTTGGAATTTTCTGTCATGTCCCCCCTCTCTGAGGTCCAGGAGCAGGAGGCCTTCCCTAGTTCCGTTGTGATCCCCAGTGACTCCTCCTTGTGGTCATTCTAGAGCTCAGACCCAGAGCCTCTTGATGTCCTCTTGTGGGGATTCCAGTGGGCAGTTCACCACTGGGCAGCTCTTATGGAGCAGTGGGTACAGTGTCTGGCTCGTTTGCCCCTTCCTGTGGATCCAGTGCCAGGCCCTTCAGGGTTAGGTTCTCCAGTAACACAGTTGGGGCATTCAAGCCAGGTGGAGCATTTGGCCCCGCCAACGGATCCTGATCCCTTGTCTGTGACTGCGCCGCCAATGTTGGTTCCACTGGCTGCACCCCCTGATGCTGGCACACTTCAGGGACCAGCCCAGGTGCATTTGCCAGTCAGTCCGGAACGACCTTTTCCGCAAGCGGCACCGGATTTAGTGACGGACTTAGGTCCCTTGAGATCTGGTTCAGTGGAGCATCTAGTGCCGCTTCCAGTGGTGATGAGGCATTTCTCAACGCCGTGCTCAGGTTCTGGGACAGTGCTGGCTCTACATGGGACGGCACCAGCACCTTTGGTGATGGTGCAAAGCCCAGTGCTGGTTCCCCTGCTGATGCCAGTATCTCCTGTCTTTCCTACTCCTAGAGCTGGCCTAGACGTTTCTGGGTTCACTCCTCTTCCCGGAGAGGAGATGGAAGGGGATGAGTCTGACCCTGACTTCATTCTTTATCAGGTGGCTGTGATGATGACTTCTTTTATAGCCTGGACAAGTCTACTCCAAGTGTGCCTCCTCCTCCATGGTAGGACCTTTATTTCCAGGCCTTGCTTCCCAATATGCATGCAACCCTCACCCTGGAGATCTTTGCTGTAGACCCAGGTAAGCGGTTGCGTTTGGAGTGGCTTCATGTTCCTAACATACCAGTGAAACTCACTCCTCCTATACCATCTACTTATGAGACCCTCTCGGAGGCTGTGTGGGCAGGGCCTGTCTCCAAGCAGGTAGACCCCAAGTATACTGCTCCTAAAGACAGACCTGTCTTGGCTTCTCGACCTATTGTGTTAAGATTTTCGTTCCAGCCAAGAATGACAAGGCCAACCTTCCACAAGAAGTCTCACACACCCCATTAACAAGGAATCGCCTAAGATTGATACAATGGTGAAAAAGGGCCTTTGCTGTAGTTATCTTGAGTATGCGAACTGCTAATTATAAAGAGCACTTCTCCCAGTACCAGTTTGCCCTATGGATTTCGTGAGACTCTGCTGAAATCTGACACTAAGCAGAAAATTCTTCAGACTGTTACACATGGAATAGAGTCCAACAGTGATCAGTTGAAAGCGGCTGTGGATGTCTGTGACACTGCTTCCTGCTTGGCTACTGTTGGTATCTGCATTAGATGGCACTCCTGGCTCCGCACTTTGGGATTCTCTATGGATGCCCAGCAGCAGGTCATGAATGTACCTTTTGGTGGCTGTCTTGTTCGGCCAACAAGTGGAGCAGTCACTCAAAGCCTCTCAGAAGACTAGAACAGCTATCACAACTGCTCATCCAGTCTCTCCTTAATCTCAGAGAGAGAAAAGCCAGGTCTTCTACCCTGTAAACAGTCTTGTTGTGGAAAGGTAGAGGAGCTGAAATCAAGTCTCAGCCACAAAAGAAAGTGCAGCCAGAAGCACAGGCCCCAAAAGCACCTACTGCCACTCTCTGAAGCTCTGATAGGTTCTGCCTCAGCTGCCCAGGGCAGACCTTTTCCCTCCAGTGGGAGGACACCTGACCTACGTTTACGGTTAGTGGAAGGCCATCACCACAGATAAGTGGGTTTTGTTGATCATCCTGGAGGAATACCTTCTGAATTTCACTGAGATTCCTCCAGACTGTCCACCCAGAAAGCAGCAACCCCTGTCGGCTGCCATGTCAGACCATCTCTCCTCAGAGATTACAGGTCTCTTAAGAAACAGTGCAGTGGAAGTAGTACCTCTTGCAGAATGCAACACAGGCTTCTACTCACATTATTTCCTCGTCTCAAACAAATCGGGGGGGGGGGTATGCACCCCATCCTCAACCCCAGGAACCTGAACAAGTTTCTGCACAAAAAATAGTTCAAAATGGGCTCTCTCCAGACCATGCTGCCACTTCTCAAGTCCCAGGATTGGCTGGCCTCCCTAGATATGCAGGACGCCGACCAACACATCCTGTTCCATCCCAGTCACCACAAGATGATCTTCTGGGGTATTTCAGGCATCCGGTCACACCATAGGAACTTCACTGTTGGTGAAGCAGGATCCACATGAAAGATTTTCAGCAGTACAACTGGGGTCGCCCTTGCCGACACCATGTGACGACGACACCAACTATGTAAAAGCATGAGCCGCCCTGCTCTCTCCTCAGTTCTTTACCGCTGTTGATTTGTTCACATGGGTCTCTATGGAAGCGCCCATGCAGTTTCACACCATTTTTGCCTGGGGTTTTTTTTTTTTCAACCTATCACTTTAGAATCTCCTTTTTTTTTTTTTTTTAAAGATATTCCTTTTTCTAGGGACGTGGATATGGTGTTCTGTCCTAATTCTTGGATCACCCCATCATTTCTCGATCTCATGACTACCAGGGATAACCTGTGGTACCGAGCAAGAGCCACCGACAAGGAGGTTGACACCCAACAGTATAAAATGGCCAGGAATGCCTGTACTCTGGCAGTCCACCTTGCCAAAAGTCAAGGATGAGCTCCCCAACTCCTGGGGAGATCGCAGAAAGTTTTGAGGCACCCTAAAAGACCTGACAGGGAAAATTAGCAAAATCTCACTCTCCATGTTAGGTGTTGATGGAGTAATCACCCAGGACCCGAAATTATTAGCCAACACTTTCAACAGTGCTTTCTCTGACGTCAGCAGCGTACACCCCCCCACCCCCACCACCACCCACCAATTTCTTTGAGGTAACCAGTGACAAGAAAAGTGTAGGCAGATAAGGCTCCAACAAGCCCCCCATTTCAAAACAGTCTGCAAGGCTGAAGCCAGAAAGTGTTAGGAAAATCAAGATATAGTAATGACTCTGTCTCAAACTCATTGCTCCTCACCCTGGATGAGATATTAACCCCACTGACAAAAATACTGAACTTATCCCTAAGGCATGCTCAATTCCCCCAGGAACGGAAAACTGCTGTGGTAACACCAATCCATAAAAGTGGGGATCGGCCAACCAGGATCTCTAGATTATATCAGCTGAATTATGGGCCACTTTAAAGGAAGATCTTTGAAGATATAAACAGATGGCAAACACTTCCTTTGACTTTTACAAATAGGATTGACACCGTCAAGGTCAATGTATTACCCAGGTATCTATTTTTATTCACAAATTGACCTATCCTGTTTCCACAAAGATTGGAAGGAGCTTCGACACAAACTTTCTAGATTTATCTGTGAGGGGAGAAGGCCAAGAAAGAGATGGGAGCTACTCACGGTAGACAAGAGCCAAGGGGGGAGGGGGGATACCTGATTTTTATAACTATTATAGAGCAGCACAAGTTCTTCCAATTCTCAAAATACTAAACGCAGATCGAAGCGGAGGTTGGTATTCAATGGAAGCAGAAGCACACCCCTCAGTACCCTTGAGATTTTTACCATGGATAGCCACTCAACCAGATATCAAACTAATCCAGAACAGATGGTCCAAACATACAGTGAAGCTATGGTTAGATACACGGCAGTGGTGGGAGATCCCAAGTCCGGTCTGGGAGTATATCCCCCTAGATCATCTCCCTTGATTCCCCACCAATCAAGGAGACAGTTGTTTTTCCAGGTGGAGCAGGGCAGGGTTGAATAGTCTTACCCAATTTATAGATACAGGAGAGGTCAAATCATTTGCTGACCTGCAGAGAGAATATACTCTTGTAAAAACAGGTTTTTTTAAATACCTGCAATGCAGGCATTATATCTCCACTATGGTAGGGGTGGAAGCCCTAAAAACTCGCCCTCCTCCTCCTTTAATAGCCACTCATCAAAAAAGTCTTTTAGCCGACCAGAAAGGTTATATCTCACTCATTTACAAGGCTCTACAAGAAGACGTAGGGAAAGTCCTAGTATCTAAGATAGAGAATGAATGGCAAAAGGAACTGAACACCAGAATAACTGAAGCGGAATGGGGTAAAATCTGGGGGGGGACTCTCCAAAACCACAAGCTCTCCTGGATGGAAAGAATTTAAGTGGAAGGTCACTGCCAGGTTTTTTATTACTCCGGTGATCTCTGCACATTATGCTACTTCCTCTACAGACTTATGTTGGAGGGGGTGCGGGAAAAGGGGGACATTTACGCATATTTTCTGGGATTGCCCCTGGATTAGAGATTTTTGGCAGGAAATTATGCAAGCAGTACAAAATATTTTTCATCTTCAGGAAAATCTCTCAGTTGTTAATATGATATTAACTTTGACCCCAATGTAAATTAGAACAAAGAACCAAAAATATTTATTTTATCTACTGATAACTGCAGCCCTTAAGGTTATTACCCAGCAATGGCTTAAAAAAACTTTGTTGACTAAAGGTATGTGGATAAGTAACATTAAGAAAATTAAAATCATGGAGGCGGTCACTGCACAGTTAAATCTTAAAGTGGATCAACATAATGCGAGGTGGTTACCATTATATGATTATATTGAAGAGACCGAGGGTGTTTCAATGTTAGAACAGCTGCTTCAGAAATAAAGGGCATAATTCGAGAGATGGGTCATTAAATGCTAGTAAGGATTCAGGGGTGGTGAAAATCAAAGGCAACATAAGGTCTGAACAAGGAAGTTTTGGGGAAGAGAGAGATAAGCGGTAAAGAATTAAATCCACGTCGAATAAAAAAGTTTATGTAGTTGAAAGGCAGTGAGGTAGTTATCTACCTTTTAGAAATATGTTACATTGCTGTCATAGTTTGCTGCATTGTAAATGAAAATAATAACTAAAGGCAGTACATTGGAAAGCAATTATTGTGAGGCAAGGGGGGAAAAAAACAAAAAAGTCTGTAATGGATATATAAGCCAATTAATTGCTACAATATGGTGATGTAGTAAGAATGGAATTCTGCCTAAGATGTATCAGTATGATAAACTATAAATAAAAAATTTACATAAGTTCAAAAAAAAAAAAGGGGGGGATCGGGCCTTCCATGCAAACTATTGCCCAATATCAATCCTAGCCCGCCTAGAGCTCTGGAGCGCATTGTATCGGATCAACTAGTACTTTGAAAACTACCAGATCCAATGTCCACAGCAGCATGGTTGTCACAAGGCACATGATACCACTACAGTGTTGCTGGAGTACGTTGGCTACATAAATAGCGCTCTTGACCATGGTCAGCTTGTGGAGGTGGCATACATCGACCTCACTAAAGCCTTTTACACTGTCAACCACACCTTACTATTTGAGGAACTCTCCGCTGCCAGGCTCTCAACTGAAGCCGTGGGGTGGTTCAAAAGCTATCTTATGAACAGGTCCCAACAGGTCAAAATAAATGGAGTCCTCTTGGATAGCCAGCAAGTGCGCACAGGTGTCCCTCAAAGCTCTATATTAGGCCCTCTACTCTTCAGTCTTTTTCTAAACCACCTACCCCGTATCAGTACTGACAGAATACTCCTCTTTATGGACGATGCCGTTATGTTTACTGGTAATCCTGACCCACACCTTCTGGAGATACAACTCCAGTATAACTTCTCAGCTGTCGAGGCCTGGTTCTCGAAGCACAAGCTGCTTATAAACTATAAAAAGACAAAAGTCATGCTATTCGTAAATCCACACAACAAACATAAATCCCATCAGTTAACTATACTGAATAGCCACAACTCCCCACTTGAACAGGTGCACACATTCAAATACCTGGGAGTAACCCTCGACAGCTCCTTATCCTTCGCAAACCATGCAAACCATGTCGAAAAAGCGGTTAACACTAAAATTGGCCTCCTATACAAGCACAGACACTGTATGACCTCCAAGATACTTCAGCTCACAGTGAATAACTCCATTATCCCCATCATAGACTACAGCCTGGTGGTGTATAGTGCGGCATCTGACACGACTCTTAAAATCATTGCCACAGCACTAAACAGTGCCTGTAGGCTAATGACAGGAGCACACCGTCTCACCCCATACATGCGACTTGTACATGCTGATGAACTGGCTGCACCTAAAGGGTAGAATTAAATACCAGACCTGTCTTCTAGCTAAGAAGACGTTCCTAGGCTTAACCACCCTAGCAATTCAGAACCTCCTTATTCTAACGACCAATCCCTACCGGACTTGGGGCATGACTAGACAGTCCTACCACGTCCCTTTCTGTCATATCTCTCAAGGACAATGGTCCTTTGCATACCAGGCCACAGTTGGCTCAGTGCCCTCCCTAGGGACATGCTTGCCGAATCTAAACTTGGCCCATTCAAGTGTAAGCTTTGCCAACACCTCACCACACTTAGCAACTGTGACTGCCCTCCCTAAGCAGGGAATGCCCCAGTCGCAAGAGTAAACTCCGCCTACCCCTCCCTGCACTTAGCAGCATGTCTGCCATGTCAAGAAACATCCTCCTCTTCCCTTTACACCTTCACTCTGCCCCCCGCTTTGTTCCCACCTGTGCCCCCTCCCACCTCCCTGGCCTTCTTACATCCCTCTCCTGTCACCAACCCTACAACCTGACAAGGTCAATCATTTTGGCTGGTTCACTATTGTCTGTGATAATGCTATAATGTACACAGCAACTTTGTTTAATGTTATTAGAATTATCTGTCTGGTATGTCAAGTTCAACGCCACCGGACTCCTGCAAGCCTGTTAAATGCATTATACCGCTCTGGCCCTTTGAGTTTTTTGAATTGTACGTCTGCTGTGTTTCTCTGATGTGGAACGTTTGTAAAAGAGCTTCTAGCGTAAAGGTAATATAATCCAAGACTTCAAATAAATAAAATATCCACACTTCAGGCAGTGTTCCTTTCTGCTTTAAAGTCTTGCCAGACCATCTTCAAGCCGTCTTCTCCCACCCACCCAGGTGGTAACTCCCTCGGCACCGCCTCATGACGTCAGATCTTCCTTTCCGCTGGAACAAGAAGGTTCCCTCCTTACCATTCTCATGCGAGAAGGCCCTTTGCGTATTAAAACTTGGAATTTCAAAGTAAACTTTGTCTTTAGGCTCCTCCTTCAGGTCTCCAGTATGGACGACGCGAAGTTTGCACCAGGATTCCAAAACTGTGCCTACGGGCAGATGATGTCTCGGACAGATCCACACACTATGTGCATCTATGGCCTGTGCCACACTTATCACCCATCTACATTAGAGGATCGCCATGTCCACCTGCTTTTGGGTCATCTGGACGATGGGGATCCGCCCATCAAATCTAAGGTCCACCGTCAGGTGGTCTCCGCAGCTGCGGGGTCCACTGAACAGCTTGAGGCATTTGAGGAACACCATATACCACTCCTAGAGCTAATGTTACAGGTGAGTAACCTGTGTATTTTATGTTGAGAGTTATTTCTTCAACCTCTCTCTTCTGTTGCTGCTGCTACAGAAAGAAGATTGCCTCCACAGACGAACATACTCTCTGCTGTCTTGGGCCTGACCACAAAGTCTCAGACTGTGAGCTCTGCCAGAAGTTTAACCAAACAACCTTCAGGTGATGCAAAAAGGCACTTTAAAATTTCCTAGTGGATCAACAGGTAGCCAGTTCTGCGCAGGGGTCCTCCAGAGTCCCAGTCTGTCAGTCACCAGCAGGGTCATTGAACTCCGAAGCTGCTAAGGCACAAGACATGTCATCGGGGAAAAGTCACAAAAAGGACTGAGATCGCTCCCCCAGCGGCAGTCCCGCTCCCCGATGGCCTCTCCTTCCGTGTCTGTTTTTTTGTTCGTTGGCTGTGGCTGCACTGACGCACAAGTCTGCTGTCCAGGTCTCTGTGCCTACCAGACCCATACCGACAGCACCTCCGCCCGATACTCAGGGCGGCCAGGTATCGATCTCTGGGTTGTCAACCCCAACCCATCATCAGCGGCCCTATTGTCGAGGCCTAATCCAACCACTGACCTGCGGGCTACAGGCTCTTCAGTTTCCCAGGACCCATGTGGCAGGTCGTCGCTCCCCGCACCGTCAACACAGACCTTGACAGTCATCAATGAGATTTTGACTAAATTCACCTCGGTGATTGCTCACCAGCTTGGCATATACAAGCCCACATTGCCTGTGTTGTCGGCAGCTTCATTGTTGACCCTTTCTCGATGGCCACAAGCTGCCTCCCGCAAGTCGTCATCAATGCCTCACACATTGGACTTTGATCTGGAGGAGGTCAACGTCGAGGAGGAGTATCACACTGACCTAATTCTTCCTGATGAGAAGAGGAGGAGGAAGAACCACTCACCTCAGACAGATACAGTGCTTCCTCAATCAGAGAGGACTCTGTCAAACACACACCTAGGTCTCCTCCAGAGGACCCTACCTTCTTCAGTATCATGAAACAGCTGATCTCCCCTTGTCAATCTTCACCATTCATTACTGCTGAGTGTAAGCCGGAGGCACGCACCTGCCACAGGAGTTTTTTTTTTTTTTTCTTTTTTTTCAGAGGAAGGAGTCGGTGCCGAGGACACCGCCCTCAAGAGCGACACACTGCATGGTGTGCGAGGGGCGGCCGTTGGGCGCCTCCTCCATCCCAGTTCTGTGTCTCCTGCTGTGCAAGTGTGTGAAATTGTTGCTGTGCCATTAGGCCTTCGTTCTTCGCCGCTAATTTGACTCCTTCATCCCGGTTCTACATCCCGACGCCGTTGAAGCTGGTAAGACCGTTTCATTTTATATTTCGTCGGCTCCGGGATCTTTGCTGTTTTATAAAGCAATTTCGCATCATGTCCGATTCGGAGGCCAAGCGTAAATCCAAGGTGGGCCGTGCCCCTTTGCGTCAGTGCCCATGTGGCCAGCAGTTTTCCGTCATGGTTCGACATGATGTTTGTCTTTGGTGCCTGGGACCCAACCATAATATGGACCACTGCGACGCCTGTGTTTCCATGGACCGCCGTATGTTGGAAATCCGCGCGTTTAAAA
The DNA here is from genome assembly GCA_016271365.2 of Neoceratodus forsteri. Taxonomy (NCBI): domain Eukaryota; kingdom Metazoa; phylum Chordata; order Ceratodontiformes; family Ceratodontidae; genus Neoceratodus; species Neoceratodus forsteri. The sequence continues at coordinate 504,555,897 of CM028129.1, read as the reverse complement.
TCGGCAGGGCTCTGCTGATTTTTGGAGGACGTCGTCGCCCACGGGCCTCCTAGGCCAGATCTCTTGACCCTTCCTCCGGTCCATACAGCCTGGTGAGGAGGGAACCTCCTCCACTTCCAGTCTTGCTGAGGAGGAGGGGTTTTTTTTGGTGCCGGAGAATCGGTGCGATTCCTCCCGGGGTCGCATCGTGGGCACTGTCCCAGCAGTCGCCTCCTCGGAGGTGCTGGCTGCCCCAGTGTCATGGCCCCAGGTTGCAGGGCCTGGCACTGGTGGACCCTCGATGCCACCTAGTGAGACCGTTTTGGGTTAAAGTGCCGTCTGTGGCGCTGGGGACTCAGATGGCACCGCGGGCGGCGCCACTTTGTGGTCCGGTGCTGTCCGCAGCACCGGGGACTCGTGCATCACCACTGGCAGTGGCATTTTGGGTTATGGCGATGCCAGGAACTCGAGCGGCGCCATTGGCGTCATCGCAGCCTACATCGGTGCCACTCCCAGTGCTGTCGCAGGAGATGTTCCTGAGATATCCTCTCTGGAGGTCACTCTGCTCAACTCCTCTTCGGGGGGGGATGACTCAGAGGTGGATGCGGACTGACAGCCTGAGTCTTCGGATTCGGAACTCTCTGTAGATCAGGGTGTCAGGCGGCCCAGTGTTCCTCTTCCTGAGTCCCCGGAGCAGGTTCGCCATGGGGATTACCACGGCTAGGGGTTGCCGGGGACTTTCTGTGGGTGATAGTTTTGAGATTCATGGGAGGATGCCCTCTTCTGAGGGAGCCCAGGCAGCTGTCATCACTGGTGCTGCTGAGGCTCCTTTGGAAGCGGCGGGAGCCCTGCTTCTATGGCCTCCATCCAGAGGTCTACAAAGCTGGGAGCCCCGGCGCTGGGGTCGAGGAAGAGGACCACTTCGGAGTCAGAGGGGTTGAGATGTCGGGGTGAGGAGCGGCGGCGCATTCCCACTGCCCTGCGGGGTGTGGGAAGGAGTCATAGCACTGATCCCCGCCTTTCTCTCGAGGTCTCCGGGGTGCCTTCTAGTGGCGGTACTGAGGGTTGCCCTTCTGGACACATGCAATCTCAGTCGCCTCACAGGGGAGATTCACGTTGTGGGCTCTTCCGGGGTTTGCCTCCTCAAGTTACCTCCTCGCAACGCAGTATGATCTCAGGGTCCACAGTCTTGGTGGCTTCGCTCCCTAGATCGCAGAGGCCAGGCATGTGCTCTTTGGTGCCCTTCACCCATCCCTCTGCAGCCGCCCCCCTCACTCTCGGGCCATTTGGGTCCTATGGGGCCCTTAACTTGGGAGACGTTCAGAGCTATTGCTTCGGCCTTCCCCTCATACGTTAGGGCCATGGACAACAGGTCTTCCGTCTGTCCTCCCCGCCGCAAGAGTCCTCTGAGCATTCAAGTTCCACTTCCTCCTCGTCTTCCTCTCCTGTGGAAGAGGAACCTTCTGTTCACCTATCCTCCAACGCTGATTTCACTGAATATCAGCAGTTCCTTTCGAGGCTGGTTTCGGAGCTTCGTATCTCCTTGATCCGCAGGGACAATACCGAGTGGCAGGCGCGTGCATTCCTCAGTGAATTCGGCGCTCGCCACCTTGTGGTGCCTTCCTGGACAATCCCCTTCCAGGAGGCGTCTATCCGCACCTGGCAGTCTCCAGCCGCCCCTTCTCCAGCCCCAGCAGCCTGCAGGAGACAGTATTGTGGCCCCCCCCCCCCCGAAATAAGTCTCTAGGTTCTGTACCTCACCCGCCTTCGGGCCTGACATCCCTAGATATTCCTTCTGGGCCTCGGCGCCTGGCACATGACAGACATCTGGATTCTGCTGAATTTGATCAGTGGGGATGAAGAGTCTTTTCTTCAAGTCATGTGTTGCTGTGCATAGGTTCACATCAGGCACACCACGCTGCCTACAACAGGCATCCGTGGTCGATGCTAGCACAGGTTCTGGCGTCTATGCCTGATACGGAGCAGTCCAGACAAGCCATTGCCCTCTCTGCACAGGGTCTGGAGCTTGCAAGGCACCAGGCAAGGGTGTCTTATGACGCCAACGAGGTGGCTTCCAGACTGGCAGGGACAGCGATCTACATACGGCGGACGACATGGCTTCATCTGTCCAGACTGTCACCCATTGCCTGGCGTAGGGTGACATCCTTCACTTTCTGGGGGACCCGCCTGTTCTCCCGCAGGGCAAGGAGGATTCTTCAGGGGCATCCTCCGTCCCCCTGGGCCACGGGGGACACCCCCTTGCCCTCAGCCACCTTAGACTGCTCCAGTCTGTTAGCTAGGGTCTCCCCCTCCTGCTTTCCACTGGTAGGAGGCTGAGGGATCTGTTCCCTCAGGGCCAAAATTCAGGCCCCCTCCGGGGAGGGGGGGCTTGGTATTCACCCATCAGTAATGAATGGTGAAGATTGACAAGGGAAGATATGGAAATTACGTACCTACTGTAAGTCTCTATCTTCTCTTGTATCTTAGCCATTCATTACTGAATCCCTCCTACCTTCCCCTCATGGGCCTCTTACCTAGGACGTCTCCCCCACCTTGCTTGCCCCCCCCCGGAGGGGGACTAATCCTCTGGTTCCTTGGGACCTTCTGTTCTTTAAGAAAATCATGACGAAGGATTTGGGTAAGGAGGAGAGCGGGCGAAACTTCGTCCTTTTCATCTAAGGAAACTTTATGATTTCCTGGAAGGTTTTGCCTTTGGGGCCTTTCCTTCGGGCCAGACTAGGTTGGTCTCTGAGATAATCCTCTATCCTCAGTCTTCAGACTTGGCTGGTGTCCCTAGATTGCCCTGTGGTGCCAGACCGGGGCTAATCAACATTGTTGTAGTACGATTCGTAATTAACGTTTTGAACTGGTGGTCCGGCCCTTTGGCCCCTGTCTTCTCCAGGGAGTCAGACAGAGCTCCTTCTCTGTCTCTGTCCATCTTAACAAGAAATTGCCCTCTCTTGGGCCTTCCCTCCCCACCCACAGCAGTGACACATATCTGAGTGCTAGTGGGGTCTTTTTCCCTTTACCTGGTTGGGGCTCTCCCGAGAGCAGATTTACCTTTGCATTCTGTGAGCGCTCAGCCTGAGTGATGGGTAATGGGATAGTGGGAGGTGTAGGGAAATCTGCCTCTCTTGTTTCAAGCTGTGTAGAAGGCTCGTTTGAACCATACAAACCAATTTTGTTTGAAGGGATCCTTCTTTCCTTGCTCTGAGATCCGAGCTGATAAGCTTCAAGCCAGTTTCACTCGGGATTTATAGCAGTATGTTTCCCTCCTCCCAGTATCCCCTCCTTTTTTTCTTCCCTTTTCTTCTTTCTTCCTTTCCCTTATCTGTTCCTTCCTCAGAGCGGCCCAAGGAAGCAGGCTCTGAGGTCCCTTAGGGTAGGGTTCTTCTCTTTCCTGTCCTCTTTTCAGCCTATTGCTTTTTCCTTTCCTTTGTCTATCCCTCGGCTCTCTTGTCTCACTCTTATTCTTCTAACACCTTTTTATTTCGCCTCTCTGGCTTACAGAACTGGGATGGAGGAGGAGTCTGCGGCACCTAACGGCCTCCCCTCGCGCACCACGCAGTGACGTCGGCCTCGAGGCGTGCCGTCGGCGCCAACTCCTCCCTCCGAAAAAAATAAATAAAAGAACTACCGTGGCGGGTGCGCACCTCCAGCTTACACCCAGCAGTAATGAATAAGAAGATACAAGAAAAGATCAAGAGTTACGGTAGGTACGTAATTTCCATTTCTCAGCTATGGGCTTCCATACCGAGGGGGAGGAGGATGCCACCAGAAAGGATTTGGTGGATTTCCTGAAGATCCCAGAGTCTCCTCCCAAGATCATTCCTCTTATTATGCCTGCTTTGCATACCTCTCAACTGTACCACATTATGAGGAACATTCCTCATTTTACTTCAGAAAAGGTCCCTGTTCCACATTGTGAGGACTTGTTCTCCATTCAGAGTCAACATTTTAAAGCAAATATCCATAGTAAATTATAGAAAAAATAACTTATTCAATTAATAACAGACATTCTCAACATAAATGCAACATTTTAATAGTGTTTTGAGCTTCTTAGGTAAAGATTTGATGGTGTTCCACATTTTGCCCATTTGTTCCACATTGTGACAGGCAATGTTCCACATTTGGGGGACAAAAGGTTGAGAGGTATGCTGCTTTGAGGAATGCTGCTGCTGCAACCTGGTGTCATCGAGGCACAGGTCAGGAAGCATAGGAAAAGCAGGAGCAGTTTAAAAAGCTGCAAATAGCATTTTATGTTCCTCAGTAACAGCAAAATAAAAATTATTCGGTACAGCAATTTACAAAGACAATACAAACAGAGAAAACCAAGGCCTTCTGAGGGTATCTCTTAATTCCAAGTTTGTCTCTTACTCTCCTTGTTGCCCTAGCAAAAGCATTGCTGCTCTGTTTGTAAGTCTTTCCAACTTCTGTTCATTAACAGACATCCTGTTTTTCCTAAAATGTTCTTGTCAGTTTCTTGCAGGTGCAGCAGAAAGAACATGGTGACCCAGAACTGACCTTTTGTTTACAGCTCTGCAAAGGGCTTAAAAACTGCATCTCAGGTTAACCTCTTGAGTTCTAAATAGCTTTTTGCAATCATTTCTACAGTATAACTGTATGCAGTTTTAAACAAAGGGATCCCAGTATCCGTGACATTTCCACATAAAGATTCACGTATATTTTTTTTATAACCGCAGATATGCAAGGGGGAATAAAAGACAAATAGCAAGGGGGGAAGGCAGAGAAGATGGCTAGAGGCGGAGAATTGCAAAACTGTCAGTGATCAATTCCTAGGTCTCACAACATCAGAACATTTGGCTGTGCAACTAGACAGACAAAAGACAGAAAAAAGGAGGATAGAACAGACACTTGCATTTAAACTGTTTCTGCATAACAAATGTGGCAGGGCCTTATTCAACCCTGTCTCATCTGGCATAGGCCTGACATGGTGCCAGCCACGCCCCGTAGGGTAGATAAACTTTACCATGCCCCTCACGGGTTTCCTTTTTATGCTACCCAGCCTGAAATAGACTCAGTGGTCATAAAGGCAGCTCATGACAGGTCTAAGGTGCCCAAGCACCTTAGCTTCCTCACCCTAGACAGAGGATTATGCACATTTGATCTTTGGGGCAAGAGGGTTTACACCTTCTCCACCCTTGGGCTGAGGATCGCCAGTTTACCTGTCCCATATGGTAAAGTACCAGAATACCAACTGAAAGAAGGGCAAGGCCACTGTCCAGGCCCTCTCAGAAGGTACACAGAAGCAGGAGATTCTCAAATGCTTGCAGACCACGGAATATGTTAGCAAGCACCTCCTGTGGGCCCTCTGATATTTCAGACACAATTGCCGGGGCTGCTGCCACCAGAATTGGCCTCCATAGGCACTCCTGGCTGAGGGTCTTTGGCTTTGCTGCAAGTGTTCAATGCCCCCTTCAGTGGCTCTAAGCTTTTTGGCCCAGATGTCCAGGACATCATTAGTGACCTGCAGGTATCTGGTAGGGCTGTTAAATCTGTCCATTCACTCTGCCGCATGCAACCTAAGAGCAGACAGCGCCCTCCCTTTCGTAAGGTATCCAGTAGACAAGGAGCAGACTCTCAGCCCTAAGGCAAACTCGGGGTCTCCGCTGCCTTGCCTGCCCCTCCAATGTTGGAGCCACTGTCAAGTGTCCCAGAGGTAATGCACCAGTCCCAACGGCTGGATCTGCCGCCTCTTGACTGTTTGCCAGGCGACCCCCTTTTCGGTCCCTGCCCAAGAGGTGGTGGGCGGAGGTCAGTTCTCCCTCCGTCTCGGTCAGTGGGAAACCATAACATCAGATGCCTGTATTCTGCAAATCATTGAAAGGGGTCACACTCTGGAGCTCACCAAGCAACCCCAGAGACAACTCCGCTGCCTTCAGCTACCCCCGGCCCATATCTCTTCGGGAGAAGGTATAGTCCCTTCTGCGCAAGCAGCCATCGAACCAGTGCCCAGGTGCCAGAGGAACAAGGGGTTTTCTAGGGACATGGATATGTTGTTCATCCACACTGTCTGGCAGCTTCCTTGCCGCTTTAAATCTTGCCGGAAGGTCTTCAAGCTGGCTCCTCCCACCCACCCGGATGGTAAAACTCTCAGCTCCGCCCCATGACGCCAGATCTTCCTTACTGCTTGGAAGCTCGGGGTTCCCTCCTTAACGCTCTGCATATAGACTGGATCCTAATTCTTCGGTTCACCCAAAAATAATTTTAAAATTCTCAAGACTTTGGTCAAATTCTTACCTCACAGCTGCGATGGACAAATCGACTCCCGGTTTTCATCGGTGCCCATGTGGGCAGAAGATGTCCAGGACGGATCCACACTCCACGTGCGTCTACTGCCTCGACCTTGACCACGACCTGCAGGCCTGCAAGTTGTGTAGATCTTTCTCGGCCAGTGTCCTTGAAGACCGCGCTGCCTGGTTACAACTTGGGCGCCCCGAGAAACATTATCCGCCGGTGAAGTCCAAGGAGGCCCGTTGGGTGGTGTCCGGCGGCTGGCTCGGCTGAGCAACTCGAGCAGATGATCGCCCTTTAGGAGGAGTCGGCCCAGGCCGCATCCTCATCCTCGGTTGTGGCATTTATCCTGCTCTCTCTGGGATCCTCCTACATAGCTTCTTTAAGGAGCTTTGCCAGTCCCTCTCCACGAAGGGAGAGGGGCCATCGGGACACTCTTCTTGATGAAAAGAAGGACAAAGGTAGAGTCCCCACGTCGACATTCGTGGGGAGTGGAGAGGTCCCTTCCCCGGACAGTCGACACTCTACTTCAATCGAGGTTGCGGTTAAGGCTGCTGGCCGTGGTGTTCCGTCAGGTCAGCGGCCGAGACACCCATCGGCCTTGATCGGGGAGTTTTCGACCCGTCAGGCAGACTGTCGACCTGGTAAGCTGACAACCCTTCATCACCGGTTCCCTCGGTGGAAACCGAGGACTTGCCTGCGCCTCCTGTGCCGGAGTCCCCGGTCAAGGCTCCCGAGCCGAGGGAGGAGCGGGTATCTTCCGCTCCCTCCCAGACCCACCCTCAGAAACACCGAGGGTCTCTGTCTCGGACCTCGTCTCAGTCCAGCCGACATCGGCGGTCTTGGCACCGAGGTAAGCGGCGGCGCGGCTCGTCCTCATCTTCCTCCTCGGAAGAGGAGAGGCTTCGACGCAAATTGCATCGACGCTACGAGGACTTAATGTGGCAGCAGCTCCTTTTGTCCGGGAACAAGCTGACAGGAGTCCAAAAAGCTGGACTATGCTGGGCGCAAGGTGTACGCTTTGTTCCCCATCGGCCTCCGTCAGGCCAGCTCGGCCGTACTGATGACGCACTTCTTCCATGCCCTCATGGGCTCCCTGGATGAGGTGATCCCTCATCTCCCGGCCGACCTGTAGACTGCGGTCAAGCAGGTGCGGGATCAGGGAAGGGCAGTGGCGAAACAGCAGCTCCAAATGGCTCTAGACATTGGAGACTCCTGTGCCCGATCAGTAGCGGCCGCAGTGGCCATGCGCCGCGGATCCTGGCTGAGGATATCCACCTTTACGGCAGATACACAGCGCAAATTGGCGGACGTCCCCTTCTTGGGGACTGACCTGTTCGGCCCTGGAGTGGAAGGCCACCTCCAGAGGATCGAAAAGTCCAACACTACCCTGGACTCCGTCACCTCCGCTCAGAAGGACAAGGGCAGTCGTCGGTAACATAAGTCCTTTCGACCTTCTGCCGCTGCAGCACGTCCGGCCCATCAACACCAGCAGGCTCGCGCTTGGCACCCCAAAGCCAAGCCTGCGGCTTCCTCCAACAGGAAGCAGGGAGGAAAAGGCCCAGGAGGTCCCTCGGCCGGTCCCTCTTCCAAGCCTGCCCAGTGACGGGTTGAGAGGTGTCGCCCCCAGCCTCGTCGCTTCCCCTGGGATTCCCATTAGAGATGGCTCGCCACTTCCTTTCCGCCTGGTCGCTGTCACCCACGGACCACTGGGTGTTGAGAGGTGGTAGGAAAGGGTCTGCCTTCAATTCGGAAAGAGGCCCCGCCTCTTCCAAGCCGCTGCCCCACGGGGCTACGGGGTCCGCAGCCTCCCTGTCGGCTCGTTGAGCAGACATTGCCCTGCTCCTTGAAAAGTAGGTGATCAGAAAGGTGGCAGATCCTCCACCAAGCCCGGGGTTTGTGTCCAGGTATTTGCTGGCGCCCCATTCTAGACCGGCACGACCTGAACAGGTTCCTAAGGTCTTGAACCTTCAGGATGGTCACTCTGGCTCAGATCATTCCATCCTTGGAGCAAGGCATGTGGTTCTGTTCTCTGGACCTCCAGGACGCGTTCTTTCACGTCCCAATCCGTCCGTCCCACCAGAGATTCCTCCGCTTCAGGGCAGAGGTGTCCCTGTACGAGTTCCAGGCCATGTCCTTTGGCCTTTCTCTAGCTTCCAGGGTCTTCACCAAATGCATGGCAGTGGTGACTGCATTCCTGTGGCGCCGAGGCGTCCGGGTGTACCCCTACCTGAACGACTGACTGATTGCGGCCTCCTCCAGAGTGGAGGTGGAGCGGTCCAGGGATCTGGCCCTCCAGGTTTGCTCTCAAGTTGGCCTCCTTATCAACGAGGCCAAGTCGGAACTCGTGCCAAAGCAGGTGATACAATTCATCGGGGCAGAGCTCGACTCTCTGCGAGCCAGAGCACGGCTCCCGGCGTGCAGGGCCGAGGTTCTTTCCTCCTTTGCCCAGTCATTTCAGGTTGGGCAATTGCACCCTGCCCTGTACTTCCTGCACCTCCTGGGCCTCATGGCAGCCTGCACCAGCGTGGTCTGTTGGGCCCAATGGCACATGCATCCCCTACAATGGGGACTGGCCAGCCAATGGTCACAGTGCTCCGATCCTTTGGATCAGTTAGTGACAGTGACCCAGGAGATGTGGAACGCTCTCCAGTGGTGGACCGTTCCAGCTCATCTGCAGGAGGGCATCCCGTTTGTCCGCCCCGAGCCGACGGTCTCTCTATCAACCGATGCGCCTCTGATGGGTTGGGGTGCCCATCTGGGGGAGCACAGAGCGCACGACCTCTGGTCCCCTCGGGAGTCTCGATGCCACATCAACCTGCTGGAGCTTCAAGCGGTTCATCTAGCCCTCACTGCCTTCGCTCCGTTTGTACGGGGTCAAGCGGTCCAGGTCCAGACGGACAATACCACGACCATGTACTACCTAAACCACCAGAGCGGGACGCACTCCATGCCTCTGTGCAGGGAAGCTCTCCGTAGTTGGTCCCTCGTGCACAGTCTGGAGGCAGATCTTCTTGCCATCCATGTGGCAGGAGCCTCCAACATTCTGGCTGATGCCCTAAGCCGGATAGGGGCTACATCCCACAAGTGGTCTCTCCTGCCGGAGGTAGTACAAGATCTGTTCTCCCACTGGGGCACACCTCAGGTGGACCTGTTTGCCTCCAGGGAGAACGCGAAGTTGAGACTGTTTCATGCCCGCCCCCCTCAGCAGAGCTCGCTGCAGGGGGATGCCTTCTCGAGGCCGTGGACCCCAGACCTCTTCTACGCCTTTCCCCCATTTCCCTTGATCCACAAGGTGCTCCTCACAGCGAGGAGGGTCAAGGCGCAGGTGATTCTGGTAGCCCCAGACTGGCCCTGCCAGTTCTGGTATCCAGATCTCCTCAGTCTCAGCTCCAGGCTCCCAAGGCAGCTTCCAGCCCACCCGGACCTGATCTCAGTCAATCAGGGGAAGGTATTCCATCCGGACCTTCAGTCCCTGCACCTGATGGCCTGGTTCCTGAGCGGCTAGAGTTCCAGGCCTTGGGTCTTTCCAACGAGGTCCTCAACATTGTTGAGGCGTCCCGTAAGGAGTCGACCAGAAAATGCTACGCCTTTAAATGGAGGAGATTCTCCATTTGGTGTCAGGGCAAGGGCCTGGACCCTTCCTCCTGTTCCTTGGCAAGCATTCTGGACTACTTGTGGTCACTTTCTCAGCAAGGGCTTTGGTCAGCGACCCTTAAGGTGCACCTGGCAGCCATCTCTGCTTACCGGGCACGGGCCGGGAAGCAATTGGTGGCGCAGGAGAAGGTGGTCGTGTGCTTTTTCAAAGTCCTTGATCACATATCCCCTCTGGTGCGAGAACCTCCACCTCCATGAGATCTACTGCTGGTATTGGCTAAGCTCATGGGCAAGCCATTCGAACCAATGCACAGGTGTGACATCGCTCACCTGTAGTGGAAGACCGCCTTCTTGGTGGCTATCACGTCAGCCAGAAGGATGGGAGAGCTCCAGGCACTTTCCATAGTCACCTTTTCTGGTCTTCCACAGGGACAAGGTTGTCCTGCGTCCCCACCTGAAATTTCTTCCGAAGGTGGTGTCGGAGTTTCACCTTAACCAGGTGTTGACTCTGCCGGTGTTCTACCCCAATCACACCTCGGAGGCCAAATATAGGCTCCATACTTTGGACCGTAGAAGAGTGCTTGCTTATTACAAGGAGCAGATGGCTGAAGTTCGGGGAGAGGTTTGCCAGCTGTTTGTCACCTACGCTGAAGCCGCACCTGGCAGACCTGCAGCCAAGCGGACGATATGCAGGTGGGTCACCTCCTGCATAGATCTCTGCTGTAGGTTGGCGGGCATGGAGCCTCCCAGAGGGATAAGAGCTCATTCTGTCCACCATACCGCTGCATCGGTGGCTGCTTCCAGGGACGTCTCTATCCAGGAAATCTGCAGGGCTGCTACCTGGAAGTCAGCACACACCTTCATTACCCACTACCACATCGACCTTGAGTGACACCGGGATGCTGGTTTTGGGGCCTCGGTTCTCAGTCATTATTCCCTAAGTAGGGGGTGTGCGCCTTGCCTCCTTCTCCCGGATAACTGCTAGGAGTCTGCCAGACAGTGTGGATGAACAACGTATCCATGTCCCTAGAAATACAGGTTACTCACCTGTAACAGGAGTTCTAGGGATGGTATAAAATTTCATCCACACGACCCGGCTTCGACGCACAACTTGGCTTCCAGCGGGTTAGCTCTGGCGTCATGGGACGGAGCCAAGACTTTTACCACCCGGGTGGGTGGAAGGAGCCAGCTTGAAGACCTTCCGGCAAGATTTAAAGCGGCAAGGAACCTGCCAGACAGCGTGGATGAACAGCATATACCATTCTTAGAACTCCTGTTACAGGTGAGTAACCTGTATTTATTCCAGGTTCTTCCTGGTTCCCAAAATGACCGGAGATTTGAGGCCCATCTCAGACCTAAAGGACCTCAATCTGTATGTCCTGTACAGAAAGTTCGAATGTTAACTCTGCCAGGTCTGATGCCCCTGCTCAAGCAAGCCAACTGGCTGTGTTCTCTGGACATGCAGGATGCTTACCTGCACATCTTGGTGTTTCCTCTTCGCAGGAGGTTCCTCCGGTTTCTTTTTGAGAGCGAGCATTACCAGTTTAAAGTGCTGCCCTTTGGCTTGTCGTCTGCGCTGTGGGTCTTTACCAGGTGCTTAGCAGCAGTAGCTGCTGCCCTTAGAAGGGAGGGCATGTACGTTTTCCCATATCGGGACAGTTGTCTCCTAAAGGCCTCATCCAAGAAACTGCTCCTGGAGACTTTAGAGAGAACTCTACAGTTGTTCCTCTCCCTGGGCATCAACTCGCCCAAGTCGGTCCTGGTTCCATGCCAAAGACTGCAGTACAAAAGGGCGGTTCTAGACTCAGCGCAGGGGAAGGCTTTTCTGCCTCAAAACAGGGTAGGGTTCTTTATTGCCCAGGCTCAGGAGGTGGACCAGAGCCATTATATACCAGCCAGGGTGTACCTGAGGCTGCTCTGCATAAACAAGCAGGGGTGAACACATTCATACCCGCTGTGAAGGGAGGTCATGAGAGTGTGATATTGGGCACTAGACCACGGCCTGACCATCTCAGCAGTTCATGTCCCAGGAGTGCTAAACACTGGTGGACAACCTCATCCGGACTCGGTCCAGCATGCACGAGTGGGAGTGTGACAGGGAGCTCCTGCCACTCTTGAGGACTGGCCTTTTCTTAAAGAGCTGCTGACACCTAAAAATAACTTTTAAAAACATAATAATTACGTATAACTCACCTTACATTCAGCATCTATTCCATAGATTTCTCCTCCCCTTTACTGATTACTGAGATTTGCATGAATATGTGCTCTATTCCCATTAGAGTTCATCTGCTTTTATGGGTTATTGCCTACTTCGTCATAATCCTCTGTTGTGACATCACAGCCAATTGTCATGGGAGTAACTGTGATGTCACAAGCAATGCATTATGACCTCGGGTAGGGAAAAAGCTGCAGGAATAGATGAACTCTTTAGGAGCAAAACTCCTGTTTTCATGCAAACTACCTTAATAATAAATACTGGGGAGGAGTACGACAGAAGTAATGTAAAACACAAGCGGAATTGCATCTAAATATTATGTTTTGTTAGTTATTCTGAAGTTGTCAGCCGCTCTTTAAATCTGTTGCAGCAGTTCTTCTGTTTCGTAGCCTAATCTATCCTTTACAATTTCTAGTCCATACGGTTGGCCACCTCTGGGCAACCCCCTCCCCTTTCTTGTCTAAGCTATAGTGTCCTCTTTAAATTTTCCTTTTCCCTCTCAGGTCTTCGTACAGGGAGGTTATTGTGGTGACCTCCAAGCTGATAAAAAAAACAGCTGTGTTCCTCGCTGTTGTATTTAGTATGCAATGGCACTATCTCATAAAATACTTTAATGTATATATACATAGACTTCACGTGTATAAAACCTGTAAATGTTGAAAATACCATGGCACTAGGTGTATTTGATAAAGATAAAGTTACTAGGGGACTGTGAGATAAAAATTCTGCCATTTAAAATGCATGTAAATTACTGAACACGTGAAATTTCATGGTGATTTGCATATATCCCATGGTGCTTTGCATTATGGAAGTCTGTGTGATGTTGTGTTTCTTTGGATTATTGTCAATGCCCTTTGGGGTAACCCTTGATCCTACCTATGTCAGTCTTCACCATTCATCACTGTCAGGGTGTCTGCTGGAGACGGGCACTCCGCAGGAGATTTTGTTTTGAAGTCGTCGCTCTGTGGCTACCCACAAGGACTGTTACTGCGTGGCGCTCATGGCTTATCCAGAAATGGCCATTGGGTCCTCCTCCACCCTCACTTGTAGCTCTCCTCCCGCTGTCGAGACAGCACCCTGCTCGAGACTACTCGCATACCAAGTTTTAGTCAACACCGAAGCCTTCAATGTGGTTTCCCTTCTCCATCAACTTCCGTCTTGATTCTGCTACCACTGCGCCATTCCAGATCTCGGTAAGATTTTTTTTTTTCGTATCAAGTCTTTGCTTGATTTGTTTTCAGTACCGTGACGAGTCCTTGGTCTGATCGCCGGGACAAGAAACCACGGCCTCCTATGCATCTGTGTCCCTGCAGCCGACAGATATCAGTTACCGACCAGCATGCCGTTTGCCTTTCCTGCCTTGGACCACACCACGACATGGATTCCTGTGATGTCTGGTTCTCAATGGACCGCCGAGTTCTAGAGCACGGCGTGTTGAAGGTCGGCAGGTCTCCGCCAACTTTCGGGGGGGGGGCAGTGTCTCTCGCATCGATCCAAGTGCAGGACACTTTGCCCTCCCTCCAGGTCCCTTCCCGGGCCTATACGGTCCGGTGAAGAGGGGGCCTCCTCCTCTTCATGCCTTGCCATAGAGGAGGTCCCTACCACGGTGCCGGAGGGCTGGTCCGGTTCTGTTCAGGGTCAGGCCGGGAGCACCGCTCTAGCAATCGCCTCTTCAGTGGTGCAGGCTACTCTGTAGGGGCCCACGACTGCGGGTCCTGGCGTGGGTGTGCCACTGCACCACTTTGGATCCCAGAGCAGTTTGTGACTCCGGTGATCGAGGCATTGCTGCGAAGGGTGTGGGGCTGGGTTGCGGCACTGTCACTGGGGAACTCTTGTGAGCCACCGGGCTGGAGCCCTTCTTGATCATCTCCTCTTCGGAGGCAGACGATTCTAAAGTGGATCCGAACTGGAGGCCTGATTCTTCGGAATCGGAGGGTTCCCCATGACCTACCACCCTTGCGCCTCCCCACTTGCCCCCTCCCACAGCACAGGTGACTGTGACCTGTGCTGACTCTCGAGCCAGTGGTGGCTTGGGGAGTCAGCTGCGGACCAACAGTCCCACTGCTGTGGGTCTGGCGGTCAGGTTTCTGAGTGAGCTGGGGTGGCTGCTGTCCCCAGTGCCATCCCTCCTCTTAGAATCAAGATCAAGTCCCCCCCCTTCTGTGGCCTCCCCTCAGGGGATCGTCTGAGTTGGGGGGCTGCTTGGCACAGGGGGGGCAAGGAAGAGAGCTTCCTCTGAGTCCACAGGATTGAATAAACGGGGTGATGGACCTCTGCACACTTCTGTGGCCCTCTGGGGTCGGGGAAGAAGAATTAGTGCTAAGCCCGGTCTCCTCCCTTCGTCTTCTCCTAAGGAGGCCTCTTTGGGTGGGGCTGGGATCCGACCTTCTGGATCCATGTGGCCCCAGTTCCCTCATAGGGTTGCTCACCCTTCAGGGTTAAGTCCCAGTGTTTTAATTTTCAGGACAGGACAGTGACTCTACAGACCTGCAGTTTCTAGGATCGTGGTTATGTTGTTCATCCACACTTTTTTGGCATATCCCCTTCCACTTTAAATCTTGCCGGAAGTCTTCAAGCTGGCTCCTCCCACCCACCCGGGTGGTATAATCCTCGGCTCCGCCCCAATGACGCGAGATGTTCCTTTCCACTGAAAGATTCAGGTTGCCTCCCTCTTGCTCACACATTTTGTAGGCCCTTGCTTCAAAACCTTCGGTTATTCCAAAAATTCATCTAGTTCGCATTAACGATCGCGACTATTTAGCTTTGATTATGGAAGACAATTCTTCCCCCGCATTTCGCCGGTGTCCATGCAACCAGAAGATGTCGCGCACCGATCCCCACACCGCGTGCATCTGTTGTCTTGGTGTCGACCATGACACCTCGAAGTGCGATCTTTCTCGCTTTTCATCCTAACGTCTTCGTTGACTGTCTCGCACACTTGAAATTGGGGAAGCCGGAGAAACTGAACCCTCCAGTGAAATGTAAGGAGGCTCGGTGGAAGGTTTCCGCGGCTGCGGGATCACCGAGCAATTGGAGCAAGTGCAAGCATTCGAGAAGGAAGCGGCTTGAGCTACAGAAACTACTCGGAGCTTCTTTGTTCCGCTCAACCTGGACTCCACCTTCTCTGGCTCCTTCCGAGAGTTGTGCCAGTCTCTCCCGACCAAGGGGGAGAGTCCTGCGGCCACGCACTCCTCTCAGTCCCATAAGCGGGAAAAGGACCCGGGATCGTCTTCGTCCCGACGGAGACGCTCTTTGGATCGGGAGAGATTTTGGTCCCAGGAACCGGCAGTCTCGGCCTCGGTGGAGATTGCCTCTTTGGTTGCTGGCTTTTCAGCTTTGCCATCTGGCCAGTCGACCAAAGTGCCGGTCGATGATGTGGAAATCGTTTTCGACTCGTTGTCGCTGACTCCGGTCGACGATTCTCTCGATCAAACTTAGATTCTTACTTTCTTTACAAGGAGACCCAGCCTGCTGGGAATCCCACAGAGGAAGTGGTCCCAGACTCTGGGAAATCACCGGTCCCGCCGGTGTCTTCAGAGTCGGCCTGTCCAGTCTTGATCAAGGTCCCGGACCCCCTAGACTGAAAGGCCGAGGAAGAGCCACAAACGCTCTAAAGAGACGACGCCATCGGTCGACTTCATCCTCCTTGGATGTGGAGAGGCTCCGGCGGAAACTCCGGCACTACGAGGACCTCGTGGTAGCAGCTGAGTTTGACCGGGCACAAGCCGACCCTGTCTTCCACCCCGGCCATTACTTGGCTTTCGCCTCCTAGGCTGAAGCCAACTCCTTCGGAGCCGATCAAGTCTGTTCCCCTGCCCGCGGAGCCAGCAAAACCTCCGGTTCAGCCTAAACCAGTCTTTCCACTGATAGTGGTGGAACCACCGCCCAAGCAGCCTGTGGGAGGGGCTCCTTCTAAAGAAGATAGGCCAGACACTGGGCTTCCCCAGCATCTTTCGGTCACTGTCACCCCAGACAGGCTCCGGTGGGTCGAGGGTGACCTGGGCGGTCGACCCTTATATCCGGATTCGGATGTAACCGGCCTGCATTCTCATCCCGGGGATGACGAATTGGCCTGGGGATTAGAGACTGAGGAAGGTCCTTCGTCCTTTCAGGGCATTTTTTGCCTCATTGCTGAGTCCACAGGGATGCCCCTGGAGCCAATCCAGAAAAAGGTGTAGTACCCTCTCATGGACATCCTCAAGAGAGGGGCTACCTCGACGGAGGCTTTTCCTGTGGCCAAGGCCATTGTTGGCCCGGCCTTAGAATTCTGGCTGCGCCCTGCCTCTTGCCCAGCACAGTCTGCGCGCATGGCTCGCAAATATGCAGTGCCTATGGCGTCCCTTGCGAGGATCACAGAGCACCCTTTGGCCGAGAGACTAGTGACTGCCTCTGTGTTCAGGCGTACTGGCAGTTCTGCCAACACCGACTGACCTCCCGAGAAAGAGTCCAAGCTCTTGGACCATTCGGCCAGGAAGGTCAGTGTGGCTTCTTCCTTAGGCCTTCATCAGGCAAGTTCGGCCATGATCATGGCGCACTTCTCCCACACCCTCTTGGGCTCCTTGGATGGAGTCCTCCCACATCTCCCCGCGGACATGCAGATCACGGTAAAGCAGGTTCAGGATCAGGGCCGAGCTGTTGCCAGACAGCAGTTTCAGACAGCCCTGGACATAGGGGAATCTTATCTGTGTCAGTCTGCATCATTCATCACTAGTGGGTATAGCACCGGAGCTAGGACGCCGCGGGAGACTTATTTTTTTTCTTCTATGGGCTGAGTCAACGCAGGGCCGGCACCGCCCTCAAGGCCGACGTTCTACGTGGCACTCATGGGTTGGCTGTTACCTGTAGTCAGCTCCACCCCAGCATCAATTCTTCTCCCGCCGTTGAGTGTAGACCTCAAGTGGAGACTTCAATCAAAACTGCTTGTGCGGCCTAGTTTCATCGTGGCCTTGTTGTGTATGTCTTGGTTCTGTTTCGCCCAGCTCGACATCGCTTCTGCTGGTAAGCCCGTTTCATTACTTTTAGGCGGCGTCAACTACTGGTTTTGTTTGTTTGTCGTACGGTCATGTCTCGTCCTGGGGGCACAAAATTGTTGAAGTCGGGGCGGCCACCTATGCATCAGTGCCACTGTAGCCGCCTTTATTCCGTGACGGTCCAGCATGACTGTTGCTTCTCCTGCCTTGGCCCGGCCCATGACATGGACAGCTGTGATGCCTGCTTCTCTATGGACCATCAGGTTCTTGAGATCTGTATGTTTAAAATTGGACGTGCGCTGCGACCTTTGGGGGCTGGGTTGCAGTCGGCAGGCCAAGGCTAGGATTCTCAGCCTTTCCTCCGGATCCCCTCCTGGTCCTACACGGCCTGTGGAGGAGGGAGGCCTCCGCCTCTCAGCCTTGCCGCAGCGGGGGCTCCTTCCGCATACAGGAGGCCCAGTCTGCCCCTCTCGCGGGGGCAGACAGGAGGCATTGCTATGGCACTCGCCTCTTCGGAATTGAAGACTCCCTCAGTGTCGTGTTATGGGACCTCAGGGCCCAGACCGGCACCGTCCTCGGTGTTGACTGGCAGCACCACCCTTGGTCCCGGCACCGTTTGCGGTGTCTGAGGCTTGGAAGGCGGCATCAGCACTGGGCCATCCCTCGGTGCCGCTGTCGCTCCTGGTGCCATTCGCGGCGCCGGAGATGGTGGTGTCGTGGAAAGTGCTGCTGTAGTTTGTGGGCCTGTCTCTGGTTTTGGCGCCATGCGTGCCGCCGAGACTGGAGTCGGCTCCGCTTCCGACTCCAGGGCCGTTTGCGGTGCTGGGGATGGGGGCGGTGCCGACCTTGACTCCAGCGCCTTTCTCACAGCACTGGGGGGTGCGCAGTGCCGCGCCCAACTCTGGTGCCATTCACGACACCAGGGAGGATGGTGACATCTGGCGCGGTACCATGCTTGGCTACAGTGCTGCCTGCGGTGCCGGGGTTGAAGGTGGTCCAGCTCGTGGTCCAGGAACTGGAGGGTATGCGGGGGGTGATCTGGCATCGGACCTCGGGGTCTACCTCCTCGGAGGGCTCCAGGTCTGATCCAGATTGGGTGCTGGATTCTTCGGAATCCTCCAATCCCTCTGTGTCCAGCATCTCGGCCTCCCTCTGGGGGTTAGTCGTTGCTGGTAGGCTCTGGGGTCAGTGATACTGACCAGCCAGCAGTGGTCCTCACGGCCACTCCCGAGCAACCTAGGGCCACTGGCACTTCTGCTCCTCCAGCTGGGGCATCCCTTCCCTCATGCGTTTGGAAAGTCTAAGTTTGGGACAGCCCGGGGCACGCCAAGAGGGGAAGTGTACTGTTCCCTGGGTGAACTCTACGGAGTCTACTCGGAGTTGTCAGCTGCCTAGGCTGGTGGCTATGATGATGAGGTCCTTCTTGGACTCTGAAGGGTCGAGGAGTCGGGGTGTGGTACAGCACGCCCTCACCGGAGCCCAGCCGGGTTCTGGGAGGAGCCGCAGTGCAGACCCTTGCTCTTCCCTGAATCGGTCCTCGAGAAGGACTTCAACTTTGGAGGTCAGGGGCCATCCGTCTGGGCTCACACAGTCCCACTCACCACACGGGGAGATTTCTTCCCATGGGCACAGCTCTGACCATTCCGATCCTGTTGAACGGCTGTTAGCTGCTGGGACCTTTGGGTCTCCCTCCTTGTGGGGAGTTTCCTCTTGGCCCCCCGTCCTACTGCTAGGAGATTGTCCCCCGTGCCTGTCTCCATTACGGCTATCCCAGGCCTTCCCGGTCCTAGGGGACCTCTCACCTGGGAACAGTTCAGAGGTTCCATTGCACATTTCCCCAGCTATCTCCATGCCCTGGACCAGCAGGTTTTCCACCATGCTTCCATGCAGCCAGACCCTGAACCTCAGAGCTCACCTGCATCATCTTCTTCCTTATCGGAGAGAGAGGAATTATTTGTCCACATCTCCCCAATGTCTGATCTTTCCTCCTTGTAGCGCTTCCTCGCAAAGATGTTGGATGAGCTCCATCTTAACCCAGTCCATGTTAGAAATCCCGAGCATGTGATGCGTGTCTTCTTGGGCAAGTTCAGTGTGGCCAACCTGGCGGTTCCCGCCTAGCCTGTTCCATTCCAGGAAGCGTCATGTCAGCTTTGGCTACGTCCCTTCTTCACTCTTCCAGCCCCAAGGGACCCACACCAACGGTATTGCGCCGCCCAGGATCTCCAGGTTCTCTGCCTCCTCCTCTTGGGCTTGACCTTCCAGGACACCCCTCTGGGCCTTGCCCTCCACCGTGACCAATTTTTAGACTCTGACTCTGCGGACTTCGCTTTTCAGGGGAGAAGAGTTTTCTGTTCGCACGGATCCTTCTTTCTATTGCTTCTCATCAGGCCCACTTTGCTTCCTACAATAGGTTCTTGTGGTCCAGGCTAGGACAACTCATAGCCTCAATGCCTGATACGGAGGAAACCAGGCAAGCCATTGCCCTCTCTACTCAGGTCCTGGAGCTAACAAGGCACCAAGCAAGGGCATCTTATGATGCCAATGAGGTAGCCTCCCGTGCTATAGGGACAGCGATCTGCATTAGGCGGACGGCATGGCTGCGCTTATCCCGGTTGTCACCCCTGGCCCGGCGTAGTGATCTCCGCATAGCGGAGAACCCACCTCTTCTCCTGTAGGGTGAGATGGTGACTTTAGGGGCACCTTCCCTTCCCCACTGGGGGCTTCTCATCTCACCCGGACCAGTCTCAGGCCTCCCCAGGCCTGTAAGGGTTCTCTCTTCCAGTGTCTCACCCACTGGAGGCTAAGGGACTTAGTCCCTTAGGGTAGTTTAAAGCTCCCTTCAGGAGGGTCTCGGTACTCACCCACTAGTGATGAATGGTGAAGATTGACACAGATAAGATATGAAAATTATGTACCTACCGTAGTTGTTGATCTTTCTGTGTATCTTCACCATTCATCACTACATCCCGCCCACCGTCCACCTGGGGCCCAGTCTCTGGGCTCCCTCCTGTGCTTCTCCCTGTTGTTTTTCTCTTCGCTCTCCTCTAACTTGTGGTTAGGAGGAAGGGGACCCTGGAGACATACAGGGAGGAGTTTTCTCCTGTAGGAAGTATTATTTGGGGGTGAGGGGGGTCCTCTTCTCCCTTCATTAATTTTATCTCCTCCCACTTCTGTCCGGAGTGAGGTGAGGGATTGGTGGGGGGACCACTCCCCCTCCCATTTTGTCCTTGACTTCAAACCCTTGGATTTAATTCCTTAAGTTGGATATCCTTTGATGTCCTCCCTGGCATTTGTTTTTCCCTTATTTTGGGGGGAGAAGAGGAGTACGAGACACACCCCTTTCCTGACCCCCACTTCTTAGGTTGCCCTCCCGGGCAAATGCTGCTTAGTAATTTCAGACTAGCCTCCTGGCAGCTCTTAAACTTGATAGTCCAGATTCTGATCTGTCGTTCTTGGCAAAACCCTAGGGTTCAGGATCGCCTCTGGGGGTGTGGTCCTCCCCATCCCTCTCTTTCTTTCTCCTCCTTTCCAGATATTGGGGCCCCTCCCCTTTTTTCCCCCACTTTCCCATATCTCGTTTCTCCTCTGTCGTTTATTTCTCCTTTTAGTTTATATATATCCTTTCCTTTTATCTGTTCCTTGGGCTCCCTTGCCCTACCCCACCTCCCTTTCCTTACACTCTCTGGCATCTCAGAACTGGGTCTGGGGCGGAGTCAACGACAGATAACTGCCAACCCACGAGCGCCACTTAGAACGTCGGCCTCAAGGGCAGTGCCTGCCCTGCGTCGACTCCGCCCATAGAAAAAAGTTGCCCACGAGGTCTGAGCTCTGGTGCTATACCCACTAGTGATGAATGGTGAAGATACACAGAAAGATCAACAATTACGGTAGGTAGGTAATTTTCATTTCTTGTGCCCATTCGATGGCAGCCACAGTTGCCTCTCGCTGCAGGGCTTAGCTGAGACTCTCCTCCTTCCCAGCGGATACTCAACACAAACTAGCTGATGTGCCTTTCCTGGACACCAACCTTTTCGGCCCAGGTGTGGCTGGTCACCTTCAGCGCATTGAGCAATCCAGTGCCACCTTGGACGCTGCTTCTGCCAAGGGTTCTTTGGGCAAGAACCAGCAGAAGAAAAAGAAGCCCTTTCGGCACTCTTCCCCTTTGGCACAGCAGGCTCAAGCTTGGCACCCCCGGCCTGAGCCTGTGCCCTCCCAGGCCCATAAAGGATGCCAAGGTTCAGGTCCTGGATCCTTCTCCAAGCCTGCTCAGTGACAGGGCAGGGGCTGCCTCCCCCTCTCCCATCACACCAGCTTTGGGTCCTCCCGTAGGTGGCCGGCTCCACCACTTCCTTTCCGCCTGGTCCGCTGTCACTTTGGACAGGTGGGTTCTCGAAGTGGTCGGTCAGGGACTGCCTCTGAAATTCAAGCAGTATCTTCCAAGTCGAGCCCGCGCCCCTCAGAAGGAAAGAGTATCCTCCCAGACTCAGTCAGCTGTCCAAGAAGACATCGCTCAGCTCCTCCTCAAGGAGGCAGTAGCTCCAGTGGCGGATCCTCTAGCAGACCCAGGCTTTGTCTCCAGGTACTTCCTGGTGCCCAAGCGAACGGATGGCTGGTTCCCTATTCTAGATCTGCGTGACCTGAATCAATATCTCAGGTCACGCACCTTTCGGATGGTCACTCTGTCCCAGATCATGCCATCCTTGGAGCGAAACATGTGGTTCTGTTCACGTGATCTGCAAAACGCATTCTTTCACATCCCAATCCGTCCGTCTCATCAGCAGTTCCTCTGCTTCAGAGTCAAAGGGACGCTGTACGAGTTCCGAGCCATGCCATTCGGCCTGTCATTGGCCCCACGGGTCTTCACCAAATGCATTGCAGTGGTGGCAGCTTATTTCAGGCATTTTGGGGGGGGGGGTGTCACGGTATATCCCTACCTCGACGATTGGCTCCTAGCAGGTTCCATCCAACAGGAGGTGGAGAGGTCCAGGGACCTGGCCCTCCAGACCTGCTCCCAACTCAGCCTCCTGATCGAGGCAAAGTCGGAACTCGTGCCTTCCCAGGTGATATGCTTCATCGGGGCAGATTCTCATCAAGCCAGAGCTCGGCTCCTGGCGGACAGGGTGGAGCTGTTCTCCCTCTTTTGCCCAATCATTTCTGTTTGGGCAATTGCACCCTTCCCAGGACTTTCTGTGCCTTCTGGGTTACATGGCAGCGTGCACCTCAGTGGTGTGTTGGGCCTGATTGCACATGCGCCCCCTTCAGTGGGAGCTGGCTGCTCAGTGGACTCAGCGTCACGGTCATTTCAACCAGTTAATCACTGTAACCCAGATGATGTGGGACGCTCTCCACTGGTGGACCGCCCCAGACCGGTTGCAGGAAGGGATCCCATTTGTCCGCCCTGAGCCAATGGTCGTTCTTACAACTGATGCCTCTCTCATGGGCTGGGGAGCCCACATGGAGGACAAACGGGCCCATGGACTCTGGACCACTGATGAGTCCCGATGCCATATCAACCTGTTGGAGCTCGGAGCAGTCAGACTGACAGCTTTCGCTCCTCAGCTCCAGGGTCAAGTGATTCAAGTTCAGACTGAAAATACCACGACCATGTACTACCTCGATAAACAGGGCGGTATGCACTCCCATGTGCTGTGCAGAGAGGCACTCCGCATCTGGACCCTCGTCAGCTGTTTGGAGGCAAATCTCCTAGCCATCCATGTGGCAGAAGCCTCAAACAATCTGGTGGATGCTCTCAGCCGCTTAGGCGAGACATCCCACAAGTGGTCTCTCCATTCTGAGGTAGCTTACAGCCTGTTCTCCCACTGGGGCAAACCGATGGTGGACCTGTTTGCCTCCAGGGACAACACCAAGCTGAGACTGTTTCATGCCCGCCCCCTTCAGCAGGGCTCACTGCAGGGGGATGCCTTCCCGAGACCATGTACCCCAGGCCTCCTCTACACCTTCCCTCCATTTCCCTTGATCCACAAAGTGCTACTCAAGGCAAGGAGGGACAAGGCGAAGGTGATCTTGGTAGCCACAGACTGGCCGCGTCAGTTCTGGTATCCAGATCTCCTCTGCCTCAGCTGCAGACTGCCAGAGCGGCTTCCAGCACACCCGGACCTGATCTCTCTCAGTCAGGGGAAGGTTTTCCATCCGGACCTTCAATCCCTGCACCTCACAGCCTGGTACCTGAGCGGCTAGAGTTCCAGGCTTTGGGTCTTTCTGAGGATGTCTTCACTGTGGTGGAGGCATCCATAAAGGAATCGACCAGGAAATGTTACGTCTTCAAATGGAAAAGGTTTTCCATTTGGTATCAGAGCAAGGGCCTGGACCCTTTGTCCTGTCCAGTGGCTAACATTCTTGACTACTGAGTACAGGCTCCATACTTCTGACCCGAGACATGCTCTCTTCTATTATAAGGTGAGAATGGTGGAAATTCGGGGAGAGGTTCGCCAACTGTTCATCACCTACACTGAAGCCGCTTCTGGCAGACCTGCAGCAAAAGGACGATTGCAAGATGGATTATATCATGCATAACTCTGTGTTATGAGTTGGTGGGCAAGAAGCCTCCCAGAGGGATAAAAGCTCATTCTATCCGCCATACCGCTGCATCGGTGGCTGCTTCCAAAGACATCCCTATCCAGGAAATCAGCCAGGCTGCTACGTGGAAGTCAGCAAACACCTTCATCACCCTCTACCACATCGACCTTGAGTCACTCCGGGATGCTGGTTTTGGGGCCTAAGTTATCCAGTCTCTGTTTCCTAAATAGGGGGTGTCGCCTTGCCTCCCTCCTCCTGGAGAACTACTAGGAGTCTGCCAAACAGTGTGGATGAACAACATATCCATAATACTAGAAAAACAGGTTACTCACCTGTAACAGTACTAGGAATGGTATATGTTGTTCACCCTACCGAACCACCCAACCTCCTCTCGCCGCGACGTAGCATCTATTTCCAGGAAGCTTCTAGCTACCATGGGGCAGAGCCGAGGATTATTCCACCCGGTGGGTGGGAGAAGCCAGCTTGAAGACTTCCGGCAAGATTTAAAGTGGAAGTGGACATGCCAAAGAGTTTGGATGAATAACATATACCACTCCTAGGACTACTGTTATAGGTGAGTAACCTGTTTTTTCCGCTTATGCAAGGCTCCCCTCTGGATTCTTCTAGTCCTGGCAGAGACCCGTCACATCAGGTGACCGGTTCACCCATGCCTCTTTGTCCAGCTCCCCCTTATCCCAGGCCACGTTGTTCCTCTGGGACCTTTGACCTGGGATCAGTTCAGATCTCAGGCTGCGGCTTTTCCACAATATGTTAGGGCTATGGACGAGCAGGTCTTCCAGCCAGTTCCCCTGCCGCAGCCAGAATCTCACTCGTCAAGTTCCTCGACCACCTCGTCTTCCCTCCACAAGGGAAGAGGGGCCTACTGTCCATCCCTCCTCAGACGCTGATCAGGCCCAGTATCAGTGCTTCTTGTCGAGGCTGGTCAGGGACTTGCACATCTCCAGTTATGTAAGAGACAGTACTAAGCGTGCGATGCAAGCCTTTTTAGACTAATACAGGACGCACCATTTAGTGGTTCCGTCCTGGCCGGTTCCCTTCCAGCAGGTGTTGTACAGTGCCTGGCAGCATCCATATTCCCTGGAACCAACCCCTATTAACTGCTGGAGACGGTATTGTGCGACCCACGTGTCTCCAGGCGCTTTGCCTCATCCACCTTCTGGACTGACGCGACTGGACACCCCTTTTAGGCATAGACGACCAATCCGCGACCAGCCCCCTGATACTGACTCTCGGGAGTTTGATCAGCTTGGGCTGAGTTTTCTGCTCTGCATGGAGTCTGCTGACAATTATCTTGCATCAGGCACACCACGATGCCTATAACAGGCATCTGTGGGCAATGCTAGATCAGGCTTTAGCATCGCTGCCCGATTCGGAGGCTACCCAGCAAGCCATAGTCGTCTCCGCTATAGGCCTGGAGTTGGCGAGGTACCAGTTAAGGGCATCGTACAACGCCAGTGAGATCACCTCACGGCTTGAGGGGACAGCGATCTGCATTAGCCGGATGGCATGGCTTCATCTTCAAGGTTGTCATCTTTGGCCTGACGCAGGTTACTGGCCTCCTCCTTCCAGGGCACCCATCTCTTCTCCCAAAGGGCAAGGCGGGAGCTTCAGGGGCGTCTCCCTTCCTCTGGGTTTCAATGGACCTGACCAGCCCAAGCCCTAACTGGCTAGCGGAGGGTCCCCCTTCCCTCAGTTCTCCCACCAGGGGGACTGGGGGATGTTATTCCTTCAGGATTTCTTGGGCTCACTTTGGGGGTGCCCAGTACTCACCCAACAGTGATTAATGGTGAAGATTGATACAGGTAAGATATGAAAATTACGTGGCTACCGTAACTCTTGATCTTCCTGTGTATCTTCACCATTCATCGCTGAATCCCTCCCACCATCCCCTCACAAGGCTTCAGTCCCTGTGTCATACCACCTCCCTACTCACCCCCTCCCTTGGGTTATTCCTTCCTCTCTGACAGGCCACCAGGAGGCCTTTAGGAGGACTTGGGAACTGGGTGAGTGGGGACCCTTAGGTTTTTTGTTTTTTTTTTCAGGGTCTTCTGGTGGGCCCCTCATCTATCCTGGTCCTCCCATGGGATGCCTCCATCCATGAAGTCCCTTGTCAGTTCCAGGATGGGTGGTTTTGGGCTGTCCATAATTCCCTTGCCACCTTCCCCGATCATGATGGTGTGTTTTAGGGTGTTCCTTCTCTCCCTCTTTCTCGAAAACCTATTTTCTCCTTGAGGTAACTTCAGGGAGGGGAGGTGTGAGGAGTGTGTTTTTGCCCTAGGGAGTTGGGATCGGAGCTGGGGGTGGCCTTACCCATCCAGAATTCCATAAATTTGGAATCTCTTTGAACATCACTTGTGGATCTTCTGATCGATCTTGCCCTAATGGGTCCTGGCCTCCCCCCTCCCTCACCTCATGCTCCCTAAACTTTCTCTCACTCTCTCTATCCTTCCTGTCTTTCTTCTTTCCCTCTTGGTCGTTAAGGGACCCTCAGGCACCCCCCCCCTTTTTTTTTTCTTATGTGTCCTCATCGGCTTACTTTTTTTTTTTCAGTTGCTTCTTTTCCTTTTGCTGTCCCTTACTTCCTTGCCCCGCCTTTTTTCTCTATACTTTTCCTTCTGTCTCTCCGGCAAGCAGAATTGAGGTGTGGAGGAGGACCCAATGGTCGCTTTCATGACTCCACGAGCACCACGCAATGTATCAACCTCATGGGTGGTTCCGGTGGTCAGCCATCTCCTCCTTCCAAAAAAAAAAAAAAAATTTCCCACAAGGTGCCTATCTCCGGCAGAAACCACAACAGTGATGAATGGTGGAGATACACAGGAAAATCAAGAATTACAGTACGTACATAATTTTCATCTTCAGTATACTTGTGCACTGAGTTTCTTTGTTTTTAGCTTATTTTTATTTATTTTATTTGAGCCCCCACCACCCAAACAAACAAGGCCCACAAAGGGGAGGCTAAATCTCAACAGATGAGGGAGATCAGTGTGTCAGTAGGTGCTGGCTAAGTTTAGAGCAAAGACTTGCATAGTCTGTTGCTACAAACTGATGTACTGAAGAATGGATATGCCATTGCTGAAGGTTATCCTCTGCATTTTGAATAAACATCACACAGAGATTGTGTGTTGAACTTGAAGTTCAGTGTCTGGTCCATCTGTTATCCCACAACCCCTCCACAGTCTTGGTGTCATAAGTGGGATAACTTGCTGGTAGTGTCTGGACTGGCCAGAGAGGGACGCTTTCTGGTGGATATCGCCCAGATATCCCAGGTGGACTGATGCACCAGGACTTGCCAGAAGAGAACTCAGAGAAGAAAGTTCGTGGAGTTCTGACCAGAACCATGGCCGACAGCCTGGGAGAGAAGCTGCTGCCTGCACTGGACCTGGGAGCTTGGAGGTCAGCCTAGTCTGCAGATGACAAAGAGATGCAAAGGTGACAAGGAGCTACCGTGGGGTTGAGGCAGACCAGAGATGAAAGACGACACCCCAATGGTGGAAAACCTGATGAGGCTAATACTGCGGATGAGTGGGTAATAGCTGGAGGCAGACCGACTACGTAGAGAGGCGGAACACCGGTGCCAGGTACGCAAGAGGTCCCTGCCAGAGAGTATAGATAAAGAATCCAAGGAGGATTTTTCATGGGCTCAGCTGGAGGAGGACCCCCTGACTGAGCAGGATATTCCTTGGTTGCCTGTGTTCTCCGGATGTTACCTTTTGGAGGGTGGAGATGCAAGTGTGGAACCTGAATGAGACCCCAGGTAAGACTGTGCCTAGTGATATTGTGCTGAGGTTGAAGACTCCAAGCAAGAAGAAGCCTATGAGGCCGAAGGGACTTTTTTTTGTATGATGCAGCTAAATCTATTAACAGTATTGACTGGGGTATACTGCAAGCTAAAGATACTAATGTTGCCAAAATGTTACAATATGTTAAAGATCAAGGAGGTGGTACATGTGTTGTATTTATTTTTTTTATAAAAAACCTACAAAGGAGGAGGTGGGTGGAAAATGGATTGGAACTTGTGTTGGGGTAACACCAAGAGTGTCTACCCTCAGGTGTCTATATCAGCAGCAAGTGAAATGAATGATCAAGAGAGACAGTGGGTTTACAGTATGTAGTGGGGTTGAACTTAGGACTGGGCCTCTGCTTAAAACTGACATGTCTGGTGGGGTTGGAGCAGGTAATTACTCACCCCAGAGAAAATCTTTCTGTGGTACTGGACTTTACAGCCATCCAGATTTTGGGTTAAGTAATATGACGGACTTTCCCTAAAAGGAGATAGTTCAGGGAAGGTATCGTTAGTCTCTGTTAAGAAAGTGTTAATGCCTCAGGGTAAAGAATGATGATATCCACTGTGTTTATGATGGAATGTTTATCGTTAATAGGGGCCCTGAGACGTAGCTTCTGAAGATGGATGGGTGGGAAGCTGCATCCCTTCCTGCGACAGGAAGGTGGTAAGCAGTCTGCAATAACTGCTTCCCTCTTAAGGTGGGGGATATGTGACCGGGAGCTCCTGCCAGTCTTGCGGACCGACCTTTTCTTAAATCTGTTCCAACATTTTTTCAATTTCTTTGCCTAATCTATCCTTTACAGTTTCTAGTCTATAAGGTTGGCCACCTCTGGGCACCTCTCCCCTTTCTTGACTATGCTATAGTGTCCTCTTTAAATTTTCCTTTTCCCTCTCAGGTCCTCGTACAGAGAGGTTATTGTGGTGACCTCCGAGCTGATGTAAAACAACAGGCTGTGTTCCTCGTTGTTGGATTTAGTATGCAATGGCACTATGTTATAAAATATTTTAATGTATATACCTTATTTTAGTCTTTTTGGTAACCGGGTAAGGCCCACTAGGCACAAGTTCCTGTTTTCAGGGGCGACCTGGGAGCATTGGGCGGTTAAGTGACTTGCTCAGAGTCGCACAATATGCAAGTGGAGGTTGTGAGAATCAAACTCGGGTCTGGTCTGCTGGATGTGTCAAGCTCGTTCACACCTTGTTCCTCTAACCTCTGGGCTACACTACCAGCCAGTATCTAAAACCTGTAAATGTTGAAAATACTATGGCACTAGGTGTTTTTGATAAAGGTAACAAGTTACTAGGGGACTGTATGATAAAAATTGTTAGTTGTGCTATTTAAAATGCATGTAAATTCTGAAGAAGTTTGAAATTTCATGGTGATTTGCAAACTCCCATGACGCTTTGCAATATGGAAGTTTGTGTGATGTTGTGTTTCTTGAAACTTGGCTTATTGTCAGTGCCCTTTGGGGTAACCCTTGAACTTACTTCGAGAAACAGCTTTTGCAGCAGGTTACACCATTAGGACTGAAGCCGGCTGGCGCCAGGACCCCACGGAAAAATTCTAGCTAGCAGTATCCAGGGGGGGACCACCTCTGACGTCGGCCCCTCCTCGACGTCAGGCATCACATAAAAGGGGGCGGTCCCCTAGCATCCCCATTTCTTTTCCCGTCGTCGACTCACCAGCATCGACCTCACGGACGCCTGCATCAATGATACGACGTGCAAAATGTTTACAAAATCCATGTCTACTTCTCCAACTCCTTCTCTCGAAGGACACCCCTCAAAGTGCGCCTGAGGCAAGCAGATTCCCTTTGCCGACCATCATTTGACTTGTGTGAGGTACCTGGGCCCGGAACACGACACCCAGGCCTGCTTCATCTGCCAACAATTTAATAGCAGGACCAGGATCCACCGCCAAAAGGCCCTTCAGGGGTTCCTTCTTGAAGAGTAACTTCGCAAAATGGAAAAAAGACCTTCCTCCAAAGGGGATTCTTCCCATTAGACTGGGAAGCACCAGGGCTCTAGTAGGTCGGGATCCCCCAGCAGGGCCTCTGAATCCAGGGCCAGCTCCAGCTCTACGCGGTCCGACCGTTCTTCCCGGGCCCGTTCCCAACCTCCCCCATTTAAGGTAAGGTCTTCAGGGGGTTCTTCAGCCTCCTTGCACCCGCTTAAGACCCACCAGGTGCCTGACTCTTCTTCCAGGCCTGACTCTTCAGAAAAACATAGGAAGTCTTCTTCTAAATCTAGCGGGACGTCAGGCCGACGCCAGGACACCAACCTCAGGTCCCTCTCCCTCTCTCCCAAGGCCCCGGAAAGGAAGACCAAGGATCTGACGCCTCTTAAGCAGATGTCAGAGAATAAAAAGTTGCCTGACCTGACGCCCGTAAAACAGACTCCCGACCCGACAGCAGTGGTACCGACCCCGGGTGACACCGGACGTCGGGAGTCCTCAGGAGAGGAGGCTGCCGCGCTGCCAGACGACCAAACGGGCAGCACGGAGGACACCGACTCGCTCGGGGAGCCGTCGATGGATCCAGTGATTCCCCAGGACCCGACGCCCGACCCCAGCGACAGACCCACACCGATGCCGGGCCCGTCGGGCATGAACATTCAGGAGGTGAAGGAATTGTTCACCTTCTGGTGGGAGACCATCAGAAAGGATGTGGTCCCCAGTAAGTCTCTTCCACCTCCACCACCTGCTCGGGAGGGTGAAGGCTGAAGACCTCCGACCTCTAAGGAGTTAACTCCACCTCCTAGGGGCAGATCTAGAGAGAGAGAAAAAGACGCCCATCACGGTCTCCCTCTGGGTCTCCGAGCCCTAAATGACCAAGGGACAGATGACACCCACTGGGGGATGACTCCAGACCGGATACGTCCGATACCTCCAGGTCTCCATCCCCCATTAGTCCCCTATCACCAGACCCACGAGACCAGCCAAGGTCACCACCAGATGATCCCTCTTTCTCCAAAATCATGAGGCACAACCAGGAGAATATGGGATGGGAGACTGAAGACTTGGACCCTAAGAGACAACGCCTTGCCCGCTACCTTCGGCAAAAGGACCCAAATCCTGTGGTGGTCCCATCTCTAGTGGACACCTTCATGGACGTCACCAAGGCGGCTTGGAAGCGTCCGCACTTGACACCAGCTGTTCCTAAGAAGGCTGACCGCCTCTACAGAGCTCCTATGGAGGACCTGTATCTGGCGTGGAACCCCTGGCAGACTCACTGGTCATTACTATGTCTTCATGATCGGTCTCAACGACCACAACACTTGAGTACCCAGCTTCGGACCAAGAATCTAAGCAATTAGATTCTATGGAAGGTACATGCTGCTGCTACATACTCGATAAAGTCTTTGAATTACCTCACGCACATGGTGCAATTTCAAAATGCCCTCTGGGAGCAGGGCCAAGACCTTTTGAAGGACTTTCCAGATGGCGAAAAGGAGGAGGAGCTGCTCAACCTCCTTCATACTGGGTCAGATGTGGGGACCCAGGTTCTTAAAGCCGCTTACGATTCAGTGGATTCGGCCACCAGGGGAGCAGCTACTGGCGTTTGTCTTCGGAGACACTCTTGGTTGAGAGTCTCCGGTTTCACCCCGGACGTTCAGAAGAATATCCTGGACGTCCCTTATGACGGAGCTGTGCTTTTCGGTGAGGAATCAGAGAAGGTCATCACCAAGCTACAGGACGCTGGGAAGGCAGTTTGAACTGTACAGGCTATGTACAGGCCCAAATCTGGTTCCTTTCGGAGGAACCAGAACCGTTTTCGCGGCAGGCAACAACGGCAATGGCCACGTTCCAGCCAGCAACCCCGGGGCAATTTTGGTCACAAAGGTCAAACCAGATTCCCCACGGGCCAGGGCTCAAAGCATCCCAAGGCAGCCCAGCCCATGGGACCCAATGCCACCACAGCATGACTCCTTCCCGGCCCTCGCCCCTCCTCTGGATCAAAGGATAAAGGTCGTGGGTTGCATCTCTCATTACCTTCCGGGATGGCCGAGGATCACCTCCAACCGGTGGGTGTTACAGTTGGTACAGCGAGGACACACTATTTATAGAGATCTTACTTCGAGAGGGCTCTTGCAGTAGGTAATTACATATAGGACTGACGCCGGCCGGTGGCAGGACCCCACGGAAAAATTTCTAGCTAGCAGTCCCTGGCGAGGGACCGCCCCCACGTCAGGTGACCAGCATCATCTCGACGTCGGTATAAAGGCGGTCCCGGACACCCGACTTC
The DNA here is from genome assembly GCA_016271365.2 of Neoceratodus forsteri. Lineage (NCBI taxonomy): Eukaryota > Metazoa > Chordata > Ceratodontiformes > Ceratodontidae > Neoceratodus > Neoceratodus forsteri. Next base: position 504,524,292 of record CM028129.1, on the reverse strand, counting down.
CAGTTCTTTCCCGCCGTTAGCTCATGCAGCGCCTCGTGGTAAAGTTCGTGCTTCGTCAGCCCTACCTTTCGTCGGTTTTTACCGAAAAATAGTTATTCTTTTTCAATCGTCAGGTATATCATCTGTGTATGTTGTCCCCTACACCCTCCGAGCACAAAAACAAGTGCGACTCGTGCGGTGCTCAACTGCCACACAAGGACGGCCATTCCCTGTGCCTTTTCTGCCTAGGCCCCAATCACCCGGTCGATAAGTGCCAGCATTGCCTCAACTTCAATGCGGCTACCTGTAAATGGCGCCAACAGTCCCTGGAAGCCCATCTCCTCAAGAAAAAGATGTCTTCTATGGGAAAAAGAGTTGAAAAAGTTGAGGCAGGCGTCCACTTTTCCGGAAGGACATCGGAAAAAGGACAAGGAGAGGCACCGGGAGAAGTCCTCCTCTACCGCGTCTCCCGCTGGAGTCGCGGCCCAAGTAACGTTCCCCCCCCCGGGGGACCATTCGGCAGCTTCCAAGGGTTTGGAGGAGGCGTCGGCCCGCCCGTCTGGCTCGGGTCTTGCGGGCGCCTCTGGGCGAATGGAGGCCCCCGGCTCGGCCGCAGGCTTGCAGCCTACTGGCGTGGGCGACTCCTCTAAGTCAGATGTCTGCTCCTCTGACGTCCGCATGGAGAGGGTCGATAAGACGCCCGACCCTGCGGGGCGGCGCACGACCACTTCCCCCTCGGACCGGGCCGTCCCTTCCCCTCGGCCTGCCTCCGGGGAGGGCTCTCGTAAGCCGGACACCGGCTCCTCCGCGCCCGCTGAATCCGCTTGAAGCCGCACATCGGCTTCTCCGACGCATGCTGGGCGACGAACCGACAACAGACCCCACACACACACTCGCCGTACTTGGTTCCCCGCGCAGCTTCGCTGGCCGCCTGGGGAGCCTGAGTCACCCAGCCTGACCCCGGGATTCTTCCTCCATCCCCGGGGCGATGCGGGGATCTTCCTCCTCCGTCAGACCCTCCTCCGACAGAACCGGATCTGGCGGCCCCCGACGCCGTTACCTCCGATGCCGACGGGGATATCCCCTCTCCGTCCGGGCCCTCCGGGCTTATAATGTATGAGGCCGCCCGTGGGGCGCCGGCCGAGCCATCTGCCGGCAGCTCCCGGCTCCCGGTACCCGCTGGCTTATTCAGCACACAGTACCTGACGCCGGGTCCTCTCCTGCCGCGTACCTGACATTCACAATACCCGGCCGGTTTTCCATACGGTTTACGGGTACAACCTGTACACCTTTCCCCCTCCTCCTCCACCTCCACCACCCCCACGGCCGCCGGTTGATCTGCAGGAGACTCTGGCCTCTTGGTGGGCTGAGGCCAAGGCTCAACTCATCAAGGAGGTAGAGAGACGCCTTACGACGACGGTGCCGCCACCGGCTCTCGTACGTCCAAGGCGGTACACTCCCTCACCGCCTCCAGACTCCAGAGCTCTTCCCTCTGGATCCCGAGAGGGGCAGGACACGCGTTCATGGGTACCACCCAAGGAACCCATTCCTCCCCCTAGTCGTGTAAGGGAGTCTTATTCTTCTTCTGCTGCTTCTTCCCTCTCGGATTCCTCAGATTCTTCTGAGGGATGCTCCGAGAGAGACGACGAGCCCCGCTGTCCATCTAAGCCCCGGCCAAGGACCCCTCCGAAGTCTCCTCCGGAGGATCCATCCTTCACGGAGTTGCTTAGAAAAATCCAGGAAGTTCACCAGTGGCGCTCTTTGGAACCAGATCCTCAGCGACTTAAACTCGGCGAACGTCTGGACCTGCCCGTGACAGTTCCAACTTTAGTGCCACCCTGGATCGAGCCTTACGCCCACCTTGTTACCACGATTTGGAAACAACTGCGGCGTTAGGCCCACTTCCCAGGAAGTCTAACAGGCTATACCAGGCTCCCGAGGGTGTAGACTATCTTGACTCTCACCCTCGTGCCGACTCAGTCGTGATTAGCGCCGCTCATGGCCGGTCGGCACATCCAAAGCATCTGTGCTTGTCTCCTCCGGATAAGGAATCTCGCCTCCTGGACCAGTATGGAAGAAAGATCTACGCCTCTTCCACACTGGGAATTTGGGCCCTGAATTATGTCCCCCATATGGAGGATTACCAGAAGGCCATCCTTACCCAGGCAGAATCCAAGCTAGACTCCTTACCTGACCCCAAGTCAAAATAGAGGAGTTAGCAGACCTCGCCCGCTCTGCCTGCTCGCCAGTGGCCATTTTGGCGGGCGACGTATTTATGCAGTGGACACTGCAGGCGCTTTCTGCTTGCATGTACGGGTGTCATGCCTGGCTCCGCTGGTCAGGTTTGATCCTGAGGTGCAATCCGCTATTCAGGAGGCACCTTTCTGGGGTCGGTGCACTTCAGTGGTGATGTCAAAGACATCATCACCGACTTGCAAGAGAAGGGGACGGCTCTGAAATCCGTGGATTCCATGTACCGTCCCCATCACCAGCAGCGCCGTCCTTTTCGCAGACGGAGTCGGCCACAAGCGAAACCCCAAGGAAGGCGGGCCACTAAACGTCGGGCCCCCGCAGCTTCCAGGCCCCCTCTGCCCAAAAAAGCAGCAGGTGCCTCAGCTGCGGTGCTGCCCCACACCACCTGACTCCTTTCCTCTCCCACCGCCTCCGGACCCCCCGGAGGAACCGGTAGGAGGGAGGTTTTCCCTCCACCTTCCAGGTTGGGAGAGGATAACCATGGATTCTTGGGTGCTCCAGCTTATAGCGGAAGGGCACTCCATAGAGTTTCTTCAGAAACCACCCCACCACCCACCCCTGAAGTCGTCCTATTCAAGGGATCATCTTCCTTTGGTCCAGGAAGAAATCTTGGCCCTTCTCGCAAAGTAAGCGATAGAACCTGTCCCCCTTCATCATCGAGGGACGGGTTACTATTCTCATTTCTTCCTGGTCCCAAAGAAGATGGGAGATCTCAGACCCATTCTAAATCTCAGTTCCTTAAACCTTTATGTGGAATACAAAAGGTTCAGGATGCTCTCTCTGCAGAGCCTTCTGCCCCTCCTTCGGCCGGGTCAATGGCTTTGTGCGCTGGATATGCAGGATGCCTATCTGCACATTCCATTCACCTTTCTCACTGCAAGTATCTTTGCATTTCTCAGGGGACCACTACAATTCAAGGCGCCCCTTGGTCTCTTCCTCGGCGCCCGAGTATTTACCAAATGTCTGGCTGTGTAGCGACCCACCTGCGTACAATGGGAGTACAGGTGTTCCCTTACCTGTACGACTGGCTCCTGGTGGCCTCGTCCAGGGAGGAACTCCTGCATTTTCTCTCCCTCACCCAGCAGGTTTTCACTTAGCTGGGTATTACCATCAACCATTCCAAATCTCATCTGGACCCTTCCCAGAGGCTACAGTTCATCGGGGCTATCCTCGATACGACGGTGAGCAAGGCCTTCCTGCCTCCAGACAGGGCGGCCTCTCTTCAATCCCAGATTTCCCTGCTATCAGAATGCAGGAGAGTTCCAGCGAGGTCGATCCTCCGTCTTCTGGGGCTCATGGCGGCCGCTATTCCGACGGTCCCCCGAGCTCGACTCCACATGAGGATCTCTCAGTGGACTCTTCGCTCCCAGTGGGATCAACTTGTGGACGACCTAGATCAACTAGTTCTGATCTCATCGCCGATGGCACGAGACTTTCAATGGTGGATGGTTCGAGAGAACCTATTTTGGGGGTCCCTTCTTTCATCCTCCCCGGACCACAGACGCATCAGGCATGTTAGAGCCCATCTGGGCCCTCATCGGACCCAGGGCTTATGGTCAAGACTGGAACAAGCTCTCCACATCAACGTGCTCGAGCTTCAAGCTGTGCTGTATGCTCTCCAAGCCCTTCACCAATACATTCTTCCCGGCCACCTAGCCGTCCAGACGGACAACATGTGCGTGGTGTGGTACATTAACAAGCAGGGAGGAACTCGCTCCTACTCTCTATGCAGGGAAGCAATGAGGGTTTGGGATTGGGCAACTCAACACAACCTTCACCTCACGGCGATTCATGTTCCAGGAGTCGACAGCACCCTGGCAGACAAGCTTTAAGCTGCCCTGCTCACCAGAAAGTGGGAATTGGACCAAGGGTGCTAGATGATATCTTTCAGCTTTGGGGACTCTGCAGGTAGACCTGTTCGCCTCCCCAAAACGCAAAACTTCCCATCTTTTGCTGACCTGCTCCAGAGCGATCTTCTGAGCGACGCCTGTCTCTAGACTGGAAGGACAGATTCGTTTATGCTTTTCCCCCACCTCTGATCCCACAGTGTTGCAGAAACTAACCACAGAAGGAGCGAGAATGATTCTGATCGCCCTTTCTGGACCAGACAATCTGGTTTCTTCTACAACAATCACCAGAGGCTCCTCCTCTTCCTCTATCTCGAGGTTTGCTGACCCAGGATCAGGGACCCTGGTCCACCCAGGCCTCAAATCCCTTCAACTTCATGCATGGCTCCTGCAGACCTAGCCCAATCCCATTTTGGCATCTCTCCAAAAGTGGCGGAGACTTTGGTGGAGGCTAGAAAACCCTCCACCAGGTCCATTTATGCCATGAAGTGGAAGAGATTCTGTATTTGGGCAGCCTCTAAGAACATGGAGCCTTTTTCCTGTTCAGTGGCTTTTCTGCTGGAGTACTTGCGTCATCTCTTTGACCTGGGTCTCAGCCTTTCCTCCCTGAAGGTGCACATGGCTGCTATTTCAGCCTACCATGTTCTCTTCGCAGATAAAGCTTTCACTCAACTGGAGGGTCTCTAAGACCTTTCTCAGAGGGGTCCTTCATCTAAGGCCCCCCATCCGTACCCCTGCTCCCCCTTGGGACTTGAATTATGTTCTTGAGAAGCTTACTCTCCTCCTTCGAACCTGCAGCTTCTGCAGATCTGAAGTTTCTTTCGTGGAAGATGCTCTTCTTGGTGGCCATTACTTTGGCTCGAAGAATTTCTGAGCTCCAGGCCCTTATGTCTAAAATCCCACATTTGATTTTTCACAAAGAACGAGTTGCTCTTCGCACGAATCCTAAGTTTTTACCTAAAGTGGTAGCAGAGTCTACCTTAAATCAGTCCATAGAGCTACCTGCCTTTTTTACGCAGTACTCTAATCAAGGGGAATATTTACTCCATACCATGGATGTTCACCGGATTCTGAGATACTACACCAACAGGACGAAGGATCTCAGAAAGACTGATCAGTTGTTCGCCTCTTTGCTCATTAAAAGGAAGGCAATGCTGTTTCAAGCAATGCCTGTCCAAGTGGTTGGCTCATTGCATCACTTTCTGTTATGACAGTACAACAAGACCCTTCCGGTCAGGTCAGAGGTCACCCACTTGAGGAGCAACTAGTCTCATGGCTTGTTTCTCAAGACGTGTCTGCGGCAGACATATGCTGTCGCCACCTGACTTCCGTCCCACTTTACGTAAACACCACAGTTTGACATTGCTCTCACCATAGAGCAGGCTTCGGCTAGCTGTTTTGCAAGACCTCGTCTTGAGGCTTACAAGGCTACTGCTACTTTCTGGAGTAGTTTCCTCCTCCTGGTGCCTCTTATTTGTTCCAGACTGCTTGGGATTCTGTCCTGTATGTAATTACCTACTGCAAGAGCTCTCTCGAAGTGAGATAGTACAGTTACGTAAGAACTTACCATAACAGTAGATCTTCGAGAGAGTCTCTTGCAATAGGTAATACCTTCCTGCCCTCCATCCCCCTAAGTTTTTTCAGCTCCTTTTCCAGGAATGGAAACATCTGTTCTTCTCTTGTCCGGGCCTGTGGTGGGAAAGAACTGAAGGGCGTCTGGGACCGCCTTTATACCGACGGGTCAGATGACGCCGGGTCACTGATCGTGATGGTCCCTCGCCAGGACTGCTATAGAAATTTTTCCATGGGGTCCTGCCGCCAGCCAGCGTCAGTCCTATATGTAATTACCTACTGCAAGAGCCTCTCTCGAAGAGCTACTGTTACGGTAAGTTCTTATATAACTGTACTTTCCTCTGCCACCCACCGTCCAGACCTCTCCTGTTACTCAGGTCAGCATGTTCTGCTCATCCAGCAGGAGATCTTGGCCCTCCTGGAATAGGAGGCCATAGAGTACGTTCCACCGGACCAGAAAGGAAAAGGTTATTATTCCCACTTCTTCCTGGTCCCAAAGAAAACAGGGGACATGGGCCTGATCTTAGATCTCAGCGATCTCAACACATTTGTGATATACAAACGCTTCTGCATGGTGACCCTACCGGGTCTCATCCCCATGGTCTAAGAAAGCACATGGCTAGCGTCCGCTGGATATGCAGGATCATTTTACCTACATCTCCGATCGCGTCAAACGTGATCAAGAAGGTTTCTCTTGCGCTCGAGTTTCTGGGACGCCCTCACCAGTCTCCAAGCCCTCCCTTTGGACTGTCTTCACCTCGGTGTTTACGGCGATGGCAATCATGGCAGCAACTCTCAGGAGGCAGGGCCACTATGTTTTTCCATGCATTTGTCACGACTGGCCTCATGGCACCCTCTGGGAGGCCCTGATGTCCGCGTGATTCAGGATACCTGTTCTCTTTTCCATTGTTGGGCATCATCATCAACCAGGAGAAGTTGCACCTCTGTCCCGTCTCAGACTCTGCAATTTATTGGAGCAGTTCTAGATACCACTCTAGGGAGAGCATTTCTTCCTTCGACAGACGGAACACATCAGATCTCCCACGGGACACAATGATTTCGACAACAGTGCCCGCCAGACTGTTCTTGCCTGCTCGGACACAGGGATGCTGCCATTGCGGCTGGTCTCCAGCCCGACTCCATATGCGGGTTACCCAGTGGATGCTGCGGCTCACTGGGACCAGAAGCAAGTTCATGCAGCATCCAGTCCGATCATGAATGCCATCATCCGAGATTGGCAATGGTGGCTCGTCCCAGACCATCTCTCAAAAGGAGTCACCTTCATGGCACCACCTCCTTTAGTGACACCATCCACGGACGCCTCGGGATCCGGATGGGGAGCGCACCTCAACGGGGTCAGGACTCAAGGCTCATGGTCTTCTGCACTTAAATATTCTGGAGATGAGAGCTGTGTTCTATGCCCTACTAGCATTCCAGACGGACATTCCACCGGGTACTCTTCTGATTCAAACAGACAATACTGCTGTGATGTACTATCTCAACAAACAAGGAGGCACTCATTCCTACCCCCTTTGCAGGGAGGCTCAAAGGGTTTGAATTGGGTACTGCTACACGTGCAGAGATATCGAAGTACATGCCTCGAGTGGGATAACATAATCATGGACGGTCTCAGCCGATCACAAGCCAGAGTCCACGAATGGGAACTGCTTCAGGAAGTCGCAGAGGATCTGTTTCGCAGATGGGGGACACCAGAATTAGACCTTTTCGTGTCCCCGTCCAATGCAAAACTGCCCAATTTTTGCTCGCTAGATCCAGGGCCTTGTGTTTTCTGGTGATACACGTTGTCCCTCTCTTGACGGGCAGATTCCTCACGCTTTCCCCCTTCCCTTTGATCCAGAGGGTTTTACTGAAGTTCGATAAGCGGGGGCCACTGATTCTGCAGCGCCTTTGGCACACAGGCAAATTTGGTTCCCTCTTACATCAGCTAACCCAGGAACCTCCGTGTGCTCTGCCATTCAGCTCTCAACTTCTGTCCTGAGGAGGCAGGCCTTTAGTCCATCCGGATCTTCGGTCGCTGAACATGCATGCCTGACTGCTAAAGACATAGCAGTCCTGAGATACGGGTCTCTGTCAGGTTGCGGATGTTCATGGGCAGCCAGAAAATCCTCACCACTTCCACTTACGCCATGAAGTGGCGAGATTTGCATCTGCTCAAGCTCGCGGATTGACCCCATTGGATTGTTCAGAGAGGTCAGTGTTAGACGACCTACTAACCCTGTACGAGCCAGGCCTTGCCTACTCTTTCATTAAGGTTCACCTGTGTGCCATTTCAGCGCATCGTTCACCGACGGCATAGCTCTCTAGCTCAACTAGAGGCTTCATGTGCCTTTTTGTGTGGCATCCTGCACTTGAGACCTCCTATCAGAGACCCGGTTCCACCTTGGGATCTCCCCTTTGTTTTAGAGCAGCTTACTCTACCTCCTTTTGAACCAGCCGCAGATTGCGAGATGCATCTCCTCGCTTGGAAGACGCTCCTTTTAGTTGCTGTTACTTCTGCCAGAAGAGTTTCTGAGCTTTATGCACTCATGTGCAAGGATCCTTATTTGTTTTTTCATAAGGACAGGGTGTCCTTAAGAACAAATCCTAAGTTCCTTCCCAGAGTGGTCTCGGCGGTCACACTCAACCAGGATATAGACATGCTGGTGTATTACCCGAATTGCGGTAACAGGGGGAAGGCCCTGTTGCACACTCTAGATGTGCATAGATGTCTCAGATATTATCTGACCAAAACCAGAGTCTATCCTAAGTCAGACCAGCTCTTTGTTTCCTACGCACAGCGGATGCTCGGTGCTTCTGTTTCGAAACTGTCGCTTTCCAGATGGTTGGTCAAGTTCATTATGTTCTGTTATCAGAAGCGCAATAAACCCTTACCGGGACCGGTGAAGGGTCATTCTATGAGGGGGGTGGCTACCTCTTTCACTGCGCTCAAAAATGTCTCCTTTTCAGACATCTGTGCGGCAGCGACTTGGAGCACTGTGCACACTTTCATCAGACACTACAGTTTGGACATTGCCTCTAGGCGTAGAGCTGGAGTCAGCTTGGCGATCCTTCAAGGACTCTTGTCCTGAAGTCTGAGTCATCTCTCCTACCCTCATCCTGGTAGCAAATTGTTCCCTTACTGCTTGGGAATCGGTTCTAATGGTGTAACCTGCTGCAAGAGCTGTTTTTAGAAGTAAGATAGTACAGTTACGTAAGAACTTACCGTAACAGTAGATCCTCGAGAACAGCTCTTGCAGCAGGTAGTTTCCTCCCACCTTCCTCTGAGGTTGAGTCTTCTGACCTAGTTTTAGCTAGCAGCCCTTTGACGCCTTTTTCTAACCTTCCTTGGAAGCGATCCTCGGTCTCCCCTTCAGATGTCACACTTGAGCCGGGAGTCTCCGGCGGGAGAACTGGGGATGCTGGGGGACCGCCCCCTTTTATGTGATGCCTGACGTTGGAGAGGGGCCGACGTCGGGGGCAGTACCCCACTGGATACTGCTAGCTAGAATTTTTCCATGGGGTCCTGGTGCCTGCCAGCTTCAGTCCTAATGGTATAACCTGCTGCAAGAGCTGTTCTCGAACATCTACTGTTACAGTGAGTTCTTAGTAACTGTACTTTCTAGGGACATGGATATGTTGTTCATCCACACTTATTGGCAGGTATCCTTGCCACTTTAAATCTTGCCGGAAGGTCTTCAAGCTGGCTCCTCCCACCCACCCGGGTGGTAAAACTCTCGGCTCCGCCCCATGACACCAGATCTTCCTTACCGCTTGGAAGCCTCAGGTTCCTCCTTAACGCCTCCATGGATAAGACTGGTTCATTTCTTCAGTTTCATCTGAAATTACTTTAAGATTTTCAACACCTCACTTACTTCCCGCGGCGCATGGACAACCGACCCCGGCTCCGAGGTGCCCATGCAGGCAGAAGATGTCTCGGACGGACCCGCGACTCCACATGCGCTCACTGCTTGGGCCTTTGGGCACGATCCGCTGGCTTTCACTCCGCGCTCTTCTTTTTTCAGCCTACGCCTTGAAGACCGCCGCCTGCTTACAACTTCTGCAATTCGAAAACGCTATCTCCGTGTAAAGTCAGGAGGTCCGTTATGTTTCTGCGGCGGCGGGCTCGGGCGGAACAACTTGAGCAGATGACCGCCTCGAGGAAGAGGTGCGCAGGCCGCATCTTCGCCTTCCTCAGCCGGGCATTTATCCCGCCTCCTGGGATCCTCCTATTCAACTTATTTTAAGGAGCTCTTTCTCCTCCTCCACTAAGGGAGAGGGACTAACATCTTCAGGGCCTTCCTCCTCGTCCAAGAAGAAGGACCACAAGGTAAGTCCCTCCGCCGACGCCTTGGGAGCGGGAGAGTCCCCTCACCGAGTAGTTCGCATCATCAACTTCGGCCCGATCTCTTCGCTTGCCACTGGCTTCACGGTGTCCCCTGGCCAGGTCAGTTGACTGAGACTCTATCGTCACAGTCTAGATTTTTTTCATCTGCTGGACGGGCTGTCGGACCGTGAAGCCGAAACCCTCACTCCCGGTTCCTCCGCGGTGGCTGAGTTCAGACTTGTCCGTGCCTCCGGCTCCTGAGAGTTCACGGTTGAGCCCTCCGAGCCGAGGGAGGGCGGGTTTCTGTACCTTCCTCGAAAAGCCGAGGTTCGAGGTCTCGACTTCTTCTCTGTCCAGCTGATCCTGCCGCACAGGCTGGTCTCGGTCTCGCACTGCGGCAAGCGGTGCCGCCGGCTCGGCTCATCCTCCTCCTCAGATGAGGATAGGCCGACGCAAGGCATCGGACGACACGAGGACCCCATGTGGCAACAGCTTCTTCTGTCTGGAGCAAGCCGACGCCGTGCCTTCCCGGCTGTTATGGTTGTCACCGAGCGTTGAAGCAACCCCCGCCTTAGCCGAGGCGCCACTTCCAGGCTCTTCGTTGCCTGGCAAACCAGCTGCCCCACAGATTCCGTGGAACCTCCGCCCACAGCCGTTGTTTGGGGCTCACCAAAATTCTCGGTCAACCCAAGGTCTGCCCCATAGGTTGTCTGTCACCACTCACCCCGATCGCCCGGCAGGTGGAGGATGGCTCAGCCCAGTAGTTTCTTGGACTCCTCCTGAGTCCGACTTACATTCCTCCCTGTTCTCCAGGCGGGTCGACTTGGGAGTCTCCTCGCGAGGTCAGTCACTGGACGAGCAGCCTCGTCCTTCATGGGTTGCTTAGGCTCATCTCGAATCCACCAGGATGGCAGCCTCGAGCCCGCATCCAAGCGGGCCAAGTATCCCTCGTGGAGACTGGACCGAGGGATTCTACCACGGAGGTTTTCCCGTGGCCGAGGCCATTGTAGGCCTGGCCTTGAGCCTGGCAGTCGCCCTGCTTCCTGCCCCGCGCCTTCGCCAGGATGGCAAGGAAGTACGCGTCCCTACCGTTCCCTGTCCGTTTCGGAACACCCCTCAGCCAATGCGGGTTAGTTACCGACAGCATCTTCCGCGTGCCGGAAACGCCTAGGACGTGGACAACCCTCCCGGCAAGGAGTCCAAGAAGTTGGACTACGCTGGCTAAAAGTTCACGCCATGCCCCTCCCTTGGCCTTCGTCAGGCCAGCTCAGCTGTACTGACGGCACATTTTTCTCACGCCCTGTTGGGTTCCCCTGACTCAGGTAGTCCTCATATCTCCGGCTGACCTGCAGACCACGGTTACAGGTGCGGACCAGGGCAGGGCAGTGGCCAAGCAGCAACTTCCAGACTGCTTTGGACATCGGTGTCTCATGCGCCAGGTCAGTAGCGGCTGCAGTGGCTATGCGCTCATCGAGCATGGCTGAGGATATCCACCTCACAGCGGATACTCAGCACAATTGCGGATGTCCTTCCTGGGGACCAACTTCTTCGGCCCTGAGTGGAAGGCCACCCAGAGGATTGAAAAGTCCAATGCCACTTTGACTCGGGTCTCATCCGCCCAGAGGGACAAGGGCCGCAGACCACAACCCAAGCTCTTCGTCCGCCTGCGCCCGCTGCACGCCCGCCCAGCAGCATCAGGGCTGCAGGCTCGCTACATGCCCCAAACCCAAGCTCGCGGCTTCCTCCTCCAGGAAGCAAGGAGGAAAAGGCCCAGGAGGTCCCTGCCGTCCCTTCTGCAAGCCTGCACAGTGACTGGCTTGAGGGGTGTCGCCTCAACCTCGGCCACCTCACTCCCAGGTTCCCTGCTGGGGACGGCCTGCCATTTTTCCGCCTGGTCTGCTATAACCACAGACCGGTGGGTGTTGGAAGTGGTGAAAAGGCCTGCCTCTGGAGTTCGAAAGCAGGCCCCGCCTTCCGAGCCTGGCAGCTTCAGGGGGGCCTCTGGGTCCGCAGCCTTGCTGTCGGCTCGCCAGCCAACATCGCTTCTGCTCCCGAGAAGGAGGTGATCAGAGAGGTGGCGGACCCTCCTCAGACCCGGTGCAGAGCTCAGGTACTCTCGAATCCCAAACGGACGGGGTTGGCGCCTATTCTCTAATCTGCACGACCTAAACAAGTTCCTAAGATCTCGACTTTCAGGATGGTCACTGGCTCAGATAATACCATTCTTGGAATGCGGCGTGGTGGTTCTGCCTCTCGACCTGCAGGATGGTTCCGCTCTCTGTCCATCCGTCTCATCAGAGATTCCTTCGCCGAGATGAAGGATCCCTTTTCGAGTTCCGAACCATGCCCTTCGGCCTGTCTCTTGCACCCAGGGTCTTCACCAAATGCATGGCAGTGGTGACAGCATTCCTGCGGCGCCGAGGGGTCCGGGTGTACCCTTACCTGGACAATTGGCTGATAGCAGCCCCCACCAGACAGGAGGTGGAGCGGTCCAGAGATCTGGCCCTCCAGGTTTGCTCTCAGGTCGGCCTCCTCATCAACGAGGCCAAGTCGGAACTCATGCCAACGCAGGGGATTCAGTTCATCTGGGCAGAGCTCGACTCTCTTCGAGCCAGAGCACGGCTCCCGGCGGACAGGTCTGAGGTTCTTTCCTCCTTTGCCCAGTCATTTCTGGTTGGGCACTGCACCCCGCCCAGGTTCTCCTGGCGCCCTGGGCCTCATGGCGCTTGCACCAGCGTGGTCTGTTGGGCTCACTGGCACATGCGCCCCTGCAGTGGGGGCTGGTTCACTAATGGTCACAGCACTCGGTCCTCTGACCAGCCAGTGATAGTGACCCAGGAGGTGGGAACGCCTCCAGTGGTGGATCGCCCAGCTATCTGCTGAAGGTATCCTGTTTGTCCGCCCCAGAGTCACGGTCACCTCATGACCGCCTCCTCATGGGTTGGGGTGCCCATCTGGGAGAGCTCAGAGCGCACGGCCTCTGGTGTCCTCAGGAGTCTCGATGCCACATCAACCTGCTGGAGTTTCGAGCGGTCCAACTAGCCCTCTCCGCCTTCACTCCGTTTGTACAGGGTCAAGTGATCCAGGTCCAGACGGACAACACGACCATGCACTACCTAAACCACCAGGGCGGGACACGCTCCTTGCCTGTGTGCAAGGTAGCTCTCCGCACTTGGTCTCTCGTGAGCAGACTGGAGGCTGATCTCCTAGCCATCCATGTGGCAGGAGCCTCCAGCACTCTGGCCGATGCCCTAAGCTGGATAGGTGCTGCATCTCACGAGTGGTCTCTCATGCCGGAGGTAGTGCAAGATCTGTTCTCCCACTGGGGCACACCTCAGGTGGACCTGTTTGCCTCCGGGGAGAATGCAAAGCTGAGGCTGTTTCATGCCCGCCCTCCTCAGCAGGGCTCGCTGCAGGGGGATGCCTTCTCGAGGCCGTGGACCCCAGGCCTCTTCTATGCCTTCCCTCCATTTCCCTTGATCCACAAGGTGCTTGTCAAGGCGAGGAGGGACAAAGCACAGGTGATTCTGGTTGCCCCAGACTGGCCCTGCCAGTTCTGGTATCCAGATCTCCTCAGCTCCAGGCTCCCGAGGCGGCTTTCAGCATGCCCGGACCTGATCTCGGTCAGCAAGGGGAAGGTACTCCACCCGGACCTTCAATCCCTGCACTTGACGGCCTGGTTCCTGAGCGGCTAGAGTTCCAGGCCTTGGGTCTTTCCGACGAGGTCCCTCAGCGTTGTTGAGGCATCCGCAAGGAGTCGACCAGGAAATGCTATGCCTACAAATGGAAGAGATTTCATTTGGTGCTGGTGGACAAGGGGTTGTACCTTCCTCCTGTTCCTGACCAGCATTCTGACTACCTCGGTCCCTTCTCAGCTAGGGCCTCGGGTCGACGCACCCTTAGTGCACCTGGCGGCCATCTCTGCCACCTAACGCGGGCCGGAAGCAGGTTGCGGGAGAAGGTAGTCGGGCACTTTTTTCAAAGGCCTTGATCACATATCCTCCAGTGCGAGAACCTCCACCTCCATGGGGATCTACTGCTGGTACTGGCTAGCTCATGGGCGTTTATTTGAACCTGTGATATCTCTCACCTGTCGTGGAAGACCGCCTTCTTGGTGGCTATCACGACAGCCAGAAGGATGGGTGAGCTCCAGGCACTTTCCATCGAGTCTCCTTATTTGGTCTTCCACAGGAACAAGGTTGTCCTGCGCCCCCACCCGAAATTCCTTCCGAAGGTGGTGTCGGAGTTGCACCTTAACCAGGTGTTGACTCTGCCAGTGTTGTACCCCAGTCACACCTCAGAGGCCGAATATAGGCTCCATACTTTGGACCTAGAAGAGTGCTCTTTATTACAAGGAGTGGACGGGTTAGTTCGGGAGGTTCGCCAGCAGTTTATCACCACGCTTGAAGTCCGCACCGGCAGACCTGCAGCCAAGCGGACGATAGGCAGATGGGTCACCTCCTGCATAGATCTGTTACAGGTTGGCGGGCATGGAGCTCCCAACTGGATAAGAGCTCATTCTACCCGCCCATATCAACGATCAGTGGCTGCTTCCAGGGACATCCCTATCCAGGAAATCTGCAGGCTGCTACCTGAAGTCAGCTCACACCTTCATTACCCACTACCACATCAACCTTGAGTCACGCTTGGGATGCTGGTTTTGGGATCTCAGTTCTCCAGTCCTTATTTCCCAAGTAGGTGCGCCGCTGCCTCCCCCTCCTCCCGGAGAACTGCTAGAGTCTGCTAGCATTGATTGAATAACATATCCATTTCCCGAGAAATACAGGTCCTAGGGACATGGATATGTTGTTCATCCACACTTATTGGCAGGTTTCTTGCCGCTTTAAATCTTGCCGGAAGGTCTTGCTGGCTCCTCCCACCCACCCGGTGGTAAACTCGGCCCGCCCCCATGACGCCTAGATCTTCCTTACCGCTTGAAGCTCAGGTTCCTCCTTAACACGCCCGCGCTTAAGACTGGTTCCAATTCTTCGAAGTTCGAAATCAAAAGTTTTGCTAAAGACTTCGGGTCGCCTCTCCCCGCGGGCCGCGTGGACAGATCACTTCTGGTTTGGAGGTGCCCCTGCGGCAGAAGATGTCTAGGACGGATCCGCACCCATGTGCCTCACTGCTTGGGCCTTGAGCACAACCCGCAGGCCTGCAACTTGTGCTTTCCTTTCGGCCTACGCCCTGAAGACCAGGTTGCCCTGATTACAACTGGGGCGCCCGTAGAAAAGAGTTCCACCGTGAAAATCTAAAGAGGCCTGATTGGCGATGTCCACGACGGGCGCGCTGCTGGATCAGCTCGAGCAGATGATCGCCTCAAGAGGAGGCGGCGAGGCCACTTCTGCCTCGGTTGCAGCATTTGTCCCGCCTTCTCTCGGTGCCTCGTACTCGGCTTCTTTTTAAGGAGCTTTGTCTGACCCTTCAACCAAAGGTGAGGGTCCAATCTCTTCGGACCTTTTTCCAGGTCCAAAAGAGAAAAGTAAGTCTCTCCGCGACGCTCTTGAGCTGGAAAGATCCCCCCTTGTCGATAGCTCGACTTCGGTCGACTTCAGCTCGGCCACTGGCTTCACGGTGTCACCGCCAGGCCAGTTGACCGAGACCTCATCGACGCGTTGAGATTTTTCTGACCCGTTAGGACGGGTTGTCGGCTGGAGAAGCTGAGAATTCCTCTCCACGGTTCCCCGGTGGGAGTTGAGGATCCCGCTGCTCATCTGTGCCTCCGTTCCGGAGCCTTCGTGGGATCGTCTGAGCCGAGGGAGTGCCGATTCGACATCTCTCCCTCGCCTCGGCCTAGTCGAGACTCTCGGTCTTGGTCTCGACATCCTCGCAGTCCAATTCAATCCGCCGCCATAGGCGGTCTCGGTCTCGACAAGCGGCGCCGCTTTTCCTCGGATTAGGGCGCTTCGCGCAAGTTGCGCCGAAGTACAAGGAACTCATGTGGCAACTAGTTCTTTTGATCGGGAATAAGTCGACCCAGTCGCCTTCCCCGCCATTAAGTGGTTGTCACCGAGCAGCCAAACAACCCTCATTGTAGTCGAGAAGCCTGTTCTCAGGCCAGTTGTTCGCCAATGCCAGCTGCCCCACCGATTCTGGTGGAACCTCCTCCACAGCCATTGTTAGGTGCTCTGACCAAAAATTTCGGTCAGTCTTTGTGGTTTGCCCCATAGGTTGTCTGTCACCCCATCTCCGATAAACCTCGGCAGGTGGAGGTGGCCCAGGCCCGAGGCAGCTCTTTGAGGACTCTTCTGAGTCCGATGATGGTTCCTCCTCTTCTCCAAGTGCATGAACTTGGAGTCCTCGGAGGGCAGTCAATGGACGATAGCCTCGTCCTTCTTAGGGTTGCTTCGACTCATCTCGGAGTCCACCGGATGAAGCTCGAACCCGCTTTTAAACGGGCCAGGTATCCCCCACGGAGATTCTGGACCGAGGGGATTCTCCTACGGAGGCCTTTCCGATGGCCGAAGCCATAGTGGGTCCGGCCTTGGAACTTTGGCAGCATCCTGCTTCCTGCCCTGCGTCTTCGGCCAGGTTGGCCAGGAAGTATGCGGTCCCTACTGGTTCCCTGTCCGGTTTGGAACACCCTCGGCCGAGGGTTGGTTACCGACAAGCGCTTCCAGCGCGGGAACGCCAGGGATGTAGACAAACCTCCCGACAGGAATCCAAGAAATTGGATTATGCCAGGCAAAAGTCTATGCTGCGTCCTCTCGGCTCAGTCCAGTTCGGCCGTCCTCATGGCACATTTTTCTCCGCCCTTGTTGGGCTCCCTGGATGAGGTTGTCCCTCATCTTCCCGCAGATCTGCAGACTACGGTCAGGCAGGTGCGGGACCAGGAACAGGCAGTGGCCAAACAGCAGCTCCAGACTGCGTTAGACATCGGGACTCATGTGCCAGGTCTGTGGCGGCCGCAGTGGCCATAGGCCGTCGGGTTTGGCTGAGATATCCACCTTACCTCGATACCCAGCACAAGTTGGCTGGATGTCCCTTTTGGGGACTGACCTCTTCGGCCCTGGGGTGGAAGGTCACCTGCAGAGGATCGAGAAGTCCAATGCTACCTTGGACTCGGTCTCTTCCGTCCAAAAGGACAAAGGCCGCAAGCCACAGCCTAAGCCCTTTCGGCCTTCTGCGCCCGCGGCGCGCCACGCCCAGCAACGTCAGGGCCAGCAGGCTCGAGCTTGGTATCCCAAACCCAAGCCGTTGGCTTCCTCCAACAGGAAGCAGGGAGGTAAAGGCCCAGGAGGTCCCTCGGCCGGTCCCTCCTCCAAGCCTGCCCAGTGACGGGCTGAGGGGTGTCGCCCCCATCCCTGTCACCTCACCCCTGGTTCTCCCCGTGGGGGGACGGCTCAGACACTTCCTTTCCGCCTGGTCCGCTGTTACCACGGACAGGTGGGTACTGGAGGTGGTGGGAAAAGGCCTACCTCTGGAATTGACAGGCCCCGCCTCAGAGCCAGTCCGCACCTCGGGGCCTCGAGTCTGCAGCCTCACCATGGCTCGCCGAGCCGACATCGCCTCCTCCTCCAAAGGAGGTGATCACGGAGGTAGAGGACCCCTTCAGACCGGGTTCGTGTCCAGGTATTTCCTGGTTCTGAACGGACGGGGTTGCGCCCATTCTCGACCTCCACACAACCTGAACAAGTTCCTAAGGTCTCGAACTTCAGGATGGTCACTCTGGCGCAGATAATACCATCTCTGGAACACGGCGTGGTTCTGCTCTGGACCCACAGGACGCTTCTTTCACGTCCCTATCCGTCTGTCACATCGGAGATTCCTCCGCTTTGAGCGGAGGGATCCTCTCGAGTTCCGAGCCGTGCCTCTTCAGCTTATTTCCAGCTCCCAGGGTCTTCACCAAATGCATGGCAGTGGTGACAGCATTCCTATGGCCGCCGAGGGTCCGGGTGATGCATAAATCACCTTCGGACCGAATACCGCCATGACAGTGACATCATTCATGAGAAGGGGGCCCAAAACCCCATGTTGAAAATTTGGTGCCAAAATTCAAAAATCACTGTTACTAGAAGCGTTGGCTAGCAGTTCCTACAGGGCTCGTAAGTTCAAATTTCAATATTTTCACTCCAGAATTTCAACATTGCCATTTCACCACACTGTCTTAAGGAGTAGTACAGCTGTAATTTTTCGATCTCACCCAAATGTGTTTCCACCCTTGTAGCGCAGAATGGCACAGTCGGTGAAAGTAAATCAATGTATCGGACAATTAAGAAAATCACAGTGATACTGTTCATGAGCAGAGGTCTTAAACTGGCTATGTTGAAAATTTGGTGACAAACACCCATAAAATGACTGTGTTACGAGCGTGCATTGTATGGATATGGCAAAAAACAAAAAAGGAAAAAATTATGGGTAAAATGTGCATAGAATTTGCATGAGAAATTGGTGTTGAGTGCCGGAAGTTCTGTGGCAAATGAGAACCCTCCGCAGAACTTTGCTCCGATGTGCCGCAGAAAAATCGGGGCCCTGCCCATTACCACATCGACCTTGAGTCACGCCGGAATGCTGGTTTTGGGGCCTCGGTTCTCCAGTCCTTATTCCCTAAGTAGGGAGTGTGCGCCTTGCCTCCCTCCTCCCGGAGAACTGCTAGGAGTCTGCCAATAAGTGTGGATGAACAACATATCCATGTCCCTAGAAATACAGGTTACTCACCTGTAACAGGAGTTCTAGGAATGGTATATTGTTCATCCACACCACTCCACCTGACCTCCCCCGGCCCAACGCACAACCTGAGCTTCTCCAGGGCCAGATCTGGCCATGGGGCGGAGCCGATTTTTACCACCGGTGGGTGGGAGGAGCCAGCTTGAAGACCTTCCGCAAGATTTAAAGGCAAGGAACCTGCCAATAAGTGTGGATGAACAACATATACCATTCCTAGAACTCCTGTTACAGGTGAGTAATTTCAGAGTTTATCACTTGTAACTAAGAGTTCTAGGAATGGTATATGTTGTTCATCCACACAACCCACCCGACTCCACGGCTTCAACGCTCAACCTGGCTTCCAGCGGGTTAGATCTGGCGTCATGGAGCGGAGCTGAGAGTTTTACCACCCGGGTGAGTGGGAGGAGCCAGCTTGAAGACCTTCCGGCAAGATTTAAAGTGGCAAGGAACCTGCCAGTAAGTGTGGATAAACAACATATACCATTCCTAGAACTCCTGTTACAGGTGAGTAACCTGTATTTTCTGATAGCTCCAACATTCTCAATGGGTAATCATAACAACTGGGTATAGTGCAACCCTACCAGGAGAATGGCACAGACTAGGCTTTAGAATGTTGGGCACGAGGATTCCATGCACTAGCAGCAACTCTCCAGTTACTGCTTACCTTGCAGTTCCCTGAGAGCCATACATTTATACAATAAAAAACAGTCACATACCTGCAATAATAAAAAAAAACTGTCTTACTTTCCTATCCAGCATTCAGGGAAGGGATGCATTTCATGGACCCAAAATGAAGGCCTGAAGTATTCGGTTCTTCTTGTAGAGAAGCCATGTAACCACAACATGTCTCACAGGAATCACTCATCTGGAATGGGGGCCTAACTGTGCCTCATAGGATATGTGAATTGAAGCTAATACACAATGAGACATGTCCTATCTTTGATGCAGGGAACTAAACTGCAACAGGAAAATACACCTTCATTTACCAATGAAACCCTTTAACCTGCAGTTGCAGATAATTGATAAATCAGTATAAAAATATACATATCAGAGTACAGTGCAGCAGAATAGAGAGAAGTCAATGTATGATATTTTTACTAAAATTAGACCTCTCTCCTAGCATGCAGAATAAGATTCTCCCTCAGGAGCCAAGCTCCCGGGCAGGTCCCATTGACAATGTTGGAGCTAACAGAAAAGGAAATTATGGTAAGTATGAAGCTAATTTCTTTCTGTAGCGCTTCATATTGTCAGTAGGTAATCATAACAACTGGGTTCTAAGAAGCAGTACACAGATAAAAACCTGGGAGGGTAGATAATATTATCCCATATGCAAGATGCTTAAGAATTACTTGCCAATTGCTGCCTCTAACACACTGTGACCAAAAGCTGCATCAGCAGAACTCCATCCAGTTTGTACTGTTTCATGAATGTGTGGACTAAGGACCACATAGTTTCCTTGCATAGTTCTGAAAACTGTGGCATCACCCCTCTCCACCCAGGAAGTTACCATCGCCCTGGTGGAGCGAGTCTTGATAACAGCCAGTGGCCTCTTCTTTTTCGCCACAGCCCCTACCTACCCACCCACCCACCTAGCTAGGGTGGGTTTAGAGGCTTTTTGTCTTTATTTGGTTGCCCCAAAAGCACAAATAGAGACTTCTAGGAGCGTGGATATGTTGTTCATCCACACTCTCTGGCATGTCCCTTTCCCCTTTAAATCTTGCCAGAAGTCTTCAAGCTGGCTCCTCCCACCCACCTGGGTGGTATATACCTCGGCTCCACCCCATGTCGCCAGATCTTCCTTTCCGCTGGAAGGTTCAGGTTCCCTCGTGCTACTTTTACAAGTCATCTTAGGCCCTGGAGTCTAATCGACGGTTTCACCACATTTGCTTTCTTTAAAACCCGTAAGAGTTTATGAACCGATCCAAACGCATCAGACGGAGGACAAGTCGCCCCCGGTTTTCGCCAGTGTCCTTGTGGACAAAAATGTCTTCACCGATCCCCACCTCCCGTATGCTTATTGCTTGGGTGCCGTGCATAACACCACTCCTTGCACTATCTGTCTGGCCTTCCATCCCAACATCCTGGACGATCACAAGGCGAGCCTACAGCTAGGAGACCAGCTCGCAATCCACCGTGAAATCAAGGAGGTCAGGTGGGTGGTTTCATGCCGCTGGATCTGCTAAGCAGCTCAACAGACAGGCCAAGAGGAAGTTGCCCAAGCCGCCAGCCGGTTTTTTCGCGGCCGCCTCCACCTGGGCTCCACGCTTACTGGGTCCTTTCCAGAGCTGTGCCAGTTTCTCCCTACTAAGGGTGATGCGCCCTCGGGCTCACACTCCTCCCACCCCAAGAAAAGGGACAAGGACCCCAAATCATCTTCTGGCCGAAGAAGACGCTCCTGGGACCAAGAGCGGTCCGATTCACAGGACCAGGCGGTCTTGGCCTCGGTCAAGATCGCTTCCTCGGCCGCCAGCTTCTTGGACCTTCCGTCAAGCCAAGGCACCGAGGCCAAGGGTATGGCAGAACCGGCCGAGATTTCTCTCAACCCCATCTAGCCGTTGTCGCCGACCCCGCTCAACGACTCTTTGGAAAGGACACCCATGCTTTCTTTCCCCGACGAGGAGACCCGTCCTGCGGGCATTCCACTCGAAGGACAGGAGCCAGATCCTCGGTTTTTACCGAATCTGGCCCCTCCCGATCAACAGAACTGACACCGTCAGTCTCGATCAAGGAGTAGGACCCCATTGGTCGAGAAACCGAAAAAGGGTCATAAACACTCCTGGAAGAGGCACCGCTGCCGTTCCTCATCCTCCTCGGATGAGGAGAGACTTAGACGGAAGCTCCGTCGACGTTATGAGGACCTCGTGTGGCAACAGCTAATTCTGACTGGTCAGAAGCCAACTACTCTGCCACACTGGCCATTACTTGGCCCCAGCCTTTTCAGCTGACACTGACTCCTCCGGTACCGGGGACACCGGTTCTCCCTCTGGCAGGACCGGCACGCATTCCTGCTCGGCCTGTTCCGGTCTCCCCACCAGTTCTGGTGGAACCACCGCCTAAGCAGCCTCAGGGAGGGGCTCTCTCAAAGGAGGATTGGACAGATACGGGCTTGCCCCGTCCTCTGTCCATCACTGTAGTTCCTGATTGCCCTAGGCGTATTGAATGGAACGTAAGCGGGAGACCCCTGTATCCTGACTCCTCAGACTCTGATACCACTGGTCTTCACTCACACCCTGATGATGAGTTGTCAGTGACAGGCGTGGAGGAAGGTTCTTCTTTCTTCCAAGGCATCCTTCGACTCATTTCTGAGTCCACGGGTATGCTATTGCAGCCCATCCGAAAGAAGGCGGAATATCCTCTCACAGATATCCTTAAGCGCGGGGATACCCCGACGGAGGCCTTCCCAGTGGCCGAAGCCATTGTTGGCCCGGCCCTTGAGCTATGACGGTGCCCTGGCTCCGTCTGCCCGCATGGCTCGCAAGTACACTGTACCCATGGGGTCCTTGGAGGGCTTCACTGAACATCCCTCAACCGAGAGCCTTGTGACGGCCTCAGTGTTTCGGCGCATGGGTAGCTCAGCGGATACTGACTGCCCTCCATTCAAGGAGTCCAAAAATATGGACCGTTCTGCCAGGAAGGTATATGCCTCATCCTTGGGCCTTCGTCAGGCCAGCTCAGCTGTAATCATGGCACACTTCTCTCATGCCCTCTTGGGGTCATTAGATGAAGTCCTCCCTCATCTCCCAGCAGACATGCAGACCACTGTTAAGCGGGTCCATGACCAGGGCCATTCTATTGCGAAACAGCAGCTCCAGACGGCCCTGGACATTGGAGATTCCTGTGCCCGCTCCTTAGCAGCCGCAATGGCCACAGGGCACGGCTGAGTTTATCCTCTTTTCCTGCGGATACTCAGAATAAATTCGCTGACGTGCCCTTCCTTGGCACCAACCTCTTCAGTCCCAGAGTGGCAGGTCACATCCAGCGCATAGAGCAGTCCAGTGCCACCTTGGATGCTACCTCTGCTAAAGGTTCTTTGGGCAAGAACCAGCAGAAGCGCAAGAAGAAGCCCTTTTGGCACTCTTCCCCTGTGGTTAGACAGCCCTCCTATCATGGAGGTCAGCAGCAGCAACAGCAGGCTCAAGCTTGGCGCCCTAGGCCTAAGCAGGGTCCCCAACAGCCCCGCAAAGGAGGCCGAGGTGCCGGTCCAGGAGCCGCCTCCTCCTCTAAGCCTGCGCAGTGACGGGTCGGGGTGTCCAAACCTACTCCCATCACGCCAGTTCTGGGTCCTCCTGTGGGGGTCTGGCTCCGCCACTTTCTTTCCGCCTGGCCCAGTATCACTTCGAACAGGTGGGTCCTGGAAGTGGTCGGTCGAGGACTGCCTCTAGAGTTCGAGCAGTACCCTCCTTGCCGAGCCCGTGCCCCACGGGAGGAAAGGATCTCAGTTGGGGCTCAGTCGGCCCTTCAGGTCGAAATTGCTCAGCTCCTCCACAAGGAGGCAGTAACTCCAGTGCCGGATCCTCCTGCGGACCCAGGCTTCATGTCCAGGTACTTCCTGGTGCCCAAGCGGACTGGGGGTTGGCGCCCCATCCTAGATCTCCACGACCTGAATCAGTATCTCAAGTCTCGCACCTTCCGGATGGTAACCCTGAACCAGATCATACCATCTCTGGAGCGAAACATTTGGTTCTGTTCACTGGATCTACAGGACGAGCTTCACGTCCCCATCTGTCCATCCCACCAGTGGTTCCTCCGCCTAGCCTAAGGGACCTAATAAAGTTCAGCCATGCTGCTCGCCTGTCAACAGTCTCTTCGGTCTTCACCAAATACATTGCAGTGGTGGTAGCCCATCTACAGTGTCAAAGGGTTCGTATATATCCCTACCTCGACGATTGGCTCCTGGCGGGTTTCACCCAGCAGTAGGTGGAGAGGTCCAGGGACTTGGCCCTCCGAACCTGTTCCCGATCAGGCCTCCTGATCAACAAGGCCAAGTCGGAACTCATGCCCTCTCAGGTGATGGGCTTTATTGGGGCAGAGCTCAACTTTTGTCAAGCCAGAGCTCGGCTTCTGGCAGACAGGGCGGAGGTTCTTTCCTCCTTGGCCTAATCATTTCTGGTTGGGCGCCATGCCTGCCCAGACTTCCCGCCTTCTGGGCCACATGGCAGCATGCACCAGTGGTGCGCAATAGGCTGCACATGCGCCCCTCCAGTGGGAGCTGGCCGCTCAGTGGATTCAGCGTCAGGGTCTTTTCGACCAGCTGGTCAGTGTCACCCAGAAGATGTCGGACGCTCTCCAGTGGTGGACCGTCCCAAGTCATCTGCAGGAAGGGATTCCATTTGTCCACCCCAAGCCGATGGTCGTCCTTATGACCGATGTGCCTCTCATGGGCTGGGGAGCCCACATGGGGGACCACAGAGCCCATGGGTTCTGGACCCCCGAGGAGTCCCGTTGCCACATCAACCTGTTGGAGCTCAGAGTAGTCAGACTGGCGCTGTCAGCTTTCGCTCCTCAGCTCCGGGGTCAAGTGGTTCAAGTCCAGACGGACAATATCGCGACCATGTACTACCTCATCAAACAGGGCGGCACGCACTCCCGTCTGCTATGCAAGGATGCGCACGGATCTGACCTCTCGTCAGCTGGTTGGAGGCGATCTCCTGTACACCTATGTGGCAGGAGTCTCAAACCAACTGGCTAATGCTCAACAGAGCATAGGCCAGACATCCCACGAGTAGTCTCTTCATCCAGAGGTAGCTTACAGTCTGTTCTCCAGTTGGGGCAAACCGTTGGTGGACCTGTTTGTCTTTAGGGAGAACACCAAGCTGAGGCTGTACCATGCCCGCCCCCCTCAGTAGGGCTCCCTGCAGGGGAATGCCTTCTCGAGGCCATGGACTCCAGGCCTCCTCTACGCCTTCCCTCTATTTCCCTTGATCCACAAGGTGCTTCTCAAGGTGAGGAGGGACAAGGCGAAGGTGATCCTGGTAGCACCAGATTGGCCCCGCCAGTTCTGGTATCCAGATCTCCTCAGCCTCAGCTGCAGGGCCCCGGAGCGGCTTTGTACACGCCCGGACCTGATGGTATTGAGCCAGGGGAAGGTATTCCACCCAGACCTTCAATCCCTGCACCTCACAGCCTGGTTTCTGAGTGGCTAGAGTTTCAGGCTTTGGGTCTTTCTGAAGATGTCTACACCGTGGTGGAGGCACCTCGCAAGGAATTGACCAGGAAATGTTATGCATTCAAATGGAAAAGGCTTTCCATTTGGTGTCAGGGTAAGAGTCTGGACCCCTTATCCTGTTCTGTGGCTAACATTTTAGGCTACCTTTGGTCACTCTCCAAAGGGGGTCTTTGGTCATCAACCCTTAGGGTGCACCTGGCAGCCATCTCTGCTCACCGGGTGTGGGCCGATCAGTCAACATTGGCACAAGAGACAGTGGTTGAACGCTTTTTCAAAGGCCTGGATCACATATCCCCTCTGGTGTGTGAACATCCACCTCCGTGGGATCTTCTGCTGGTTTTGGCAAAGTTCATGGGCAAGCCATTCGAACCCATGCACACGTGTGAGCTCTCACACTTGTCATGGAAGACTGCCTCGTCAGCCAGAAGGACAGGGGAGCTCCAGGCGCTCTCGGTGGACTTCCCTTATCTGGTCTTCCACAGGACAAAGTTGTCCTGCGCCCCCACCTGAAATTCCTTCCAAAGGTGGTGTCAGAGTTTCACCTTAACCAGGTTGTTGACTCTGCAGGTATATTACCCTAACTACACCTCGGACGGCAAGTACAAGCTCCAGACCCTGGATCTTAGACGTGCTCTCCCCTACTACAAGGAGAGGAACGCGAAAATTTGGAGAGAGGTTCGACAGCTGTTTGTCACCTACGCTGAAGCCGCTTCTGGCAGACCTGCAGCCAAACGGACTATTGCAAGATGGATTACATCATGTATAGGTCTGTGCTATAGGTTGGTGGGCAAGGAGCCTCCCAGAGGGATAAGAGCTCATTCTACCCGCCATACTGCTGCATCGGTGGCTGCTTCCAGGGACATCCCTATCCAGGAAATCTGTAGGGCTGCTACCTGGAAGTCAGCAAACACCTTCATTACCCATTACCACGCCGACCTTGAGTCACGACGGGATGCTGGTTTTGGGGCCCTGCCTCCAATCTCTGTTTCCTAAGTAGGGGTATGCACTCTGCCTCTCCTCCCGGAGAACTGCTAGGAGTTTGCCAGAGTGTGTGGATGAACAACATATCCACGCTCCTAGAAAAACAGGTCACTCACCTGTAACCGTAGTTCTAGGAGTGATATATGTTCTTCCACACACACCCACCCGACCTCCCCAGCTTTAGGCGCATCACCGTGCTTCCAGCGGGCTAAGATCTGGCGTCATGGGGTGGAGCCGAGGTATTTACCACCCGGGTGGGTGGGAGGAGCCAGTTTGAAGACTTCAGGCAAGATTTAAAGGGGAAAGGGACATGCCATAGACTGTGGATGAACAACATACACCACTCCTAGAACTACTGTTAAATGTAAGTAACCTGTTTTTATCTGACTTACAAAATTGAGACGTACATTTAAGGCATATCCTAATGGTACAAGATAAATTTAAACTTGTACAATTCCTTCACATGAATGGAGGAGGTTGTGGACAGTCAGACATATACCTAGTGTATGTCCTGGACTCCT
The DNA here is from genome assembly GCA_016271365.2 of Neoceratodus forsteri. Taxonomy (NCBI): domain Eukaryota; kingdom Metazoa; phylum Chordata; order Ceratodontiformes; family Ceratodontidae; genus Neoceratodus; species Neoceratodus forsteri. Next base: position 504,497,982 of record CM028129.1, on the reverse strand, counting down.
GGAAGGCAATACGCACCTAAGGGACAAAGACCGTTCTGAAGCCTGAAAAAATAACACATCTAGCAAAGTGAATGGGAGCCATTGGAAAACTCCTTGTAAAAAACATTCAGAACCCTGAGATCCCACAGCAAACCAGATCCGACAGCAGACGTATCCTACAAACATGTGCCTATGAGTTCCTAAGCCATAGCAGAACTCAGCCTGTCGGTGAATTCAAGTCATCCTCTCCACCTTCTTATTGAAAACCCAAAAATTGCAGAATAGGGGCCGTTGAATAACCCTTTGCAACTAGCCCAAGGGAATAAAGAGAGGTGGCTCTCAGGTGTCACACTGGATGTGTGCTCACTTTACAAGCGAAGGGTTGGAGGTTCGATTCTAGGTAAGGGAATGTATTTATAGGAAGAGGGAGGCGGGATAGTGGAGAAATACCTTGACAAGGCGACAGTCCTCAAATACTTGTGCGCCATATTCATGGAAAAAGACTATGGGACAGTCCGCTATTAATGGAAAAGGGCAAACAGGGAGAAGGGATGGACATTAGACCTATTTCAGAGGACAGAGTAAAAAGAACACTAGAACGGCTTAGAGTGGATAAAGCTATGGGTCCGAAAAGGATACACCCGAGGATCCTAAAGGAGCTCCAGGAGAAACTAGCTAAACCTCTGGCTAAGCTGTTCAGTGGATCACTGGAAACAGGCGTGGTTCCGGAAGAATGGAAGAAGGCACAAGTGGGGTACCCCTGCACAAAAGCGGTAGCAAGTAGGAGGCAGGAAACTACCGCCCTGTCAGTTTGACCTCGCTAGTAGGTAAAATGGTGGAAACCCTGCTTAAGGAAAGGCTGTTGGGCTACCTAGACACAAGGGGGCTGCTGGACCTAACGCAACATGGATTCATGGCAGGGAGGTCATGCCAGATCAACTTAATTGATTTTGTGAAGTGGGTGACGAAGGAAATGGACTAGAGCAAGAGCGGTAGATGTGGCCTATCTGGACTTCAGGAAGGCCTTTCGACACAGTCCCACACAGGAGACTAATCCACAAACTGGCAAATCTGAGGGGTGGAGACAGAGGTAGTCATGTGGGTTAGAACTGATTGAGTAACAGAACACACAGAGTGGTGGTAAATGAAGTTAGCTCACAGGAGGGACAGGTACTAAGTGGCGTACTCCAGGGATCAGTGCTGGGACCAGTGCTCTTCACTGTCTTCATAAGCGATATTGCAATGTGTCTAGAAGGGAAAGTCTGCCTGTTCGCGGACAGTACAAAGCTATGTAACAGGTTAGATGTACTAGAAGGAACATAGGAATCGTGTCGGCAGATGGACCGCATGATCCATCTAGTCTGCCCACTTCCCTATTTAGACTGCACCCTGATGTGTCCACAATGTCTCTCATATGTGAGTTTGAACTCGCGCACTGTCTTGTATTCCACTACCTTCTGAGGTAAGCTGTTCCATGGATCTATGCCCTTTCTTTAAAGAAGTACTTCCTGAGGTTGCTTTTGAACCTGCCTTCCACCAGACGCAAGTTGTGCCCCTTTGTACGCACATCCCTGTTTTTCTAGAAGAGGTTTCCTGCTTGTGTTGTGTTGATTCCTGTAACGTACTTAAAAGTTTCGATCATGTCCCCTCTGTTTCTTCTCTGCTCAAGGGTGTACAGATTTAGTTCCCAAAGTCTTGCCTCGTATGGCTCACGATGCAGTCTGTGCACCATCTTTGTAGCCCTTCTCTGTACCGTCTCCAGGCGGTCTGTCTTTTTTGCATTGGGGCCTCCAAAACTGAACACAGTACTCCAAATGTGGCCTCACCAAGGACCTGTAGAGAGGAATGATAACCTCACTGTTTTTACTTGTAATTCCCCTACCAGTGCAGCCAAGGATGCCACTCACCCTCTGTGCTGCCTTTTCACACTGTTTTCCAAACTTCAAGTCATCCGCAGTGACTACTCCGAGGTCTCTTTCTGTCTTTGTCTCCTCTAACCGATGTCTTTCCAGTGTGTATTATATGCCTGGGTTTCTTTTTCCTATGTGCATAACCTTCCACTTCTTGGCAATAAACTTCAACTGCCAATCTCTGGACCATTCCTCATGTTTTTTTCAGGTCTGCTTCCATACCTTTCACTCCCTCCTGCATGTCTACTCTGTTGCAGACTTTTGTGTCATCTGCAAACAGACAAACCTTCCCCTTCAAGTCATTTGAAATATCCTTGACAAATACGTCAGAGGATAGGTCCCAACACAGACCCCTGTGGAACGCCACTGGTCACATTGCCTTCCCTTGATAATGATCCATTGACAAGTACAGTACTTTCTGCGTCCTATCTTGCAGCCAGTTGGTGATCCAGTTCACTATCTTATGACCGACTCCTGTTTGCTCTTAATTTGTTAGCTATTCTTCTGTGGGGACAGTGTCGAAATCTTAGCTGAAGTCCAGGTACACAATGTCCACTGCTCCTCCCTGGTTGACTGCTTTGGTGACCCAGTCGAAAAAGTCAATCATATTGATTTGATAAGAGCGTCTTGCTGTGAAGCCATGTTGCCTGGGGTCAGTCTTCCTGCTATCCTCTATGTACTTCTCTATCCTCTCCTTTAGCAACGACTCGATAATTTTTCCTTCCACCGAGGTCAAACTGACCGGTCCGTAGCTTCCTGCTTCCGCTCTTATGCAGATGTACTACAGCTGCCCTCTTCCAGTCCTGAGGTATTATTCCAGTTTCCAGTGACTTGCTGAAAAGCTCAGCCAGTGGTGTGGCGAGTTCTTCCCGATGCTCCTTCAGTACCCTAGTGTGGATGCCATCTGGCCCCATTGCTTTGTCTACCTTGAGCCTATTCGGCTCTTTAGGACCCTTTCCCTTGTGAAGGGTCTTGTGTCTGCTCCTGTGGTGTTGTGTATTGACCTACTTACTGTAGAAAAAATGAGAGCTCTGAAGAGGCTAGAAAACTAGTCCAAGGAATGGCAGTTGGGTTTCAGTGCAGGATTATGCACCTGGGGAGAGGGAATCCTAGGATCGAGTATGAACTATACGTGTGTGTGTGTGTGTGTGTGTTTTTTTTTTTTTTTTTTAATGGCCTCCTCTCAGGAGTCAAGGCACGAGCTTCATCAGTCCTGGATTTTTTGGGGTTGAGAGAGAGAGAGACCCTGAGCGGGTCTTTGTACACCAGAAGGCGTAAGCGTGCTAACATAGACTTTGACGGCAGATAAGGACCACTTGGCCCACCCAGTCTGCCCATTTCCCTACTTAACGGATAAGCTGCAGATCCTAGTTAACCAACAGCCTACTTCTTCCTACCCCCACCCGTCTAGAATTGCCTGACTGTCCCATGCATTCTTGAATTCCACCACTGTTTATGACTCCACGACCTCTTCAGGAAGGCTGTTCCATGCATCCACAACCCTCTCTGTAAAAAAAATACTTCCTCACATTACCTCTGAGCCGTCCTCCATCTTCAAATTGTGCCCCCTTGTTCTTGCACACCTTTTTTCTGAAAGATGCTACCCTCTTGGACTTTGTTGATTCCCTTGAGGTACTTTAACGTTTCTGTCATGTCCCCCTCTCCCTCCTTTCCTCAAGGCTATACATATTAAGCTCCTTAAGTCTCTCTACATATGTCTTCTGGTGCAGACCCTGCACCATTTTAGTTGCCCTCCTCTGGACTGCCTCCATCCTGTCTGTCTTTGCAGAGATTGGGTCTCCAGAACTGCACGCTAGCTGAACAAGATCCTCTAAATCCGAGAACTACAGTCTACTTGGCCGCTCAGCAGGTAACAAGTAGCAGCTCCCTCCAGAGCATCCTTATTTCAATTGATTATTATCTCTGTGTCCCTTGAGAAAAATTCACACCAGAAGAGCTCTTTGAGACTTCCACCACTTGTGCCCTGTATACTCTTAAGCACTGCATCCTGGGCCTTTCTAAGCAAAATCAAACCATAATCAGCTTGCCACAAACAAATGCGAATACCTCTTGAACCATAACTGCTACACACAAAGTACAAGTGGCAAAGTTGTTCAGCACAAAATTACCTTTCCAGTGGTGCTATGCAATCAATTGTAATCAATTTGTTTTTTATTTTATACTAGCTGGAATACAAAACACCTGATTCTCCCCCCCCCCAAAGGTTCTTAGGTGAGGCTTGAGAGACAAATGTCAGCCATGCACACCATACTTTAAACAAATGCGAATTATTCCTAAAGTATACATGATGGACACAAAGTATCAGGGGCAAAGTAAAATTACCTTTCTAACGGTGCTATGCAATGAATTGTAATCAATTTGGTTTTTATTTTATACTGTCTGAAATACCAAAATACTTTGATTTGTTTTTCCAGATTTATTCAAGGTGCGTAGGGTGAGGCTTGAGAGACAAATGTCAGCCATGCACACCATACCTTAAACAAATGCGAATAAGTCCTGAAGTATACACGATGGGCACAAAATATCAGTAGCAAAGTTGTTCAGCACAAAATTACCTTTCTAACGGTGCTATGCAATCAGTTCTGAGCTATTCGATTTGTTTAATATTTAGGTAAAATTTGCTGACTTCCTCAGACGTTTCCTGGCTTGAGTGCAAGTCAGCTGAGTACGTCTACAGTCGTTATTGGCCTGAGTGGCTGTGCTTTCAGAAGCCACCTACAAACGTATCAAGGCCTGAATGAGTTGACAGAGGAAAAATATGCTCTGCTGAAGGCCAATTCTTGAGGCAGATTGACCACTCTCCTGGCCTGTGATCACCTACGAGACTAAAGAACCTTCTGTGATCCGAGCCCTGAAGACGGAAGCAAACAGCTTGATTTGAGGTCTACCAAACCGGTTGTACGGGGGTTCGAAAACACCTCTGGTGCAACTTCCACTGCACGGGATGAACAGACTGTGACTTAAGTAGTCCACCCAAAGGTTCAGCACCCCTGCCAGGGAACTGTCGAGAGTCTGGTGACCTCTCAAAACATCTCACATGCCTTAATGGTTATGTACGAATGCCTGCCATGTGTAGTATCACAAATGCACACTAAGGGTAGCTAGGTGGGCCGTCTCCATCTCGTGAACACTGATGGGGAGACGTTCTTTGTAGACTGGTCAGGTTCCCTGGGTGGGGAAATGGCTCCGACCTGTCCCCCATCCAGCTAGGCTCACATTTGTTGTGAGAATTTAACTGCAGAACTTCTAGTGGAACTTGCTCAGATCTTGCACATCCACTCACTATCTCAGGGAGTGAGGAAGCTAAGGGGTTAAAAGAAAAAAATGGCTGATAATCCACCGAGGGATCCCAGGCCTACAGTAAACCCATTAAATAGGCTGCATCTAGAAATGGGCCCACGGGATTAAAACTGTCGATGCCTGTCCTGTGGCCCGACCTCAGTGAACCAGAAGGCCACTGACAAAAATCACCGCCCAGGAAAAAAGGCCGCAAAACCTTTCCTGTCTTTTTGCCGAAAAATTACCACCAGGCATCCAAGATCTGAAATGGCTTGGAAGAGTGCTGAATACCAGCCTCCTGCATGAATAAGCAGGTTGTTCAGTCAGGATGTAAGCCACCAGGACTACCAACACCCTCAAGGGACTCAGAGAAGCTGATGCTCGGACGAAGACGCACTCTGTGCTGGAGGCTGATCCAGTATCAAAACCTGAAATACTGTGATTAGGACTGATGTAGGCTGAGTGGCTGAGGGTATCAGTCAGATGTACTGGGGCTTAAGAAAGAACCCCTTTTTCTGACCAGCTCAATGACTGATCTCTAGGACTCCATCCAGAAGATTGTGGAGCACAAAAAAGGTACAGGCTCTTGAATTACGAAATCTGACAACTCGCAGACTTCTGGGGCCCATAAAATAAAACTAACAGAACCCCTGAGCTCATTGAATAACGAGACCTGTACTGTGGCCCGAAGAGAGCCAGGAGCTCTGATATCTAGCCTTTCCGCCACCCTTGAAAATTGGGGTGGAGAAGTGACCCCCTAATAAGGCATCTGACATTATTCTGGCCCATCTGAGAAAAGCTCTAATCTACCAGTGAGGCACCATGTGTGTGGTGCTGGGCATCCTGAACAGTGTCTGCCAGTGCTCCTCTGATACTGTAACCTGGTTACCTTAGGCTCCTCCATTTCTAGGATCCAATTTCTGAGGAAACGGAACGTCCCTCGGAACTGTCTGTACTGGCCGTTACCATAATCCTGCTCTTTAGATAGCCTCCAGGGCGGAATCAGACCATAGACCTCCCTCAAGGGGATGATCAACAGGTTAGCTATGAAACTTAACCAAACCCAGTGACAAACCACATGGCCCTCGTGGTTGAAAACTGTGAAATAGGCCAAGCGGTCTGGCTTGAAAATCTCCAGTAATAACCACCTGGAAGGTGGAACCATGCCCATGAATTGCAAAAATGGCTCACCTTTTGGGGTAAAAAAGGCAGAACAAAACTGGCCAGGGTAATGACTCGTATGTTGAATGCTCTGGCCAATAAAATATGCACAAGGCGCACCATTGTTTTGTGCTAATAGAGGCAAAATCCCTTCTATATGCGGGGATCACCTGCTTAATCATGCAAAAACTGATGGGGCCAGAGCCATCTATAGGCAGGGCGGTATCTTTTCAGAAATACAAAACGGCCTTGTCTTCCAGTGGAGGAGCGTCCCACTTGTGAGACGTTTTCCTTAAAAGGAAAAACCATGGCATGGATGGGAAGACAGTTTCTAGGAACATGGATATGTTGTTCATCCACACTTATTGGCAGGTTCCTTGCCGCTTTAAATCTTGCCGGAAGGTCTTCAAGCTAGCTCCTCCCACCCACCCGGGTGGTAAAACTCTCGGCTCCGCCCCATGACTCCAGATCTTCCTTACCGCTTGGAAGCTCAGGTTCCCTCCTTAACGCTCTGCGATTAAGTTTTGGGCCTAAAATCCTTCGGTTTAAAAAGAGAGAAAACTTTTATAACTTTCTCGGTCTTCTTCCTTCGAGGCTGCGATGGACAAATCGACTCCCGGATTTCGGAGATGTCCCTGTGGGCAGAAGATGTCTCGGACGGACCCGCACTCCACGTGCGTTTATTGCCTTGGCCAGGAGCACGACCCGCAGGCTTGCGACCTGTGTTCCTCCTTCTCGGTCTACGTCCTCGAGGACCGCGCTGCCCGCTTACATCTGGGGCGTCCCGGAAGAAGATTTCCTCCGGTCAAATCCAAAGAGGCCCGACTGGCGGTTTCCGCGGCTGCGGGATCCGCCGAACAACTAGAGAGGTTGGTCGCCTTCGAAGAGCAGGCTGCTCAGGCCGCTGCTTCCTCTTCTGCGGCCTTTGTCCCTCTATCGCTCGGGACCTCATATTCAGCTTCCTTTAAGGAGCTTTGCTTGACCCTCTCAACTAAAGGCGAGGGTCCTACTTCTTCGAGTCCGTTTCATCGGTCGAAGAAGTCTAAGAGTAAGTCTCATCGTCGATGCTCTTGGGAGCGGGAAAGATCCCCCTTCCCTCGTCGACAATCGACTTCGGTCGAATTCTCGGCTTCGGCCACTGGCTTCACGGTGCCCCCGTCAGGCCAGGTGACTGAGACTCCCGCCGACGAGGTTGAGATTTTTCTCGACCCGTTAGACGGGTTGTCGGCTGGAGAAGCCGAGATTCCCTCCTCCCCGGTTCCCCCGGTGAGGGCTGAGGATATCGTCGGCTCTCCCGTACCGGTGAATCAGGAGCCGTCGGTTTTGCCGACCGAACCGAGGGGATCGCCGATCCTCGGCTCCCCGCCTCACCGACCTCGGCCTAGCCGAGATTCTCGGTCTCGGACATCTTCGCGGTCCAGCCGTTCCCGTCGACACAGACGGTCTCGGCACCGCGGCAAGCGGCGTCGCCGCTCTTCCTCTTCTTCCTCCTCGGCCGAGGAGGGAAGGCTTCGGCGTAAGCTACGCCGAAAATACGAGGACCTCATGTGGCAACAATTTTTTCTGGCCAATAAGCCGGCTCAGGCCTCTTCTCCGGCCATTAAGTGGTTGCCACCGGACAGTAGTGGTCGAGGAGCCTGTTTCCAGGCCAGTTGTCCGACCTATTCCAGCTGCCCCACCAATTGTGGTGGAACCGCCTCCACCTCAGCCGACAGCTGGGGCTCCGACGAAAGAATCGCGGTTGGCCCAAGGCCTTCCCCGTAGGCTGTCAGTCACTCTCACGCCTGACAAGCCTCGGCAAGTGGAGGGTGGCTCAGGCTCCAGGCAGCTATTCGACAACTTGTCGGAGTCGGATGACTCCTCCCTGTTCTCCAAGCGTTTTGACTTGGAGTCCTCTGGGGGGCAGTCAGTGGACTTCGTCCTTCCTAGGACTTCTTAGGCTCATCTCAGAATCCACTGGGATGAAGCTTGAACCCGTATCCAAACAGGCCAGATATCCTCTCACCGAGATTCTGGACCGAGGGGATTCTCCCATGGAGGCCTTTCCAGTGGCCGAAGCCATTGTCGGGCTGCCCTGGAATCTTATACGTCCGACTTCCTGTCCTGCGCTCGGCCAGGATGGCCAGGAAGTATGCGGTCCCTACTGGCTCTCTGTCAGGGTTTTCTGAACACCCTCGGCTGAAGGGCTGGTCACGGACAGTGTTTTCGCGCGGCCGTAATGCCAGGGCGTGGACAAACCGCCGACAAAGATCCAAGAAATTGGACTACTCGGGCGGAAAGTGTATGCTGCCTCCTCTCGGCCTTCGTCAGGCCAGTTCGCCTCCTCATGGCACATTTCTCCCATGCCCTGTTGGGTTCCCTGATGAGGCGGTCTCTCATCTTCCCGCCTGACTCGAGACTACGGTCAAGCAGGTGCGGGATCAGGGCAGGGCAGTAGCCAAACAACAGCTCCAGACTGCTCTGGATATAGGAGACTCATGTGCCCGGTCAGTGGCGGCCGCTGTGGCCATGCGTCGGCGGGCGTGGCTGCGAATATCCACCTTTACCGCGGATACCCAGCACAAGCTTGGTGGACGTTCCTTTCCTGGGAACAGACCTGTTCGGCCCTGGAGTGGAAGGCCACCTCCAGAGGATCGAAAAATCCAATGCCACCTTGGATTCGGTCTCGTCCGCACAGAGGGACAAGGGTCATAAGCCCCAGTCTAAGCCCTTTCGTCCCTCTACTCCCGCTGCATCCCGGCCCAACAACAGCTGCCGGGGCCAGCAGGCTGAACCTTGGTATTCAAGCCCAAGCCATCGGCTTCCTCTAATAGGAAGCAAGGAGGAAAAGGCCTGGTGGTCCCCAGGCGGTCCTTCCTCCAAGCCTGCTAAGTGACGGGCTGGGGGTGTCACCCCATCCCGTCACCTCGCCCTAGTTCCCCGTGGGGGCCGGCTGCTATCTTCCTTTCCGCCTGGTCCGCTGTTACCACGGACAGGTGGGTTTTGGAGGTGGTGGGAAGAGGCCTGCCTCTGGAATTCGAGCAGGCTCCACCCTTCAGAGCCGCGCCCACGGGGCTTTGGGGTCCCAGAATCTCTACAGGCTGCTCAAGCCGACATCGCCTCCTCCTTCAGAAAAGGGTGATAAAGAGGTAGAGACCCTTCACCAGAACCAGGGTTCGTGTCCAGGTACTTCCTGGTCCCGAAGCGGACGGGGCTGGCGCCCATCTTAGACCTAACGACCTGAACAAGTTCCTAAGGTCTCTGACGTTCAGAATGGTCACTCTGGCTCAGATAATACCATCTCTGGAACACGGCGTGGTGGTTCTGTTCTCTGGACTTCCAGGATGCGTTCTTTCACGTCCCTATCCGTCCGGCCTCATCAGAGATTCCTCCGCTTCAGGAGCGAGGGATCCCTCTTCGAGTTCCAGGCCATGCCCTTCGGCCTTTCTTCAGCTCCCAGGGTCTTCACCAAATGCATTGCAGCGGTGACAGCTTTTCCTGCGCCGAGGGGTCCGTGTACCCTTACCTGGACGATTGGCTGATAGCAGCCTTCCAGGTTTGAGGTGGAGCGTCCAGAAATCTGCCCTCCGGTTTGCTCTCAACTGGGCCTCCTGGTCAACGAGGCCAAGTCGAACTCGAGTCAGCAGGTGATATCCTTCATCGGGCAGAGCTCGACTCTCTCTCGAGCCAGAGCACGGCTCCGCGGACAGGGCCGAGGTTCTACCTCCTTGCCCAATCATTTCTGGTTGGGCAATCGCCTTCCTGCCGGGACTTCCTCGACTCCTGGGTCTTATGGCGGCCTGTACCAGCGTAGTCCGTTGGAGCACGCTGGCACATCGCGCCCCTCCAGTGGGTCTGGCGGCCAGTGGTCACAGCGTTGCGACCTCTCTGGACCAGCGTGTGGATGACCAGGAGATGTGGCAGCTCTCCAGTGGTGGACCGTTCCGTCCCATCTGCAGGAGGGTATCCCGTTTGTCCGCCCCAAGCCGGCGGTCTCTCTATCGACCGGCGCCTCTTTGATGGGTTGGAGGTGCCCATCTGGGGAACACCCGGTCTCACGGCTTCTGGTCCCCGGAGTCCCAATGCCATATCAACCTGCTGGAGCTCCGTGCGGTCCGCCTAGCTCTCACCGCCTTTGCTCCGTTCCTCCGGGGGTCAAGTGGTCCGAGTCCAGGACGGACAATACCACGACCATGTACTATCTAAACGCCAGGGCGGGACCGCTCCTTGCCTCTATGCAAGGAAGCTCTCCGCATCTGGTCACTAAGTGCTAGCCTGGAGGCGGATCTCCTGGCCATTCATGTGGCAGGAGCTCCAACACCCTGGCCGGCGCCCTGAGCCGGATAGGGGCTGCATCGCACGAGTGGTCTCTCCTGCCGGAGATAAGTACAAGACCTGTTCTCCCGCGTGGCACACCTCTGGTGGATCTGTTTGCCTCCAGGAGAGCTGGCTGAGGCTGTTTCATGCCCGCCCCTCAGCAGGGCTCGCTGCAGGATGCCTTTTCGAGGCCGTGGACCCGGGCCTCTTTACGCCTTTCCCCGTTCTCCTGATTCACAGGGTCCTGCTGAAGCGAGGAGGACAAGGTGCAGGTGATTCTGATAGCCCCAGACTGGCCTCGCCAGTTCTGGTACCCAGATCTCCTCAGTCTCAGCTCCAGGACTCAGCGGCAGCTTCCAGCTTGCCGGACCTGCTGTCAGTCAATCAGGGGAAGGTGTTCCATCCGGACCTTCAACTCCCTGCACCTGACGCCTGGTTCCTGAGCTGCTAGAGTTCCAGGCCTTGGGTCTTTCTCCGACGAAGCCTCAACGCCGGCAGAGGCGTCCCGTATGAGTCGACTCAGAAAATGCTATGCCTTCAAATGGAAGAGGTTCTCCATTTGGTGCGGGGAAAAGGGTTGGACCCTGTCTCGTGTCCTGTGGGAGCATTTTGGACTATCTATGGTCCCTATCTAGTCAAGGGCTTAGGTCGACGACACTTCAAGGTGCACACCTGGCAGCCATTTCTGCTTACGGGCACGGGCCGTCAGCAGTCAGTGGAGCGCAGGAAAGTGGTCGGGCGCTTTTCAAAGGCCTTGATCACATTTCCTCCAGTGCGGGAACCCCACCTCCGTGGGATTTACTGCTGGTACTGGCAGCTCATGGGCGTTTATTCGAACCAGTGCACAGGTGTGGTCTCCCCACGTGTCGTGGAAAACCGCCTTCTTGGTGGCTATCACGCCAGCCAGAAGGATGGGAGAACTCAGGCGCTGAGCATCGAGTCTCCTTACCTGGTCTTCCACAGGGACAAGGTTGTCTCACGCCCACCGAAATTCCTTCCGAAGGTGGTGTCGGAGTTTCACCTTAATCAGGTATTGACTCTGCTGGTGTTCTACCCCAGTCACACCTTGGAGGCCGAATATAGGCTCCATACTCTGGACCCTAGAAGGGCGCTCGCTTATTATAAGGAGCGCACGGCTGAAATTCGGGGAGAGGTTCGCCAGCTGTTTGTCACCTACGCTGAAGCCGCACCTGGCAGACCTGCAGCCAAGCGGACGTATAGGCAGATGGGTCACCTCCTGCATAAATCTCTGCTATGAGTTAGCGGGCATGGAGCCTCCCAGAGGGATAAGAGCTCATTCTACCCGCCTATACTGCTGCATCGGTGGCTGCTTCCAGGATGTCCTATCCAGGAGATCTGCAGGGCTGCTACCTGAAGTCAGCACACACCTTATTTCCCACTACCACATCGACCTTGAGTCACGCGGGATGCTGGTTTTGGGGCCTCGGTCTCCAATCTTGTTCCCGGGTAAGTATTAGGGGTGTGGCGCTTCCTCCCTCTCCGGAGAACTGCTAGGAGTCTGCCAATAAGTGTGGATGAACAACATATCCATGTCCCTAGAAATACAGGTTACTCACCTGTAACAGGAGTTCTAGGAATGGTATATGTTGTTCATCCTCAATACCTAACCCACCCTCCGACCTTCCGGCCGACGCGACAACCGAGCTTCCAGCGGGCCAGATCTGGCGTCATGGGGCGGAGCCGAGAGTTTTACCACCCGGGTAGGTGGGAGGAGCTAGCTTGAAGACCTTCCGGCAAGATTTAAAGCGGCAAGGAACCTGCCAATAAGTGTGGATGAACAACATATACCATTCCTAGAACTCCTGTTACAGGTGAGTAACCTGTATTTTTTGATCCACACCTGCCCAGTGTTGCTCAGGAATTTTGGTCACATAGTAGCCGGAGAAAATGCGGACAGAGACAGACTAACATCTGCCACCTCCATAGACTGACCACCTGAGCAGAAAAGAACTATATGCCTTAGCTATTCAAAAAGACAAGGGCTTATTATGAATGAGGGAAGGAAAAACATCCCTGATTCGTTTTTAAATTTAACTTCAGGAACTTCCCCAAGATCCCCATAATCATCAGCCTGACCTACAGAAAGGCAGGATCAGTGTCTGCCTGCACATCAGTTCTTGCAGCCTAAGCTCACTGCGTCACACCTGGATGGGCAGCGCCCCCCCACCCCTGGACCTGAGGGGCCCTATTGGGGTTGGGTGTATCTGCAGGGGTGTCCTGCAGAACATCGGGGCTCAAGCTCACTCAGTACCCACAAAGGTAATATCTTGCAATTCTGTTGCCACTGCCTTGAAGAACCAGGTGCTCCCCTCCCCAGACTGGAGAAGTACTTAGGAGGTGTTGAGCAACACAATAAGTGCAAAAGAACCCATGGGGGAGGGTCTTATCACCCTTGTTGCAGGACTTACATTACTTCTTACTTAATGGTCTCCAATAAGTCATGGTGCCAAAGAAAATGAATAACTGTGCCAAATAACAATTGTGAGGTAAAAATAATACGTAGTCCCGGTATCTTTTCTCGTCAAAAAAATTATTTTCCACAGCGCTGACTTAAAACACTTTCTCAGTGTCGCACATCACACAAGTGGAGGTCTTGGGACTCAAACCCAGATCCGCTGAATGTATAACCCATAGATGTACTGGACATAAAGTCTCCACCACTCATTTACACTAATGGGCCTACACCGGAGGTGCTACAAAATTTTCAGGATGGCCGGCACCGTGAGGGCCACACGGAGGCTGGCGTAAGAGACCAGCTCATACTATATAGGCTACCTGGCGTGACCCTCCAACTGCCTCGTTTCTTTTTTCCACTGCCATCAGGTGCACTTCACTGGTGTGATGCTTTCCTTCGCCCGGGGTAGAGACAATTGAGCCTTATCTACATTAGTAGATGACTTGATGAAGATTCATCTCTTGGAGTGGGAAGTGTCGCTTACTTCAGCTGAGCTTGGTCGAGGACCTGTCCTTTAAGTCTCTACTGAAGAATATGAATTCCACCCCCTCTCTCCAGAGTTCGGAGGTAGATCCAGGGAAGTTGTTGTACTTTCAGTATCTGCATGTCCCAGAGATCCCTGTGGAATTGATTCCTCCAGTACAGCCCTCTTTCGAGACTTTCTCACAGATGGTGTGGGATAATCCAGTGCTCATTCCTTCCTTAACCAAGTCCATAGACAGAAAGTACGCTGCCCCTAAGGACCGACCATCCTGGCCTCTCAAGCTTTCGCTGACGTCATAGTGGTCCTGGCAGAAAATGACAAAGTTGTTCTCCCTCTGGTGTCTATGGCTCATCCAGTAAACAAAGAATCTCATAAGATTGACACATTGGGGAAGCGAGTCTTTGCCGCCGCTCCCCTAGGTATACGTAGTGCTAGCTACCTGGGCTAGTTCTCACAATGAGTATACCCTCTGGCATTCGCTAAAAGCTACTGTGGAGACTCTCCCAGTCTCTGACGTTACCTCAGAGCTCCTTCAAACTATCGCTAGAGGTATTGAATCCAATAATCAGCAGCTTAAAACTGCTATGGACACCTTTGACACTGCTTCTAGAGCAGCAGCAGCTGAGATATGCACCCATCGCCACTCATGGTTATGAACCTCTAGGTTCACAAATGATGCCCAGCAACGTGTCATGAACTTACCATTTGATGGTGCTCATCTGTTTGGCCCACAGGTGGAGCAGGTGCTCTAGGCCACATAGAAAACTAGGAAGACTGTCAAAACGGCCAGAGCAGCCCCTACTGCCCCTCAATGGGGCGGGAACTGCCAGCAGTTTCATAACAGTTAGTCATTTCATGGCAGAAGCAGAGGGGGCTTCAACAAAAACCAAGCCCCTCAACCACAAAAGAAAACACAGCAAAAGACACAGGGCCCAAAAGCACCTAATGCCATCCTCTGAAATCCTGACCCAGGTCCCTCCTCAGCTGTCCGAAGGGGTTTCTTCTTCAGCAGTAAAGGGAGCATCTGACTCAGTTTTACAATCACTAGAAGTCAGTCACTTGAGACAAATGGATTTTCAGGATAATTCACGAGAGTTATTCACTGAATTTTTTAGATACCCCTCCGGATCGTCCACCCAAACGACAGCCCAGACTCTCAGTTACTCATTTAGACCTCTTTGCTTCTGAGATTCAAGGCCTTCTGAACAACAGGGCAGTAGATCTAGTTCCACAGGATCAGCGAAACACAGGATCTTACTTCAAGAGGGCTCTTGCAGTAAGTAATTACATAAAGGACTGACGCCGGCAGGCGGTAGGACCCCAGGAAAAATTTCTAGCTAGCAGTCCCTTCTTGTTCTTTCCCTTCGTTAGCTCGTAGCACCTCATGAAAGTTCATGCCGCCAGCCCTACCTTCGTCCTTTTTTTACCGAAAAATCTTTTTTTAGATTAACGTCAGTACTATCGTCGGTGTATGTCATCCCCTACACCCTAGGAGTACAAGAATAAGTGCAGTTTGTGTGGCACTCAACTATCGCACAAGGACGGCCACTCCCTGTGCCTGTTCTGCCTAGGCCCTGATCACCCGGTCGAGAAGTGCCAGCACTGCCTCAGTTTCAACACGGCTACCCGGAAAAGGTGGCAGCAATCCCTGGATGCCCATATTCTAAAGAAGAAAATGAGTTCTATGGAGAAGGAGCTCAAAAAGCTGAGGCGGGCGTCCACTTTCCCCGAAGGCCATCGGAAGAAGGAGAAGGAGAGGCACCGGGACAAGGGCTCCTCCACTGCGTCTCCCTCGGGAGTCGCTGGGACGCAGGTAACATCCCCTCCGAGGGGGCGTCAGCCAGCCCGTCTGGCTTGCGCTAGGGCCTTGCGGGCGGCTCCAGGCAGTTGGATGCCTCCGCTCCTAGTTCGGCCTCAGGCTCGCAGTCTACTACTGTGGGCGACTCTGGTAAGCCAGGCGTCGGCTCCTCTGCCTTCCGCCTGGAGAGGGGCGATGGGCGTCCGACCCTCCAGGCGACAGCGGCCTCCACTCTGCTCTGCCACCTCGGTGATGGCTTTTATAAGTAGAGTAAACCGGTGCCTGACTCCCCTCAGCTCTCTAAGCTCGCTACCGGCTCGTCCGATGTCTGACCGGTTAAGAACCGACAGACCTTCCCACGTCCGTCCGCACTCCGGTTCCCAGCAGCCTCGGCTGCCGCCTGGGAACCAGAGCCCCCAACCCGACCCCGGGGACTTTTCTCCTCTGTCCCCGGGCGAAGCTGGGGATCTTTTGCCTCCGTCAGTCCTTCCTCCACCTGGAGCGCCGGACCTGACGTCGGCTCCCCGGACGCTGGCCTCTCTGACGTTGGTACTTCCGGCGCCAGCCCTGACGTTGGTCTTACTGACTCCGGGAGACATTCCACTCCCATCGGGCCCTCCGGGCTCTCCACTATGGACCCGCCCATGAGGCCGGCTGCTCTGGCAGCCCCCCGGTATCCTCTATCCTATTCGACGCCGTGTACCCGAGATCGCAGATATCCGCGCTACAGTACCCGATGACACAGTACCGACGCCACAATGCCAGACGCCGGGGTACGCGCAGTCTGGTTTTGGATACGCTCCATACGGTTATAATCCGTATTCTTATCCCCCGCCGCCTCCTCCCTCGCAGCCGCCGGTGGACCTGCAGGAGACTCTGGCCTCTTGGTGGGCTGAGGCCAAGGCTCAGCTCACCAAAGAGGTCGAGAGCCGCCTTCCGGCGACGGTGCCGTCCCAGGTTCCCATATGTCCGAGGTGGCACACTCCCTCACCACCTCTGGACTCCAGCATTCTTCCGTCTGGATCCAGAGAAGGAGAGGACATGCTTCCCCGGGGACTTTTCAAGGGGTCCGCCTTCCTGGGTCAGGAAAGGGAGTCTTTTCTTCTTCCTCCTCTCTTCACTCGGACTCTTCCGACGGTTGCTCCAAGAGAGACGACGAGCCTCCACTCCGCTGAAGCCCACGCATGACTCTCTGAAGTCTCCCCGAGGATCCTTCTTTACGGAGTTGCTTAGGAAAATCCAGGAGGTTCATCAGTGGCACTCCCTGGAACCAGATCCTCAGCGTCTGAAGCTCGCTGAACATCTGGATCTGCCCGTGACAGCTCCTACCTTGGTGCCACCCTGGATAGAGCCTCACGCCACCCTCGTTACCATAATATGGAAACAGCCATCAGCCTTAGCCCCACTTCCTAGGAAGTCGAACCGGCTATATCAATCTCTAGAGGGTGTTGATTTCTTGGATTCTCACGCTCGTGCCGACTCGATTGTGAATAGCGTCACTCACAGCCGGTCGGTGAACCCCAAACATCTTAGCTCGCCACCTCCTGATAAGGAATCACGCCTTCTGGACCAGTATGGGAGAAAGATTTATGCTTCCTCCACACTGGGGATCAGGGCCCTGAACTATGTCGGCCATATGGGGGACTACCAGAAGGCCATCCTGACTCAGGCAGAAGCCAAACTGGACTCCTTGCCTGACTCCCAAGTCAAGCAGGAGTTGACTGATATCGTCTGCTCTGCTCGTTCGGCCAGTCGACATGCTCCTCGATCACATATGATGCAGTGGACACTGCCTGGGCGGAGCCTGCCGCTTTAGCTCACGGCGCCAGGGTTGGTACCGGAGGTGCAATCTGCTTATCCAGGAAGCACCCTTCCAGGGGTCGGTGCTTTTCGGGGGTGATGTCAAGGACATCATCACCGATTTGCAAGAGAAGGGGACGGCTCTGAAGTCAGTCGATTCCATGTATCGTCCCCATCAGCAGCAGCACCGTCCCTTTCGCAGATGGAATCGGCCAAAGGCGAAACCTCAGGGAAGGCGAGCCACGAAATGCCAGGCCCCCACAGCTGCCAAGCTTCCCCCCGCCCAGAAAAGCAGCAGGTGCTGCAGCGCTGCCCCACACCACCTGACTCCTTTCCTCTCCCACTGCCTCTGGACTCCCCAGAGGAACCGGTAGGAGGGAGGTTTTCGCTCCACCTTCCGGGATGGGAGAGGATAACCACAGATTCTAGGGTGCTCCAGCTCATAGCAGAAGGACACTCCATAGAGTTTCTTCCGATACCACCCCGCCACCCCTCTCTGAAGTCGTCGTATTCATGGGAACATCTTCTCTTGGTCCAGGAGGAAATCTCTGCTCTTCTGCTGAAGCAAGCAATAGAGCCTGTTCCCCCTTCATCTGCAAGGGACGGGTTACTATTCCCATTTCTTCCTGGTCCCAAAGAAGACAGGAGATCTCAGACCAATTTTGGATCTCAGTTCCCTGAAACTTTACGTAGAGTACAAAAGATTCAGGATGCTCTCTTTGCAGAGCCTTCTGCCCCTCCTCCGGCCGGGTCAATGGCTTTGTGCTCTGGATATGCAGGATGCTTATCTGCACATTCCCATTCGCCATCTCATCACAAATACCTGTTTGCGTTCCAGGGGGACCACTACCAGTTCAAGGCGCTCCCGTTTGGTCTGTCCTCGGCCCCCCGAGTATTTCCAAATGCCTGGCAGTGGTGGCAGCCCACCTGTGTACCAAGGGAGTGCAGGTTTTCCCATACCTGGACAACTGGCTCCTGGCGGCCTCGTCCAGGGAGGAACTCCTGTGTTTCCTCTCCCTTACCCAGCAGGTTTTTGCCTGCCTGGGTATTACCATCAACCATTCCAAGTCTCATGTGGACCCATCCCAGAGGCTACAGTTTATTGGGGCGATCCTCGATACGACCATGGGCAAGGCCTTCCTGCCTCCGGACAGAGCGTCCACCCTTCAAACCCAACTAAGTCTGTTGTCCGACCGCAGGCTGGTCTCTGCGAGGTCGGTCCTTCGCCTTCTCGGGCTCATGGCGGTTGCTATCCTGACAGTACCTCGCCCTCGACTCCACATGAGGATCTCTCAGTGGACTCTACGCTCTCAATGGGATCAGCTAGTGGATGACCTGGATCACTCAGTTCTGATCTCTTCGTCAATGATGCGAGACTTGCAGTGGTGGATGGTTCGAGAGAACCTGTTTCGGGGAGTTCCTTTCTTTCATCCTCCCCCCTCCCAGACTCTAACCACAGACACCTCAGGCAAAGGTTGGGGAGCCCATCTGGGCCCTCATTGGACCCTGGACTCCTGGTCCAAGCTAGAGCAAGCTCCATTGCCCTTGACGCCCTTGGCTCGACTTCACATGAGGACCACTCAGTGGATGCTCAGTACTCAGTGGTCCCTGACCACACGTTCCCAATCCTTTCACATGAAGGTGCTGGAAACTCTAAAATGATCACTCACCTGGTGAACTGAAGAGGACAATCTTCTGAAAGGCTTTCCCTTTGCCCCACTTGAGACACAGATCACCATCACCACAGATGCATCTCTACTCGGATGGGGAGCTCACTGTCAAGATCTCCACACCCAAGGTCTGTGGAGTCAGGAGGAGTCTCAACTCCACATAAATGTCCTAGAAATGAAACCTAGAAACATAACATAGAATCTGATGGCAGGTGAAGGACCACTTGGCTCACCTAGTCTGGCCATTTCCCTACCTAACAGATAAGCTGCAGATCCTAGTTAACCAGCAGCCTACTTCCTCCTACCCCCCACTAGAATTGCCTTATGTCTATCCCATGCATTCTTGAATTCCCCCACTGTTTGACTCTACAGCCTCCTCAGAAAGGCCGTTCCATGTATCTACAACCCTTTCTGTGAAGCAATACTTCCTCACATTACCTCTGAGCCATCCCCACCCCCTTTCAAATTGTGCCCCCTTGTTCTTGCACATGTCTCTTTCTGAAAGATGCTACCCTCTTGGACTTTAATTCCCTTGAGGTATTTGAAAATTTCTATCATGTCCCTCCTCTCCCTCCTTTCCTCGAGGCTATACATCTTAAGCTCCTGTAGTCTTTCTTCGTATGTCTTCTGGTGCAGACCCTGCACCATTTTGGTTGCCCTTCTCTGGACAGCCTCCACTCTGTCTATGTCTTTGTGGAGATGGGGTCCTCCAGAACTGTACACAGTTCTCCAGATGTGGTCTTACCAACTGTCTGTACAGAGGAACAACTTCCTGTTTTCTACTGGTGATGCCTCTCCCTGTGCAACCCAGTATCCCCCCAGCTCTCCTTACTGCCTTTTCACATTGCTTGCCCACCTTTAGATCATGTGATATGACTACCCCCAGGTCTTTTTCCACTTCTGTTGCTGTCAGTATCTCACCCCCAATTGCGTACTTTCCCTGGGTTTTTGTTTCCTAGGTGCATTACTTGCTTCTTTGCATTTAATCTAAGCTGCCATACATTTGACCATTTCTCCAACCTTGCCAAGTTCTTTTTCATCCTTTCCACCCCACCTTGCATATCAACCCTGTTGCAAATATGTGTGTCATCTGCAGAGAGACATACTTTTCCTTCCAGTCCCTCTGCAATGTCACTTATACAGACATTAAAACGGACCAGCCCCAGTACTGAACCCTCGGTGCCCCACTAGTAACCCCCCTTTCTTCATGTGGACTCTATTTACTATTACCCTCTGTGTCCTGTTGTCCAGCCAGTGTTTTACCCAGGCTACCACCCTGGTACCCACTCACAGGGTGGCTAATTTGTTTATTAATCTTTTGTGCGGGACTGTGTCAGATACCTTTGCTAAAGTCTAGGTAGGCCATGTCCACAGCCCCTCCCTGGTCTACTACTTTGGTCACCCAGTCAAAGAAATCAATTAGATTCATCTGACATGACCTTCCCGCTGTGAATCCATGCTGCCTTAGGTCCTGTGCCCCACTGGCCTCTAGGTACTCAATAGTTCTTTCCTGTACGTAGTCCGAGCCCTAAAAGACATCCTCTGTCACAAAATAATTCTCCTTCAGATGGACAACAAAGCAGTGATGTACTGCATCAACAAGCAGGTTAGGGTGCCTCTTATCCCCTATGCAGAGAAGCAATGAGAGCGTGGGAATGGTGCCTAGAGCACAAAGCCCTGATCCAGGCAGTCTACCTGCCTGGAGTCCAGAACAACCTAGTGGATCGTCTTAGCAGAACTGAGGTGGATCCTCACGACTGGTCTCTCGACGCAAACGTCGTACAGTCGCTCTTCGAAGAGTGGGGCAGTGTAGACCTTGACCTTTTTGCGTCCCCACTCAACACAAAACTGCCTCTATTCTGCTCCAGAAATCCAGAACCTGGCATTTTCTGCCAGGATGCATTCAGACTGTGGTGGACCAGACCCTTTCTTTACACATTTCCTCCTCTTCCCATAGTTCAGAGGGTGCTGCTCAAGCTGGAGGCACAGGGATGCAGAATGATCCTCCTCGCCCCATTCTGGCCTCGTCAGATTTGGTTTCCGTTGATTAACAGATTATCGGAAATTCCACCAAGTCAGCTTCCACTTCACAGACCTTCTGACCCAGGTGTTAGTGGTCCATCCCAACCTGAGAACCCTTCACCTCCACGCATGGCTCCTGAGGAGATGGAAGTGAGTAGATCTGATGTCTCACATAGAGTCTGACATTCTCCTAGCGGCACACAAGCCACCTACTAGGAAAACTTACACGGCAAAGTGGAAGTGTTTCTCTGGTGTGCAAAGTCCTCCCTGGATCCCTTTTCTTGCCCACCAAAGTCTTGGAGTATCTACTAGACCTATCAAATACAGGGCTACAATACTCAGCTGTGAAGGTCCATCTCTGCACAATCTCAGCTTATCACTAGCCTATACACTCTGTCTCTGGCTCAGTTATCCTTAGTTAAGAGATTCCTTAAAGGTATACTCTACACTAGGCCACCAGTCAGGAGACCGGTAGCTGCTTGGGATATTAACCTCGTGCTAGACATGCTCACCCATAAACCTTTCGAGCCTCTAACAATATGTGAGCTGAAGTTTCTGACCTGGAAGGCTGCATTCCTTGTAGCCATTACTTCTGTTCGTAGAGTGTCTGAAATACATGCCCTGGTCACAGTCCCTCCTTATACAGTATTTCACAAAGATAAGGTGGTTCTCAGAACTCATCCTAAGTTTTTCCCCAAAGTGGTCTTGGAATTCCATCTGAACCAGCCCTTGGTTCTTCCGACCTACTTTGTGAACTTCCAGAATGAGGGAGAGCGTCCCCTACATTCTTTGGATGTTAAAAGGGTTTTGCAGTTCTACATAAAACTAAAGAGATCTGCAAGTCAGAGCAACTCTGTCTTGTTCAGCATGGCCCGGCTGGGTCAGCCTGTTGCCATCAGGTGTATTTCAGTGTGACTGGTAGCATGTTTTCGCTACTGTTATTCCATGGCACAGGTTAAGCTGGAAGACGAGGTATACACCCATTCTACCAGAGCAGTCACGGCATCTCTGGCAGAAGTATGGAACTTGCCCATTGCGGACATTTGGAGCTCCGTACACACTTTTGTGAAGCACTATGCTTTGGATGTCCGTGCCAGACAGCATCAGTCCTTCGGCAGGACAATCCTTAATGGACTTCTGTCCTAAGTAAGCTCCTCTTTCCTGCTGCCCTTCTGGGGGCGGTATTTTAGCTCAGTACTCTCCCATTAGTGTGAATGAGTAGTGGAGACTTTATGTCCAAGAAGATATGAAAATTACGTACCTACCATAATTCTTGGATGAAGTTTCCACCACTCATTCACACACACCCTCCATCCCCTGAGCTCACTTATCTGTTTTTGGTCTTCACTTCTTCGATAGCTGGGCTGTGAAGACTCTGTTGTGTTGACCTTCTTACACTGGTCATTCGGACTATTTTATGTCTGACATAGGTTAGTTTCACTAGGTTAGTTTACACTGCACCCTCGGTAAAAGGTGCTGAGAGTTCAGTCATGGTCGACGCTGGGGTAAGCCTATATATTTTAAGCCAGTTTTGTGGCGTGGCTTCCACAGTCCCTACTTCATAGTGCTGGCCCTCCTGAATATTTTTGGCTCCCGATCAGTCATAGCACCTCCGACGTAGTCCCATTATTGTGAATGAGGGGTGGAAACTTCGTCCAAGAAGATCAAGAATTACGATAGGTACGTAATTTTAATTTATGTAAAAATTATAATCCTTATACTTAATGGACTACGTGGGAGGGTCATGGGGAGCAAACCCAGGACTGCTGGATTTATGTAAGCCATAATAATTAATCTAACTCCATGAATTCTTTAATATTCTTAACTCTTGCAGTCAGCCTCTAGCGTAGAATTGCCCTGAGAATGGAACATACACAAATGATGGAACACTCATTGGCTCGTGCCACCATTCATACTGCTGCCCTTACCTACTACTGTGTTCTATAACACTCAGATTTCATTCTCTGCCTGCTGGTCAAGACATCTCAGAGAGATCTGCTCACAAGTCATGAAATTCTGTTGTTTTCATGAAGAAAACCAAGTAACTTTTATTTATTTCAGGTTAGCACTAGGTTAGTTTAGTGTTATTTACCTTAGATTCACGGTTCCTCTTCGGTTCTCCGAAACCGTTAAGGAACCGGTGTTGCGTTAGATTTATTTACTTCTTTTTATTTATTTTTGCTGTTCGTCCCCGAATCATGGTCTTTGTTTTCCTCAGAAAATCAACCACGTACAACTGTGGTTGTGTGGTGTCAACCACTATTTAATTTGAGATTTATTACACATTTGCAGTTACTTTGTGTTAATCTTGTCTGTTTTGGGGATGTCAGATAAACCTGAGAGAAAATGGGCTCTACCGGGTCTAAAAATTGCTCACATTGTGGTGAGATTTTTGCCAAGGCAGACAAGCATGATATATGTGTGAATTGCTTTGGAGAATCTCATTTCACTGCAGAATGTGAAATCTGTAAGACCTTTCCGCCTAAAGCAGTGGAAAAAAGGCTAGAAAGGTACAAGAAGAAGATAGTGATTCTGGGAGATTAGGGCTCTGACCAGCCTTCTCCCTCATCTGAAACGGATAAAACCGTAGAACCTGAACTGTCTACTCCTAGTAAAGGAGAGCCTTCTAAGGCAACATGAACCAGCAGACAAACCGGAACCAGCGACAAAGAAAATGAAAACCAAACACACAGAACCCCAGCTGGAAAGCATAAGGGGACTTCTATAGAAAAAATGTGTATGCCGACAACTGAGGCTATTGCACAAGCTTTAAAAGTGGCTACTTCTCAGGGATTGATACCATTTCCGGTTTCACAGGTACTGGTAAATCCCTCGATTTAACCCTCATTTCAGTAACCAATATCATCGATTGCAGTTCTGGTTCCTTACAGAATCATTATGAGGATGAGGAAGGGGGGAGCCCATCGAACCAGAGGTCTCCCCAACAGGAATTTGAATCTCCTCCCAGACTGCCGGAGGATGTCTCCTTGCACTACACATTTTGGCAGATGCCTTGGACCTGACTACCAACAAGGTGGTAGAGGAGGAGGTGGAGTTTATGGACCCCATGAGATTAACTCCAACCAAGAAATTTCTGTTCCCTATAATAAGTTTCTCAAAAATCACATCCTCAAGATATTAGACTCTAAATTATTTTCCACCCTTGGATAAAAGAGCTGATAGAAAATATCAATTGGATAGGTCTGGGGCAAAATTCTTATTTTCACACCCCGACCACGAGGGGGTGGTTTGGACTGTAGCCTGTGATAGGGCAAAGGTGACTTTTGCATCACACCCCACTGATAAGGACTCGAGAAAAACCAACAGTATGGCCAAAAAGGGCTGTCAGCCTCTCTGTCCATCAGACAGCCAAATTATATGGCATATGCAGCCCTATATCAGAAATCACTGTGGCAGTCTGTCATGGCCATGGCAGATAAGGCCCCAGCTGGATTGGTAGCCAACCTAACTGAGACAGCCAGGTTTGGCCTGGAAGTTTCTAAATACCAGTTCCAGATGGCAGTAGATAATAATGACAATGCTGCCAGATGGATGGCCCTGACAATTTCCTTAAGGTTTGCTTGGCTGAGAGCCACTAATTTGTCACAGGACACACAAAGGCTATGGACTTTCCCTGTGAGAACAACTCACTTTTTGGGGACAAGGCAGAAGCCTAGATGAAGAAGGTGGACGAATACAAGACCACCTACAAGAGCAACATGGACAAAGAGAAGCCTTCGACTTCCTACAGGCCTTATAAAAAAAGGGGGGGTGGGCAGAGGTAGGTCCCCTTATGGCAAACCTTTCAGGCCAGGCTTCAAAGCAGTATCCTCAGCAGACAGGATACTTCAGAGGAAGGGGCAGAAGGAGAGCTAGGTGAGGGAACCAGGCTAATCAGGTTCAATCCCAGCTTAAGCAGAACCACTGACATGGTTACCAGGTTCTCCTCCCTGCTACCAGTAGAGGGCAGGCTGGCTCATTTCTTCCTGGAATCGAAAAACATTGCCACAGACCAGTGGGTCCTGAAAGTAGTGAGTCAGGGTTTGTCCCTCAGTTTCAAATCCTTCCCAACCTTAAGATCAGGATCTTCAGGCCGGCTTCCACCTCAGAAAAGAAGCTACTCGAAGGGGAAGTGGCAAATCTGATACTGTCAAAGGCAGTAGAACCAGTTCCCCTGCAGCAAAGGGGAAAAGGGTTCTACTCAAGGTACTTCTTAACCCAGAAGAAAAATGGTGAGTGGTGACCCGTTCTAGACCTAAGATTGCTGAACAGGCATTTGGTAAAACCAAAGTTTAAAATGGTGACCTTAGCTATGATCCTGCCAGCCCTCCAGGAGGGAGATTGGTTGGCATCTCTCGACCTAAAAGACGCATGCTTCCACATCCCCATAAGGGAGTCTCACAGAAAATCTCAGGTTCAGACTCCCTTCAGGTCATTACTAGTTCTCAGCACTTCCATATGGCCTCCAGGAGCATTCATAAAGTTCCTGGCAGTGGTGGTAACATACCTAAGGAGGCAGGAAATCACAGTGTTTCCCTACTTTAACGACTGGCTGGTGGTGGGAAAATCACAACAAGTAAGAGATTCACTAAGAGCGACCCAGGATCTTCTGGAGTCCCTTGGGTTCTTGATCAGTATCAAAAATGTTGTCCTGCAACCAGTCCAGGTGCTGCACTTCATAGGAGCAGAGCTGGACACCCTAAATGGAAGGGTATTCTTACCTCAGGAAAGGGTAAGTAGCATTCTGCAAATTGCTGGCACTTTAAAGCTGAACAAACCAAGACCAGCAAGACACTTCCTACAGCTGCTCGGGCATATGACTACAGCAGCAGGCACAGTCATAGGTTCCAGGTTCCAAATGAGGGACATTCAATTTCACCTCAGGGCACACTGGTGCCAAAGAAGGGACCCCCCCCTCTCAAAACTAGTACCAGTAACAAAGACATTATTGCAAGCCCTTCAGTGATGGCAGGTAAGGGAAAACCTCAGGGATGAAGTCCCTTGTCATCCAGAATCTCCCTCTGTAGTCCTCACAACAGATGTCTACCTCCTAGGCTGGGGAGCTCACTTGGGGGCATATACCTTACATGGCACTTGGTCAAGTGCATAGTCTCCCCAGCACATAAATTTGCTGGAACTCGGAGCAATGTTTCTAGCCCTGCAATTCTTTGCATCCCTGATGCAAGGCAAAGTGGTGTAGGTCAGAACAGATAAAATCACTACAATGTACTACATAAACAAGCAGGGAGGAACAGGGTCCCGTCCTTTGTGCACAGAAGCAGTGAAGGTGTGGAATCTGGTCTACACGCTTCAGGCCTCACTAGTAGCCATTCATCTGCCAGGGAAGGACAACACCCTGGCCGATGCCCTAAGCAGAATCAACCAGGATCACCACAAATGGTCTCAACAGGCAGGTGTTGGAGGTGGTGGTCAGAAGATTGGGTACCCTAGAGATCTCTCTGCATCCCACAACAACTACCAGTTGCCAAAGTTCTGTTGCAGACCACTAGTAAGGGTCAGAACACCCCTGAATGCCCTGGTGCTGGACTGGTTGGGGAAGAAACTGTGTGCATTCCCTCCTTTTCCCCTACTGGTCAGGGTTCTGATCAAGCTCAGGTCCCAGTCAGCCACAATGATTTTGCTAGCTCCAGATTGGGCCAGGCAGCCATGGTACTCACTGCCACTCTCCTTGTCAGTAGCTCTACTAGTACACCTCCCTCAGAGGCGTGATCTACTAACTTCCTCTCAAGGGAGGATCCTGTACCTGAACCTCGGGTCCAAAGCATGGCTCTTGAAGACCTAGAGTATGCAGGCTTGCAACTCTCTGAGAACGTCCTTAATGTTTTGAGGGGATCCAGGAAGCCTCAACTAAGAGGACTTAAGCTTCCAAATAGAAGAGGTTCTCTATATGGTGTTCTAATGGTATGGTACCTTCACAGGCAGGTCTGCCAGCCTTGCTGGACTACCTTACCCACTTACATTTCTTGGGAATACCTTGGAAGAAACAAGATTACTAAGGTGAGACATTTTTTTCTTCTGTCCCCTTTCCCTTTGGAATGTTTGTGTACTACTTTATCTTATTCTGAACTCTAAAGGGACAGGTGTCTTTCCAAAACTTACAGGATATATGATCAACTCTTGCCAAAATGTGTAACTGAAGTATTAGTGTTAATTCTCCTGTAACTATGAATGATCAAGTAGGTTATTGGTCCCTCAAATGTCTACTGATCTGCAACTTCTTGTTAGCCATATAATGCGCAGAGTACTGATACAGTAATCAAACATATTGTGTTACAACATTTGAAATAAATACAACACCCTTTTAATTCTAATACTTATATTTTCTATTGACAGACTCCAAGAAAGACCCCCAGAAAAACCCTCAAAAGCTGCTTAGCCCTTTGGATAGTAAATCTCCTAAGAAATCGCTAAAGACGCCACACCGAGTTCTAGGCAAGTCTGAGAAAATCCCATCAGAGGATCTACTGATTCAAGACGTGATAGCCTACACACCAGAAAAGGATTATCCCTTCCTGTCCCCTGTAAGGAGGAGTGAACGCCTCATACTGAGAACCCCACAGAAAGGCTTTTCACCGATGAAAAATCTTTCATCCGTGGCAGCTAAAGATGTAGAAACACATTTCTTGCCTTGCACACCAGGGAAAGAGTGTTCATTCAAATCTCCTATGAGGATGAATGAACGTGTAGCATTAGCAACCCCTCAGAAGGGTTCATCACCTATAAATAAGCTTACATTGTTGGCAGCTAAAGACCTTGGAACATGCGTTTTGCCATGCACACCAGGGAAAGAGTCACCATTCATATCACCTTCAAGGAGAAGTGAACGTCTGGCACTGTCAATAGCTCGGAAGGGCTTGTCACCTATGAATACACTCACATTAATAGAGACTAAAGATCAAGAAACCTGCATCTTGCCATGGACACCAGGGGAGAGAGTCATCATTTGAATCCCCTTCAAGCAGGAGTGAATATCTTGTAATGTTGACACCTCAGAAGAGCCCTTCAATCATGAACAAGTTTACATCACCTTCAGCGAACTCTTTGGATTTTCATTCCCCTTTACAAACACAAGGAAAAAGTAAGCATGGCAGCTGTAGTCCTAAGACTCCCCAAAAAGTTTCTTCAAAATTAGCATGTGTGTCTACAAAATCTAGAGCTGGAACCCCTACTGAACCTCAGGCATCCTTTTTTGAAGAGCCTGTTTTAGCACTGTGCACCCGAACTAGAATGTCAGAGACGACACCTCAGAAATTTGTTAGTTCCTCTACTCCAAGAAAGACCCTGCCACCAGATAATGTTGTTACATGGGGGCTAAGAACTACATCATTTATGAGTTCTCCACAGAAAGTTGGATCAAATACCCCTTGCACATCATTGAAGACACCTCAGAAATCCAGCTTGACCCCACCAAGAACTCTACAGAATGTTGCTCTGCTGTCACGTCAAAGAACACCCCAGAGAACAAGGTCTTCATTGAATTCTGCTGGTTTTGAAATTCCAGTAGGTACTGCTGCTGGAAGCACTGAAAAATGTTCTTCACAAAATCAAGCACCCTCAAAATGTTCAAGAGCTGAAAGCGAAGTGTCGATTGCTTCCCCTGGTACTTCTGAAGCTGGTAGAACGACTTCTCCTATGAAAAATGAGAGTACTGTATCTGAATCTTCAAAGAAATTGATACATTTATCAAAGTCTCCAGACAAAACCAAGCAGGGTATGAACACAGAGAAAAGTCATCAATATTTAAGGGAAACAAAGCCTTTAATAGCTGTACAAGAAAAAAATGACACTGAAATATTGGGTCTTTCTCAAAAAGATATTACTCAAAGAAAAGTGATGGCTTTTGACTGGCAGTCGGTGCCAGATGGTAACATACTAAATAACATGGAAAATGACTGTGTACCTAAAATGAACAATGTAGCTGGTTCACAGAGCAGTTCTTCTCATTTGGCTGAGAATGAGGATAATTCTCAAAATTCTTTAGGTGTTTCCTTGGTTTTAGAAAGATTGAATTTCTCTTCTTTAACCAGCTCCACCACCACCGAGTCGTCAAATAGCTCTCATACTGAAGAAGAAAATGTTGATATCTCTGAAGTCCGAGTTTTACCAGCTGAAGGATCTGGATTGAAAATGAGACTTGCCATCAGCAGAAGGCTATCCGGTTTGGATGTCTTGAATCCTATGCCTTCTACACCCTTGGGTTCTACAAATCTAAAGGAGTCAACTTCCCCATCCACATATGAGTTCCGCTGGACACCAGACAGGAGACAACGGCTGGCTGCAGCCCGTATGGGCACACCTGAAGTTCCAGTGAAGTTCTCCACTCCCAGAGCTTCACACACTCCTAAAAGTCGAGGAAGGACAATCATGCCCAGCACACCAACGTATGAAGTTGAGCTAGAGATGCAGGCTTCTGGGCTGCCGAAACTTAGATTTAAAAGAACAGATTCTAGCACAGCATTGAATCTTGAGGCAAAAACTCCTGTATCTAAAAGTAAAAGTAAAATGCCTGAGATGCAGTTAAAAAAGAAAGAAAACGAAAGTGTATTGGGTGAAACCAGTGCAACATGGTGCACCAGGCATGCTGGGAAAGAGAGTGGTCAAATTTCACCATCATGTTTTCATTCATCTCACAATACTCCTGCGAAAGGTACACCTGGTAAAGGTGGAGTGCAGACTTACATATGCCAGTCTTACACCCCAACAAGGTGTGCCTCCTCTCCATCACAGGTAGATGTGAACATTCCCTTGACTCCTTCACCACAGCAGAAAGGCAAGGTGACACCAGATACAATCAAAAACTGGCCAAGGAAGAAAAAAGCAACAGTCCCTAATGGTGGGCGCTGTGGGAAAAATGAAAAGAATAGAGACACCCTTGGTAGTGTATCAGTGATTGAAGAGGGGGGCAGATTTGTCAACAGCTGTAGTAGCAGAATGATGCTTGCTGACATTGAACTAGAAGGGGTGTACAGACTTGAGGATCAGTCATCTGTTGGTGAGTGGGAACCAAAATCTGAGAGCCCTTCAAAGCCGAGTTTTGGGCTTAGGTCAAGGAAGCGAGAAGGGAGTGAGTGCCTCAGCCCACAGGAAAACATGGTAATAAAAGCCAAGAAGCCCCATGAGAGTAGCTTGGAGGATGTAGACTTGACTTCAAGCCTCTTTAAAGAACACAGCAGTGTACAGGATAAAATTAAGCCTACCTGGCTCCCTTGCAGCAACACAGTCCCATCTCTCAACAAGACTTTCACAGTGGAGACTTCCATGGGAGAAGATGATCTCCTCATTACAGCAGGTAAATGCAGTACACTAGCTAATAATACCTTAAATAGCCCTTGGTGTCACAGGTGAAACTTTAGCGAAACATTTCAAGAGACATTTAAGCTTGAATTTATTTTCTACATTTAGTGCCGTCTTTTTATGCTTGCTGGCAGAATGCAAGCAAAACACGTTGGTATAGTGTGTGGACTCTGTAGGTGTGTTAGTGAGCGAAGGAGAAAACTGCAGCTCCCACTTCCCAGCCAGTGGTATTATGGAACTAATATCAATGTGTGACTATTTGTACAAGGAGCAGTAGCCTATCAGATGGCAAAATCATACACTTCCGATTCTGCCCATGTTTTCCTGATTACTTGGATATGATTCATCCTGGGAGATGGCAGTCTGTAAGGCTATTGGTTGAGCTGGAAATCAGTGTGAGGCAGATATGGGGCCGATATGTGGCAGATACCTCTACTGTGTGCTTTATGCAGTAACTCCAGATCTTTCTAGAATAAATCTTCTCCATAGAGTCCCATTTATGGGTCTGAACCGGGTCTATCTGATAACGGCGAACGCCTAAAGGCGATCATCGTTATCGCACAGTCAGAGTGCCGAAAACATTTTTGGCACTCTGACAACCTCTAGCATAAAGGACAACGGTGCCAGGACAGTTTTTAATGCTTTCTGTGAAGCAGTGCCCCCCTCAAGGTCTTCGCCTGCAACCCCCTAATTAAGGATTCTCAACTGGGGTGAAAGCATTTAAAAAGTTTGGGTCAGGCGCATAAAATCGCGACCAGCGCCTAACCTGCACTCACCCACCCCAACCACTAGCCAACCCACGACGCAGCTTGGCCATCCACTGCAGCGCCAGCCCTTCCGCCTCCTTCTCCTCCTCCCAGTGCACGCCTCCTCCTCTTCCCCCCACACACATACATAGGGACATCCTGTCACCCAGTTCGCCCACCCCCTCATCCGGTCACCCTACCCTCCCATGGCCGTGAGGGATTGCGCCGGGAAGGAGTCGCCATTACGGGCTGTGCCCTTCCTCACGCACCCACCTCACGGGATACCAGTCTGAGCCAGAAGCTCTAGTACCCCACAGGAGGCAGAACTTTTGGGAGCTGACCACAGAGGTATATCCCTG